>JAVRKA010000023.1:4727500-6071016 GCA_034508555.1 Venustoraphidia nigricollis | reverse complement strand
ACTATACATGAGTTCCCTTATATCGCATTTTTGTTTTGATCACATAATATTTTATATTATAGCTAACAGGGCTTCCAGTTTTAGATATGTCATCAAAAATGCATAAATTCGGAACATAAAAACGCATATTATATGCATAAGTGCCTGCATTAGATAACTGAATCCCTTTCATATAAACATGCGCCTACTTTAAGTATAATATTGATATTATTAGTGTATTTTCCATATGGCAACATACACTATTGCCGTTGGTCGGATGGCGGGACCTAGGGGTCGGACCAAAATTTCTCGACGTTTCATAACCTCCTAAACACTTTGGCACCATTTTTAAAAATGTTTATATATATATATATACATATATATATATATATATATATATATATATATTTATATGTGCGGGCAATAACTTTCGAAGGAGTTAATTCATTTTAACGAAATTTGGCACACATGTTGGAATCCATCACCGCACGAAGCCTATTTAAAATGGGCCCAATCGAGTCATTTTAAGGGTAGTTTTTAGGGGTTGAAAAAAGTTTTTGGGCCCAAAAATACCGAAAAAATTCTCAGAATCGTTTCAAAATTGAAATTTAACCCTTTAGTAGCAATTAAAAACTGCTCCTAAAATTATAAGCAAATCGGTTCGACAGGACCGGACTTACAAATTTTATGAAAACACTAGTTTGCGTATACGAATTTACTTACTGAAGGTCGTATTTAATTTGGTGCAGATGTTGGATTGATAACAATATTTCAACTAATAAAATTATTATTGTAAGGGGTGTATTAAGGGGTTCATTTTTTTTTTATTTTGTCCAAAAACAAACTTAATTTCATTTAATAAAGCCACAATACCTGTATTAGCAAATACACTATATTGTCGACAGGGTTTTGGCACTGCGACCCGGGTTTTTTTTAAATTGGATTAAGTTTTCAAAGACATTCGGGCTTTACAGTAGCAAACCCCACGCGCCAATAGCATCCCTCAACTGAACACAGCAATGATTACAGACTGTACACAATTTTAAATCGAACATTTCTGAAGGCATGTGAATTGACACATTACGTACTAGTGCGGTAAAGTAAACCTGTTGTTTTTTATAAACGACTATTAGAAATGTTTGCTAACAAGTGGACTGTCAAAAGTTTTGAAATTGAAGTGAAAACTAGCTAACAGCAGGTATGTGTAAAAAATATTATATACACAACGTGCATAATGGTGCTAAGATTCGTGTGACGTAAAACTCATACGCGCTCGTTTCAAACATAATGTCACAACTCGTCGTAACATAACCCATTACGACATTACATAGTATACAGTCTACGATTCTATAGTATCTCAACATTTTTTTTGCAATTTTTGCAATATTAGGTCAGACTAAAATCAATACCATTCGCTTTAATTGCTAATATATTTTAGCAATCAGAGAATAAGAAAGATTATATTCTCAACATAAAACTTCAGTTCTGTTTCCTTATCGTGTCTAATTAATAATACAAAACGTTCGGCAAATTAATAATTTTACGTTTGAACGAACCAACAATTCAATAAACATTAATGGCGCGATTCTGTAACCTTTAAATTTCTGTCTCACTTTAATTTATGTTACATTAATGTGACAAAAAAGTAACAGCACTGTAAATTCTCAGATTGACCGTACAGAATAGCACCATAATTGACTTAGTCTTGCGCATAAAACTCAGTGTAGTGTACATAAAGTGTTAATAATTCATAACAACCCAGTGGCCTGTGGACAGGCTACAAGGTTATGTAACAACGCGTTAACTGCGTTAACCCGGTGTCATCGAACGTGTGTCCTGTGGATAAACAATTGGGCGTGCTATGGACGCGCGTTCCATGATTTATGACTGACCATTGCATTGGCTTGACCACTCGATTAGGGTGATTGCTATAATGATCGGTTAAGCCTTTTATTAATTTCAATATGCCTACAGGTTTTAAAAGCAACTTGACTGTGGAAAAATTCGATTTTTTATTAATTTTAATGGTTGCCAGTACCCTGATAACAAAAAAAGTAGATCAAAATGTCTGTCTGCAGTGCAAGCGTATCCAGCACGACCAGCACAACACGGATCAGAAAAGCCTGTCCGGGAAGGTATCCCCATTTATTTAACGGAGTGGAAATACTTCAATTTTTCAAGTGGATAAATTTTAGATATTTCAATAGTTAATACTGCTTAAATATTTTGTTAAAAAACATATAATTTAATTTCTAGAATATACGAGTCGTGTCATAAACAATTTCTATTAGAATATCAATTGCTAAGAGTTTTACAGAAATATTTAATAAACTCTTAAGTTCCATAAAAATTGTAAAGAATTTTTTAAATTATATAAATCTACCACTACTTAGAACTACCAATCATTGTGTGATCTATCTATAAACCGGTCAACAATCTGCCAAAGTGCAATATAATTAGGTAACTATGAACTCCCCGCTGATGTCCAGTGGTCACTCGATCAGGGTACGAGAATCAAACTAGTTTTTATAACTCGTTTTTGGATAAATGAACCCAACAATGTATTAAATTGTAGTGTTGTTTGTCAAAGATGACCGCTTGTCAGAACCAATTATTGCCAGTGGCGATGACAAAGTTGTCTGCCAAGCCACTTGAGAATTTCTTTAATCTTATAAACGATGACCTTCTCTGTAAGTTCATAACTTTCATATGTAAAAGCTTGGTTCATGACCAGTTTCTGGTCAACATTTAAAATTGATCCCTTTGATTTACAACACGTGTGTTAGATCCATATAATAACTATCCATTACAGAAAGTTTGGGACAGACAGGAACTTAGACAGATCCGCTCTCGATGGTTTCTGAAGAAGTCCAGCATTACCTGGGGCATCTCCGGGTGTCCTTGAAGATTTTCCATCTTATATATAAAAGATCTAGTGCGATCACAGACAGCTGGACAACAGACAGAAATTTTTAAATCTACTTTTTTCGGTTCAGATGACTTGAAAATTCACAAGTATGCCTCAATACTTAATTTATTTGATGGCATCTTCGAAATAAAATAGTGATCGCACTATGGACATGGGATTATTCCATTGATTCGAGCGTTTTCATTTCAATATATCTTTGGAATATTTTATGTTGTAGCGTCATACTCATACATACATATCTAATGTTTGCTTTTTGATTGATTCAACTGTGTGCATATCTTATTCGCTTCAAAAACACACTACATTACGTGACAGGTTGACATGAACGCGATATAACATTTTCCCGCGATCCCCCGGCAACGCTCACCAACTATGTATACTCTCTCCAAAAGGATGGGATTCTCAAACTTGTAAAAGTTGTGCTTCTTAAGAAAGCGATCTTAAAATATAAGATAAATGGGTAATCATTAATAGTGGCACATATATCATTGGAGTGTGTGTGTGTGCGGGCAATAACTTTCAAAAGAATTAATTTATATTAACGAAATTTGGTCCACATGTTGAAATCGATCACCGCACGATGTCTATTTAAAATAGGCCTAATCGGTCGTAAATATAGCTAAGTTTGTGAAGATGTCGTTGTGTAAATAACTTTACGATTGACGAATTAAAAAATTCGCGCCATATAATTTCTATGGCTCGGTTGTTATAAACTGGAAACCGGCTAGGTATGAATTGACTAATTTTCTATTTTTTATTAAAAAAATATTAATATTAATTAGTGCTACGAACACAAAAAACAAAAAGTCGACCTTTCTCGAACCTAACATAGTGAAACTGAACACAAGCGGACCGCGGCAACGCAAGGTCGTTATGAAGCGTGACTAAGAGAGTTCCCCGTCACATTCCCGTGCATATTGATCTCTGGCGTACATCACACACAGGCAGCGTCCCCATGTGGCCGGAGTCCCCCCAAACCACTCAACGTCATTTGCAGCCCCCGACGTCAAGCGTACGTCTCGTGCCGTCGCCGATGTACCCTCATCGTTTCCTCCTCGCCGCCACCTTCCTGCATGTACACACAAGAGCTTCACATCGGTGGAAGAAAGATTTGTACGAGGTGAAACAAGACGATATAAAGAAATTAAAGTGATATCTCAAACACTTCTCAAGACGAAACATAAAAGTTTATAAGTGTCACAGTCATGAAAGCTGCGTTCTTAAGGGGGATTCAGATATTGCCACTACAACTGAATACAGGACAGGTTTAAAAAATTAATGATATCAGATAATGATAGCAGGGTCGGTTTTGAGGGTTTAAAGTGAAAATAACAGTTTTTTAAGGTATCTATAATAATTATGAAACCAACCTTTTATTCATTCATATTTTATCACTTATCTATATTTTATACTATCATAAAAATTCTTTGTACGAATTTAACATAAAAACTATTTGGCGAGTTTTAATGAAATTTTTTTTGAAATATTTCTTATGGTTCCAGAAATGCTATAGCGTATATTTTACTTCTTTATTATAAGTTAGTAAATTAATTACACATTTATAGGCTTCCTATTACTACCGCCGTCACTAAGACCCATTGCCTCACAATTTATGCAAGTTCCGAAAGGTTGACTAAGCAAAGAAATATTGTTATTATTTTGCCCGTTCTCCTAAAGTCAAACATATGGACAGGTTCTTTATCTTATTAAAATGTATACAAGCGTATTTACATTCAAATTGAATCAAGTCCCAAGAAGAAGAAAAGAAAAAATAGCCAACCGTTTCTAAAATGGACTGTCAAGTTTAGTTTTTGTTACATCGCGTATATTATAGTAAAGAATATTGACGACCTTTGAAGATACAATCTAAAATGGAAATCACATTTTGGAAACAAACATAATCATTTTTATTCGACGGATAACTTTTAAACATTCAAGTTTAGGCACCTGCCTGCATTTTATCCTAAACGTTAAAAAATTGTGAACACCATGTTTTTAAAATACGATATTGAAAACGGAATCCAGATAAACTTTAATGTTCATTAAAATGTAATAAATGATAGGCTTTTAGAAATTTATGAAACGGTAACATCAAAATATAGGGTTATGTCATATTAACATATAATCAAAATTAAATCTCTAAACTTCCATGGTGCGAATGGTGAAAATTCGAATAATTTTATTTTCGTTGTGAATGCATGACTCTGTGTCATAATGTGAAATTTTATAAACTAAGAAATAAATGGTTTGTATAAATGTTATAATTTTTACTTTGTCTAATTTTTAACCCCTACCTAAAAAGGTATTTGTTTTTCATTTGGAAAAGGTTTCCGGTTTGTTTATTTCTATTCATTTTTAAACTGAACAATATTGGAATCCTGTAAAACATTAACAGGGACGGCACGACATCTTTATGGAATATAGTATTATTTTCCAAATGAGCAATAAACATAATACACCAAAAGTACATAAGATGGAAACGTGAGCACATATTATGTACACAGGTGTATATAAACAAAGATACAATTCATCTTTGATTCTGTAAATATTTTAGGAGGCTCTTATTGAAAACGCGTTCACTCAGCATACGCTAACATACCCCCACACACGCACACATATATACTTGTAGGTCGTCTTCGCCTCATGAAGAGAACAGTGAAGGTCCCAAACACCCCGCCCTGCGGTACTCACAACAGACTTGTGTGTACGTTGCTACTTCAATCATCCATCAGTGCGAGGCGGGATAAAGTTTCACATATCCAAGCATAGTTCATATGATTGCTTAGACACAGAACTATATCGAGTCTAATACGCACACACTGGCTGGTCAAGTATGTGGGCTTTCACGGCTGGCGTTGCTGTAAAACTTCTTGGCTTCCGGGCTTGCACGCCGTGATTCATTGGTATTTCTACCTGACGTTCCGTCTACAACTGCGGTAGACATTATCAAAGGCGATGTGATAGCGGGTGAAGTGTCCTTCTAGACTGCTAAACTGCTGTTCTTTCTTCTTTTATGCAATGTGGGTTAGTGTGATCTACGACCGAGTAGAAAACACTAATTCACATTGCATATCCTAGTTTTCGATCGAGTAGCCATAACTTTATGGGATTATAATTGAATTTGGTCACAATAAATTTCCTTACCTAGCCTACTGCGTAAGCATTCAGCCTTTGACGGAAGTAAACTTAAGACCACCTCAACAGTCCCACCCTCAAAGCACGCAGAACGAACAGTCACACATTCACACACACACACCCGCATTAACATGCACTACACGTATGTTTTCTATAGATAAGAAGTTTTCAAAAGAAAATTCTTAAATTTATATAGTGTGCGTACTTGATGGGCGCCTCCCTCTAGATTATTCCGTGCATTGAAGTTTAATCGATATTTGAAAAAAAAAACGATATTTTCCGTGTTAAATTTTTTTCTCAGACCAAAATCAAAGTGACTTGAGTAGATATTTTAAATTAAATAAAATTAGCGTGAGCATACTGTCTTCTGCAGAAAACAAAATGAAGCTATGTAGCCTTCATTTAAAAATCATATCGAGTTATGAAGTAACTAAAATTTGAAGCTTATTTTTATTCTGTTTATTTATTCAAACTACTAATTGCCAGAGTTATCAAATTTTATTTTTTTTTATCCATTTTGAGATTGAAACTCTATGAAGGTTTGCAATAAACGAGTGATGAAGATGTAACAAAAAATTTGTAGTGGTGCAAACTCTTATATTTAATTTCGTGTGAATTTTATAACAAACTGTAACTATTGAGATGTTGTGTATCACGGAATCAGTTTTATATTTTCAAGTTAACTCGTAGATAAAAATTAATTGACTGATTATTAGTACGTTCCCCTGCTCAAGAGTCTAGATTGCTAGTGTTTACACTTTTAGAGCCCGACACTAAAATATCAAACAATTCAGTGTATATTACCCTTTTGTATAGCGAACGCAATAGTGTCAAAAGTGCTAACACTTTTCAGACTGGACTAAACTGGACAACACTCATTTTACTCTAAGCTTGAAAAATCGAGTAGTATTTTTATATACAGAATATTTTTTGTGTAATTCTTTTGGAATCGCCTATAATTTAAGTTTTCTGTCTAGGGCTATATGATCTAAAACGGTAAATACATAAAAGCGAGCTTTTCAACGTAGGGAATATACGTAGGACCGTCAACTAAACTAAACAGTGACAAACACATCAAGTGAGCTTTGAAACTCTCGCTAAACCTAACCAATATACAGCGTACGCGATTTTCGTTCACGATAACATGTCTTACTTCACTGAGAATGTGACGCAATCAATGCGTTATGCGATTGTTTTCAACGTCTTCAAATGGCACAGGGTCACAGTCTCTGCGCCGGAAAATAGCCCGAAGGCGCAACAAGGATTTGCCCGCAACCGTGACGCGATGTCACAGGTTTGACGCCGTTCTTATGTATAACACACGCCACCTACACCATCGTCGTGCCGTCACTTCCACTGCTGAAACATTGACAACTCGTCTCAAAGGCACTTGTCATAATAATTTTATTTGAAGAAACCTAACACAAATTTCTTAGCAAAATTTAAAAAAACCCGGGTCGCAGTGCCAAAACCCTGCCGACAATATAGTGTATTTGCTAATGCAGACCTTGTGGCTATATTATGTGAATTTAAGGTGATTGTTGGGCAAAATAAAAAAATTAACTCCTTAATACACCCCTTAAAATTACATTTTTTTCTTAATTGCATTATTATTGTCGATCGAACGTCCACACCAAAATTAAAAACACCTTTCAGTAAATAACACACTATCTGCAAACTAGTGTTTTCAGAAAATTTGTAAATCCGGTCCTGTCGGGGCGAATTTATTAAAATTTTAGGGGCACTTTTTAATTGCTATTAAAGGGTTAAATTTTAATTTTGAAACGATTCTGAGAATTTTTTAGGTATTTTTGGGCCCAAAAACTTTTTTCAACCCCTAAAAACCACCCTTAAAATAACCCGATTGGGCCCATTTTAAATAGGCTTCGTGCGGTGATGGATTCCAACAAGTGTGCCAAATTTCATTAAAATAAATTAAATCCTTCGAAAGTTATTGCCCGTACACATATATACCTATATATATATGAGGGCCCTAGATGCAAAACTTGCTTAATGCATAAAATGTCAATTTGAGAAAACTACGAAAAACATTTTTTAGATAATATTTGCCAACAGTCGCATTAATATTTTTATGTTTTATTCTTTAAAATATAAATTTTTAGAAACCCAAGTGATTTTAAAATATCACTGAGGAAATTGGAGATATTTGAGCAAAAGAAATGTATTTGGCGAGTTTTGCACCAAATATTTTCATAAAGAGAGTTTTGCAAAATTTATAGTAGATATAACTGTAGCAAAAAAATACAAAATTATACGAATTCAAATGCCATTTATTGGAACCAAATTATAGACAGATACAGTTTTTTAAATTTACACAGGTAAATCTATTTCGCAGGATCTTAAATTGCTGCATCCAGCTTCGACGTCAGCATCTTGATCGTTATCAGTGTTTCTTTCTGCATTATTAACGTGAATAAGATTTGTAACAAAAAATTGTAAGACGGGATTTTCCTCCCATGCGTCGCCGTAATGTTTTTTTAGAAGGGAGATTATTGTAGATTTGTCGCCTTTTAGATAAGAACCAGTAGAAAGTATCATGGGATTAATGCATGTCGTTTTTTTCCCTCTTTTGGAAACCGATTTTGGCTTGCCCACATCAACGTTGTAGTTTGATTCACCTCTAATGAGACAATTTGTTTTGCCCTTGGTAAAAACGAATCTTTTGGCTTTGTTGAATTGGAAATGCCAGGATCCTGGAGCTTTTGTATTTATCTGGGCCGCACTTTTCCAATCTTCTATATTCCAATCCACACCCAATTTACGAAGTGTTGAATTACAAGCAATGATCTCGTCATAGTCAGCGGGTTTTATTATAACTGATTTTTTTTTTACTTTCCTTTCTACCATTCCAAATACCCGATCGGGTGGTATAAAAGAATGTCCTACCATAGGAAATATTAGACTTACAGATTTAATATGTTGGGGGGCTTTTGTCTGAAGCCAAAAGGAAATCATAGTCATCATGATACTATTTTTATTTTGCCCACCACAACCATCGGCAAATAGATAAACGACATCTGTTGTTTCAAAAAAATGAAACTTACACAGTACATCCCAGACAGCTGATGCAATAGAATTAGAATTTTTGGGAAATTCAGATTCAGGCCACACATATGAGAAAACATTATCTGGACTTAACTTTGCCGTGGATGGACCATGAACAACAGTAAAGTTATAATAATTTATCTGTTGACTAAAATAACAAGCTTGGTCGGGCAATTTTGGCAACGGTAAGTTTTTTTCGCAGTCGAAAGAAAAAATAGCTATATTTTCCGATGATCTCTTTAACAAAGCAAAAAATGCTTTTGCTTTTAATTTGTGAATACGTTGCTCAGTTATAAGGTTCTGTTTTTCCACGCTAGACAAATTTTTATTTTTTATTAATTGTTCGTTGCTTCTTATACATGTTGAGCATACATCCGACTTTGGAGTACCAAATCCAATATTGTAGTGAGTGTTTACGTAAGTCCTAAAATACCCCAGTTTTACGCGCAACTCATCTCCAACGCTCGAATTATAAATTTGCCATAATTTAGTAAAATTCAACTGACATGGGAGATAAACACGACTGCTTGTTTGACTACGACAATAGTGGCTCTCCACACATTTAAGAGATTCAATAAAATTTTTGATAGATGTTTTTTTCCCGTCGTTTTTATCACCAATGCGATTGCCTCCCCTTTTTTCTTGCGGCATGTTACCATATAAAACATAGTTCTTCATAACACGCTCAATTCTGTCTCTACTAAGTCCGGTTATTTTTAAAAACGCGGTCTTGCAAACTCGAATTTTGTGTCCGTGACCTGTAGTGATAAAATATTTGATGGATATCTTATCCTTAACAGCTTTTGATCTTTTGCATTTTTTACCCTCACAACATGCAATTAGAAACGAGTCTTGTTTGATTTTTTCATTGCTGGCAAAAAGTTGTTGATGAAATAATTTAATTTGACGCATGGTTAAGGAAGAACAGTAATATGGTCTTCCTGGCTGGCCTTTATGCCCGCAAGTGGGGAATTCTGGCAGTCCTTTTGGGGTATGTCTAAAATATTACAATATAATTAATTATTGTACAATAATTTTAAAAAAATAATTAAAATATGTTATTACCTCATTTTCTTTAATTTCTGTCTTTTACTTTCTCCTCGAATCCTTTTCCGGCACTTGTTACTAGGACAAGGTTTTATTGGTAAGGTAACACTTAAATCATTATCTGTATCCATGTTAATGAGTAACAACAATAACACAACTTTCTTTAACAATACACAACTAAATTAGTTGTTGAACTATTCGCATCCCACATAATCATGTAAAATAAAAATATTATAAACAGCTGAATTATTACGATTGGGATTCGTCGTCAAATATCACATGACTATGATCACGATGCTCATTGGACGCATTGTAAAAAGCGAGTTTTGAATCTCACATAGCTTGATATTAAGCAAGTTTTGCATCGAATTGTGAAATTCAGAGGTAAATTTCTATGCTGGAAAGCTACTTTTGCACCGAAATATCTAACTATATTATTAATATTATGATAACAAACACGATGGTAAACCTATCTCAATTATTTCACTTTTGTCGATAAGCGAGTTTTGCATCTAGGGCACTCATATATAAATATATATATATATATATATATATATTGTTAAATATTACGCTTTCTCGATAATAAAAAAAAATAATTCTAATTGAGACGCATCCTTCTTTTTATTATTAGATAGATACTAATTACGAAATTAAATAATTTGTTACATAATAAGTTTCTGATAAAAATTTTGTATTGCGTATTTTTTCAGCATTCTATCATTTTTGTTTCACTTAAAAGCATCAGTAAATTTTGAATAAATAAAATTTCTTTTCATTATCTCAACTTCTTGTTTTATTTGAGCATCGCGCCTGGAAGTATAAATTAATTCAAATTACAACAGGTTATGGGCCCAGACACGTGCTCAATAAAAGCGTGTTTTTCATGGAAGAAATATATACTGTAACGGAAAATAGTGCTGTTGAAGATTCTGCAATTGACGATCGAACATTTTTGGATCAAACTATTGAAGAAACAAGCGCTGAACAAGATAACACATTTATTCAAATAGAAGTGCCAGCTTTACCAAGATCTAATAAAATGGCTGAATCAAGAGTGTATCAACTACATCGCTTCAACGGGCAGAACTACCAACTATGGAGACGGCAGATGGAAATTTACATGACCGAGAATAAACTCAAGTCGTATATTATGGGTACCATTCCAAGACCGGAAGAAAACACGCAAGTTTGGGATGATAAAGATGCTGAAGCTCAAGCGTTTATCATGAGGGGCCTTGAGTTGGAACAATTGAAGTATCTCACTGACTGTACGACCGCTGCTCAAATGTGGTCCAGGTTGAAGACTGTCCATTCAGAGAAGAGTGAACAATCTGCGCAGGTACTGTTAGAAAAATTCATCAATAGTAAAATGGATGAAGAACAGAGCATGGCTGACTACATCGCCACAGTTACATCACTCGCGCAAAGGTTAAAAGATATGAATCTCGAGCAGAAAGAACCAATGGTGATTGCAAAGATTCTAAGCAGTTTGCCCGCCAAATTCGATCACGTGAGAACGGCGTGGTATGCTGTGCCTCGAGCCGAGCAGAATGTTGAACGTTTAACAGACCATCTAGTCAACGAAGAGTCGCTCATTAATCTTCGATTAAGTGGTAGAAATAACAACAATGCGTCTGGAGCTGCTTACACAGCTAGTAGCAATAAGACGAGAATGAGAAATAGCAACAAAGAATCGAATAAAGAGGAAAAACCAAAGCGACCTGGTAAATGTAATTATTGTCACAAACAAGGACATTGGGCCAGAGAATGCTTCAAACGGAAGAGAAACCAAGAAAATAAACAAGAAAATGCAAATAATCAAAATAAAAGTGATCGACATTCTCTAGTACTTGAGAGTGAGACAGATAAAAACGAAGCTGATCAAAACACAACATTAGCTGAAGATAAATCGCACTTATTCATTCTGCAATCAATGACGTCTCAGAGCAAGATCAAAGATGTGTGGTATGCGGATTCAGGAGCCACAGATCACATGTCATTCCAGAGGGAGCATTTTAAGAATTTTATACCATTCTCAAAGGACGCATGTCAAGTGAGAGTTGGAGATGGACGAAAACTATCTGTAGATGGCATTGGAGATATTGAAGTGCAACCGACGAATTCAAAACATTCTAGATCTGTTCACATTATTAAAGATGTTCTATTTGTTCCAGAGCTTGGTCGAAATTTCATATCTGTTTCTAGATCAACTGAGAAAGGAATAAAAGTCATTTTTGAAGAGGGTGCTCGACATGTCAGTTTTATGAAAGAAAATGTTGTTATTGCTGATGGAGTCCGAGACAACAGGCTCTACAAGATGAATTTGGAGCCAGTCAAGACTACTGAGTTGAATATCACATCGGCCGGGTCGATTATGTTATGGCATGAGCGTTTGGGTCACGTCAACTTCAAGACACTCCAAGAAATGAATAGCAAGGAAGTTGTTGTTGACCTGAAGATCGATCACACATCAGAAGAAACCCCATTTTGTGAAGGCTGTGCATATGGCAAGCAACATCGTTTGAGTTTTCCAAAATCAGGAGCAAGACGAGCAAATACTGCGGGTGAAATATTTCATGTTGATTTGTGTGGTAAAATGAGCACACCATCAATTGGCGGTTCCAATTATTTCATGTTATTAAAGGATGATTTTTCAAAATACTGTTTCGTTTATTTTTTGAAGAGTAAAACGGATGTGCTAGACAATCTTATGAAGTTCTATGCCGAGATTGAAGCTGATGGCCATAAAATTAAAAGACTGAGGTCTGATGGTGGTCTGGAATTCTGCAATGATTCTGTAAGGCGTTTCCTGTTGAATAAAGGCATCAAGCACGAGGTTTCGACTCCAAGGGCACCTGAGCAAAATGGATTTATTGAACGACAGAATAGGACGATCATCGAGAGTGCCAAGGCCATGTTACATGAGAGGCAACTACCATTACACTTGTGGGCAGAAGCAACAAATACGGCAGTATATCTGAAGAACAGAACAGCATCAGAAACGATAGGTGGAGCTACACCATATGAAAAATGGTATGGGTCAAAGCCTTCAGTTGGACATCTTAGAGTTTTTGGAAGCGAGGTCTACGTTCATATCCCAAAAGAACAACGAACAAAATGGGAGAAGAACTCGATAAAATGTCAGATGGTGGGTTACAATGATGACAGCAAGGCCTATAGAATCTACGATCCAGCAGGAAGGAAAATATTAATACGAAGAGATGTTATATTTAACGAAAATCGAGAAAAGCTTCACGAGATGACTGAAACGAAAGTAAAAGATAGTGAAGAGAACCACGAAATATCCGAAGAAGAACTTGAGCAATCAAAAGAAGAGCAACAATCTCATAATAGTGACGAGCTCAAGAAGAAATACAGAAATCCAAGATTACCTATTCCTCGAAGTCCCTATAACACCAGAAAAGGATCCAAGTCGAGCGAAAATGAGTCTGAAGAAGCTGTCACAATGGCTGAAGTCTGTATAGCTCACTTAGAGCCTTCGAATCTAGAAGATGCAATGAAAAGTCAGGACTCAAGAAAATGGTTGGAAGCAATTAATGAAGAAATCGACTCACTAGAGAAAAATGAAACCTGGGTACTAGTTCCACGAACTGAAGACAAACATGTCATAACAAATCGTTGGGTCTTCAAGAAGAAATACAAGGCAAATGGTGACGTTGATAAATACAAGGCGAGATTAGTCGCACGAGGCTGTTCACAAAAATATGGCATCGACTATGAAGAGACATTTGCACCAGTGGTCAAATACGATTCTGTCAGAGCTCTGTTGGCGATTGCAGCGGCTCGAGACTTAGAGATTTTTCAATTTGATGTCAAGACCGCTTTCCTTCACGGTGATCTTGAAGAAAATATTTATATGGAGCAGCCGTACGGTTTTGAAAACGATAATAGGATCTGTTTGCTGAAAAAGAGTATATATGGATTGAAACAAGCTTCGAGACAATGGAATAAGAAGATTGTTGATTTTTTGCTGAACTACGGTTTAGAGCAGTCAACAGCTGATCCATGTATTTTTACCAGTAAGTTCGAAAATTTTTCATTATACCTAGCGCTGTATGTGGATGATGGACTTATTTGTGGGAACAACATTCCGTCAATTAAGAAATTATTGCACGATTTGCATCAAGAATTTCAGATTATTTTCAAAGAAGCTGAATTTTTTGTGGGAATGCAGATTGCAAGAGACAGAGACAATAGAAGACTTAAAATTCATCAAAGTGTGTATACATTGAAAATCTTGGAAAGATTTAATCACACTGATTGTTCGCCAGTCTCTACACCTGCAGAACCCGGTGTAAAATTTTCAAGGAATGAAGAAGGTTCAAAAGAAACGAAAATTTTTCCCTACAGAGAAGCAATCGGGTCGTTGATGTATTTAATGATCTGCACAAGACCTGATATTGCTTACATTGTTGGTGTCCTAAGCAGATATATGGAGAAACCAACAAATATGCACTGGCAAGGAGTGAAGAGAGTACTCAAATTTCTAAAAGGAACTGCAGATCGCGGAATCACATTTGATTTAGATTCAAGTAGCACTGAGTTGACCGTTTTCTGTGATGCTGATTGGGCTGGAGACATCGACACAAGGCGCAGTACAACAGGCTGGATAGCGCTCTTAAATGGTGGATCAGTAGCCTGGAGCTCAAGAAAACAAAGCGTAACTGCAACTTCTACTACAGAGGCAGAATTTGTAGCGTTATGCGCAGCTACAAAAGCAATCATTTGGCTAAGAAAATTGATGTCAGATCTGGATCAGAAGCAAACTCACCCTACGCCGATCAGATGTGACAATCAAAGAGCAATCACTCTAGTCAAAAATCCGCAGTCATCAAAAAGAACGAAACACATCGATGTTCAATATTTTTATACTTCTGATATGCAAAGAAAAGAAGAAATTGATGTACAATATGTGTCAACCAATAATCAGTTGGCTGACCCGCTAACTAAAGCATTGTCAAAAGATAAATTTAAATTTCTAGTCGAACAATATGGATTGTGTGATTTTTCATGAATATAATAATAATAAAAATAAGGAAGTAAGAAAGCGAGAGGGAGTGTTAAATATTACGCTTTCTCGATAATAAAAAAAAATAATTCTAATTGAGACGCATCCTTCTTTTTATTATTAGATAGATACTAATTACGAAATTAAATAATTTGTTACATAATAAGTTTCTGATAAAAATTTTGTATTGCGTATTTTTTCAGCATTCTATCATTTTTGTTTCACTTAAAAGCATCAGTAAATTTTGAATAAATAAAATTTCTTTTCATTATCTCAACTTCTTGTTTTATTTGAGCATCGCGCCTGGAAGTATAAATTAATTCAAATTACAACATATATATATATATATATATATATATATACATATATATATACATATATATATAAACATTTTCAAAAATGGTGCCAATGTGTTCAGGAGGCTATGAAACGTCGAGAAATTTTGGTCCGACCCCTAGGTCCCGCCATCCGACCGACGCCAATAGTGTATGTTGCCATATGGCAAATACACTAATAACAGTATAAACATCTAGTGTGGACAACTACATTTTTTTGCATATAGCTGTGTATGAGAGAATAATTATAATTTATATGGCTCTGTTCTCCGCCTTTGGTGATATCTAAAGAAGAAAGAAGCGAATAGGTCGAGTGGTATTTTGGTGCGATGTGCTTTGTAACGTAGGATAAAATTACAGTCGACAGAAAAACTATCAATAAGTAAAAATTAAAAAAACAAATTACCATCTGTATTTGTAGTTTTAAAATGCAAAAAACGCATGATCGAAATAAGGTCAAATTCTGATTGTATTCTCTACAAGCAATACGTAAATAAACGTGATTTTCAGAATGATGTCTTTACGTACGTGTGCCTATGTGTCTGTTTGTCTTTCTGGATGTCTATGCAATTTTTCTGTTCACAGTAACTTCTGTAAAAATACGATTTGAATTTTTTTTTGAAATATTGATTCTGGTATCAATCAAATAGACGGTTTTGGAAATATGCCCAATTTTGTGGTTATTTTGTATTTATAATAATTTAATAATAAGAATGTGTCTTTTTAGCAGACTTAATAAAAAAGAGGATTATCAAATCGACGAGTATATTTATAACTTTTTAATGTTTGTTCATTCTAACTTCTCGAGGGGTCAACCGATTTGAATGATTTTGACTCCATTGTGTTTAGGAAGATATTTTAGCAACCCTAGACAATTTTTAAATCAGTCCAGTAGCTGTTTTTGTAGTTAACAACATGTAATGTACGTATTGCATACCACCAAAATTTTATAATAAAACTTTCCATAAAATACAGGGCTCTAAAAATGAGCTTCCAAAAAAAGTCACCAAAAAGAGAAAAATAATTAAATTTTGGGATCTGTAATAATTTAATAAAATGTTATAGAAAAAATTAGTATTTAAATTGACACCGATTTCAGCATTTCATTATTTTTTTTTTAAGGTTTATTTTGCTTTAAAGATAATTTCGTTTAGCATAAAAGCAAGAATCCATTCTACGGTCTCCTTAACTTTAGGAGGAATGCTTGTTTTTCTATTAGATGTAGAATATATGTTACATAACCAAGGAACATAGAGAAGGTCATGAATGACGACGGTGTTTGGAGAAGACGTTTTGATACGACTCGCTGCTGGAGGGAAATGGATAACATACTTACAAGAGCGGTGCTATTGAAGAGCTTAGCTAATTCAAAGAAGATTTTTTACTAATAGAAATAAATACTCAAGTATTATTAGCAGTTTTTAGTTAATTTGTCATATGGGCGATAAAAAACATGCTTAAATATTTTTATTTAACACACACTTCAAGACTACATTACATTTGATATTCTTGTAATGAAGTCTCTTTTTTTGTCTCTAGGCTTTGCATGAATGTTTTAATTTACGCGGTTTGTAGGGAAAGGAACCGTCTCGTAAATTATATGTAATATTTAAAAGAAATGTCAGACATATAAAATAATGTAAAAGAAATACCATTTCGAAAAGTAACAAGCAAAAGAGAAAAATACATGGAGTTGACATAATCTTTTCTCGAGGAAAGATATCCCCAGATGATTGTTTTCTATTCAAATTAAACATGGCACTTAAAAATAATAAAAAATAAAATATTATTTATAAAAGTTTCTTATCCGTCTATTCTCCATACCCATCACCTGAACGTCCCGTTCCTTATCAATAAATAGAGGTTCTACTATACCTACAACCAAATGACCTACCGTTGTCTCAAAATATTTTTTTGTTAGTTCTTCGAAACAACGCTAATTCTTATATTTAAAATAATAACTTAAAAACTACAGGATTATAAATGATATAATACGATAGTTGCTTCTCTGTTATTTTCATATTCAATTAATCACACGTTTAGTAATTATTCAATTAACCACAGAAATAAATTCTCAATGACTTAAGTACTTAATGATTAGAGACTATTTAGGTATCTAAAATCAACTGAACTGAACCAAATTAAACCCTATACCGTTGCAATGCAAATGCAAATGTCAAATAACCAAATTATGTACTTGGATCTCAATGCAGCCGCAACTTCGATTGTAGGACATTAGACTGTACGAGAACTGGAATATTAGTGCACAATATAGTCACAGCCTAAGAGTACTTGAAACGTGTTATCTTATGACAAACATCTGTAATACCGTAGCTATAGCTGTTTTCAATACGAATGAATATATACATGGTTCCCCAAAATTTTAAGTTTCGTATATACAAGATGCAGGGTCGTATTAATTTAGCCTTTATCTACAAAAACACTTTCAGCTGTCTTCTATTTTCTTTTGAATTTAATAGACCCTACCCTAGAAATTTTCACGATTTAGTTAGTAGCATCTCGATTAATCGTTAAGTTAGTGCTTGTAGTTGTTTCACCTTCTTCGTCTTACCGTGATACAAAGAGAAAATAAAAATAGGGAACTCGTTACTCAGCTTTGTCGTATTTAACAGTTACACATTTTAAATAAAATTTACTGTAGTTTTTTTGAAATCAATTTTGAAGAAGATTTTATTATGTCATAAAATTGTACACCTATAATTAATTAGTTCATGCAATGGGTTTAGTTAAGACAAAATAAACTTGAAATTATTATTATAGTTAACAAATGTTGTATTTAAAAGGAAACACTAAGAGACCACTATTTATATAAGCACTCTCAACTGTGTTTATTAATCATATTCGTTTTGTAAGTAGCACCCACATTTTAAGATATACTCTGTAGTAGATATAGTTACAAAAAAAATGAATTTTAAATAGTTTTAAAAATTAATAGAAATTTTGTTTACACATTAAAAATGTACATTTAATATGGAATAAAAACCCGGGTCGCAGTGCCAAAACCCTGCCGACAATATAGTGTATTTGCTTGTATAGGGCCGTGTGGGTTTATACTTTTATTATGTGAATTTAAGTTTGTTTTTGGGCAAAATAAAAAATTTAACCCCCTAATACACCTCTTAAAATAACATTTTTTTCTTAATTGTAATATTATTATCAATCTAACGTCTACATTGAATTAAATACACCCTTCAATAAATAAGTCACTATCTGCAAACTAGCGTTTTCATAAAATTTGTAAATCCGGTCCTGTCGGGCCGATTTTATTAAAATTTTGAGGACACTTTTTAATTACTACCAAAGGGTTAAATTTCAATTTTGAAACGATTCTGAGAATTTTTTCGGTATTTTGGGGCCCAAAAACATTTTTCAACCCCTAAAAACTACCCTTAAAATGGCCCGATTACGCCCATTTTAAATAGGCTTCTGGCGGAGATGGATTTCAATACGTGGCCCAAATTTCGTTAAAATCAATTAACTCTTTCGAAAGTTATCGCGCGTACACATATACATATATATATATATATATATATATATATATATATATATATATATATATATATATATATATATATATATATATATATATATTTATATATATATATAAACATTTTCAAAAATGGTGCCAAAATGTTTAGGAGGTTATGAAACGTCGAGAAATTTTGGTCCGACCCCTAGGTCCCGCCATCCGACCGACGCCAATAGTGTATGTTGCCATATGGCAAATACACTAATAATGCTATCATTTGTTAAAAATATTTTCAATTAATGGAGGACACTTTTGTGCAAGTCATAACCAAAAGTTTTAACTACAAACTCGATTACTGTATGCAAACCAGTATTCTTATGTTTTTTAAGTTTTGAGTGATACTTTATGAACAGTAGTACAATATACCTATTTGAATTGCCAGATTATATTTGTTTTTATTTTTGATACCAATTTTATTAAAACATGAGAGATTAAATAAATGAATTAATATAATAATAATAATAATGCGTTTAACGTCCGTTTCTCGACTTTATGTCATAACAGACGCCATTCGCACCATTACTATTTTTCATTTTACCACTTCCCGTTTTTTTCTACATTTCTTAAACTTCAACTTATATAATAGCAATGGGCGAATCAAGGAATTATAGGAAATTAGGATAAGGTAGGTAATTTTTGAACTAGGAGTTTGATAGGTAATCGGCCATGGCCTCAAATAAGGAACCACCTCGATATTTATCTGGAATTAATTGAGGGAAACCATGGAAAACCTCAATCAAGATGGCCGGTACAGGAATTACCGTTTCTCGGTGAAAGGCAGTAGGAAAAAGTCCCAGCCACATCTGCCCCCGCCGGGAATCGAACCCGGACCTCCCGAATGCGAGTCTAAATGAATTAATATACGACAACAATAATGTTTTTCTGTTTGAATATTTTAATACAAGTTTATTCTAGTATATCTACTAATTTCTTATAAAAATCTGTCGAAGAGTTTATTTCTTATTAATGTGTGCCAAAATCAGTACACTTGTGATAGTTTACTCAACTTTAATTAAATCTATTTAAGAAAACGTCTTAGTTGCTTATATTTTTTTCTGAAATTATATTTGAATATTTAAAAAAAAATATTTAAAATTTTATGAAATTCTGTGGATTATTTACCTTAATCATCATAAAACTTGCTGTACAATCGACAATGATATATACTTTATTATTAACAAAGCCTCTGTATAAATTTATTTCATACTTGATAGATTATAAATAATATATTATTTGTTAAATAAACACATTTGTAGGATTGGTGAGCTTAAAGATATTCTGCGATACGGTTAATTTCAAAAGTGCTGTATCGAAGCAAGAAATCGTAACGAGGCAAGAGACCCGCCGTTCTGCCATTATTGGTTCCTATTTATTTTATGCAAAACAGTTCGATGTTTAGACTTAATTTGAATAATATATACAAATGCGACGATATTGGATGCATTTCATTTGAATATTGCATAATGTTGTCTATTGCAATTGAAAAGAAGGCACAATATGCACTAGGTATATGAACTGTGGCTTAATATTGCATCATTGTATCCTGTTCATATCAATCAGGCCTGTAGTCAGGGATATATTAACTTTAACTGGATAGATCTTTTGGTGAGTTAGATTTTAATTTATATTTTATGGGGAGCTATATTTTCAATAATAAACTTACAATAATAATTGATACTTTAACCAGTTTTCTCAGATCAAAATCCAGAAAATTAGTATTTGTAATAGTATAGCTATACTAGAAATATCTACACGGGTAGTTTTCAATAGGCGATGAAATAAATAAGTAGCAAATGTTATATGTCTCAAAAGGTGTTCAGTAATCTTTGCAATTTAAAAAATGATTCTGCATTTCAGGAGAATTTCAAGACCTTTTTTAAAATTCAGCTTCAAAGTTAGATATGAGTGAACCTGGCATAAATCAAGAACAGAAACTTCTCTTATAGAAAATAAAAATAGCATTGGAGGGCAAAATGAACAAGGCCGCAGACAAAGGCTAGTATTATAAAATGTTTTTAAATAAAATTATTGATACTATCGTTTCTTCTTTTTCACTAATTTTTGAATTTTTGGATGAATTATATGAACTAACCAAAGCGACTGTCATTAGAATTTGGAGTAATATAATTTAGCTCCAGCCCTGATAGTTTGCATACATTATGAAACATATCTTAATTGAATACCTTTCGCTGTTTCAAACCTCCTCTATGTTATATGCATATGTTTTGTAGCGTTAAGGGTTTGGTTTGTTACCTGAAATATTTACTCGCTACCTGACTACGTTATGTATTATGATACAAAAAATGAAATAGGTTAAAGTATTTTATAACCGCGAATGGATCCTTCTACGGTGTAACTACTGATTGTGTGTGTACAACATTTTATAGCCAAAACATTAACTTCTCCAAATTTCATATTTCTAAGTCGCTTGTAAGAATTTGCCAAATCCAAATCGTGCTTGTCTTCTTTGTGTTAAGTATTTATTTTTTAAGACATAATCAACGGATGTTCTTTTTGATCGAATGACATTAATTCAATAATCCACATTTCAGTAAGTAAGTAGGGAGGTGCTTTAAGGAATGTGATCGGACGTGTTGTAGTGAAAAATTAAAATTTCGATGATTCAATAGAATTTCATTTACATTCTACATATTAGTGTTTTTTGTTTTTCGGTCCTAGATATGTTGCTTTAATAACTTTTCTATTCTCTCCCAATATTTAAGTTGAACACACCACGCAAACATTTGTGAAACAGTAATTTGCATACGTTGAACTTAAGCACAATTTCCAGGTGCAACAACACGCGCGCAGTCTGTTTCGGTTACCTGAGCATTTGATATCACTCACTACCTACAAAGGGTTAAATTATTGTTACACAGAACAAGATAGCGTATTTGTCAGCTCAAAAGACGAGTAGGTACAGTCGCTTTGTGTTGATACAAAATTCCAACACGAAGGATTTCTCAAGTATTCGAACAACATTGATTAATTAATTATTATGACGATTCACTCGAGATAGATATTATATATGTATATCTAACTTCTTCAAAATCCTATTTTTATAGCACAACAAAAGCAGCATTCGTATCTATATTAACTTTTGTAAATGAATTTCATAGTCGCTTTATTTCATCTGCAGACTTCAAAATGCGAATAAATGATAGTGCCTTTAATATTTCCCGGTGTTTTGTCAAAACAGACACTAATGCAATAATGTTAACTAAAATAGTGAGGAAAATCTTTAAAATTACATTTTCACATTTCATTTTTACAGATTTGGAAAAAATGCAACATTAAATCCGATACCGTTATGTGTTTAGGAAGTGTCAATTCTCGGATAAATAGATTTAGTCTTAGTAATCACCACAAAACAATGAAAAAATGAGCAACAGGAAATAGGTGGTCGCATATCTGCTTCGTTGATGTATTCATACTTTTACAAGCTGTAGAAAATATCCTCATAATATCTATAATGTAGAATTTGGCCCCTAGCTGTGGCAGGTTCGACTCCTTCGACCCGCAGGACTGTGCGTCAACATGTCTATGGAGGTAGTTTATATCCACACAAAACTAGTGTAGGTATTATATTATATACACATGCATGTATATGAAAACAATACAAAGGAGGTTTGTAGCTCTATACATTAGAGTGGATAGATATATAAGTATATATAGCTCCGCTTGTTAATTAGCCTGACGGGAGCTGGTGCATGACTGAGCGGCACTATAGGGAGCTAGTTAGTTAGGTATACACAAACCACACATGCCTTTAAAACCGGAAGCTCAATATAGAGGCTGTCCATGAAATGACTGAAATTCATCGATTCAGTTTTTACTCTCGACTATTTTTATTAATCATTTATATAGATACAGTTTCTTATATATTAGTAGACGCAATTTTTCACGAAACAAGTGTGCTAATAATAATAAAATAACATTGACCATTCCGGGATAAACTATGACAGTTAGTTATATAAGAAGGCTTTTTAGTGTACTTGCCATATGGCAACATACCCTATTGGCGTCGGTCGGATGGTGGGACCTAGGGATCGGACCAAAATTTCTCGACGTTTTATAACCTCCTAAACACAATGGCATAATTTTTAAAAATGTTTATATATATATATATATATGTATATTTTATATATATATATATATATATATATATATATATATATACGTATATATATATATATATATACGTATATATATATGTGTGTGCGAGAAATAACTTTCGAAAGAGTTAATTGATTTCAACTAAATTTGGCACACGCATTGAAATCCATCACCGCAAGAAGCCTATTTGAAATGGGCATAATCGGGCCCTTTTAAGGGTAGTTTTTAGGGGCTGAAAAATGTTTTTGGGCTCCAAAATACCGAAAAAATTCTTCGAGTCGTTTCAAAATTGAAATTTAGCCCTCTGATAGGACAAGACCGATTTACAAATTTTATGAAAACGTTATTTTTCAGATAGTGAATTATTTACTGAAAGGTGTATATAATTTGGTATAAAGGTTCGATTGATTAATTAAGAAAAAAAATGTTATTTTATTTTATTAAGTAATCAATTTTTTTATTTCGCCCAAAAACCAATTTAAGTTCGCATAATAAAGCCTCACGGTCTCTATTAGCAAATACACTATATTGTCGGCAGGGCTTTTTTTACTTTAAGTACATTGGTAAAACATATTAATTTCTTATAAGTGGTTCATTTTTAGGGATTCTAAAGCACTAAACGGTAATTTGCACTCACTGAAATTGTAATATTTTTAAATACATTTTTTTATTTTCACCTACCTTAGTGACGTGTTTCGAATCTAAACAAAAATAATAAAAAAACCTTTATTTTTTACTTTAAGTACATTGGTAAAAACATTAAGCCCGTTTTACAGAACATATTCCACTTTCTACTTCAAATAGAATCACTGAATAGTTTTTGTAAATGTGGGACCGATAGAAAAAAATATTCCAACTAGTTGCTGCTGAATAGAAGAAATTCTGGTCGCAGTGCCAAAACCCTGTCAACAATATAATGTATTTGCTAATAGAGGCTTTATTACGTAAACTTAAATTTGTTTTTAGACAAAATAAAAAATTGTATCCTTTAATGAGGCCCCTTAAAATAATTTTGGACCAAATGTCGTTAAAACCATTTACTCTTAAATTAGTGTGTGTATATAATATAGGTACTGCACACACGCGAAAGTTTAGTTCGCTATGCAGGTCCCGCTTTCCGACCGATATCAATAGTGCATGTGCCATACGGCAAATATATTGAGAACACAGAAAGGTAAGCATAATCAGCAAAAATATAAATTTATTTTTTCTCAAGACATATGAACGACGTCATATTAGTCCTACTTAAGAAGTTTCACTTCGGTCGTGTACTATGACACATGCTTTTATAATATGTATTTAGAGTACATTAGAGGAAACCATAAAAAATCGTACTCTTTAAAAACAGAAAATATAATGTAAAGTTTGTTAAAAATCACTTACATTACACATCTTGCGGCTAGGATTCTGCAATAGTACAGCATACAGGCGTTTACCGGGCGAAACTTCGTTAACACAAAAAGTTCACTCTTACGGAAAACGCAGCAAAACTAATAACACACACGTGAAAAAGAAATGTTCAAAACGTGTTTCAACAATAACATTGTTAAAATCAATAATTTTTAATGTTATAATAATAATTATTAACACAGCCCGATATTGCGACAAATTTACTACTCTGCACTGACAGTTCGATGCTCAGATATTTTTTTATTTTTTTCTAATCACTGCTACCAACGGTCAAACGACACTCGTTTTTCTAAATGCAATTTAACCTTTACCTACTGTCCACACGACTGTTTTGATTATATAATTTCTTTTTATTTTTTGTTATAATAGTTGCGCTCACGAAAAATATAATAATATTAGACTTTTATTTAAATGTATCTATTGCCAACAGAACAAAACTAGATGCGATAAATATTTTTTTAAACCCTAAAATCCACTGTTTTTGTAGTCTTTTTGTTTATACAGGAAAACGGTTGCATCGATTTTGATAAAAAAAAATACAATCATATTGACGATAATACGTACACTTCGATTTACATATTAACAAAATGGATATTATTTTTTGATTTGGGAGATTTAGTGTCAGAAAAAAATAACACACACATACTTATTTTCAATAATAATGCAAAAAATAATTTTGATTTCTATTTTCGGACCCTTTACAGTTTACAATAACTTCCCAGTATTCTAGGAAGTTAATAAAAGAGGAAAAATTAAAAAAAGAAGTCACAGTGTCCCTAAAAAGGATAAAATAAATTTTCTCTTCATTCCGCAATCATCTTCATTAATTCTTGCATTCGATTAAAATTTGGCGAAATTATTTCTTTAGTGTTTTATTCACGCCTTACTTCTAATTGAACTTATTAGATTAGGGTAAGGCACTGTATAAAACGAATAGAATTTTGTTATTCTTTTAGAGACTCCTTCTTAAGCCATTAGTAAAGATTAAAATGTGCTGCTAAAATTTTGATAAAATCGGTCTCACAAGACCGGGCTTATAAATTTTATGAAAACACTAGTTTGCGTATTTGAATTTACTTACTGAAGAATGTATTTAACTTGGTGCAGATATTGGATTGAAAAAAATGTTTAAGAAAAAAGATTTTAGGGGGCGTATTAAGGGTTTAAATTTATTTATTTTGTCCAAAAACAAATTTAAGGAAACATAATAAAGCCACAATGCCTGTATACTGTCGGCAAGGTTTTTTTTAAGTTGGTTAAAAATTACAATTTTATAAGTTTTAATAGCGGTTTCGCCCAGGTGCAAATTTAATATGTAGATATAATATAGCTTTTGTCCTTTTATTTTATCCAAAAACAAATTTTAGTAAACATTATAATGCCACCATGCCTCTATTAGCAAATACACTATATTGTCGGCAGGGTATTGGCACTGCGACCCGAATTTTTTTAGATTGGTAAAGTTTGACGAGTTTGTTATGTTTTATAACAATTTATATAAATAGAGAAAATGTTGAATAAATCGAGAACTAAAAAAAAATATCAATGATGTTGTATATTAATAATATTCATAAAACGTCAACATTCAGAATCGTAGGTATAGTATGTAAAATGTTTTTGAGAAAATTGACTGAAATTAAATTAGCGGTCATTTTGGAAAACAAAATTAACGGTATCCAGATTATGTGCTCAAGCTAAAATTAGGCCATTTCGAGAAAGCCCGTATACTTAGATTTTCCAGCCGGCGGGGTCTAACAGCATTTCTGTTCCACAATAATCAAACAAGGAATGCAAACCTACAGCTGTACACAAGTCAAAGTTTGAATGTAATGTAATGCAGAATCTTATATAGAATCAGTGCAGACAAATTAGCTTAGTGCAGGAGTTAGTTCGCGGTTCGCAGATTCGCTAACCAAGTCTAATACAAAGTAGGAATATACATATTATATGAGTGCAAGAGAGACAAACACTTACCGGAAAACTCTATTTCTCTCGCTCTTGTACTTTGTGTTACAGTCTAAATATTGGTAGTTGACGTATGAAGCAATTAGTAATGTTCTACAGGTTAAACATAAAATAATTAACCAAAAGAATTTTTTTTCCACATAAAATATATATATATATATAGTCGGGCTACGGTAAATCATAGTGCAACTGCATGCGACTACAATGCAACCTAGGAGTAATAGTAAACTCAAAGTTGAGCAGCCAAACATTTTCGAAATTAAGTGAAAATATCCCGACTTTGAAATATTTTCTTAAAAAAAAAGGAAAATACAATAATAAGTTTTTTACACTTACAAAATAGCTGATATTTCAAATCTTAAAATTTTAGCATATTTAAAGAATTCGAAAACTCTCGGCCCCAAAACGCAAAATGTTTTATTGTCGCGTCTCTAACTGCCATCAAGAACCGGAATTTTCATCGAATCTATTAGGTGCTGATTTAATTCACAGCCAGGGTATTTGTCCAATTTTTTATTTTGTAAAAGTTGCAATTGTCCCGGAGCTTTCCGGGCTGAATCAAGTCAAATCAACCTAAGTCCTATGATTTGAATTCAACTGAGTTTAAATAATTCAAATCATCACATTTAATAACGGTAGCTTTCATGATACGTTTGACAAACAAATAATTTCGCTCGTTTGGGAACGTAATGTTATTACGTTTCCTTTGTAATGATGATAAAATTAGTAAATTCGTTAACAGTTTTGATAGGTTGTCTTCCATCATCTATCTTTACAAAGCTCTTCAGCCAGCCATCTTATGAGTCAACGTGTGCATAAAGCAGACTCTCGTCAACTTAATATGTGTAAGCTGGTAAAGCTGCTGAAAGGAAATACCGGAAACGCAAAAGCTTTTCTGCTAGAGACGTTTGACGATAACCATAGCAGCTAATACGTTACAAGTAGGCACCCATCCATCCATTATGTAATTCTAAGTACAGAGTGATGACGACTCTTTTCTTTTATTTGGTTCGTCTATATTTCACTAGTTGCGTAAAATTCAAGGAATCGTCTAAGGACCAGGGCACACATGATTCTCTTGTATCGAAAACTCCCGATTTAATTACTGATATCGAGTTGAAAAATCGAGAGATTAAAATTAATAAAACGAACTCATCGACAACGAAAAAATATAAAGTCGTTTGATAAATAATTCAATATTTTGTAACGTCGATCGATGAGTTCGTAATTCAATAAACAGTCTGCCCACTCGTTTAAAACTATTTTCTTATTAGGAAATTGCGTCATCAAAACAATAAAAAGAAAGCTTTTTATGAAAGTGGTAAATGTGAATGTAATTTAAAAATTATGTGCGCTTAGTGAACTTGAATACTTTGAGCACTTCAGACAATAAACAAAAGAATTATGACTTGAAACTGGTGATGACAAAAGAAACGCTCTTTCAACCAGTTAGAATCCAGATTTATAAAAACAACAAAATATTTTGCTGGGGTAGATTCATATCATACAGAAATTAAAATTTCACTCAAAACATAATAAAACATACTCCATCTAAACATAAAGTTAATGTTTCTAGCAACTTAATATAGAAAACTTGTTTGTATAAATTACATAAATAGAGGTGAGACGTTACATAAATACAGTTTTTAAATAACCAAAAACTTACATGCGCAGTGCATTTGGTATATTTTTTTATAAAATAGCAATGGAAACTAACAGGTTCACAGCAATCAGCTGTTAATACAGCTGATGGAGAGAGACAAAAGAACAAGCAAGTTATTCTGTGTATTTAAAATATAATAAAATGAAGTAAGAAGTTTTAAAACGGAAGATATATTTTCTTACACTGCTGTTAAAATTCATGTTCATGACCTTTGAGTTGTTACTGCTAGTTCATATCAGAAACATTTATTAAGACTAAATGAATTAATGGTATTTTACTATGGCAGAGTTGAGAACGATAATTTATCGCATCACAATCATTCCTTAATTTGAAGAAAAACATTAATTGTTTATCAGTAATTAATTCTCAAAAAAGAATGATTCAAGTATTGTCATCAAGAATATATATGTGAACAAAATTTCAAGTCAATCGGTTACCGAAAAGTGAGTCAAATTTCAATATTTTAAGTTGAAGTATAAACACAGGATTTCAAACACAATAAAACCATTGAAAATCGGCAAACCGAATTGAAAAGTCAATAATATCACTTTTATATTTACAATAATTAACAAAATATGTAGATCAATAGATACTATATATATGCACACATTTTAAACCACCTCCCAAATGAAATCTTTTTAACTTCTCAAAGCATTATCTCTATCAACGTAAACGCGTATTCAATATCGAATGCACCTGTCTAAGGTGACTCTAGTCAAAAATTTTGTAAAGTTGCTAAATCAAACGAACAATAAATTATAAAATGCAATGAAAAATAAGTAAGCGAGAAAGTACGAAAAATATTCTGCTCTGCACAACAATGTTCTGTTTGCAAGTTTTGGCGGATGTGTGTCTGTGTGTGTTTGAGACGCGCGCCTATGGTGGTGATGAAATTCGCGAGACTTGAAAGCACTAAAACAAAGTTGGAATTTTAAACAGCAATTTAAAAGCTGTTGCAAGCGCCAAGTTCAAAGAAAGCCAACAAAAGGCATGGTCAAATTATGTTAATACACAATATGTAGTATAATTACCTAAAGCATTATGAACATTCGTTTCTTGAAATTAAATGGGGTTGCTAGATCTGTTATTTCTAACTTAATTTTCTTATCACTAACAACTGTTAGGGTTATCTGACCCTAGAATCGATAATAAATTTAATTAATTTAATTAATTAAAACTTTTAGCAGGTCTAGCTTGACTACTCACTAGATATTGTATATCTAAGTTTTTATTTTGCAAATTTTGTTTTTATTTAATTTTTTTGATGCAATAGATTTTTTGCCATTTTCTCATTATCTTAAATGTCCTGTTGTAATGGTTTTCTAAAATGATACCCACTTTATATAACCTTTCATGTTAGCTATATACTTACAATTAATAAAATTGTAGACTTTGCTTGTGTGTACAATTCAAATATTTGCAAAAAAAGAATTGAGGGACGAAGAATAAGTGATAAAATTCTTTAAGATCATTTTTGGAATTTTTGTCAGTTTGTGTATTTGTTTGACCACAGGTTAAATAAAAACTACTGACTCAATTCAAATAGAGTTTTTGGAAAGACATAGGGATCAACTTGAAGTAACATTTAGTATTTAGTTTTTTATCAAAATTCAAGTCCTAAGGGACTCATAAGTTGGTGTTGTATTTTTTGACAGTATCAACGTCCAGACAAAACCGCTGAAGCTACAGAAATTTGTACAATAGGCTTTTTTGTGACTTAAGCACTCATTAAAATGGAATTTTGAATATTAAGGTGTGTTTTCCAAAACAGATGTTATTTTTTTAATTTATACGAAAAGAAGAATGCTGATAACCGAAAAAGAGTCCCGATCTACTTTTTGTTGACGTTTTATAACTTAGACCTTCACAGATTTAGTTTGGCCTGTTCTGGCTGTTATGCACTAAGAAAGAAAGAGAGAGTTTTTTTTCCAAAAAGAAGAATATAAGAAGAAGAAGAAGATTGTACAAGAAAGAAAACCCTGACCTATCCCTACTATAATATACACATATATACATATAATACACTATGAAAACGTAATGTAAAAGTACCGAGAAAGAAGACGCGATGGGGCAGGGGATTGGGGGGAATGGGCGGAACAGGGGGAACGGGAATGACGCTGGCGCGGCGTCTCGCCGTGTCTACCTCCTATAGGTACTACTCTTCTTGAACCAATCTCATTCATAATTAGCAGCTGTTTTTAAAGAGCAACACTTCCTATGTAAGAAAATGAGAAGTGAAAACAAATCGTGTGGAGTTTACAAAGTAACCAGTTTAAAAAAAACATGCAAACTTTATTTTGTCTGGGCGGTGTTAAATTTAGTGTTTATGATTGACTTTGATATGTTTCATTGTTTTAAATAATGACGTTAATAAATTAAATATAATCTTATAGTTTATTACTAGTCCATCGTTGATTATGTTATCGCATTTTTTATCACTTTTATTTGCTTTTGTTAATTAGTGCAGTAATTGGTTTTGGGAAAGCTATGAATATGTATTATAACAATATAAATGAATTAATGCGGTATCATTACCTGCACATTATTAAAAGTAAAGTTAATAAATTATAGATAATTAAAAACTGAAGTTCATGACAATTTAAAACGCATAATTTAATTGTAGAACAAATGTAATTATGTCTCTTTTTTGTCGAAAACGGTTAACATTAATTTTTGGTAATTTATCCCAAAGGGAAAAACGTTTGCCGTGTTTTTTATTACTAGCAAAAAAAATCAAATTTTAATTTGCTTGAAATTGTAAATGAAAATATTAGTTACAGTCATATATCAAACAGAAGCAGTAAAATTATTATCCATACAATAAGTGTGAAGATTTTAACTCTGTGGTATTTAAGCATAATTTGTTATTAGTGTATTTGCCATATGGCAACATACACTATTGGCATCGGTCGGATGGCGGGACCTAGGGGTCGGACCAAAATTTCTCGACGTTTCATAACATCCTAAACACTTTGGCCCCATTTTTAAAAATGTTTATATATATATGTATATATATATGTATATATATATGTATATAATATATATTTATATATATATATATATATATATATATATATATATATATATATATATATATATATATATATATATATATATATATATATATATATATATATATGTGTGTGTGCGGGCAATAACTTTCGAAAGAGTTAATTGATTTCAACGAAATTTGGCTCACGTGTTGAAATCCATCACCGCAAGAAGCCTATTTAAAATGGGCCTAATCGGGCCATTTTTAGGGTAGTTTTTAGGGGTTGAAAAATGTTTTTGGGCCCCAAAATACCGAAAAAATTCTCCGAATCGTTTCAAAATTGAAATTTGACCCTCTGGCAGTAATTAAAATGTATCCCTAAAATTTTAATAAAATCGGCCCGACAGGACCGGATTTACAAATTTTATGAAAACACTATTTTGCAGATAGTGAATTATTTACTGAAAGTTGTATATAATTTGGTATACAGGTTCGATTGATAATAATATTGCAATTAAGAAAAAAAATGTTATTTTCAGGGGTGTATTAAGGAGTCAAATTTTTTATTTTGCCCAAAAAACAACTTAAGTTCGCATAATAAAGCCACACTGCCTGTATTAGCAAATACACTATATTGTCGGCAGGGTTTTGGCACTGCGACCCGGGTTTTTTCAACTTGCAGCTCACAACTTTTTCCATATTTTTTTAAGGGATCCGATATTGGGCAAAACATAAAATTTACCTAAAATAAAATAAAATGTCCTAAGATCGTTGATTTAGCGTTAGCAGGGAGAAATGTATGATTTTTAAGAAAAAAAATAACTTCTAATGTAGAAAATTTAAATTATCATAAAAGAATATTATTGGGGTTACCATTACAGTCGCGGTGATCCCCCCTGCGCATGTCAATGACGTCTTACTGTAATTTAACTGAACACAGATTTATATAAAAACAATCCGGATTGTATTTTAAAATGTTTTTATAGTTGAATGCACACAACATATTTTTTGCAATAAATGCAAACTTTAAAAATAAGTGTAAGAAGAGTGTAGCAATCATATGTACGTTCCATATATATATATTATTATAAGTAAACATTGAAGATTCGGTTCCATTTGACATTCACTATCTTATAATCTGTAACTACAGGGTTGTACTCGTAGTTACTTAAGAACAGAAAATTTACGACTAGAAAAGATAAGATATGAACAAATTAAGATAATTTCATTGCAACAGTGTGTTTATTTGTTGTTTTATCATTATCTTTGTGCAAACGTGAGTCGCATGTCATTTTATGTCATACTACAATAATTATATAGTTGCAATTCAATTTTTGATAAGAGTTTTTAATCAATCAATCAAGTACAATAAATAAATAATTAATTTAGAATTTATTGGCCTCTCTCAATGATCACCAAATGCATCAATTAATACTACACGCAAAATACTAACAATAAAGTAAATCTAATTCCTAATTAATATATTTTATAGGGCTTAAATATAGCCGACAAAAATAAAAAAAAATACTATTATGCAGGGTGTCGTTTGAAACGCAAAAAAATGGAAAATATACGTTCACTATTTTTATTCTTCCGATCTTATTTCTAAACTTATAGATGATCGGTTTTGGTTTCAAATTAAAGGTTAAGGCTGTCGGAACGCACTGAATTTTGTTTGTGCTGAGACCCAGCGGTAAAGGGCCAGGTAGGCAAAAGACATATTGTGGGTTCTTTAGCTCTGTCTCGCTCAAATCATCCGCACGTTTCAATTTTTGGCTGGTGCCAACTACGAGGCTAAAAAATATTATTGCAAGAGTGCCGCTGTCAATTGATTACTCTAATTTTTGGAAATATTTTGAAGATTTAAAAAAGTTTTCCGAAAAAGAAAGAGTAACTTTAGGTTTGTGATGGAACAGTTTTGTGAAATAAGTACGAATAAGGTCACAGTGTGACATTGAAAACGTGTGTCTTTTAGCTCAATTAATGCCAACTTTTTTCTAGTAAATCGTACATAAATTACAAAAGTAGTCCATTAGAGACCTAGATTTGTCCTTTATCTTCCTTATAGAGAAATATTTTTTGCAGAATGTTGACGAATAAGTTTACAATCAGTTGACAGCCGAAGCTCTATTTTTGGCTTAAATTCAGAGCGTTCCGACAGCCTTAAGGAAGAAAAATATTGAACAGTTTTTTTCAGTATAGTTGACGTGTAAGCATCTAATTTTTAGAAGAGTGTTGGGTGGCCTCACCACATTTTTTATATTAGTTCTGTATAGGTAGCATCTCGAGAGGGAACCATTATTAATTTAACGTACAACGTATCCTCAGCTCCAAAAAAATACAGTCAGAAGCATGTAATAAAGTTTTAGGCAGAAATTCCTCTTAAATACAGAGATTAAAAATTAATCATTGCCTGCAATTGATTTTTTTGTAAACATGAAGTATTTGTTTCGTGTGAGTACAATCTAATGCCCTACTTAATATCAAATAGACAACGATCTTAGATTGTTTCTACGTGTTCAAGGTATTCAAAGTTAAGTATACACACTGTGAACTATGTATTGAAGCTATGACTTCGATTGAATATGTCATTTTTGAAGCAATTTTACGTGGAAAACAAAAAAAAAAACAATTCAACATCGGATTAATCGCACAAAGAACTTTTTTTTAATGGAACGGCCTGTATTTTAGCTTGTTCTGAAAGAGGAAAAAACTCCTGAACACAAATGCTCAAATAAGGGATTTGTGCAACTTAGCAATTATTCAATAAAATAATAAAATATCTGATTAACAAACGAACAATTAAGTCATATTAAAATATGAATAACTTTATGATAATATAATTAATGATGCAATTAGTATGAGAATTTTTTTTTATGTGGAAAGGTCAATTTTTTTACGGTTAACGAAAGTGTGTTCTCCAAAGACAAATGATTTCAGAGCCACCTGACGTTAAATTCTTTTTCATATTTTTTCGTTTGTTCCACGTACACAATGATGAATGAATAAAAATACAAAAAACATACTCATCATTTCAAGGAATGCGGTTTTAGAATAGATCCAAATTATTCATTTCGATATCGTATTGAATTGTAAATGTTTTTCTGCCTGTGAAAAATGGAGCTTTGCTAACAATTCTACAAAATTCTCTTTATTCTTAGTACCGCCAACATTACAAAAACATCCCTGTGTTTCTACATACGAGGATATATCAACGTACGTTCGTGCATCCTGGTTGTGCGGTACTGAACTTATGCAAGTCCAACTCAAAAGAATATTCCATATAAGAAAGAAAATATTCAACAGACTTTAATAATAATTTTAATTTCATCTAACACTGCCTCAGATGTAGTACCTACTATAAAATTATTTAAATAATTTTTTGATATAGGAATGTAATAGTGATTGTTTCTGTGAGGCACCCTGATGGGGCTACATTTCTGACTACAATAATTCAAAAATCAAAAAAATCAGATTAGATTGTTTCTACAATGAATACTTTGCAATAAATAACCATTTTTTAAAAGTTTTTTGTCTTATATTTTATTATTTTTGTTTTAGTTATCTACTTTGTAAGCCCAAACACGGTACGTCTACAAAAGGCAGGAAATAACCTGCACAGCGAGCTGACTATCCTGACTGCAGCATCAGGTGATGATTATCAAATGATTATATTATCATATCACTTATTCTCTTCTTCTGGAGACTCCCGTCTTGGGACCTAAACATATTTGATACTCAAAAACAGTATTTTTCAACCCGTGGTCCGAAAAAAAATTCCGCCGAATCAAGTGGCTGGCAAATTATTGTCTACTTTTTTATTACCGTCATAGCCAGGTCTCCTATTTTTGCCGATCTATAGATGCAATAATATTAAGAAACGCTGCTCTAACGATTATAATAGCTTTATTCGCCTAATTATTTCAAATCGTCAGCAAACTGACGACGCATGAGCATATGCTTAGAAGCTTTCGCATTGCGAACAAAGCTTATATTGTACTAAATAAGTTAGCTGTGACATAGTTCAGTGCAGGACGTGAACGCGGGACGTCCCATTCTTCGTACAATTTACATGAGATTTATATCTGCAGTTGGAATAGCTAGTGTTATTTCCAACAGTCAATATTATCTTTACATTATCCGTGTATTCCACGTGGAAACCGCTTCACTATTGTACACATACACTGTGTTCACCCACCTCTTTAATAACCCACCTGCAGTGCATATATTCACGCACACACCCACATCCACACACGAAATATTTTAATATGGGTAAGCACGGTTATTTTTAAAATTGCCAAATATTCGATATTTGGATATAAAATAATTCATAATTTCATTTAATTTAAACTTCTATAGCCGCATTGGAACTAACTTTTTTTACCAACATTTTTTCTCGAATTTATACAGATGTTAATCGCACGATTAATATCTTTCATTTACTGCCTTTCCGTTATTTTCTACATTTTTAAACTCCAATTTATTAAAAATAAACACGTAAGTGGAGGATTCTATATTTGCACTTGCTTTTTATGAGCATAAGAAACTGTCCAAAGAGTCTTAATCTTTATTGGAACTCCTGAGAGTTTTCATGAGACATCTTAATAAAAATAATAATTGTCGGTACAAGAAATACTCTTACTCGGCGGAATTCGAGCCCAGTATACTCCAAATATGAATCCAGTGCTCTCACCACTACACCACTCATTCGGTTATATATCAGTGGATATAAAAATAAAATTCGAACGACTCATTTGCATGTAATTTCGTTTCTTTTGAGGTTTTCCAATACAGTGTCAAGTATGGTCCCCACAAGAGTAGTTAGTCATTCCAAGGTTTCAATTAATCGTTAATCATTTTATGATTCACATAAATAGTCTCGATTTTGGTTGAACACATATACAGACCTCTCCTTTGTTAATAAAACAATTTTTTTTTCAGTGTATAGAGTCTCCACAAAGTTTTTTGCCTGAGACGACGCTTCAAGATATGGTGTCAAGACTTCGTTTATTATTATGTATTATAGAAATAACAATTATTATAATTTAGTAAATCAGCAGTTAATATTTTGGAATTTAGAATCAAATTTTTGAAACATTGTTGAATGCTAAGTAAAATAAAATGATACAACTTGTGTTTTTTTTTAATCTTCCGTTTTAAAACAATAAATAATCACTCTTAACTCGTAATTTGTGGATTGTAATTTTTATATAGAAGAAAGCTTTCCAGCCTTGTAACATTATGTAAATATTTTTGAGCGTAAAAATGATTTATGGAGTGTAGTGACCGATGACCGATAATATTATGGTACGTGCGGTCTGAGGGCGCGGCCTCGCTTCGTGCCCCCTTCAACATACCTGTACCGTCTGGCCAGCACCCTGTTGTCCTGTCCTGTTCTCGTGCGACCCTCGACCCTTGAACGGCGCGAGCCCACTGACCCTACAATGACCTTTCTACATACTACCTATCCCATACTGCACCAAAAGGAACGTCAAATATATTTTTTACAGAACAAACTCACTGTAGAATCTATATTGCGCAAGTCTAAAAAAACATTTAGGTATATTTTCAAAAGAAGACAAAATTAGGCCACTTATGACCTGTGTTGTGTATCTATAATTTACAATATACGTCTATCTTAGAAAAAAAATTAAATGACATTTTAAATAACAATAAATACGACGAGAAATGTAACGAACTTTTTGAAATTATTATCTCGATCTACAGATAAAAAGAAAGAACAGTATCGTTCCAGTTCGATATCGCTTCATTAATAGTCAGTTTGTCTCTTTTCATCTCAATTTAATTATTATAAAATGTTTTAAAAATAATCGTTCCGGTCACAAAATCAGATCATTATCAGTAGCTTCTTCTTTTTGCATTTCAACAAAAAACATAATAATCTTAGGTAGTAGGATATTTTTTTTAATATTTAGTGGTTAGTAAAATCTTTGTACAACGTTTAAAAAACAATACTTGAAGTGAAATTCTCGTCATTTAATCTGCAGTTTCTTGAAATTATGAAGAATGCAAAAGAAAGAAGTTATAAGAGTAATTATCAGATTATATGACCGAAACGGTCGTTTTTTATAAATTTTATAATATCTGATTTAAATTTAGGTTTTGGTGTACTCAATCATTTAAAACAATGTGCCAAAATTACACCTGTAACGTACCTAATAGGTACTAATTATTTCTATTTACATATCATTTATTTTGTTACCATGTTTGATTTGCTAATAACAATAATAATGTATTGATGCATACATGAAACACCCTATGTGCCATGTATAAAATATACGTTTGTGTGTGTGTGTGTGTGTGAGCATAGAATGATCCCGCCAACTCCAGAAAGGGACTACTTGTAGTGGAGCAATCAATATGCGACAAGAGTTGAAGAGGACTTTCGTACAAGAAACGCGGGGGCGGCGCGAGAGGACAGAGTAACGGGACAGGGTCGCCCATACGCGCGATTACTGTTTGAAACACTTCTTACAAATGTGTAGGCATTCACGACTGGCGTTGTTTGTAGAACAACAGTTGTGTTAATAATTCAAAATTTTAAAATGCATTTACGACGTCAGTAATGTGTTGTTTTCTGGCTATTGATAATACATACGATGTTCCAAAATCTAAATTGCTGAATTGCTTCAATATATATGAACAATTGACAAATGTTTGTAAATCGTCGAATTTCTGTTCACTAAACGACATCAAAGTACGTTGATTTGAATAATCATATATATCATTTAAGGATTTTTAAGATTCGCAGCGAAATCGAAAGCAATTTTTAACTGTTAAATCACAGAAAAGGTAAGCATTGATATTACAAAAATTCTAAATTGACCAGTCTGTCGTAAAACTTTTTGGTTTCCGGGCTTGTACGCCATGATCCATTAGTATTTCGACCCGTTAAAATGCTGTATTCGAAAAAAATTATGATGTTTTTTCTCATGGGTTTAAAAATTGATGATTGTTAACTTGATCATCTTATTCTTTTGAAAAATTTATATTTGCTATATGGCATATGCTACTAAATTCATATCTTCATCTCCAGATAATTCTTTTATTAACATGTGATAGAACTGATTAAAGGCACTACAGAGCAGTTATACCGTATATGGGTTATATTACTGTCAACATAATTATACTCCAAGATTGGTTAGTCCTAAAAGTTTGTAGCTTTTATTTAACAAAAATAAATTCATTAAAATCTTATTAATTCCATGACCATCATAGATTCATTCTAAATCAACCAATTTACCTTTGCTTCTCTTCACGTTTGGACATCCCTGAGCCGTGAAGAGTAAGGAATAGAGATTCTATACATGGCTACGTATGTGTGTGTGTGAAAAGGACGACGCGAGGTGTGCAGGGTGCAAAGTGGTGGCGAAACAACCCCTGGCACGCCATTGGTCGCACAGGCGGGGCACTAGCATCTAACTGGGCCGCACCCTTACACTATATTCACAGAGGGGTAATTACCTACCCCTTGTGTCTACACATCATGTGTGTTTAGTTGTGTGTGTGTGAACGCGTGCCGGACCCTACAGTATAGTGTGCCAACCCTTACACAATGATACATCATATATTATGAACCCTTGGCACGGCTATACGTTCGTATCTTCTCGCGAGAAGTTCGTGATCAGACACCTTACTTAAACCTGTTACTTTCTCCGAAAATAATTCATGCGTTAAAGTTATATATTTTTTATTTAGATCAACTGATTATCACAGTCCCTGACTACGGTTTACAAAGATAGGAAAAGTCGGGTAATTATTATCGCGACCTCAACATAGCTGGAGCGCCAGTTTATACTCACTTTGTCTTTAACAGCAGTGGTGTATTATACGATCGTTGTTAATTGTTACATTAATTTATTTTAAGCGACACGAATGTAGCCACGTTCGTCCACTAACTAACGCGCAAAGTTCTTTGATATTTCGAAAAAAACCGCTACACGATTTATCGCCTAGCATAGAAAATTTAAAAAAAATCAAGCGCATCAAATCTAGGTACTTTAGTAATTCTCGAACAGCAGCGCTGTTAGCGTCCAAAAAATGAACTATGGTGTGAATGAAAAAATTTATATCGTTTCATGTCCACTTTGTGGTTTTCACTATAATTATATGAAAATGTATAATATTCAATAAGTACGATGAAATGAAAGTTTTCAGATTTCACTGATTTTAATGAATATTAGCTATTTAAACATTAAACTTAAGTTTGCCTTTTTTCTTTTTTGGAATATTTTTTTTAACTGTAGATTAAAGACGCCTGACAACTAAGGTCAATAGGGAGAAAAACAAACTAATAAATTATTAATTAAACGTAAATTCGTACATTTTTTAACGTAGGTACTTGGGCTCTTTTTTTAATAACTATATAAACAATTTTCATTAAAAAAATATTCAAAATCGTTATTAATAACGTCTAAATGTATTGCGCACTGACGCTCTACGAGTTTTCGTCGAAGCTAGTAGTTCAAGTCCTTATAGATATGACGTGTGTCTGGAATAATAGACAATGGCGACATCGATTGTAAAGCTTTTAACTTAGAACTTTAACGCTGTTTTCGTTTCATAGATCTTACCATTTTATTCTGGTCTAGATTCAATAACAGAATAGACTTTTTATTAGCAAATAATCGTCATAGAATACACGGCGTAATCAAGGAAGTAATAATATATAAAAGCAAAAAATCAGGGTATGAAGTAGGGGTTAACTCCAAAACCACCCTACAAACATGATGTTTGACTCGAGTGATCTTTGTTAAAATCGGGGTAGGAAACTTTCTTGAAGCATATGCGTATCAGGTCTGAATTCGCAATATTCTTTTTAAATGAACATCGAAGAGAATTTTCGATTTTCGCCTCCTATAGTACAGTGCATGCATATATTTTCGTACGCATACTACATATTTTAAATATATCCGGCCGACATGATTGTTTATAATGATGGTACGTTAATATAACACTATATATGTTATGAGAATATTTGGTTTTTTATTCAATTTTTTTGGGGGCCCATTTTCCTTCTGGTACAGGCCAATTATTCTTAACAAAAAAAATCTATAAAAATATATAACATTCGTGAGCTCTTAGTTCTAATGTGGGAGAAATTTTTCTATATTTTCTCTATCCACTTTTATTATTTATGGCTCGTGGATGTTCGTTGAGAAACCATACTTTTCGTGGGCTGAGGGGGGCTCGGATATTTATTTGTATACATACTGTAAGTGCGTATTTAAAATTTCAAAAATTTACACTATTTTTCCTTCATTTGACTTACAAAACAAGAACTCTTTTGCATCGAAATTCTCCGAAATATTTCTAATCAATTTAACAATCTCCTAGATTAATTAATGAAATCATTAACATTGCCGATATTTTAGATAACGGTAGATAGTGTCAATTGTACATAGTCCATCTATAAATAACAGATTCCTGTAAATAATATTTATAATTTATCGAGATACATATACGTATACATAACACTCTGTGAGACTATTTTCAAAAAGTACGAGAGTTTAAATTTATTAAAAAAAAATTAAAAATGAAGTGGCGGGACAAAATATTGATACTTATTTTAATTGGTGTTTTATCGGTAGACTGTCGAGTTTTTCACCAAAAATATGAGTTTTCAGAAAGGTAAATAAATTGCATTACATATGTTTAATAATTTTTACTTTTAACCGACTTCAAAAAAGAAGTTATATTTTGTATGTTACTTTAGCAATAACTTCTCAGAAGTTTACAGAATAGTTCCATATAATTTTGTTTTAAGTCGATTCAGTAGTTTTTAACCCACTTCAAAAAAGAAGTTTTTTCATGTATTTTACCTCATATCTCCTGCATTTTACATATATAAATCGGTTTAGTATTTTTTACCATTCCAACTCCACAAGTGAGGAATAGTACTAATTTAAGTCAAAATTCAAATTTTAAATTTTTTTCATTTTGAGATCCCCAGAGTTCAAAAAATATATTTTTGGAAAAAGTCTGTTTGTCTGTTTCCCCTACTGCCCGTTATCCGATTGAGTTGAAAATTTACACACGTGTGGAGTTCCGATGACAATACAATATTTAACTAGCCGACCGGCCCAACTTCGTCCGGGTGCAAATCATGTTTTTGAATTTACACCCTCTTCCCGGCAACCGAAGAGAAAAAGAATGAGAAGTCTGCGTCCATTGTAGCTATTAAATCAAAATTTGAATTTTTTGAAAATAACGTGATACAACACCTACATTGTTTAGCTATAAATGCGAACCTCCGTGACATTTCAGTTTATCGGATTAAATACAATAAAATCTAACTAAGCAAATAAAGTACACTAAATACTTAAAAATAAAATTGGTGAAAAAAGATGATTTATCTAAACGGTTCTATTATATAATCGGTGATGCAGGTCCCTATACTAAAAGTTAGAAAATAAAAATAGGTGGAAAAATGTTTTAAGTTAAACGGTTTTTTTGTGCAATCGATGAAGTACTAATAGCTAGAAAATAATTATGGATCACCACTATGGGACTTAAATCAGACTAAAATAAAACCGTGGGGAGCAATTAATAGAAAACTCTCTTGTTGCAGATCGGAAATCATATCTGGATTTCGATCGTATTGTTCGCGCGTAATATTACTAATTGCGTGTGATGATTTTATTTTAGTCTGTTTAAAGCCCCATACTGGCATTTATATTGTTATAATTGTTTATTTTTTTTATTTCATAGTTTGTGTGAATTATAGGCTAAAATCTGTGCCGCCTTCAAAAAATGCAGAAGAGTCCACGATAGCAGATCCTCAGATGGCATCAACTGATTCATCCGAGGCAACAACTGATTCTTCGGATCCAGGAACTGATCATTCGGAGCCAGAAATTGATCCTACGAATCCAGCAACCGATCCTTCTGAACCAGCAACTGATCCTACGAATCCAGCAACCGATCCTTCTGAACCAGCAACTGATCCTACGAATCCAGCAACCGATCCTTCTGAACCAGCAACTGATCCTACGAATCCAGTAACCGATCCTTCGGAACCAGTAACTGATCCTACGAATCCAGCAACCGATCCTACGAATCCAGCAACCGATCCTACGAATCCAGCAACCGATCCTTCTGAACCAGCAACTGATCCTACGAATCCACCAACCGATCCTTCTGAACCAGCGACTGATCCTACGAATCCAGCAACCAATCCCTCAGAACCAGAAACTGATCCTACGAATCCAGTAACCGATCCTTCGGAACCAGCAACTAATCCTACGAATCTACCAACCGATCCATCGGAACCAGTAACTGATCCTACGAATCCAACAACCGCTCCCTCGAAACCAGCAACTGATCCTACGAATCCAGTAACCGATACCTCAAAACCAACAACTGATCCCTCAAAGCCAGCAACTGATCCTTCGAATCCAGCAACTACCCCTTCGAAGCCAGCAACTAATCCTTCTAATCAAACCACTGACCCTTCGAAGTCAACAACCAATCCATCTACACCAACTGATGCTTCGACACCACAGACAACCACTCCTGGTAGTGCGACGTCTATAACAATTATGACGTTAGAAACACTGCTTATGATTTCCTTATTTATGAAAGTAACGTAAAACATTGTCTATAATAAACTGTAGATTGTAAAATATTAAGTAACATTTAATTCTATGTAAATAATATATAATTTATTTTTCATATTATATAATTTAGTGTTTAATTTATTATAAAAAATTGACATGTTAATAATGATTTTCAAAAATTATAAAAACAATCTTTCATTATGAGTTTATTTACTTAATTAAAATTGTCATTTAAATTGTAGTTTCTCTTAATAAAATTGGTAATTAAGTTTACGTATTGTATAAGTTCAAGTTTGATTTTTGAAATAATTGTACAATATGTTGTGCAAAAGCAGAAACGGTAGATTCCGTAAAATCCAGTTATAAAAATCAATAAAATCATTTTTGTCAGGTGTATTTTGCTCAGAGGCCAGATCTATTTAATAATTTAAATTTAGGAAATATTATTTTACACAATAAATTAAAAAATCAATCAGTTATTAGTTTTGTAGTTAGAAAACGGGAATTGTAAGTGTGTAATTGATGAACTCTTTTGACCTCCGTATAGGTTGAATTTTAAAAAGTTTCCTCTTACGTCACAAAAGGAACTTACTATCTAAATTTCAATTTTGTATGTTTTATTACTTTTTTAATATAATATTTAATTTTACTGTTGACAGGATTGATAATTGTGATGTCTGATTGCAACAATGAGACAGTGCAAAAATGTTATGACATATGAATATTAAATACCTAGGCTTATATTTACTTAATATTTTTACATTATCTGATATGATAAACAAACCTAAAAATTATTACTAATATGATAATCTCCAGTGTTTTGTAATCAGAGAAACTAGATTATTTATAATCTTATTGGCATTTTTTTTTTTTAATAAAAAAATGTGTTGCAAGACAAGTGTTCCTATAAGTACCTGCTTGAAGAATAAGAGACTCACTTCAGAATAATAATTTATTACGTAGTATGTAATATAAAGTTGAACTTAGTACGACTACTTAAGATTGAAGATTTAATAGATTTGGAAATCAGTCATTATTACAAACACACAAATTATTCACTTAAATAGTAAACTGTTGCACTAAATTTTTGAAAATATTACGAAGCTATTAGGAAAAATTTGTTAGCTAATCCCTGTCGGATTCAAACCGAAACTCTCATTTTAATATCGCCGATAATTTCGTTAATTTAAGTTTTGAATAAATGTGAATAAAATATTTTCGACTTTAAATTACCTAAGGAATACACCCTTAAGCTATGTTACTCGCGTCGCAAAACACTCTGTATATAAACCGTATGTATATACTATACAGATTGTATCAACTCAAAGCTGTCCATAGGGCACTCTGTGTGTAAGACAGAGCACCATACTCAAACGATAAGCAAGAGTGAGATAAATGATCGCTAATAGCTAGTAATTACTGTGGTTACTGTAAAATAAATTTAAATAAACGTCTTTGTTTTCTAAGTAAAAATAGCCATTTTATCAATTAATGACAGTCTGTAGTCACTACCGAAATTATTGATAAAATGGCTATTTATACTGTTCACGAAAAAATCCAAATAATTAAATGGTTTTATGGTGGTAATTCAACCGCCGACATAATAAATTAATTGATAAAATGGCTATTTTTACTTAGAAAACAAAGACGTTTATTTAAATTTATTTTACAGTAACCACAGTAATTACTATCTATTAGCGATCATTTATCTCACTCTTGCGTATCGTTTGTGTATGGTGCTCTGTCTTACACAAAGAGTGCCCTATGGACAGCTTTGAGTTGATACAATCTGTATAATACTGTACATACAAATGGAACGTCCTGTATAACTGTTAAGTTCTAGTTTCTTAGAATAACGGAATTTACCGTAATACCTCCATCATATGACGGTCATGACTTTCTCGCTGAGCTGCATCAACTGCGGATTTTTGTTGACCAGTAAACAATCCTTTCTGGATATTTCCAAAACAAACGAATGGCGACAAATTGTAGGATCATTAATGACATTTCAATTTATAAAACATTCTTAAAATAATTAATTAGTTTTTTTTTAAGAAAAACAATTTTCTATTTTTATTCTTCAGTAAAGTATTCTTATTTAAAGATCTATAGGGAGAAAATAAGAACTCCCCTGAGAAATTCATTAAAGTCACTAAGATTAAAAACGACGTGTCAGCTAAGCGTCTCTATACATGGACAAAAGGGCATCTCGAATTCGATTTTTTTTTCGCCATGACTCACCCAAAGATAAAAAATTGAAACGGTGCAATTTTATGCAATTATTTTGATTGAAAATAAATTTTATCAACATCATAATATTAAGTAGATAAAAATATCGTAATGGTGCAAATAAAAATCAAACTTTTTATCTTTGATCAGAACATGAAAGATAAAATAGTTTATCAAAAGTTTTAGTTACATATATACAGTGCTTTTGGTTTCAATTCAGATATTTGAATAACATTGCATTCGAGTTATATCAAAGAGTAGCCTAAAAGCCAATTCAGACTAGCCGTTCTCGGTTACGATTTACCGGTCCGGTTGGGAGCTCGAGCAATCAGGGCGTAGTCGTTCCCGATTGCGGTTCGGTTCGAGCGTTTAGGTTCAGCTCTAATTTCAATCGGACCGTTCGCAACCGTAGCCAATGAGAACGCTTGCTGGAGTCACGTGACTAGCCACTTGTTTTTGTTGACGTTTAACTACACATCAAACGTCAAATCATATTTCGAAATTGCGCATGCGCACCGAGAATAATCGTAGAACCGAATCGGGATAGTGTGAGCAGCCTAGATTAATCGAAAACCGAACCGGACCGGTGAATCGTAACCGAGAACGGCTAGTCTGAATTGGCTTTAACACATATTTCCGATTGATTTCATTCAAATTAAAGAAAATAGTAGCCTAACTCTGAAATCTACTCAAAACCATGGTCTTGGTGGTAAAGGTAGGTATATTGAGAAAAAAAATTCCAGCTAATTGGACGACAGGACTATTCCAACTTCAAAAATATTGATATTTTGACATATTAAAATAAATAAAATAAAATTTCTGTTAAAACGTGCGGTGACTCGGGTAACGCTTTCAAATATTTCATAATTTTATAAATATTTCGCTACTAAGACCTACGATGCTAAACCCGTTTGAGACAAAAACAATTTAAATATTCATTTTGAAAAAATAAAAATTAATGTTTCCTACCTTAAACCACGTCAACAGCGCGATCGAACACCCCGGCATCAGAATTTGTCTCATTGTCACTTGTATCTGAAATTAAATAAAATTGGTCGTAAAAAATATGTTCTTAACTCTTGAATACTCCAGTGGTGTAGCACTAATGTAGCGTTAATGATTTCAGTTGCCAGACTTTTATAGCTTACAATATTTAAAAACAATAAATTAAAAATTTATTCGTTTATAATTGTTACCGTTGACCAAGTGTACAGGAAAAGAATAAAATACAAAAATAATATTTTGATATAATTTTTTTTGGAAAAAAAATAAACGAAGCACTAGGTACAATCTATTCAGAACTTGATCAGTATTTTTAAACCCTAGCACATATGGCATGCCTGCCCCTGGTTAATAATAAATTTCAATCAAAAACGTAAACTGCCATTGAAAATAAATACGGCTTAGTCTATGCATAAAAAACAGTAATAAATAAATTAAAATCGAATAAAAATTTTAAAAAATATTAAGCAATTTAACACTTATTGTATTAAATAGATAAAGTATTAAAAATAAGTAAAATATATATAATTATTATATTTATCACCGAGCGCAGAAAACACCGTAATAATGGGTAGGGCTACGTACCCATACATGGCACAGTACGGTAGCTAGTGATCAATCGTTCAAATTAAATGTAACCTCAATACTGATAACAACTTTTTCGAAACAAAATTTCTTCAAACCGGACAAACTACGTATCATTTTAAAGAGAAAATTTCCTTTGTTACAGTAACATATAATTTATATTTATACTGAAAAAAATATAGCCAAAAAGTCGAAATGAAACTTACCAAATGTCAAACAGCGCGCTATCGCAATATGCAATTTTTTGCAAACAAGAAATTTATGATAAATTTTTTAAATTAACGGTGGATATTTATATAAAAACACTCAATAACACTTAAATTAATTGATTATTACAACAGTTTACACGAATTCGAAAATTTAAACCGGTTAATTTTGTGTTCTAGCAACGCATCTATTATAGAAACACCTAAATGAACGACGCACTTATCACGTCTGTCTGTAAACTATAACCTGTTCAGACCTATTAGCAGTGGCGTAATTATACCGTTTGAAGCTTAACCAGCGTATATTTTTCTGACAAATGGGTTCAAATCTTGATATATTTTTTTGCTTAATTTGTCTATGTACTTTAGTAGGTAACTTAAATCAATTGTGAACGTGAAATTCGCCTACTTCAAAACGTCAGATTAAACTGAAACTTTGCACACTTATCAAGAACCGACGACAATACAATAATTTTATAAGTTTGTACCATTATCCTGACCAGGGCCTACAGAATAAAACAACTTACCTACTTCAAAACGTCAGATTCAACTGAAACTTTGTACATTTATCAAGGACCGGCGATAATACAATAATTTAATAAGTTTGTCACATTATCCTGACCAGGGCCTACAGGATAAAACAACTTACCTACTTCAAAACGTCAGATCCAACTGAAACTTTGTACACTTATCAAGGACGAACGACACATATAATAATTTAATAAGTTTGTCCCATTATCCTGCCCAGGACCTTCAGGATAAAAAAACATGAAAAATTACAGCAAGCAAGCTAACACGCTGTACAGTGACGTACGTTGAGTTGCCTACCTCATAGTTAAATGCAATTTGTTATTTAGTTTTATAATTAAAATTAGAGTTTAAAAAAACTAAAACAACACTCTTTTATGAACTAAAAAATGCTAAATAATTTGACACCAAAATTAGCTTTACCTACTGTAAAAAGCATGGAGTGCTATCTACTTAAATTTTCATGATAGCTCTACGTTTACAATTAGCTAGTAAATGAAAAAATTCTTACCGATATTAAGCAGGCCACGCTTTTTACAGTAAAGCTAATTTTGTTGTCAAATTATTTTGCATTTTTTAGTTCATAAAGCGTGTTGTTTTAGTTTTTTAAACTCTAATTTTTTATTATTATTTTATTAATTATTGACAGTAAAGTTTTCAAATCTTAATGCCGCTTAAATAAAAATTATATTCGAGCCTATGACTAAAATATTAAACATTGTCACTTTAGCGTACACACAAAAATCTGTAGCAACATGTTCTTTGACAATGAAACAGCCACATTGTAGGCTGTGTGCACAAGAGTGAGACAGGGCACAGAGTAACGCTGCGGAGACGGCGTTCGCGCTCGACTAGTGACTGTGCGAGAGAGAGAGATTTTTTTTTTCATTTTGATTTTGGAATTTTTGTGGAGACAGATTCGCGTTGAAACCGTAAAATGAAGAAGCATGCGATTCAAGAATACATCAAGATTATTGAATTACGAAATTCCTGTCCGATTTTTTTGTTATTTTTTGTTGTTGTGTTAATGATGCTGCGTTTTTCTTAATTGCTGTATATTTTTTTGAATTTTCGTCAAGTAATGTTGACGTTCTTATTCTCGCGAGTCAAACTTTTGGTTAGATGATATTGTGTAATCGTAATGTGATATATTATTATTACTCATTGTTTATGATCGACTTCGTCCCTGTGATTAAAAATCTACTAGATATTAATTCTTGCGACTGTCGAAGATTCTCCAGGTATTGTGTACCAATTGTTTTATTATTTTATTATTCTAGTGTGTAAATTATGACTGGTCTTAGCTGAAATAACTATTTATATTTCCAAATTGTGTGTTAATGATAGCTCGGTTTTTTATATTTTTAATCGATTTTAATTTATTTATTACTGTTTTTGTACATATATTATGCCGTGTTTATTTTCAGTGGCATAGTTTAGGTTTAAGATTGTAGTTTATTTCTAACCAGGAGCAGGCATGATATGTGTGAAGTTTAGGCTTTAAATTCTGATCATGTTCTGAATAGATTGTATGTGCATACTGCCTCATTTATTTTTCCAAAAAAAATCGTACCTACATATTATTGTTGTATTTTATTCTTTTCCAGTACACGCATAATAATTAACCACTTGGTCGACGGTAACAATTATAAATGAATATATTTTTATTTTATTGTTTTTTAAATACTGTAGGCTATAGATGCTCGACAACTGAACTCATTAGCACTATATTAGTGCTACACCACTGATTTTTTTTTTCAAAATGAATATTCAAATTGTTTTTGTCTCAAACGGGTTTAACATCAAATTAATAGCGAAATATTTATAAAATTATGAAATGTTTGAAACCATTAAGTACCTGAGTGATTGCACGAGTGTAATTTATTTTTTATTTCAAAATGGTAATATTTTTTAAGTTGGAATGATCCTATCGTCCAATCGGCTAGAATTTTTTTCTCAATATACCGTGACCATGGTTTTGAATAGATTTCAGAGTTAGCCTACTATTTTCATTAATTTTTATTTTTTCAATATGGATATTCAAATTGTGATTGCGTCAAACGGGTTTAACGCCACTATTTATGCATATTTTATTAAGGCTCATCTCTTACAAACTCCAGCTGTCGGGTTTTAATCCGAGAGCCGGTGAAATTACTGTTAAAAATAATAAATTCAAAATATTTAAAAATGTAGATATGAACGGGAGCTTTGAATTACTCTAATTGAAAAATTAATTTATTTGAATTGAATTAACATTTAGTTCTTGAATAATTTATATTTCATTTGTATAATTTATCATATCCTATATCATCTTCGTAAACCTCGGTAATTTCGGAGGACTTGGTACCTCTCAGACAGTCGTGGTATCTCATCACAGCTCTTTCTTGTTCATGAGTTTCAATGGACCCTGGTCTCATTATACGTAAGTTGATTATAGCCCGCTCTGGAGTCTGTTCGTAAAAATGAACCAGGTAACATGCAGCCATTACTCCAGTTCGACCTCGACCCATTCTGCAGTGGACACCGATTGCCTTCAAAATTATTCATTTAATGCTTTAATAACTTGCGAAAATCTCGACAACAATGAGATATGGAATTCAAAATAACAATTTCAATATTTTGTAAAATTTATTGCCTATTCTAAAATATGTTATTTACCTGCAATATAAAATTTATAAATATCTAATAATAGCTGTAAGAAAATAATACTGAACTCTGAAGAAGTTTAAAGCGAGATTACCAAAGGATTAAAAAATCTGATAAAGTTAATTATCAACATCATTAATAGGTAATATTATTACCTCATTAGTCAACGTTGCCCTTTGACATATATCGATAAATTTTAATATTTGCTTTATGGACGGTGGTTCGAATTCCCTTGTCGCTATTTCATACCACTTCAGTTCAGGACATTCATGTATAGGAGGTCTTTTCTCCGGCGACAGCGTTACCACTATATGAATACCATTTTTTACCAAAAACTTCAGATTTGATACCGTCTGCGGCCAGGCCATTGCTGCAAGCTTGCCTTCAACTACCCACGAAAAATTCCAAGGAGCGTACAAAATCTCATCTTCTCCCTTATCGGACATGATTAAACCGTAATCAATATTTCACTATACTTTTTTAAAAACAAATATCTATTTTAGTTTAAATAAGAAGGTAAAAGTTGGTGGGAATTTTGACATTTCGTGTGCGTACGGAAATAAACTAATTCAACTTGTGCTTTGCACTATTGGAATAAAGCCAAATTTCGTTCAAGTCTAAAAACACTGACATCTAATGAGATTTCTCAAAAATACATAAAACAATCAAACATCTGATTCAATAAACATAAAAAAGATGACTTCATTCTCTTGATTTAAATGATCGGATACTTCATGGATGGACAGAATAAAAATAAAATTTTATCATTTTTTTATTAGTGTATTTGCCATATGGCAACATACACTATTGGCATCGGTCGGATGGCGGGACCTAGGGGTCGGACCAAAATTTCTCGACGTTTCATAATCTCCTAAACACATTGGCACCATTTTTAAAAATGTTTATATATATATGTATATATATATATATATATATATGTATATATATATATATATATATATATATATATATATATATATATATATATATATATATATATACGTATATATATATACGTATATATATATACGTATATATATATACGTATATATATATATGTGTGCGGGCAATAACTTTCGAAGGAGTTAATTGATTTTAACGAAATTTGGTCCACGTATTTCAATCCATCACCGCAAGAAGCCTATTTAAAATGGGCGTAATCGGGCCATTTTAAGGGTAGTTTTTAGGGGTTGAAAAATGTTTTTGGGCCCCAAAATACCGAAACAATTCTCAGAATCGTTTCAAAATTGACATTTAACCCTTTAGTAGTAATTAAAAAGTGTCCCTAAAATTTCAATAAAATCGGCCCAACAGGACCGGACTTATAAATTTTTTGAAAACACTAATTTGTAGATAGTGACTTATTTATTGAACGGTGTGTTTAATTCGGTGTAGACGGTAGATTGATAATAATATTGCAGTTAAGAAAAAAAATGTTATTTTAAGGGGTGTATTAAGGAGTCAAATGTTTAATTTTGCCCAAAAACCAACTTAAGTTCGCGTAATAAAGCCACCCTGCCTGTATAAGCAAATACACTATATTGTCGGCAGGGTTTTGGCACTGCGACCCGGGTTTTCAATTATTATTATAATTAATATAAATACATAATATCCGTTTCAAGATGAATGAACAGAGAAGAAAATGTCTCCTAGAAAGTCGCTCTGTTCGTAAATGTTTATTTCTTACATAATCCCGTATATGAAAGCCTCAAGTTAGACATGGTGTCGCTTGTGCTTTCTAAAACTACTCGTATCGATAAAATCCTTCTGGCATACATCGCAATGATACGGTTTCTCACCACTGTGTAGTCGTTTATGAACCTTCAAGTTATTTGCAGCAGCAAAACGTTTTTTACAAATATTACACTCATACGGTTTAACACCACTATGCATGCGTTTGTGTCTCTTAAAATGACTTGGATCGTAGAACGTCTTGGCACACAAATCGCATTTGAAAGGTCGCTCGCCTGTATGCAGTCGTCTGTGTAATCGCAGAACGCCCGGGCCGGTAAACCTTTTGCTGCAGTATTCGCATTGGTAGGGTTTCTCACCAGTATGTATACGTATGTGGCCCTTTAAAACAGACAATTGTGTGAAACATCTGCCACAGGTATCGCATTGGAAGGGTTTCGGTTTTTCTCCTTCAAAATGCAACAGATGCCTATGTTTGTTCAGGTAAGTTAACTGAAGGAAACGCGTTTTGCAAACTTCGCATTGAAACGGGCGTTGTACGGCCATTTTTGATTGGCACCTTGATTCCTTGCCATCTTTGGTCATATTATTATGCGTTAGTTTATGGTTTTTGAGACTGGTGGCTTGACCAAAGCATCTGCAAGATTTAACAAACACAAATTATTATTCATTCATATGTGTTTCCAGAATGTTTTTCGCTACAACGGTTTTGATAAAATTTGTAACTCATATTGTGTATAGTACTTTTTTTCTGACTACGCTAGTGCTAAAATAAGGTTTTCGTTTTTGCCGACCATCATCTCACAAAAACAGTTATGCCAAGGCGCATCAAGGCATCGCCTCACAACATCAATACACAGTGCTGAAAATGATTCATTTTTAAAATAAATTTCACCACAATGTACAATAGAGATTCATCGCTGACCCCTTCCTTTACGTAAGCGAATGTGATGAAAAACGCTAGCTTATTCAAGAAAATAAAATACACACAGTATACTTTAGCTTGGGTAAAAGTGTTATTCATTTGTGTAATTTCTCGAAATGATTTAATTTTTCTGACTTGTCTCTTTTCTATGATAATTAAATAATACTGTAAGTAATAACGCATTTAAAGTTGCACCTGTTACAAACGTCGCACTGGTATGGTTTTTCTCCAGTATGAACTCGTTTATGAGTCTTCAAATTATTCGAACGAGAAAACATTTTGTTGCAAACGTCACACCGATAAGGCCTTTCACCGGTGTGTATGCGTTTATGCCTTTTGCATGTACTGTCGTCCGCAAACCGCTTGTCACATACTTCACACCGGTAAGGTCGCTCCCCCGTATGCATGCGATAATGTTTCTTTAACTCGGGTTTGTGTGGGAATCGTTTGTCGCACACATCACATTTAAATGGTTTCTCGCCAGTATGCCGACGTTTGTGTACTAGCAATAGGGACGCCCTCATAAATTGCCGTTTGCATATGTCACAGTCATAGATTTGTTGAACTTTTCTTCTTTTGACGTGTGCTAAAACATTTCATAAAGCGTGAAATTATTTCGTTATTTTATATAGGGGTTCTATGGAATAGAAAATATATTTTATAACATCAGCTGTCTATAAGAATGCTTTTACTAATTTTTAAAATTTTACCTCAAAAGAGGGGGTTATGACGTGTTTGGGTCCAGTGGCGGATCCAGGGGGGGGGGCGGTGGGGCGATCGCCCCCCCTCAATATCGGAGTTTTGAATGAATTTTATGCCATACTCTGCTATATTATTTAGTGACGTTTGATTTCAGCGTCAATCGAGTTCAATCGATTGACGATGCATACATTTTATATGCATTAAATTTTGTTAATACACATTGTTCGAATTATTATTATAAAATTTTTCTGTTACCGCCCCCACCCAGAAAAATTCTGTATACTTGTGTGTTCAATTTACAGTTATTTCAGTGAGAAACAGCCCATATTTTAGGAGTAACAAATGTTATTATCTTAATAAATGGGGGATTGAGCAGGGAGCGAAAAATAGTGATTTACGTTCAAGTGAAGTTGGATTAGGCTAATGTCTTCCAAAGTGTGGGTCACGACCCGGCATCAAGTCGTAGAAAAATTTTGCCGGGTTGCAAAAAAAAATTGTAAATTTTTGTGTATGAACTAAGCAAAAAAATAACTTGATTTCTATTAAAAATTAAAATTTGCTTTGTAAATAAATGAGTTTTTTTCATAAGGTGAGTCGCAAAAAAATTTTAAAACCTTGTTCCGGGTCGCGGTAAAAAAAGTTTGGAAAACGCTGAACTAGACTGTTAGTTTGTTTGATTACCATTGGGATGATAAATACTTTCATGAATCTTTAAAGTGTACTGGTACTCAAAGACTTTTCGACACGAGCCGCACTGATACATTGATTTTACGTCTGTGGTTTCATCAGTTTTTCCTTCGGTTTTGGTTTGTTCAGGAGTAATAGAAACTTTATTTTTGATATTCGAATCATTTAGCGATTCTGTTGGATTTTCAATATCCGAATCATTTTGAAACGGTTCTGTTGCATTTTTAATATCTTCAGAGTGATCGTTAAAACTTTGTGAGCTCTCATCAATCCAAACGTTGGACAATGTTTGAGTGCTGTCTATTGTAGTATCAAGTGTCTTTCCAAGTTCATCTTTTATCTCACTTTGAACACATTGTTCTGTTAGAATATCCGTTTCAAGTTTGTTGGTTTGTTGAGTTTCTTTTTGTTTGCGCCGTTTTCTCACGTTTTCAAGACAGCGCTTTAATTTTTCTTCACATTTAAGAGCTTGTGTTTGAAACTGTAGAATTTTTCCAATTTGAACAATACATAAATTGCAGATAAATCTTGGAAGTTCGTCTTGTTGATTTATCTGTAAATCACAAAGAATATTATAAGAAAAAACAACAATTTTTAATTAATATAATAAAGTTGCGAATTATAATCAGTACACAATTTTTAAGAAAGCAGCATACAGAAAAAAATATATAAAACACCGTGTCAATTGAATATTAATATATTCGCTTACATGAATAGGGGCACATTTCATAACAGCATCTGCTACATGAAGTCCTAGCTTAGGACAAAATGTAAATAAATCAACTAATGCGGCGTTTTTAGATAAACAAACTCTACAAACAAGGCTTTTAAATAAAGATTTTTCCATTATTGATAAATAATTTATAATCACACAAATTTATTTTCAAGCCAAACATCACATGTACGCTGTCCAGATAGAGGTGCAAATCGTGTGTGAAATTTTCCGTGATACTGAGTGTGACGGCGTGACACCGCGAGTGTGTAGATTTCGAGCAAATCGTGAGTGTGAGCGTGCGTGAGTGTGATTATAAAAATATTTGCAGTGCGTGAGTTGAAAATGATTTTCGTGAGCGTGAGAGACCGTGAACAAAATACTACCCACGAATGCACCTCTAGTCCAAATTGAATTTATTTCAGTGCCTCTAAAAATGTCAAATGAATTGCGTACGTCTTTAATATGCGAATCAAAGCTTTAATTTAATTATTGCAGACGTTCAAAAATGTATTTATAAAAATAAAAAACAATTTGTTCCTCGTAGAAATTGTACATACATAAGTTATTCTCTCTTGCAAAGAAATTATCACGTATATAATTTCCAAAAATGTCAGTATACATTCTAGTTTCTCGTAAATAGAATTTATGATATCTATTCTTGGGTTCTGGTTGATTCCTTAGTTTCTTCAAAAAACTATAACTACGAATATGACACATCGTGTCGTGGGACATCATAATGACCATCCAGAAAAAGAAATGATTTCGACTTCATTAAGGTGCTAATCAAAACGTATTAGCGTCAATATTTTTTGAAATAAATTTCGTCAAAATCTGTTCGCCATTTTTTTTTTTGTTTTTAAACAAGATTGTTGCAAAAAATTAATTATAGAACTTTTTAAAAAAAGATTTGTCGGACCTAATTTGTTCAGGTCATAAAAGCGGCATAGCTTTTATGTATGGGACGAGTATGCTTCATATTGTTTCATTGCTTTGCCGCTTTGATAACCTAACTCTTACTATTTTGGTACCTTAGTATACCTTCTTTTCAGAATATACTTAATGTGAAGGTAATGAAGAGGCGAGATATTAAGCGGCGTATTTAAATCCAGTAAATTGTAGGTCAGAAAGTATGGTCTGTTTCCTGTAGAGGTAATTTTTTTTATTAGCTACCTCATTAATAATTGTTAAAAAAATATTACGCAAATACATATGCTTACTTCCGGCTCTGCATATACATATTTTATTTATTATAATTTAAGTAATATTTTCAAAAAGAGTGTACATTACATAATCAAAATATCTGACTAAATAATAGGATATATATATATATATATATATATATTCAATAAATTATTTGGCTTTTCCTTGAGCAGCGACTGATTCAATAGCTTTTTTAACTGTTTCTGGATCTCCAAGAAACTTCATTGATACGACAGGTTTCATCTTACTATCTAACTCGTAGACAAAAGGTATTCCAGTTGGTAAATTCAAGTTTATTATATCATCGTCAGAAATGTTGTCCAAATGCTTGACAATACCTATGGAAAAAAATCACGTCCAACTTAAATAAATTATAAATTATAGAAAACGCACGGTGCCGTATGAAATAATGTTTCTAAACAGCATGTCTTATAAATTACACAAAATTTACCTCTCAAACTATTACCATGAGCAGCAACAATTACCGTCTTTCCTTCTTTGACTTTCGGAATTACAGTATCGTTCCAAAACGGTAATGTTCGTTCAATGGTCAACTTGAGACTTTCCGTCATTGGGAATGAGTCTTTCGCTGGTCCATCTGCATATCTGGGATCATTTACTATCATGTCATAATATTGGTTATCCTTCTCCATTGGTGGCGGTGGTACATCGAAACTCCTTCTCCATATTTGTACTTGTTCTTCACCATACCTTTAACAGTTATCATGACATTCATTACATAAAAAAGAAATTGATACAACCACAACTGTCAACTTATTTTAATCGTTCGTACTAGTCAAATCCATGAAGGTTTTTACCTCATTATCTTCAAGAACAGTTCCGATTTTGATGATTTTTTCTAAATGTTTGTTATATTACATTATTTGAAATCAGAAACATTCCAGCCGGGAACTCAAAATTTTCATTTTTCAATACACATTTTTCTCCGAGTTTTTTGGCACGATCACGTTACATATATTTGCCGTTTTACAAACAACTATTCGATCTTGACTAAATTTTATATGCATGCTTGACACGTGTTGAACTAACGATTCCGACATTTTCAGCTTTGTAAGTTTGATATTTTCAATTCTAGAGCAGTTTACTCAAGATCGAATTATTATTTGTAAAAAGGCAAATACATGAGACTCGGGCATGTAAGAAAACTCGGAGGAAAACTAGTAAGTATTGTAAAATGAAAATTTTGAGTCCCGCAGTTGGAATGTTTCTGATCTTAAATGTAATATAACAAACATTAAAATCGGAACTATTCTTGAGAATTAGGAAATTTTAAACGATTTTTCAACTGATACATAAAAAGACCGAAATTTAAACGTGAAAAGAAAATTTCAATTTATTTATTTTATTAGTTATAGCAGCCATAACAAAATGATTTTTTACGATAAAAAATATGATCTGTGTCATTATACCTACAATATCTAATCTATAAAAGCCAGCACACCTTTTCCTCAAAAAAATGGTTCACGAACTAATTAAAACTATTATACTTAATTTTAACAGTAAAGTAACTTACTTTGCAGCTGTTTCGGCTTTGTTCAAACCAGTTAACCCACCGTAGTGTCGTTCGTTAAGCCTCCAGGTTTTAATAATTGGAATGTCACCCTGTTTACTCTCTGTCAAGATAGATTCCAGAGTCTTGTTAGCACGCTGCAGTACGGATGTATATGCAACGTCGATTTTGTATCCAGCGTCTTTAACAGCTTTTCCGGCATTGAGAGCCTCCTGTTTACCTGTAAATAAAATAATCACATTATCAGAGTAAAAAGTTGGCAGCGTGAGTGCGTCTATCGGGATTAGAAATATTTGCTCGCGTGCATTTTCAAAATTCATCGTAATATCATTATTGGCTCTGTTATTTTCTAGAGGACCTATAAATAATTGTTGCCACTGTATCGATTTTACAACCTTAATTAAGGAGCTCAAGTCATACTAGAAAAGTTCAGGAGGACTGGCTTGTAATTCCAAATTTAAAATAAATATGCAAAAAACATATAGCACATTTAGATGTTGCGTATTGTGAGTTTTAAAGAACGCTGTGTTTTTTCTATCCTAGTCAAAATAGCAAATTAATCTGCTTTGTTGCCAATACAACATTTGACCGTAGAGAACGTCATCAAGTGAATAATGCCATTTACGTGAAAATAGTGGCGACTTATTTTCACATAGAGTGAGATTAGGCATTGTTTACGACGTCATTTGAATAATTATTATTGTTTTGGTCGCTATAAAACTGCTAGAAAATAGAATAGTTGTTCAAATTACCTTTATCACTTAAGTCTGCATCGTACCATCCACAAAACAAATTTAATTCGTTCCACTGGCTTTCTCCGTGTCGAACCATTATAATTCGATACTTGCAGCAACTTTTTTTCGGACATGATGTTGAACACATTTTGGAAAACTAAAATTTTAACACTTGCCAATGAAAATTAACTATTTTTTTAAAAATATGTACGTTTTATGAAAGATTTTAATTTGTTATGAGTGTACGAATGTTTTTTAAACGACAAATTTGGTCTGTCAAAATAATCCAAAATTGAGCTCAGGGCACTTGTTTTTTTTTTGTTTATTATTGTTATTAATTAATCACAAATGTTGGCTTTGATCTTATCTGTGTTAAATAACTCAATTTTTATCACAATTATTGCTAGTTTAAATAAAATTTCCAGGTTTAAACTAATTAGGTATATGTGTAATAATTTAAATTTGAATTTTGTATCGCTGACAAAAATCTCGTTAGTGCTCTAAAAATTTACAAAGATATACAGACGTACATCAAGTTGGATTGCCAATTAGAGATTTTTGATTATTTTATACCAATCGTCAGTGGTACTAAACCCCAACATTTTTTCGTTAGGATTTTTTATGTGGACAATCTAACTCGACGTAAAGTTTAGATTGCCCACACAAATGCTCAAAGCTTTTACATTTTTTTTTTTTTTGCACTAAAGAAACCATTTTAAGGTTAACCAGGACTAACGATTGGCATAAAAAAATTCAAGTTTCTGTCAAGGGCATTCTATCTTGACGTACGTTGGTTACAAGATTAAAAATAATTTTTTTCATTGTAATTTTTGCTAAAGTTTTTGAAGCCATATTCTACTATTTGTGTTTTATTCTAATATTTTTGTACTTATACCAGATGACCACCCTTTCTCGATGGTCCACGCTTGGACTATTACTGTTCTTATGTAACCACAGTGATTCCAAAATTCATAATATGCACTGTTTGCAATCACTAATATTTAACGTTTAACAATTTAGTCACTTTGCTTAGCAGAATAAAAAACAACTTATTGTGATTACGCAGAGTGCTTATTTTGCTAAGCACTTGGTAATCACTGTGGTTATTGTTAATAAAATACGCCTAAATTTACACACCAAGAAACGCACAACCGTATACTGTTCTTTGCTATTTGACAAGGTCGTCCGGCAAACCGAGGAATCGGTCAGAGTAACTACAGGTTCATATTCCACTGATTGCGCATGCGGTAAATTCTTTGAATATACAATCATATGGAAGTATCATTTCTATCGCTTTTCCATTTTAATAATTTCTTTTGATTTTTTTTATATTGACAATTTTCTATGGACCTACTTGTATAAAATAGAAAATAAATTATATTAAATTTATCTATCCTATGATGGGTGACGCTGCTCACTCAAATGTGATATAAAGAAGTAGAGATGCACTTTCAGTTTCAAGAACCGAAAAAGTGGTAGCTACTTATTTTATAAATGTAAACTAAGGAGAATGAGATTATGTGTATTTATATCCCAAGGGTACCTAGTTTGTTTTTATTAGATCATATGGTATTAGATAGACAATCACTCAACTTCTAACTTATTGTCTCTAACTCTAGTGCGAGCATTCTATTCATATTGTATAGCGTAAATTACTGCAAATAAAGCTTATAAAAAAGCTGATGATAAAAGGCAATTTTTATGTTCGATATTTCTACAACTCTGCATTTTTTATATAACTTAATGAAAGAAAGGTTTAATGTAATATACATTAAACCTTTCTTTCATTTGTTAGTTAATACAAGAAACAAAATACATAATATTTAGGTAACTCAATATATATTTTATCATAACAAATAAATAAAACCACTTGAAAATTCTACAAACATTATTATTAAATTATTTATCGACGATCGTTTCGAACAATAAGTTCATCCTCAGGAATATAAAATATATACCACTGGCACTTCTGTGCCAATTCGGGCAGAGTACTATCTATCTATTTTTCTTTGTCTAAGTTGACTGCAGTGACGCAAGCGCAATAAGCGGAATATGAACCTGTACTTACTGACTCTTTGACCTCTATTCAACCTTCTCGCTATAGATATACGTAACCTTTACCTCTATCACCACATGTAGTAGTAGAGCTGTTAGACATTTTTGGATAGGTATTTGAGGCACTGAAAATTTATACATCTCGTTAGTAATTATCCGAATACAAAAACAGACCTGACTGAAGGGTAGCGGGGCTTAACCGACTCTCAACTTTTTAAATTAGCAGAATTTTTTTTGCAATAAGAAACCCTTGAGACATTTTGAAATTTAAATACCTTGAAATTTAGTATTTAAGGAGTTGAAAAATAAAAAAGCTAGATTTCTTAATCGGGTTTAAAACTTAGTCAGGTGTTTGCAAAATTTATTTCACAAAAAATTAAAAAATATATTGTGCGAAAATATATTTGAAATTTAAACAGAATAATATTGGTAACTAAAAATAGATATATTCAAAAAAAACAGGTCGTTTCGGTGAGACATTTTACCTGCCAGGTAATTAAAAATTTGAGCAACGGTTAAGTTCCGCTACCCTTGAGCTAGGTGTATGTTTTTGTATTCGGAATTCGGATATTAATAAATTTTCACAGTACCTACCTCAAATACCTACCCAAAAATGTCTAACAGCTCTCGACTAATTTTTTTAAACATTAACATCGATAATACAGTCTACAGAGCATCTGTTGTATTTATACTTCAGTTAAACGCCGATAGAGGAACATACCAGGCTAAAACTGTTTGTAACTATGGAAAAAAATCCCGGGTCGCAGTGCCAAACCGTAGAATAACGGTGTATTTGCTAAACAGACCGTGTCTACAAACTAATATTTTCATTTAAGTTCGGTCCTGTCGGGCCGATTTTATTAAAATTTTAGCAGAAGATTTTAATCTTTGCTAGTGGGTTAAATTTTAATTTTGAAACGATTCTGAGAATTTTTTCGGTATTTTGGGGCCCACAAACATTTTTAACTCCTAAAATCCAACTTTAAAATGCATTATCCATTGAAAATATTCGCGGAAAGAGAAAAAACGTAGTTTTAATTAGCATTTAAACATAATTCACATAATAAATATATGTAAAATGTATGTAAATGTTCTCATTCCAAAGGTAAGACAATTCGTGAAAAAATATACATCCAGATAGTTTTTTTTCTGACTGTGATTGACCACTAATCGTACCCCGCTTCTCCTCCACCGTCTCTTGATTTTGTTTACCGGGTGGCCGTTTCAGGCGAGGTGGTAACCCCAACAATTAGATATCTCGAAGTCGCGGGCCACTGCTAATAAGACAATAAAACAATATCGAATAGCAAACGGGAATCGTTATTTAACAATCTCCAGGGCCGTAGCTAGAATCCAATTTTAGATATAATATAAATTTGAAGTAGGGTGCAAAATTACAAAAGTGGGGATATTACAGTATGTTGGTTTTTTGTAAGGTAGGATAGTGCCTCTGTATGCCCCCCTAGCTTACTAGCTACGACCCTCTCCTCTCTCCCTCCCCTTGATTGAACAGAACGATTAACGTAAATGAGTTTTAAAAATCTATTGAGATAAAAATATGGAAGTATATTCTTGAATTTAAAACAGGTATTCGCTGTTTTAAAGATCTAAAAATTAATAAATAAAACGTTTATATTACTTCTACATCTGTAGATTATATTTGTTCGTTTATTTATTGTTAATAAAATTTTAATCCAACAAATAAATAATATTTTTCCAATTTATTTTTCTAAGATATAATTACTTTTTTTTTTATTTACATAATATTAAAGTTATTAATATTTGAAAAACTGTGATATTTTTCATATATAATTAAAAATCGCCTTATGACAATAATTTTACCCTAATTTTTATAAATAAACAACCACTTTTCAATTTTTAAATATTATTGTTTAAAAATTGAAATATTGTTGTTAGATATAAAGCTAATAAGAGTGCCTATCAAGCAAAATACTGAATTTAGATAAGAAAAGAACATCTGAATATATAATTAATAGCTTTACATCCAATAAAGAGAATACAATACAAACCGCTGTTATTGTTAACATTTTTCAGATCTTTTTATACGAATACTGCTGCAGGTGACAGTTCTATATTTTATTTATAAAATGCTGTGTGAAACGGCGTCATATTTATTAAAATTATTACCAAGTAAAACGTTCAAACTCGATAAATTTTCTAATAGCATGTTACACGAATGTACTGAAAAGACTCTATATCAGACAAAGTCATTGATTAAAAACGTCATTAATTATAAACTTACAGACAATAGATGAATCGTGGGTAATTACCGGTTAGAAAGCTATCCGTAGACTAGAGCGAATTATAGTTATTTATGGCGCTTGGAACTAGATTTTATTATCGCTTTCCAGATCCCGAATCAGTTCTGTAATTTTTACAATGGCTTACTACAAAACAAATTATTACTTTTTGGTTGATCATTTAAAAGAGGCAAAAATTAAATCGCAGAGTAGCAGAGGAATTATCATAGCAAGACAAAAATCTTTACAGGTTATAAGGACATTCTAAAGGGGATATTCTTATCTCGACAAACTGAAAGCATCCTGTACAAAGAATGTAATGAAGCTGCATATTATTATAGGCTTTTATGTTTACGACTCTGTAGCTTTAGCGGCTCCCAGACATATTTGCAAATTGAAATTCCCTGTGAATTGAAAAACGATTTAAGCACCCTTGAGCAGGACGCATAGTAAACCGATTTGGTTATGTCTAATATGCGGCACAAATGCCAAAACCATGTGCCGATTTAGGGCGCGTTCCACTTTACCTTTGAAACACCAGATCGTTTTCGTAATTCATAAATTGTGTATTTTTTCTCATAAGCAACAACATTCTATTTTTATTTTATATGAAATGTTATTGGGATTTTTGTTTTCAACATGTAAAAACGAAAACAGTAAAAAATTGTGACAGTTTATCGCTCTAGTCTAAATTATCGGTCGAATGACGTATATTTCTATGTCACTGTGATACAAATACATTTATAATAAATGGAAAAATCAATTTCCATTCAGCTGTTGCTGTCGCTCAGTTTTTCATCAACGCTTTTATGTTAAAGCTTTCAACTGTTACATGATTCTTTTTTCCACTTGATTAAGTTTTTAATTAAAACGGACATTCAATTTCTGCTTTTGATTTATGCTTCAAACTTATGAAGTACCTAAATATAGAAGGGCATTTATTAGCTCTTTGCAAAACAAATTATAAAATTTTAGATTTGATCTTTATAGTTGTGTGAGCTAAAATGAACACATTTCTTGTTTACATCACCTTTATTTTTTAATGACAACAACAAAAGATATCGACCACTTTACTTATCCCAACCTTTCATACAATGTACCCACTCTTTTTTCAAAAGACAAATCTCCTTTCCTTTCTAAATTCAGTTAAAGATGCAATTATTTTATATATTTAGAAACAAAATAAACACAAACAAGTGTCTTAACGTTACAAACATTTCATTAGTTCTGTTATAAGATTTTCTAATTGACCACCCTGTTCAAAACACACGCAATGTGCTGTTTTTTAAATAGAAGATAATGTGATGATATAATTTATAAATAATCAATAATTCAGTATTATTTTCACTAAATTTTCAAATACAAAGCTGTCAGCTTTATACAGCACCCAATGTTAAAAGCATATCATGCTTTAAAGTCACTCTAGCAATAGTTTTTTTCTAGAATATATTCCGTCCATAAGGAATCTTAAGCATAATATTATATATATCTTCTCGTTAACTGTCAGTTTTAAAGTCTCATGATGGATACTTGATACAAGAGCAATATTAAAGAGATATTATAATTCCGTAAGATTCAAGTCACAAAAGTTATGATGCTACCACATTCTTCTCTGTTGGATATTTAGATAACACATGCCTTTATTAATTTTGAATAGTTTCGAACAGGACGTCTTTGTATATTCACAGTATTTTGATGGCCTCTTTAATAAAGTGAAAAATACTCATTCATAAATATTATTTTTAAATGGCACCACTATTTCTAAATTTACTTTGTCATAAGTGAGAAAATCATACAACAATATAGTTGTATATAAAATAATTATATAATAGGTACGTACTACTTGTTTTTTTATCTATACGGCATTTAAAGGAGGATCTTGCCACAATGACACATGTTTACAATATCGTAACGCTACGTTTATACTTTTGTTAGTTGTTAACTAAAGTTGCATTAATTATAAGTTCACATTTATATAATATTATGGTCAGAGCTACATGGGTTACTTTGCCATGAAAAGCAGCAACTTCAGTTATAAAGATTTTGAATAATTTAATAAACGTAACTATTGTGTAATATGAATAATATACAGTGGTACAATTTAAAAATTTACGAGATGTTTATTAAAAAAATCATTTCGATTTTTAAATTCGTACAATAATAGAAAAAAACAAAAGTAGAAAACATAGTATATACTCATATCTCGTTATACGACCGATCTTTGTACGGTTTTTCGCCGTAACGAACATTTTTATATTGAAAGGAATCTTATAAAAAATGGAATGTAGGTAACACGAAATTTCTCTTTACGATCAACTTTTCCAGAACGCATTCCAGCCGTAAACGAGATATGAACTAAGATACCTTAGTTGTTTTTCTAGTACCGCAGTAAATTATACATTCTCAACTGTTAAAGTCGTCATTCTCTTAACAAATCTTTTTGAAACAAAACTTATTATCCGTGCGATACTGATTCTTATTTAATTACATAATAGCAATATTTTCAAATCATGGTATATGTAATTGGACACCTGTACTAGAGTCTAGGATGATGATAAATAATAAATTAGTCAGTTGTATCAAATGATTCTGTCTATCCGGGGACAAAAACAAGATCCAACATAGATTTTTAAAAACACTTTTCTGGTCAGAGAAATTACTGTTCTTATACAAAATTTGATGTGGCAATACGATGTCATAACAATAATAATTAATATGCATAAGTTATTCGACTCAGTACATATATATCGTTTTTTTGCACATCTGACAATTTTTTAATACCTATAAAAATGATTATGTCTACTTAAAAAAATGTATACATATTTTTATGAAGTGTTATCCACTAATCGTCATTATTTTGTCATTTTATGAAGAGCTTGAAAATTTTTGGCTATACTCACATAATATTAACATATTTTAAAGATTTTGTTAAAAGAACGGCATCAAAGCTCTCTAGATTATCAAATTGCATTTAGCTTACCGCTCAAAGTAAAATCTGACTCAACGTGAACAGTATCCATGGTATTTCGTAGTCTTTGATTCTGATTAAAGTTGCTGATTTGTGACTAATTGCTAGTCAAAAATACGTTTTTAATTTTAAGTTCTGTGTTTCAAATAGCATTAAAAAAATTTTAACATTAAATTAAAGTATTTTTAATTATGCCAGCACCCGTTTAGTCCAGATAATTGTATATTAGGTAGAATAGTTCCTTCGATTAACTACTATAGTACAGTCGAACCTCTTTTTTATGTTGATCAAAGATGGGCTAGTCAAAAGATAACCATAAAATCTACTGATCTGACTTAACCTTTGCGGTTTCTTAAAGTTAATTAATAATTCACGTTTTAATTAGATTATTAACCATATTAAATTGAAAATTCAAATCATAATAAGAAAGTTGTATTTTTAGCTTTTTGTCGAGAGATTTTTAGCAAGTGTATCACGATTATTACGTTAATGTATTATAATTAATAAACTTTTCTCAATAATGTTCCTAATTTAGAAAAATCAAATTATTGTTATAAAAATAGAGATTCGACTGTAAAAATATCAGGGGCGTACTCAAATGTCCAGGAAAAAAATTTAGCTATCTATCTTCTATATAGTATGAATTTATATTTTCAATGTACTTTCATTTTTAACAACGAATCCAAAATTCAATTTCAATAATAAATTTGCAGGAACTTGGATATAAATAATTTATTGTTAATTAATACAATTAATTATTTCTGCGCAACGTTTCGATTTAAATCAAATCTTCCTCAGGCATCATAATTAAATTTCAATAAATATGATAGTATTATAATATAATGATTAAACATAAATAAAATTTTCTTATTGACAAATTTATTATTGAAATAAAAAATAATGGATGCTATTGTCAATATGGATACCAAAATTTAATAATTGATTCTCTTAATAATTCTCAAATTACACCCTGAGAATAGGTGGTTTAGTTATAAGAGAGCTGTGTTATAAATAAATTTTAAAAAAATGATGAACCGATATAATTGAATAACTTTTTAACTTTCCTTAAATTATTAAATTTTGAATATAAATTTGTATATTGTCTAATATAGGGAAAAAAACTGTAGAACGCCCCTAATTACTAAAATAATAGGATTTATAATATTATAATCATTAAGATACGGGACATAATATAATAAATACACCTACATAATAATAATATATTATAATATTATATTTTAGAGTAATCTAACTATTCTATTGTAATACATTTACTCCAGCCGATAAATAAGTTATCATTTCACTTTCATATTTTATTTTAAAGCTGATTTGTGAGAAGGAATGATATTTTATCGATCTATTAATAATTTCCGTATCAGCTCAGCATATGTCTGCTTTTATCAAAGACGACTGCTATTAAATAGCAAATAATTTATAAGAGAATAAAATATTCGCCCCAAAAATTTATAATCTCATGTAATTATATCACCGTCGATATTTTAAATTTAATATTCTGCAGTTGTACCTTTGTGCCGGCAACTTGAAGTTGCCAATTGAGTATTTTCCAAGAATTGCTGTGCTTATTTAAATACTTTATAGTAATTGGTTGTGAATTTTTCACATTAACACGTCAATACTACACAATAACTCTTTTGAAGAAATTTTAATTGAAATCTTCTTTTCAATCTTTGGTATATAATATACTCGTATAAGCATCGACAATCGATATAGTTTTTCGAAAATTATTGATAATTTGCTGGTTCCTCAATTTGCGTTATTAATCTAAGTCATTTACAAGGTGTTCCACATCCGAAATTTATAGTTTAGGTCAGTTGGAAAAAAAAATGATCAATCGATGTATAAGAAAAGATTAAGAAAATTGTAAAATATAATTTTGTTGTTCTTATTTATTTTTTTTTTTTATTATGGATTATATTTCATTCAAGATAAAAGTTTTTGAAATTTTGTTTTAATACCAATCCTTGGATATTTAATGATTTGTCTTTGACGCGTTGCCACAAAGGTTTGATTCTTCTTAAATAATAAATGCATAATAAAAATATCGCTGACGCAAGAACAATGATTTATAAATATAACGGTTCACAATAACTTACCTCTTCGTTAACTCGCCGTAAACAACAGTTTATGAAACGTTCCAAGAACTATTTTACAGAAAGATGGAACCATAAGTAAATAATGCTTAAGTGGCAAGCCTTATAAATGCTATAATTGCTGATTGACTGTCGCTGTTTTTCTTGCTCAGAATTTAAACAGAAAAATGAAAACATTCGGTAAGTAGGTAATTATTGTGACCCAAGAGTAAGCATAATTAAATACTGTTAACAATTGTCTTTTTTGTGTCGAGATTTATAATATTTGAAAATGATTTGATAACTTGATCGAGCAGAAAATCCTTCTTTATTAAATATTTAGTAGCTATTATTAAATATTGTTATGCATATTGGATTATACAATTACACTTACCTAATGTAACACATTGTTTAAAATACATAATTAATATAATTTTATTTATACATTAATATTTTATTTTTCCGAACAAATAACAGACTTTACTATTAGTAAATATGTATTTTATTTTTTAAGTTTTGTATAACGAAATATTTTATATAGGTATAAATTACTTTAAAAAAATCATCTCATAACCACGAATCGAACTCATCATCTTCAGAATATTGATGATAGTCGGTCATCAGGGAAAATGGCCACCCCGACACACGTTCTCTCCCATTGAAGACTCACATCAGTAGACATTAGTGAAAATTAATTAAGCTTTCCTATACTTATTTAGTTAGTAAACTGTTAACGCAGTTAAAGATTTTCCGCAATAATTTTTGTATCATATTTCCTGTTTTCTGACTGCATACAGTGATGTTTATTAATAATTTTTATATAAATCTCAAATACATATTACTAAAATGAACATTCGGTTAAGTATATGTCGGTTTCAATTTCGCATACGACATCAGCTGCTAGGCGTGCTCATTCAGCACTTGTCTCAGTTGTAAACACATCATTTCGTAGGTGTGCTTAATTTTATAAAAAAAAGTTTGCATAAATTGAGTTCAAAATTCAACGGTCGCATTTTAAATTGTTAAATATTTTTTTCTCGCACTGATTAATATTGTACCTACTGAATATACATATTTTTTCAAATTGCGTTAATAATATTTTAATTGGTGAATAAAATTGTTGCAGAAAATATTCGGACCCTATAAGGTTGAAATTAGCCATTGGGCAGAAGACCGGTGTAGATCTAATAATGTGTTAATGACAGAGAGAGCAGGAGAGATTTTTTTAACAATTGACGACGGCTCGCAACAATAGTTGGCGATCGATTGTTGAGGCATTTCAGTGTTTGCCACCAGTCGCTCCTACTTCATCGGTTTCCTTGCGTACTTTATGACCTCGGAATGAGGCCTGAATCTTAGTTGCCGCATTATGAAGGTCCGGATCTGTTAGATCGATGTCTAATGTTTCGTCAACCTGCCAAACATATCGATAATTAAAAAGTGTTAAAAAGTATAAAATCAACTATCGAAAACAATTATGTTTTTAGCCAGTTTTGCGTTTTTTTTAATAATTAAAAAATATTCTACATTAAAGTCCCTCGTAGCATTATGTCAGATATTTATCTCCATTCATATTTCAAATGTAAATAATGCAAACGTTCTGTATGTAAACAAGTCAACAGTCTAAATGATTAAATCCGTTCACAATAATTGACATGTAAACATTGGATTAAGAGCTTTTCGTATGTGTTAAAAGTGTTTAACGTTAACACAACCTCCACTAATATGCTATATCAGGTCAACTATATGTTAAACATCAGAAATTAAATATCGTTTCGATATCGACCGGTTGACCAGGGTTGGCCACAAATTATATATTTACATTATTCTATCCACAATAAAACATTTTGCATTATATAAAAAAATCCAGTCAATTGGGCGACAAGACCATTCGAACTTTGAAAATACTCAAATTTGATATATTATAATAAATAAAATAAAATGTATGCTAACGCGCGAGTGACGCGGTTAATGGCTAGTAACAAATATATTATTTGCTATTTGTTTACATGTTTACATAATATGGTTTTACATATAAAAATTAATCAAAGCAAGCTTGTCAGCTACCTATCTTAATTTTGACAGATCTTCAGAATAAAAGAACAGCTTTTTTATTTTGAAAATATATCCGAAACTATAAAGTTTAGAAAAAAAATTTTTTACAAAACTTTCTTAGAAAAATAAATAGAACATAAATCATCATGAAAAAAGTATATCATTATATGAGAAAAAACAACTTTATAGCACTTATTTCTTTTGCGCATGCGTCGATTTTCTTCAAAAATAATAGGGCTCTTCATGTTTGCATACCAAACATCCTCCCAAAATTTGTTTTCAATCCGTTCATCCGTTTGACCTGTATCGTGTTCACAAACTAACAGACAGACGCACAGAGTTTTTCCAAAAATATGTTTTTTGGATTCGGGGAACGTCGAAACGAAAAAATATTGTAACATTTTGAAAAGTGAATTTTGACCTAAATTAGTACCATTCACTTGTGGGTTGGAATGGTAACATGTTTTATATTAACAATCACTTACGGGTAACGAGTAGACTGTTTTTTATTTGAACAAGTAGTCATTTAGAACAGGTATTTAACCGGGTAGAATTGTACAACGTCGTTATTATTTTTATTAGTATAGATTGCATAATCATAAGTTTGACCTCTCTGCAAAGGCTTTGTTGAAACTTGCAACATAATTAAATTATTTTTTGATCTCGTTCAATCGTATTGAAATAAAATATCTGTAAAACGTGGTAATTTTGTATTTTGCGATATTTAGAATTGACTTGTATTGAATAATTTTATTAAAACCAAGCAATATTTTGCACGTGTTTTAATAGATTTACAAAATATATATATATATATTGCTGACTGATGTGAAATAAATTACGAAAGACTATTTGTGTATTAAGAAAGCGAACAATGTAAATCTAAAGTGTGATGTAAATGAAAAATGGAATTTCAAGGTAAGATTGTATTTCTGATTTTTGAACTTTTTAAAATTGGCAGTCGTATTGTTTTACATAATTTGGTAAAAGTGTATTAAGAATGATTATTTATGTATTAAAAAAGCAAACAATTTAAATCTAAAAAGATTCCTAGAAAGGAGGAAATTTCGGAAAACAATGTCGACTCCCGGAACTTCATCTCTATTATTAATAGCTCCGTGTGGCCGGCGCTGTGCCGATAAAACTTAACCAATTTTAGATAGGGCTCCAATTTCTTTTTTGCACCGAGGCCATTGGTTACGTAGCTACGCCACTGAGCATGCGAGTAATTCCAGCAGTGCATAAAATGATAGGCTTTCTACTTTAAAATCGAAGCCGAAAGTACATACTTTCAACAGGGTATAAAGAAAATATAGTTTTCAGCGCTTGTCACGTTTCTATTCTTGCAGTTGTCTCATAAACAATGTTCAGTTTAGGTGAGAACATGGTTAGTGACAATATCCATGCCCAGGTGAATTAAATATAATATTGTTCCTGTTAAAAAATGAATGTCTATTCAATACAGCCCGCCATCTATTCATAAAATACTTCTTACCTTATCAGGAGCAGCTGGGGTATCGTCGTTCTTTTTGCGAGAAACATGACCTCTGAACGTTGCTTGAATTTTGGTCGCTGCATGGCATAACTCTGAAACAAACCAAAATCGTTCGTTAAATAATTTTATAAATGGTTTCGGAAAGACGAATGATGATGGGAGAGTATAAATCATTTATACTGTCTCTATATGTACATTTTCATCTTTGTGAGTATTTGGAACTTTGAATCGATTGTGATGAAATTTTGTAGGCGCGCTCTCAATTTGTATCTTAACTTAAAATGGGCATCTTTGAACCTTTTTATTGAGTTACGTTGGAATTACGATAAGATTTCCATCAAAATCTGCACTCAACATTGATGGAAAACAAGAAATTAACTCGTATATTAAGAAAACATCTTAAATTGCGCATAATCGGTATGTTAAGTTGAATTTTACTGTCGGCAGTATAAATCATATATAAGTGCTGAATTGTGTTGGCGAAAGTATTAAAAGAGCCAATGTAGCCACAAGGTTTATATTAAATTATAGTACGAAATGAATGCGAAGTAGTGATAAGGCGCGGCTGGAGGTTGAGAGAGAGAGAGGGAGTGAGAGAGAAAAGGGATCGATCCAAATCATTTATCACTCACGACTGACTGTAAAAGCTCTAGCAGTGGCACTTTGCCCCAAATAGTACACCTGACAGACGAAAAGTTTAGATCTTCGCTAACGTGATTCAGAATAATGGGCCTTAAAAGATCGACTGAAACTTATGAGACAAAGATAGATTTTTAATATATTATCTAGTACGCTTTTTAATCACATTATTTCAAACACTGATGACATCAGTATATTGAGAGTATATAATTCACAATATATCTTTTAATAACATTTTTATTGCATTATTATCAGTTTTGACAAAAAACTTTACTTTGAATAAAAAGTAACATATGTATTAATGAATGTATCAATAATACACATATATAATATATTAATTTCTAATAATTTCATAAAAATGTATATTAAATTTGAGTACCTACCTACTAAAAGAAACTGTATCAAGATTCATCAAAATTTGCGCAACCGTCTTCAAGTATTGCTGTAAACAAACCGACAAAAATGGTACCGTTTTTTCTCAAGTTTAATATTAGGAGTAATTATACTTTTTCAAATTTTAAAAAACGTCTCCGGCCATAAAATTTAGTAAGAATAGGCTAAATACTCAAAAACCAGACCCTGGTCAATTAAAATAGCAATATAATTTTCTTCCAAAAAATAATTAAAGTTCTCAATATTGTTCACGTCCATTATAATTAATAAGTTTTTTATGTTTTCACGGGAAATTGGACAATTGAATTTTAATATAGATAAACTAAATTAAAAAATTTTGCGACGTTTCGTTAATTCGTTTTCTTCTTCGGGCAAAACTTTGACTAGTTAACCATAACTTCAATAAAATTTGGATATTTAACAATACATATATTTAATTCAATAAAAATCAAATAGTAAATATTTAAACGAAATGAAATTATGTAATTTTTTTTCCTAGAACAAATTACATAATTTCATTTCGTTTAAATATTTACTATTTGATTTTTATTGAATTAAATATATGTATTGTTAAATATCCAAATTTTATTGAAGTTATGGTTAACTAGTTAAAGTTTTGCCCGAAGAAGTTAAAACTAATTAACGAAACGTCGCAAAATTTTTTAATTTAATTTATCTATATTAAAATTCAATTGTCCAATTTCCCGTGAAAAAATAAAAAACTTAATAATTAATGTGTTTTGTACCATTTTCAATTTGAAACAAAATAAAAAAGTTCTTGAGACTATAGGCACAGCATACGAAAAAAAAATTGAATGTCTTTTTCTGTGTAAATGAATCATTTGTTTTTGTGTGAGTGCAATCTACTGTTCTTTATGACAGGGAATTTAACAAAGATTTTAGACTGCTCCTTCATATAATAACTGTATAATAATATGATCACAGTCAAAGGACATTTTATTATCAATATTTTTAACAGTGCTTTCTGTAACCCAACAATAAGGTAACCTCCATAAAAAGATACAGATAAAAGTAGAATTTGTAATTGAAATTCATTCTGTATGTCGACATCCTAGATTCCAGTTAATGATAAAAGCACATTTTCTCTAAGCAATCCAATCGTTTGTTACATTGACAAAAGGCGTTCACGGAAACTGATTGGAATCGTTGATTGTTCCTTTTGTTAGTAATTCTTAAATGTATTTTTTTGCGAGTAAGTCGACTTATACAACTAATATAATGAAAATCAATAGTCTAACAAGTAACTGCGGATGAAAATAATAAATGTGATAATAAATATTGTTTTACGGGCTTTTGTTTTTCATCGGTTCTAGTATCAACCGAACAAATTAACTGGAAGATAATTATAAATATGTGTAAAGGTAAATTTTGTTACCTTAAAAATCCGAGGTTTAAACTACGGTAAACCTAAAAATGGATGTTTGTCCAAGAAAATGGTATTAAATTATTTTGTTTCATGTTTTATGACCTCATTATTTTTCAAAGAATCAATTTCTTTTTGTCGTCTGCTTTATGCGTTCACATCACAAAAAATAGCGAATCGTTGACGACAGCTTTGGTTTAATCAAACAGCCACGATTATTTTTGACAATCTCTCATAAAGATTCTATGTACGTCAGCCTTTTTAAAAGAATAACATTTATCTTCGGTTTTGTCGCTTGCCATCCCGCAGGTCTGTATCTCGACTATTTTTGAATACAACTTCATAATATATTCGTGATTGTAATGAAACTGTCTACATGATCTCTTTGTATTTCGAAAACGCAAGGCATAATTTTTTTCTTAATAAGAACATACGTAGTTTTTTAACTATTCTGATAGAGTCTTTCATTCTCTTTTCAACCATCTAATAGAAACGTTCCAATAAATATTAAACGCTGAGAGAAGATTTGGCTCAGGAGCAATTTAAAACAAAGCTTTGCCGATGTTCGGCATGCGGCCACAAGCGAAACATCGGTAAAAGCTTCTTCTCTCAACGTTACATACAATGCTAATTAAAATCAAGTAGTTATATTATACCGTATGTAAAGTTCAATTGCATTCATCTTGAAAATTTTATTATATGGTTGAAAAGAGGATAAAACCCGCCTATAATAGCCAAAAAATGCCTGTATGGTCTTATTTAAGAAAAAAAATTGACCACTGCCTCTCTGGTTCATAAATAGATATCGTCAATGATTTACCCTCGTTTTGTAGATAATTTCACCTCATTCACGAATAGATAGGCTTTAATGGAGTTATCTTAAGAAATAATCGAAATGCTGGCTTGGAAATTCAAGTCTGGGATATCCTGTATATCCTGTAACAATAATGATAATAATAATAATCGCTGTGCAGAAGTAATTTTCGGTCCGTATACTCGCAAGTCATAATTAATTCAGTGGGAATTTAATGTTCTCTTGCAGTCATGTTATGTGCATGGGTAGTGGATAAAGGCACGTTTACAAGACGAGCGATGCTACTGGTTTATAAAGCTCGATTATTATTAATTCACTGAGCAATTAAAAAATTCTTTAATCAACGTTACTACTCTAGTTATAAAATTATTCGACAAATTGTCAACATTATTTTATATGCCGTTTTGCTGTATGTTTTTGAAGTTTAACTTCTTTAAGGACGTATCTGTTTGAAAAAAGTAAAAAATCGAGGGGAAATAGAATCAACCCCTGAAGGGGAAGTTATTTTGTCTCCTAAATTACATGAAACTGACAAGGACCGAAGTTTATAGTGTGTTGCTAAGGTATGTGTGAATATTATTAATTAGACCATAACAAAAAATTAAATTTGGGAATAATATTAAAAACTGAAGAAGTTAAACTTCTTATGTAAGCTTATGATAGTGAGGCTCATTATTTATTTTTTTTTTGTTAAGGGTAGCAATGTTAACCGTTCTCATTATAAAATTGTTAATGTTAAATAAAATAAAATGATAACAGTTGAATGCTAAGCTAGGAGTTTAAAATAATAATCTTGTGTGGCAAGTATTTAATTTGTAACTAACACTAGCTGTTAACCATAGCATTATTATACCCATGCATTTCATGACTTATAGTGTAATGATATAATACAACGCCCAAAACATACCCTGCATAATGCCCTGTAATGTATGCAGCAGTTAATTAAATGCATTTGGTGGCAGTTTGTATTTTTTGAGATTTAATATCAATTTAAAAAACCCGGGTCGCAGTGCCAAAACCCTGCCGACAATATAGTGTATTTGCTTGTATAGGGCTGTGTGGTTTTATACTTTTATTATGTGAAATTAAGTTTGTTTTTGGGCAAAATAAAAAATTTAACCCCTTAATACACCCCTTAAAATAACATTTTTTTCTTAATTGTAATATTATTATCAATCTAACGTCTACACCGAATTAAATACACTCTTCAATAAATAAGTCACTATCTGCAAACTAGTGTTTTCATAAAATTTGTAAATCCGGTCCTGTCGGGCCGATTTTATTAAAATTGTGGGGACACTTTTTAATCACTACCGGAGGGTTAAATTTCAATTTTGAAACGATTCGGAGAATTTTTTCGGTATTTTGGGGCCCAAAAACAGTTTTCAACCCCTAAAAACTACCCTTAAAATAGCCCGATTAGGCCCATTTTAAATAGGCTTCTTGCGGTGATCGGTTTCAACACGTGGTCCAAATTTCGTTGAAATCAATTAACTCTTTCGAAAGTTATCGCGCGTACACATATATATATATATATATATATATAAATATATATATATATATATATATATATATATATATATATATATATATATATATATATATATATATATATATATATATATAAACATTTTTAAAAATGGTGCCAATGTGTTTAGGAGGTTATGAAACGTCGAGAAATTTTGGTCCGACCCCTAGGTCCCGCCATCCGACCGACGCCAATAGTGTATGTTGCCATATGGCAAATACACTAAAAATATTTAAATTCACACTATTAAAAATATATTCTATTTGGAAACTGGAAGTTTATTACAGACATGTTATGTAAAAACGTCAGCTTCCGTATAATCTCGGCTGCTTTTTTTATCTAGCAAAAGGAACTACAACGACAATTTCCTGGTTCTGTGTAAGCACCTCTTTCTGGCGTTAACTTTGAGGAATTATGTTGAACATAATATTATATCCAGAACGGCTCATTTTGCGTTCCCTTTGTTCAGTAATCAGTTGTAAACGTTAACAATAAGTATTTATTAAACATTTACATATTTTCAGATTTACTCAGTCGCTGCTGAGTAACACTAATGTATTCCTTTCTTCCGTTCTCGATCCTCAGTAAAACCTACAGGATTTCTAAAATAGCGGCACCGTTGAATAGCGGTCGTAATATGACGATGAATTACGTAACAAAAAATGTTTGCATAGAAGTAAGTGGATGTTAGGGTGGTGTCGTCGCTACCGAGAAAACTACTTCCATTATAATTTACTTCTAAAATAAATAAAATTTATCGTCAATCATGTTTAGATTAAATTCTATTGAAGCATATTTTTGGCATCATTTTGTCCAAAATGAAACTACTTTCAAGTAACATGCAAGCAAGTACCCGTCTTTTTTTAAAGTTATCAAGCAAGTTCTTAGAAATTTGCATCGTTTTTATTAGAAAACTTTTAAATTTTATAAATTGAATTTAAACTAAGTATGTATGTCGAGAAGCAAATACAATACAAAACGGTGGCATTTAATATTATCAACAGCAGACTAAGGTAGCTAGGTGTATAGCTTTTCATGGAGAACTTCGCACAGATCCGGTTTTAGTTTAAATAGGTAGTGTATCATTTAGCGCGTAAACTTAATATTAGTCAGCTAATTAGTGTATTTGCCATATGGCAACATACACTATTGGCGTCGGTCGGATGGCGGGACCTAGGGGTCGAACCAAAATTTCTCGACGTTTCATAACCTCCTAAACACTTTGGCACCATTTTTAAAAATGTTTATATATATATAATATATATAGCGGGCAATAACTTTCGAAAGAGTTAATTGATTTCAACGAAATTTGGGCCACGTGTTGAAACCCATCACCGCAAGAAGCTTATTTAAAATGGGCCTAATCGGGCTATTTTAAGGGTAGTTTTTAGGGGTTGAAAACTGTTTTTGGGCCCCAAAATACCGAAAAAATTCTCCGAATCGTTTCAAAATTGAAATTTAATCCTCTGGTAGTGATTAAAAAGTGTCCCCACAATTTTAATAAAATCGGCCCGACAGGACCGGATTTACAAATTTTATGAAAACACTAGTTTGCAGATAGTGACTTATTTATTGAAGGGTGTATTTAATTTGGTGTAGACGTTAGATTGATAATAATATTACAATTAAGAAAAAAATGTTATTTTAAGGGGTGTATTAAGGGGTTAAATTTTTTATTTTGCCCAAAAACAAACTTAATTTCACATAATAAAAGTATAAAACCACACGGCCCTATACAAGCAAATACACTATATTGTCGGCAGGGTTTTGGCACTGCGACCCGGGTTTTTTTTTATTATCTTCCCCAAAATAGGATAGTTTACCGATGAATCAAAATCTGCGTTCAAGATCCGTACAATAAATTTATTGTCGTAGTAATTAGCCTGAACAAAGTTCGACTCTGTTACGAAGCGAGTATTTTAGGACTAGAGATTGTTTATGCAACGGAGGAGAAATAACAAAGACTCGTACACAACAATGACAACAAACGAACGTCGTTTGGGCAGCAAATAAAGTGACTGCATTGTTGTTAACTGTCTGGCTAGTAAATACGTCCGTGACTGTCATTGGCATGCACCATTGTTGAAGCTCTTACAGAGCTTTGCAACTTTTCATATATTTTCTTAAATACATTATCAACTTCTCGACTAACATACACACACGATTTGACCCAATAAATTTATGAATAGCTTTAAAGTTCTGACGTTTCTTTGATAAATGATTAATGAGTTTTGAAATTATTATTTTTTTACGCTTCAAAAATATTCTTTTCTTGAAACCTCCAGGTAAAGTTGAAAAGATAGATACCTAATTTATTTATATGACTCTAAGTACGATACACAAAGTGTTTCATATTTTGAAGTATAGGAAAAACTATCAAAATTATTCTAAAAATAAACAAAGAAATATAATAATTTCTGGATTCAATAACTAAAAAATTTTGTTTTTAAAACTAGAAAATATTTTTATATTTCTAAGTTACCATGATTTTTTCACACTCTGTAATCGACGTGCATTTATAGAAAAGCATTTTTTTTGTTTCCAGTTCTTTTCATAAATTCACAATACTTATATAGTAAGAGTTATTAATTCAATGAAGCAAATTAAAATGCCAGAATTAATTTCAGAAATATCATTTTGTTTTTAATTACAAAGTTATTCTACACCTGCTCTTCATTTTTCTGTTTTAATTAATAAAACTCTGATCTCTTCAATTAAATCTTGGACAGCTAAATCTCCACTTGTCTCTCATCTTAACTGGCATGGAAATGGTTGCTTTAGTTTAGAGAATAGAATTGTATTTTATAGACACACATATTTTATGTACGTATATATAATTTTCGGTGCACCTCCCTGTAAAATAGCTTCTTTTCATGCCTATACAGTGGTAGTGAAATAACCGATCATACATGCAAATTCAACAGTAATTTTCAAAAGGAACCTGTCAGTTACCATTTAATACTATAAAACGATATAGGATAGCAAAGTTGCACAAAGCAGGCATAGCTTCTATAAACAACTGAAATAATATGCAAATATATTGTTTATTATATGTAAAAACCTGCTATTTTATAGGGAGTACTTGCAAAAAAATACTGTAATATATTATATCTCGCGCGTAATTATTTTAAGACTTATGTAACTTTCAAAACTTACTGGCACTCGTTTTACCATAGTGTTACATTGCGTCATAAAATAACGTTCCATGCACTAGAAACACAACATACCAGAAATCGATTTTTTGATGAAATCAAAACGCAATCAATGTATTAAAAACTTTGACGCGGTTCCAGACTTTGCAAAGTGTGCATTAAACTCTACAGGAAAAAAAGGAAACAGAATATATTGAGCTATACACAGTTTCCTGATTCAAGGCTAGCACATCACCTATGTTTTGTGCTAGCGTCAGCACTCTGAATACCAAATTGAACTCTAAGTAACTGCTGAAAATGTGCCCTATTTCCTTCTCGGTGTATTCCTATCTTTATTGCTCTTACACGGATGTGTAAACATTTCTGGATTATATTGACACAAAATTAAATTAAATCCTTGGCCGGAGCTCGAACAGTTTGTCTGTTTGAATAATTTATTAATTTAAATCATTAAAGATCTAGTTTCGCGATAAAGTAAACTATTGCAAAAATAAACGTTTCATGGATTTGGAATTTGGGACAATGCCGCCTCTGCATAGAAGAAGTTTATTTCACAAAAATGCAATCAAAATTGTTTGTCACGGTAAGCCGCGTGGTATTTGCAACCAATGTTTTTCAAATTACATGACACTGTCAGGTCAGAATATTTATGTGCTTGATATTTATTAAAAAAACCTACCAGCAAATTTTATAATACTTTCGTCCTTTACTGGATATGTAAATTCGCCCGGCACACTGCCTCCGTCAGGGTTTAAGATCTTCATCTGACGAAGTCACTAACTTAGGATTTGTAAATAATTTAAAACGTTGCGTTCAATTTAATTTTAAAATGAAGCAAATATAAAACCTTATGTAGGAGCTAAAATTTTTAAGGAATCTGTTGTCCCTGGATGGAATCTTTGGTATGAAGATAGATAAAAAAAATTTCACAAAATATGTGACGGAAACTCAATTTTTTATAATCTTCCGACTCTGATGATGCTGACTTGATTAGCGGAGCCTGTATTAAACCAAGTGCTCGTATTTTAGTGTTTGATGAAAATAATTTTAGTATTTACAGGCAAACGTTTGCTAGAGCACGGACGCTTTACGAAAATTACTGCAATAAAAGGTTAATTTTATAGCAATACATGTGTAACACTACGAGAATCTGCGACTTCAATTGTGACTAAGCAGTAAACATGATATTAAGGATAGGATGTTTCAATTTAATTATAACTCCGTCCTAAAGACAGCAGAATTTGATATATCACTAACAGTTTATACAAATAATTACCTATCTATCTATAATTATCTATCGCAAAAGCGTTCGCAGATTTTTTTTCAGGAAGGGCGCTGGAACTCTGAGAGAACTCTTAGATATCCGATTATTATACTGCAACTAGAACTAGGTCATAAGCGATAGGGAATTTTCAGGCGCCAAAATTCAATAAAATAAAAAATGAATTTCCACGTTGTTTTCCATTATTTCAGAGCTGAGAGGGGGGCCTTCCTACTGAGTACTGAATACGCCCGTCGCTCATGGTGTATTGTTTTTGTCCATAAAACTTAAGAAACCTCAAAGTAATTTTACAATTCTCTATTTAACGTAGTCTTACGAATACTGGATTCATTTGTAGAGGGAAACATCTACCAGAAATAGTTATAAATCAACACGTATCGTGTCAGAGTAAATCTTTATTCAATGATCATGTATTGTTTCTATGATAATGTAAAAGTTTTGAATGAACCTAGTATATGTAGCTATGACGTCATAACATCGATTACTTAATCGTGCGTAGACACCAGTGCCGTATCGTCCAATAAATTTACAATTAGGTTAAACTGGGAACACTGTAATGGTAATAGACAAGGGTACGTTTTTATTGAATAATATAAACAATCCATTGATGTGTCTCCTTTATACATAAATAAATTATTGCTTACGTAAATCTGCAGTGCACACGTGGTGTAACTTCAAAGTCGGTCAAAACTCGTGTTGTCACAAAACGATTTGACTAATGAAAGTAAAAAAACCCGGGTCGCAGTGTAGTGGAGTGCCGTTAGGTTTATACCTCGGAATCCAGGGCCAGTCAATGAATCTTCATAAAAATTTTGGACTGCATTGTTAAAAGCTCAAATACAAAAGTTAAACAAAAAATTTTTGCGATCTCGATTGCGGGGTTGATGCCACCCCTTCTCGGGGGTGAAAAATGTTTTGTTGAAAATAAGCACGGAAATGGATAGGTTGACTAATTATAAGCAATTTTTGTTCTATAAAGTTTTTTCTGAAAGTCCATACTTTTCGACTTATTCGCGAGTGTAAGTGTCAATTTTTCAACCAATAAACCTACGTTTTCAAGTGGTTTTTCCCGAATAACTGAAAAAGTAAGTATTTTATCGAAAAAAATCATTCTTAGTAAAAATGTAGCTTATAAAAAAACAAAAATAATGGTGAGTTTACAGTGGCTGTAGACCCAATACAAACGGAGAACTGCCTTGTTGAAAGTTGGTTCTTATTCGTCAAAAGCCAAAATTGAAAGTTTCAGCGTGAAGTTACCAAAATACAATGCATTTTTCAGGGGAAACTCATGGAACATTTTTTGAAGTGCTTGAAAGAACCTTTATTTATATTTTTTATAAAAGTCCCTAGCATCAAAACTAACGGAGCTCTGACGAAAATAATGTTGGTCCCTATTTTTTTCGGCGTCAAAAAATGTGAAAGTCACCCCCTTATTACCACACAAATTAAAAATAATCGTTACCACTTCACAATTCACTTTATTTATGTACTTGTAACATGCTCTAGAAGTTTGACAGGTTTAAAGTGCTTAGTTTTGAAAAAAATTGAGTTTGAAGTGAAAAGAGCATTTTTGTATTTTTGCAAAAAATTGCCTTTTCTTCAAAATAACTCAAAAACTATTAATGATACGCAAAATTTTGTAGTGTGCCAAATTGTTTGTTTTGCTTTTCTGAAAAATTTCGTTTTTTTTTCTGTAGGATGAAACTTGAATAGGATATGGCCGTTTAAAGTTTGCATATATTCGAAAATAGTAACTTTTCGAGTTCTTTCAGCTCTAGCCCTTTCAAAACTAAGCACTTTAAACCGGTCAAACTTCTAGAGCATGTTACAAGTACATAAATAAAGTGAATTGTGAAGTGGTAACGATTATTTTTAATTTGTGTGGTAATAAGGGGGTGACTTTCACATTTTTTGACATCGAAAAAAATAGGGACCAACATTATTTTCGTCAGAGTTCAGTTAGTTTTGATGCTAGGGACTTTTATAAAAAACATAAATAAAGCTTCTTTCAAGCACTTCAAAAAATGCTCCATGAGTTTTCCCCGAAAAATGCATTGTATTTTGGTAACTTCACGCTGAAACTTTCAATTTTGGCTTTTGACGAATAAGAACCAACCTTCAACAAGGTAGTTCTCCGTTTGTATTGGGTCTACAGCCACTGTAAACTCACCATTATTTTTGTTTTTTTATAAGCTACATTTTTACTAAGAAGATTTTTTCGATAAAATACTTACTTTTTCAGTTATTCGGGAAAAACCACCTGAAAACGTAGGTTTATTGGTTGAAAAATTGACACTTACACTCGCGAATAAGTCGAAAAGTATGGACTTTCAGAAAAAACTTTATAGAACAAAAATTGCTTATAATTAGTCAACCTATCCATTTCCGTGCTTATTTTAAACGAAACATTTTTCACCCCCTAGAAGGGGTGGCATCCACCCCGCAATCGAGATCGCAAAAATTTTTTTTTTTAACTTTTTTATTTGAGCTTTTAACAATACAGTCCAAAAGTTTTTATGAAGATTCATTGACCGGCCCTGGATTCCGAGGTTTTACAATTTTTACGTCTAACGGCACTCCACTAGTGCCAAAACCCTGCCGACAATATAGTGTATTTGATAATACAGGCAGTGTGGCTTTATTATGCGAACTTATGTTGGATTTTGGGCAAAATAAAAAATTTGACTCCTTAATACACCCCTTAAAATAACATTTATTTTCTTAATTGCAATATTATTATCAATCGAACTTCTATACCAAATTATATACAACTTTCAGTAAATAATTCACTATCTGCAAAGTAGTGTTTTCATAAAATTTGTAAGTCCGGTCCTGTCGAGTCGATTTTATTAAAATTTTAGGGACACTTTTTAATTATTACTGGAGGGTTAAACGATTCTGAGAATTTTTTCGGTATTTTGGGACCCAAAAACGTTTTTCAACCCCTAAAAACTACCCTTAAAATGGCCCGATTACGCCCATTTTAAATAGGCTTCTTGCGGTGATGAATTTCAAAACGTGGGCCAAATTTCATTAAAATCACTTAACTCTTTCGAAAGTTATTGCCCGCACATATATATATATATATATATATATATATATATATATATATATATATAAACATTTTTTAAAATGGTGCCAAAGTGTTTAGGAGGTTATGAAACGTCGAGAAATTTTGGTCCGACCCCTAGGTCCCGCCATCCGACCGACGCCAATAGTGTATGTTGCCATATGGCAAATACACTAATAAGTCGATTAGCAGAAAATTTCACTGAACGGAATTATTGGCAAACACGTCTTTATGGTTAAAATACGGCTACCTTTTGTGGCACATATATCTTAAAAATTCTAACATTGTCAAACAATGTAGTCATACTTTCATACTAACGTAAAACAGTCATCTGTAGCCGTCAGCTGCTGAAGACTTGCCAGATCTTCGATACCTTCATCAAGGATGGTCGAAATACCAGTCTAAATACGTTTCTGTTTTTATAAAATTGCTCACAAAATAAGTTCATTGGCTCTTGGGCTTTTATTGCCACTGTGTGTTCGCATACGATCGTACGCTCCTGATGAATTATTAGTGTACTGGCATGGAGATAACGTAATACAAAAGTTTAGCCGAAGGATGGAATGTTCTGATTCGTCAGTTGACCTCAGTGTGTATAGGAACGCGTATTCTCTCTACAAGCTGTTTGTAAAATTCATGCTTGCATAAACAATGAGATAATCTTACTTGATTGATAAAGAAAATGTTCCTTCGCTGTTGCAAGATCACGAAGTTTAAATTTAAGCGTAATTTAATTGACATTTTTTACTCCGCTTTGCTCTTAACTTTGACGGCAGCTTTTCTAAACTTGAAACCGCGGCAGGGGACAGCTGATCTATATTCAGTTCCATTTAATTAGAGCTTTTGAGATGTGCCCCTATTATTGTTCGTGTGACTGTTAAATATTAAAACGCGAAAATAGGTCGTTTTTCACACAACGTCACATAATGCCTGCCATTCACGTTCTAGATACATAAACGAAAAAATTGACCACGTTATCCTATTTAAAGTTATTTTATCAACCATTTTGTATTGAACCGACATTCGATATTTTATTGGGAAAATGAAGCCTGTAGGCAGGTCAGGTTTCGTCGTACAACAAAGATAAATGATTTAATTGACCTTGTTTCCAGCAGACTTCACTTTACTCAAACTAAAAGGGTAAACATTACAGAAACTGCGTGCCCATTTACCTGAAATACGCTGAAGTTGTATTTTTAAACGTTCTTTTGACAATGCAGGAGCGCGTAATGTTTTATCTTTTAGCGACCAGGCATGTTTTAAAAAAGGAAAATGTTGAAAGTCAACATTTACAAAATGTACAGAACGTAATAACAATGAATAAAGTGATTCAGAAACAGAAAATAAAGGAAACGTATTCATTTAAAAATTTTTTTGTTCATTCTGGAGAATATTGGGTTGGTTTTTTATTTAAAATTACATAATAATTAAAATTGTAAAATGACAATAACGGTTTAAATTTAATTCTCTTTTCGAAAGCAAGGAAATTGAAATTTGAAATTTCCACTCACGAAAACTTTTTAGAGAAATTAACGAAGATATTTTTTTGTTGTTCGACAATAATGAGGCAATATGGAAACCTTTTCAGAACGAAATCATTTATAAAAATATTATACTAGCTACTACCCGCGGCTCCGCACGCGATTCAGATGAAACGCGGCAACGACAACGCTATAGTGGAGCCTTCGATTTCACCGTATCGTTGCCTCCAATCATAAAACTAGACCACTTGCTAGAAGAGCACGACTCATAATTTGAGAAGTTCGAGAATAGAAGACGCACAGACAAAACATTGAACTTATAGTGCTATGACATAATATATACGTTGAAATTGCGTACGCCTATAAAAATTTTTGCCTTAATTGTAAGAAAAGCAGGAGGTTTTCATCGGTCAGTATAATAAATCATTAATCGATATAACACGTATAATATTTTTACTAACTCGTCAGGCGTTTCTCAATACTCACTAGCTATGAGAGTTCCATACGCAACATCTGGACACGGATGTAGTCGGGTTATGTAATATTAGATATTGTTCCAATAGGGAGTTCCCGATCCCATATGAGATTACCCTTGTTACAGGACTTTAGAGATAGTGGTTTGGTTTATCCCTTCTCAGCTTAACACGGCGTATCCCAAAGCACGCTTTGTACAAACAGAAATACCTAGCGTAAGTTTGAAATAGAATATTCTTCACGTTATATAAGAAATCCCTTTGAAGGATTTTCTTGATACTATATGTCATTTGAGTGAATAAATGTCCATGTGCTCCGAAATAAATTTTACAAAATGACTGCAACAAAGTAGATTTTAAGATACCTATCTTAAAAAAGATTTATAGTATCTAATTTGTTCTGGTGACAAAAACAAATTAATTTTTTTATGATTAAATTGCTCACTTTTCAGTGGTATTATTATTACTAATATTCAGTATTTATCTTAGCGCCGCTTGTTATTATACTTTGATTTCATCCCACGCAATCATCACGAGGATTAATATAACATCTAATGACGTTCTTCCCTATTTAGCAATCACAGCCTTTGAATGTGTATACCTACAATATATATGACGTGCCGTAAAACATTCTTGTCGGACGAGGAAATGCTTTATTATTTTTATAACCCTCAGGGTTAAAATACCCTGCGTTGTCAGCCGAACGTCCTTTACCTATAGCTGCGTCAAACACGGCTGCTAAAGTGCACAAAGAAAAAGCACAGTCGTTCTGAGAAAAATCGATCCGCGGATAAGTTGTAGATGATGTAATCAATACCATTATCATAAATAACATTGTAATGGGATTTCTGTCTGTAATTTCTTACGGGATTTCCGGGGATTTTATACCAGTAGAAGAAACTGTGTTGTAAGTGTCTATAATAATTCTCATACTTTTAGAATGAATAAAAACTTAGCTGGAAATGGGTATTTCAAAATTTAGCAACAGTAGGTTTCACAAGTTGATAAACATAGCCGTTCTAGCTCCTTGGTTGTGACGAAAAGAGACATAATATGCCCCCCTATATTTTATAGCATTATAGTTATAGTAAGGTACCAAAATAGTAGAAATTAGTCATCGTTATAGTAGGTATAGTAGGAATGTAAAACGTACCTATTACCTGACCCATACATAAAAACTATGCCGCTTATATTACTCTTCTTAAACTTTGAATTTATGGTATGGAATAAAATAGAGAAGAATAATTTTATTTATATTTCCATCACACGACGACATTTTTTTTTAAGTTTGAATACAATTAGGAGTATGTTTAATACACAAAGAAATAGATAAAACAAAGTTTTGTTTAAATTAAAAACTTTTAAACAGCTTGTCTGGTGTCTATTGACTTGTGTCGTTTTTCCAGAGGGCTTTTCTGAAGTTTTAGTTTGCTTGATCTGCCTATATTGACATGGCGACGACACAATAGAACATTGCAAAACAGGAGTTGACTTTTTTTCTCCCGGAAGTTGTATATCGAGTGGCTGTTTCCTTGTAAGTTTCTTCGGTCGAACACTTAGTTTACAGGACGTAAAGTTGTAACGAAAAATTAAAGAAGCTTTCTTTGTCGGAATCCTCTACAAGAAAATGATGATTAAATCCTTCTCTTTGTATCTCTTTTTCTTTCTCTTTTTTATATTAACGTTATAAAAATAAACAGACTAATATAAAATAAAAAGAAAATAATTAACCTACACCATTTTTATACCAAATTGTTCGAGTATTCTGTATGCATGTTTAGAGTTCAGTAAACCTTATTGCGGGGTAAACTGATATATCAGTCAAAAAATGTGAAAAGAATAAACATCTAAATGGGGATTTATTAAGAGATCGTATCCATGGGAACTTTTTTTAAACATCTATTTGCACTTCTAGATATAATAGCAGTCTATGTATCTAGAACGTAAATGCAGTCTTTATCTACGAGGTGGGACATTACGTTAAAACTCTTAGCTGAGATCTCTAGTGGAAATTAACTCGATCTGTTCTTATCGTGGTATGTAATACTAGCGGTACCCGTGCGAATAATTCGCACTAAAATTCGTTTCTAATTTCTCACACTCTTTATAACTTTCCTCTTTTTGTTGTACTACATTACGAAGCTCAGTGACAGTTCAAGAAAATATTTTTCTAAAACTGTCATATAGAGACGCAAGTATCGAAAACGTTGAGCTGAAGCGCCGCCATACGAAAAGTATTTATACGTGAATTTTGATTAAAAATTAAACAAAAAAAATTTACCGACCGTCAATCATGTTGACGTTGTTTCAAAGTTAGAACCGGCAGATGGCAGCATTGCTGTATTGTGTCTTAATGTATATCTATATACATAATTTTAATAATTATCTAATAAATTTAAAAAAACAAAAGCAATAATAAATTTTTTAATTGTTGATGTCGATAGAGCAAGCAATTATCTATAAAATGATATAAAATTTATGTGGTGCAATTATGTGTTTTTTTCGAAAAAGGGAGGCAAACATCTTAACCTTAGCGTATTAATATATATGATATAGTTTCGAACTGTTCCCATAAACAGCGCAAGTGTTGCGCGTTTGAACAATCGATGTGTCTCGGTTAGATCTAATTAATTTACTTTTATTACGTCAGTTTCAGTTGTGCTGTGTGAACGAAGCTATGGCAATAATACAGTCGGAGTCAGGGGTGTATTTGGTTGTGATACTGCCCTAGACCCGCTTTGATAAGCCGTTCTTCTTGTAATCTCAAAGAATATAATACAATATTATATACATATTTTTCAATATTGTGAAAATAAAAAAATCAGCTTTTTTGTGTTGAATGTGAAACCATATTGAGTAACCATGCAAATCAATACCAAACATAATATTTATTACTAGTCATTACCCGTGTAACCGCTCGCGTTAACAGAAATTGAATTTATTATATTGTATGCCAAATTTCAATAACAAGTTGGAATGGTCCTGTCGCCCAATTGGTTGGAATTTTTAACATAGTAATGATTATTTTGAAATATTTATCTTTATGAGTCGTTACAGTGAGAGTGTAAGCAATAAAATTCATTCTCATAATCGACAAAAGATTCGTTCAATTTTGAATTTTTAGCGTCACGCAAATTTTTTCAGCCTTTTTGACCCTCTTGAAATTGTGCCGCCCTAAGTGTGAGCCTCGCCGGCCTAAGTCTAAATCCTCCTCTGGTCGCAGTACAGCGTAACCATGTGTGCAAGTGTAGGTTACCACTTTGTTTTATTAACACTTTAAAAAGCCAATAACGCACAAACATCGACATTATGGCTGCGTTTATAGTGTACGCAACCTAACTTAACTTTACTGTTGTGATTTAAGTTGTATTTATAGTTCCGTCCGTAACCATAAGAACAAAATAAAAACCCGGATCGCAGTGCCAAAACCCTGCCGACAATATAGTGTATTTGCTTGTATAGGGCCGTGTGGTTTTATACTTTTATTATGTGAAATTAAGTTTGTTTTTGGGCAAAATAAAAAATTTAACCCCTTAATACACCCCTTAAAATAACATTTTTTTTCTTAATTGTAATATTATTATCAATCTAACGTCTACATTGAATTAAATACACCATTCAATAAATAAGTCACTATCTGCAAACTAGTGTTTTCATAAAATTTGTAAATCCGATCCTGTCGGGCCGATTTTATTAAAATTTTGGGGACACTTTTTAATTACTACCAGAGGGTTAAATTTCAATTTTGAAACGATTCGGAGAATTTTTTCGGTATTTTGGGGCCCAAAAACATTTTTCAACCCCTAAAAACTACCCTTAAAATAGCCCGATTAGGTCCATTTTAAATAGGCTTCTTGCGGTGATGGATTTAAACACGTGGGCCAAATTTCGTTGAAATCAATTAACTCTTTCGAAAGTTATTGCGCGTACACACACACATATATATATATATATATATATATATATATATATATATATATATATATATATATACGTATATAAATATATATATATATATATATATATATATATATATATATACGTATATAAATATATATATATATATATACATATACCTATATATATACATATATATATAAACATTTTTAAAAATGGTGCCAAAGTGTTTAGGAGGTTATGAAACGTCGAGAAATTTTGGTCCGACCCCTAGGTCCCGCCATCCGACCGACGCCAATAGTGTATGTTGCCATATGGCAAATACACTAATAACATTTACTTAAGTCTGAGCTATGCACATGGTTTGGGACTTCGGCATTGTGGGGAAATTATTGTTTTTAACGTTTGTTTTTTAATAAACCATACAAATTAGCGGTAGGGTGTGGCTAAAAACAGGTTCAATTTAATAGTCTAAATCCAAGAATTTACTGAGAACGAAAATATTATGTGCTTTATTTTATATTTTCATCAAAACTTGTGGATGTATTCTCTGCAGTGGCATAGCTAGGGTCTTCGACGCAGACGCTCAGGCAGGACTCTGATTTCGCGCCTTCAAAAATTCTTTGCTTGATATATTCAAATAAAAAAATCATATTCGCATCGTTGATTGCGCCTCCCTGGTGCTGACTCCATTGTCATTATTAAAAATTGGCGGCAGTTCAATCATACTTGCGTTCGGATAATTTTTTTCGAATGTCATTAATTATTACGTACGCAATTGTAACCGTAATGAAACCGTTGTTATTAATTAGTACTGTTAAGTGCTTGTGAAACGTACTTTAGTTAGCACCCTTCAGAAAATGAAAATAATGCATTGTTGACATAGGCTCGAGCGGGCTCGAGCATCGCTACGTTGCGTTGGTTTGATGTAACATCACGCATAGGCGCGATAATCGTAATTCTTCCGCTCAGTTGGCACAATTGACAGCTGCCGAGTTTATTTTGACGTTGGCAATATTTGCACACATTTCGCATTATTGTAACAATAACCGTTTGTGTCAGGCTCGCCGTTTTGTACATTACATACAAAAAGGCAGGCCTGATAAATCTTATCAAATTAATGCTGCCAGAACGGTATATCCAGGATCCCAATGTGGATTCTATATTTTGATCATAAGTGTACTGATACGGTTGATACCACTGATAATATATTTTGTTGTACTGTTGGTAGCAATTCAGTCGTAAATTATGTATCGAGACAGAAGGTTGACACGATTGACATGTTTGGATTAAATTGGTAGCATGTGTAATGTGTGTGTCCGTTTTCGAACAGAAATTAAAGCTATTATCCTGCTACCATAGCAAGGAAGGCGCTGAATACAGTCACAATTTATCTAAACTTGCCCTATGAGTAAAGCATCGGAAAGTACGGAAGTTAATTAAAATTTTCTATCATTATATATATCCTCTGCAAATAGCTTATAAACAGACCGAGAACAATTTTTCAATGATGTAAAATATTGCCTAGTTGAAAATTGGTTTTCTCTAAATAAAAAAGGTTCAATTTTAAAAATTATTTATTACCTATCAAAAAAAATATTTACAGCAAAAATACTTAAGCTTACTCAAAATTATATGTTACATTCATCTATAGTATATATTTAGCGTATAAAATAATTAGAAAAGTATTTGTAAAGTTTTTTAAGGATTTTTTCAATTTCTAATTTACCACCTTACTTGATTTAAATATGGATTATATAGCGGTTGGTTTCCAAAATGTTCGTAATTTGCATTTAAATTTGGACCATAGCCTAATACAGGATTAATTGCTGGATTGGTTCTAAAATTGATAAAATTTTGTCCCACATGTGGGCCATAACTCAAAACTGGATTGATAAGCGGATAACCATATTCTTGTCTGTTTATATACAAATTTGGATCGTAGACGGGACCTGATGGTTGCGGTTGGTAACTGGTATTATCATCTACACCAGCTGATGGTTGTATTTTTACATTGGCAATGTTAATTTTTATAGTCGGTTGTAATTTTTCATTATTAGCACTAGAAGTTGAGCTTGGTTTTAGGATATCAGAAGTGACTTCCTCGTCCGGTGCACCTGTTGTGGTAGTGGTAAAATTTTGAGTTTGTGTAGCGGTACCACTGGTGCTAATTTTTGGACGACGCTTAGGTATATCCGGTCCACTGAAAGCTGGATCGATAGCGCTGCCATCTGCATTTGGATTGTAAACAATTCTTCCGTCCGGATATAGAACATATCCACCCCTCGCTATGGCTGTTGACACAGCTATATTTGGACCACCCTGGCTATCGTCGTCTTCATCTGGCTGCAGTTTAATTAATATTATAATTACGTTATGATTTCATACTTTATAGTCAATTAAGCTTTGTTATTGCGAGTTTTGTTATTGTCTTAATATTACTTACGATAATTGAATCGTATTATTTTTATGGTTACAAAGGATGGCAGAAATAATCATAGCTTGATCGTATACTGGCTTTTAGCTTGCTCCAGAGGAATTGTGATAAGATAACAATGTTTTTCGATAGTTATTTTTGTCAGATTCCAAGTTTGTTATAAAATCAGCCTTTTGATTTAATACGCTATTCTTTTGAATGTCTTCTATGCATTGACGGAAAGATTAAAAGCAAAATAAAAGGAGCGAATGAGTTTTACTCGACAGTTTAGTATTTGATTCTGTTTATTAATATGATAGTTGATCTCTTGCATTTTTAAGGTTAGAATACTGTAATGATTTTTAATAGTTATTTTAAGGTACTTACACAATAAATATAGTATATTGTGTATAAAATTTTACAGCTGAACAATTTTAACATTCATGTATATTTTACAGAAATTCCGATACAGCTGCGGTATTTAATATTAATATTTTATGAAAATATTTTCAAAATTCACGTATTTATATGCATGTGTAAAAGTTTTCCAATTGAGTTATAAAAACGTAACAATATTCAGTACAGTCCATAATATTATTTTCATAGACTAAATTAAAATAGTCGATATTCAGTATATAATTAAATTACACATATTCATATTATTATATTCATGCAATAATATGAGTATATGTTTCCATTATTATAACAGAATATTTGTACAGTGAAGGATAAACTATTTAAAATGCAAGCGAAAAATATTTTTGAGATGAACTAAGTTATAGATCTTCTGTTCTCAAATGCTAAATGAAATATACCAAAAGTATGAAAAATTTCCAAATTGAAATACAGTAATACTCCGAACTTAGGCGATAGGTAGGTGTCAAGGCAATAAGTTAGTAAAAACTGGTCCTTATAGACCAGGGTAGATAGCTTTGAAAATGGTAAAAAGTGAAAGAAAATTATAGTAGGATGAAACCCATTGAAAAGGTAGAGAATATAACAAAAATGAAAGGAAAAATAAATTACGGTCGATCTGAGGTCGGGAAGGGGTAGGGGGTGAGTTTTTAAGGGTAAAAAACGGTTTATCTTGATTTCTGACAAAACTACAAGTCCTACGAAAAAAAATTAAATCGCAAAGTTGTAGGTAATAAAAATATCTACAACTTTTGTTTTTACACTTTTTTCACATAACCTCAAAATTTATGTGAAAAATTCAAATAACCAAGTTTTTGGTTTTTTATTTTTCTTTTGCAAAAAAAAATATTTTTTCACGAAATTTGGTGAAAACTTACCTTTTTATGTCCCAAATACACAGTAATTTTTTTGATTTAAAATATTCATTTTTTCACCTTATTTTGACTTAATTTCGAAAAAGCACCCCAATTTTCAATCGAAAATTCTCACGTCAAAATATCCGCTTTTTTAAAAAAATCGGTGGGCTTTTTATTCCTTGAAATCTCTACTTTCTGATGATATGAAAAAAAATATACATTCCTGCGGTAAATGTTCTCAGAAAATGCAAATAAGTTATCTTAAAATAGCAATAAATAGGCATCTACGCATACAATCTTATAAATTATATGCGTAGATGCCGTTTTTTACCCTTAAAAACTCACCCCCTACCCCTTCCCGGCCTCAGATCGACCGTAATTTATTTTTCCTTTCATTTTTGTTATATTATCTACCTTTTCCAATGGGTTTCATTCTACTATAATTTTTTTTGGTCTCAAAAATTATCGACCCTGGTCTATTATTAATTTCCTACTATACAAAATGTTTTTTTTTGTTTCAACTGTCATTCAACTACTCAAGTAAATTAAATATTAGATGCCTTACTCGTTGTAATTCTAGAACGTACCTCTGAAGACTGGGTGGTAGTTTCTGGTAGTTCAGGAGTGGCAATGGTTGTGGTTGTTTTAGGTCGTTTAGTTGGAATTCGCACAGGTTTAACCGTGGTTGTTCTTACGGGCGGTAAATATTGTCTGCGGTAATCTGTTTGGTCTTCGTCCGTTTCTCCATTTAAATATTCATATTGTGATCGAACATTTAAATTCTGATTTTGTTGGTTTGTTATTCTCTTTGGTTTGATTTGTTGCCGAATTGGTAATTCATTATTTCTCGGAGCTTGAATATTGCGCTAAAATGTATTGATTTCATAGTCGTTAAACCCGACTGCTAACTAATTCAAATTTATAAAAAAACGATCAAATTTCAAGAATGTATACTTCTTTTAGAACAATAAATTGTTGAAATATTTTACTGAAACTGTTTAACAAATGTCTCTAATATGGATAGAAGATGCATTTAACAAGAAATAAAACAGTTTGGGGTTGTTTTTGGTTTAAATAAATAATTTCCTTTTTACCTTATTACTTGTTTGATAGTTTGAAATTTTAATGTTAACGTCTTTTGTGCAGTTGTACATTTCACCCAAAACGTTTGAAAAAGTTATATTGTGGTTGAAGTTTCCTTAATATTTTAAGATCTCTCACCTGTTTGCTCGTCTGAGATTGTAACAAACGAGCATCGCGATATTTATTGGCATCTAAAAACGGCCTGTTCTGATCCGGCAGTCGATTGACCTCAATTATCCGAACGGTATATTGTTGCGGCGTGTTCGATGCTTGGATAAACGGCTGAGAAACGGCGAGTCTGTTGGTTTGGGGCAAGACTAACTGATCACCCTGTGGTTTCCATCCACTGGGGACGTATTGGCAAGACACGAGGAGGCATAACTGACTCGTTAAAATAAAACCGAACTGTAGATAAAAAAAATAGCTGCCATGATTTATGACTATATTTTTGTACACATTTGTTAAATTTTAATATCTAGTCAATAAATCAAATTATTTCAAAAATGCAGTATATGTGGGAATTTAAAAATATACAAAATCTAGTACAATTTATCACTTATTCAACGCCATCAAATGCTTATAACTAGTCTAACAATTGAATTTATTAATTTTGAGTCAGTAAACGTGTTTGTATTCAGTATTTCAGTGACGTCAATAACAAAATTATTAATTAAAATCTTAGATCAAACCAAACTGCGCTTACCTTCATGTTAATAAACGAATGATAATACCAATCACAAAAAAACCAAATAAGTCGTCTCGTTCGTAACCTCACTCTTATATATTATTATGACACCTGTAGGAACTCCCAACACCCACTTCGTGACGCACATAAAAATGCTTAAAACGCGCAATTGTTTAGTATTCAAATCTTGCGCGGATTTTACGTGATTTTCTTCTGTATTATATAAATGTGTATATGTGTACATTGCATGAGATTATGTCATAGTAAGTAGTTCAGTCTTAGATCATGCAGACGTAGAGGAATGTAAACCTCATAAAAAGAAAATATCGAAATGCTAAAATCCCGACCGCGCCTAACACAAAAGTAGAATAAAAAACCCGGGTCGCAGTGCCAAAACCCTGCTGACAATATAGTGTATTTGCTTGTATAGGCCCGTGTGGTTTTATACTTTTATTATGTGAAATTAAGTTTGTTTTTGGGCAAAATAAAAAATTTAACCCCTTAATACACCCCTTAAAATAAATTTTTTTTTTAATTCTAATATTATTATCAATCTAACGTCTAAACCCAATTAAATACACCCTTCAATAAATAAATCACTATCTGCAAAGTAGTGTTTTCAAAAAATTTGTAAGCCCGGTCCTGTTAAGCCGATTTTATTAAAATTTTGGGGGCACTTTTTAATTGCCACTAAAGGGTTAAATTTCAATTTTGAAACGATTCTGAGATTTTTTTCGGTATTTTGGGGCCCAAAAACTTTTTTTAACCCCTAAAATCCACCCTTAAATTGATCCGATTGGGCCCATTTTAAATAGGCTTCGTGCGGTGATGGATTCCAACATGTGTGCCAAATTTCGTTAAAATGAATTAACTCCTTCTAAAGTTATAGCCCGCACACATATATATATATATATATATATATATATATACGTAAATATATAAACATTTTTAAAAATGGTGCCAAAGTGTTAAGGAGGTTATGAAACGTCGAGAAATTTTGGTCCGACCCCTAGGTCCCGCCATCCGACCGACGCCAATAGTGTATGTTGCCATATGGCAAATACACTAAAAAACAAGCTTTCAATATGAAAATACTGGCTATAGTCTTTTCGTATAAACAAAGTCGAGTGGTTCAAAGTGAAGAAAATTGTATAAACGCTGTATCCTATGAACTAAAAGTAAAATGGACGGACAAATTAGCCGTGGCATGACATCCTGTCAAGCTTCATCTTTATTACCAGTAAACAAACATGGCTTTGTGCCGCACATTATTTTCTGTACTAAATGTGAACAGTACTACATTTTTTGTACAGACTAGAGATTACATTTTCACTCGTCCGTAATTATGCTTTCAGACTCTGTTTTTTTATACATGATAATATGAAAACGTTACTGATTAACATTTACTTAAAATATTGACAAAACTACTCACGAATGTCTCGGCTTTTAAATATTTACAATGTCTAAATAACAATTATTCGTTGTACCATTTTTTATCGTCGCAACTGTATATTACAAATTTATGCGTTTTATTATCAACATTTTAAAAATTCTCTTTGAAATTGCTAAAATAAGTAGATGTACCGTTTTCCAAACGTTTAATTAACGAATTTCAGATTTAACGCTTTTGAAAAATTAATGAGTCTGTATATTATAACGAAAACGAACCTTGCTCTTCCAGCAACGTTGCCAATTTGGTTACCTTTGTAATTTAGATTCAGTAGCTGCCACAATCACCGCCTGTGTTCTTTTCATAAAACTTTATTTATTCAATCAACTATGGTATTTTTTATTTGGTACAACTCATTTACTTAATATAGGGTACTTGTATGGAATTGTTTTTTTTTTTATATTATTATTCGTAATTGAAAGCATCGACACCGTTATTGACACTTTTCATTCGATACATTTGAATTTCATATATCGATGTTTTATCCCCTTAGATGTAGGTTTCAATGTGTAGGCATGTTGGATTGGAAATGAGAATGGAAACCTTGAGTGTGGCAGAGTACCCGACATGTTGTCAAAGTTTCCGTTCCTTACATGGCCCTTCGTCTAGTCTACTGCATATCTAAAAAAATTGCGAACCCATGTTATGTTCATTGAACGAATCAATCACGAGCGATCCAACACTAACGTACTGACACACAAAGGTTCTTGATGGGAGTGTACACCTGTTTTGAAACACTTTGTAGAGAGGGTGTCAGTAACGAGAGTGTGAGTTGGTCCGGGTGAAGAATACGCAATAATACCCGTCTACATAATACATTGCACACAAAGTACCTTATTTACGTGACGTCGCGATTCGTGAAATTATGTATTTTGAACACGATTTGAACGTGTACCTCTACTCTCTATGTTATGTGCATGTTATATTCCCTACGTGATATGATATCAGGATTGTTAAATGTACGATAATGATTCGTTCTTTTTTACAACAGGCATAACAGCAGTTCATGCTTTCATTTTCTTATTAATATAAATTGAAAAAAATCCACCGGATTAGAACCTGGGATTTAAAAGATTGTAACAGAAGAGTCACGATAACAGCGTGGATATTCTTCAGCGTTAATTATGTTCTATTAAATCTAAACTTTTTAGATGACTCCGTTTGTCTTGTACAACATTGAAAACTTGTAAATTGGCAGCCCAGGTATGTGTAACTCGCCTCACGCGAATTGATAATATATGTCTTTATCGTTTCGTTCACTGACAAAATTGCATATTGATTGTGTATGTTATTAGTGTATTTGCCATATGGCAACATATACTATTGGCGTTGGTCGGATGGCGGGACCTAGGGGTCGGACCAAAATTTCTCGACGTTTCATAACCTTCTAAACACTTTGGCACCATTTTTAAAAATGTTTATATATATATATATATATATATATATATATGTGTATGTGTGTGTGTGTGCTATAACTCTCAAAAGAGTTAATTGATAATTTTGCCCACATGTTGGAATCCACCACCGCAAGAACCCTATTTAAAATGGACCCAATCGGACCATTTTAAGGGTAGTTTTTAAGGGTTGAAAAATGTTTTTGAGCCCCAAAATACCGAAAAAATTCTCCTAATCGTTTCAAAATTGAAATTTAACCCTCTAATAGTAATTAAAAAGTGTCCCTAAAATTTTAATAAAATCGGCCCGACAGAACCGGATTTACAATTTTTTTGAAAATACTAATTTGCAGATAGTGACTTATTTACTGAAGGGTGTATTTAATGTGGTGTAGACCTTCGATCGACAATAATTTTGCAATTAAGAAAAAATGTAATTTTAAGGGGTGTATTAAGGAGTTAAATTTTTTATTTTGCCCAAAATCCAACCTAAGTTCGCATAATAAAGCCACACGGCCTGTATTAGCAAATACACTATATTGTCGGCAGAGTTTTGGCACTGCGACCCGGTTTTTTTATTATTATTATTATTTAAATGACCATTATTTGTTGATATGAGATATCCGATCAACTCAAAATTTAATACATCCCTTGAAATTTGTAAATTTTTCTCAGCAAACATTTTAGCAGTTCAGTACTTGTACATCGCTCAGTAATTCACCATTTCATAAATTAAAATCTTATCCATCTCTAATATAAGTGTTTTGGTAATCATTGTTTTAATAAATTTTTAGCAATTGCAAAAATTTTAAAAACCGGCAACTATAAATAAATAAAAGTGTAATCTATATTATGTCCGCAACTGTACATTATGTAGTTTCTTTGAATCGTTTAAATATTAAAAAAAAAAAGGGAAAAAAAACAAGTGAATGTACCTGTCGAGGTACATGAAATGAAACTGTCCCTTTGAAGGCAGTAAACAGGGAGGAGATTTAATCATCTTATACAATGTGAAGCATAAAGAACTGATGTTTATTTCAATTAACTTCGTATCATAAAAAAACAGACCTGAAAGCTTTTAAAATGGAGGTATATTTACACTGAAGTAAAAAGTAAACAGTGTGTAATTCTGTATAAGAGATCTAGTTTGAGGAGGATGCGGCTGGAGGTTAGCATTGTAACTCAATACCACGTGAAGGCGCTGCCTTCAAAATTGTCCATCACGTCGATACCAGCGTAATATGGCATCCATATCAATGATTAGTATTTTCTTATGTTTTTTATCCGATTAAAAAATATTTAATTTACGTAATGCAACTAGTACATGAATAATTTTAATATAAAAGCGTAGTTCATGACGTATAAATGATCACATTTTTGTGTTCATTTAAAGTCGTAGCTCCAATTGGTATAACAAATTAGACATAATGTTCATGTCCATGAGTATATAATAAATTATGAACAGGTTCGCGGGAATTTGGACAAAAAACGTTACGATTAAGCTATCGTTGAAAGAGGCGTCGTAATAAAGAGACAAAACGTCTCATCTTTCAATGATAGTTTAATCGTTGCCTTTTTTTGTTCAAATAAAGTTAGTAATAGTGCACACTTAACTTTGGACACCATATACAATAATTAATTTATAGTCAAATTACATTAAACTTTAAATATAACTCAGAGTAAATAATATTTTAGTCATAACCATTGCGCATATTTTTTTGGTCATGTCGGTTTTGTATGAGACGTGCGATATTATTACAATAATTGATTATTGAACCATTATTGTTGAGATTTTAGTTAATGAAAAAAAGAGATTTTACTGTAATTTTACTAATAGATGACGTTGAGTTTCCATCAATATTATGAGGGTAGGTACCTACTCTCTTCGACATCATTGTTTATCCACGTCATGTTTGTTAAACTGTCAGTCAGCACCTGTGAAATGGACAGGCGTGCTCATTTAAGGCGATATGATCAATAGCATCAGTTGATAAGTCGGCCAGGGTCACTGGAGTGTGCAGTACATGGAAGCAATTATACGATGACACTGAACTACCGGTTTGTTGATAAATTATTGATTAAATTAATATAAAAAAAATTGTTTGTAATCACGGTATTGACGAAGAAACGCTAATGACCGTAGTTGTCAACCGTTTATAATCTAAAATCTATGCACGGAGGCAATCTGTAATTCAAAATCATATATATAGTCATTTCAGTATTTTCAGTTATATAATAGCAACGTCAGTGATCGATAATTCTATTTGGTTCATATTCATTTTCCAAAAGACGTTGATGCATTCGGCACATCGTTCATGTTATGAGACTCGACATAGATGGTAGGACGCAAGTAATCTGGGCCACTAGACACACGTCAAGCCATTTTTAAAAAGCTTAGAATATATTGCATGTATATTATTCACAGTCTGAATAACGTATAAAAGTTTCGAATAGACGCGACGTGTTCTCAATGTTTTGGTTATTGCTGATTCACGACACCCGGTTGCGTTTAAATAAAAGCGCATAGCTCACATGGGATGCATGTTGTACAACTAACACAGCACATGACAAACAGGTAATATTTTACACTGAGATCAAAAATGAACACAAGTAAATTATATGATGACTAGAATAGTATTTTTTTCGGACCAAACAGATTCGTTCCTTAAAATCTAAATACAATCGATTATATGGCTAATAGTAGTTTATGAGTTTCGTTCGGAAATGAAAGCATTATACGAAGAGCGGAAAGTATGTTAAAATGAACGATCAGCGAGTTTTAACAATCACTCGAGTAATAATATCATTACAAACAAAATGCGACATAAATTATATAAGTGGGGGCTTTTTAGTAGTTTATTCGTAACGCTTTTGAGAGTTCATTGTCAAAAAAGTCTACGATGCTTAAGTTATTTCTTCTATGAAGTCTACATAGCCTGAACTAAATTGAACAAACATATTATAATCATTCGATAAAATCTCGTATAAAGCCTTTATTAAAAATGAAGCATTTTAAAATAAACCTAAAAACAGTTTTTATGCTTTAATACCTACAGCAATGTTTGCGATATAACGTTAAAAATAAAAAACAATGATTATAGTTTTTACTTCGTATTTATCATAACTTGGGTGAAATGAACCTTTTTTACTGCGTTATTTTGTTGGTAGATATACGTAAATCGTGTCCATTTTATAACTATAAATGTATAATTTCTCATTTTTTTTTGTAGGCAAAAGTTTGATATGAATAATAAACTGCTAAAATTATACACATCTCTTTTTCATAGATAGAAACGTAGCTATTGAGTGATAAAAATTGAATTCAAATTCGTTCAGAAGTTCACGAGATTAACCGCGACTTTCTGTTGTACTAAGTATAGATTGCCCTTTGAAATGAATGCACTGTATAATTTTTTAAATGGTTGTTTTGAAAAGTTAAAGTAACTGCAGTACATTAAACTATCCGATATCACACGGATATGACATAACATGGATGTTTTAGTAGTCAGGTGGGACATGCAGCCGTAAGTCTACTTCACATGATGAATATGCCATGTCTAGGCACATATAATTGTGCCAATGTATTACTCGTACACTGTATTGATAACAAGCCAAACTGACGCCCTATTTACAATATTATCATTAGAGGAATAGTTCTTATGTTTCTTTGTTTGTCGCGAGTACTTTTAGGAACTATAAAGCTGATTTGCAAACATTACTTCATTCTTTAAAGGCCTACTTCTTACCGAGTTTAGTGGTTCGATGAATACATTTCAGTATTCAGTATTGTGCATTTTGTCTATTAGCGGCGGTATGAACAAGTTTGGGAACTATTTTGTGTTTTTAATAACGTGTCTGTCGATGATTGATGATCTGTCAATAGCGACGGCTTAATCACAGTTTTAGGAAGTCGCTTGCGTGCGAACACAAAGACCACAGATTTGTGTGTTTACCAACTATAAGATCATTTAATCGACCCTAAATCACTAACGCTACGGTTATATTGATATATGACTCTTTGGTTTGTTTGGATACTGGATATTGTATCAAAGGTATGTAGAAGAGGGTGGGGCCTGATCACTTTTCTTCGCTTTACGTAATTTAATTGAATAATCAGATTACAAATTACGCAAACGATTATAATATAACCCTCAGAAAAATTTAAGAAAGTAAACGAAGATGAAAACAGTTTTTTGAAGGAACATTTTTTTCGTTTCGTGCATTTTTGTCTCACATTTATCGTTTCGACGATTTGGTAGGAGGGAGGGGGTCAAATCGTCAAGGTGTCGCATAAGAAGTTTCACTTCAAAAACAATTTTTTTAAAGATTTTTTCAAAAATTTATCTTTCCGATTTTGCCCCTCTTCAAACTCTACTTGGTGTTGACTGTTGATTCGTGATAGCTCTGGTCTTTGGGTATTCTTTTATACTCTATTGTATTACGGACCCTATCACGCCCTTAATATATATTCAACGGCGCAAATCACAGCAACAGTTGAATGAGGCATAAATTTACACATTATAGGCATAAAGTCGCGTGTAGTACCTATGTGTACGATGTAATACGTCACGTTAAAATTATTATAGCGCATTTACTTGACGCTTGGTTTCTGTGGCATAATTGTAATAGGCGGGCTATGGAGGCTCGCATGAATATGTATGCACTGTTGATAAATGGACCCACACACACATTCATACAATTCATGCACACATAGAATGTCGCTTGATGACTTTTCTTTTTATGTGAAAAGTTTACTTCTTCACTGAGTCCTTCAAAAAGTACTCACATAAATATAATTAACGCAATTTTTCTGTTTTTAGTAATCATTCACTCAATTTTATTGTGGTACTTTTTGTGATTGCTTTTTCGCAAACGTATTTTTATGTAAATTTGTTATTTCAAATCGTGTTACACTAGCAATTTTTTTAAAGGAATATTATTAATAACAATATCTCTTAGTTTAACTATTAATTGTAGAATGGTAGTCCAAGCTGCCGACATAAAAAATTGTTCGTGTTTTATAGAGTAGGAAAGTTTGTTCATGTAGTTGTCTCGGTAACATTTCGAGAGCGGGTAATACTCAAGTACGGAACCAATTAATATGTTGAGAGCGACCACTGAGCCGATTTATTATTTTTACGCACTTTTTATCATTCAAATCCCTGATACGTTCCATTTTGGCTCTAATTATTATTAGTTGCTGTTAAAAGCCGTGGCAAGCCGCAAGAGGAAGTCTCGATTTCCCGGTGTGGTTTCGCTGATGCACGTCTCTCGGGAATAGGCGTTATAGCATGCTAATGGACATCCTAATGGCTTAATGATAAAATCACATTATCCTTTGACATGACGCGCTCTGATGAGATAGCTTAAAAAAACACATCGCTTATCAAAAGAATTAAAACTTCAATATTCCACATCCTTAGAACAAAACGTTGGCCATTGTATAATAAAAATAAGTATTGTTTTACAACATACTTTTGTTTATAACAATTCAAATAGAGAACGCGTTTCAGTGAATTTTAATAAGGAGTTCTATTTTTATTGTAACCAAGTGAATAAAATTCTCAGTTACAATTTTGAGACCTATTATGAACTCGACTTACTCTAAAAAGTATTTCAATTTTGAAAACAGAACTTTCTCTTTACGAAAAAGCTACAATTTAAATGAATTTAGTGTTGAACTAACCAATTATCCAGTTTTGATTTGCAACTGAATCAGTTGACACACAACTAATCTGGATTTACAGAAGTGGTTGCCCTGTGTCATGCCTTTTCTTGCAGGTGTTGGCTACACCTGGAAAAGTATATTCGTTCATAATGCAATTCCAAATAGGTAAATATTCGAAGGTAGCCTTCGTATATTTCTATCGGAAATCAGCTTACCTGTTTGGGTTTTACAGAAATAAGTAATATTTCGTCAAATAGTCAATTTGAATAATTCTTATCTAGCTACCATGTCAAATCTACATCTAATTATCGACAAGTTCATCATTAAGATTAATCTGTATAGTATTTTGAAATAAATAAACTGTGAAACTAACTGAAATGTCGTAAAGTGAATTAAATAATACGGATAAACTGATTGATCACATCTGGTTGAAATAATCTACTGTCTCTGTCTGACACTATGGATTATAAATTTGGACATGCTTGCTATATACAGATTGTATCAACTCAAAACTGTCCATAGAGCACTCTGTATGTAAGACAGAGCACCATACACAAACGATAAGCAAGAGTGAGATAAATGATCGCTAATAGGTAGTAATTACTGTGGTTACTGTAAAATAAATTTAAATAAACGTCTTTGTTTTCTAAGTAAAAATAGCCATTTTATCAATTAATGACAGTCTGTAGTCACTACCGAAATTATTGATAAAATGGCTATTTATACTGTTCACGAAAAAATCCAAATAATTAAATGGCTTTATGGTGGTACTTCAACCGCCGACGTAATAAATTAATTGATAAAATGGCCATTTTTACTTAGAAAACAAAGACGTTTATTTATATTTATTTTACAGTAACCACGGTAATTACTACCTATTAGCGATCATTTATCTCACTCTTGCTTATCGTTTGTGTATGGTGGTCTGTCTTACACACAGAGTGCCCTATGGACAGCTTTGAGTTGATACAATCTGTATAGTATAATAGCTGATTAAGATAGAGGAATGTTCTCCTGTAAAGCTTTAAGTTGAACCGTCTGACAACTGACATACTATTACAGTAGCGGCTTTAAATGATTTACTCATGCAACTATGTTTTCAGTCAGTCTATCGACAATTATAATTAATATTGGTAAATTCGTGTTCATAATTTAATTAAGTTTGAATATTTACTATTTTATATTTTGTTGTTTGTTTTTTCAATTGCAGTTGCTGAAGAAGTTGTAATAAACAACGAAACGTTCAACTAATTCAAAAATAATTCTTTTTATTACTGTCCAATTCCCTAAGATTCAAACTTAATTATAATTAATACGAACAAAACCATTGCGGCTATGTAATTATTGCTAGTGTTCCGAAATAGTCAAAGTCAATAATTTGAGTCATTTCATAATAACAATAAAAACATGTTATTATTGTTACTTCATACATTTAAAGCGAGCGTAGTTCAAATTATAAAATGTATTAAAATCGTATTTTTATATTTATTTTATCTATTTGTTTTATTTAAATACAACCGACACATTATCTATAAAATCATGGTTGGTATAATTCCAACTGTGGTTCGCGAACAGGGTGCTTAGCTGACACGTTAATGTTTGTTTTGACGTGCCAATTTTCGATAATATAAAGTACAGTTGAACTGTAAAAGTGTCGTTAGAAAGAGATAATGTAATTTCAATAAGATCAAAGAGGCAATGCAACGGCTCTGATAAAGCAGGATAAATATTTATTGTCGCGTCTTAAAGGTAGGCGCCACGCCGTAAAGACTTGCGCCAACGACTTGCTAAATGACGCGGAAGGAGTTTACTGCTTCGCGTACGTACACCGGAAATGACGTCGTTCGCCTAAATTATACTTCCTTCTGTGTGTATATCCTGTCAATCGATCCTGACGAATACAATGCGTTGTCAGCATTACGAAACTGATATACAAAAGCGTATCAACGAGTGATAGTGATCATTATGAAAGATCCTGACATCAATTTAATCTTTACTCATACCCACGCACCTGTAGAAATCAGTAAATATTGATAATATAAGGTACAGTCGCCAAATTTCGTCCCCGAACCTAATTTCGTCCCCTATCGGTTTTTCTTTTACATTTATAGAAACTTAGTTTTGATGTCCTGAATCAAAAGTTAGTTACGTCAGTTGGCCACTGTAAAAAAATCAGGTGAATCAGTGCTCCTACAAGAAAATATTCAAAAAACAGAAAAACTGTTCAAGGTGAGTTTTTGATTGAAATATTCTTGGAATCGATTACATATTGATATGTTTGACTTATTGAAACTAAAGTTTTGTCAAAATGAACTTTATTAAGTATGATTTAAGATGATAGGAAAAATATTAGTTTATGTCATGTGTTTTTTCTTAAACGGATGTTTGTAAAAACAAATAGCAAATTGCTAATAACGTCCCCCTACGAGGAGCTAATATTGTCCCTGGGACGATATTTAGGTCACTTCATTTTACTATTAAACGTTGAGACTTTTTTGACATATTAAAACCTGTACTGCCAAAGATTAGATTCAATCCTAATAAAATATTTAATACCGATGAGGCTGAAATCAGCACTGTTCAACATAAAGTCAGAAAAATCCTGACAGTAAAAAGCAAAAGAGAACTTCACAAATAATCGTCTGCTGAAAGGGGAAAATTGGTAACTACTGTTACTTGTTTGTCAGCTACTGGTCAGTTTATTCCTCCATTGGTGGTGTTTCCAAGATAAAACATGAAAGCTGAACTACTCGATGGAGCAACTCCAGACACCATCGATAGATGCCATCCATCTGATTTGATTTAACCTGAGATATTTCGTGTCCATAGTAAAACCAACTAAAGAAGACTATGTTATGCTGGTATTAGATCGTAATTACAGCCATATAAAAATTTAGACGTATTCAATGATGTATCTGTAATCTAGCCCTGATCATATATATAATCATATATATGATCATATATATAAATTAAAGAAATATCTTACAAACGAATGCCACTACACTCTAAATGAATATTTTAACTAATGATTTTATATTGTATTAAATGACGCATTTTATACAGCTCTGTACTGTTTTTTAAAATAAAGATTTTATGTATGTATGTATGTATGTATGCATCAAATTTTTCCATAAAGATTGCGTTGAAAACCCAGGACTCAAATTTATCTGTAAACTTGTCTGGAAAATTGACAAAGGCCTGATTAGACATTATAATATGATTACTAAGTACTAATTTTATAAAATTATATTATGAATACAATTTAATTTCGCGTAATGATTATTGTGATCTTGGGGACGAAATTAGGCGCTCAAAAATATATTTTAAGAAATTGCACTTTTTTTGTTAAAGCTATATTTTTCAATTTGTGACAAAGTTACCGGTTAATGATTATTTATAAGAATAAAGAACTATTGTACCTAACGTCTCATGTTGTATTTCTTATTTAATTTTTTTTCTACAACGTTATTACAAAATGGGGGACGATATATGGCGACTGTACCTTAATAGATGCGTTTGATATGTTAGTGCAGTGCAGACAGTTCAGTGAACTTTATGCTGAAAAATTGGAAAGGATATATAACATCAAAACCTATTGGATTTTATTTATTCGCTCATATTATAGTATTAAAGACCACCTGATTAAGATTAGACTACAATTCAAGATGAGGAAAAGCGGTGACACTAAAATAAAAATTTAAATATCTGTACCCCAGAAGAAAACTGTGCAAAATTGACGAAATAAAGTTTTTAAAGTTGTCACTAATCAAAAATAACAATTTTCATTGCGTTTGTCACGGACCGTTGCTAAAATAACTTGCTATGAAGCATGCCAAGTCCGTGAGTGAAAATGCACTTTTGAAAATTTATCATTTTGAACTTAACATAGTTTGCTTCTTAGGTGCAGATATCCATCGTGAAATTCTGTTTTGTAATAGTCAACAATATACACGCCAAAGTAATAATCTCATTTTTTTGCTGCTTCAGCAGTACATAATATAATTGTATTATTATGACGTTTCTATCCTACTATTCTTATTTATGAGTATGTTTTACTGAAGGCTTTGAGTTGTCTTCGCACAGCATCATATAAACAGGTATAATGTGTTAATTTCCATATCAGACCATGCAGATACGCAAACCAAAGTTCCGGTCTATCTAAACGACAGCAGCGCTGGCAGACAAGAGTTGGTGGGTTGAGGTTGGGTATAATGGGGTGACACAGGGAGTTGAAGATAATCCAAAACACCTGCACGTCGTTAACACGCGCTGGTCCTATATCATTAAACTGGGCATTTCTACTTGCTTAATGCCAGACACTAGACAGTAAAATGAAAACCCTATATTTGACGACAAAAATAATTGACTGCTCCAGAAAAAAGGGTTCACAGAAATGAATATTGCTATTAAGTATTTATGATAGATATACATTCTTTGGTAAAATTTATAGACATTACAGCTAGTAATCAGCTTCAATGGACTCTTCTTGTAGGTAAACGTTGTGTTCTCTCAAATATTCCTCGTTTGGTTTGAAATTTTCTTCAAGATTGGACTATTTATTCAAAATCATTGAGTCTTAAGCTGAAATATTGAACTAAAATTTAATTTGCTGAGAAAATATTAAATTTTGAAAAGATGACTTATTAGAGCTAATAGATTTTAAGAATTAATGAAAACATGAAAATGTCCACAAAGATTGGAACACTAAGTACTTTCAAAACATCGGTTTTTTGTAATTTTATCCGAAGAACATTTCTGTCCGTGTCCGAATTGCTTATCGTTTTATTTTTCTTGTAAGGAAAATCGATTAATAAATAGCAAGTAGCTTTACTATATTAATCTGTTGGATGTACAGAGACCGTATTTTTATCTACTTTATAGTTGCTGTTGACGTTATTGATCCTAGCGTCCCGGTAAAAATAGATTAACTCATCCTCCGTTGCACACATAATACCAACTCAATGAGGAGTAACTGGGAACTGAAAGGTTTAGACGACGGGTTCTGTTTGCTTCAATAGCTCCAGATATCTTTTAAACAATCGTCTCCCAATGTATTGTTATTTATTTTTTTTACTAAATTCTCTTCTATCGCACAAAACTTTCCCTTTCTTTAAAGACAAACTTAATAAAAAGGTATATCTCTCGATTCTTAACTAAATGTGGGTTTGTCGGGTGACCAAAAAAAGTACTTAAGTTTATTTTTCACGTATCTTAGAAAAAACATTCGTTCTTTGTGCGTTTTCATTCGCCCACCACTTCACATCTTCTGTGATGAGAATTTATGGATTTTTTATTTTTCCTTTTAGTTTAAGGACATTGTGTAATGCTTGTAATATATCGAATATACTAAACTTCAACTGTCCAACTCATCTGAAAGCGGGTTATAATATCCGTACACAAACTTTGAGCTACGCCTTAAGTGAGGGGATATTTTTAAAAAATAAAATTATAACTGCATTTTGTATAGGTACCAGTCTTAAAGGTATCAATTAAAAGCTGTTAGCTCAATTCGTTATTTTATACTGCTTTTTTAATCGAAATCTATCCAACTTAGAATCAATGGGATTCGTACTGTTTTATAAATAAATTTTAAGATTGTAGATCGCTAGTTTTAGTTACTGAAATATGCTTCATTTCAAATAAATAATTTGTAACAATGTCTATTGACAAATTAAAATAGTAAATAAATGTTTTTAACAGTTTTGTATCGCCTACCTACTAGTTACATTATGGAATATCATATAACAACGGTCTCTTATGTTTTTATTATAATAATATAGTAACGTTCTATCTACCGTATTTAGTTTCTTCGCTCCACCCTGTATGAGATTATATTTGGAAAATAAATAATCAAAAGCGAAAAGTTTTGTGGGCCAACGGATATAATAAAGTTGAGTCTAAACTTGCAAAGTACAATTTCATTGGACAAACTTTCCCGACTTTTGTACGTTTAACTGAACGCCAGTTGCGGTGGAACTTTTTAAGTCATTATAATACATGTTATGTGTATATACCTCGAAATTGTCACAACACAGAACATAAAAATGACATTGAACATTTAATATAACCTCGACGCCAAGAAGCAAACCTTCAAATACTTAGTAAATAATACCTAAAACATTTTTATTCTGACCTCATGCACCGATTTAAATTTTTAATTTTTTAAAAATATTTTTATAAGCTACCTATTCAAAAGCTAAATATCTGAGCTCAAACTCGAAATTGTTAGACTATAATATTATTGGCCGGGATTTCTATACAAACCACTAAACCTTATTGCTCGGTGTGTACGCCTTTTTTTGGCACTTACTTGTTAATTCTAAATTCTATTCTACAAAAACTATGACGAGAGCTGAAGATCTTGGAAGCGCCTGAACCAATCTCGCAATATCAGCTTTCAATGCCACAAATCGCTAGACAAAGGCTTCATACTTAAAGCACTTCTCTTTTTGTACTGAGGAAAGTAGACCGTTTTTATTCGCTGTGTAAAATATTTAATATGCAGAGAAATCAATTTTTATGAACATTAGTGCACAGCCCTTCTTATACTATAGCATGCAAACTCTATATTAGTGAAATTCCGTATTCCCGATATACATAGAAATAGAAAACACGAAAGCATCAAAAGATTGTATATTACAACAAAACAAATGCTCCAAAAAACTAATCTCTCATATATACGTAAGTTGTTTAACAACTTGCCTGTAAAAATTAAAGTTTGATTGAATTAAAATTTTGTACAATTCTGAATTTCTCCTTAATATTTGAAAGACTTCACTGTTTCGTTGCGTGAATTAATGCGGCTTTGAGATTTAATTGAATTCTCTTATTTCCTTCTGTTAATGCATACACAAGCGACAATGAAAAATTTTATAATAATTATTATTTTCCAAACTGTAATTGCATTTTCTTTCATTCTTTATTAGTGTATTTGCCATATGGCAACATACACTATTGGCGTCGGTCGGATGGCGGGACCTAGGGGTCGGACCAAAATTTCTCGACGTTTCATAACCTCCTAAACACTTTGGCACCATTTTTAAAAATGTTTATATATATATGTATATATATATATATATATATTTATATATATATATATATATATATATATGTGTACGCGCGATAACTTGCGAAAGAGTTAATTGATTTCAACGAAATTTGGGCCACGTGTTGAAATCCACCACCGCAAGAAGCCTATTTAAAATGGGCCTAATCGGGCTATTTTAAGGGTAGTTTTTAGGGATTGAAAACTGTTTTTGGGCCCCAAAATACCGAAAAAATTCCCCGAATCGTTTCAAAATTGAAATTTAACCCTTTGGTAGTGATTAAAAAGTGTCCCCACAATTTTAATAAAATCGGCCCGACAGGACCGGATTTACAAATTTTATGAAAACACTAGTTTGCAGATAGTGACTTATTTATTGAAGGGTGTATTTAATTCGGTGTAGACGTTAGATTGATAATAATATTACAATTAAGAAAAAAATGTTATTTTAAGGGGTGCATTAAGGGGTTAAATTTTTTATTTTGCCCAAAAACAAACTTAATTTCACATAATAAAAGTATAAAACCACACGGCCCTATACAAGCAAATACACTATATTGTCGGCAGGGTTTTGGCACTGCGACCCGGGTTTTTTTTTATGTGATATAATAAATTTTCTTTTGACTTGCGAAATAAGTGAAAAATATGAGGTCGTGAATAACTGAGATAATTGTGCCAAATTAAAATGTACTTTAACTTGGCACGCGTTTCGACTATGAAATGGCAGATCTGTTCTTTATTCTCTCTCGATAAAGATACGACGTGGCTGATTTATTTCAATGCTCCCAAGTTTTTAAACTTCCGAAACGCTATAGTATTTCAAGAAAATTCCTACAGGATGTTGTAAAAGAAACACTCTGTCTATACAAATATATATCGATATTTTAACAGTTGGTTCGGCGTAGTGTTTTCGGTTTAATACTAAAATTGAATGCGTTTCCCTTATCGGCGATACTAAATTCGTAAATATCGGTGTTTGTATTTTCCATTCATGTGAAAATCGATCGCCGACGATTCGGTTTCCCTTTTCTTCGCTTGTTCTCAACTTTGTAACTTGACATTATTTTAAAGATAGATATTTGACAGATAAAACCACAAGCTATGAGAATTTTCCTTATCAACTTTAAATCATACATAGTGTAGGGCACCATAATATATTATACAGAACTGGTGATTCATAAGACACGAAACAAGAATATATTTAAAAAAAAACCCGGGTCGCAGTGCCAAAACCCTGCCGACAATATAGTGTAAATTTGCTTGTATAGGGCCGTGTGGTTTTATACTTTTATTATGTGAAATTAAGTTTGTTTTTGGGCAAAATAAAAAATTTAACCCCTTAATACACCCCTTAAAATAACATTTTTTTCTTAATTGTAATATTATTATCAATCTAACGTCTACACCGAATTAAATACACCCTTCAATAAATAAGTCACTATCTGCAAACTAGTGTTTTCATAAAATTTGTAAATCCGGTCCTGTCGGGCCGATTTTATTAAAATTGTGGGGACACTTTTTAATCACTACCAGAGGGTTAAATTTCAATTTTGAAACGATTCGGAGAATTTTTTCGGTATTTTGGGGCCCAAAAACAGTTTTCAACCCCTAAAAACTACCCTTAAAATAGCCCGACTAGGCCCATTTTAAATAGGCTTCTTGCGGTGATGGGTTTCAACACGTGGCTCAAATTTCGTTGAAATCAATTAACTCTTTCGAAAGTTATCGCGCGTACACACATATATATATATATATACGTATATAAATATATAAATATATATATATATATATATATAAACATTTTTAAAAATGGTGCCAAAGTGTTTAGGAGGTTATGAAACGTCGAGAAATTTTGGTCCGACCCCTAGGTCCCGCCATCCGACCGACGCCAATAGTGTATGTTGCCATATGGTAAATACACTAAAAAGTATATGATCTCCGTCTCGGTATATCGTAAAAAAATGCTCATTTCGTCTTAGCTATAGTGTAGTTGTTATAGCAAGTCTTTTCAATTTACTCTTCGGTGCAAAGAATTGTTAATAATATGTAAATTAAATTAATCAGTTAAATAAGTACACTAAATTACTCATAATAGTATATTGTGCAAAAAAAAAACAATACTAAACAACTCAAGATTGTAAATATTCCATATAATATTTTATGTTACTGCTAAATCTAAATAAATCGTAGTAAAATTCGGTGTTACAAGTACTTTAAACTTAAATCTGGTATCGAAATGCTCCCTTAAATTGAACATTTGACATTCAATCCACATTTTTAATCTGTTGAAGCGACACAATTAGTTTTAACCAGCACACATTTTCGCATACCCCTACTGGCCATAATTTTTGTGTCATTGTATAATAATGCAATAGAGATTGCATGTAAACTGAGTGATTTAATGATTTGTTTACAGTTCCGGTTCAGTTAGGTCAAGGTTAATGCATTTATAATACGGTTCTGGTAAACTACACGTCTCTAGCGCATATAATGCTGGATTCTCGAACCTGGTTATTGGACGGGAATTGATGGCGCCTAGTTTTATTTTATTATTATGGCACTGCTGCCAGAGTGCCAACCATGCGCAAATCAATAGAAAAATGAATAATGACATACATTAGCAGTTGCTCTCTCACTCGCTCTTGCACTTAATTCATGTTTATTATTTGAATAAATCTCATTCAAAATGTATAGAAAAAAGAAGTTCGTGTCCCTACTAGACAAACGAAAACAACCAATTAAAAATAATACAAAATAATGAAAATAAATGCTTTTTGTCGAGCTGTAGTCATACGGCTAAAAACATTTGAAATTCTTCTCAGATACTTATACCACTATATTGTTATGTCAAAAATTAGAGCCTTAATTTGAACTTTTGATTTAGTCGTTCTTTTTTTTTTTAAGAAAAATACTGCAAAAATAGTATTTTATACGAAACATCGCAAAGAAAAAATGTTATCGACTTCGGCAGGGTTTTAATCAAAAAGTGTTAACGCGATAATGATCCTAAAGAAAGTTTACCGAAATTGGTTAAGCCGTTTTTTGTTTAAACCAAACGACTTCAAAAAAAGTAAATTTTACATGAAATCTGGCGAACAAAATACGATATCAACTTCGAAGCGTATACAAGAAATAAGAAATCATTTCATATTTTGAATTTTCTATTTCAATTGCATATTGCAGCAATTTTGCATATCTCATGATACATTGTATTCAGATGTCCCACGTCTCGATGGCCAGTTCTATTTTAATCGTGGTTAGGAGGATTTAGACACTGCTACGAGCACGCATTCGGCTGTTGAGAATTTTCTTCTGTAGGTACTCTGTAGATTTTATAACCCCCCGAGCGACTGTTCCACAGCCGACCGGATTGAATCAGATAAACTAACATAATTGTGTTATTATAATATAAAAAACTGGAAGGAAAGTGGAAATCTAATTTCATCTTTTATTATCTTTTCCGGATTTTATTATATAAGATCGTATAACTGCACAAATTATTTATAAAAATGTTCCGTTCATTCTATTTTCTCCTTTATATCGTATTGTTGGCGAGATTTGAAATTTAATAGCAAGAGAAACCTTTTGATGTCACCGGGAGTCTAAAATTCAGACCCTTGAAACAATTTTCCAATCGCTGACCGACTTGCATTCCCGATCGGTAGATTTTGGTTTCACTTCTCTGGGATGTGTAGTGAATCTTACGCGTACCATTTTTTTTTTCAATATCCACGGACCCACTCGAATACACTCATGAATCCCAGTGGAGGAAACACTGATTTAACCAGTCAGCATCTGCCGTACTTGCAAAATATGAACTCGAAATATTTTCTCCGTCAGCATTGTCAGCAAGTTTTCTAGCATCCAAGTACAATGCATATATATATAACTTAAGTATCTATTGAACTTTAATCCACTCTAGGCAATATACTAACTTACTATAACTTCTATTATATGAACAGCTACAACTTTCAAACTTCGCGTCAAGCTACAAATCGTTTTATATTAAAAACAGTGCCGTTCAACCAGATGAGACCATTTTCAAAATTCATATATCGCATATTTTCTATTTAAGGCTGAATGCGATGTCATAATCAGTCTTTCTTCAGTATTGTACAATATAAATAACTTAAACATATTTTTCCTCAACGTTTGTTATATTTACTGCATGTTTATTAGTGTATTTGCCATATGGCAACAGACACTATTGGCGTCGGTTGGATGGCGGGACCTAGGGGTCGGGCCAAAATTTCTCGACGTTTCATAACCCCCTAAACACATTGCCACCATCTTCAGCAAAACACTAAACTTATGTTAGTGTTTTGCTGAAGATGGGAGCTTAGCTCTCGAAATGTACAACCACTGAATAAATCTGTTGTGGTAAGAAGTAACTATTCTTTCTTTTATTTCTATCACTAGTTATAATGAATCCCCAATTTCGAGATTTTAGTGTAAGAAATTGTATAAAAAATATGTCTATTGCTGATTTATTAATAAAAATAATAACAAAGAAATATGAATAATTATTGCGATTTGAAGAAACGTAAAAAAGTGCACAATTAATTATTTATTAAGGATGAATTCTTTGTTCCTAATAATGTTGTACGTATAGAAATTTGGAAGTATGATTGTAAAAGTAATACTTTTTTGTTAAAGAAAAACGGTTCCAAAATTTAAAATTTCAATAAGAAAAAAACATTTATGTTTAATAGTTTGTCAAATTTGGTTTATTAATGTCATTAATTGTATTATAATATTATTATGTTTGTGAAGTACCTATTATAATGCTTGATGAAGATTTAATTTTTGATCTAAACGTCGCAGAAGTAATTATAGTGTATTAATTATAATAAACTTTTTCATCCACGTTAATGCTAATTTATTTTTGGACTTTATATAAATTATGATAGCTAATATCAATTGGGATTTTAAAATTTATATTCAATTTTTTATCGACCTAAGTCATCATAAGATAATTATAAAATTTTATATTTATTTGATGATGACTTAAGTCGAAAGTGCTTATAATAAAAAATTGAATATAAATTTTAAGTTTTGGAATTGTGTTCATTTAACACAAAAGTATTACTTTTGCAATAAGAATTCTTTGGTGTCAGGTATAGAGGACTTAAGTCGAAATACTTAGTTTTTTTAACCGGTAATACCAAACGAAAGAGAATACAATTTTGACTTGAGTCCGGTATATAATCGTGACTCCATCGGTGTGATTATGTCTCACCACTTTACCTTCGAGCTATTTCAGATGACTGCGACCCCTCAAATCGTAAAATATGCTCTCGGGAAATTTCGAAGTGTGGTTCGCAAAATTAATTTTACTACGGTTTTTATTAGCTGGCATTAAGCATTAATCTTCACAAAATTTGGCTGGCTGCTGAAAAATTAAAAAAAAAAAACTGGTAATTATTCCCTAAAAATTGAATCGAAAAACATCATATTTACAGCACGTCATGAGATTTCGAATTACGGGAAAACAAATTATATAGGACTTATGTCGAAAAATCTAGTTTTTAAGCCAAACGAAAGAGAACACGATTTAGACTTAAGTAAAAAATGAAATTTAACGAGTTTTGACTTAAATCCTTTATACTTGACACCAGAGAATTTATTAGCTCAAAAGAAATGCACTTATGTCATGCAGTCATCTGACGTATTGAAACGACCTCTTACAATATCGTTTCGTCGATATCAGTGATTACATAACGAAACAAATGCAAGCGTTTTTATGTTCATTCTGAAAACATCGAGTTATGAAGACGGGATTTTCAAACAGCGTGAAAATAGAATCTACAAAACGTAAGTGAATTACATTTATTTAAAAAAAATGTTTTATTTACGCCGTGTATAAGTTTTTATGTAGTAATTTAACTCGTTGATAAACAATAAAAACCCGGGTCGCAGTGCCAAAACCCTGCCGACAATATAGTGTATTTGCTTATACAGGCAGTGTGGCTTTATTGTAATATAAAAAATAAAAAAAATTAACCATTAGAGAAAAACTAATTAACACTAAAATTAGTCGCCTAAAAACACAAAATTAATTGAGTTATAAAAATAGCATCTTTATAACTAAGAACGAAATATACTCTTTGCATACAGGGTCGGATTTATATTTGTAAGGGCTCTAAGTAATGGTCATAGAACCTCAGAAATAATTCAACCTAAGTTAAGCTAATCCTAAACTCTGAGAATTAAATAATTCTAGGTAAATTATTTTTCGAAATTATTAGCTTCCTCAAAGTTTCTAGGTAGCCTTGTATTATAATGATAAATAGCCGCAGTAATTTAAAATAAAATTATTTAACCGAATATTTTACCGCTTATTTAACTGGCAATCAACTTTTTTACATCACTAGCCCGTAACGTAAACGTTTTAAATTAATCAATTTTTATGTAACCGACTCTAAAGATCCAAGAAGAAGACCTTCTGCAGTAAAACACTACAAATAAGGTTGCATGGCATCGTAATATAACTACGGCCGGTTTTTTGCTATAAAAAAATAGACAAATTTGATAAACTACAATTTAACATTAAGGTCTCTTCGTTCGAAGAATACTAAAGCCTCTCTGTTTTTCAGTTCGTAACTTTTAAATTATAGTTCATTTTTTTATCGATGTCAGGTCCGTTATTGGTTTTTAACGCCTACCAGGTTCGTGTGGCGATATCTTTGTATGTAATATGCTAATTAGATCAAAGCGATCGACTCTTCTGTGAATGTGGCAAGTTCAAGGCTACGCGTTGTGCCGACTGTCAACTGTTTACTAACAGACCAATAATATGCTATGTCTTTTTGCTGGTTTCACTTTCCGTTTAAGGTGATTTGATTGGAAAATATGCTCTCGGGAAATTTCGAATTGCGGTCGCAAAATTCATTTTATTACTATTTTTATAAGCATGCTTAAACTGCACACTTTAAACTAATTTTCTCAGCTGTGTTTTTATGTTAAAATCTGTATTTCTTGGAAATAATTATGTTGCACAAAATGTTTACAAACTGCATAAATAATACATGGATAGAAAATTTCGTAATAGATTTATTTTTACAGGAATCTTAAAAATAAGCCTTGTATTTTATTTTTGAATTATTTGCTCATAGATTTTTTTATGTTTTTGGGCAAGTAGGCCAGGGAACTTAGACTTTGACTTCGAAAAAATTCTGAACAAGCCTTTATTTTGGTGTTCTAAGCATATCATGAAGATTGCCCTTAATTTGAGCTGTGGGTTTTTTACTCTCACGTAGATTTGTTTTAAGGGAAGGGAATATATTTTTTGGGTAAATTTGGGTTATTTGCAATTTCAGATAATTGCAACTTTAATAGAAAAGCGACCTGCTTTGATTGCCGGCAATGACCCAGGATGGATCTAGCAACCGAGACTGCAATCGGATTTCCACTGGCCTTCAGAGACCCCGTGTGCTGCATTTTTTCAGTCCCAGGAACAACGTGGACCCGTCGTGGAAACCGGCGAATGGTTCAAGGTTTTTTATATTTCGATTGCGATCGTTGAATTTCCTCCCATTTATTCTATTCCAAATTAGTTTTTTGAGAGTTCTTTACAGTAATTCTTTGGTGCACTTTCGTTGAGTAATTGAATAATATTTTATATTTTTTTAGTTATAATAAATACAAAACTAAGTAAAATTAAACGAGTAATATTTTTTGAAAATACTAAATATTCAATTTCAACTTTATGAATAATTTCAACTGAAATCATGTCTTATATCTATCTAAATTCAATATAAATTTTATCTGTTTTAATTCAACTCAGTTGCTAATATTGTATTTGAAGAGAACTTTAAATGATTTTTTTCTTGCTCTTATTATCGGACATTTGCGGGGTGATGGGGAGTCATCGTAGGACCCGTCACGGTGTAAAGAGAGGGCGGCGACTTTACACACAGGGCTCAATGGTATGATTCGTTATGACAAAACGATGCGCTCGTTTCTAGTGATATTATTGGGTTCTATTTTTTTTCCTTTTGTTTGAAATCTGTATAAAACTCTCAATAATTTTAACTGAAATCATTTGCCATCTAAAATCAGTATAAATTTTATCCATTTTATAATAAGTATCTAATTTTTAACATTTTTACTAATTAAACTTAGTTATTTTTTCAGGTGCTTCGGGAGTCCATTTCATTAAGCTAGGGATGATCCTTGGATGAAATAAATTATTCTTATTATATAAAATTTGTAATGTGACATCTTGAGGAGGGAAGCGTCGTGCTGGCCCGCATGATTCTTCCCTTATTCGAGTGTTGCTTTTGTACTGTTTGGTGCATATTTTAACGTTTTTTTTTCTTTCTGTTTCAGTAATGGACGAGGCGCGGTTCCATTGAGCCTAAGTACCTATTCACAATAGACTGAAAGGAGCCCCGCTTTAGGATATGTATAAATTCTGTTGCTGAAAACTTCAAAATTCAATTCACTTAATTGACTAGTTTACGTAAAAGCTAGAGTAAGCTGTTCTTTATTATTTTATCTAGTTTCGCTTCCAAATTAAATTTATATTTTACAAATGAATGGCTGCGTGGCAAAGTTAAATAAGAAGTCAACAAGTATTTCCATAATAGAATTAAAGGGAGTGATCTAAGACTAGTTACGACATTCCCAACGAAACTTGGCGCCTCGCCATACTGAGTAAGGGATCTTTCAACGGGGAAAACAACTGAGTCAGTTTGTATTCGCGTTCTCTTCCGTGTTTCGAATTGCTGCGTTGTTCAAGCCGTTGAACGTTCGTAATTCTTCTGAGGGTTTGAAGCAGTCGTCTTAGCAGCGTCTCTACTCTGCTACATTCCCTGCTCGGTGGGATGCAAGCTGTTAGATTCATATATGCGAATATTCCGGGGCGGCATTGCACTGAGAAGTTCATCGTAATTGGTGAGCTAGTGAACGTTGCGGACAGGCGATTCGTCACTCCAGTCAGTTTGATTGCGGATACTTAATATAATATCTTTATTATCTTCCAAAATTTAAATAAAAATGTCTTAAAAGGAAGAATTTAAAAGAAATAAGTGGTAACTTGCTCTTTGTGGTTAACTTAGCTGAGGAACGTTGATGAATAGAGTTCTGTTGCAATATTTGTACGGGGCTGGGCGCCCTCGAGGGTCATACCGCCTTGAGACCTGCGTGGCTGGAACACCTCTCCAGTCATTATTTTTTTTTTGGTAATCGGGCCACGGTGATTCGAGAAGCCTGAAGTCGACGTATTGCGATCACAATTATAAACCGCTTCTACTTGGATATACTTACTTCAAATAATTGAAATTCGAAATAAAATTGCTGTTTGACATCTCTTAAAACCAAATTGCCTCCAGCGCAGCCGTTCCACGGGAAGTGAGACTTTAATTTCCAGTTTTAATTTTCTTTGAGCCGCAACTTTGTTCGTCCGCGAAATTAGTATTAAAACTGGAACAATCGACTGTAATAAAAAATTTCACTGAATCCCGAAAGATTTTCTAATTTTTGAATGCGATTTCCAATTGGAAATTAAATGGTTAATTTTTTTACGCATGACAAAAACAGCATTTCATTTTTCATCTTTTCATCTTTTGCTCCGTGTTGCTGTTGGTATCTACAAAATTTTACTTTCAGTCTAATGTGAATTATTTTTTCGGGAAAGATAGTTTTCCGCCTTGCTATCCTTCCCGTGATGATTTCATGCTTGCTTACTTTACTTTCAGTGAGCTCACACATCCGTTCAATTTGCACCAAAATCACTCAATAGAACCACCTAACGTAATTACAAATCCTCGCTATACTTTGTTTGAAAATTTGGGGTAATTAAATGGGGCAGTTGAAATTCTTATCAAATGTGTCGACTTGTGTTGTCGCGCGTCTACAAATCTTCCTGGACTCAAATTGCAAATTGAACGATGGCCGTCGAATCGCTCGGTAATCGCGTATAGAGCCGCAGTGCGCCGCGACCCCGGGGCATGCTCTCGCGTTCCTTTATTTTGATAAGACCGGTAGTGTCCGATATTGATGCATCTCGCAAGTATTTTTGAAGGATTGTCGCTTTCTACAGCGGTCGTAGATGACTTTTCATCAAAGATGGAAGTCAAAAAGTAGATAAGGCGGAAATAAAATGGGGTAGCTTTGAACAGCGAGGTGCTGCTGTGTCCTGGAAACCAGACGGTGCTATGACGCAAAGGGAAGGTTGCAATTTTTTGAAATATTTGCGTAAGTCATGCGGATGAGCACATAATGTGTCTCTCTAAGACGACGGATGTTCATATCAAAACTCGATGAAGGCGATTTTGGACTTTTATAAATAAAATAATTAAGCAAAATAACTAAACAATATAATTAAACAAAATACAAATACCTTAGAAAAATATCGAACATGTCAAAGTTCGGGCAAGTGGCAGCCAACCGCTGGCAGCAGATCGGACTCGCGAATTTGTCAAATAAAATATTACATAATTGCAGTGCGCGATTTTTAACCCGTATAGTTTTAAGTAAATTATCTCGAAGAGACCCAAAGTAGTGCGCGATTTTTAACCCGTATAGTTTTAAGTAAATTATCTCGAAGAGATCCAAAGTAGTGCGCGCTTTTTCACCCGTATTCATATAGTTTTCAGTTAAATTATCGCGTTTAAAATAAAGTGTCAAAAATAGTGCGCGCTTCTGCCTTTCTTGTTCCTGCGTCGTTGGAGATTTTCAGCTCTGCAACTAACTCTCCTAGGTATGCTAAGTTCTTTTCATATTTTGCTATTTTTAAGTACATTCAGTGGAAAATTTATGATAAAAAAAATACGTCTTCAACTCTCAACTGATCATCAAGTTACTGTGTAACTATTTTAATGTTTAAAAAAAACTACAGAAAAATGAACCTCCTTCAAAAATGGCCACTGAAATGTGTAAAATAACAAAGTTTTGAGGTTGACGACAATTCAAAAAAAAAATGTTTTTGTCTATGCAAATATTAACCTCTTTTTCTTTTTCCAGACGCTGACAGATTAGCCGGTCATCAAGTGGGTGAGTGTTTTAATCTTTTTTTTCAAATTCTCTGCTGTTATGAGCTCGAGTCAACAAGTCCTCCGTGTTTATGAAACTCATTGTCTGTTGAAATAAATATTTTAACGGTTCAATGTCTCTTAGAGTTGACCCAGTTAGGGGTTTTGGGATTCGAGATTATTTTTTAAGCTCAAACGGTAGAAAAGTGATCACTGATATACTGTCTCAAAAATTCTCAACTATTTCAATATTTTATTGAAAAATATTGATCACTGTATTAAGTTTATGACCTGTTTTATTAATGAATTACGTTGTAATTTAAAATATTTTATTTGATTTTCACAAATCAGTGAACACTTACATATATATTTTCAATATTTTTGTAAATTGCATTTTCAAAATGAGCTAAAACAACGAACAAAAATCCTTTCGATTTTTTTCTTTGACCAAAAGATAAAATCAATTAATTTCTGATTTTTAAGTAAATTTAAATTTTTGGATCGTTGTTGTAGCACTTTTTTGAAAATATTTAATCGGGACCAACCCTTCGGTTCGCGTCGCGTTTATTGAAATACTTTTTTTAATGTTTTTTTGCCAATAGTAAAATAAAAAGCAATTAATTACCTGCTCTTCAATTTTGTCAACAAATATTTTAGTTTATAAGAACAAACAATGTAAGACACAAGGTTCTTTCACAGCAGTTGTAAAAATTGAATTAACCTAGAATCTAGATTATTCTAGAACGTTGTGTGATGCATTGCTTAATATATAATTTTTCACGTCACCTTTTTGTATCGCATCTGAAATTCAATATAGAAAATTAGTGAGGGGTTACTTTCTTTGAAATATATTTACGGTTACTAAAAAGCGTCTGTTGAAAAAAAATTGAACCATTTTTCATTTTAATTAAATTTTGAAATGCGGTACAGAATAGGTGATTTTACTACTTCATTACACATTTTAGTTTGTTTTTTTTTTTCGTAACTAGCTTCAGAGTTATTGCAGCAGTTTAACTGTAGATCATTCGGTGCCAGGTATAAAGACTTAAGTCAAAAAACCGTTCATACCAAACGAAAGAGAATACAATTTAGAGTTAAGTCCCGTAATAAATAAAATTAAGTATTTTTTTTACTTAAGTCTCTTATAACTGACGTCGGAAAATTGTAGCCTTCGATGAAATATTTAGGGAGAGCCTTTTGACTGTTTGCACTGCTGTGTTTAGGGTTTCTTTCCACAGAGGTTCCTTTTGGGAACGTTAGCTATTAGGGTATAGCCGTAGGGCGCCGTTCGGCTAACTTTGTCCTTACGCGTGTAGGTCGGACAAGACTTCGCGATTACTGACCACCTGCGATGGTGTCCGCCCTTAGAGTCTTAGGTCTTGGCTCGGTCGAGACTGCCCTAGCTTCTAAGTGAAAGCCAATAGGTGTACCTTCTACCGTGAAAATCATATTAACTGTGTTTTCCGTCGTAAAAATCGCACTTGTGTTTTCTTTTGTGAAAATCGAACTTGTCGTGTTTTCCGTAGTGAAAATCGCACTTGTCGTGTTTTCCGTAGTGAAAATCGCACTTGTCGTGTTTTCTATTGCGAAAATCGAATTGCTGTGTTTTTCTTAGTGAAAATCGGTTGTGTTTTCCATAAGTGAAGGTCGCTGTGCTTTCTTTGAGTTAAGGTCTAGCCTCCATCGCGCTAGGAGCGTTAAGGTGGTCGAATTTTCCCGGTGGAATTCTGCGTATCGCGATTTTTAGGGACAACACATTACACATGTTTATTATTTGTCATCGGATTCGAGTGTACGGCTTGCCGTCTGTCTTCGCAAGGCATTGGTTGCAAGGCACCTGCAGGTACGTCGTGTACTTTTGGTTATTCTTTAGCTAGCTGCGCATTCCGCGGTCCATGACCCCCCATTACTATAGGACATCCGCGTTGGACCGCACCTAGGGCTCTAGTCTCAGGACCGCTGGCTTCGTACCGGTACGAAAAAGGTTGTCCGGCAATCTCGTTCTTACAGCGGACTTAACGTCCTATCCTCAGCAGCTGTGAGTCCGGTCACAAAAATAAACGTACGGCTGTTGAGACCAGAGCGAGGACCAGCGGACGCTGTGAAGGGCGGTGATTGTTTTTTCTCTCCGCGGTAGGTTTTGTGGATTTAGGCTGTTCACAGACAAAGAGTCTAACTAATTCACTCTCATTTCGCTCTGATGATTTTTTTCAGATGGCGTTATTTTCGGCCTTTTTCTGTCGTCACTTGCTTTGTTTTTTTACAAATTTTTTTCCAAATTTCTTCGAACTTTTATTACTTAAAATCGTGAAAAATCAATCGAAATTCATTATTTGTGTAGAGTTAAAACGAGCTTAACTCATTAAAAATGAAAAAAAGTGTTTATAATGTAAGCACTTCAAAAAATATCATTTTGGGCCAAATGGTATTTCCTAGACTTCGTATTAACAAAAATCTTAGTTTCGTCTCGCCTAAAAAAGTCAAAACGCGTTTAGAGAAAAAGTACTGAAAATACGCCCAACGATAGCAGATCTGATCTTCTCAACATGGTCCACTCTCAGAAAGCCCTCCGTGAAATAAAGTTAATACTTAAAATTCAAATTCATGTTTTAAAGTATATTGTTTTTCTTTTAATTAAATCAAACTGTTTTTTTATTATTATTTCTTCAAGAACATCATTTTATTCATTTATTAATTGCATATGACATTTACTTAAAAAAATAATTTTTTGCAATTTTTAAAATTTTTGTTAATAATAAATCTGAAATAAATTTCTAGTAATTTTTAAAATTTTACTTAATAATAAATCTGAAAGAAATTTTTTGCAATTGTTTAAAATTTTAGTTAATAATAAATCTGAAATAAATTTTTTGCAATTTTTAAAATTTTAGTTAATAATAAATCTGAAATAAATTTTTTGCAATTTTTAAAACTTTTAGTTAATAATAAATCTGCAATAAATTGTTTAAAGCAAATTAATAATAGAAATTCGTTTATCGTTAAAATTCTCCCTCGGTTTTTAGATTAGCCAACGACAGAAATGTAGTCTAGATCGCTTACGACCTCCTCCCAGGCCCACCCCCTTATCGACTGTTGATCCCGAAATTGTATTTGTGGTGTTGGTTATTTATATTTTCTCTCCCGGGGTACAACTCGCAGGTGTAGTTTAAAACACTGTGTCTCCCGGGGGCGTAGGAGATAAAATTAATTATAATATTTATTTATCGTAATATTACGTGCTTCTGATCTTGAGCAAAAAATTGGTTTTTCGATTGATAAACCAATACATTTTTTGTATAAAGACACAAACGTGTAAATCGCAAATTTGTGAATTTAGGGAATTCAGTGCAGTGCAAAAAAATTGTAAGGCCGAGATAAAAAATGATTCGGATATTCAAATTTTCTGTAAGTATATCTTGTTTATTAATTTTATTTGAAACAAAAGTATCGACACCTACTAATTGTCAATTTAAATCCTTAATTTAAATTAAAAATGTTTGAATTTATTGAGAGTGTCTTATCTGGTTTAAATGATGGTGACGTTACCTCTGCGTTATATCTTGATCTTAGCAAGGCGTTTGATTTAGTAAATCATGATATATTACTTGCAAAGCTATTCAAATATGGCATCAGGGGAAATGCCTTTAGTTGGGTACAGTCATTTCTTTGTAATAGATCTCAAGTTGTAGTAATTGATGGTGCTAAATCAGGAGTGCTTCGCTCTGATTGTGGTGTTCCGCAGGGGTCTACTCTTGGCCCGATTCTATTCCTCTTTTATGTAAATGACCTACCCTTTTGTGTCAAAGAATGGTCACACTGTGTTATGTATGCTGACGATACTACGTTGACCTTCAAAAATTCGCTATTTAACTCACTTGAGATTAATACAAACATTGCGGCTAATGTACTATCTGAATGGTGTACAAAAAATGCGCTAAAATTAAATATCTATAAAACCAAATCTATGCATTTCTTTACAAAGCAGAATAGGTTATGTACCTCTCCTACTGTTGTAATTGATGAATCTGTGATTGATAACGTTCCAAATTTTAATTTTTTAGCTTATGGGTTAACGAAAACATGGTCTGGGATGTTCATATGGACAGTATTTGCAATAAAATATCGAAATCAATATTTATTTTTAGGCGCTTATCGCAAGAGGTTGATTTGCAAACATTAAAAACCCTATATTATGCTTTCGTTTACCCTCACTTGAGGTATGGTTTACTTGTTTGGGGCAGCTGTACTGGCATGAATCGTCCATTTATTCTTCAGAAAAAAGTTATTCGTATTGTATTTAAGTTAAATTATAATCAATCATGTCGTGACACCTTCATAAAGCACAGAATTTTAACTCTGCCATCGATTTATATTTACACTATTGCAATTTTTGTTAGAACTCATTCTAATATCTTTGGAACTGTGGAACGTCACTATTCCACACGGAATAAAAATAATTTATTGTTGCCGAAAGCATCTCTGGAGCTATATCAGCGTAGCCCTGCTAGTATGGCTGCCAAAATTTACAATGCTATACCATGCTTCATTAAAAATATTGCATCCCTTAATAATTTTAAATCTGGATTGAAAAACTACCTAATTGAAAGATGTTTTTATAATTTACAGGAATTTTTTAATGTTTAATTTTTATCTTTGTACATGACTATGTTTCATACTCTCGTGAGTTATCTGAAACTTAATAAATTATTATTATTATTATTATTATTATTATTATTTGGTGTGAATAGTAACCACGAACCCCAGAAGTTCCTTTTCTCGACATACATTTCGCTAACCTTGTTACCATAATCAGAAGATGATTAAAACCCTTAATCATCTCCTCATGATGTTAACACAGTAGGCAAAACGTGCAGAGTGTTTTGTTTAGAATTCTTTTCGATCAAAAAGCATTTAAAATTTTTCTTTAGGCGAGCATTTGGAAGATGTTTTGTCTTTTTGATTTTTTTGACACTTTTCTGGTGAAGTAAGGCTGCGGTACGAGGGGTAGTGCACGCCATGCGATCGTATCAGAATGGAAGCATGTTATGGAGGTCGGTACCGGGAGTTCGCTTTACTTTGAAGCGTTCCCAAAGACAATATTTTGTCACAATAATAAATAAATAGACGTTGTGTCGAAAAAGCTCAAAAGGGAATAATGTCCTTCCAAATTATGAGTATTCATTTACATGTTTTATGTATGAGAGCATACTTTAGAGCTTTTATAATTTCGTTGAAAAGTACGTGTCGATGCTGTAATAATTCTTAACATTAAATCATTTCTTTTTAGGTTTCTCTTTCTGTGCTGTTTTAGGTGTATTTTGAATCTTTAGGTGACGGATTTCATAAACCAAAATAATAACATTCAGTGTTCTACAACCAGTGCAGAATTTTTTAAATGAAGACGATATCAAAGAAGAAATACATTTTATTCGTGAATTTTATTTTAAAATATTGGTAATTGTAATAACTTAAAAATGTACAAATATTTTGTTACAAAATGAAAAACTAATATTTTCTTGTAACCAAAAAGAAAGTGATTCTTTTTAAACAAGCTTAAGCTTTTTTGTTCATTTCGTGTTGGTTTTCCTCCCTCAGATCGCGACTCGTGTTTGTGGTTGTCAGAAACGACCCAAAACAACATTACTCGCCTCTGTCAGGGGGCACGGGACTGCTTTTTTTGTGAGTGTAAAAAAGTGATATTTAAAAAAAACGATTAAAAAAATTATCTCTGCTCCGGTTTTAAAACGAACTTTCGTAAAAATATATAAAAAACATAAATAAAATATAGGGAGCCGCCTATTCTCCCCACCTTGGAGAGATCTCAAATATTTTTCAATTTTCACGATTATATCAAAAATCCATTGCGTATATTCTAGAAAGACTTTCATCGCTAAATTACCTTACAAAGTAGATTGATATAGCATAAGGTATCGGTCCTATGCTGATGCTGGGTTGCAGAAAGTATTGTCAAATAATTCGGTTTGACAATGACCTTAGATTGAGATAATATAATTACAGATTTCATACATGTCTAATGTCGTATTCAAAATGCCTGTCATGTACAACATTAGATTGTATTCACACAAAAACAAATGTTTGATCTACACACAAAAAGTTCATTTTTCAAGTCAAATTTTAATTAAAATGCGTAGAAAAATGTCGTTTCGAAGCAAAAATTATGCAAAAAACTATGTTAAATACACGTATACACAGTTTAGAAAAAATATCATTTCAATCAATTATTTTTCGAACAGAATTGAATTAAAATTCTACAATGCTCTTATGGAGAAAAATGTGTGTTCACAATCTAAGGTCATTGTCAAATCAAATTTTTTAACAATGTTTCCTGCAACCCAGCTCAGGTATTTAAACGTGAAAAATCGCGGAAACATTTCTTCGAACTGATTCTATTTTTCTTCTCCTAGCATTAAGGTGGAAAGTATAATTGGGTTAGCTTCAATACGACGACGACATAATTTTAGATCGTAGAGCATATTTTTTTGACGTTTCGTTTTTCTGTTAGATTTTCGCTGGTTTACTTTTTGCGTCTGGAACACCCAAGTCGCTTTATTGTTTGGGTAATTTGCATAATGCAAATTTGACGCGTGGATTTATTGAGACGAGGGCATTTTAATAAAATCGGCCCGACAGGACCGGACTTACAAATTTTATGAAAACACTAGTTTGCAGATAGTGAATTATTTACTGAAAGTTGTATATAATTTGGTATAGAGGTTCAATTGATAATATTATTGCAATTAAGAAAAAAAATGTTATTTTAAGGGGTGTATTAAAGAGTCAAATTTTTTATTTTGCCCAAAAACCAACTTGAATTCGCATAATAAAGCCACACTGCCTGTATAAGCAAATACACTATATTGGCGGCAGGGTTTTGGCACTGCGATCCGGGTTTTTTTTGAATTATGGTTTAAAATTTAAACGTATAAAAACTCGGAGGAAAAATCTTGATGAAACGTTACTGAATTTAAAACTGTTTGAGATAATACAGAATGCAACCAGTCATACATCTTCTTAACATGTGCAATAAATAATAATACAGTAAAAAGAATATAACACTATTTTTTTTCGCAGGTGTATTCATAAAAATTCATTCAGTTCATAAAAATAGTAATGAATATATAATGATATTCTGTATATAAATATTATTTTGTTCTATTTTTCGGTAGCGACTAGATCCTAATAAATTAATCCTGATTTGGAATCGTGGCGCCTAAATCCAATTTTTATTTATTTACTACGATTTTTAAGTGCTTTTTCAGTAAAGTTTATTTACAAACATTGAATACGCTCTTCATATTTACTCGCCAGTTCAGCTCCAAATATTATGTTTAGCATCACGCGATGTGATGTAATCACATAAATTTAGTTGTCTTCAGTTATTATTCGAACAATTGTATAGATATATATATTTATAATTCAATAACGACATTTCTTATTGTAATATATTACTGTTAGTCGACACCTCTGCAGAAATGCAGTATATTTTTTTTCTGAATCTACATTCTCCAATCTCCACCCTATATGCCAGACGCGATTCTGAAAATGTAAAAATATATTCGAATGCTAGGAATTAATGAAAAGCTTTAAACTTAGCACATCGTATTAAGCCACATTTCGATACTTATTGTGGTATTATGAAAAAGGAAATATTTATTCTTTTGAGTTATTTATTCAGAATTCAGATCTTAATAACTAAACAGTTGACGGCAAACCGTTCGAAATAATTGATTTGAAAGTTCCGATTACTTTAACATTTAACGAATGTAGAAATTGTTCATCCCGACCTAATATAGTCTTACGACAGTAAACAATAATGTCAACATATTGTGATTTTAATAAAAAAAAACCCGGGTCGCAGTGCCAAAACCCTGCCGACAATATAGTGTATTTGCTAATACAGGCAGTGTTGCTTTATTACGCGAACTTAAGTTGGTTTTTGGGCCAAATAAAAAATTTGACTCCTTAATACACTCCTTAAAATAACATTTTTTTTTAATTGCAATATTATTATCAATCGAACCCCTATACCAAATTATATACACCTTTCAGTAAATAATTCACTATCTGCAAACTAATTTTTTCATATAATTTATAAATCCGGTTCTGGGCCGATTTTATTAAAATTTTTAATTACCACCAGAGGGTTAAATTTCAATTTTGAAACGATTCGGAGAATTTTTTCAGTATTTTGGGGCCCAAAAACATTTTTCAACCCCCAAAAACTACCCTTAAAATGGCCCGATTAGGCCCATTTTAAATAGACTTCTTGCGGTTATAGATTTCAACACGTGGGCGAAATTTAGTTGAAATCAATCAACTCTTTCGAAAGTTATTGTCCGCATATATATATATATATATATATATATATATATATTAAACATATATATATATAAACATTTTTAAAAATGATGCCAAAGTGTTTAGGAGGCTATGAAACGTTGAGAAATTTTGGTCCGACCGCTAGGTCCCGCCATCCGACCGATGCCAATAGTGTATGTTGCCATATGACAAATACACTAAAAATATTTTATAATTGTTTATAGAATTATAATAATGAAATATTAAATAAAAAATGTCTGACCTTTGTCATCGGGACTAAACTCAGCTTCTAGTTCGGCTTTGGTCGGCTCTCGCTCAGCTGATGCATCGTCTCCTGCTTTCATGGTTCGGCGCGCCTGGTGACCGCGGAACACTGCCTGGATTTTGGTTGCCGCTTCGACTACCTCGGGCGTGTCGTCGATATCGATGATCTCTTCTGTCACGGCAGCAGAATCCTGCGTGATCGACCTTATTGCTGACGTAACTGAAATATTATAAATAAATTTAAAACATTTTAGAAACGTTTCTAGATAATTCTAAATAGTTCAATGATTTTATTGTTTTTTAAGATTTAGTAGTTGATTAAAGATTTACTAAGTTAACATTAAATCTTGAGTTAATAACGGTTTGTCCGTGTAGAGCTGAATCATCGAGGACCCAGAAAAACTTACAAGCTGATAATTACGCGTTACACAATAATTATTCATTTTCAGATATTTGTCTGATTTCCAATAATACATGGGCCAACAGAAAATTACTCCAAATTAAATACTCAGCATATTTCCCACCGTGAAATAAACCAAATTAAAAAATAAATTTTTGAATATGTATTTTATTCGCGAATAATGAAACAATATGGCGTTAACGATAATTATTTATCGCTCAATAATTCCGACGAACTATTCACAACAAACTTGAATTTTTAAGTATCGAATAAAAATAGGGTGATCTGTTTGGACAAAGGAAACACAAAGAAACAAAAACGGTGACGTTAAATAAAATAAATCAAGTACGAAGCCTTCAACTGTTTGTGGACTTGTTCTATATTTGCAAATTCTGGGATTTATGTCATCACTCATAAATCAAGATAATAATCCATCTCACTTTAAACGCAAAGACTAGAGAATCCTTTGTTTGAATTTTTGATTTTTACTTTGCATTAATCAAAACAAAGTATAAAATAATGAATGTCTATTTATTACTAAAAGAACAAATTTACATCGAAACAATTTTAATAAAATTATTAGATTGTCCTGTTACAAATCAACAAAAATAAAATGCTTTATTTGACATTATAAAACTGGTCCTTAACATGACTCAAAGGAGTAAATAAAACAACAATCCAAAAAAGTTCAACATCCTGGAAGAAAGCTCATGCGTAGAAAATCAACTTTCGAAGTAAAATGAATGATGATATATTCGACAGATTGTTTATGAATCGGAATTCAATAATTTAATGTAATATTATAATAGATAATCTTGGATCAGAAATAGCAGTCTTTATAAATATAACGAAAGAGTTATTTTTATGAATTTTTTAAATATACTGCTGCTGTTTTAACTTTTATTATAACAGGAATTAATGCTTCTTATCTTCAAATTGTCGACGTTTAATAGCCGTCTAATTATAATTTCATTTTTTTGAAGCGGTTTCTTCTGGTTAATTGTAATAGTTTAATGATGAATCCTGCTGATGGCTGTTTTGAATAGTAAATTTATTCTATTCTACTTCATAATTTTGTCAAATTAAAGCTAACATCCATCTTATATTTTTCGTCCACATATTTACTTTCAGAGTTGAATTTCGCTCATATAAGAAGTTAGATATTTTATCTGGGTTAATTTTGCACGAATATTCAATTTGTAGTTTTTTGAAAAGGGAAGATTCTGTTCTATGGAACGGAACCATTTCTAGCTTGACTCGAGTTCATAATTACTTCGAAAAACATATTTTTATGAATTGAGAGTTGAAAATTATTTTTAAATCTGTTGATCAACTTTTTCATGATATTTTGTTTGTACGTAAAAATTCAAAAGCAAAATTTTTCTTTATCGTCAACCGATAAATACTTCTGGTTATTATTCAACTTTTAAATTAATCTCTTCTTTTATATTTTATAAGCAAATCAGGCGTGAGCTTTAGGCAAATGAGTAAAAAAAGGGTTTTAGTGTATTTTTGCTAGTTTGATTAACTTTTTTTAGTTGCCTGTTATGTTCTGAAACATTTGGAAGGCAATAATATAAATTATTTATCAGGAACTATTTTTCACCTCCGTGTTCAACGCTTGCCAGCTATTTTTTAATCTTGTTTTTGTGTGTATGTGCTGTTTGCTTAAATAAATTATAATAACATCACCCTCGGAAAACAAGTTTGAAAAAAAAAACTGTTGGTCAACATAGTAAAGTGCTATTATGTGTAGAGCAGCTAGCTCGCATTTGTTCAGGTCCGTACTAAATATTTAATTGTTTATGGGGAGATGAATATGTGCGAAGTGATATTTAATAATTCAGTGCAATTATATTTAGCGTAATCACAAGCATTAAAAAGCTACATTTACACAATTTATGATTTTGTATATATTTGTTGACCTACCAAAACAATCGAGGTCTGATTTTGTTAGACTGTTTGACATTTATTTCTGTTTGTTTGTCTGTCTGCTCATTTTAAGATTACGACTAAATTCGAGAACTAATTAAGGAATTTCTTTAAACCTTAGCTGAACGATGTGTATAAATATTTTTGTGTATAAAATACCCTCCAGTAGATATAAAGGGTTAAAAACTTTATAAATCCAAGAAATGGTAAGAAAACATACTGGACAGCTTTTGTTGCGTCGTTTTATTCCAGTTTTTCAAAATTTTTATAATAATAGTTTACCAGAAACGTAAAACGAGATTTTAGGTACCGAGTCTACAACAATCACCTAATCTAATCGATAGATTCTTATTGATGGTGACGGAAATCGGATTTCCGTTTATTTCGTCTTAAATTCTTTCTCCTCGCCTAAAAACGTTTACAGTTCTCCCGACGCTATATTTAAAGCTAAAAATTTAAAAATATCGTCGGAAAAACTAACCGCTTTTATAGGCGAGGGGAAACTATTTGAGAGGAATCGTACAGGGATTTGCAGGTAGCAACATAGCATGTAGTCTTAAATAATTAATTAATAATTATTTTAATAGAATTTTTTTGGAAGCTAGTTTCCAAAAAAATTCTATTAAAATAAATATTTTCCAACAGCTGTAATAAAATCAAAATATCTTATTAATTAATAATGTACCTACACGTAGCGAGGTGTACTGTTCACAAAACTACTACTCATAATAATAGATAAAAAACCCGGGTCGCAGTGCCAAAACCCTGCCGACAATATAGTGTATTTGCTTATACCTACAGGCAGTGTGGCTTTATTTTGCGAGCTTAAGTTGGTTTTTGGGCAAAATAAAAAATTTTACTCCTTAATACACCCCTTAAAATAACATTTTTTTTCTTAATTGCAATATTATTATAAATCGAACCTCTATACCAAATTATATACAACTTTCAGTAAATAATTCACTATTTGTAAACTAGTGTTTTCATAAAATTTGTAAGTCCGGTCCTGTCGGGCCGATTTTATTTAAATTTTAGGGACACCTTTTAATTACTACTAAAGGGTTAAATGTCAATTTCGAAACGATTCTGAGAATTTTTTCGGTATTTTGGGGCCCAAAAACATTTTTCAACCCCTAAAAACTACCCTTAAAATGCCCCGATTACGCCCATTTTAAATAGGCTTCTTGCGGTGATGGATTCCAACACGTGGACCAAATTTCGTTAAAATCAATTAACTCTTTCGAAAGTTATTGCCCGCACACACACATATATATATATATATATATATATATATATATATATATATATATATATATATATATATATATATATATATATAAATATTTTCAAAAATGTTGCCAAAGTGTTTAGGAGGTTATGAAACGTCGAGAAATTTTGGTCCGACCCCTAGGTCCCGCCATCCGACCAACGCCAATAGTGTATGTTGCCTTATGGCAAATACACTAATAATTGGCCAAATATGTAAATACGGATTAATCTCGATTCTCGACTGTTGATGATACTATCTGATTATTGCAGAGTGCACTAGAGACATTAAAACTTTATAAAGTCATAGAAAGTAAAAAAAGTGTTGAAGGAATATTTTACGTCGTAATTATAAAAAAAACCCGGGTCGCAGTGCCAAAACCCTGCCGACAATATAGTGTATTTGCTTATACAGGCAGTGTGGCTTCATTATGCGAACTTTAGTTGGTTTCTGGGCAAAATAAAAAATTAGACTCCTTAATTCACCCCTTAAATAACATTTTTTTTCTTAATTGCAATATTATTATCAATCAAATCTCTATACTTTCAGTAAAGAATTCATAATCTGCAAACTAGTTTTTTCATAAAATTTGTAAATCCGGTCCTGTCGGGCCGATTTTATCAAAATTTTAGGGACACTTTTTAATTACCACCAGAGGGTTAAATTTCAATTTTGAAACGATTCGGAGAATTTTTTCGGTATTTTGGGGCCCAAAAACATTTTTCAATCCCTAAAAACTACCCTTAAAATAGCCCGATTAGGCCCATTTTAAATAGGCTTCTTGCGGTGATGGATTTCAACACGTGGGCCAAATTTCGTTAAAATCAATTAACTCCTTCGAAAGTTATTGCCCGCACACATATATATATATATATATATATACGTATATATATATATATATATATATATATATATATATATATATATATATATATATATATATATACATATATATATAAACATTTTTAAAAATGGTGCCAAAGTGTTTAGGAGGTTATGAAACGTCGAGAAATTTTGGTCCGACCCCTAGGTCCCGCCATCCGACCGACGCCAATAGTGTATGTTGCCATATGGCAAATACACTAATAAGACTTAACTACTAGCGTTCCTCAGTTCCTTCATCGACGTTGTATCAAATTTGAGAATACAACTATCACTTCAATCTTTTAGTACGAACCTGATAGTTTGTGTATTCGTATTTTATTTATGACTTTATCAGCTTTGTATAATGGCCACTTGAAAATGTTATCACTGAATTAGGTCGGTGCATTGACTTTTACTATAGGAAAATTTGTTTATCAATATTTATAGATAAGTATGTATCTATACAAACCTACTAATTGGATTTTCAAAATGTTGGAAACTTGTTCGGGATCTTCTCAAGGATTGGGATAAGTTTTATTTTTTCTTGGAATTTTAATAGGTCTTTACACTTTAAGACCCTATAGGAATTGTTTTATTCCTGTCTGCGTGTTTGTATGTAGTAAAATTTTTATCCTTCGAAATCGTAAAAAACTCACGCGAAAATCATTGTTTCTTGTTTTAATCTGTCCAGTCTAGGTGACAATAATTTTAGTAGGTCATCAATCAGATGGCAATGTTTTTTATAGGAATACAAAAAAGAGAGAACAATTTTAGTTTTGTGACAGCTATGAGCGATTGTCCACTATTAGGAAAGTAGATATAGAACTAGCGTCCCCGTCGACATTTTTAATAAACCTTCGGAAATTTCTAGATCTTGTAAATCTTTTAAAATTAATATCGAATAAATAAAAAACGTGTATACACGTTTTTTATTTATTCGATATTAATTTTAAAAGATTTACAAGATCTAGAAATTTCCGAAGGTTTATTAAAAATTATCCTACGACATATACATATGTCGTAGGATAATTAAAAAATTCGGATTTTCGCAAAAATCTTAGGAAGATTGCTAAAAACCGAATAGTTCGAATCCAGTTTTTTGCAAACGTCGTAGGAATTTCGCGAAAATCCGATTTTTTTAATTATTCTACGACATATATAAGAAATTCTTATGTTCGTAAATTAGTAGTAAGATTAAAAAATAAAAAATAAAAATGTGTGCTTCTCCATCAGTAGCATAACCTTTCTTCTTCAAGAAAAGGGAAAGAAATATTTTCTTACGTAACGAGAAATAGGAATTTAAATTGAAATATGAAAACTGTTGAGTATTATTATTTTTTGATTTTTCATTTTATAGTACGTAGAAGTACCGCATAAAATATTAATGCGATCCACGGACCTCAGGTTGAGCATCACTGTTATATTATTTGCGGAACATTTAATACGATGCGCAACAACAAGTTTCTCAATCTGCATTTTCAAAATTTTAAAGTTATTATTAATGTAGTATTAAGTGCAATAAATGGCATTCAAAGCATAAGCGTGTCGCGAATTTAATAAAGCAAAAATATTTTCCAAGACAGGCAAAATGTGCATTTTTTCATAAGTAGCATAAAATATTAAGATAAACTAAATAGGTGATAAAAACTCAATTGAATAATTTTGATTAATTGTGAACAATGAAGCTGTATTTAAAAATCCATACAATTACTTTACCTGCAGCAAATAACGTAAACATGTTCACAGTCTAAATTCAAACACCCTATGCAATAATTGTGTTTTGCACGGTTAGAATATACCGCATTATAATGTCTAACAAGTTTATTCTGATACGTCAGAGCATCGCACACGACGGTTGGCAATGCTGTGAGTGTATCTACTGTGATGTTGGCACAACTGTGAGCGTTTATACCAACTCCAGAACATAAAACCTTCCTCACGAAATTCTGGCGTAGAGGACGCCGCATAGTGGCTGTCTAACGGTGGTCTTCGGGTCAATGCTCTCTATTGATCGAAACCAACGAACGCAGTTCACACACACACACACACACACACACACGCGCGCGCGCGCGCGCGCGCGAAGTTGGTAACGTTGTGCGCGCATTTGTAGCTACCAACAGAGAAATGGAAAATATTACTCTTGTAATGCGTGTTTTAAATGGAGCGGCCGCTCAACGGTGGTCGACGAGTCGAATTCTTAGTTGGCAATGAAAAAAATACTAATTTTAATTATAGAAATTGTTAATTACTTGGAAAATATTATATCATGCCACCGATCTGTAAAATTGAAGAAGTTTTCTAACAAGATATTTACTTAATTTTCAGACAATTTCATTATTTTATCACAAGCTTAAAGTTCCAATATTTCTGCATTGACGTCTGTGCAGTAGCAGTAAATATAAACAAAGTACATGAAATTAACACTTTGTTAGCGTTATATTTGACATCTGAGTGTGATTAGGTGTTTAGTTAAAAATCACCGAAATTCAAGCATCGTCTGGCTATCGTAAAAGTGTCAGAATCGAAACCTATACAATACTGCTGCATGCTATTTTATAGCTACAGACCAAAAAGCCTTGTCCTGTGCGGGAATGTTCTATGTTTGTCAAAGAGCATAAAGGAGCGACAGAGAGAACTTATCTCCATTGTTCTTCTCGCTTTCACACATTGTACCGCGTATAGCCATCAACAATGACGTGGTATTTTATATGACGTAGGATATTTACTCAATTTAAATAAATGTCACACATATTATTATGAGATGCAGTAAATAAAAAAGTCAGTGTGAATCAAAAGCTGCAAGGAAAAAAATTAAGCTCCTTGATTTACACGTGTGTACTAAATAATTTAGAATTGACACATCAGTGCCCTGAAATAAATATTCAATCATTGAACGTTCATTGGAAAAAATATAGATAAAACACTTTTTAAGTTAAGCGATTTTGTTGTACAATCGAAGAGGTACTAATAGCTAGAAAATAATTGGGTAATTGATCAGACTGAAATAAAAACGTCGGGCGCATTTGTAATATTAAGGTCGCACATTTAACATATGGTGGAAGCTCCGGGATTGGTGGTGGGAGACGAACAGATTTTAAAGCGTTTTAATTTTCCAATACAACAAATGGGGAATGGTACTTATGTAAGCAAAAAACATTTTTTTTTAAATTAATTATACAATATTTTTTTGTTTTGAGGTCCCCCAACGTATGTTTAGAAAAAGTCTATTCGTCTGTTGGTCTGTTTGTAAGCACAATACAGGTTAAATGGCTGAGCGGTTCGAAATCAAATTTCGGTAGGATTTTTGACATGAAAAATCGGCACATGCGCATAAAAGATATGCGCTATAACGTTGTTTTCTGTCTTTAAAAGAGTAGTTTTCTGTCAATCAGAAAGTTCAAAAAAAGCCCCCTTTCTTAATGAATCACATAAAAATATGTCTTATTAGAACAGAGTTTGTTGAAAAGCAACATGTATGAAAGTTATTCAGTTGAAAGGAATATTTATCCTGCCACTACACTACGTCTAGGACAACGAAAGGTCTTTCCACATTCTGCTCCCTAATTAATATTTTATATGCTCTCCGTATTTCCTTAAAGCCACAGAACTACCCCGACTTAAAGCTTTTGATTTATTGAGTCTAATTTAGGCATGCAACGTACATTCTATATTCAACACACTCTGAATTGGTTTTTCAGTCATTTTGGCTTCCCTTGAAATTGATCATTTATATCGCGCCGTGTTCATTTAATAGTATTATTATGTAACAATTTCTTTTGTGTACAAATTCAATGCGTATAAAACCACAAATTATTTGCTTTTAAGTGACTGTTAGGGTTTGGTACGAAACAAGACGAAAAAAGGCGAGATTTTTAAAATTAATATCACTGATAAGGAGTTTAAACAAACGACATTCTTAAATGTAGATTTAAAAGTGCATCTTGTGACGTAAGCATCTTTTTTTCATAATTTTAAACAACGTAGTTTAAAAAATGCTAAATAAATATATGTACGAAAATCGAGCATTTTTTTTTTTGTTTTTTTAAGTTCACAAAACATATATTGACTTGATACTTTATGTGATTCAGAAAATTCTTTGATACGATCCTGCTATTATTGTATTTCTGTTTCCATTTCTTTTGTACGTATTTATTTTAAGGTACCGCAAACCCAAACGAGAGCAAGTAAACAATATTCACAATACACTAGCAACAACACAGTACATTCAGTTGTGGAAACAATGTCCAGAAACAAAACCCGCTCTCCAATCAAACAAAAGACTGCTACATAGTCGAATGCTCTGCCAGCGATTCAAATGTTAATGCGTGGCGACACATACACTGTGTTCGAGAAAATGGGGGCAAAATATCAATATAAATTTATATAAATATAATATAAATTTAAATGTGTCCTTATAGAGTTCTAAAGTTGAAAAAGATCACAAAAAAATCTTAACGATGAGCTCTGACGTTATGAAATTCGCACAGTTTATTATGCTTAGTAAATCCGGATGAATGTATTTATTTTCTGGTAGTCTACGCTGTCTCGATTTGTGTTAGAAAACGTTAGCCAGGATAACTGAGACTTTATATTATTAGGTCCGAGTGAAACTTGGCCGGATTGCTAACATAGACTAAATCTGGCCAGACAACGTACCTCTAAGTAAAAAAATGCACGTAAACCGGATTAGTGCTTCTGGAGTTATAATGGTACAAAGGAATAAAAATCCGGGTCGCAGTGCCAAAACCCTGCCGACAATATAGTGTATTTGCTTGTATAGGGCCGTGTGGTTTTATATTTTTATTATGTGAAAAAAGTTTGTTTTTGGGCAAAATAAAAAATTTAACCCCTTAATACACTCCTTAAAATCACATTTTTTTCTTAATTGTAATATTGTTATCAATCTAACGTCTACACTGAATTAAATACACCCTTCAATAAATAAGTCACTATCTGCAAACCACTGTTTTCATAAAATTTGTAAATCCGGTCCTGTCGGACCGATTTTATTAAAATTGTGGGGACACTTTTTAATCACTACCAAAGGGTTAAATTTCAATTTTGAAACGATTCGGAGAATTTTTTCGGTACTTTGTGGCCCAAAAACAGTTTTCAACCCCTAAAAACTACCCTTAAAATAGCCCGATTAGGCCCATTTTAAACAGGCTTCTTGCGGTGATGGATTTCAACACGTGGCCTAAATTTCGTTGAAATCAATTAACTCTTTCGAAAGTTATCGCGCGTACACACATATATATATATATATATATAAACATTTTTAAAAATGGTGCCAAAGTGTTTAGGAGGCTATGAAACGTCGAGAAAGTTTGGTCCGATCCCTAGGTCCCGCCATCCGACCGACGCCAATAGTGTATGTTGCCATATGACAAATACACTAAAAAGATGGACAGACAGAGACACGTTGCATTTTATAATATTTATAGATAAAAATGTATTTTTTACGAATGTGATTATTTATTGTGTTCAACTTAAAAAAAACGTTTAGAAATGTAGAATAGATCGTTTATTATTACTGTACATAAAACAACAAGCTAAAATATTCTATTACATAACTGTATGGTGTGAGAGACGGGTAAATAATGGTGGAGGTGTCGGTAATGAAACTTGTTTTTATTATAACACTTTAACTGGATTTCTTGTTACTTTCTTTTGAAAATTCTCGTTTAAATTTTTTTTTACTGTAAGCAATAGGAAAGAAATTGACAATATTTCAAGTACATAGAGAATTGTCAGACATTTTGTTATATAGGGGCGAATAAATTAAACTTTGACATTATTTATAAAATTAAATCAATTTCAAATGGAGCTTTTGGAAAAAAATACTGAAATTTTCGCCGTGTAAAAAGAAAATTTAGAAAAATTCACTCGATCTATAAAAAAAGTGAGCTAGGTACTACGAAATAACTTATTTATCATGTAACGTTACAGAAGTTTTACTTCTGTTTTATAAAAAAGAAAAATTCCAAAAAGAAATTTGAAAAAAGCTAAAATATGTTGTTAATTAAGCCATTATTTTTTCTGATCAATTATTTTGAAAATATTTGTGGTTTGCTTATATACGCGACTACTGCTCTATTGTGGCTGTCATTAGCCTAAGACATATGATTTTCAGAGTTGAATTTTTGTTCTTTGTTTGAAAGTTGCGGACAGATAATTATATTAATTACTAATACTTTGTGCGGCCTCCAAACCAACCGCTTCTCATTTCGCTTATTTCAAAAATTCCCGTACATACTGATTATGAATTGTTTCTCTCGGTCCGGTTCTACTATAATTATTCTAAACGTTGAAGACTTTATACTTTAAAATTCAGAAGAATTTAATTATAGATTGATTTACACGACTCTGACCGTTTTCGCACCATGCCTATTTTGTTCGAAACACGGTTCTGGCAACATCCCAATCCAACATAACTGCATCTATTTAGTATCAGTACAGTTGTAGGGAATTCCCTAGTACACAGTGAACAGTTCCGTTTGGGGTGTTCTGGTTTGAGGTGTTGGCAACATCCAACAACTGCAGTGTTTCGTACTGTTGCCAACTTCTCCATTGTCGCTCGTCTGTGTTTTATTATTTATTCCTCTTCAAATAACCGTGCTAGAGACATTAAGATGTTCGAATAATGCAATAAGAATTCCATACGTCATTTAACATGGCGTTAACTATTTATTTCTGAGCTGCGCAAAAAAAGTTTTTTTTTCATGTACAACAATATTTAATTTATTCACAACATACTGTTTGACTTTCATTTGTGATTTATTATTATACAGACTGTTCACTTAATCATCGGTTATTACGTAGCTTAATAACATGTTTGAAGTAATCAGAATCTACATAGGATACCGGTTTTAATTATACTTTACTTGTCATATAAATTTAAAAAGTGAACAATGCGGAGCTATCCATATTTTGTTTTTGATAATAATCATCACTAGGCGTTGTAATATTTCTTAAATCATTGTTATTTTTCTCAGAGTAAATATTAAAAAAAACTAACAACTCAGTCGGCGCACACCAGGATTTTTTCCTTGTATGCCTCGTAACGTTATTGGTAGAAACTGGTCTGAAAACTATAATTTTTATTGCAAGTGAAATCATAACTGTTTTCATATTTGAGAAGTATAGTTTTGAAATATCGCAGATTTTAATATTGTCGTATAAAAAATGAAGTCAAATAACAATACGTCATATCCATTAAAATTAAATACTAATTTATAGATACAAGTAAGGCTTAGAAATATATTACAAAAAACTAGTAGGAAAATCAGAGGCTTGGTTGGTATGAACTTAAGTCACCTGTATCCAAATTTTTAGAAATCGTCTGGCAACCGCCAAAGTGGCGAAGGTCAAGTGAGTCTGCTAGTATTTCTATATACTGTGGTATTGATCAAGATTAAAGTCGTAAGAAATAAACATAACATTGTGATGCGTTTGTTTGCGAAATAGCTAAATATACAGAATACTCGTGCACTAGTGTTTTATTTACATACATAAGCCCTATGTAAAATAAAACCGATAAGTAGATATATTCTGTATGTGTGTTTTTTTACACAAATCCTTTGCACAATCACATTTGACGTACCATGAAATCTCTTTTAAAATCAAAACCGAATATGTCAATAAAAATTCTTCTTGTGATATTTGGCAGTGCGTATTCTGTACAGTCCAGGGATTCAAAAATAAATTTATCATGTCAACTTTTTAAAATATTTCATTTAAAAAAAAATGTTCTAAATTTTGTTGTGAGTTTTGTTAACTAGGCAACGTTTGTAAATCAAATTTACATTTAATTCTATTTTTTCCCGCCTTTAATCAGCTTTTGTTAATTTGGCGATTTTAATATCTACTGAATGATTTATAAATAATCAACGCAGAAGCACATCTTGCAAAACAGTTTTTGTAGCTTTTCTAAATTAAATCGAATTCGTTTTCATTTAAGTTATATTTCTTTAGATTTAAACCGTGTTATTATATTAATATAATATGTGATATATCGGAAAAATCTGATTTAATCTATTTTGGGTTTTGGTAATTACCAAATTCAAGCCATTAAATAATTCGCAGAAGTTCAATTTAAAGTTGTAATTCAACTTGCCGAAAACAGTCATTAACTCTAGCTGCTGCCTGCTTGGTTAATATAAACGTTGCATACGACCCCTCAGGGACTGGAACGCGGTATATGTTTTATAAAAGCTACCTACCTATATAACGTAAACCGCTCGGCCACAACGACTAAAAAATTTCAATAAATTTAGTAAAAATATAAAAAAGAAGCTCTTCCCTTTTCTCTTTTTCTCTCTTTTTATCTACAAGCCTTATAAATTTTTAATATATTTTAAATTGCAAAGAATATTTTTATGTATAGGTGAAGATTTTTATCGGGTATATTAATTACACAGAGGTATTACAGTCTGAAAATCTGATTGGTCAAAATTACAACTAAGTTAGAAAAGCTATGAAGTGTTTGTTAAAAAGGATATTTACTTAAGTTTATACATTTTAAAAAATTCTTTAGTTTTTTTTCAAGAATGAGTCCCTAAAATGTTACTCTCAAATTTGATGAAGCTGTAGATGTTTGAAGAGCGCAGAATACTTTGACTCCAATATCTAAAGAATTGTAGCCATTCATCTTTTATTCTCTGAGCAAACTTTGAGCTTAGCTAAGTTTTAGTTTTCACTATTTTTCGTGGTCCATGTCTAAATTTTGTTCCTGAACTTGGCCGTATTTAAGATTTGAGCACTTTCAACGACTAGAAAGAAACTAGTCCTTTTCTGCTGAGGTGTTTTCATTGGAATATGCTTGCATTAAAATAATTATTTTCTCTAAAGGATGCTTTTCAATCACTCAAATTCTTTTTCATATTACGTAGCTAATATGAGATACTAATATCTTTAACCAGTAATGAAGCCTTAAAACAGGCTGTGATGGTTGCATTATCGCATCAAACACCACTCCATAATCACTAAACATTATTAATTGTTGTATATACGTTATCACGTTTTATAGTAAAAAAATATCTTTAATGTCCTTAAGAATGTTTTATCCAAAGCCTTTATTATTATTATTTTTACTTTAGTTATTTCGAAGTACCAACTGCCAAGTGTTTCATGTTTAATAACAAAAAAAAAGATGTACTTTTTCTAAAACGTATTCCAATAATTAAAAATAAACTACAAAAACGGGAGAGATAAAATATTAACGTTTTGTTTTCAGTGATGCAAAAAATGTGTTTTTGTTGAAACAGAAAATAAAATGGAACGACTGTATTCAGGAAAAGCGAATATCGATGGTATTGTGTATTCTTTTTAAACAAACTTGAACGTACATAGACACATTTCTTGCTGCCAACATAAAAAATAACTCTTTAGGTAATTCAAACACATTCAGACTTACATCAGCTTATTTATGCAATGTTATGTAATGTAAAGCAATGGCAAGTAAGAAAGATAGATGTAGTGTAGTTTGTTGTTCGGGCGTACCAACGACACGCATTCAACTCTCTAAGTGCTCTTTTATATTAATTTTACATGTAGCAGTTAAAACAGTAAATGTAGATCTATGCAGTTGGTAACGTTCACATAAAATATAAACAGTAAAACATCAACTTGACCTGTTTTTCTTTTGATAATTAAAATCATTGATTAAGTGTTACTACGAGAATTTCGGACACTTGAAACAATCATTAAATTAGAAAAACAAATTTTCATTTAGCGCTGTCAGCATAAAAGATACGTGTGTTTTTGTTTTTAAGTGCTGAAAAGACAATGCAAAAAGTGACATATTACACACTAGTGCGGTAAAGTAAAACTCAACAGTAATCTGAGGTTTTCCAATTTATTATGTTTAAGAATAAAATATAAATAAGTCCAATAAATTTGATATTTCATGTTATTCTAAGTCGGACGCTAGCCTTCGAATTTTGTACACGCAATAAACTAGACCACGTAACAAGTTGGCTGTCAGTGTTTAGTGAAAATATTATATCTACCTACACTATTTATAAATTTTTAATGCTTGCTGACTAGATATTTCTAGCTTCCATTGAAAATGAACTGTCAAAAACTTTGAAAATACTGAAATTGGTTTTATTACTTCTCTTATTATTTATGAAAAATATATCACGTTAATATACACTATATATAAACAGTTTACTATATAATGGGTTACTTTCATACTTTATTTAAAAAATAATACGATATGATGATAATAAAACGGATCAGACTTATGCACTGTCCCGAAATAAAAAGTATGTACGGAAAGTCTAAACAAATTTTCACTTCAAAATAATATTATTTTATCTAACTGTTGTATATTTATTTGTGTTATGATGAAAACATTGAATATATCAATGTCAGAATATAACCTTGTTTCGGTTTTAATTTTGTTCTCTGTCTCGGAGAAAGAATGACAACAATGAATTTTATCGACGAACGAATCACATTTCCTACTATCCCCCACTCTCTCTGTTCTTCCGTCGGCGACTCCACCTTGACAATTTCCGTTCCTTGATACAACATAGGTAAAGCTGAGACTACAATGACCTTCACAATAATAAAAAGAAAATGTTTTAAAACGAGTCGTAAAATTCTCTTTAGTATAATTTCAATTTACACTAAGTGATTGAGAAAATAAAATAAACAGTTGTGTTGAATGCGAACCATTTATTGTATTTTCTTTTTTACTGATTGCCAAGAAAAACATTTAATTTTATGTTTTAACCCATCTAGCCATTGTATAAGCTATCACAAATTTTCAATGCATTTAAAGCAAAAAAAAATGCCTGTAAAATACTTATTGCAACTTTTTATTTTGTCATTACTGTTTGCGGGTAGTGGCTAGTTGATAAATGATATGATATCACAAAGAATTTATCTGTAATTGCACTGTCTTGTATGAGGAATTTTTCATTTCAATTCAATCGTTTTTATCTTCATTTTGCATTTTCTGTTGAAAGTAGATATGTCACACTATATAGGTACCAAAAGTATTGTAATTTTAATGTTGTCTGTTGAAAAATTGAATTTTACATCTGATCATTCGCGCTGTTTCAAAGGGGTTTTGTTATTTCATAAAATGCTTGAAAAAATTGTAATATTTTGCATAAAGTGACTTATTTAAAATTTTCTTGGTTTTATCATTAATACTAACAGCGGAAAATGTACACTTTCTAGCTGTGTGAATGCTTCTTTATAAAGTACTATTTTATGATTTCATTTCCTTTATATACCTGCGTTTTCATTTTCTTTTATGTAACTAAAAACAAATTTTATATCTACCGTAAAAATATGGTTGGTCTTAAAAGTGTGGATTTTTCCTTGTTTCTACTACGTTAAAATTATTAATTACCTTTTTATAACTGCTATTAATTAATTTTCCACATTCACGCCAAATTGACCTTTATTAAAATTTATCAAAAGAAATAAATTAAAATGTGTTTTTCATAAGAATAGTTCTAGTTATAAAGTGTAAAAAAGAGAAAACATATTAAAGTTGAATTATAGGATGACATTTGAATGCCATTGTCATAATTATTGTGACACTTAACCGCATACTAACGTTTTCGACACTCGAGTATTTTAGAACTGGATGAATAATTTCACTGCTTAAAACATGGCTTGAAAATCGTGTACTTAACATTGCGATAATTATGTTATAAATTTATTGCAAAAAGTATTTTTCGAAAGCAATCACTATTAAGATTGAAATAGAGAAAATATTTCTGAGCAAAAAAGTTCTTACAGACATTTTCTGATTCGATGAACTGGTAATGAGATCTATAGTATGTTAAGAATGTATTTAGTAGTTTTGCTCTAATAGGTGGGAAGTACAGTTCTGTCTCCACAATCCATTTATTTTTGATTTTTAGTTTGACTCACTCACCTCTCTCGAGTGGTATAATTAACATTTCTCTTAGCTTGTAAATCAATGATTCAAACTAAATTACTAAGTCATAGTTATACATATTCCATTCCATCTCGACTAGTAAATGAAAATTTATTCCATAGTTAATTAAAGCTGTGTATACATTCAATGATTAATGCAAATAAACTGTAAACTAACTTTATTTAACTCCCCGTCAATGAAGCCGCAAGCTCACCATAAACTAGATTTAACTATTGTATACAGCAATTAATTCCTATTAAAATTTCTTTAAATTTTTATTACTTCTATTGTTGTAATCATACTGTCCCACGTTTTGATTTGCTCGTTTTCATCTGGAACGTAGTCGGATTTTAGTTTTTTTAACTATTCACTGTTCACAATAACTTGAATATTTTTTTTTAAAATGCTAGGATTCCAAGTTTATGTTTTTATATGTCAATTGAATATGTGAGTTTAGAAGTATATGCAGTTTTGTGCATATTTTTATCTATAAAAATATCGTTCAAGTATCCTATGACGGCTTTACAGAAATCTTTTATATTTAAAATTATTTTGAAAAATGATTGTGGAATACGAATGTCATGTACATATTATTATATTGATTTTGTGTTTGTGAATACGACTTGTAACATACATATTATCGGTCTATAGCAATTACACAACTTATTTTGATAAACATGATATTCTTTTATTATAATACAACTAAGTTCAAAGTTCTAAAAGTTGACAACTATATTATAATAACCTCCATTAGTTTGTTCGTTTGTAAACATATAAATTCATGAAGTCGAAACGTGGATTCACAGTATTGGTTTTTCAGCTTTCAGACTCGCGTAAACGTGCCTGGAATAACATTATCTTTCAGCGAAACGAAAGTCAAAGCATTCTATAAATATTAGAAAAGCTTCATTGTCAGTGAGCGTTGAGTTCATATACCAGATGTCGCATTGCACCTGAGACATAGATAAAAAAATTTCTCTCTATCAAGAGCAGACCTTTTTCTACGTAAATTTTAGTGGATCGGTTATAAGTTAGATATAGATACTTCTTGTGGACAACATACGCTCGATATTTGGAATCGTTAATGTCCACATATAATGAAAATACATAAAAAATATTATTCGGGAGAGGATAATTGAATATGTCATAGATTTTGGAATAAAACTAAGGATGTCGATATTGACGAAAACCTCCTAAGGGGTAACACCACTGTAACAGCCTAAAAAAACGTGTTTTTTTGTCATTTTTTTTGGGTGGAAGGAAAGGTAATAAAATTATAATATTGGAGGAAGTTATTTAGCGTATATTTAAGCAACAAAATAGAAAATTATTATAAAAAAAAATTCAGAAATGACGGCACCACAGCCATTTTCGCGATACACGTAGAATTTGAGGCGCTCTGCGGCACGCAGTGTAGCTGCTGCAAATTTGGATTTAGAAAAAAAAACACTTATTGCACATGCTTATAGCTAGAGAAATACGTAGGGGATTTTAAAAATATTGATTTTTGTGTGATTGGCGAGTATTTGAAGTAAATCGTTAAATTTTCAACAACAAAAAAATAATCATTTGTTAATAAATAATGATTAAATTAACTTATCGCAAATCCCCTACGTATTTCTCTTCAAAATCTTATTTTAAAGATATTGTAACAAATTCGAATGAAAAGAATGAAAATTGTTGGAGTTATGCTGCGTGCCGTTTTGAAAAATCGTGTTTTGAGAAAAACGCATTATAGACGCGCTTGGGGAAGAGCTCGAAATTACAAGAAAAAAAAATACTTTGAGGTATGAAATATTTTTCCCCATATTCTATAAGGTTCAAAGTATTTTTTAAGCCTAAAAAAAAATCGATTTTTTGAAAAATTTACAGTGGTGTTACCCCTTAACTCGACCGGGTAGAAAAAACTCTGTACCTTCTTAAAATTTGGCTATAAATTGTTTGTGCACAAACTTTGATCGAAATCGGCCCAGCCGTTACAAATTCTAGAAACGCCTTTTTCTATCTAGACACAGGAATATACTATAACTGAAATATCCAACACAAAACCAAATTACGGAAAGCGATTCCACAACGGTTTTTGTTTTTAATTTAGGCATTTTTTGGTTCTGTTTATAATTTTGGGTATATATTTTTACAAGTAATAATTAAAATGCCATGAAATCATTCTATTTTTTCCTATATGAACTAGCCAGTTTAAGACTATTCTATTATTAATATGACAAATTTTATCTTGAAATGAATTGTCGTTCAAATAATATAAAAAAGAAACATAAAAATTTGTTAAAAATTTTGATTTCTTTTTTCAAACCCATTACAATACCTCCCGATGTATCGGGAAGTTAAAAGTTTAATAGTTGAAAAATCGCAACAATATCAAAAATATGTTAAACACATCCCTGTGTTAATAACGTCAAGTAAATTTCGGAATCTGTCGACGTTGCGTTGTGTTATAAAGTTTTGACAGAGCAGCACAGTACCCGGTTTATATTACGGAAGACTAAAAGGATTTTAGTTTGACATGATTTAGATGAGTGAACACGCCGTTATATTTCCTGACCCCGCTTCCAGTTTTGCAACATCGCCGCCATTGCCTCTGTATTAAAAATGATTTACGTCATCAGTGAATGGCGCTGTTATTATTTACTAAGTAGGTGGCTTTGTTTTTGTGTGCGAGTCGATGAAATCAAAAATTGAAAATGCGATCATTGCATGATAAGCTCACAGACAAATACATACACTATTAAATCGGCGTAACCATTTTTTTACTGTGAAATGAAAAAGTTCCTACAACATCGATTCATAAATGTTCATGCAGTTTCATATGTTATTTAATCCCATAATATCACGGCAATGTAATTTAATTATAGTTTTTGATAATTTTAAAATTGTACAAAAAACGTCTTAATTCGATTTTTGTTTAACGACAAACCATGTGTCAGTTTTATACCCGACCCTTTTCTGTGGTTATAATTTATTTAATTAATAATTTCTGTTCGCAGTGCCAAAACCATGTCGACGAAATAGTGCATTTTGACATTATCATGGTTAAATTTAAACTTAAACATTTTTGGCAAAATTAAAAATTTTAAATATTAGTTTATGCATCAATTTGCATGAAATACTGATATCAAAAGTTTTGTTTCTTTTCGATTATCGCACAAAATGTTTTCATCGCTGATCGAGTTTGCTTAAATTTAGTGTGCGTGTTCAGAATAGTTAGACCTCGAGTTGAAATCGCAAAAACGATCCTAGCTGAAAAGTGACTACCAAAAACCGGTGAAAACAGGTTTGAAAAAATCCTGAAAACGTCTGAACCTATTCTGATTGCAAAAAATGAATCTCGAATGCAATGCTAATTTAACTCATGTGAGAAACGCTCATTTGACATAATGTCACGACTCGGCGAAGCTATATGTAATTACGTCCTAGATACACAATATATTATTTCGAGTTAGATAAACTCACTGTATAATAATGGCGTAAATCGTATAAGCCGTTGAAATTGTGAACCAATAAATACAGAGCTATACAAACGCAACACTGCTTGAATATAGCTAAGCGAACACGCATACATCGGTGCATATATTTGGTTATGGATTAATATTCCAGTGATATGTGTATCTCTATAATATATACAATAATACAGATTAGAAAGATTAGGGAAAGTGTGGTGGCGTGCGATACGCTTCTCCAGGAGACTACTGGATCGATGTTAGTGTTGACCTGAGAGTTTGTTCTGTGGTTGTTAGATATATCTGGAAATGGTTAGAAGAGATGTTTACAGGCTTACCTCCTCGTAACCTTATCAATTAGTCAATAATCCGACAATACTAAAACTTACTCCAGAACACAGATATTAGTTAATGTTTTTAGTGTTACGATTATGTTTTTAAAGTTCATGACTCCAAAAAATCAGAATTTCAAAATCAAACAGTAACGATTTTTGGAGGAATATTAATTTTGAAGCAGAATTTCGACAATAATATGTTAAAAATGTCAGATACTAGTTTAATGTGGATAATGGAACTAGATTAGAAGAGAAAATATTTGAGATCAGGCACTCAGAAATTATTGTAATATTTTGTTTTCAAACTAGCGTATTTATAACAGATAAAAAGTGGTCACGCGAACAGTTAATGAGATTGAAAAACAGAGCTTGTTAATAATAAATATGTATCTGTCCCCCATGGAATTAGCAGGTATAATAGCAGGGGAGTCCCCTATGTAAACACACATGACAAAACAACAGTATATTATTTTCTATAGGTACTACAAAGTCACACCTGATAATGAACATTTTTTTATCAATAAACTTTTACGAGTAAATTGAAAAAAAATCGATTTTTATTCACGTTTGAATAAAATGTTCTTGAATCCCTACGCCATTTTAGATATATCAAAAAGAAATTAAAAACGTATAACGAAATATCGTATGCTACCACAAATTTGATATTTATCTAAATCTGTCGGGTACTTTTAGGACCCTATCTAAAATAAAATTATTAAAATTATTTTTGGGGTTGTTGTGCACGTTAAGAACAAATAACTTCAAAGACAAAAACAATAAAGGGCTTTTTGGTTCGAATTTTTACGAGGAGTGTTGTCAAAATAATGAACGTAAGTTTTGGAACATTCTGTATAGTTACACGGGGTCAACTAGTAAAATATATTATATTGAATATAAACTATTCGCATGTCACCGGCGGCTTATTAAATAAATCAATCAATATTATTAAACAGTCTAGTGTTCAGGTGCGCGTTTAATCGTTAGTAGGGCGACGAGTAAATTCTTTATTATTGATTTATGTATTTAACCCCGCCACCAGCCGCACACTTCTCACCTTTCGATGTAGTCAACTGTCTCATAATATAGACACTACACAGCATGCATGTTTGTAACAGGGCCGGACTGGGTTTGTCAAGCCCCAAATAGAGTTACCTGAAACTCATACCGAAAATCTCTCGATAGTTACTGAACTAACACACACATATAATAATTTATATGACTAGATGTTTCCAACAACGATTCTGAGGCGATTAAAATGAGAAATTTCAAAAAAACTATCCATGCATATAAATACATTTTGTACAACCCTGACTCGTCGAGTAGTAGCACGTAATAAAGGTCAGGTTACATCACGTACGTGAATATAGTGTATTTGTTAGCTTGTAGATAGTGGACTTTAATATTATGTGCGAGGAGAAGGATTTACTTAAATGGGATTTGTGGTCGCTCGAATTCTATTGTTGTTCGCGTCAGAGCGTTTTTAACTGTACCGTTTGTACGGAATGATACTGGAATCAAAGTGATCGATTGAAGCTCAATAATTGAATTTGGGGGCCGTAATTTAAAACCAGGCCAAGCAATTGTTGTGCGCGCGCCTGATAAAGATTCATTCGTAGTCATTCTCACTAACATCGATTTTAGTTATTTCTGATACAATATTCGCTTTTAAACTATTTTTGAAATACGTATCTAGTCATTTGTTTCTAAGACGAAATCTCCAGAATAAAGAATGATACCGACTGTGTCGGGATGCCAATCGACGCGTTTAACGTAAATATGGTTTGAAAGAAATTTTATCAAAATCTGTCAATCTATCAATCATATAAAACAAAGAGAACCAAATTACGGACAGAAGTCTGGTTACTGTACTGTACATAAATTGATTGGCATAATTTTGATTTTTAGATTTTGTTATAATACGCTAATTAAATATCTAAGAGCTTTGCCTGTTTTTGGATCAACTGTTGAGTATCACTGGAATTCCTGGCCATTTGTGAACACAGTTTTATCCTGCATAATTGTTTGCACAGTTTGTTTTGTAGCAGAGCTACGGGTTGTGTTAAACTATGGCGAATAATAAAAATGAACGTGTCTATTTAGTTACTGTTGATAGACGGCTATGTTTTTTTATATCGCGTCAGTAATTGCATCGTAAAACGTACAGTATTTGTTTGTACCTATGCGATTTCTCATATTTAACATGCTGTAGTTTTATCAAAATTTTTGCCTAAATATTTATGCATGCTAATTAAATTTTATTGCTTTGTTTTTTTTTTCAGTGGCGAAAATAAATTTTGTTTCTATTTGTTTAAAGAATATCTAAGTACGCATACACGGACGTTATCACGTCATCTCCGTACAAAATATACTATGCATGCAAAACAGAAAGCTACAATTTTTTTTTTTTTTTTTGACATAAAACGCGTTAACTACAAATTATTGTTATGTTGGTTTTAATCTTGTTTTTGTATTGTAGGTTTGTTTACTAATGTAATTAAAACTGTCTTTTTAAAGCATATTATCTTTAATAGGAAATCTAAAAAAAACTTTCCGATACTGTTTTATGTTCCAGGGTCGCTAAATAATTAATCGCCCTCGCAAATAATTTAGGAACTATCGAATAAATAATAACCATATCTTTAGAAACTAACATGTTTCTAGGGTTGCTATTATTAGTCTTGAATTTACAAATTTTTATTATTTTATGTGAAGATTAGCATATCTAATAATATATTGTGATTTTTCCTAATTTTCCAGTCGTAGCGTAGTACCTATCGTTTTGTAAAGAGAGTGGGGAGGGGCAGAGAGACATCACATCATATAAGATTGTTGCATTGGGTTACCACTATGGGTTCAAAGAAAAAGGCTTCTGTCATCGCATTTAAAACAATTTTTTTAGTTTCGAAAGTTTCAAAAACAATATAAAAGAAGATTAATTTCAAATGAAAGAAACATATTTTATGAAACGGAACGGCTTAGCAACTTCAAAGGAAATACTTAAATTTCTCTTATTTTCTTTGGAGATAAAAACTTACGAAGTTTTCTTAAACTCGGGGTATTTGTATTGTGCTGTCTAAACTAGGGTTGGGTCAAGATGTAAATAAAACCGTACGGGTTCGTCAGTTTCAAACATATTCTATATTTACGTTGCAAAAAAAGAATATAAACTGAATATGTGAATATTGTAATTTATGTATATAGTTTTTACGTTAAAATTTGGCTGGTTATTAATTATCAATCATTAATTCTTTCAGTATTGAAAAAGTAATGATTTTGACATCGTACGAAAAAACAATACTGTTTGATAGACTGGTGTGTGTTAGAGAACAATAATTAATTTCCGATTTCAGTTAATTAATTATAATTAACTATCAGTTCTACTGACAAATGAATTCCATTAGTCTCCAATCGATAATTTGCTGCCAAGTAGATATATATATATATCACATTTTGCAGAAACTGTAGCGCGGTCCATATAATCATATATTATGTTTGAATATTCTACACCCAGCAATATACCAGAAGTATGTATATATTTTATGTTATTTACCTTTGGGTATAGCATTCTGCTTCTGTATTACGGCATGTTATCATAAAATATACAATTTGAAATGATGCATCCTCAAAAAGTATCCATATATTTATATACAGGTGTTGTTCATACAAGAGTTTACAAAATAAAAATGACAGAACAATTTAGTATAGAACGTCTGAAAATAATGTCGTATGAGATTATTTTTTATGGCTAAATTAGTAGATCAAGTATAAAGTTATTTACTTGTTAAAATGATGTAAATATCTACATTTTTAAATATTTTATATTTTTATAAACACTCGTGTTTTCAGCAAAAAAATAGATTAGTGGATTTATTTTGGCCAGACAAACAGTGAATTACCATGAAATTGGTATAGCGTGATCATATTTGTTTTACTTTGTAAAACCGCTATTTTATAGGGGATAGTGCAAAAAAGATTTTTGTCAAAATCACAACTAGAAAATCTGCAGTTAAAAAACGGTTGCATATGTGTATAATTGTTATCACGTGGCATTGTCATAAAATGGTTTATTTACAATCGAAATTAATACATAGTCTACTGTATTTTATTCGACAATTGATTGTTAGCCATGACAGCGCGCAGTGTGGCATTCACACATTCGAAAGAGAGAGAGTCTAGTTCAGAATGCTTTTTGTAAAATGGATTTTCTGCATTAGCTCTGTAGGTATGTTCAGAACCTACGGGTATAGATCATAGCTGCGTTCTTCACAATAGGAACGATTTATCACATTCCCTCACAGCCGTTGGACATTTGTTTCTTTTCGTCTGCCATCGGCTTGCACTCAGACCCGGTTCGCATGGCGCGAGACTTTTCAGTCGCGAGAAATTTTCCGCTTGTTGTGTGCGTTCACGCAAGGCGGGAATTTTACCGCTGACCGCTGATATGCATGAGCTAGCCCCACCACTCTTACTACTTGTTCATTTCGTCTTATTTTAACTGAGTCATGAATATTTGAAAAGCTAAACTAGGGCTCCTTATTTGTTTTTCTTATAACATTCTATTTACAAAAAAAAACACACTTCAATTATTTTTTTAAGTAAAATTTCTTTAGTGAGGGTATATGTTTCATATTACTACCGAGCTGGGTAGAGTAGTGGTACAGCACTAGACTCGCATTCGGGAGGTCCGGGTTCGATTCCCGGCGGGGGCAGATGTAGCTGGAACTTTTTCCTACTGCCTTTCGCCGAGAAACGGTAATTCCTGTACCGGCCATCTTGATTGAGGTTTTCCATGGTTTCCCTCAATTAATTCCAGATAAATATCGAGGTGGTTCCTTATTTGAGGCCATGGCCGATTACCTATCAAACTCCTAGTTAAAAAATTACCTACCTTATCCTAATTTCCTGTAATTCCTTCATTCGCCCATTGCTATTATATAAGTTGAAGTTTAAGAAATGTAGAAAAAACGGGAAGTGGTAAAATGAAAAATAGTAATGGTGCGAATGGCGTCTGTTACGACATAAAGTCGAGAAACGGACGTTAAACGCATTATTATTATTATTATATGTTTCATATTACTAGGGAGAGGGTGGGGAACTCCCGAACCATTCTGTTCAAAAATTAGAGGGATTGCTCCTAAACCGTTTTGTCCAAAAATTATTTTCCATTTTTTTTTATATTACTACGTAGACGAGGAGAAGACTCTTAAATCGTTCTGTCCAAAAATTAGAGGGGGTAAAATTCGACATAAATAAAATCATAATAACATCTATAACTAAAGTAATTTTACTTCCCCCGCGAACTTATGTGATTTTTTTTTATTTTTATAGATTAACGCCTATGTAACATATATTTTTCAATAAATTACGACCAACTAATTATTTGATTGTCTGTCGACTTGGTCGCAATTTAAGGAAAACATTTTGTAAAGTCTTTATAAAAATAATACTATAAAGCATAATTCCAATTAGACTGCGTTTTTATAATGTTCATTTTCAAGAAAATAAGGCTATAAAATAAAACTATAAAAATGAAATGTATAAGGTGTGCTGGGTGGCGTTCACTGTTATATTTTTTAACTAGCTGTTTTATAGTACAGGGTTCTTCAAATCATAGTTGTCCGATGTTTAAAGTCTAGGGCATTGCTGGAAGTTACAAAATATGATTTTATATATTTTTTGCAATAATAGAATTTTTAATTGCCTAAATTAATTGTTACCGATACGATAGTTTAGGAACAAAAACAAGAATTCAAGAAATATATTTTTTTTAAACGCTGAGCATAAATCTCCATATGATGACGTTGAAAACTAGTCACACTTCTTTATCTATCGGTAAACGTACCACAGTAGACCTAAGTCAGTCAGTCACAGGCTGGAACGTATCTACGTTATTTCGGCAGCGATAAAATTTTAATGAAAATACATACATTTGGGGATTTTTTATTATCAGAAAAAACTTCCAAAAAATTCTAAATAAAAAAATATTCATAGAGTCCAACAAAAAAATTGTGGAACAATCTCATTGTTTGTTTATGAAACTCGATAAAATGATCTTCCGTTATCGAAAACATAAAGATTACGAATTAACAACACAAAACAAAATTGTAAGAAAGTTGAACCAAAATTGAGTGAAAAAATCTGACAGATCCTTTATAAAGGTACGGCAGGACAATCTGTGAATAAGCCACGTTTATATACTGTGTGGAAGTGGGAGTTGGGTGGTCTATTTCTGAGGCAAAAATTCCAGGAAGTCGCTCATTTTGGTTGCTAAATGATTTGTTGCGGTTTTTAATATTCAAGTCAGTCACAACTTACACTATGGCCACATTCAAAGGCTAAAAGAACGCTCAAAAACTCTCAGTGGGCCGAATTGCAGAAAAAATAAATTGTATATTTATATCAAAAAAATGTGAATAGTTGTGTAATGTGTGGTAATATGGCAATTTGACAAATCCTATTATTTATCGATTTAAAATACCATTTTATTTGCCTTTATACTCTATTTCTAGTACGGCGTTCAAAATAGATTTAATCCTTCGACACACGAATCGATTGTTTTGCAATTTGAGTTTCAAACCGGTTTAGGAGGCGACTATTGTGCAATCGGTTTTTAATCGATTGAGGTTGTTGGTAAAGATGCTTGCTCCTATTTCACGGTAGAAAAATTTCGCAACAGCATGCAACCGTGCAACTGAAATTGCACCTCGACCTACAAACACGGTCGCCCTCAGCCAGTTTGAATTAACTGTGTAGTTTCAAACCGATCGTGCTTTTATCAACCCATTCGGGACTCCCCATTCTCTAGCGTACGACCGATCGCGTCCTGAATCGGTTTGAAACTCAAACTTCAAAACAGTTGACTCGTGTGAATATTACTTTTGACACTAAATTGTAATTGTATTGTAATTTAATGCTAAAAGTTTTGTCTTAGCAGAAAACAGTCTTTATTTTTAAAAGAAACATACCAGTAATATCTTCATAACTGAGTTTGTATTTAGATTTAACATATAGACCCTTTATTTCCTTTTTCATATTTTTAGCTCAGTGCTGGTCTGAGCCACTGAAAGAAGAATATAATGTAATAAAATAGGTCCGTGAGCCCTAATCGCATTTATAGCTTCATTTCAGGAAAAGGAGAACATAAAGATAATATTCCATTTAGATATATGATATAGAAGCTTACTATACCGCAGCACATGGAACAATACAATTTCGTAATTAAAATAGATCCTCATTACTTTTTAACTAATTTAAATACGAAAAACTATAGGATGTTTTATTTCACTATTTTATTGCAATGTTAATAATTAATTTAATATCTTTTTTTGGCATGCTTCTGTACAAGCATATAAAATTGTAACGCGTGGTGTAGTAAGTTCACAGTAGACTTCTTCCACTATCACTGCAGACGACCGGTATCCCCTTTTCTCCTGCGTTTATGATTATAAATCGTGGAGTAGAATTTCCCGAGAGGCGAAAACACTTTGCTTTTGATCTACGCATGTGTGACTTTTATTTTACGTCATTGACATGAAAAACAGTATTATAATACTGCGTAATTAATAATTAAGGTAGCACCCTCGCCAAACCCGTTTTCTTAGGATTTGTTTGAAATTTAGCCAGAATAATGTTTATGTAATTCTGCATCGATTGGTGTAGAATGAAATTTTTGAACAACACAGTTTTAGAGATATTAAATTCCAAAGTTCCAGTTTTTGAGGCTCTTATACATTACGGTATACGGGATATCGAAAAATTTACCGACAAATATTTTTGTATATCAGAAACTTTTCTTAGGATGTTTTTAAAAAACTAAAGTAACGTTAACTAACAATCAAACAATTTTTTAAAAGTAGTCTCATTAACAGTTACAACACAGTTTCAGAGATATTTAATAAATAATAATGGAAAATTTACCAGATTTCAGCAGAGGAAAGGTTATACGATAAACGATCTGGCAACAACGCAACCCGTCAAACAAGTTATAAAGTGAGCATGCACTGTACACTGTACAAAATGTCTAGTACTGAGTATAAAAATTATATTCAAAAATCTTCTTGTATGTAATTTTACATTTAAATATGTATTATTTTACACAAATATTACATTAACACATGTAAAATTGTAGGGTATGGGTTAGGGAATTTTACGCATATTTTTTGAAAAATTACATTTTTTTGTTTAAAATATTACATATTTGTATTTAATGTGGACTACACAACTACTTATATGTAAATTTACAGGAAAACGTGTAGCATTCCATATAGTGTGTACGATTACCAGAATAATCGCTGACATTATATGGACCAGCGGATTATACATGTAATCGACCTCAATTTTTACAGTGTACTATAAAATATTTTAACGCTCCGACAGTGTTGCCAGATTTCTCGCTCGGGATTGGCTGAAATAAGTACAGAATCTGCAAAAATTATTGGGCTTGTTAATGCCAACTGCATAAACTAGCATAAACTTTTTACTATGACTGTCGCGAGGGTACTACCTTAATCAATAAAATGCCAAAAAGTGGTAATTGAAATAAAATTTACGGAATAAACTAGTTACTATTAAATAAGAATTAAAAGAGGGAATAATAAAGCAGTCGTAGACTTTTTCCTTTTTTTGTTGAGTTATAAGCTGATGCAGGAGGAATATCTTATATAACAGAAACAGCGTTTATTTATAATGACTGTTCACGTTACGAGTATGTAAACAGAACACGTTTTGTTATTTTATTACCCCGGAACAGGGGCATTAAATAAAGTAACAATGCGTTACCATAGTTAACCCTTCAGTGCTTAGACTTACAGATAAACACATACAGGTTGTGTATCAAATATCTCGTCAACCAATGTCCGGTATTATGGGCGCCAATTAGAATTCGGTAGGTCGTTAAATTTAATGTGCAAATAACATATTTATATAGGCAATGAAACCGTAAAGGAAACTTCGCCTGCAATTTTTGAATTTTCACAAAATTTTGAATTGCATTTATAATTGTTATCAAGTAGAAATTGTTATAATTTATTGAAGAACATATTTTATAATTAATGCTTGAAAATTATCTTAAGATCACTTACAATTATTCCTCTATACTCTCCACTCCAAATTCATTCCTCTTGTCTGAAAAACAATTACAATTCTCCCGTTGCATTCGAGTAAATGCAAAATGACCTACCAAGAATCGGTTGTCAATCAAAATTTTTCGTGTAAGGCTACGAACCGAGCCTTCATTTGATATACCGAGGGATTTCACACGAAATGTTTAAACATATAATTTGTTGACATTCTTATAAAAACGGAAAACAAAATGTCATTTTTGTGGTTTTGTTTTAATGAGAATAAAATTATACAAAGCATTAACAAAAAATAAATTGGATAAACTTTATTTTTGCGGTATTTATTTGCACGGCAACATGTATTATGTAAAAATACGAATGTTTTATACTAAAAATATAATAATTGCAGACCGACTCAAGGAGGAAAAAATCACCAGATTTAATAACTTAACGTGGATATATGTTAGTTATTGTTAAACGTAGCTAGCTCGTTAGTTCTTTATAACGTATATTTTCTATTACTGTAACGCCTTTACAAAATATGAGTGTCAATATAATTTGAATTAATTTTAAGTTTGAACTTTTAAAATACTAAATAGTAATTTTTAACGAAGTCAGTCTAACGTTTCCGAGCGATACAAGCAGGCAAAATTTTAAAAGCGTCTTCTCCTTTCTTACAAAATACCAGAAAACATAATATAGAGAAAACGTAAAATGAAATATTGATCTCTTATTATTATGTAGAATACATGTCAAGTTTCATCGAAAGGATCTTCTCACAATATTATGTGAACTGTTTTTCTTCTTCTAATAAAAATGTCGCGCACTAATTTTCCGAACTTTTTAAGTAGATTTCCTCCTACTTTGTCAACCTAGCTAAGTATTTAATAGAACAATGTACAACTGGAGAATAAGACGACATTTAAGTACTTATTCTTTTCTTTTTAATGCGCTTTGCTAAGTTTTCTCGACGACTCAAGAAATTTTAATTTATACATACATTTTCATTATCTTCTTATTACATAAAACACAAATGTAAAATAAAACAGTTTCAGAGTTATATTATCAACCTATTTATACAGACCGATTTTAAACTAAAATTGTGCGAGTAGCAAATTTTCTTATTATACTGAAATAGTATTTTATGTATCTCGTACGTAAATGTAGTTATTATGTTACGAGCTGTGAAATTAGGATGTGACATGAGCGCCAGTGAGTTTAACAGTCACATGAGTCATATTGTCACCCAACATCTGAGGTTATCCAGCGTCACACGAGTCAATCAGAATTTCTCTCTTTATTATAATGAAGTTGAAGTATAGAGGGTTATTTTTTACGAATAAATATTGAAATGAGTATGCTATAATGCAATGTTTAAATGAAATTTCATGACATTTGTTGTCGGGGTTTGTTAATACATCAATCGTTCTAATTAACTGAATTGTTAACGTGACCAAATTACAATAGCAGTGCCCTTTCCTCTCCAGCCGCCCACCGTTTGCGCCGCCTCTGTTGTTATAGAACGAAAACATAGGTAAATAGCTGTTCTAATTAAATTAACAAAATAAATAACAATTGAGCTTAGAATCCGTACAATGAAAGTAAAAGCATGTTTCCAGTATTATTATATCAATTCCTTTTAGATCAGAGGTGTAGCTTTAACAGTACGAAGAGAATTTGGAAATTTTTTATTCATTTTTTTGTCTATTTGAGACTTTAATTTTTTGTTTTAAGAACCGTGTTGGTATTCTTATGCTTCTTGAATTTCGTTGACAAACCGCTCAATAAGTAATTAGTATTTACCTCACTACATTCAAGTTAAGATAGAATCCTGTCAAAACGTGAGAGAATCTTTTTAGGTATAATTGGGAAGCCACGATCAAAACTCAGTTATTAATATTGCATGGAAAGTTAACATATTTTATAATTTTCGTATAAAATATTAAACACGTAGTGGGTAGCTTACTAAATGTAGTTAAACATATTATTTCGAATAGTTTTCTTTAGTGCTGATCCTTTGAGAGTAGTCTGTGTTTTGTTTTTCTGATGTAGTCTTTCAAAGTAACAGTCGCCATTTTTCAAGAACCACAATAAAAGCCATAACGTGGAAAAAAAATAATATGAAAGTCAAAATACCTTTTGAAATTGTAACGTAATAAAAAGAAAACAGATGTAATATCTGTTGTCTATATCGGTGGAGTTGAAACTTTTTATCGCGTATTCCTTAAGAGTAGGAACCTATTTATCATGCTTTACGTTAGACTTTTTCGCTATGTTTATATATTTAGGAAGATGTCATAAACTTTTATCTGTTTTATAAATGTCCGTACTTCAATAAATTTTAGAAACATTTAATCAAACACAAATTGTGTAGGTAAGAGTCAAGAACGTCCGAACTTCTTAGTTTATGTTATCGAATAGAGCAATAATGTATATTTTCCTGCGTTGTTGTTTAAACAGAATGAAAATTGAAATATTTTTATTAGTGTATTTTCCATGCTGCCGTATATCTAATATCTGTTTTGACTACAAATATGTACATATTGATAGATATTGTGTATTTAGTAGATCACAATTAAAAAGATTATTATAACTAATTTCAATTTGCAATTCATTTCTAAATTGGCACTGACAACTTTTCTTTGAACGTAGTCTCTCAAATAAAAAAATAATATAATATAAAAAATCAGTAAGTGAAATCTTTGAGAGTTTCACAATGTATTAACCATATTTTATTGAATAGGAGTTTTTTAATAATCCTATATTTTAGCTTTCGGTACTAATAGATAGTGTACTAAGTTTCGTAAAAATCAATTCAGCTATTCTCGAGTAATGCTCCCACAAACCCACAAAAATTCTAAAAACACGTGTTCCTCTGTGTCATACAAAATATCTCAAATACCCGTAAGAAACAATAATTACAGACAAAAGGGTCCATTACCATTTTATTGGTTTGTGATTTGTTGATTTATTATTACACACTTTTTTATCTGTCTAATGTTCTACGTTACACGGAATAGAACACAATATTAAACTACTCCTGCATCTATAAAAACTGTAATTTAATGGTTATAATCTAATGCCTTTGTTAAATAAAAAAAAATTGACAACGCTTTCTGCAATCCAACATTAGTGCAACAGATAAATCGATATTTTATATACTATTTTTTTTTCAACTTCGTTGAGCTTTTATTTTTTTAATTTTGTACAATAATTTGCAAAGTCTCGCAAATTCACAAGCCCTGATATATCGGATTGACGCTAAAGTCTTTTGTTGTCGAGCGTCTACTATATCTATCTATCAAACGCATCAGCTTCATAGGTAACCCTGTGTAAGGTGCGTTCATGCGAATATAGGAAAGGTTGTCGATTCAGTTATACATTACTTTTTCTGTCATGTTGAAAGGCTTATTAAAAAGGATTTAGATATATTCTAGTAAACAATTTTCTATTCCAAATTTATTATGTAAATAAAAGCATATTATTATAATTAAAAAACATAGTACGTGTAACAGAAAGAACTACTGGAATAACAATAATACTTAAAAGTAAAAACAATACGATATGCTTTGAAATATAATTAATTAAAATTAGAACATTATCAATAAAGAATTGACTCACGTTCACGAAGTGTTGAGATCGTCCAGTTAAATCAAATCCAATTTAAATTTCGCGGAAAAATAACAAATTAATTTGTATAATCACACAACAGTTAAGAAAAACGTAATGTCATATATGTACGAGACCCGACTATCAAATGAACGGGAAAATAGACATAACTTGTGTATATATACATGATATCCGGTTAAAGAAACGACAAGAAAATGTGTTGCGATCGCCTGCGCACAAACCATCGAAAGCTCGCTCGGTATAGCGCCGTGTGTCTAAGCTCTGTCCGAAAATAAACGAGCTTCGACCATTGATATCATATCTATTATATAACAGGTAAACTAAATGGAGTTTTAAAGTGCCGTGCATTGGTTGAATTTCTGAACGATTTGTTTTTCTCATCGATCATTAAATCTAATATTATGTTATGTAATGACTCTTTTGTTAATATCAACATATACATAAATAAATAAATGTTTTATTGTGGGGTAATATCTAGACGGTAAATCGTGATCCCGGAACTTTTTTTGACTCTACGTTTTTATTGACTTAATTTGAAAACGGCCGGACTGATTTTGATGAAACATATATAGACAAAAAACGTAACACCTCTCTTTTCGAGGACCTACGGTGTCAATTATAATCAATTTAAAATATAATTTGGTAGTAGATCCAGATAAATTTTTTGAATAAAAGGTCAGGTTGTTTTTATTTTTTTGGTATGTTGTACACTAAAATCCAAGTTTCCGAACATGAAAATGTTGTACCTGTTCTGTGTTTTTTGAATTATATCTTGTGAACGGTTGGTTTTACAGAAAAAAAATATTCTTCTAAAATTTAAACTAGGGTAAATTTGCTACATTTTGAATGCCAAAACAGCTCTGTAGCTTAAATAGTGACTGAGATCAGGTTTAAAGAAAAACACAAATCAAAAAATCAAAACTACCCGAGCTTTTGCATACCAAATGTACCAGTTTGCTGGACTGTTAAATAATTAAACAATTCCAAGTTGTACTTACACAACAGTTCCTGAATAAAGAACTTAGGAACTGTGGGTTTATAATAAAAACCCGGGTCGCAGTGCCAAAACCCTGCCGACAATATAGTGTATTTGCTTATACAGGCAGTGTGGCTTTATTTTGCGAGCTTAAGTTGGTTTTTGGGCAAAATAAAAAAATTTACTCCTTAATACACCCCTTAAAATATCATTTTTTTTTCTTAATTGCAATATTATTATAAATCGAACCTCTATACCAAATTATATAGAACTTTCAGTACATAATTCACTATTTGTAAACTAGTGTTTTCATAAAATTTGTAAGTCCGGTCCTGTCGGGCCGATTTTATTTAAATTTCAGGGACACCTTTTAATTACTACTAAAGGGTTAAATGTCAATTTTGAAACGATTCTGAGAATTTTTTCGGTATTTTGGGGCCCAAAAACATTTTTCAACCCCTAAAAACTACCCTTAAAATGCCCCAATTACGTCCATTTTAAATAGGTCCACGTGTTGAAACGTGGACCAAATTTCATTAAAATCAATTAACTCTTTCGAAAGTTATTGCCCGCACATATATATATATATATATACGTATATATATATATATATATATATATATATATATACATATAGATATAAACATTTTCAAAAATGCTGCCAAAGTGTTTAGGAGGTTATGAAACGTCGAGAAATTTTGGTCCGACCCCTAGGTACCGCCATCCGACCAACGCCAATAGTGTATGTTGCCTTATGGCAAATACACTAATAACGTCACATTCAACGTTCGAATAAGCTCGACTTTTCTTACGTTTCTATTCATTTTATGTATTTTTTTATTATGGAGGCATTCTGTTACATGGCAATATCAATAGATAGGATCATCGTTAGCTGGCAAAAGTTTCAACGTGCGGTTCAAGTTACGATGTACGTAATTCCATCCTACGTTCTTACACTAGAGCTTTATAAGCACGTAAACACACGCGTCTACTGAACTTCACTGTTCGACAAAGTCCGTGATCGTTCGTGCTGGAATAACGAATCACTACATACATAAATCAACTATTGCTCAGTGGGAGCTTTGCAAAGCTCTCGGAATCATTGAATATTGCTTTGTCTAGCAGCTAGCTTGACCTGCACAAGATGAAACGATGCCACAAACAAGCCATTTGAGTGCCTCATCTTAGCTGATTTAGCATTTTCTTTTCTTTTTAGTTTCATATTTGTTTTATTGTTTCCAAGATGGTGGAGATTTAATTTTGTTATAGGAACAGATTTTTTTTTCAATCAAAACATTATTTTAAAAATGAGGATATCATGAAAAACTATTATCTATTTATATATTTTTCTCATTAAAAAAACAAACAGCAAAAAGCGAAAAAAATCGCAAATAAAATCAAAACACTCTATCCATTCGTAAATGCATCTACTCTCTTTTGCTGCTAAGTTCATGGATCGCTAGGCACATTCTTACCTTTTATTTTTAATGAGCTTGTAGCTCGTATCAACAGCATTCAGTTAATTCTGTTTTGAATAAGTTTCGAAATCATTTTTAAAATATAATATTCCAAAATATAATATTCTCTCCTCTTAATTTTGAGAGAGAGAGAGAGAGAGCATATATAATCTACAATCTATCGATCTGTTTACAGTGCGTTGCCATGGCTTCATCGTCACTCATTTGTGTCACTTTTTCGTTTCATTTTATCTCTAAATCGACGAGGAGCCGCATAAAAAGTGTTACTTCAAAAGTTCATAAAGTAACACAATATTTTATCGTCCTCTTGATTGGCATTGAACATCCGAACGCACCCCAAAATAATTTACCAATTTCTCCTGATAAACAGAAAACGTTCTAGTTAATTGTGAACACATGCATATTATGCGGGCAACTCAATCCCAAAACAATCAAAATATATCGTGTATAGGTGTAATTTATTAAGCAAATATAAATGAAAGCAATAAATGCCTCGTTTTATACCTACTCCAAACAGGTGAAGGCGAGGCGACTTGTCTAATTAACACAATTATTGATTAACTGTCAAAGTTCACGGCGCACATAATGTAATGCCTTCTAATTATTATTAGTAGCAGGTTGTAGCCTATTTAATGCGATCGTTGTTTAATTGTTTATACATTAGATATGACATACAGTTTTTTTGTTTATTTCTTTCTTCGAACAAGTCGTTATTTCCATTATTGAGTGCAACGCCATTGAAAGTACCCCTGTTTTCTTTTTAAATTGACACGCTCGGACTTATAATTTTTAATGAAACATTAGTTTGCGATAGCAAATAATTTACTGAAGGATGTAGGTATTACAGATGCTGAATTAATAAAATAAAAAAAAAATATTTCAAGGGGTGTATTAGGAGATTCAATGTTTTGTTCTTTGACAATATTTTGAAACACATCTGACCTTATTAATTCTGAATAATTACTGGCATTCATGACTTTTGCGGACCTGTATTCAGAATAAAGCATTCACCAATTACGTCAAAGGGGAAATGTTTCAACGGCGGGGAAATACAAGAGAAACACTATCGCAAAATAGATAACGCATCAATGAGAGATAATTTCTTTAAATATAATAATGCTATTCTGCATGGTCAACATGATTTACAGTGTTGTTAATTTTTTGTCACTTTTTAACAGATTTAACATTACGTAAGTTAAAAAAACCCGGGTCGCAGTGCCAAAACCCTGCCGACAATATAATGTATTTGCTAATACAGGCCGTGTGGTTTTATTATGCGAACTTAGGTTGGATTTTGGGCAAAATAAAAAATTTAACTCCTTAATACACCACTTAAAATTACATTTTTTCTTAATTGCAAAATTATTATCAATCGAAGGTCTACACCACATTAAATACACCCTTCAGTAAATTAGTCACTATCTGCAAACTAGTATTTTCAAAAAAAATGTAAATCCGGTTCTGTCGGGCCGATTTTATTAAAATTTTAGGGACACTTATTAATTACTGCCGGAGGGTTAAAATTCAATTTTCAAAAATGGTGCCAAAGCGCTTAGGAGGTTATGAAACGTCGAGAAATTTTGGTCCGACCCCTAGGTCCCGCCATCCGACCGACGCCAATAGTGTATGTTGCCATATGGCAAATACACTAATGAGACAGGTATGTAATAGTGTTGTTAATTTTAACAATGCGTATACATAATAGCTCCACACATGCGCTTTAACACAAAAAAATTGACTTAGATTAATAGTCTATGTTTTTGAATTTATCATTTTTCTAACACTCAAGTGAAACTCATATTTTATGTTGCAAATTTTAGAGTCTGAAACAGCGTGAGCATCAGTAAAATAATGTTATGTTTCTGTTGCATGCATTCCGTGATAGAAGCGAATATAATATATCATTTCGAAAATCTACCTTGCGATTTTGATTTCACAATTGATACAAAATAGCATGCCATTATACACTCATAGAAAAGTGAATACACATTGAGGCTACCTACAGCTACGCGTTGGTTGCGTCAAAAACAAAAATTGAATCTCCTTCAAAAACTGCCACTAAAAGGAAAAAAATAATGAAGTTTTTGATCGGCGTCAATTTACTATAACCTTTTGTTTATGTCCTTTCATTAAATTGGCGTCGATCTCAAAACACATTTTTTATGTATAAACAAAAATTTGTTTATGTGTAAGGATTAATGTGTACTATTCAAAATTATCAAATTTTAGAAGGCTATGAAACGTCGAGAAATTTTGGTCCGACCACTAGGTCCCGCCATCCGACCGACGCCAATAGTGTATGTTGCCATATGGCAAATACATTAAAAATGTGTTCATTTCAAATGGTCGAAATAGGGGAATAGTATTGAAAACGATTGTCGGAAAATTGGAAATATTATGAAAAATGTGACAATCTTTCCAGCAATATTCCCCAAAGCAAATTAGACCAGTGTTCATAATAGCACTCAAGTATATCCCCGCAGTACAAGGGATAATTAATGTATTTATAGTATGGTATAATAGTAGATATCATAACACAGTGGCGACTCGTGGGTACCAAAGTTGTTGAGGTATTCAGAGAAGATTTAATCTTATACTCAGGGCTGAAATATAAACATTGCAAACGCCCTTGCTTACACTTCCATAAAAGAATCCTTTTTTATTTCAAATATTGTCTGTTTGTGTCCAAAAGCAAGCATGGTCAAAAAAAATTTTTTTGTTAATTTGTACTACTGCACAGCAAGTGTACTCAGAAAACCAGAAAATAAATTTTACAATATATATTAAAAAGAAACAGTTATTTTTTAGAGCGTAATGATATTACGCAATTATATATAAAATCTACTTACTATAATTTAATAATTAAGCTAACTTGCCTCATATTTCCATTTTAAGAAATATTTCCTCCCCTCTTGTCTGTATCTTAAGTTAATTCGATTTCTCTAATTGTACATCCGTAAAGAGAAGTACGGGTGCCTATGATGCCCCTACTTTAACCGAATTAGGTCAAGACGTGACATTCTATTTTTACATTCTTTTATCTTCTCGATGTGAATTTACGTCGTTTTTATTTCCGATTCACACGACTAGAAGTCGGATAAGTGAAATAATTCATGTTATTAGATTTGATTTATTAATGAAGTCCACGTTACAAATAAGTCACTTCCATTCTATGAATGATATGATAAACCTAACGTACCTACATAATATTGTGTGATATGTCAAGGAATTATTTGACCAAATTTCAACCAAACTTTCATTAAATTTTCATTAATCATATAACGTTTCGATCTAAGATTTAGGCTTGCTGATGGAAAACCATGTACGAGATATAAGTTAAATGAAAATTTCAGTAATATACTCGTAGCTATATAACATTAGATTGGCAGATGTTTGTGTATTAATTATGTGATGAAGATTAAAATATTTTAAGGTCAGTATCTTATATAATAATATATTAGTTAGCAGCCCGGTCCGGATTCGCTTGGATTTATACAAATTCATCTAATGTAAAAAATTACTGGAAGTATCTGTCAGCATTAATTGATTTTTGTTTTCTGATTGCTGTTACGTATCGCCTTCGCACTTAAAAGTGAACCAAATGAACTTTGTACAAAAAGTCCGCTCAACTAACTAATGAATCAGAAGTAAAAACGAAACAAGAAACGGCGGCCAGTTCATCATTAATACAATAGACGCACTACTGTCTGCGAACAAAGCAGAATCCATGGATAGCTGCTGAGCATTGAACTGTCCTATGTCCTGTTTGCTTTATCGATACAATAGAGGTGCTGTTGTTTGTAATTAAAGTAATAATATTGTTATCAAGTTTAACATAAAGCTATATTCTAAAATAAGGAAGACATGTAATGGCACGTAAATTGAACAGACTCATTAGCATAATATTATGTTATTTTAAAATCTAGTGACAATAAGGCTGGGCACGTAAACCGATTGACCGGTTGACGGGTTAAAAATTGATCTGAAATAAATTCATACTCGACCATATTTTTATGTCATATTTCCTGATCTAGGAATCAGTTTTTTTAATTCCAAGCAACGCTATTAGAAGAAAACAGGTTACCTCGTAATTTGGCAGATCGTTAATATTTTTAACGGCCACGCAATCTCAATTGATGGGTGCGCTGGATGACGTCATTCCCCCACTACTATCCAACTTAACGAGGCCACCTCTGTATCTAATAAACTTGCTTCTAAGTGCAGCAACAATAGTAAATTTTTTTGTTATAAGTGCTGCATTAAAACTGTAATTATTGTGATTTATACCATGCACGTAAATGTTGCGAGACAAATAAATGAACATCATCAGTCTTCGACCAATGAAACGAGTGTGTGAATGAGCGTAAGAGACTATTTTATATAGCATCGCGTCGAAATGAGTAGTTCGAGGCCGCCGCGCTGGGTGGAGCCTTAGAGGGCACAGCGAGCGCGCCTAGTCACTTTAATTTAAAGATTTGGCTAAGGTCCAACTTGTGTATCCATGGAATCCGGTTCATATAATATAATTTCCGTAAACATGTAGATATTTATGATAGTTGTCGAGTTATATGTGCAAGTCCTGTAGGCGCCGGATAGGCAATCAACATTTATTGTTTCTACAAGGCCTTCGCAGCCAGTTCTGTAGTCGTATTAAGTTACAGTTAAGATAGAATTAAGGAATACATAAAAATATTGTCTCGTTTCTTAATCATACTTGAAAATCCCTCCAAGGTCTCTGAATGAATCAATACTTGAAATATATTATGCTAAAAAGTATAAGAAGCTCAAAAAGACATCGATATGCGATAATATAATTGTTACACGTGCCTCTGTAAAATAGCTGCTTTTCGTGTCTGTATAGCGGTCGTAAAATGATCCTTTTTTGCACTAGTGTGTAAGTAAAACAAAATAAATTCGATTTTAGCTAATTTAATAATAATATATCTGGCAGTTGTCATTTAAATGCATTTGCGCAACAGAGACAAGCATAGTAAACGTTGCCATCGCAAACAATTCAAATAGACCCAGTATGGCCGAATAGCGGACTGTCAAATAATATATAATATTATACTAGTGGTTCCCGACAACTTTATCTGTATGGTACAGATGGTATAGAAAATGATCTAACCCAGTTAAATTCTCTCATATGAAACCCATCTCTACCCGGTTCGGGTAGTTTGTTCAAAAAACCATCGAAAGTGTATTTTTTTATTTCCAAGAAGAATATTTTTTTACTTCAAGCAATTTATTTACAGATACAGTGTATCTCTCATGTATGTTTCCGCCCCCGTTTTCACCCTTTGAGGATACGATTTCGATAATTAATTATTGAATACCGATCACTTCAATTTTAACAAAGAATCCTCAAGTCAGATTTCGCGTTTCTAATTCGAAAAAGACTATTTTTAACTCCCCTTTTCACCCCTCAGGATACGTGCAAAAATACCATATATTCCTATAGTCTAATGGTATTACGCCTCATGTAACACAAAACTCGCTAGGCTCACTTTAAACATAATGTCTTAACTCATCAAAATAATGTCGCATTACGACACTAATGCTATACGATCTACCATTATACTGCAAATCTAATTTATTAATCTGAGCTGAAGATGGACCTTTCAGTTTTTGGATACGGTTTTTAAATATTCCTAATCACCGATTACTGAGAATACATTAATTCACGTTTAACAATCTATGAATTAATTAGTTTCTTATAGCAATCTTTCGAACCATTATTATGCGTATTATGATGGATGAAACAACCTTTTTGTTTCCGTAGCCCACCATTCTTATATTGTAAATGTAAGCATGCATATAACATCTCTTTTGTCAAACATTTATCTATTACTGAAATATGATCCCCTGACGAAACTTCTATTTGTTTTTTTTTGTGAGTTTTTGTTCGATGTCGTAAAGAAAACCATATACACATACAAAAATAGGCATTGTTACTGACAAAAAGAGCGAATGAATTTAATTTAGATTCGAAATAAATAACAATGAACAAGTGTCCTAAGAAATTCTTCATTCTTTAAATCACACTACCACTTTACTTGTCTAATGCAGAGTTTACTGAAATCTGATGAGGACAATGTATAACTGTTGTCTTGAAAAATAATTAGCACTTATCAATACTAATAATTAGACTGCAAAGAGAGGTTATGTGCTTGTCTGTTTGTTTTGCCAATACCCTAATCCGATTTCAACGAAATTTGCAAATCTTGCATATAGTCTTATAGAGATAAGTAGGTACCTTACAACATACTTAATTTTAGTCACAGCTGTGAGTTTCCTATCAAAATTATTTGGTGTTCGTCCAAATAGTAAAAACGTTGTTAAACATTCATTGTTACAATGCTAAATCAGAAAAATTTATTTTCATCCACCAACACCGTCTGGACTCAAACCAGAATCTTTCCATTTTCGCGAAAGTGGAAAGAGTCTGGTTTGAGTCCAGACGGTGTTGGTGGATGAAAATAAATTTTTCTGATTTAGCATTGTAACAATGAATGTTTAACAATTAAATAGCAAACGTTCTGCAGCTTGTAGAAATTAAAACATCTTATAGTAAAAACGTTGTCAAATAGGGAGTTAATATTTGTTGTAATTATTTCAACAGTAATTACGTAGTGAAGTGAAACTCTGAAATGAAGTCGATAAACGTTTCTTGAAAGTTTAAGAACGACTGTTTAATATCAATGCGAAAATAGGTATACTTTATTATATATATATATAATATGCTTGTGTAGATTCTCGTACAAAAGGCCCACACTGTGGGGAATCTTTTGTCTTAATTTACCTGCGTCTACTGAGTTTATTTCAGCCTCACATTCCGTGTTTCAGTAAGCTGGAGACATGTGGGACCACAGTTTATCACTGCAGCTTTATCTTATACACAAAAAAAAAAACAAGCCCTTACGGACTTTACTAAAACAGCCGTTCTAGATTCTGCTCGTGTAATAATACAATTTTTTGTCCTTTGTTGCATTCTGTTTTACCCATTCATACCCGATCACAGATTAAACCGATCAAATTCAAATCCGTCAAATGTAATAGCTTAGTTTTAACTTTTTTTATAGTTTTACAAGCTATTTTTAGTATGAGTAATATTGTACATAACTTACAGCTTCTCACGTACAGTCGTTTTTGTAATAGACAAAATATGTCTACAAACGATGTTTTTAATGGCCCTCCAAAATGTTAATTTAAATAAAAAAATTGTTTTCAATATATTTGTCCTCTACTGGCAATACTCCACAAGCATAAGTAGAATTAAATTCTTTTCTTGCTTACATATATGACACCTCCTTGAAAAAAGTTTTTATGACTTTAAATACGATTTATGTCGAGGAATTATATATTATGTGTGAATTTCAAGTTTGATATCTCATTTCGTTTACAATCTAGAAGCCTCTGACAGACACACGCATGGACAACAAGGCTACAATAATAGGGTTGCGTTAGACCCTACGCTTTACGATACAGAACCCTGAAACTTTTCATTCAAAATTTCTAGAACAACGATTTAATTAATAAAGGCATTTTTCCTAAATTATCTAGGAATCAAGGTCGACATTTTTTTCATGTTCATAACACTACATTTGGTAACTGAAAAAACAATCTACAAAAATGATCATATTTTATATAGTCCGTATTCAATATATATTTGTAGATTATAGCCGTTCTATTCAGCAACTAAATAATCAAATTAAATAGTACATATATGAATCAGATGTATATTATGTGGTTAGAAGAGTTCTTCAGAATTTTGCATCCGCAAACGTCAGAAACTTTGGAGTTGTCATAACCGCATATTGGACGAAAAAATACATTTTAAGTGAAAAAAATCCATTATACTCAAACCGAATTTTGAAGACAATCTTCTGCTCTAAACAAGCAAAGCTTTTAGTTAATGGAGTTCGTAGGGATGTAGGTATTGTAGGACAGCATGCACAATCTAGTCTGAGCTCTGAGAATTTCAGGCAGCTGCTATAATAAATCCATACGGAGAATTGTTTGCGCATGTCTGCACGAGAGCAAGCAGACACACAGTTACCGTGGAGCTTTTCTGTTTATATACTACACAGGTGTTCGGCTTGCTGTTATCACCTATGCACACCAATACTACAGACGATTCCATCACTTGTAATGTTTGTTGTAATGTCAACGCACGAGACACACTGACTGCTGAATCGTAATGTTGCCGTGATGTCTGCACGTTGCTTTCGGTAATAACCGGCAGTATAACCGGTATAACCGGCGGCGGTTATTCAGGTGAAGAGTTCGTTTTCGATTTGAAGACGCTCAGCCACTGGGCTGTCTGCGTCGAAATTTTTCTTATATAGCATCAATATAATTAATTATGTGTATACTATGAGATTTAAAAATTTAAATTTACAACACTTAAAAAATTAGCAGTTGGAAATAAATGCAGCTAGCAGTAGTAACTGCAAATAGGATATTTCCATTTGACGAAAATACATCGCATTATGACAATAATAGAGCTAACTTCAAAAATGCGCCGAAAGAATTATTTCTATATCTTTAAAATCAACGGAGATATTCAATTTTTTTATACTTGTGACCGCAAATGAAACTGACCGACGTCTGGTCGACCATATAGGACACAGAGTGTCATATTAGTAGTTATAGTAACTAAGAATAAGTAGTAATGTGGTAAGTCATGATTGTAAGATATTTTTAGATATGTCAAACTTCCTAATTGACATGGCATTATTATTTTCAGATCTATTCAACCGTAAATTCTCTGTTGCCTTCATGACTTACTATATTTCGTTACTATAAATATGACACTTGTGCCGCGTTACGTTACCCGTACTTAAAACGGAATAGTGCGGAGAAGTGTCAAATTTAAAGTTTGAAGTAGCATAACTTTGTCGCTTTTAAAGATACTTCAAAATTATTTCGCCGTTTAAGTTAGTAATTTTTAGAACTATGATTAAGAGTAAAAAAAGGAAACTTCCTAATAACAGCAGAACATACATATAACGAAGCAAATTTTTAAAAACACATAACAAATTCAGAAAAGTAGCTAAAAATGCCAAACGTATCATTATTACTACAGAAATTTAATTCTCTGCGTAGTCGTCCTGATTTTCCATTTATTTTTTTATATAATTCATTTTATATTACATTTTTATATAATTGATTATATTTAGGTAATTCATTTGGTTTGAATCAATAATTAATAGGCGGAACTTTACGTTGCGTGATTGTGGCATGCGACTGTTGCATAGAACACGTGCTGTGGCCAGGTGTATTTGCACAGAAGGATGGTTCGCTTTGATCGTGCAATGTAGGTGGCGTTCAGGGGTTCGTCTTTCTGTTCTATTTTTGGTGTATATAGCCTTGAACGGGACGTCGAAACTTCCATTTAAACTAAACGCTGCTCGCAAATTGAAATACGTGCACCAATTTTGTTGTTAGAAAGAAAGCTATCGAAAAATGCACTCTTTTACTTTCTCAGAATCAATATTTCTTTTATCTTTTAAATCTTTAAAGCGTAGTTAAACCAGTTTTAACCAGTTTGTACGTAACTATTTATTGCGATTGTTTCAAATTGCTAATTGGAAAAAAATACCTACTGGCAATTTTACGTAAATTCAATGACAGACAGAGGAAAAAACTGATCAAGTGTGAATCGAACTCGTGTGCGGAGGGTTCCGTACCATTCGATTTCCCGTGAGAACTTTTAGACTTAGGATTTTCCTTTAGGTTTAAATATTTTATCGTCCATATAACCAGATGGTATATTTTCTCTATAAGTATAGTAAACTTGCACGGCCGAAATGCACTAAATACATACTACAATATATGGACGGTGAGTTGGTGAACTATGATATTTGACGTCAATGACGTACTTTCGTATCAGTGTGTACAAGAAAACTGTTTCGGACCGCTGTTATAGATGGCGTGCGAGTAATTCCAGCAGTGCATAAATGTTAGACTTTCCGTCTTAAAATCGAAGCCGAAAATACGTACTTTCGACCGGGTATGAAGAAAATACAATAAATCAGCTGTTCTGTTCTGATGAGACTCGTATACAAACTGACAAATATCTTTTTTATTATTTTGGAAACACTGTACGACCCTGTATTGACTGCACTCAATAGTCAATACAGGGTCGTACAGTGTTTCCAAAATAATATTCTTTTTGTATTTTATTCTTTTCCACTACACGTGTAAAATTACTACTTGATCAGCTATGGAACAATTAATTATTAACGAATAAATTTTTGTTTTGTTTTTTAGATCTCGACAACTGAATTCATTAGCGCTTTTTTATATATATCAGTGCCGCCTCACTCGACTATTCTTGAGTTAGTAACATATTTTTAATGCCATTTTTTTTTTATTTCAGATGAAAGTATAAATGGGGCAAATTCGGTAGGAAACATTTATTTTTATTTTTTCAAAATGGATATTCAAGTTGTTTTTGTCTCAAACGGGTTCAACTTCAAACTTTTTAAATGAAAACGATGTCTAAGAAGAAATACATTTTATTTGTGAATTTTATTAGTGTATTTGCCATATGGCAACATACACTATTGGCATCGGTCGGATGGCGGGACCTAGGGGTCGGACCAAAATTTCTCGACGTTTCATAACCTCCTAAACACTTTGGCACCATTTTTAAAAATGTTTATATATATATATGTATATATGTACATATGTATATATGTATATATATATATATATATATATATATATATATATATATATATATATGTGTGTGTGTGTGTGCGGGCAATAACTTTCGAAAGAGTTAATTGATTTTAACAAAATTTGGTCCACGTGTTGAAATCCGTCACCGCAAGAAGCCTATTTAAAATGGGCGTAATCGGGGCATTTTAAGGGTAGTTTTTAGGGGTTGAAAAATGTTTTTGGGCTCCAAAATACCGAAAAAATTCTCAAAATCATCTCAAAATTGACATTTAACCCTTTAGTAGTAATTAAAAAGTTCCCCTAAAATTTTTTATAAAATCGGCTTAACAGGACCGGACTTACAAATTTTATGAAAACACTAGTTTGCAGATAGTGAATTATTTACTGAAAGTTGTATATAATTTGGTATACAGGTTCGATTGATAATAATATTGCAATTAAGAAAAAAAATGTTATTTTAAGGGGTGTATTAAGGAGTCAAATTTTTTATTTTGCCCAAAAACCAACTTAAGTTCGCATAATAAAGCCACACTGCCTGTATAAGCAAATACACTATATTGTCGGCAGGGTTTTGGCACTGCGACCCGGGTTTTTTAAAAATATTATTAGTTGTAATAACTTAAAAACGTACACATATTTTGTTATGAAATGAAAAATTATTATATTTCGTTGTATCCAAAAAGAAAATGAGTCTTTTCAATAAGTTTAAGTCTTTTTTTTTCATTTTGTGTTGGTTTTCCTCCCTCAGGACGCGACTCGTGTTTGATGGTTGTCAGAAACGATCTATCAGGAAGCACAGGGCAACATGATAGATTTATAATTACTTTTTTGTGAGTATTTAAAAGTGATATAAAAAAACGATTAAAAAAATATCTCTGCTCTGGTTGTAAAATAAACGTTCGTAAAAAATTGGAAAATAATATATAAAAAAAGATAAAGAATATGTAAATTGAGAAAAAAATTATTTATTTTCAGGGGTGTATTAAAGGGTTGATTATTTTTTATTTTATACCAAAACAAACTTAAGTTCACGTAATAAATAGCCACACTGCCTGTATTTGCAAATACACTATATTGTCGGCAGGGTTTTGGCACTGCGACCCGGGTTTCTTTTATGGTGTAATAAAAATAATGTATCTATATTTATATATATTCACATGTATATATTTACACGTATGTACAGAGTAGTGAGAACAGCTCATATGTAAATAGGAATTTAGCATGTATGTAAAATCATAAACATGCAATTTCCTGCTCTTCCGAATTTAGAATTGAAAACGATTACTGTTAAATTATATACACGGTAGGTCACTTGGTTATAATAAAACAATTTTTTACAGTATGGTAAATACAATAAAAAAAACCCGGGTCGCAGTGCCGAAACCCTGTCGACAATATAGTGTATTTGCTTATACAGGCAGTGTGTCTTCATTATGCGAACTTTAGTTGGTTTTTGAGCAAAATAAAAAATTAGACTCCTTAATACACCCCTTAAATAACATTTTTTTTTCTTGATTACAATATTATTATCAATCTAATCTCTATACTAAATTATGTACACCTTTCAGTAAATAATTCATAATCTGCAAACTAGTTTTTTCATAAAATTTGTAAATCCGGTCCTGTCGGGCCGATTTTATCAAAATTTTAGGGACACTTTTTAATTACTACCAGAGGGCTAAATTTCAATTTTGAAACGATTCGGAGAATTTTTTCGGTATTTTGGGGCCCAAAAACATTTTTCAACCCCTAAAAACTATCCTTAAAATAGCCCGATTAGGCCCATTTTAAATAGACTTCTTGCGGTGATGGATTTCAACACGTGGGCCAAATTTCGTTAAAATCAATTAACTCCTTCGAAAGTTATTGCCCGCACACATATATATACATATATATATATATATATTAATAATAATAATAATAATAATAATAAATTTCTTTATTCATTATGCCAATTATAGCGTAAACAGCGTCAACAATTGAAAAAAAACCATTAAAAACAACTCATCAAAAAAAGTATTAAAAACAACAGTATAAAGACAATTTGCATTGAGCATAAAGATAGTACACACATTGATATAGTAAACACATTAAAATAGTACACACATTAAAATAGTAAAAACATTAAAATAGCATAAAAAGTAAATACATAACAATATTAAAATTTAACAGAAATATTAAAAAATTCATGTATATTGTAGATAACATTTTCGATTAAAATCTTTTTTATTTTTGTTTTAATTTTTGTTTGCGGTAATTTTATTATTTCGGCAGGAATTTTATTACATATTTCAACAATTTTGTTGTAAGGACACTTTTTTATAATTTGAAGAGTACTATTTTTGTACTCGAGTGTGTCCTTACCTCTAGTGTTGTACTCATGTACCACACTTCTTTTATGGAAAAACTCCTCGTTTTTTTTAAAAAATAACACACAATTTAAAATATAAATACTGGACAAAGTTAAAATTTTCAATTTTTTGAATAAGGGTCTGCATGAATGCCTAGGGTGAACACCTGCAATAGCTCTTATGATTTTCTTTTGTATTGTGAATACCTCTTTAGCATGAACAGAGTTTCCCCAGAATATTATTCCGTACATCAGATGACTTTCCACAAATGCATGATAAGCTGTCAATAAGGCATCGGTATCTGTCACATGTTTTAAATTACAGATTATATAATATGTTTTTGCCAATTTAGCATGTACATGAGTAACGTGATTTTTGTAGTTCATATTGTAATCTAAGTGAATTCCTAGAAATTTAACTGATTCATTAATACCAATTGTATTGTTGTTATTTAGAACTACAATTTTATCACAACTTCCGTAGCTGCCAACACGAAAGACTTGAGTTTTTTCTATATTCAACACTAATTCGTTATTTTTAAACCAATTTAAAGTTAATTCCATAATATTGTTTATTTTTGTATTCATCTCGTTAAAATTTTTCATTTTGACCATAACACATGTATCGTCAGCAAACTGATATGATTTTTCTGGTATTGTCATGGGGAAATCATTTGTATACAAAATGAATAATATCGGGTCTAAAATAGAACCCTGCGGCACTCCTCTTTTAACAAGTTTCCACTGTGAATTTATATTAATTATATTATTTTGCTCATCTTTGCATTTGATTTGCACCTGTTGTTCCCGATCACTTAGATAGGACTTAAAGAGTTCCAAAGGAATATATATATACGTATATATATATATATATACGTATATACGTATATATATATATATATTTAAAAATGTGTATATATATATATATATATATATATATATATATATATATATAAACATTTTTAAAAATGGTGCCAAAGTGTTTAGGAGGTTATGAAACGTCGAGAAATTTTGGTCCGACCCCTAGGTCCCGCCATCCGACCGACGCCAATAGTGTATGTTGCCATATGGCAAATACACTAAAAACAAAACATAATTCACACACATACCCAATTGAACTTTCTTAATTCCTTCCCCATAATTATATTGGTTTAGTAAGACTGATAATTTTGTCGTTTATGGTGGAAGAGTCGGTATTATATGGTGGAAGAAACGTGCCTACAATTTGTTTACTATATTTATGTAAACGAGTGCCTTAATAATATTTGCACGTTGATGAAAACCTGTAAACAGTGTTGGTAATGGCATTTCTGTTGACCTTTTGGTAATTTTTCCAACAAACAGTGAAATAAATGAACGCGCATTTACTTCTCTCTCATTATATCAGTATACAATGCTTGGCTGCGGACAGTGTTTTGTTTACTATCCGTAAACAAAATCCTGTTCGTAGACACATAATCCGCGAACAGAAGATTTCTAATGGTAAAAGTAGAAATAAGATCTTCAAAAGAACTTTTCTATTTTATCCTACAAACTCTTAATTAAATACGAGTTCGAAATTGTACCATTTTTTAATGAAATAGATTGATTGGATACGTAGGTTTTCTTTTTTCTAAAATTTCAATAAATAGCAAAGCGATAATTAATCGAAACCTGTTAAATCCGAACATTTTCGACTGCATATCGAATTCACGCGAACAATTTGTGACGTCATCAACATAATATAGTCGTTGGCCTAGCCTGTAGTCTGTACTGGTTTGTACAAGAAGATCTAAAACACAGCTCGTTGGCGTCGTTTACAAAAATGGCGCGTTTCTAAATATAATTTTAACATGCCTTTCTTGCATAACAAGTTTTCCATATTATGTAATAATTTTTTTATTTATTCACGGGAAATTGGACAATTGAATTTTAATATAGATAAACTAAATTAAAAAATTTGCGACGCTTCGTTAATTCGTTTTAACTTCTTCGGGCAAAACTGAAATGATTAAAAATACAAATTAGTTAATGAAATAATTACAATTTTTAATCATTTCAGTTTTGCCCGAAGAAGTTAAAACGAATTAACGAAACGTCGCAAATTTTTTAATTTAGTTTATCTATATTAATATTCAATTATCCAATTTCCCGTGAATAAATTAATTAATTAATTATAATGGACGTGAACAATATTGAGAATTATGTAATAATATTTGGTAATCAGAATTTTTATTTTTTTTATCACTTATTATTTTAATAATAATTAAGAGGATAGTGAATCAATCAATTAATGCTATTAAGCAATATCCGATTGCAACGTTGCGTTACACTTCCTCAGGATCTTAGAAAATAACTTAGCATTAGTCATTTATTATAAAAAAAAAAATCACATACCGAACAACTATCATGAAACCTGATGAGTTTGTATTGTACTGTAAAGCATAGGAATAAAAAACGGAGTGCAATGTTGAAATTTACAAAAGTAATAATAATTTTAAATTTATTATTTTCATTTAATTTAATAATAGTTTACAATTCAATGTAATATATTATGCACACAATGTAATTTATTTTAGTTGCAGTGAGAACAACAGTAACTATTATATTTGTTGAAATGTAACTAATAAATATGTTGATTGGACAGAAAAAAGGAATAACTTGCCATATAAATATTAACTTTTTGCGAGTTAAATTTATAGCTGTGATAAGTGAAACCATGAATAGCGAAACGCGTTTACGGGAGACCTAAGTTCAAGTCAAGTTTGTGTAATAATATTTGGTAAAGAAACATTTTAATCTATAAAAATCCCGAAGTTCTCTGATATAAGATGTGTACATTAATATATAATGCTATTATAGTTGATAAGAAAAGGTACCTACGCCACTTGTTGAAAAAGGAAAAACCCTGATGCATGTTTTGTATTTGAGGTGTTACAGTTGGTCACGCACGTATTATGTAAATGTCGTCACGCCTTACACTATCCCAGTCAAGGCTGGTACCCAATATTTTTAGGTGGAAGATTTTCTTAGAATATATATTAAAAAGCCTAAATTCTTCATTTTTAAATAAAACAGTCGTTTATGTATCCCATTTGTGGAGTGTATTATGGCGAGCAGTGGCATATAGTGTTAACCCGAGAGATTTAGAGAATTAACGGGAGAAGTGGGTGAACATTTGGGATTCACACGCAGACTAAGCCGCATTGGTCAGCTAGGCACCATATTATTCTATTGTCATCGGAAACTACAATTTCAACTCAATCGGATAACAAGAAGTAATTAAAAACTCGGTCGCGAAATTTAAAACAAATAAATACACGGATCGCGAAGTTAAATAAAATCGTTTATAAAGGCTCGAGCCGAACCTGTGCATGACATAATGACTGCGGTAACTAAACAATGGTTCACATATGCGTGGCACTGATAGCTAGTTGTAAACGTAGATAATTAGCACAGATATGTTAATTATACCTAGCACTACAGTTGGTACTGTGCAAAAACAACACCCAGAATTAATTATACTAGAAATGTCCTCAGCGCTAATTTCAAAATAATACACTCTTACATTTTATATGACGCAGAAAATAAGTACCAAAGGACACCTCTCATATTGAATTATTTCAAAATAATTAAACTCATCATACAGAGAAGAATGTTCAAGCGTGAATTTTAATTAAACTCACGGAAAACTTAATATTGCATTGGCTTAAATATTCAACGGTTTAGTGAAAAGATTACATTTAATTTCGAATCACAAAACAATAACTGAATAACGCAAAAAGTTGGGTAGTTGCATAAAATTTTTCATAGCGTTTTTATTATGCAAAATGAAAATCTACGTCAATTTGAAGAAAACCTTAAAACCTTTCAAATATTCAACGGTTTGTTGGAACACAATAATTTATTAAATTTGCCGTTTACTCGCGCCATGTCAAAAGTGTTTTGTGAAAAAATTAATAGACGCGCACAGAACGAATGGTTCAGTTTCTCAAATTTTCGAATTTTGTTCAAATTGGCGGTTATTTTCGTTTTGCAAAATAAGAACATGCCAGGCAAGTGCCTTCTTATAGAACTGTAATGAATTAATTCAAAAATTGTCGATTTTTTCTGGAATAAATTAATTAATTATTGAAGGATGCAAAATGAGTCTAAAGAAAAAACGGATTGCATAATTAATCAATGAAAACCATTAAAAAAATTTAAATCCATAAAAATAGATAACATTCGCCGTCCCCGAGATTGTATGTGTAACCTTTCATAAAGTCATAAATTTATTGAGGAAGAGTTTGCAGCCAATCTTTTCGTCACTTGGCACCTACCGTCACTATTGACGATTTACAAAGGTTAAAAACAGCGCCGTTATTATCTTAGGGCTGTGCTAATTTATTCGTATATCAATGTTTAGATAAAAAATATATACCAAGCTGGTCCGTCAAGAATCGCGACCTATAGAGTACAGAGCAACCGACAACTGATGTTCGCAATTTTTTAGCCACAATCGTAGCTTAAGGTTTATTAATTTATGCATGTTAACTTTACAATTTTATTGTAAAAATATGTATGCCAACTAGTCAGATTGTTCAATTCCGAGTTCAACTCTTGAAATTTCTCATCACATAATTTTTGCATCCGTCTTCTACGGACGCAGACCAAACGGTCGGCTGAAGCGCAAGAAACAGTACCGGCACTCTATGAAACTACCTTATATTCATAGCCAACGCCATCGGGTTAAAAAACATGACAGTAATTATTGAAGAAAGGAATAAAAAACACAGAAATATTTCTGAATATAGAGTCAGTCTTCTTCATACATTGTCTTCCAAAATGTTTTTGAGTGGATCCATTTTATTCCATAAAGAATCCTCATCCGTTCTCCCCCTTTTGTTTAAATCTTAAGCCGTTCCTAACAGACCTGCCCAATGTCTCCAGATCAAGGACGCGGCCCGTCCTTTTTAACAAAGGAGTGTTCTTAGTATAAGATCAATAGCATGCCAAAACACGACATACTATGATCAAATAAATCCGTCGTCATACTTAAAACTTGAAGATTAATATATGCCGTTTTTACACTATTTTGTCCGTGTTTAGTTTGTTCTAATAGAATATTAATTGTTGAAGGAAAATTCTACAAGCGACACATCAGTAATGCATCTTTAAGAGTTCCGTACATCCGATGAAAAATGAAACCCTTATATAGAATCAATCTCGTGTCTGTCTGTACGTCTGTCACAACTTATTTCCTCCGAATTGACTGGACGAAAAAATCGAAAATTGGTACATATATAGAGTTAAATGACCCAATTATAGACGTATAGCGTTACTAAACAAATTCTGATTTTGGGAGGTAAATTATAAAATCAAAAAAAAAACACAAGCATCATGTAACATTTCCAATTAAAGGGCTCACTATATAAAATATAATTATATTTTTTTATAAATTTAAAATATATAGTTTACAAGATATTAACAACAATTTAGCAAAAGTTGCTTTCGATCCAATCAGCTGTTTGACCTGTATCGAGCTCGTAGATAAATAGATTAACAAACAAAGTTTTTCCGAAAATATGTTTTTGGAACTCGTGGGTCCTCAAAATAAAAAAAAATTGTAACATTGAAAATAGAGTTTTGATCTGAATTAGTATCATTCCTCACTTGTGGAGTTGGAATGACAAAATTGAAAAAATGTATAAGTTAAAGAATAATACATTGTAAAAAAAATGCGCCGACCGCCGAAATCGAACCTATGACCTTTTTCGTACGAAGCAGCAACTATACCTTTCACCGACCATAGCCTAATGATGTACAGCCAGTTTTTTAGAGTATACGTTATACGTAGATTGGAGTGATTTCTCATAGTTTTATCCCTAAACCCTTTTTCTTTGCATATTTTACACTCATGAATTGAATTTGCCCTGCCGTGCGAAAAGAATTGTTACTTCAAAATAACAATATTCAAATTTTAGTGCCCTATGAAATCATCTATCAAAAGAATAACGACGTTTCTCATTGTTCATATAATATGACTGATATAACGACAGTGCAGCACGTGAGAGCGTGTATCGCGGGATCGAATCCCGGCGTCGGTCTAATGTCAGTAGGTTACAGTCGACTCGGGGGAGGTCCGTACCGGTACCAGTTCTGCCGTAGAAGTTTATACTTACCTACCTGTAATCTGTAATATCATAGCTTATACCGGTTGTCCTGTGCATAACTGACACACCTATTCTATTTCTTCCGAAAGTACAGATACGTAACTTCGCGGAGATACCGGTGCTGTTATAAAGTCTGTCATAACAGAGTTACGCAGTAAACGATTTCTTTTACTGAAATCGCACGTAATAATAGTAGTGATATCCAGTTATCTCGTACCAGACGCGAGCTCCAATGGCACAATAATATTATCTTCATTTTCACGCTATTTTTAATTATTACACTTTTAAATAATTTAAACAGCATGAGCGGCAAATGGAAAAACTCCGTCAAATTTGCCTTCGCTGATATTCGAACGCAATACCTTCTAAATGCGAGTTCGGTGATGTTAGGCAAACTCGTTTTTTATAAGAAATAATTAAAATCATTGGATCTGCAGTTTCAGTGTAGAAAAAAACATCTGTTCGCAGATATACACAACGTGAAAATTATATTTATTAAAGAAAAAAAATGCTAAATTCAATAAAACCCGGGTCGCAGTGCCAAAACCCTGCCGACAATATAGTGTATTTGCTTATACAGGCAGTGTGGCTTTATTATGCAAACTTAAGTTGGTTTTTGGGCAAAATAAAAAATGTGACTCCTTAATACACCCCTTAAAATGACATTTTTTTTCTTAATTGCAATTGTATTATCAATCGAACCCCTATACTAATTTATATACAACTTTCAGTAAATAATTCACTATCTGTAAACTAGTGTTTTCATAAAATTTGTAAGTCCGGTCCTGTCGAGCCGATTTGCTTATAATTTTAGGAGCACTTTTTAATTGCTACTAAAGGGTTAAATTTCAATTTTGAAACGATTCTGAGAATTTTTTCGGTATTTTTGGGCCCAAAAACTTTTATATATATATATATAATATATATATATATATATAAACATTTTTAAAAATGGTGGCAAAGTGTTTAGGAGGTTATGAAACATCGAGAAATTTTGGTCCGACCCCTAGGTCCCGCCATCCGACCGACGCCAATAGTGTATGTTGCCTTATGGCAAATACACCAAAAAGCCTTTTTTCTGAACAAACGATGTCAGTCTGCATAAAATAACCAGAGATTAATATAAAATCGCGACACATTATGTCAAGTTACCGTAGCTCCCACCATAATGAACCCGTTCTTCCACCACCAACCAATGAGAGTTAATGGCGTGAGTACGGGTTCATGATGGTGGAGGCTACGGAAACATTCAAGGGATTTTTAAATGCGATATTGTGTTCATTCAACATTGCACCAAAAACAAATCTTAAAACAGGACTCGTGAATATAATTTGTGTAGCGTTAGCGTTATTTCGTAATAGAAATGACAAAATAATACAGAATAAGGTCCTTGATTTTGTCATTTTCTGCGGTAAACCGGACCGGCTTACCGAAGAACTCGGTAGGAAAGGAATATTCGTGACTCACCTTTCTTTTCGACGCTGTCTTCTGCGTCATTTGTGCTCTCAACAGGTTGCACTTCCTGACTCGTGTTACAACCCATTCCTGTCTGCACTGGTCTGCTACCTACGTTGGCACCGAATGTTTTATTACTACTGATTTTATTGGCCTATTATACTATAGCTTAGCTTCTTCTGAATAGCCTGATATTTCTTCAAATATTTTCCAACAGATCAAATGTATATTTTGCTAAATAATTTTTAATTTTTTCAAACCTAAAACTATACTTTGATTTTAAATTACTTGTCACACGACTGCAATATTGTTATGGTAAATAACACAATATTACGCACAGCAATCAACTCTCTTGAGTGCGTTATTTTTGAAATTGAACTATTTTTTAAACCATTTGGTATACCTACAGCCGAATTTATTAGCATTCTATTAGCATTTTTATTATTTTGATACGCTCATTATACACTTGTCGGTTTAACTAAAATGACATTTCTTAAAAAACCAACATAGTTAAATGTGTTTTTCTTGAGATCAGCATTTTTGATTATTATTTTTAACGCCAATTTACAAACCGGCATATATAAAACAAAAAAATAATTGCTGTTTTGTGTCAAAACGAAACCTGTAGAGGAATACACAAAAACAATGTTTTATATTACGTCATTTTGTTTCTAATTTTTAGGGTACTTCGTATATATTAAGTAGAAATACGATTAAAAAAATATAATTCGTGTATTATAGATACCCTTAAATAAATATTTATTTTTTTATTTCGATTCATTTATAAAAAAACTATATTAACTTTCATTAAATGCACCATTTTTTTAATAAGGCAATTTGAGAATTTTAGAAAACTATTTTTTAACTACAACTTCTATATAAATATAAAAAATTTAAGCACATCTCGAAAAACAAAAAACGTGCGAGCACATGTTTGTTGCGTAAACAAAAGACAGTCACAGCGCGCTTGGCAGTTGTTTTACTTATGTCCTGCGATTGGATCAGAGCGTAGTCTAGACAAGTTAATTTAAACACACATTTCCTATTCGTCCGCCATATAATAAACAACAAAACATCGGCCTACGTGTTATAGGTAGTCGGTCGTTAAGAGATTTTCGTTTGTTTTAAAAACAACTGCGCATGTTTATTATAGTCATTTCATATTATTATAAGATCATGTTTAAAACTCATTATTCGCTTTGGTTTGTCTTCTTTGTTTTATTATATTGCGTGATAAATAATTGCCTCTAAATGCGTGACACCGCCAGAGTTAATGAAATGACACATTCTTAATTTCATTAACATTTCGTCCAGGGGCAGGACCGTCCTATTTTTCCACTTAAACACGATTGACCTTTGTCAGCGTAAATATTTTTTATCTGGAATGAACTTCCGTAGCTCTGAATAATTACTTATGATTACGAAAACTCCACGAAAAACTAATTGAAAACGGGTTTAGGTCAATACATTTGATCAATTTTATTAAATTGAATAAATCAAACCAAAATGTTTTTGAAATGAGAAAATAATTAACAGTTATATTTGCCAAATACGATACTTGTGATAAGTGCTTTATATTTCAAAATACTGCATAAGAGCGTCCAATAAAGTGTTTTAATATTCAAGTACGTAAAAGCATTTGAAAAATAGATGTTCTAATTATAATACTTCAGGTACTATAAATCGGTATAATAATATCAAGTCAAATTATTCTTAACTTGCATCTTTGTGTATCAAAAATTGTGGCAGTTTTCCTTCGGGGTCCCACTTCATGCACGATAGTTCTTCCTCAATTTCAATTCTTCAAAAATTATGACGCTTTGCGCCACCTGATTTCAAGGACGTACGCAAAGGAGGACAAGCGAGAATCGCTGTCCCCCTTCGGATCTAGAATAAAGTGTGAAAATACGTTGAGGGTTAATGCCACTCTAGCGGCTGAAAAATATGATAGATTTTTGTGTTTAATTTTAATAATCTGACGTTTTGAAGTAGGTGAATTTCACGGTCAAAGATTCCAAACATACAGGTGAAGCTAGTAAAAGTGTATTAAAGAGACTAACAAATTTTTGGGAAAATTGCTATAGAGGCCTTTATTTACTATGGTTTTGAGAGTACACGAATTGCATATTTTTTTAATCATCGAAATTGGTGCCACTGGAGTTGTTTCGCGGCCGTAGATATGTTTTTTCCAATTCAAGATAAGATTACTTTGTGTAACCTGTAATTTTGATTATTTCTAAAATAGCGCGTGCTAGAAGCCGTATAATAATCTTCTATAAATTGTTCTATCAAGTAAAGAAGGGATTATGGAAGTAGGTTGTTTTTTATAATTCAATAATGAAACTTAAAACAGCTGTATTTATTAAACAATACATGATTTACATGTTAAAAATAAATGAACAAAGTCTTAGTTTCTTTTTTGTTTCTTCTTTTTATTTTCACCTTTATCGTGTGAACTTTTTCTCTTGCCGCTAAATTTATTTGATTTAAGCTTTTTCTTGGATATTTTATCCGTTATCCAAGTGTTTCGTTTTTCTTCCCAAGTTAACTGCTTTTCATCTAAAAATAGCAAAAAAAAAAATCATTCATCAATATCTTTAATCTTTAACCAATTTAAGCGTGGCACAGGTTCGTTTCACAAAATGGCCGCCATTCGCCATCCAGTAATTAGACTAATATGTTTCACAAAAAGACGTTCTAAATTTTAAATATTTAAACTTACTTGACTTGTCAGTATTTGATAGAATATTTGAACTGCCAGCTTTCCTTTTTGAAGCACCGGTTTTTTCAAGCATCACTGAAAATTCTTCAGCTGTGGCGAACAATGAACTAAGATCGCCCTTCTTACCCTTGACGCCTTTCTTATCCTTTTTAGATTCCTTTCTTTCCCAAACTATTTCATCGTCCTCATCATCACTAAATACTCCATCGATTTCGTCATCAAAATTGTCTGTAAAAAATGTAATAAATAATTCTGTTTAACATCAATATCTCATGTCTAAACAATCAACTGTTCTCACATTTAACTACGTTTTAAATATAAAAAAAGTTCATAATTCGTTTTAAAGTATATTAAAGCACTACTAAATTAATAATTTGAATCTTTACCATCGTCACTGTCATCTCTCAGTTCATCTCCATCCTCTTCTTCATCGTCAAATTCTTCAACGTCATCGTCATCTTCATCTTGGCTATCATCACCAGAAGAACCTTCATCGTCAGATTCTAGAGAATTATACAAAATAAAATGAAAAAATAATTCGTAAATTATTCTAGTTTTTTTTTCTCTTTAAATGACACTCACCATCAACATTTTGATTAGTTTTCTTCCTCTTTTTATTTTGCTTCAGCGAATCTCCAACTTCATTCATATAATCAATTTCGTTATCCTCATCATCATCATCGTCATCAGCATTTGCACCCGCCATTTTGTCCAAATATTCATCAAACTCATCACTAGCAACTGATTCCATATCGCTGTCTTCTTCGTCTTCATTGTCAATTCGTTGTTCTTCTCTCTCCTTTCGTTTTTGCAAGTAACTACGCAAAAAAGAAAATACATACAAAAATTGCGGTTTCAACTAAACAATCGGCTTCGGTCACACAAAAATCGAATGTTAACTTACTTGTACATAAATCGTTCATCTTCAGGTATTTTCTGTTCGTTTGTATTCATGTAGTTCATGGAAGTAACAGGTATCGCTCGCAATCCTTTGGGAACATAAGTTTTTCGTTGACCGAGATGACTTCCTATCGATGCCTGTGCTACATCCGATGCTTTTTTAGGGTTTTTAAAAACAAACCTTTCTAAAAATCTAATCAAGGTAAAGTCCTTTAGTGGATCGCCTGAATATAATATTTTGTCACCTAAAAAAATTACAATTTACATAACATACATAATACAAGCGCATTGTTAGCATACTGAAACTAATTTGAATCAAAAACTGATTTCATTTTTTCGACTGAAATAATAATACGTACCATAAATAATATTTTTTGCATATAAAGCTACAGTCGGATGAAAATGGTACTGCAATAAAAGTAATTCAGTGTGTATGCAGAATTCTCCACCGGCATGTGCCGGATTTCTTTGTTGCGGATTGTAACATGTACTTGTTAAGAATGGTTTAACATCTTTTATATCATTCACATTAACTACACATTTATCCTCTGGCTCGGTATAATTGTTATTTTCTAAGTTGCCTAGCACAATGTCAGTTTTCTTATCATCAACCTCTTCTTTCTGTATCGTATTTTGTTCAATTTCGTTATCACCGGTCTAGGAAAAAAAAAACACTTAATAATCCACGTTCTGTAAGAAAACAACAGTATGGCGATAGGTTCGAAAAATCGTGCCCTTTTTATAAAATGTTTTCAAGGTACTTACCGAGGTTTCGCAGTTATTCTCTGCATTTAAATCGATAATAGATTTGAATGTATTGTGGGACGAATCTTCTCGTTCTTGATATGTTGTTAAGAGATGTTTAGACTGTCTACAAAGATTTGATATCAGGAACAATATGCCACAAGCCATAGGCACCGATATATTTAAAGCGATCTGAAACGAAACGGTTAAGTTTAAAAGTCACCGGAACTCTATTTATATTTATCCGGTTTGAGAAACTCACCTGCAATAATCTTTTAATAAATATTCTAACCCTATTTAAATCGGTATCCTGTTTTAAAGCTCGAAATATTAAGTTTAACAAGATCGCTTGATGAGTCGTTGTTCCAATGTGGCTGTCCAAAATTTTCTTGTAGAGTGCACTGTAGAATCTATAAATTGAAATAAATATAATTTTGTTCTCAACTGAAGATAACAGTCGACTATCTTACCTGTTATTGTTTGAATTTTGAAAATCGAGTATCTGAAATAGCAAACTTAACGCATGTAAACTAACGTTAAAGTTTGCGACATGAACGATTCTATACATTGTGTCGATATGTTCTGATAATTTGGAAAGTTCGACTTTCGCGTATGGAAAAGCTCTATTGACACCCATCAGTAAAGCTGACATCATTTTAGAGTTTACTTCACCCTGCAACAAAACAATTGTTTAAATGATTTATTTCAAGACAATACTTCAGTAGCTTTTCAATTGACTTACCGTTTTGATGCACGCTTTGAAAAACGAAAAATATATTGTTATAAGATTTTTAGCGATTTCCGACTCTTCGTGATTCAAATAGAACTGAGAGAGAAAACATATGGCGTAATATTGTGTTTTGTGAGACACGTTTGGTCTGAAGAGAAGTTTTTCAATTTCGGACATTACAACTACTTTCATGTTTGGATGATGGAATAATAATTGACCCAAGCAGTATATCGTTTTGGATGCAACTTTTTGAGATGGGTCGCCAAGCTTATTCACTATATTTGTTAACAGATTCTGAAATATTCATAATACAGTTAATAAAATCATAATATCCTTTAATTCTGTACATTTGATAAGTTATGAGTTCTAAACTTACCTTTTCTTGTTCTGGATTTCCAGCCAATAATTTATACATAGCTGCAACAGCTTTTTCTTTATTTGATTCGACCGTATCGTGAGCGGCTGTATTAAGTGCCTGAACAAAACTTGTATAAATCTCTTTCAATTGATCTTCAAAGTGCCAAAGTATCAACCTTTTCTTACGGCTTACGATGTTTCCGGATGTTAATTCGTTTAATTTTGACAACGGTCGTTGATGAAATGGTTTGAGTTTGGCATCCGGTCTCAACAAATCATTCAAGAATAACTCGGATAGCGTTTCTAAAGAACATATACATTTCTGTTTTATTTGTGTTCGTCTATGGCGTGATAATAACAAAAAAAAAAAAATTACCCATTATCATTATACATTCTTTTTTCTTTCCAACTTTGACCAGGCTAACTAAATTTTTGATAGCGCTTATATTGCAAACAGGACTATCCTGTATAGTAACCGTATAAGCTGCCACTTTGTCCGAAGCTGTTCCCTTAGATAAGACTGTCTTAATCCACTGATAATCGGAGGATTTACTTTTACTGTTTTCTAAAATAAAAAAATAGTAATCAAAAATTTGTACTGAGTGTACACAGAAAATTTTAAACAAGTAAAAACTATATTTGACTTACTTGCATTAAAAGAGGCAATTTCAGCATCATGGTATCGTTTAGCTTCATCTTTCAATTCGATAAGAACTTGATCAGTTACTGGTGGAAATTCAGCAGGATCATCGGGCAGCTTAAAAAATGTTACATTGATAAAATCCAAACAATGATAAAATAAAAATCTATGAAACAATGAAGAAGTTAAAAATAAATAGAAATGATACTAACCTCTTCATACCATTTTTTTGAAACTTCCGCGGTATCTTCAAAATCATCAATTAACTTGTCAAAATCTCTCTGTGGTATCGATTTTTGTTTATTATCTCTGTTTCTAGGCCTCATTTTGTATGAAATCTTTAATTACTATTTAACCTTAACCCGACATAATTTGACACGCGTGTTTCTATTTGAAACTTTGGGGTTTTCCCCCTAAATTTAGAGGAAAAAATGATATATGGAGTTCTTAGGAGGGTAAATTTTTAGGAGGTATTTTTAGGGATAAAATTTGTTTACGTTATTTAAGGCTTGGCAGTACTAAATGTAGTTTCTGAAATTATATTTTTCTAATTACTTCTTGAAAATTATAGATATTCAAACGGTTAATATAATATTTAATTTGAAATTGCTGTAGGGGAAAGTTTTTAAGCTGTTGGAAACACTGGTCGATAAGCAGGACTGTCAAGTCAGTAGCTACAAAGTTCCCTATTGCATTGAAAAAAATTCGGAAATATTATAAATTTTAATATTTTATTTATAAAATTTAATTACTTTCAATGTACATCAAATTTTATTTTAATGTCAATACGTAAAGAGATAAAAAATATGTGAAATTTATATTTTTTTGTTACAAATTTTGTTAGTAATCTCGCATGCAAATGTTCCTAGAAAAGACAAATGACAAGTGCGTGAAAAAGATTGTCTAAGCGTCATGGGCCGCATCAAATTACTGGGATATTTAGTAATTTTTACGATATTTTATACGATTAATGTAGGCGCAAAATCAAATTTAATAACTTTAGATGAAGATAATTGGCAACAAATATTAACCGACGAATGGATGGTTGAATTGTAAGTATTTTAACCTGCTATTCAATTGTGATGGCGTGTCAAAAATCATTATTTTGTTACGAGCTGCCTTGATTTTTCAACACATAAAATTTCCAGGAATTTTCACATTTTGATTCCATACCTTTAAAAATAAATCCGTGATATTTTATTGTAGTTACGCCCCTTGGTGTCCTGCATGTAAAGGACTAGGCCCAGTATGGAAAGATTTCGCTGAATGGTCGAAAGATTTAGGTATCAAAGTCGGGCAAGTCGATGTAACCACTTCTCCAGGATTGAGTGGGCGATTTATGGTTACCGCATTACCCACTATTTTCCAGTAAGTAACACTTAATTATTATCATCTATATGAAAATTTATCGATTATCTATAAGCGTAAAAATTCAGACTGAATTTGTAAAAAGTGGAGAATGATTTTTGAATAATAAACACATCGCAATGCAAAAACATTAAAAAGTTTGATGTAGCAAAAACTCGGTGAATTAATTAAGAGTTCTTTGAAAAATTATAATTTGGTTCTGTTTGCTACTAAATTGAAAATGAACACTAGGACTAGACAAACGCGACAATTATTGATAGTCATAAAACTTTTTGTTAACTTAGAAAAAAAAAAAGTTTTTGAGAACACCGAAGTTGATTGGGGAAACTTGAATATTTCAGTGTATTGAATGGAGAATTCAGACAGTATAAAGGCACAAGAGATAAAAGTTCATTCTTATCATTTATTGAAGAAAAGAAATGGAAAACTGTTGAAGCGGTTCCAGGATGGAAAGCACCAGATTCCGTACAAATGTCTGTGGTTGCTTGGTTCTTTAAACTTTCACAGATACTCAGGGTGAGAAATTATATCTATTTAATATTCATGAAAAACTAATGGCACGATTTTATTGATATTTCATAAATCACCTACACTATAGAATGCAATCACAGAATTCTACTTTTGGAGGATTGATAAATTAATAACAAACTAATTATATATTAATTAGGGTATTCACAATCAACTGATGGTAGAATATGGACTGCCAACGTGGGGTTCTTACCTAATATTTGCACTTGCCACAATTCTTCTTGGAGCTGTTTTAGGATTGGTAATTGTATTCATTTTTTATTTTGCTACAACCAAATAATGTTTTGAACATTTTCTATTTCTTTAAATTATAGGTTTTAGTATGCATGATTGATTTTGTGTATCCTCCCACTGTCAAAACAAAAAATGATGTCCAAAAAAAAAATTCTAAAGAAGATGTAAAACAAAGCGGCGATGAACTGGTAAGCATTTTAAAATTGGATATTTCGCAATACATATTTGTTGAATTTTATTTTACGCGTTATAAATATATGCAATGTATTTATAATCTCAAAGTCAATAGGTTAATGAAGTTGACATATAAAATAGAAATGACTCATTTCATTGAATCAATGATATTTTTATGATTCAAGGTTGTAATAAGTAGCAAACTTCGTATTAAAACAGAGTTAGAGTAGATAAAAAAAATAATTTTTTAGGCCGATGAAGATATCAAAGATGATTTGTTGGACGACGCCAACGCCAGTCAGTCGGAAGGTGAAAAGTATTCGGATTCGGAAGAAAACAATTCTGGCGGAGGCGAGCCGGACAGTCCTAGCGTTAGGAAACGAAAAGCCAGGAAAGCTGATTAATTCAACAAAAACTTATGACCGATTCCATTTTGTACCCGTATTGTTTTTTTCTAGCGACCTTTACACTACTTTGTAACTTTTTTCTTTTTAAATTAATAAGTTCCTGAAAACGATTTTTGCAGGAAACTAATTTGATGATAATACAATAATGCTGAGGCAAATTTTAAATTATGAAAACTAAAATGTAACGTGTTAAAAAATAATTTATTTTTACTATTTAATTATTAAACTGTTATTTTTTCCAATATAAAATGTTAAATTTTCACCATGAAAATTGATTCGAGTGAGATTATTAAAATATTGAATTATGATTTCCTTACCATGCCAAAAAAAGAAAAGCTTTTCTAGAATTTATGTAGATAACAGTTTTTGTAGAAAAAAAGATAGAGCAGTTCAAATTATTTTTCGTATACAAAAACTGTTTGATGGCACAATTTAAGGAATTTACTTTTGAATCGCCTTTTTATTTTTGTCAGCTCAGAATGAAAATAAAACTTTTTTTATGAAAAAGCGATAAACAAGAGTTGCATTTAATAACATTTTTAGATTTAGGAATTTGTATTGAAAATTATGTTCATATTTTTTTATACAATAAGATAAATTAAAAAGTATTCGATTTTTTCATTTTTTTTTTATTAATATTAGAAAATTATACATGCCAACAAAACTAAGTTTTATTCTTGTTTATTCTCATCAGAATTATCAAAATTAAATCTAAACTCGTTATCAGATGGCTGAAATTGAAACCGAGTTAAAATTGGTTTTTCACTTAACTCTAATTTTTTAATGTTGTTTTCTAACGCATTTTCCTCCGGTGTCGGGAAATTAAATTTGAAATTACTATCGGAATTCAAAAATGCCGACTTCTTAACGAAGACGTATTTACCGGACGGTGGTTTCGTCTTAAATTTGATTTGATTATTTGCTGGAAAAAAAAGATTAAGTTAGTCGGTTAAATAATGCTAAATGGTTCCGCAGTTCGGAAAAGGCACGATTAAAAACTGGAAGATGATTAAATATATGGATGGACACGGCGAGGAGTTCTAATCTCAAATGGTTAACATTAACAAACCTCTAGCTAATTTACGCTCTTCTTCCAACATTTTTGCTCTGTAATCACCAAAACAAGAACGCATTGTTTGTCTTTTGGCAATCATAGACGTTGTTGAACTTTTAAGAATGTTTAATGATTTTATAATACTTTGACCTAGAAAAAAAAAATTGAATTGATATTATAAATTACTTTTGGATTGTTTCCCTTATAACAAACGTTCTGCAAAGTTACTGTTTTATTTAATGTCAACAAGCTTCGAGAGATGTTCGAAAAACACTGCAACCAATACGCTCACCTCTACGTTGGTCATTTTTAACTGCTTTTAAATTATCTTCCAGCTGCTGAATACACCAACACAGTTCCACTTCGAATTGTTGTTGAACCTCTTGTGAAATTTCATTAGACGTTGAATTTGTGGAATCTGACGATGTTGAAGGCATTGGTATTTTATTGAGTTGAATTGTATGCTTTCCGCTGCTTTTATGTAGTTTAATTTTAGGTGGCATTATTATTTGCTTTTATAAAAATAAATATTACAAAATTTAGTTCACTGTATGCCTTTGAATACAAGTTCTATGCTGCTAAAATAATGTAATTTATAACCTAAAAACAATAAAAACACGACTCAGACGTCAATGGTGCTAGGTCGGTAAAGTTTAAATTTCTACCAACCTTCATCGTATGTCAGCTAGTTACAATTAATTGCAAATAGTGGCGCTACATTGATCCCATCATTTTTATAGATTATAGAGGCTCGACAACTTAGGTAATTAGCGTCTTTATTGCATCAAATAACATAATCATTTAAAACTAAACGAAATCACAAAACATCCATGAGCAGAGGCATTGATTCCATCATGAAATTGAATTTATGCGAAAATAATTTACATAGGTTTCTCATTTTTCTAGCAAAATATATTTCCCCATTAGTCTGTTTTTCTAATAATCTGTCAATCTGATTACGTTAAAGATAACTGTTCGTATTTAAAATTTAAATCTTGTAGATTTTTATTTGCCACGAGCATAGCCCATAGAACTTAACATATGGGACTCGCACCCACTGGGAACACATACGTATGTCGCAGTCATGTAATTTTTTCATATTAATTAACGTCTTTTGTTGATAATTTCAATATTCTTGATTGTTTTAAAATTTTTCTTAGCCTTATTTTTGCGTAGCCTTCACGCATTTTGGCTTGAGTTCATAACAAAAAAACTCGGGTCGCAATGCCAAACCCAGTCGACAATATGATTATTTGCTGTAAGAATTTATGTTCGTCTTTGGACACAATAGAAATGTAACCTCTTAATACACCTCTTAAAATAATATTTTTTCTTAATTCCAATATTTCACCTCTATTTTATCAATTCATCATCTGTACCAAATTATGTACAGCTTCCAGATTCGCAAGCAATTAGTGTTTTCATAAAATTTATAAATTTGGCCCTGTCCAAGCGATTTTATTAAAATTTTGGGAGGACCTTTTAATTGGTACTAAATAGTTAAATTTCAATTTTGAATCAATTCCAAGGACTGTTTTACACATACACTCATATTTTAAGAATAGGTCCATTACACATATTTGTAAAGTTTTATACTTCATGCTAAAAAATAATGTATTTTAGAATTTCATTTTTAAAACTATTTGTATGTAGATAATTCAAAACAAATATTAAAAACTACAATACTATAGATGACAGTAAACACCATATTGAAATTTATAACCACAAATTACGGTTAAATACGAGTATATCTAATCAATAAATTCCACTTCAATGTCTTCAAATTCTCTTTGTATCTGGCTCATAATGAATAAGTCCAATTTTTTTGAGGTTTCTTCAATAACTGTTCTGTTTTTGGCATGCTGTTTAAAATGACGGGTTTCCATCCAAAAAAGCACAATAACAAGGACATACGCCCCGAACATAAACACAATTAGCGATATAATAGACTCCATATTGACAGGCGTGAATGGTTTAGCCTCCGAAATCGTTACGGACTTCATGGAATCATCTTGCGATTTTTGAATAATTCCTGTTTCAAGCATTTTCAATAACCTAACGGCAGAAAAAAGTAAAGTACACTAAAGCATTAATAATCTGGATCTTCGGTATCCGTACAATTTTTTCCCTTATACGTGTATCTGGAACATTTCTTTCATAATTTTCATAATTCGACCTCGATCTTAATAACTATTAATATCCATTTAATTTCAAAAACCGAAACCGGAAACAATATCTCAGGAGAAAAAAAACCAAAGCCAGAATCTAATGAATCATGCTGGAATCGTGGAAACCAGTTAAAATCAGTTTTCACAATTACGGTGGAAAAGTCCAGAATTTGGGAAAAATTCTAATTTCAAGGCTTTTCTAACTCTACGGTCTTATGAAAATGTATCATAACAATAACAATTTTATTGAATCATGCGTCTAATGTATACTGAAAAAAAACATTATTTAGATACTTTTCAAAAAATTAAAAAAAAATACTCATGCTTTTAAAATTGAACCTGCGGTTTTTTGTAACCACACTGAATTTAAAAGAAAAATGCATTGACTGCATTTTTTAATAGCTAATATTTGTAAAATTAGCTGTTAGTCGTGATTCTTTGGCATTATTTCGAATTGATACATTTTGACATTTTGAGAGCAACTATAATTAATATAATACTTACATGCGGTTCAAAGGGTGTTTGAGACGACTTCCTTTGGTCACCGGAAAACTGTCGAATTCAACGATATCCTTGAGCGGGATGGCTTGTGTTGCGCAAGGTATATACGCCTTAGCCATGTGGGTCGCCATATAGACGTACTTGCGCTTCTCACAGATGCTCCGCAATCCCACTTGTTCTATTTCCGGTAAATTCTTCTCCGCGTTCAGCACTTTACGATATATGTCATTTAACAAGCCACCTTCTGCGTTCTGCGATCAAAAACACATCGTGACTGTTGAAAGTGTCTACATCCGAGCGAAAGTGCGTACTTTCGGCTTCGATTTTAATGCAGAAAGCCTAACATTTATGCACTGCTGGAATTACTCGCATACCGTCTGTAACAGCAGCCCGAAACAGTTTTCTCGTGCACACTGATACGAAAGTACGTACTTTCGACCGGGTATAGAAAGTTGAAATTCCTGCATTCGCCTCGGACATCTTGTGTCGCGCAGTGCAAAACTTATATATAATCTAAAAAGATGGGACATTTTATTCTTACATTAAAAGCTAATTGTGTTAGATACCTTTAACATAAAGAATGCAAGACCTCGAAAAAAAGTTCCTAGTGTATAGGATCCGTCCTCGTAGAGTTCAGTCAGCGAAGTGAATGGCCAAAAGGGTCTTGATACCGTAACGTGGCTTATAATCACACAACCGTACGCCGAATTGAACACGTAATACGTCAGACTCATTATTAAATACAGAATTCGCACTGATGTCAGTGCTTTAGGCTGAACGTTGATACCTGCGAACATTTAATTGACACTGACATACATATTTATATTAGTTTTTCGACCGGCTTCGCTTGCCTTTGAGTTATTGAGTTATTCATTTCTTTTTTAAGTTGATTACAAAAAAAGAATATTTTATCTCTTATTTTTCATGTTCTAGCATTGATAGTTTCTTCGTAATAATGACAAAAAAAGGCAAAATGGTATAATAAGAACTTAAAACTTTGGCATTACTTTTAGTGTAGCGTTGTGCAATGACCACCTCTAGTATTGCCAAAAGTGCCAATCCTACGAGACACAACCAAAGTGGTTTTGAAAATGGTCCAAAATAGTCCCACCATTTAAAATCTTCAGCGTTTTGTTTTAAGAAAAGAAACCATCTAAAATAAAGATTATTTTATTAAGATTTGAAGCAATAACGAAATTTATTCACTTCATGATAAAAATACTTTTATCTCACGACATTGAGCTAGTCAAAGGTTGCGGTAATTTAACTTTGTATATGCGTTGTATAAAAACTGATTTTTGTTGATGATGGGAGCTTTGCTCTCTAAATTTACATACATCCATTAATAAAATTGTTGTGAGTAAGAAGTGATTACATTATTGTTATTATTATTATTATTATTATTTTTTTTTTTGTTCTAATATTATATATTATATATGTTCAGAGTTTAGCCGCTCTGCGCACTAATCAACGATTTCTCAAATAATCAGCGTCAAATGAAGGAATATCTTACTTTCCAACCCATACTGGGTGCAAAAAATCCATAATATCAAACATTCGGGAGCCCATAACAAAACAAACAGCAGGTGTTTCACTTATTCCCGTAATAACACTGTCGATAATTTCATCAATTGAGGTTTTAGCAATTGCAGACACCAACGGTACTCTAACTAGAGTTCTGAAATTAATATTTTAATGGTTATCTGTGAAAACAAAAATCGCATGGAAATGGGGAATGAGTAACGCATCACGAATTGATAACTCAGCTACTCGAATTTGATTTGATATCAGCATGAAGACTATCGTGATGTGTGAAGTTTTTTCGACAATCGTGCGTTCGTGATACATTAGTTGGGTATTTCAGTGTAGTGTGCAATTATTAATTATACGCTATTGTTATCTGACGATCTCCAAGTGTCTTACCGGAAAACCATTGGCCCCTGAAAGAGAACATAATCAGCCGACTATGAATTTGGTAGCAGAAGTGTTGTGTCTGCAGAAACAGTATGTTGTGACCTCGGAAAGATGCGCAACGCGTCAGAGTCTTTAATCGTGTATTACAAATAAAAGAATAATTAAGACGTTCGAAAACTGTTTCTGTAACCTTAAGCTGCGACCAGACGTGCGGGATTCGCCGAATGCCGAGCCAATTATTCGCCGAATAGCGAGTAGTGGGGATGGGTGCTCGTACATCTCCGAGCGACGAGTATTAGTGCTCGCCTCTCCACTTCAAAGTGTACGAATACGAGAATACTTGTGCAAATTTCATCATTGTTGTCCATGATTAAAAATATTGATTCGCACCAAACGGATGCTTGCACTGCACTCGGCTATAATCGCTGTTCCCGAAAAAAACGACGCTTACGACGCTTTTAAACAGAGCCCACATGTCTGTATAAACATGCTCACTACTTGCCGAATACGAAGCCAAGCACTCGACACTAGGCGATTAGCGCTTGGCGAGTCCCGCATGTCTGGTCGCAGCTTTAGACGTCTTTCATTCCTAAATTAAGAGACATACGGAAGCTATCACTTATTAAAATATGTGAATTAGTTAAATAGATCTGAAAAATTATTCATATCATATAAATGTTACGTTTTGTTCACTGTATATTTGATTATTAACTTACGTAAAATTTAAATACAACTCCATTTCATTCCAAAGAACGGAGCAAAGAGCTTTGGGATTTAATTTGTATAAGACAACGATCTCAAGTCCGCTCATACTTCTCGAACTCATAAAACAATGATTATTTTTTTGATCATTCAACGAGGACCAATCTTTGTTGATCTTAAAATATGCCCTTTCATAGCATAAATCAATTATGGTAGATTGATTGTCTTTCTTTGAATCTAAAAATAGTAATTAATTACTTAAATACGATTAAATAATGATTGTTAAAAAATAATTATTCGGACCTAGATTATACATAATACTAAAAAAATTATATCAATATTGGGACTACTACTTATATTTAAATTATCGCAATATTATTTACATAGGGAACATATTGAGCAGTGGCGTAGCTATCGGAGTTCTATAGGCGACCGGGGCCTCCGAGTTCAGGGGGCTCTCGACCTCCCGAGCGATGTTCGAAATATCCTAATCCAATAAAGAATTTTCGACTTTTACCTTTTTGGCCCCTGTAGTCTGGTTCACAAGTTGAAAAACGTGTTAATTTTTGCTCATTGAATTCGTAGTCACCTCAGAAAAATGTGAAAGCCGCACATAAACAATTACATTACCCCACCTTATAATTATTTGTACATGATTGAATGTTGATTAGCTCAAAAATATATCCAAATACTCTTTTTCTTTTAAATTTCAACCACATTGTTGGATTGTATAAATAATCTAGGAGCTGACAATAGGGTATATGCATTTGGATTAAATTGAATTGATTTTTTTTCCCTGAATCCATATTGTCCTGAAATTATATCTGAACCATTATTTCCTTATTTAGTTTGTTTTTAATTGCATAAAATATTAATTAAAAAATGCAAAATATGCGACGGAAATTCGAATTTGCGAAACGCATCACCATTGGTCGTGACGTCAAATTCCACATCGGATTTATAGGCGTCGCTGTTTATATGGTTACTGAATGAAAAATTGTTTTATTTGTGCTTCTGTAGTGTTTTTCATTAGTGTGCAATTTATAGTAGTAGTAGAAAGTGGGATATTTTCACTTAAAAGTTTTATTAAATGATATGATTTTTTAGATAATCCCAGGAACATTTTAGGCTCTTTTTCTATAGCAGTTAACATGCTACAGCGCATTTCATTTTTAAAATGTTTTTCATCCTCTGAATCATCTTGCATCCAACTTAATTCAGAACTACATGGTTCATAATCATGAGATATCGTTGAAGAATTAGAGGAAATAGATACATTATCGACTGGGTTATCAGTGAATAATTTTCTTGGTTGCTGCCATGGCTAATTTCATGGGTGAAATTGCAATATTTTTTGATGGAAGAGAAAAGGGAGATAGTGCTACATTTGTCTTTTCCATAGTTAAATTAACATTAACACCTTTACTTCTATATTTCGTTTTGATATTTACTTGCACAGCTTTGTCACAGGGTAATTCGTCTGCATTATCACAGATTTCAATATGGGAAGTATCTAACAATCTGTCGAACTAATAGTCAACAAAACTGGTCGTGGATTTTGACGTCACTCAAGGTCCGCGAAAAATGGTGGCGTTCAAACAGATCAAATTTAAGCGATGTTTTAAATATTATTTAAAAAAATTTTTCGAGCATTTCCAACAGTATTTATATTTTTTACTATTTTATAACGATGTAAAAAGTGAATTAAAAATATAAAAAAAATACATGCATATTCCCTATTGTAGAGGTAAGTAACCCGAAAAAAATTAAATCGGTTACAGCTTATCTATTTTCTTTATTTTGCCATTATTGAACAAGAACTTTTTTGTTCAGAAAAATAAGCTTTATTGGAATATTTAATAATAAATGCGAAACTTCTTAAAAAAAAACAAATTTAATGCCATATCTTGTAAACGAAGCTTTATATAAAAAAACATTGCCGGCAACAATTTACCTCAGTAAAATGCTTTAATTTTGGTAACATGCAAATTTTCCATATTTTGCACTATACACAAGTTAAGTGATAAAATATATATTATCGTTAAAATCTATATGGACCAAAAGACTTCAACAGGCGAGTAACCCGGAAAAAAAGTTAAATCCGTTATAGCTTATCTATTTTCTGTATTTTGACATTATTGGATAGGAACTTTTCTGTTCAAAAAAATAAGTTTTATTGGAATATTTAATAATAAATACGAAACTTCTTAAAAAAATATTTTCATGCCGTATCTTGTAAACGGAGCTTTATATGAAAAATCCACTAGTCTAAAAATTTTTTTCAGAACATTCTTTAATTTTAATTGCTGAGTTAAGTGATAAAATACATATAGGTTGTATCGTTAAAATTTATATAATAATAATAATAATAATATGGACTTCTAGGCCATATAAATTTTGACTCCTGCCAACGGATAAACGGGTAACCCCACATAATTAAATCTATTTTATTGTCATGAAAATTGAAGGTCAGTGTTGTATTCGAAATAATTTTTAATAAACTTATCAACATGAGAATGAAAATTGATGTTTTTTAATTTTATGATCGATGACCCCCTAATTCTTTTGAGAAGTTAAATGCTGCCCCATTTTAACCTATGGTAGTTACACCACTTTTTGTATCATCTTCAGAGTATTCAATGCTGTCAATATTATCAGTATTTCGTTGAGAAAATCCTTTATATGCGTCATTCGCTCTAAGTTTAAAGAATATCCTAACTAAAATAATTGTTCCACGCATTTGCATACAAATGTGACATACGAAAAAGAAACAGAATGATGTACTAAACGAATGAGCTAAAATCAGTGGCGTAGCTATCGGAGGGCTAGGTGGTGCAGTGCTCTGGGGCCCCCAGACTCAGGGGGTCCCTCGGCGTCCTGAGCGACGTTCGAAAACGTTATTTAAATTAATCAAATAAAGAACTTTTGACTTTTGACCCTTAGGCCCCTGTAGTTCGGTTCACAAGTTAAAAACCTGTTATTAGTGTATTTGCCATAGGCAACATACACTATTGGCGTTGGTCGGATGGCGGGACCTAGGGGTCGGACCAAAATTTCTCGACGTTTCATAACCTTCTAAACACTTTGGCACCATTTTTAAAAATGTATATATATATGTATATATATATATATATATATTTATATATATATATATATATATATATATATATATGTGCGCTATAACTTTCGAAAGAGTTAATTGATTTTTACGAAATTTTGCCCACATGTTGGAATCCACCACCGCAAGAACCCTATTTAAAATAGGCCCAATCGGACCATTTTAAGGGTAGTTTTTAGGGGTTGAAAAAAGTTTTTGGGCCCAAAAATGCCTAAAAAATTCTCAGAATCGTTTCAAAATTGAAATTTAACTCTTTAATAGCAATTAAAAAGTGCTCCTAAAATTTTAATAAAATCGGCCCGACAGGACCGGATTTACAAATTTTATGAAAACACTAGTGAATTATTTGCTGAAAGGTGTATATAATTTAGTTTAGAGGTTCGATTGATAATAATATTGCAACTGAGAAAAAAAATGTTCTTTTAAGGGGTGTATTAAGGAGTCAAATTTATTATTTTGCCCAAAAAACCAACTTAAGTTCGCATAATAAAGCCACACTGCCTATATTAGTAAATACACTATATTGTCGGTAGGGTTTTGGCACTGCGACCCGGGTTTTTTTTTGCTACTGCGAGTTAAAATACGTGTCATAGTTCATTGGAGTCGTAATCACCTCTAGAAAAATGTGCAAAAGTTTCAATATTTACTTTGTATCTAATTACCAAACAGTTATTTTTATAAATATTGGCACGTACTTACCTTTTACTAAAAAAATGTTTTCGCTAAATGAAAATATTTGACACTGCAGCAAATTGAAGCTGCTTTTCTCTTTTTGTGAAAAAATAATCCATTTAACGTATTTTATGCGAGACTGTTGTATGACCTAAACAGTAGTGTAGGCTTGAAAAGTGTAATACTAATTTACTTTAGTGTTAACAAATCGCCACTTTTTTATGAATACTGAAACTTAGAAAACGTTTTCATTCTAAGGGATTGATTCATTTTTTTTTATCCAAAAATAAATAATTATACGTATAAATACCATAAAGCATGTATTAGATAATGAACAATTTGGTACCTACTTGCAAACTAAATGTTTGTAGGGAAAGTGATCGTTAATCTAAAATGAATTAAGCGAACAGTACTGTAACGATGACTCACTTCTACTATTTTGCTACCTATTTTGGAATACTGCTTTAAGCCGTCACTCGAGTTGCGGAACAGTTTGTATATGAGGTTAGTTCAATTTTTTAATTGTATATGAAAACTCTCGACATGCATAATTTTTGTTGATGATGGGAGCCTTGTTCCCAAATGTACATCTAATAATTGTCGTGGCTAAGAAGTACCTATATTGGTTTTTTTATTTGTTTTTAATAAACAAGATATTTGTTGTCCTAACTCTTAAAAATATTGTTTACAAACAATCATTTGAACTATTTTTTCTGCGTTTTAAAATATCAATTTTACCTTGCAAATCTCTTGAATAAATGTTGAATTTACTGGCGAAAATGCAACAAACAAGTGTTGATTGTGAATTTGTTTGAATAATACTTTATTCAACTGTTTGACTGAATATTTAGTAATTATTGAGACGAAACCACTTTTCTGTTCTAATAAACCTTTAAAAATTTTCAGTTCACTCCCAGACGTTTCTTAAAAATAATAAATAAAAATTCTACTGTTTTCATAAATCAGATTTTGGGGTCATTTATGTCATAGTCAGGGGATTGATTTCTCCCTTGCTATAGATAACAACTCCCTTCATTTTTTTATATCTTTTATATTTATATCTAAAGCTGCGACCAGACATGCGGGATTCGCCGAATGCCGAGCCGATTATTCGCCGAATAGCGAGTAGTGGGGATGGGTGCTCGTACACCTCCGAGTGACGAGGATTAGTGCTCGCCTCTCCACTTCAAAGTGCACGAATACGAGAATACTTGTGCAAATTTCATCATTGTTGTCCATGATTAAAAATATTGATTCGCACCAAACGGATGTTCGCACTGCACTCGGCTATATTCGCTGTTCCCGAAGAAAACGACGCTTTTAAACAGAGCCCACATGTCTGTATAAACATGCTCACTACTTGCCGAATACGAAGCCAAGCACTCGGCACTAGGCGATTAGCGCTTGGCGAATCCCGCATGTCTGGTCGCAGCTTAATGGTGCTATTGTCTAAAGTCATTGATAAACATAACCCTACTGCCAGACTATGCTCCTCGCACTGCTCCTCGTTCTGCTAATCGCGCTATCGCGATGTTGCCCTAAGTGGCCAGACACTGCTGTACTCGCGACGCTCCGCACTCGGCTTTCGCCTTTCGGCAATGGAGGTCGATACTGTGGCAGCGTGCGCACTATGCCTTTACACTTAGATCGCTTGATGCGTACTGAGTGGCGCGGGAGTATGTGGCCGGCTTACTCGTGCTTTTATTGCCGGTCCTTTGACTCGCGCACAAAAAACCGACAATCGAGGGAGCACTGAGCATGACGAGGAGCATGACGAGTAACGCGGCCACACAACGTCTCTGCCTCCTTTCCTCGCTACTTCCCATGCCACTCGTCGAGTGTGTGGCTGAGGCATTACAGTGCTGTTAAATTTTTTTCACTTTCTAACTAATTTGGCATTACATAAAGTAAAGTGTAACAGAAATTTTACAGTGACCGTCAGAACAGCACCATAAGTTTTGAGTTGTAGATCAATTTTATAAATTTGAATTTTGTTTTATAGTTAAAAGTACCGTTGACAAGAAATACAATATGTAAACAAATACCTGTCTGCGAAACGCTTGGTAGAAGATACGTATTTGATATATGCTTGTCTTGCTGAATAGATATTATAATATTTAAATATAACCAAATAGCCGTCATTTTCAAAATTACTGATTCAAAATTTTCAAATGCAACTATAAAAGTTTTAATTGTAGAAAATATGTTACAGATGCTTAAATATGAACATGACAGACTAAAGTCGCTCGACAGCTGAGATCAACATCGACTTTACAATGATCAATGAAAAGGCAACAACGTAATTTTCGATATATCGATTGTGTTTTGCCATAATGGAGTATTTTTAAATGGAACGATGAAATCATTAAATATATTTCTTTTGTATTATTTACCATTAACAGAGTATAGCACAAAGAATTCCAATTTATTTTATGAATTTTAAATGATAATAATATATAGTAGGTACACAAATTAATTAAGGAGGTACCTAGCCTTGAATCCACTATGTTAAAAAGACATAAATGTGTGTCCTTTTGAAACGTATGTGGCAGAGACGATTTTATAATATATCATTTATATTAGTTTATTAATTTATATTAATTATATTATATTATATTACGTTATGTTATGTTATATTAATATATCATTTTGAAACATATTTTTGATTTTTAATTAGTGTATTTGCCATATGGCAACATACACTATTGGCATCGGTCGGATGGTGGGACCTAGGGGTCGGACCAAAATTTCTCGACGTTTCATAACCTCCTAAACACTTTGGTACCATTTTTAAAAATGTTTATATATATATGTATATATATATTTATATATATATATATATTTATATATATATATATATATATATATATGTATGTGTGTGTGTGTGTGTGTGCGGGCAATAACTTTCGAAAGAGTTAATTGATTTCAACTAAATTTGGCCCACGTGTTGATATCCATCACCGCAAGAAGCCTATTTAAAATGGGCCTAATCGTGCCATTTTAAGGGTAGTTTTTAGGAGTTGAAAAGTGTTTTTGGGCCCTAAAATACCGAAAAAATTCTCCGAATCATTTCAAAATTGAAATTTAACCCTCTGGCAGTAATTAAAATGTGTCCCTAAAATTTTAATGAAATCGACCTTACAGGACCGGATTTAAAAATTTTAAGAAAGACTATAGTATGCAGATAGTGAATTATTTATTGAAAGGTGTATATAACTTGGTATAGAGGTTCGATTGATAATAATATTGCAATTAAGAAAAAAAAATGTTATTTTAAGGGGTGTATTAAGGAGTAAAATTTTTTATTTTGCCCAAAAACCAACTTACGTGTGCATAATAAAGCCACACTGCCTGTATAAGCAAATACACTATATTGTCGGCAGGATTTTGGCATTGCGACCCGGGTTTTTTAGTTTACTGACACTAGTCAACAATTTTATAATAATATGTATACATCTTAATCGACAGTTGTATGCAGAACGTTCTGTATATCTTGTTTGTTCATAATTCGAAGGTTTATCGCTGCTCTACTAGAAAACAAGCCGTTAATACTTAAATAATATTAGGTCGCAGCCTGTATAAAGCCTCGGCTTCATACATGGTTATCTAATAGATAGCGAGAGTGAATCGTCCATTCGGGTGTTTCTGTAATAGATTGACCGCTTAAATTTTCGAATTAGTGTTAGCTGTTGTAATAATCACTTTATTTAAAATATTAGTTCGTAAGCCTTAAATAATATACGCTGCTATTAGATAGTTTTTGATAAAATAATCAAAAATTGTACTTTAATATTGTTTTTTAAGTTCTTAATCAATTTGTCGGTGGCTCTTTAAAAGCAGAAATTTGACAATTCGAATGACAGATGTCTGACAAAATAATGTCTATTAAAAAAAAAATGAAATACTGTTCTGTTAAACAACTGTGTATATTTCTAAAAATTGATTTCCCGAATATAAATAATTAATTATAGACAACTTTGTTGAAAACGGCACTTTTATTTATATACTAATTTCGTAATATGATCGATTCTTATACAGTGTGACACTTAATTATAAATTATGACAAACAATAATGCATTGAGCTTCTATTTTTTTTCGATAATTTTAAAATTCAACAACTCTTTTTTCAATAATATCTTTCAATACTTCAACAGATAGTTTTGGAGTTCTTGGTCTTGATGGATCCGAAAAGTTTACGTGGTATAACCCAAATTTCAACCTAAAAGTTATATTTGGTAAATTCATCTTTTAAAAAATTATATTTGATTATGCGTAATTCTTATATTATTTTTGGCTCATTGGAGCTGTATAAAGACGACTTGCAAAAATAAATATCTATGCAATCAATTTTTTGAAAAAATTAAAATATGACGATCGTTCATAATTTTATTATCTTAGCAATTTACAATTATTGAGGCAATCTGGTATGTTAATGAAATTATTTCATCACTAAATTTTTGCATAAAAATAATACCTACGCTGTATATGATCGTCAACAATTTAGTGAGATAATCTCATTTTGTATTTTTATTCTCTGAATTAGGAATTGAGTTTATTTGTTTATTATTGTGAAACCTAACCCCCTATTTTACGTATTATTAGTCTGTAAATTGCCAGGCTGATACAGTTTTCCTAGTATTTTTTCATATGATTAATTCATTACAGTGGAAAAAGTTTATTTTGATAAAAAAAATACAAATTACTTACGTATAGCCGCTCTCCCATTCAAAAAGATCCATTAAGCTCCAGGCCGCATAACCAATGACATTACAACCATCGGTTATTGAATTGGCTACTGTATTCATGTATTTCTAAACAACAAAATATATATTTTATGCAAAAATAATTATGCTTATCTACTACATGTATTTTGATAACAATCTAAAATGTGGATTCTTCGAAACACTCCAATTATTATAATGACTAAAAATTGCCATATGAAATTATATAATAATAGCTGATTACGAATTAAGAAGTATTCGTGAAAAAAACAAAAATCTAACAGACTGACCTTAAAGTAATCGATTCTGTCATAATCATCCAATTGTCCGTGATCAGCGTACCCATTTTCCGTAATTAAAACGGGAGGGTTATCATATTTTTCCATAATCCACATTAACAGTTTATAAAGACCGTGGGGCGCTGTCTAAAAATTATCATACAAAATTTTAGAAGTAAAATAAAGCTATCTATGGTCAAAGCGTCTTATATCATATTTTTGATAAAATAAGATAAACAATGATCGAACTTTCAAGTTTTAATTTAATTTAATTTTAATTATTTGCTACACAAACTGTGATCAGAACTGAAGATCTTGGAAACGATTGAACTGGCCAGCGATATATTGTGTTAAGATAATGAAAGGAAATGGTAAAATATCTTGTGATATCAGTTATACTTTAGTAAAGAACTCTCCAACCCAAGCAGGATCACTCTTCCTTCTAAATCCGCAATCTCTTTTGTAGGACGGTGTCGGTGGTATATTGTCATCTCCGACGGCGTAATAAGTTGAGTAATGATTAAGACCGAAGAAATCGCTCGTTCCACGAATCTCATCGATTTCGTGTTGCGTGAAGTGGGGTAAGCGTGATCTAGAGAAACCTTCAGCCCTGCTCATTGCTGCTATACGTTCTTTCATCTTAGGTGGATAGTCACCCTCTTTAGAAAATATCGGATGAGCATACCAACCAATCTAAAATCAAGTTGTTAAACTATTATTTTGTTTGTTGTCCTTTGTGAGCTTACATTCTACATAAATATGTTTTGGTTTAAAAAGACGATCAACAATTAAGCTACATGCTCAGAAAGGGGGCGGTTACTTGGTGACATTTCTCCAGCCCAAGTTCTAAAAGCAAAAGTGCACCCTATATATTTTTTGAATTAAAAAAAAAAAACAATTTCATTTTAGATGGAAATGTTTGATAGTTTGAAAATTAAAGTAAAAAACAAAGATAATATTAATAACAATTTACTGCACGCATGAATGTCAGATTAGACATATTGCAGACAATTTATGACGGTTTCTTGTAACTCACTACTCACTACATGTGCGTAAGTTTAGGATTGACAAATCCAACTAAAAAAATCCCAGTATGTAATGTACGACAGGTCAACGCGCATCTTTTTGTGTAAATCCATATTTTTTTTACCCTCACCTCTTTCTGAAATGACATCATAGTCGTTTTTTAATGATACCCTCCCAATATTTTTGCAGATTTGTATAAACAATCAATATGCAATTATTTGGCGATTGCAGTGACAATTTCCGATATATTAATTCATATTTGTTAAAAGTAAAAACAAAAATGTGAGATTGCCGCTGAATTTTCAACAGTTTATTTGACACAAATGAATAACGGGGTAAAGGTAAAAAAGATGCGCGCTAAAGAACTGAGCTTGACCTGTCCAAGAATTTTAGCGCAAATTATCTGCGATTTTACTCATACGAATTGTTCCGCACTAAACGTACGCAGTGCAATTCATGGCTCATTGATTTCACGTATTAAACCATGCTTACAGCCATTTCAACAGCCATTTCGGCAACTTCCTTTGCTGCAGGGCTGTCTTCAGTTGGCTCGTACCAGAAAGTGTCTAGAGTTATGCCGACGGTACCTATGATGCATACAAAATTTTAAAAAAAATGATTTAGTAATTCTACAATCTACTACTTTTGGTATAGTGTGGTATATTGTTACTTTCTGAAAAGTAATTTTTAACAAAAAAAAATTCGATTTTGTAAAAGATGTATAACTGATCTATAAGTAAGTGTAAAAAATATTTCATTTTTTTGTATCTCATTATCTATAGATAAAAAGTGAATTATTTGTGGTCTTGAAAATATAAAGGTACGTCTAGAGCAAAACTATGGGGCTGGTCGGGCCCACTCGGCCTACCTCTATATACGCCTATGCTAATCGTTAATAAATTTAGTTCATGTTTATTTTATTGTTATTACACATAATTAAATACAATAAACATTACAGTTTATGGAATTAAGTCACGGCAACTGGTTAATAGTCATAAATATTAATAAACAAAGAAAAAAATGAAATGTGTTTCATTGCTATTTGCTAATAAATTATTTATCCAAGAAAATTGTATTTGCGGACTTAGACCATTCCCTAAGTAATCATTCCACGTTAAGTGATACAAAATATTATTTTACCTCTTCGACAGCCGGAGAAAAAATAATGCCTGTACCAATAAATTTTAAAGATATGCTGCCGTAAACCCTTAAAAATTCAAGTATCGATCAAATTGAAAAGGTGCTTAGCAAAGTACTAAAAACACTCCAAAAAATTCTAGTCGAATAACTAGTAAGTCTGTCGTAATACAGAATATAGTGAAACTGTTTCGATTCAAGTAGTACTTGATAGATAATACAGTAATTCGCTTGATTGATTTTCTGAATAATGAGACGAGTCAAGTTCAGTGTTTGATAATTATTTTATTTTTATTTCAAGTCGAGAAGTGCAGGAATGAAAATTTTAAATATAAAAAAAAACATGCTAAAAACCTTTCTCGACTCAAAAATTGAGTACGTTTAAATTTTATCCTGCACTTTAAATGATGAACCGGTATATTAATTTAAATTTGAACAATACCTCGTTGTCTGCGTTTGTAATCAGTCTGGTACATTCTGTAGACGCGAGCGTGCGCCTTGAGCACAGTATGTGCACACAGATAATTACCAATGCCGGATATCTGTATAGCCGGAGCGTTTACTCCAGATCCATAACCGAACTCGCATGTGTGGTACGGCTCGTTGAATGTTGTCCACACCTGTAGGCACATAAGTTGCTGATAAATACCAGGTGTACAATAATTCCTGTTTTTAAAATTGATTATTTCACCGCCAGTAAGAACGTGCAGTGATTTTTTGAAAATGTTTCTATTAAGTTTCATAAGATAATTCGTTCAGACTTTTGAAGAAAGCTGTTATTTATTTTTCATTTTAGCAGATATTCGTTACAAATGATATAAAAAGTCATAAAAAATAAAATATAAATTATTATATTACTAATTCGCAATTTGTAATTTTTGTTTTGCACTGTTTGCCACTGTAAATTAGCTTTGCTTCGATGTACAAGAAAATAAGTCTTCCACCAACCTTGACCCTATCTCCAAACAGATCAAACAGTAATTTAGCATAATCAACAAAATAATCTGCCATCAATGGATTAGTCCATCCACCCAAATCTTGCAGCCTCTGGGGTAAATCCCAGTGGTACATTGTCACGTATGGTCTGATGCCGTATTTAAGTAGTTCGTTAATAACATTGTTGTAATATTGTTTGCCTTTCTCATTGATCTCGTTGGAAAAGCCAGTAGGCAACAGACGAGACCACGATATTGAGAACCGATAAAAATCTACGCCCAAATTTTTGACCATCTGAATATCTTCTTTGTATTTGTGGTACGAATCGCATGCCACTTTAGCGTTTAAGCCATCCAAAGTGAAGTTCGGCCGAGTTCGCAGCAAATGATCCCAAATGTCGTCAGTTCTACCTACAATTGGAAGCAGTTTGAAATATTTTTCCACTGTATGTCAACGTATTCACCATCACTATCAGTTGTGTGTTGGAATCTCACGACTGGTGAGGTATTTGATAAACTGCATAAATAATTTACGCAAATAATAATAATTATCAAGCTGATTCAACGGCGGTGGTGTATCTGGCAAATATTCGTGCTGGGTTATATACTTGTCAAGTATTTGTTTTGGAACGCTTCCATGTTTTCGAGACAGAAACTTGTCTTCCACTTTTTACTTTTTTTACTGGCGCCTTTGCGTCGAAGAAAAGAAATAATTGAAAGCGTTGTTTAGTAGAGTCTTAAACGCCAAGCAAAAGCAAATTCGCATAATTCTAAAATCTAAATGAATGTCATAAACTTTAAATAGTGCGTTGACCGAATAAAACACAATTATTACTCGTTAAATATACCAGTCGTTGATGGAAGCCGGACATAATTTTTTTTCTTGTGTCCCTCGTGCATCGCATTTGTCAAAGTATATACCAGTTAAAGTTGACGGATTCCGGCTTTAGAAAGCGGTTAGGCGTCACTAAATCTGTCTTGCCTTGATTTTAAGTCGTATTTCGTAATGCACTTGAATTCGATTTTAATTTTTTAGAATGTGAAATATTATAAATTATTCCAAGTTAGTGCAGTTACATGTATATAATAAAAAAAAATAATGTGACGAAAGAGTTCAGTGTTTTACAATATAGATAAACTAATCTTAATACATTAGTGGTTAGACATTACTATGAAAATATTCATGTTAAAAATGCTAATATTTAATAAAATTATTCATGTTAGGTGTGTTTTTATTTCCGGTTGTCGCGCACACAAATTATATTACCTGCTATAAAATATTTATTTTTAGATCATGTGACATTTATTGATTGTTAATTTATTACTTTAACTGTTTTTTATACTTTTATAAAATGCATATTTAGTCAAGGTGCTTGACTAAATATAATTTATCGTAGCGAGATTATACGAGGTAGCGGAAAACATTAATTGATAGTTATCATGCGTTATCATGCGATAGATATCATGCGTTTATTTTGATAATATTATTTAATATATTTGCTTGTCATATTAAAAAAATATATATTAAAATAGAAAATTAAGTTTCTGCAACACTAATAATTTTAAAAAAACCGCGAATGTTTCATTTTTTTCCTCTTTTTAGTGACTTTTTGAAGGAGATAAATATTTTTTAAGTTTTTTTATTATTTTCCTTTTTCGCACATCTTTAATAACATTTCGTAATTACTCAGTTTATAAATCATAAGCCATTATAGGCAGTTACCGGCTATATAGAGTAAATCGAGCCTAACAACACACGTGGTTGAAACATTTTTTTCGTTGACGTTCTCATTTTCCATATAAACGTGCAGCCTATTAGTCTCGCATGACCGGCCTGCATAAAACACTGCCAGTTTCGAGTATAATATGCTATCTTAACAGATAAGATTTGTTCTAAAACAATTACTTTTTCACCTAATAATGCAGTGTTTTCAATTGAAGACATGTGTTTGATTATCTCTGGAATTATTATTTTACCAGGCATATTCCGTATCGAAGTTATTAATTGTAAGTTCTTGTGTCCGTATAATAACAGAATGTCTAGGTTCATTATATCTATGCTTTTTTACTTAAACTTATACATATATTTACCATCTTCATTCGAAGCACCTTCTATTTGATATGCTGCTGTGGCAACGCCAAATAAGAAGTCCTTTGGAAATTGGAATGATTTATTTGGACTAAAAAAAAATAAATAAAATCTTCTAGCGTCTGAAGATGAGAAAATATTTTTTTTTCTTACAGTTACATTTGAAGATAAGAAATGTAAATAAATAAATTCAATTTAATAAAAAATATGTTTTCCGAAACTTCGCGACATCTATAAATTAAGAATAGCCGAGTTCGTATAGGGGTATTTTGTAAAATTTGCGTTTAATTGGATCTTCCCATTGCACATTTCATCTCATCTAAATTTAGATAACCTTCAAAATCTATCAGCAAAGTGTTCCTTTTTAAAAAGTAATACACCACTCGATTTATCTACTATATTTTTACTGTTAAAGGAATATTACTGTTTAAAATGCACTTTTTGTTTTCCCAAGAAATCATCAGGGCAAGTTTAATATAAACTATCAGATGGTCTTGAATGAATGTAACGAAGACCTGGAGAAAGGTTAATTGTTGTTTGCAATATCTCTCTGCAACTTTGTGCGGGCCTCGAAACTAATTTCTCCACAGAACACAGATGCCATCAAAGCTTAGCCGGATGGTGTCTCTGACTTTTGGTTCAATAAAACCGAGTTTTGCGTAAATTTTAACAAGAAATGGACCACTCATTTATACAGTTTACAATCACCGATATTAACTAGTATTTACAACGCAATAACTGGTGACTACTTACTCGTAACCAGCTGGTGTCCACTTATTATTAGACGATACAATTGTAACTGCAATCAAAACGACGACACTGAAATCATAAAACACATTACCTACAGCTAATTAATATATTTTTTTTAATTTTCTCAACGTGCATCATTCGTTACAGGGTCATATTAATTATGATTATGCATGCACAATGCACAAAGATAATACAGGATGATTTTTCACGGCTGTTATTACCTACATCTTTTAATGTTTTACTTTCATTTTTAGAGTTTCGTCTGTCTACTACTTTAATTGAGTTTATTCTTGTTTTAAATTTTATACTATATGTATTCTGTTTTACAATCTTTATACTTTACTTTGTTTTTATCGATTATTTTTTAGGTTCTATAGACGCTGATCACCTCACTTGTCGAGCATTTACAATCTACAATGAAATCTTTTTTTTTTATTCTTATTATGTACAGCAGTGTTTTTCAACCTGTGGGTCGCAACCCCCAGGGGGGTCGTAAAGCGTTATTTGGGGGGTCGCGGCTAAAAGAAAAAGGTAATTGTAGGTTCTACACTACAATAGAAAAACCTCCACAGCCAAGTTACTACTTGCAGAGCTCTCGCGACTTCCTTGCGAAGTAGGTACACTTGGTTTTTCGATCAATATAGGTCGACCAGTAAGAAAAATAAATACAAACTGATATAGTTTTATTAGGTCTAGGGGGTCGCCACACTTTTTTAACGCGTAAAGGGGTCGCGTGTTCAAGAAGGTTGAAAAACACTGATGTACAGTATTTAAAGGATGCAGCTTTTAATATGTGTCAAACGTAGATCTATTTTAGTTGCAATGTTGACAAATATCAAAATTTTGTAGGACAACATTAATTTATATTGTGAATTTACTCAACAAGATTCAAGTTTACTTGACTCGCACCGTGTTTATGGTTCATTTAGAAAGACATCCTGCAATGTCTGTACAAAGTTAAAACGTATTCTCTGCTTTGCATTAACAGAACTTAACGAACACATATATACCTATTTAACCAATGTACAACCTTTTACGTGTAATATTATAAATTAACTTCCTAATTTAATTTTTAAATAAAAAGAACTGTGTTTTTTTTTTCTTATAAATATTATATTTGAAAATGGTTGTGGATTCGCAGCTCATTTAAAATAATGTCGATTTTACTTACTCATGGTGATCGATATTTCAATACATTTCAGGATTTATGGAGAACAATTCACGCATACAATTTGTAGAGCTATTTTGTACACAAATCCTGAGAATACTTTTATGTACATCGGAATATCGATCACAATTAATAGTATTAACAGCAAGATTAATTTAAACAGCTTATGAATCCGTGTCCTTTTTCAAATTAAATAAAGAAACTTCCTACAAGCGCTGTAGTGGTTAATATTTTAATATAATTTGTTGAAAGGTAGGCCTATGTAATTTATGACTATTTGATATTATCTTAATGACTTTTATTCTTAAAAGGGATGCATAAACAAATAATGGTAATAATAATAATTCAAGACAAAATACAATTTTTAAAAATGTTGCGGCAATCGACCGATCAATCATGATCGACGAATTGGGCTTAGACGCTAATGATCTTACTTGTCGAGTGTCTATAATCTGCCATGATCTAATCTAATCACGTCGAATACCACTCATCTGACAAAAAGGTAACTGAAATGAGATTTAGATATTCAAAAAATCATCGCAACTTGCAATTAACACAAAGTATGTACTTAAGACAGTTGCTAAAAAATCACTTACCTAGTAATAATAATAACAACAACATATTTCGGCATTCTAAGAGCCATTGTTTGATCAGATCACCTATAAATAAGCAAAAAATAAAATTACATAGAAAACGTGTTTTTTGTTTACACTTTTCAAGAGAACTATCGCAAATACTTGTAATATTTTAATATTTGTACCCAGTTCTTCGTTAAGTGGTTAATAAAAAAAATGTTGAAGAATTGTAGTAGGAGAATAAAAAAGTAAAGTGAATGATTGGGTTCGGTCTCGAACTATCCTTTATATACTTATTTATTTTCGAACACATATCTAATCTAAAATAGCACAATTTGGAGACAATAACATCATTATTTGTGGAACACTACTTCTATTGACAAACTACAATTTCGAACTTACTCGAAATGGATTATTAATCAACAGATACATAAACTTTTAATGGGAGCTCAATCAAATTTTTAACTATCTGGCCATTTCTTTGCATTCGAGTTAAGATAGAGTTGCCATCAAAATCGACATTATACGAGAATGACTCTATTGACACGTCGAGCAACGACGAGCCACGGGCGAAAGGAAAGCAAGTGCACGCTTGTCAAGCATGGACCAGCACGATGTCGCACACTAGACCGACATATAAGTCAGCACAAACTAGCGTAAATCAATACAAACCGGCAGCTTTTAGTGCAGTTTCACGAACGACACATCACTAGCACACTACATCGATCCAGCACGGCTAGACACAATTTGCAGGCGACCAACTGACGATCGGTGCTGGCTGCTGGTTGCAGGGGCTGGTCTAATTAAGCAGCATGAATACCTTCACGAACAGGCTTTTCTAAAGCATGCTGATTCACCCTTGATAAGTGTGCGCGGTTTTTTAGTAAATAAGACTTAATCGTTTACTGCTAAAAGGTGATAAATAATCCAGCGCGATTTAAAAGGTTTTTTGTACGAGCTCTATTGCTAACGCTGAGTGTAGATATAATCTAGAACTTACCAATTTTAAAATAATTTGATTTAATTTAAACGTTTGATATTTGTGTACTTCAGAAAATATGTGATCAGTACCTAGTCAATGTCATAGTTTTATCTTTTTATAATAATGTGAAAATAATCTACAGAGGAATCTCTTTATTAATTTATAATTTAAGTTCACATAAAATAGTAGATTGTGTGTCTAGAGACATGTATTTTCAGCGAGGAGTGACATGTTAAAAAAAGCCGTAAGAAAAGGAAATTAGAGACATAGGTTCTGTTATAATTTTGTAATTCCTGCATAAATTGGGATCAGGATTTAATTTAATCGTGATCCCATGAAATCCTATTGTTATTCAGGGTTTCTGGGTGTGACTTTCAACGTTTAAAGTACTTTTAAAAAACATTTTAGCATTTAAATCGAAACCGTAGTCTAAATTCTAAGGAGGGGCTCTGGGGGGCTCGTATGCACCATACACATAATTTATTATACGAGTATATGTATATGATTTAATGTATAAACGTGTATTATGCGCGCGTTCATGTATTTGTTATTTATGGACGGGCTTCCGAAATTTTTGGTGGCATGGTCTCTCCTCGTGCGGCTCTGATTGAAATGTACTGTAGTTTCCATGGTAATTCAGTGCTAAAAGTAGTTCCAGAAATTCAGCATAAATGAAACAACTAATAACAAATTAATTTTTACTGACCTTGATATATATTACAAATAATTAAGTCAAAGTTTAAAATCTCACTTCGACGCACATAGCCTAAACAAAAAAACTTTTAAAAAATTGAACTTCTTTAAAAAACACCGAACGGTGCCACTGTAGTGAGCAAAAATTGATTCATTATCAGGTATTATAATGAATTATTGTTTATTGTTAAAAAAATAATAATTTTAAATAGTGTTTATCTCAAGTGGAGATGAATGCATATGACAATAGAAAATAAAACAAAGAGATTTTTATAGTCCAATAAATATTATTATGTTCCTCACTTCCAAATTGATAAACCGTTGATTTGTTTTTTATAGTGTATCTGCCATATACTCGTACGTATGGCACATACACTGCTAGCGTCGGTCGGATCACGGGACCTGTGGGTCGGACCAAAGATTCTCGCGTGTGTGTGTGGGCAATAACTTAATTGATTTTAACGTTTGGCACTTATCAATACTAACCTAAGAATAATTGATTAAAAATAACGGGAGCTCTATAATTTCGTTTTGTATTTTGTATGACACCAATAAGCATTGTCAGATCTTTTGGTGTTTGCGCAATGCGCATGTTTGTACCAGCATGGCTTGAAAACGGCTGAACCATTTTTAATACACCCTAGCAGACTATTAAATGACACCAAAACTTAAATTTAAAGTACTTTTTACCCAGTTTTACTCTATTGGAGTCTGTGATTTAAATTATTTTTGGGCGAAATCGGGAATTTATAAGAATTTGAAATATAATCAAAATTATCCACCGTTTCTATTTCTTTAAGTGTTTTATTATATTGTTTGTTTCTTTTCTTCCTATTTATCAATAAAAAAATATTTCGTATTTGAGTTACAAGTTTAAAGATTAATTTTTATTTTTTTAAACCTTGTAATTAGTTTACCTAAGAGTTAGTATAGTTTCTTTTCAATATATGTATAATATCTTATTTTTATGTAGATAAAACATTGTTATTTAACAATGAATTAATTTTTATTATGCAGTTTTCAGACATTAAAGATTATTTCTTGTTTTTTATTGTATTTATAAAGTACAAGTATAATATGATATGTTCCCAATTAAAAGTCAAGCTCAAGATATAATAAAATACAAAAATAAAACTGCTTATTGTTAAAATATTTTATTTCATTTTGATGTATGAAACAATTGCCGGTGACATTTATTTTTCACACAGACAACTTTTAAAATATTTTAAGGTTAGACGAAACCCTCTCAAATTGTGGACATGAAGTCTAAATTTGCACTAAAATGTAGAGAAAGCTTCGTTTGAATCCAAAATAAATCCTGAATATTTAAAGTTAAAATTTAAGCAAATTTCCCATCCCTAAGAAATCACAAATTTGTGGAGGTTCAACTGTATTTTGTGCGTACCGTACTCCATTGACTTCACATGACATTGTTACATTGAATCATTAATAATGCAAACTGCAAGGACTTGGATATGGTTAGACGTAGAAATACAAATAGAAATTATGTCAGATCCTTCAAATGTAAGAAGCAAGCAAACATTAAAACTGATCTAAAGTGTTTATTAGTTAATATGAAAACAAGATTATGAAGCTATTTATGCGTTTATTAAAATTAAACGATTAGCTTGATTATCCTTTACAAATGACTCTCTTCAAGAGGAATGGACACTTTGACGTGAAGACATTTTTAAGATACTTTAATATTACCTACATTATAAGCGGTGTCGATACTCGACAGTCAGGGATCATCGCTGATGGCTTCATAATATGTTTAGCGTCTATAATCTGCAATCTCTCTCAGGGATCGCTGATAATTAAAACGAGATTGAAGATATTTTTTTAATGTATTAAACAAAAAGCAAGACCATCTACGTTTCTAAAAGTGATCGAATTAAAAAAATATATATTATTATGAGATCACATTTAAAAATTATTTTAAAATTTACTACAATTTTGCAAATTGTGGTAACAGGCACAATATGTCTAACGTTTAAGTGAAATTTTTAATGAAATTTAGGTACCTATACAAATAATAAAATACAGTATGCTTGTTCACATATTAAAAATGAGCATCTACTAAAAAGTATAAACGAGTTATCGGCAGTAGGTACCTACTCTCAAAGATGTGTCAACATTTAAATTCGAATGAAATGACATTTATAAATAGCCCCAAAAACAGCTAACCAAGAAGGATACATAATATAGCTAACAGTAAAACCTTGTTCCACTTCCGTGACATTACTTTGAGTCACTCTAGCGGAAATTCGAAAAGAGAGGGCAGTAAAGGTGTTTTCACATAAAAAATATTTTCTTATGAGTAGAATGAAAATAAGAATAACAAATCTTTCTTTCTTTTGATTTTTTTTTGTATCAGTTTTTGTTAGACGCAAATAGCGCAAGCTAAAGCGCCTATGATTTAGACATTTGCTTGTTTTAATCAGTAATTAGTGTATTTGCCATATGGCAACATACACTATTGGCGTCGGTCGGATGGCGGGACCTAGGGGTCGGACCAAAATTTCTCGACGTTTCATAACCCCCTAAACACTTTGGCACCATTTTTAAAAATGTTTATATATATATATGTATATATATATATATATATATATATATATATATATATATATTTATATACGTATATATATATGTGTACGCGCAATAACTTTCGAAAGAGTTAATTGATTTCAACGAAATTTGGCCCACGTGTTGAAATCCATCACCGCAAGAAGCCTATTTAAAATGGGCCTAATGGGGCTATTTTAAGGGTAGTTTTTAGGGGTTGAAAAATGTTTTTGGGCCCCAAAATACCGAAAAAATTCTCCGAATCGTTTCAAAATTGAAATTTAACCCTCTGGAAGTAATTAAAAAGTGTCCTCAAAATTTTAATAAAATCGGCCCGACAGGACCGGATTTACAAATTTTATGGAAACACTAGTTTGCAGATAGTGACTTATTTATTGAAGGGTGTATTTAATTCGGTGTAGACGTTAGATTGATAATAATATTACAATTAAGAAAAAAAATGTTATTTTAAAGGGTGTATTAAGGGGTTAAATTTTTTATTTTGTCCAAAAACAAACTTAATTTCACATAATAAAAGTATAAAACCACACTGCCCTATACAAGCAAATACACTATATTGTCGGCAGGGTTTTGGCACTGCGACCCGGTTTTTTACTGATTTGTGAGTAAGCTATGAAATGTTTTTAGTGTATTTGCCATATGGCAACATACACTATTGGCGTCGGTCGGATGGCGGGACCTAGGGGTCGGACCAAAATTTCTCGACGTTTCATAACCTCCTAAACACTTTGGCACCATTTTTAAAAATGTTTATATATATATATATATACCGCAAGAAGCCTATTTAAAATGGGCGTAATCGGGCCATTTTAAGGGTAGTTTTTAGGGGTTGAAAAATGTTTTTGGGCCCCCAAAATACCGAAAAAATTCTCAGAATCGTTTCAAAATTGACATTTAACCCTTTAGTAGTAATTAAAAAGTGTCCTTAAAATTTTAATAAAATCGGCCCGACAGGACCGGACTTACAAATTTTATGAAAACACTAGTTTGCAGATAGTGAATTATTTAGGTACTGAAAGTTGTGTATAATTTGATATAGAGGTTCGATTGATAATAATATTGCAATTAAGAAAAAAAAAATGTTATTTTAAGGGGTGTATTAAGGAGTAAAATTTTTTATTTTGCCCAAAAACCAACATAAGTTCCCATAATAAAGCCATACTGTCTGTATAGCAAATACACTATATTGTCGGCAGGGTTTTGGCACTGCGACCCGGGTTTTTTTTTTTTTTTTAATTTTAGTTAAGAGTCTCTTAATAGGTACACATTTTACTGATTTAATCTTCTTCCTATCTTACAACGTTTTCAAGACCCCAATTGATCAATGCTGACTGGGATATTATATTATATAAGTATATTACATGTCTTCAGAAACATAATTTACATCAGCTGATATTTATTCTCTAAACAGGAGTAGGTACTTACATATTTATTAAAAATATTTTTATAAATAATATATAAGGTCTATATATTACAATATTTATAAATTTATCGACCAACAGGTAAAAGGATTGCGGCAAAAAATTACAGTTTTTTTTATACTCACATAAGAATACCTAACAATAAACAATAATCGTTTAAGATAACAATATGTATATCTGCATATACGAATGGCCAACCCTGTCGCAATTAATTAATAACAAATTAACGTTACCATATTTCATACACACCTTTTCTCTGTCAGTTGACATTAATAAGCTCCACTGGTTCGATAATAAATTATCCGGCCGTTTAAAAACAAATTGTGCAACGGAAATTGTATGCGGTTCAACTCTACTGTATAGCAGCGAAATAATAATATTATTTTTTTAATTTTTATAAAACTCTGACTAACACTGAAACTTGTTCGCAGATAATGTTTTAGAATTTAGAAAGACGTATATTTATATTTAATAGCATAACGTATTTTGAAATGAATATGTGGTATTATTTACATATTATTCAAATAGAAAACGCACAATAGCATAGACTATTTGAAATTGATAAGACATATCATAAATGACTTAAAATTATTGTCGAATGTGGTTTTCTGCTTGCACTCTGCAAGTAAAAAAACCCGGGTCGCAGTGCCAAAACCCTGCCGACAATATAGTGTGTTTGTTAACACAGGCAGTGCGGCTTTATTCTGCGAACTTAAGTTGGTTTTTGGACAAAATAAATAATTTGACTCCTTAATACATCCCTTAAAATAGCTTTTTTTTTAATTGAAATATTATTATCAATCGAACCTCTATACCAAATTATATACAACTTTCAGTAAATAATTCACTATTTGCAAACTAGTGTTTTCATAAAATTTGTAAATCCGGTCCTGTCGGGCCGATTTTATTAAAATTTTAGGGACACTTTTTGCTTACTACCAGAGGGTTAAATTTCAATTTTGAAACGATTCGGAGAATTTTTTCGGTATTTTAGGACCCAAAAACATTTTTCGACCCCCAAAAACTACCCTTAAAATGGTCCGATTGGGCCCATTTTAAATAGGGTTCTTGCGGTGGTGGATTCCAACATGTGGGCAAAATTTCGTTAAAATCAATTAACTCTTTCGAAAGTTATAGCGCACACACACACACACACACACACACATATATATATAAATATATATATAAACATTTTTAAAAATGGTGCCCAAGTGTTTAGGAGGTTATGAAACGTCGAGAAATTTTGGTCCGACCCCTAGGTCCCGCCATCCGACCGATGCCAATAGTGTATGTTGCCATATGACAAATACACTAATAATTTTTAATTGCAAAGTTACATTTCAATTTGTATAAGATTCATTTTGATTCATTCTAGAGCCCTCGCTACTGTGAGAGTTAATGTCTAGCTATAGCTAAAAATAATTGGCTCTCGCATGTAGTGAATTTGAGTGTCGTATATCACTATATTATGAAGGATTAAAATGTTGAATTGTGTGCACCGTAGAGTAACTGATTAACTCATTCCGCCGCGAAAGTGGAAAGATTCTGGTTTAAATCCAGACGATGACGTGTTGGAATAATAAGTTTTTCTAATATAGTGCTACAACAATGAATGTTTCTTAACAAATATAGCATACATAAGCTATTATACTAAAATAAGATAATACGTTTGATTTTCGGCAAAATAACTTTGATGTGAAAATAACCACACAACACCAAACCACAAACTTGTTTTGTTCAACACACGTTTCGCTAATTGTGTTAGTAACATCAGGAATTGTTTAAAACTAGTTTTAATCACATGGTGCTAATATTGTGGTTCGAAACATACGTCGGAAAAAAAGTGTAAATTATTAGAATATAAAAAATTTAAAACACTAGAAATTTAAGACATGGTGTCAAACAGATTTTATATTATTGTCACAAAATATGTTCGACATAAACATAAAATTAGATAAATTCCTATGAATTATTGTAAAGCCTGAAGATGGAAATAGTAGTAGCATTACTTTTGTTTTATTAGAGGCACTAGTGTAATAAAGAGTAATTTTACTACCGCTATATATAGACATGAAAAGCAGCTATTTTATAGAAGGTCGTGCAAAAAATAATTTTTTGCTAAATTTACTTTTGTAGCTTTACAAATTATAGTTCAACTTGAGCAAACCTACTTTTTTTAATTGGCCATCGAACGTGTATATTTCTTTATTTTTAAGACGAGTTTTTCTAAGTTTTATGTGTTTAGTTCAACCGCTTTCAGTGATATGACGTATAGAAAATATAGAAACTTCACATTTTTTGTTGATATTGTAGGTGGATATAATTAACAAATACGACATTAACTTTCTCTTTTCTTTGAAAGGGGGTGTAAGTCTTAAGGGGCTTACAATATGTCCAAATAACCCGAAAACGGTTTTACGGCTGTGAAAAAATTATAAACTTGAAACTACTATTGTGAACATCTTTTTGGAACAGAGTTTTTGAACGTTATTCAACGTCGATAATATTGTATTTTATTTTACGTAATTTTGTAGACGACTGCAAATTTCGTTTTCTCAAAAAATATTTCGTTTTAACGTAGTGCAGGATTAAAATACTACATGTTAATTTTTGTCTGAACAAAATTTCATTTTTAAATTCCAAGGTATCGTATAATTAAATTTTATTTGTCGACAAAGAACTTTATTAATACTTATAAAATATTCTCGTGCAAGTTAATTTATTTGGGATCCGATAACTCACAATATTTAAAGCTGAAAATTTTGAGGTGAACTAATTTTTTCTTCACTTTAAAGCGTGACGTAGACGGTGCTGAAGTTTCGAACCGAATTTTTTTACGACGCCATGTTGTTTTAGTAATAGTAGTACTCTCGGGACAGTTTTCAGTCTCTCGTCTTAAATTTAGAACTTCAGAAACAGTTTAAACAGGTATCAGAGTTTTAGTATTCATATCAAAAAATCATAAAAAATGAAAATATGGTTACGTTGCTTTCCAACTTCTTACTGAAATTCAGAATGAAACAGTCCGGTAAACTATCTGTCTCGTATGTGTATTATTATAAATATTTTGTACTTCAATTGTTCGTAATTTTAAACGTCAGATTCAAGCCGTTCATCCTCGTCTTATTATTTTTCGAATCAAAATTCAACACACTATAAACTTCTGTCCTTGTCAGTTTCGTGTAATTTACGGGACAAACTAACTTTCCCTTGTTTGTTTATTCTACTTCCCCTCGATTTCTTACATTTTTCAAACAGATACGTCGTTAAAGAAGTTAAACTTCAAAATTGATTTTCAAAAAGAAAGGATTTATAATAACATAAACACAATATCATCTCGGTAAATTTAAGACAAGGTGCGTCGACAGCCTACAATTTAACATTTTATGACGCACACAGATTACAGATAGATTTAAAGGCTCGAATACAGAGATGCTACTGTATTTATTGAAATATTTTCAGTTTTGTTGAAACACTTCATTTCAGATTAAAATATTACATGGCCTTTACAATTTATATTTTGATTTGCCTGAAAGAAAAAAGAAATATCAGTGCTAAAAATTAACTATACACTCATTTCGGCAAAACCAGTTTGAGATCTTATTTTCTATTCACAAAATACGTGACTTTTATTATAATATGAAATAAATATAACTTACGATTTTATAAAATACTAAGCAAATTAATGTTCAAATATGTGTCCAAAATAATCTTTTTTCGAAATTATTTATATATGCGTTAAATTAACAATATAACAATGTGTTACGAAATAATTATAAGAGCACCGATTGTTTTTAAAACAGAGGTCTTACGAAAGTTACAATAATATAATCAAAATTACGAATATTACAAACGAAACAAAAACTACATGTTTACAATTTAGTATAATAAAACTGACGTTGAAAAGTATATATAGCTGGCAGTACCGTCTGTTTCCATTGCGGTGAATTAACAAATCTACCTGTCGTTTTGTCTACAACTGCGGTAGACATTATCAAAGGCGGTGTGGCAGCAGACGAAGTGTCCTCCTTGGCAGCTCACAGATAAGTCTACCGATGACTGGTGTCTAGTCGCGTGTTTTCTGCCCGGTTGTAGTTCGTGCTTCTTAATACGATCGAGGAGAAAACACTCACGCTTAAGACTCCAATCATGGATCCACTTACCTGTGACCGACACTTCGACTGCTGCCACATTGCCATTGGTCTATCGCAATTGTAGACGAAACGTCAGGTAGAAATACCAATAGAGCACAGTCTACAAGCCCACAGTACTGAATTAGAACTTAATGACGAAAGTTGTATGCGTGGTTTTTAACCAAATAGTCGCCCTGATACATTTGAAGGGTCGCGTGATCCCGGACATTACACGTCTGATAGTAGCCCGTCAAGGTCATTGATACATAGGTTACCCCGTTAATGGACGACGTCAGCTAGGAGACCGTTTAATATTTTCATCAACCACGCAATATCAATTGATAGTCCACTGGATGACGTCATCCTCCCACTACTATTCAATGGAATGAGGCCACTTCTGTATTTAATAACCTTGGTAACCCGTGATTCATCCGCCATTGATCTTCAAAATAAGCTGTGATTGGTCCTCTCTGCATGGGATATCACAGAAGCTTTGTCCCTTGGACCTGCGTTCAAGACAAAAATAGGAACATCGAATTTTTTTATTTGACATAAAAACATTAAATGGCGAACATAGATTTTATTTATTCTCACGCTGCAGTTACATCATGACTCAGCTACTGAGAAGCATCCACAAACCTAGATTCGACACCGCGTCTAAAAAAATCCCGCTTTATTTTTATGTATAAAAAAAGATTATTTTAGATTTTTACATTATATTGTTGTTGCAACATAGTGTTTTATAATTTCTCATGTAAAGCAAGCAATATGTCACCCATATCTATGTATGTTTTTTTTTCTTTAAAAACCTCATAAATTCGAATAAAGACATTAATTCAAGTTTTATTTACACTCGTCCAAAAATATATAGATTATTTTTAAAATATAACACAAGCAATTCTCTAGAAACTATTCAGTCATCATAACTGATACAGCATTTGGAATACAAAAAAACAAAGCAAAAAAATATCTGAAATTATTGTACAATTCTAACAAAGAAAAATTCAAGGTTAAAAGTACCCAAAAATCAGTTCACAATAAACTGAAATTAGCAACTAGCTCTTCATTTTTGAATAGAGAAATTATCGATTATAAATAAGTGAGGACCTCAGCGTTTATTTCAATCTAATAAATATTTAATCCTTGTACAGAAGGTTTATTTAACCATAATGAGGTCATTCTCGTTCACTCAAAATAACATAAAAAATCATAAAGTTCCAAGTTTCGCACCTTGTATTGAGATAACCAATTTTAAAAATTTTGATTGCCGGAGAATGCAAATCCTTGGCCGTGTTCGTTGGCATTTTTTTGCGTCCATTTTTACTTATTGCGCATGAGCAAAAAAACCGGGAAATTGTGTTTATTTATCAACAACTTGACAGATAACCAAAAAAATATATATTAATATTATTTTTTTGTGATCTGTCAAGTTGTTTATGAGTTTGCACATAAATAAACAATTCCCGTTTTTTACGCATGCGCAATAAATAAAAATGGACGTGAAAAAATGGCAACGAACACGGCCATTGTGTCGTTAATGAGTGTTCCCTAAACTTTACAAATTCAAATTTAAAATATTCTATACAACTTTTTCAAAGAGTTCCAGGTTCTTCAGAAAGCATGCACCCTGGATTTAATACATTTTATTAAAAATAAACAAGAATACAAATATAAACAACATTGCAATTTGCGCAATTAATAAAATTCAAAGTCAAACATCATCAGCAAAACAAAACAAATAATAGAGGCGTAGTTGAATTATCAAAGCAACAAGATTAAAATCTAAACACACGATCAGATGCTTTCACGTGAAACTGCATCTTTAGGAAATTAGTAAATTAAATATATATTGTCAAAATCGTACTTACAAATCAGAATACAAAGTGTAGTGTTTAAAAACTGATTGGCTGCTTGAAACTCAACTCAGCTGAACAGCCAATCAGATCCTGGTCAGCATGTTTCACGTGATAACTATATACTTAATTCTGTAAGTGGGAAAAAGTTATCTGAACACTGCGAATCTGTTCTCCCGGTGCTAAAACCTGGCTCTAAGTTTCAATTTTTTTATTTTGCTATTAAATATTTAGTGGTGTTTCGACCTTGACTCATTAAATTACTGAGTTTTGTTTCCACAGGAACACTAATGATTTTTTTTTCTGTAACAGTAATTACGACTTGTCTCATTTTGGCTTCAACAAAAGTAAAAATGTAATTCTCTTTGTTGGACCAATAGAATCAGCCATGTTTAGTTTAAGATTTCACAAATGTATGAGGTGTTTCAGTGAGTTATGTCTCGAGCAGAATGACAACAATCAAAGAAACAAAATAAAACAAGTTTGAAGTATCTTAGCCGAAATGGGATGTGGGGATTTGTTATAGATAGACAACTGAAACGCCATAAATAACAGCATCTCTCCGATTTCAAGCCCTCTATTTTTTTAACCTTGTTTTATTGTACGTTATAGTAATTTAATTACTTTTTCTTTATTTCTTTGAAACGAGTTCTCTAAAAAAATAGACTGATTACAAATACTGTCTATGAACTACAAAAAGATGATGTACTCCACCTCTCCTCCCGACACGTTACTTTTCAGAATATATGTGCGTATTGAATATACCTATCTAAGCTGTGCCTAATTTATACCCAAATGAAAATATCTTGCTCATAAAGAAACCTGGTTCTGGTTCCACATCATCATTCTTGAAGTTGAAAAAGTATTTTAGCTTGGAGTCTAAAACATTGTCTGGTTCTTAGATTACGCCCTTTGTACATAACTCGATGAAAAACCCTGCACTTTCAGTCGAAATATTTTTTAAAGCAAACACAAAAAAATCATTTATAAACAAATTTAATTTCTTCAAAGATCTGTTATAAACAGTTTTAGAATAGGTCAACATCAAATACAATCCGGTATTATTCGAACAGGCAAAAATAATATTTCAGATATTTTTCAAACGCTTTGCCTTATCACGCACACGGATACTTTGTTAATTTGTTTTAGCTAACATATTTTTGAAATATATGAAATTATTCTTAGCAAACATTTCATTTTTTTTTTTTATTATAATACTCTATTAAATTTCAAAATCAATGATTTTTGAAATTCATTCCTCAATAAGATGAGATTTTAAAAATCAGTTAAATTTGTTATAAGTTAAAACAGTCCATATAATATATTACATTTTCTCAATAGGCAATAAATTTTTTCAATCTACAAAAAAAAATTCAGATCAAATTATGTATAAAATGTTACCATGTTATTCCCCACTGTTGATTGAACTGATAACATATAATAAAATATTATAAAAGAAAGAAACACTGTCAATTATTGAAAAATCACTTCTAATCAGTTTTGTTTTTCATATAATATAGAATCACTAGAGTAATCTAATACATCACTCGGTGTAGTCCCACCATTCCTTCTCGTAGCCTTCGTGAACATGTCCTAACAATACCTTACGCCGGTTATCGCAATATCTGTAACGACAATTGTTTCAAATAAACAAAACACATCAAAATTACGAAGTTAGACAAAGCAGGACTTATAGCTGGCAATTTTCTCCAGGTTATTTCATTTTTGCAATCATTAAGTAGTGGCGTTTTGTTCCTGAACTCTCGATGCAAAAATGGATCAGTGGGGTCTGGTATTTTCAAGTCTCTTACCTTGTTTACATGGGACTTAACCCTGACGTCAAGGTCCTTAATTTCGACTTTCTTTGATAATAGTTCCGTAACTGAAGTTAAACTTTACTAAGTGTGATTTTTAACTGCGTTTAGTAAACAAAGATGAGATTTGGCAAGAAATTTCGGGAACAAAAATGTACTGAACCAAAATCTTTATGCCCTTATGCAAATTTAACAACAGACTAAAACCTTAAATTACTGGCAATTGTTAGTTAAATAACAGAAAGCTATTGGATTACTTTTTTGGACCGATAGTCAAAAAACCCGACAGTAAACACAACTTGTATAACTTTGTCGGACACCTAGTCAGAATTTTATAAAGAAACCTAAAATAATGTACAAAAATATTGTAGACCAAATATTTTAACATTGACACGTTCTGCACATCACTATAAAAGATCGTTATTTTTTGCAGGGTAAGTTCAATCACAGAGTGAAAAACGATTATAAAAAAAAACTGATGTAAAAAACCAGCTTGAATATTTTTTTGAGTTGCTGGTTACTTTCAGTAAACACGAAATAATCTAATTGTAATTTTATCAATTTTAGTCTAAAAAACGTTTACAATCACGCAGTAATACAGCAGTTTAGCAATTCGCCGAATTTTGAATACCGCACGAAAGATCGGCCATGTTGAATTTTGCGCACGTGTAAAAACCAAAATAGGCAATGCGGCCATCTCTAAATAACAATTGTAAGCTGAAATATTCACTTTGATAACGGCTCAAAATTCTGGTGTGAGGATTTGAAATTTCCTCTTAAAATTTGTCTTCAGAAAAATAGGTGATGAAACTGAGCAAATGCATATACAACTGACAATTCAGAGTCAAGTATTTTATTTGTGAAATACGTAATATTATATCCACTTTGAGAATGTTTTCTATGCATTCAGTCTTTCAGATATGAGGCTTAACAGTAATAACGTAGAAATAAATTAATGGGAAACAAAAAAGCGTAATTTTCGTATTTAAATCATACACAGAAACAGTAGATGAATACAACCTCGATATGACAACGCTGAAGAGAATTAGAAAATATTCGTTATACCAAGTAATTCGTTATAATGAAGTTTGTTATATAGAGGTTAAGTTGGTCTAAGATTCGTTTAAACAAGATAAAAAAATCTATTTTCTTCAGAAAACTTATCTCTAAGCTTTAAAATTGTGGCCAATGTACTTGCGGGAATTTCGAACTCTTTAGTGATGTCAAACTTTTTTTTGTAGGATTCTCATCTACATACTTAATGATTTTTCGTTTCTCGGCGATGGTTAAGGAACGATTTTTTCGTTTCTCAGCCGCTGCAACTTTAAATTTACTAACAACAGTGACCAACAGTAGTGTTTACATTACTTTACACCAAACAACAATTATTGTCTTACGATGAATTTAACAAGACGTTCTAATATCGAATTTCCAGCAACCCTGATTCTCATGTTAAATTGTATGAAGTCCTGCTTTGCAATCGTCGATATATATATTTAGTGAAGGAACTTACCTATATTTATCCTGGACCTTTTGTTTAATATCTGCTAAATTTTCACTAGTGATATCTCTTTCCAAGTATTCTGAAAGAGTTTCGGTTGCACTTTCAAGATCCTTCTGGTTATCTTCAAAAATCACAGACTGATTATTCTTTTTCAAGTAATACGCAAAAACGTATGTATACATTAGAGTTTGTCTACATTGGCATAAAATGTCAACAGCTTTTTTTAAAAACTGCACCTCAATCCACGACATGTTGTGCTGCTGCATTTCTTCCATTTTCTCTTTTACGGATGCGTACAACTTATTTTCGAATTTCAACGATTGCATGTGATTCATATATCTATTGCAGTAGAACAAATACCGTTGTAGAGCCGACCTAGATCTTTCCTGCGCATCGCGGGCCGCTTTAGCTTCGTCCTCGTCATATCTGTTGCAGTTGTACCACGACGAGCCATGAGGTTCCCAAGGGCCCAAACACACCCAACAGAAGTCTGCTTTGCAGTTTTGGTTTTTGCACACCTGATAAAATACAATTTTGAGTTCGGGACTTCTTATATGCTTTATCTATTGAGTTAACAGCCTTAGGATATACGAGGGTTTATCAATAAGTACCCGTGTTTGACGACAGATGGCGTTGACGAGTGAAATTGACTTTACTATCATGTACTGCAGACTTTTAAATGACTTCATGCTGAATTGTACATAAATTCATAGGTTAGGTTATTTTTGACAGCCAGTTGTATCATTTGTGTTTTGTATTTTTAGGCAAAATGGAAAAAGAGCAATATCGATCCGTAATTCGTTTTTTAAAAAACATGCGAAGAAATGTTAGATGCTGTCTATGACCACGGTGAGATACTCGTATAAAAAACGAATTACGGATCGATATTGCTCTTTTTCCAATTTGTTGAAAAATACAAAACACGAATGATATAACTGGCCGTCAAAAATAACCTAACCCATGAATTTATTTACAACTTAGCACGAGGTCGTTTAAAAGTCTGCAGCACACGATGGTAAAGTAAATTTCGCTCGTTAAACACGGGTACTTATTGATCAACCCTCATATTATATGTATATTAAATGTGATATGACTTTGTATTTTATAATGTTGCTGTATATTCTTCTTTTTTTTTGTCTTTGTACATGGTGTGAGGGGTTATGTTGAAAAACAGCCAGTGGCTGAATCTAGCCTTTTTATGCTTTAATCTGTACTATTAAAGATTATTTATTCTTATTACTTATATCAATTTTTTGTGAGCATTATTCCAAAATCAAGGGGAAGAAAATTATTCAAAATTGACACTTAATTAATCAACACTTCATTAACAATATTGTCGTCTGTCGATGAACCAAATAATTACTAACAACTGGGCCTTCAGACCAGGATCTTCCACAACTACCATTAAGATTAGGCTTTACAGGATTTAGGATACAATAAATCAGTTCATATGATGAATATGTAAATACCCATAACAAATTTACAGAATATTCAAAGTAACTATATGCACGTTTGCTAACAAATAATTAAAAAAAAATGGCTTTCTAGCTGAGCTGCATGGACCGCGGCTTTTTTTTGGTCAATAATAATAATAATAATGCGTTTAACGTCCGTTTCTCGACTTTATTCATAACAGACGCCATTCGCACCATTACTATTTTCCATTTACCACTTCCCGTTATTTTCTACATTTTTAAAACTTCTACTTAACTAATAGCAATGGGCGAATGAAGGAGTTATAGGAAATTAGGATATGGTAGGTAATTTTTGAACTAGGAGTTAGATAGGTAATCGGCCATGGCGTCAAATAAGGAACCATCTCGATATTTATCTGAAATTAATTGAGGGAAACCATGGGAAACCTCAATCAAGATGGCCGGTACAGGAATTCCTCGGCGAGAGGCAGTAGGAAAGAGTCCCAGCCACATCTGTCCCCGCCGAGATTCGAACCCGTACCTCCCGAATGCGAGTCTAGTGCTGTCACCACTATTCTACTCAGCTCGGTTTTGTTGGTCAATAAACTACCCCCTTTCTGAATCTTTCAAAAAAATAAATTTCTCCTTCTATACCGTCTTCTAAATTTTTAATATGCGAGAGATTCTACTGAGCAATAACTAACCATATGATTGCATCCGCCATCCTTTTCTATTGTAACGTTACACTTGGGACACTCCTTCGTGTTGGCAGCAATCCAATTAGATGTCTCCGAATCATCGTCGCACTTCTTGATCCACTTTCTCAACAAATGACACTTGACCGGATCGTGCCAATTCTCTCCGCAGGCGAAACAAAACGTGTGAGTGCACTTACACGTTACGGGCCGCGAGTCGACGTACTGTACCTTTATTGCGTTGCTACAATCTGGCGATGGACACCAACGTAACAGCCTATTGCACTGGAAAAGAGACAAAACATTTCAGTAATTATAACTAGCCATAGGTGGTTATGTGACAACACAGATTCTCACGTCATTTACAATATCCTCAACTAACCAACAACTAAATTTCCTTTGTAGTTATTATTATTTTCTTTTTTTTTTCTTCTTTTTATTCATTACTCTTTTTTATTTTTTCCCTTCTTTTATTTTTTTTTTCTTAAGTAACTCACTCTCGCGCACGTCCAGCTTACATAAGTCTATTCCAACCCTGGAACTGGCAATAGCCAAGTTGGGTTGGAAAATTCCATTTATTTTTTACACGCAATGCAATTTATTTTCTATTTTTGTAATTCTTTTCTTTTTTTTCCCGAAGAATAAATTTATTTATTATTATTATAATTATAGTTCGCGATTTACTGAGTTATATTTGATTTTTTCACAAAATTCGGTCGCTTTTATAACTAAGAAGCTTAAATTTTACCAAAGCACTATCTTGAGATAGTAATTGAACTAAAATGTCACAATAAAAAAAAATGACAAAATTCTACTCTAACGCTGATTGTATATTTAATTTCGAGTTTTTACTGTACAGTGTATAACCTAAGCTAATTATGTAAGTACCTATAACAGGAATGTTCACTGCATTCATATAAAAACATAATTGTACCGTTAAGTGGTAGTTTCTATGATAAAAATACTAAAAAAACACAACATTTTTCCTTATTTTTAAAGAATTTAATTAATATTTAATAAATAAAACGTAATTAAATTACTCTCAAGTCATAAACATTATCAGGCGCTGTCAAAAAAGTTCACTGTTTGGTTAATATTTAGTGTGTATTATTTATTTATAGAAAACGTCAGATTACACATAACTATAGCAACAACTACGAAAAAACCTTTCATCACCTCATCAGTATACCAGCGTTTATGACTGTATGACGTCACGACCGTCACGTGACAAGTATTGGCGTTTTGGAGCGAAATTTGAAACGGAATTTAAAATGCATGATTTTTAAAGCCTAAGTCGTATTTAAATAAAAATTATTAATATTTGTAACTGTATTAGGTACTTATGCACGATTTAAAACACTTTCCCAAAAATAGTCAACGTCCTCCCTATTATTATTTGGCAGTTCATATTTAAATTCATGAGGATGAAGAAGTTTCTTGGATAAGAATTGTCTATATTCTTTATATGAAAAAATATATTAAAAACCCGAAGATGATTATAATAAATTAACTAGAAGTTTCCGTCAGGTAGCTAATAGTAATGGTTATTTGAAATATTAAAATAACTTCTTTTTATTTTACCTGTTTAAAAAAAAAAACTTATTTCTGTCCCAGAGGAAATAATCAAAAAGCTGGATTCGTTAGATTCTATCCCTGACCCTATACAAAGTTTCTGCTTCCTGGAGAGCATGGTAAAACGGACATTCGGACAGACATATATTATGAATTTATATATGTAGTAATTTATATTTTAGACGATGTTAAGAAATTTGGAAGTTGAAACTTACTTCTACAAAACTGTTTGTTATAAGATGTTGATATTTCAATTTAACTTTTGAATCTCGCACAAGTCTCATCACAGTGGCATCATCTACAAGAATATCACAGCCGTGTGCTGCGCACGCAATGGTTTGTCCGACACCCTCCTCCATTATCTTAGTTGTCAAATATTCGCCCCAGCACTGGGTACAGAAACGGTGACCGCACTCCAACCCTGTCATCATCTAAACAAAACAAAACAATCAATTACCATATTGGCTGCTGTGAACATGTTAATTTGTAGTGATTATGATATTGGGGACCTTGGGAAAGGCGGGGCTTAATTTTTGGCCGCCTCGTGGTTAAAAAATGAGCTAGAGATTGTAGGATTGTAGAGTCAGCTGCTGTATACAAGTGCACGTACAGTGAAACTCTATATAGCGACGCTGAAGGAACTGCGCAGAGAAATCAATATTGTTTTACTATTACAGTATTACTTAATAATAACGCATAAAATTTACAAACAAGCATTACTACCAACACAAATAACAACGCTTATTGCGTAAAATCTGTCGAGGTAAGATTGGATAATGGTAGATGAGATATTTTTCTATTTCATTTCCCTCTAATGTATGAACGAACTATCTGATCTAGTTTACATTTAGGTCGCAAGAGCTGGGACCTAGCCTGCGTGGGCCCCCTATCCTACCTACCGCCTGGCTTGCGGCAAGCCCCGCAAGCCAGGCTCGTTGGGGCCCGGCTGGCAAACGCCACATCGACTATATGGCCAGTCCGACACTGGAGGTAAATACGGACTAGACAATAAAGCTGCCGTTCTCATCAATTTCGGTAATTAAAAAGTACCTACAAACACTAGGTGCTTTATAAGTTGCCGAAATTACTTACTTTATAATGACATATGGTCGTTATTTAGAGTGGGTGTGATGCTACATAGAGTGTATCTTTGTATGGACAACAGGGCAAACCAACCAAAGTTTAGGGAGTTTGACGTTAAATCGAGTGACGTTAGATGGAGTTTACACTGTATTTGTTTAGAAAAAATTCAATTGGAAAAAAATTATAAATTTGCTTCTGCTACACCTACCAGTAGAAATTTCACTGATGGAGAAAATATAATTGATCGCTGTAATATGTTAAATTGTGGTGTGAATAATGGTGAAGACAGGGGTTATGTTTACCAAATCCTTGCGTTTTGCCTACAAACAACTGGTTTAAGAAATGAACCTTTAATGGTCAAATTTTGAAAAATGGAAAAATAAATACAGCAATCGGCAGAACGTTAAGGTAGATTAACTCAGAGGACAGCTGTTTTTTCAGATAATGTTGCTGGCTTACTACAAAATAAATAATAAAAATGCAAGTATTTTGATCTAGAATCTAGATTTTAAAATTCGGAGACAATTGTAAATATTCAGTTATTTGTTATACTTACAAGAAGGAATATAATCTCAAATAAAATGTCGTGAACATACTCGCATGAAGGGTGTTACTTTTTGAGAAAATTCCATATTTTTGAAACTATTTATATACGCACAAGTGTTGTTTGTTAATGTAATTTCAATATGTAGTCGTTTTATGGCAAATTTTCTTTTAAATAAAAATCAAAACTGATTTTTAAATGCTGTTGTCATTGAGATCGCGGTAATCATTTGGTAGTTTATCATACAATCGGTAGTTTCCATTTAGCCCACCAGATAGCGAATTTAAATGTTCAGTTTCCCAATAGGTACAATTTTCTTTTTTGGTAATAACGATGTTAAAAAATACTCACTGATGACGGCAGCACCATGAAACAAATTTCGCATTCTTCTGTTCCTGTATTTGCTGATCTGTATGGGGCCACCTAGAAAGAAATTGGTTATCAAAAACAGACTAAATTTGCTAAAATTATAGTTATCTTGTATTTTATGGAATATTACACGCAATTACTTTTTTCGCATTTTATAGAAATGCTTACATAATCGTTTCTATTTTAATATTAGATGTAAAGAATCAAAATATAATGCATTTCGTGAATGTTTTTTGTTGTAAACATTGATTACACTAGGTTTGTCAATGTATATAAAGTAGAAATAGTCCTTAAAATTACATTTATCAGCTGTGTGCCTATAGCTGGAAGGGACTAAAAAATGCATTTTTCGAAACACCTCAAAATATAGTGAGATTTATTTCTATCAACGCATGTAAATGAGTTAGGTATACCATTACCTTTGTTTTGCTAATCGTATTTGACTTTTTAAAGGGGTTGACAACTCGAGCTTCAGCAAATAAACGATCCTGATCACTATCGTAAAATCGTTCCATCAATTTTTCTTTGTCCCATTTGAAATGATTCAGCAAAATTCTGGTCGTTGTTGCCGGAATCTATACAAACAAAATAAATATAGTCAAAAATCAGCTGTGGTCTGTCACTTATATCCTTCAATCGCAACACAAGTCAAGGTTATTTTAGTACCTCAACAACAGTGTTAACTTCTTTGATAGAATCGACCATGTGCTGAACTATTTCTTCCGTGGATAAAACTTCATAGGGATAATCTTCAACGTCTGTCTGCCTTTCCCGAGTATTTGTTGGTTCTACTTCCATTGCAAAGTCGACATCATCACCACTGGACTCGTTTCCTGAGTCTATGTCATCGTAAAGCGTTTCTTCCTCTGAATCCATATTTATTAAACACTAGGTAAATGTGTATACAATAGCGAAAAACGTCAAATTTAAAACAATGAAAATATATTAATACACTGATAATTTGGATAAGGTCAGCAATCTATGAGCTAGTACACCTGCGATGGGAGCACTGCGCATTCGTTGTGATATCAGTATCGCCATCATAGCGATCAGAAAATTTATTTCATACCAATCGTAAATAATTTATATAACCAGTTGCATCATTTGTTTATTACTTTTTAACAATTAACCGATTATAACTTTGTAATTTTAATTTATCGAACTTATATTTATTAGTTATTAAGGCATTTTTCTTAAATATAAATTCCAAAACCTCATGCCTAAAATTTAATTTTCATTTGTATCCTCCTCATCCATATATAATTTTAAGTTTACCAGAAATATTACAAAATATACATAAAACATGAAGTTTATAAAAAGCAATGAATTATAACAAGACACGGACTTCTGCTACTGATTTCTATTTTAATTATTACAATTTTGGACAACAAAACGACGATGACAGATCGACATTTTCCTCCTAGTATAAAAGGAAATTTTTCTTTGGAAAAAATTCAATTTTATTTCATTGTTAATGAACTGCCAGTTTATTTATTTGTATTGTAAATATGGAATATAAACATAAGTTTTTTAGTTTAATTAATTTTAAATAATATATAAATCAATTAACTTTCCTTGTTCCTTATGTACTAGGGAATATGAACGAAAATCGCTTAAAAACAAACTAGGGGAAGTCAATATCGTCGATATTCAAAAGTTGTTTTCTATTTGTCAAGTAGTTTTGAGTAAAAATGACAGAAGATTGTCAGTCAAAATTAGACTTCCATGACATTTTGGTTAGTGTAGATCGTAAATTTGAAATAATATTATGTAAATGGATCAGTGATAAGGATTTCGAAATTCGCATTCGTACAGAAATTGAACATGACAATGATGATTTTAATGGGCTTTGCGACGAGTGGGTTGATTTATTTTCAAGTGTTACAAATACCATTTGGGTGAAAAAAATTTCCAACACCGGTCCAAAAATTAGATTTAGGAAACAATATCAATGTTGGACGCATGGGACTAGTACAGTTAAAAAAGAATTATTATTTGATTCAACAAGATGCAGAGGTGTATTAGATATGAAAGTTTTGACAGACACTCCTTTAACAAGAAGAAAAAATAAACACATTCGAATGGGACTGAATTCAGTAGTTAAGGTAACAAATAAATATATTTAAGAAAAATAAAGTGTATTCGAAACCTTGCAATAATAATTCGGCATTGATTTGAGATGACAGTCAATAATTTTTGCAGATAAATTTTAGTCATCTTCATCCAGTAAGAACTGATCAACCGTTTAGCTTTTTTGTTCACAATTGCCCACCACAATCGGAGCCAATGCCAGGACAACTGACTCAGCAAGTTCAGCAAAAAAGAGATCCACAACAGCAACACCAAATCCAACAACTGGACCCCGTACAAATACAAAACGTGACTACGACTAATCATATGATACAAATTCATCCAACAATTACGAGCGATAGCAATCCAATGAACACAGTACAACAGACGCAACAAATATCTCTAGTTCCCGTTACTACAGGCATTCAAGGTTTGGAACTATCCGAACAGTTGGTTATGTGTCAACCCACGATAATGTTTGATCCCACCCAAGGTATACAGGTTCAAACATTACAACCGCAAGTGGTTACTGTTACGAATGCTCAACATTTAGGACATATCCATCAATCAAATTCACATCACACTTACCATTTACAATGATGTTTGTTAAAATAAAATGTACACTTTTTAACTCCAAAGATCCTATGTGGTAAAGAGAACTATTTTGCTTTTCTGAGGTGGGATGTGAGAAAACTGGAAGATAGCATATTTTTTACTCCTGATGCATTTTTGTTGTCGTTTGTAATAATTTTTAACAGTGACTAGTACTGTTTCCAACCAATGTTTAGTGTATTGAACATTCCATTTTTAATTTATAGAAACGTACTAAGCATTAATGAATAATTTGAATTGATTTGACGCTAACATGTAGTGGCAGAAAATGAAAATATAGTAAAATTTAGGCCACGCCTCTGCGTTAAATCATAGACGCTGATGGCCTCACATGTTGAACGTCTATAATCTACAATATCTCTCTCGTGTTAAATCCTTTGTGATTTGCATCATGGCTAGCTCCAGCTGAATTGAAAATGCCAAAAAATACAAGCACCATAAATACGAAACTTTTTCTATCCATTATAATGCCGTAAAAATTTGGACATGAGTCGGTAATATTAGTTGCCAGATATCTCGAGCTTGCGGGAATCATATTTCTTTAGGGATACTGCGAGATACCAACCTCTAGCCATTAGAAACTTGTATTATAATAACATAGAATATTATTTATATTTAAAACTATATTATAATCTTAGTCAGTTTTTATAATCTGATTTTGCAATTATTTTTTATCATGTTATTATTTTGTTTTGTAAAAAATATCTGCATATTTGGATTTATTATGTAATTCAACTTTAACATTTTAATCTTTCATAAAATAGATTTTTATATAACTTAAACGTTTTTGAATAATAATTCTAAACTTAACCAAGGTATTTAACTGCATTATCATAAAATTTTATATCGTCCATTGATGTAGGTTTCGGCAGCTCACTGATTTCACAGATTAAATCAGATATGGGACTGTTGATAATAATTAATGGTTGTGCTTCTTCAATTGGCGTCGCAATTTCTTTGAATTTATTAAAAACATCTTCATTTTCCTCAAACTCGTTTAGTTCATCTTGACAATAAGCCATTACTGATTTAGCCTAAAAATACATAACGAATTTTATTTATTTTTTAATGTAGCTATGAGAGTGATTCATGTATGCGTATTGGATTGTGACTAATAGCATTCACATAGCCTAAGTATCAAAAGAGAAAAGTTTTACAATTATTTTGCTTGTGGCCAACGTTTCAAAATATTTTATTTCATCAAGTCTAGTCAGCGGGTGGTAAATTGTATTGATAATATACATGATCATAATCACTAAAGTTTCTACAAATTATGGCTTTTATTAAAATTAACATTAAGAAATTTTAATTTAAAATTTGTTGTCGAGAATAAAATTTGAAATCGGTAAAGCTTTTCTCTTTTGATTGTTCCTCATCCAAACTTCATTATATTATTGGAATAAAACAAATACTAATAGGCTAAGTATGTTTTGAGTAATATGTACACTCTGAGAAAAAGTGACTGTGGCTTATAAATCTTGCGTGAAAAATTGACAAGCAACGAAATTTAATGCATTACACGACTCAACCGTTACGTTAGACAAGCTGTATTATAAAGTGAAATTACTCTCAGAATTCTTGATTTTAGCTTGGAAATTTCATTTTTTAATTCTATTTCTTCCTCTGTCGATTTATTTTCTTGAATGGCATCTTCTGGTAAGAGGACGTTTTTTGGGATTTTAAAATTGTCGTTAATTAATTCCTAAAAACGCCAAAATTATGTAAATAATTACATGTTTCAATTACTAACACAAAACACCTTGTGTTCTGTGATCACTAAAAGAATGTTCTTCAGTAAGCTAGATATAATTTCCAAATATTCCTTAAGTTTTTTAATTTCATCATCTCCCGATGACGCGCTTCAGAACACAAAACTAATGTTTCATTTGATTTTTTTATTTGTGCAAATATATTTCAAATTTAAAACGAAAGATTAAAAAATAAATCTGCCAGTCGATTTACATTCTTTCTGAAATTATATAACTACTAGTACTAACTTTTATCTTCATCAAAGAGCTTGATGAGTTACTGGTGTGTGTTTTAATTAAATTATCTATTTCTGCAACAATTCTTTCTTCTTCTTTAGTTGAAAGTGAACCACGTTTTTTTATCAATGCTTTTTCCATGGCTTTGGCAGATTCTTTTATCTCACTAAAAACCATTTCCTGCACTAGTAAAAATAAAAGATATCATTAGTATAAAATTGCTTCTTTATTTAGAACGAACTTTACGGTTCGGTTTCGCCCCGGGAGGTTTTAATTTAGTAACGGAATAATCAAGATTATAAATCTCAACGATCACTATGTATTTTGTATCTCAGTTTAGTGAGCATTCACTAATATACATTTTTGTGCACTGTTGAAACCCTTTTTGTCGTAGCGGAATTATATATACCCTACGGGAAGAAGTTATATAATACATGCTCTTTGGGAAGAAGTAGGCCTTTATAAAGTGAAAAATCGTTCAAATCGGTTCAGTAATTCCTGAGATTACTGGCCACAAACAAACATTCAAATTGCTACTTTTTTTGTGGATTGTATTTAGTATTATTGTCTATTCAGAGATTTTGTTTGGCGCAAATGGTATATTTATATTATTTGCCAAAGAAAACCGAATTTTTATGTATTTTGAAAAAAACTTTGCATTTCAAGTAATTTCAAAAAATATTCATGGAGACCTAACCTAAATATATTAAAACAAACTTACTTTGCTCACAAAAACTTCTTACACTGAATCCAAATAACTGTGTCTCATATTCTTCAGAAATGATCTGTGACATATTTTCAATTTTTGTTTCCATATTTTCCTTCTTGACATATAATTAGTCTTTTTTAATCTTCATTCAAAAACCATTCAAAACTTTTTTGATAGCTTGGGTAGTAAACTAAATTTACCGCCAAAATTGGATTATTCAAAAAGGGCAAAATTTGAAAATTGTATGTTTTAAAGAAAAAAATATTGTTTTTTTTATCGATACTCACATTAACTTAATTAAATTGAAAAATGTAATAAAAAACATTAAAAATAAATAAAATTTGACAAATTTTAGAATTATTTAATTTACAAGTGTCAAAATATGTCAATAGTTTCTGACACAGTTTTTTGAATGTAATGACATGTCAAAATGGTCTCTACCGTTGTTTATTATATTTTCCCTGTAGTTTTGATTTTTGGTTTAATAAGAAAGTATCGTGAAATAACATGGAGTTGGTGTAAAAACAAAGAATCGTTAGAAGGAAAAACAGTGTTAATCACCGGCGCTAACTCGGGAATAGGTTACGAAACTGCAAAAGAATTAGCAAGTAGGAAAGCAAATATTATATTCGCATGTCGAAACGTAAATAAAGCTGAAGAATCAATTGGAAAAATAAAAAAATCTGTTTTGAATTGCAAAGATTTGGTGGGTATTTTTTAAATAGATTCTTAAATAAAATTCTTGGGTGACCACCAATCTGAGATCTGGGCTTTAACACCTTTCTTCCGGGTTACGTATTATACAGTTCATTCTGCAGGTTACTTTGATTTTATAATAAAATTTGAACTTTTGCAACAGTAATAATATTTTTGTTTCGCAAACTTAAGTATGAAGTACGAGTTCTGTTATGTCATCACTTCTGATAAATTTCGTCGAGTACCTAAGGATTGCTAAGGTGGTCACCCTTTGTAATCAAAATATTTACTAATCATGAATTGTCTTTTGTAGGTCGCTGTTCAATTGGACTTATCCAGTTTAAAGAATATACGCCAATTTGCCCAAAATATTTCGAAAGCGTATCCAGAAATTCATATTTTAATAAATAACGCCGGTGTTTATGCACCTTTGGAGCAAAATTTGACTACTAAAGATGGATTTGAAATCCATTTTGGAGTTAATCATCTCGGTCACTTTTTATTAACAAATTTATTAATCGATAATTTAAAAAGAGCAGCACCGAGTCGAGTTGTTATTGTATCATCGTTATTGCACGAACGGGGCGTGATAGATTTAGATAATTTAAATATGGAAAAAAATAGAGACTTATTTTTAAAACAGTCGATGAATCCTGGTTATTGTAACTCAAAATTGGCGAATGCGTATTTTGGTAGAGAACTTGCAAATAAATTAGCAGGTACTAATGTCGATGTGTATTCGGTGTGCCCTGGATTTACACATACCGGACTATTCAGAGATGTAGCAAAGTGGTATCACTACATTTTCTTTGCCCCAATCGCTTTCTTGTTTATGAGAACTGCAAAACAGGCAAGTTGTGTATAATACTCGCCACGGTTCTAAAAGGTTCTGAAATTAGTGACAAACAGCGTCGCAAATGCATATTTTAGAGCTGTCCTGATTGTTTTGTGGGAAAGGAAGATTCCCACCAACTCCCAGTTACCAACACAGAACGTACGCTCGTCGGTGATTGGTTATCGCTGGTTGTCTTGTCACTTGTCGTTTTTCTGCTATAAAGTACAGTCCAGTACGCTATTGTTGAGTTGTTTCTTTGATTGTTAATTGATCAAGATCCCTAATACAGTTTTGCATAAACAAGCACGAAAAATAATTTTTTGGATGACTTTATGCAAGGAATTAGACCTTTAGATTAAAAAAAAATTAAAAATAATAATATAGCATGAGTTTGTAGTTTTTCAACCGACTGTACCTGCGCAGCCTCCATTTGCATCTAACTTCAGAACCTTTTAAAACCGTAGCGCGTATTATAGATACTTTTTTATGATTAAATTGATGCCAGAGACTTTGACAATAATATAACTACGATGAGGCCGTCCCTCAAGTTTCTTTATTGCATCTAGAATATGTGTAAAAGCCAAATTCTGGTCATGTTCTTATTTTGTGAGCAAACGTCATTTAAATTCATTGATAATAATAATGCACCAAAACTCGCGCTTAACTTGACGCAACCTTTTTGTGGCCTAGCCAAAAGCACAGCTTACCTGATATAAATCCGTGTTTTTAACATCGTTTTTTTTCTCACATTTTACAGTGTGACGTCTTATTACCGCAATTGGTAGAAGTCAGAATGCGTCACATCTGGCGCCAAAACTGACTGAAATAAGCATATACTTTTAATTTCACATAAAATTGTGATTTTCTTCAGCGTTATGTTTATCACCTATGTTAAACTGTATTAACGTACGTGAAAAACAATAGGGCTGAGGGATATCATAATTTTATGTGAAATTAGGAGTACATGTCGTAATTAATTATGAATTCATGTTAGAAATGTAAATTTTAATTTAAATTATTGTTTCTTTTTTAGGGAGCTCAAAGTGTAATTTATTGCGCAACAGAGCCATCAATAAAAGGGGAGTCGGGTAATTTCTACAGAAATTGTATGATATACAAATCTAAAGCGAATTTTAATCCACTTATACAAAAGTCTTTTTGGGACGTAAGTGCTAAATTAGTTGGACTTTCTTCAAAATAATTTCGACAAACGTAATACATTTTTAATTAATTATATTGATATAATTATCTAATGTGATTTTAATATTCAATATTGTAATATTTAGAATATTGTGGTAAATAGGGATAATATTTATGGAAATAAAAGTTCTTTATAAATGTACAAAGTTGAAAAATTACACCTTGTCATTCGATAAACATTTTCCAAATCCGTATTTTAGAGAAGTGCTATTCAAATGAACTTCTTTTGACATGGTCTATTAAAATCAATTCATGAGATTGATAATGCAAGGTGGCGGCGAGGTAGAACGGCTGCCGCGTAACTTAAAGGACATAGGTTTGATTTCGGTGGTTGATATCATAACTTTTTTCTCTATAATTATACCACTTTTACTTCTGTAGTGTACAATACGTCCCTTTTTTTAACCTTATATTTTTTCTACCAATTGAAGTCAAGCAGCTAGAGGCCCTCAAAATTCTGGAACAAGAAATTTTCAAACTACCAAAAGTGTATATATATTGATTTTAGCGTGCAATTTTTTAAATGTAGAGTAAGGTTTGGCGCTGACGTAATTTTTAATTAAGCAATTTTTCGCTTGAATGATAGATGATTGGCGCACAAGTTCAACGAAACGATACAAACTACAGGACACGTTCACTAATCCGACAACAGAATTTTTCGCGTGTCGGACTACTGGATGTAAGCACGGTCTAAAACTTTAACTATTAAAAAAGAGTTCTTTTAACTTTTTTTTTGTCCCTAAAGTCAATAACGACTTTATATAATACATAATGCATTATTGAAGGTTTTAACAATAAAACAGTTTTTAATTTCGAACTTTTATAACGCAAACAACATGACGTCTTCTCCTTACGATGTCTATTGTCAGACTACAGAGCGAACGACTTCACAAAACGTCGGAGTATAGAGAAACACGTGTCGGATTACAGAGCGCAATATCGTAAAAATGTCGGATTATAGAGCAATTTTTCTAGACCTCTACATATTTAAAAACAGCAGATTACTGAACGCGTCGGATTAACGAGCAGCGGTTTATCAATTGTATCCTGTATTAAATTTGCCGATTTAAAAGCTGTAGACGAGCACATCTTCATAAGAACTAAACAGTCGGCCGACTGAGAATTGTGTCGGTGTTAGATCTGAGCTAATAGGTAAAATTTCACGATCTAAATCTAAAATTTCCTTAACATTTTTTTTGTATGCGATAACCTCTCTGAAAAAGTATTGTCATGTATAAAAAACTACGTCAAAATCGGTTCATGCATTGACATAGGCATATGACTCAAACACAAACATCCCTCTTTTTGTGGGTCAGATGCAAGGTCATTAGATGCACAGGTCACCTCATGAATAGAAAACCGTTCAATATTTTTATCAACCACACAAAATCAATTGATAGTCCACTGGATGACGTCATCTCCCCACTACTATTCAACGGAACGAGTTCACCTCTGTATTTAATAAATATGGGTCAGGGGTCAATAAAATAAATTCACTGTATATTGTGATTCTGATGAATGAGTTGATACTAATTTTAATCATATAATATCTTTATTTATAGCTTTAAATTTATAGATATTAAATAAAAATAAAGAAAAATGTCTATTTAAACATAATAAGTAAAATTAACTAATATATTTTGTATATGTATGTTTATATTATTAATATATTTTTACATTTATATAAATTAATTAATGCTTTTACAACTAAAAATAAAGCTATGGAAATGTGATGTCAAAGGCTTTGTACCTAACAAACAGAAAACTGCTTCAACTCAATAATGAATGCATCTGGTTGAAAGAGTTTTCAGCATCGAGATTCTTTAAATGATAAAATGAGATAAAAAAAAGTTAAAATGCATACAAAACAAAATGGCAAGAAATACGTATACAAACAATGTATTAAAGCAAAAAAGAAATTGTGTTCTTTTTTGATTTAAACGACTCGTTTTCAAAAAGTGGCCGATATGAATTCTGAGCCCTTGAACGCATGTCGTCTCTTTTTGGAGATAATTAATTTTGTACAGCATAAGAACCGTTGTTTTATGATTCAATTAAAACAGTCATTGATGCGCGACTGTTTCAAATGAACGAGACAAACCAGCCAATAAGGAAACGTCATTGAAAGGTAAATCCTAAACAAATGAATTCAAATGTAGTACAAGACAATTATTCGTAAATATTAAAAAAATATATACTGCTTTGAGCCACAGCAATATACATTATTTAATATCGTATGCATTGAACATTTACAATACGTTAACACTATACGTAATGTTAGCGTATTGTTCGGTATGTACATATAAATAGGGTAAATTTGGTATGTGATTGTTAAAATGGGGTCGTCCTTATTTGGATTTGTTAACTTTCAGTTATTATTTTAATAGCTGCAATCCTTAAATAGTCCCAAAAGAAGGTTTGACCCCATCGCTTACTATGCAAAAAAATACAATATAATAAAAAATAAAATAGAATAACAGTTTTAAAAACATACATATACTTACTTAAACTTTTTACATAAACATTTTATAATATGATACATATTCTTAACTTGTATTTTAAGCAATCAAATTTTTAACATTTATACGTTTAGTGACAAATGCCCTTATTTAGATAGGGCGAAAGGGATTTTGAGTCATTTGATTTACATCAATCAAAAAAACTCATTTACACATAGGGTGCTTTTTTTTAATTTAAGGGTTTCCCACAAAGTAATATTTAATTGAGGGAAAATGACAATAGTTCGATATAATGTCTTTAGTCATTTGTTACGAACGACATCCGTATAATTGGTCACGGCAGTACGACGTTACGTCGCACTTTATCTACGCGTATTACATGAGTGATTAAAATATATACGTTACAAAAATGATCACTTTAAAAACATTTTTGTGAGAATGTCATTTATGCTGTTCCTTGACAAGGAACCAGTACAGAGAATTTGAACACATTTATAGATTTTGGCTTTCTTTCACATGAGCGCTAACACTGTTTGTCGATCCGGTTATTGGGAACACCCCCGTCTGTCCGTTTTATTTCAAAACCGCGCCGTTCAAACCGACGCCAAAACTTCGACGATGTCGAAAACGTCGACGACAAGCCACAGGCGATGATCGGAAGCCGAAACAAACAGCGCTTGTCGAATCGTTCAATAAGCGGTGTGTCTTCCGCCGCAGATCCCGCAAGTGACGCCGCACCAGTGACAAGCTTTTAGCGGCGGGTAACACCACAAGCACGGCACTAACAAGCTAAGTAGAGCCAGGCCGAGCCACCGTTTGCCGCAATTCTCGTCGACGGACGTGCAAACGCACGGATGAATCGCAAAGTCTCCTTCCGCGTCTGCCATGCAATGATACAGCATACACTGTGCGCAAGAAATGCACGATATGCCGTCAATGCCGCTCTTGACACAATCGGGGGCGAATTCGCAGCTGCCTCTCGCGTTATTGTCTTCGGAAAACAGTTCGTTGCAATGCTTACACCGTGTTCTCATGTATTTCTGGTGCGACTTTTTCTGTTTACTCGGTTTACTGGGCAGCGCAGGTTGCGACGGCAATGTCTCAAGGCTGCGCTTCTTCAGGCTCGAGTCTTGTCTTGCTGCCTTCGAATCGTCAACCACCGGGTATATATACTCGTGAACGGCCGTTAACTGCACGTACGAGTAATTATCACCTGGAAAAAGAACCACCGAGTTTTCATTTTTTATTCCGGTTCAATTCACGCACGTTTCGTATTTCCCCCTTGTATAAAAAACCGGTCAAGTGCAAGCCGACTTCACGGGGAGAGGCTTCTGTACTATTCCGTTTTCCGTGAGAGCTTTAAGACTTAGGATTATCGTTTAGGTTTATAAACGAGGCCTTATCTCCCTATATTTTCAAAAATTTTGGCTTAGTAGTTTCGGAAATGGGGGAGGGGATGCTCGATTTCGTAAATTTTCTTAAATATCTCTTAAACTATGCATTTTACAAAAAATAATTGTATTTCTCATAACAAGTCTTTTTATTTGATACGCCACATAATGCACTTGAAAAATGTATATTTTTTAATTTTCTAATGTGCCCCCCAAAATCAGATTCGTTTATTTACGTTACACGTCTGATTGGGTCAACTCTATATATGTACCAAATTTCAATTTTTTTCGTCCAGTAGATTCGGAAAAAATAAGCTGTGGCAAACTGACAGACGGACATAAAAGTGTTCCTATAAGGGTTCGTTGTTTGTATGGAACCCTAACAATATAAAGAATATTTTCCTATGAATAAAAACTACAAATATCTCTTTTAAAAACTTCTCATGTGAGACACTACAAAAAAAAAATCCAGTTTACCTTTTTGTTCTTTTGTCGGCGTTGGAGACATGCTCGGATCCCGATCTTTGCATATATAATGTATACGGTGCTGCAAATGCTCAGGTCCTCCAACTGATACCGGAACAGACGTTGGCGTCATCATCGAGCCTCTGCCTACTCCCATTGGTCCACTGCCGCTGCATTCGCTAGAGCTGCGCGATTCACCAGGCGGAGCCTCGATTGGAAGATTCAGTGTCTAATTAACAAAACGAAATCACGTTTCAACCAATGAATGACGATTTCCATCTAATAATACGTTATAGGTAATCCCGAAAATCATCGCGTTATGGAAATTCGCGAAAAATACCACGCTTTATTAGAAAAGTACACTCCGAAAATTTCATAAGTAATCAAATAGCTTCTCTAACAAACGCAGTATGTATTATCGCGTTATGGAAATTCGTGTAACAAAAATAGTAACACTGGGAAATAAATGAGTTCGGTAGCGCACAGTAGTGATTTTATTGCCTTATTTATCCATTGTGTATGGATAAATTCACTCAATACAAAAACGCGTTATAGAAGATTCGTCGATAATTTCGATATCATTCGCTGATACTATTGTTAATAAGATAAAAAATTTACCATAAAGACGTCATCATCTGCCACATCTTTTTGGTATTTGTGTAGAGGGGAGAGAGGATAAGTTTCCGCCAAACCTAAAGAAATTTACAAAACATTAATACAATCAGTCACAAAAAAACAAACAAATATGAAATAAAAATTGTCGAACACTCACCGTGTAAGAATCCCGTAATAGAAAGCAAGTAAAATATGCAAATAGAGCAATTCAGAAATATTTTCAATTTACCTACACATATAACACAAAACAGGGATTCTAAATTTTTCTTTATTTCAACCAATCAAACAAACATTAAAAATGTGAAATCAAAAAGAAATTAATAAAATTTGTCGGTGACAACAGAAATATTAATAACAAAACAGATTCAGTATGTCTTAAAATTATTATTGGCTCAAAGTGGTTGTAAGAATTCCATAGTCAACCTTTAAAAACATTAAAGATTCTTATTATTAGGAAAAATCAGGTCTTGAAATAAATTAAATAAAAAGATCAGGTGAAAAGACCAATTTTTAAGTACGTTTTTATTCAATGTACGACGTTTCGTCGGTATTATTCCGACTTCTTCATGTACCTCGAAAATTTAGTTAAAATATGTCATACCAATATTGGTATGACCTTTTTTTTACTAAATTTTCGAGGTACATGAAGAAGTCGGAATAATACCGACGAAACGTCGTACATTGAATAAAAACGTACTTAAAAATTGGTCTTTTCACCTGATCTTTTTATTTAATTAAAGATTCTATCAGCGCTTTATTCACCCTATTGTTTTCACCTTTAGGGATATTTATTTTCGTTTGTTATTTTAGGTGTAACATAATATTTGGGTAGATGGAAGTTAATATTCATTAAGAATTTCGAATGCGAAATGGAAAATGTTTTGGTTCCCAAATGACTTACGTTTCAAATTGGGATTCATAAAAAAAAAACAGGTTCATAATAATTCAAGTCGACAATGATGCTTACCGTCAAGCAATTCTTCAACGGCTGTCCGAACACCTTTATCGAAAGCGCGCGCATCGGCTGCCGTTTGAAACGTCAGACCGAACTTTTTATCGCCCGTCTTCCAGTGATGGAATGTGGGCATGACTTTGTTGTACTCAAAATCTTTTTTTATCGTACAACTTAATACGATCTAAAAATAAAAACAAAAGAAAACTCATTGCCAATTGTTCATTTGACGTGAAGTTGTGGCTTTGCGTCGAATTACGAAGACCATACTGAACATAGCGACAAACAGAAGTTAATATTATTAATCTTATGTACTTTGAATGAACAAACTGTGCTGAACATAGCGACACGTTTGAGTTGCTATTGTCTAAAATTTTTGTGAAGACATTATTATAAACTATTATAGTTTTGAGGTCACATTTGGAAATTGAACTCTAATAGTGTTATAAATGTATGGTTCTTGTGATAGCCGTAAACGAAAATAAATTATATAAAAACAAGTCTGTCAGTGCCAACAGTTAAGTTTATTTAGGCCTTGCACCAATTCAATTTTCAATCTATTTTTTAATAATAATTTGAAAGTCCGATTGACACTTTTCCCAGCTCTTGAGTTAGAACGTGAGGTTTGTAATAGAAAAAAATAGATAAAAAATGACTGCACTGACAACAAAAAGTCCGGTGAAAACTGTTTTGCGGAGCGCATTCGAATATCCAGTTTTAAACGAAACACAACTCACCGACTGGTCGCTAATTCTCTTCCCGTAGATGAGATATTCGTGCTTGGCAGCTGCCGACTGTCCTAGGATATCGGCGTCGCCGGTCGAGCCGTGTCTCTGTGAGTCTTCAGCGCCATTGCTGCCGGCGGTGTGGTGACTGTTATGATTGTTGATCGTCACTTTTCTGTACATCTTGTCACCGGACATCGATGAGTGACTTCTCTGTTCTCCACCATTGTTGTTTACAGTGTACGGCGTATGTTGCGTTCGCGCAGACATTGATGAATGACTGCGCTGTTCCCCATTGTTGCTGCGGCTGGTTGCAACAATGCTAGCGGGGGCGTTGCTAGCCAGAGGACCTGTCTGTGTGGTTACACGCTTGCGCACGGACACGTTCGACAGCCCGCCGCCCCCAAGAGGCACCCAGCCTCCCGAGCTGTCGTCCCGTGTCATCACCTGGGCGCGAACACGTACCAAGTAGTTGCCGCTGAAACGAAAACAAATTGTATCGTTAAAAAGATGCAGAGCAAACTAACTCTCAACTATACGGGGCTGTAGGGACCGAAAACATTGAGTTATCGGGTGTTCCGTTCTCATCTCAAATCCAGCGTCGGTGCTCTCCCGAAAATTTTGCCAAACGGCTGACGCAAGGTCGTCTTTAATCTATTGGAGGCTCCGGGCACTTTAGGATAATGGGGCATCTACGACTATTACAGAGGAATATTTTTTTTTTTTAATAAATAACGTGCTCAGCAACTGTATTATATTAAAACAGGCAAAAGGATCATATATAAACAAAATCCTTCAACAATAATAAAATAAAAGAACAGTTACTTCTTGCCACAACAGTTTTATCAGTGGATGTACATTTCAAGAGCAAAGCTCCCATCTTCAGCAATACACTAAACTCTACTAGATGTTAGTGTATTGCTGAAGATGGGAGCTTTGCTCTTGAATGTTGTGGCAAGAAGTAATTATTCTTTTATTTTATTTTTGTTCTAAGCACAGTGCTGTTAATGTGTTTTATTCTTCAACAACCTTGAATATTATTACTTAAAAAAAGAGCGTAATTACTAAGCAAATCAATAATTAACAAATGCATTATTAAAAAATACATCGATATATCTGTCGGCAGTATCGGTTATCGGATGCTAATCTGGCAGGAACTAGAGGGCCCCCAACGATCGTGGTGCCCTGGGCACTTGCCCAGAGTGCCCAGTGGAAAAGAGGGGCCTGCATTGACGTTAATAGTATTTTTTTGAGAATATTGGCAAACTTTAAATGGCCACGACTTCTAAACCAGAAGACATACAGATAAGACGTTTGCTTGTGCTTATTGAAAAGGCCTTAAAAAACAGTAAAAATCGAAATCTTTCATATATTCTTCAAATTGAGGACCTTGAAGATAAATGACCCTGATTCCAATAAGCACAACCAAATTTCTCTCTTTTGGTTAAGAGTATTCTGAGATTTTCTTGTGAATTTACGGTAATTTTAAATGGACACAACTTCTAAACGCTAAACCAGAAGAAATACAGACGTTTCCTTGTGCTCATTGAAGTCAGCGTGTTCTTTTTGTACAAGCACGATGAGTTTGAAAAAGTTCTGAGAGATTTCGATGTGACGTCACTTAACCACGCAGGCGTCTGAAGTGCTTTAGTAAAGAGTCATATTTTCGTGACGGTCACTTTTGACTTTGATGTCTTAAAAACCAAGAAACCTAAGCTTTATCCACAAAGCCTCTAGTCTTTTCGATTTTATCAAAAATCTTTTCACGTCCGCGCGGCCTCGAACGCGACTAAGTGATGTCGCATGTTTAAATGGCTTAAACCTGAACAGCAACTTAATTGCGCTTCGACGAATTGTTCAATATTTCGCAAAATTTCAATAATTCTTTAAATTTGTATTGATATTACGCAGAGGAACAGTATTAGGGTTTTAATGTCACGGGCTCCTGGACTATATGTTTGTCTGTCGAGGGTGATCTCGGGAACTACTGAACCGATTGTTTTCACTATTTAAATGCCTACTTTCCCAGTAATATATAGATCATAGGCTAAAAAGCTATATATTAGTATGGCACGACAAAAGGGGAGCGAGCAATGAGCGAAACATGTAAAGCAGTCGGGAGTCCCGTATATTTTTCAGTTAAATTGGTTTACGGTGGTTAAACTATAATAGATACATTGTTAAAGTAATATATCATATAAGAAATTTGTGGCAACTGATTGTTTCGTTGTCACACTAAAATCTATCCGCTCGAAGCTGGTTCGGAATAATTCGGAAAGCTAGTTGACTTATATTTTAGTTTTGCATAATAAAAATATTCCATGCAAACATCCAACTCGTGTTTCTCAAATTGTGGGTCGCGATTCCTTGAAGAGTGGGGTGTTCGTAAGCTGTGAAGAAAAACGACCAATAAAGTTTGTTTCTTTTTCCGCCACCTACCCGAAATAACGCATAAAATACTAACAATTAAATCCGTATTTAACCAATAATGTGCATATAATTTAATTTTTAATTAATTGATTTCAGATTTTGCTAGTATAATTTGTGGTTGGGTATCGCGAGAGACCTATCTGTTTCAAATTTTCTGTAACGTTATATCGATGGTTTGGTTCCAAATGTGGCTAACAGCAAAATGTTCAATTTTGACAATTCTGAGCTTTCTACGCAGTGTCACTAAAAGTATCATTTTCTTTTGGTTCCAAATGTAGTTTTAAGCATTAGTTGACATATGGCGCCACAATTAAAGATTCAAAAAGTATCTATCTACATAATAAAATCAGTTTTTAATTCCATAAATGTCTAACATCATATAGGCACATTTTTGTAGATAGCTACTTATGGAATAAGACCATCGATAGGGGAAATTATTCAACGGCGGGGAAATATAAAAGAAACCTTTGGTATTACGAAATGGATAACGTATCAATGAAACTAGTTCATAACTCTAAAGAAGATTCAATTCCCCCGCGAGCTTATGTGAGTGAGACTGACACATTTTTTCCTTGTTTTCGGGTAATCATGGTTCGAAGGAGGTTAAAAACAGAAAAAAACACTCTGAGATAGAATAGAACTGAATTATACTTTACAAGTGGATGCGTCAAAACACCAGAATGCAAATAAAATAACAAATACAAACAGCAGTGGCGTAGATAGGCGGGGATCAGGGGGATCAATCCCCCCCTTGGGTCTGAGAATTATAAGATGATAAAATCGAATTTTTTCTAGTCATGTGTTTTAATGTAAGCATAAAATTTTTGAAGCGCCAATATTTATTTTGTCTCCATGTGCAATACTGCAATTGTTGGTAAAACTCTCAAAATTGAAAAAAAACACACATTTTTACGTGATGACTGATGATGTGGAAGAAGTATTTGATCCGTAAAGGCGACATCAAGCCTAACAATTCGTTGAAAGCGCTGGATGATTGTCCAGAAGAGAATTTTCCGAATATCAATATGTTGCTAAGAATATTAGCTACATTGCCAGTATCTACGTCTACTGCGGAACGAACATTCTCAAGTTTGAAACGAATAAAAACAATTCAAAGGAACACGATAAAAGAAGTGAGTTCATCATGTTCCATCTAAATGTTTGGAAACTATCGAATATGCATCAAGAATAACTCGAATTATTGTCTGATTTATCTATTATAGGACCGCTTGAATGGTTTGGCTGCTCTGGCAATGCATCGTGACATTGGAATCACAGCAGACGAAGTCATTAATGAATTAGCAAAAAAATCTCGAAAACTTGAATTTCTTCTTCGATAATAAGAGAATTTTTCTAATAATGCAACTTATCAATATGAAAAATGTGACCAATTTCTGTACATGATTATGCAACGAGGATTATTATCGCAGTGTAAAATATAACTTACAAAAAAACAGGATATTATTCTGAGTCATACCCCCCCATGACAAAAAGCTATCTACGCCACTGACAAACAGGTATGCTAAAGTAATACATACTTAAATACAAAAATCATCAATGCTATAAAGACATTGATTGAGTAAAGCTGCCTTTATTTTAAAGATTTTTACTATCATACGGCAACAAATCGAACATTTTTAAAGCATGATATTCAGCATTATTATGAAATAAAGTGATTTGTAGATTTCAGCAAAATTACATTACTTCGAAGTTCGAACGAGTTTTAAAGTGTTTAAAAAAATCACCTGTACTCCTCGTCGTAGCACGCAAAACTAGTCGACGCGATTGGTTCTTGCATATAAATAAAGAAAATGAGAACTGTATGTATTTGTAAATAAGATAACTGAACCTCTTACTAATGAATGTCCAGACGAACCATTGCGGTGCACTCGCAAGTCCCGAATAAATTTAAAAAATATTATTTCGTAATGCGCGCGCTAAACACTAGTCGAGCCTCTATCAGAGTCGGTCAAACACTCGCGGCCCCAGATAACTTGTTATCACAAATACCACCGGTTAGTTTGAACTGCAAGATTATAGTGACGTCACGGCGTCGTGATGCACGCAATGCATTTGTTTTCCCCCACCAACGACGACGCTCGTCGATGCAACAGCTGTTAACGGTGTATACCTGTGAATGCGCCGCGTCAAGCGTGCCACGGTTTTCTTGTTCAAAATTTTTATTTCCACTGAACTTTTTACCAGACCTAAATGAAACAGACATTAGAGTCAATTGGATGAATTCTTACCAGATCCGAATAACCCTGGCTGTTGGTGGTCTTAAATAATGTGGTAGGGACGTAAGTTTTTTTGAAGCTTTGCTTTATAACGTGGGCCTCGGGATAGGGAATCAACTGGGAAAAAATGAGCGAGCGAGCGACATGTGCATTTTGTATACCTGTTCTAGGGTCGTTAAACAAAGACAATCGGTAGTCATGGTCGTTACTCGTCTGTTTACAAAATATTATTAGATATGTCAAACCCAAATTTGCATAAATTATACAAATGACATTAAAATTTAATAATTTTGTTTTTTTTATATTTCTTATTACTAAATAAGCATCCCAGTCTCATGTATAAAATACCATGTTGCATAGAAACATAAACTCATCAGCATAAGGGTCGACTGTTTTGCAATTTGAGTTTTAAACCGGTTCAGGATGTGCTCGTTCTGTGACCTTTTGTACGTCAGATAATGGGGAGTTCACATGGGTGGTTGACAGAAACACGACCGATTTGAAACAAGTTTCAAAATGGTTGCGTACGACCATGTTTGCAGGTGGTCGAGAAGCAATTTGAGTTGCAGGGTTGCATATTGTGATTTTTTTCTATTGTAAGCTAGAAGCAACTATCTTTACCAATTCAGAACCAGTCGCCCTCGTGAACCTCAATCGACTGTAAATCGATTGCACAATAGTTGCACTTGTACCAATTTTTAACTCAAATTGCAAAATTGCTTAAATTTTGAATAATTATATCTATACCAATTTTAGAGTAAATCCGTTCAGTAGATACGGCGTGATTGAGCAACAAAGATAACATACAATATAGAAATAAATAGCTAATAGTTTGCTATAATATTATCAGAAACACCCATTTTTGCAATTGATATTAGAACAATTTTCTGTTCAAACAATGTCCCTGTCGTGACTCAAACACCTGAATCTTCCACTATCGCGGTAGCTGAATTATCATTTATTCTACCGCTACATATCTTAATAATCATCATTTCTAATATGCAAGTTTCCTCTTTATAATATTAGTATATATACATAACTAGCGGTACCTGTGCGAATAATTCGCACTAAAATTCGTTTCTAATTCCTCACACTCTTTATAACTTTCTTCTTTTTGTTGCATTACATTACGAAGCTCAGTGACGGTTCAAGAAAATATTTTTCTAAAACTGTCATATAGAGGCGCAAGTATTAAAAACGTTGAGCTTATGCGCCACTATATGAAAAGTATTTGATTTGAAATTGAACAAAAGAGTTACCGACCGTCAAACATATTGACGTTGTTTCAAAATCAAAGTCGTCAGATGGCAGCATTGCTGTATTGTGTCTTAATGTATATCTATATATATAATTTTAATAATTAATAAATTTACAAAAAAAAGCAATAATAAATTTTTTAGTTGTTGATGTCGGTAGAGCAAGCAATTATCTATAAAATGATATAAAATTTATGTGGAGCAATTGTGTGGTTTTTTCGAAAAAGGGAGGCAAACATCTTAACCTTAACGTATTAATATATATGATATTACACAGAATATAATGTAGATACAGATAATAATATTGCATACAGTTTACTCGTATGTGTAATATTATGGCATAGGTAGAGGTGGTACATGTTGTATACAAGCGCGCTTATGTGAATACAACACCACATTCAGTGACGTCATTACTCGGTGCGGGTGCAATGGCCGTTCTAGTGACCCATTTTCCCTGGTTGCCATTCGGCGCCGTATATAAACAGAATTAGGCTCTAAGATGGCGGAGGTGAAGGGAATGCATTTTTTCCAGGATTTCCTCTTGCACGTTTTATATATTTCTACTGCAAGTTTTCCAAACACGTGAGATAATTATGCGGTTTTATTTATTATCAATAATTTTTTTATCTTATTAATTATCATTAAAGTTTAAACAGAAATGTTAGTTACAAAAGTACAAAACAGGACTTATTCGATATTAAATTATTGATTGGAAAACGAATAATTCAAACCTAATTTCAAGTCGCCCAATATAATATGTAGGTACATACATATACTGTATACATATTTTATTTACAAATAAATTATTTTTGGTTTATACGACGCTGATGACCTCAGTTGTCGAGCGTCTATAATCTACAACTTAATCTTTAGTTTTTACACGATCGGATATGTTAAATCAGGGGTGGTCAAACATTCTAAGGACTTTCGTAGGACGATTCCAAGCTCACCCTCCCATAACATTTTTTTCAATCGCTGTTTTTAACCTATTTTTATATATCATATCATTAATTATATTTTTCTGTTTGCATTAATCAGTTTTAAAGTTGTATTTTTCACGCAAACCTTGAATTTCTTTTCTTTGTTCATGGGAATTTTCGCGGCAACGCAAATACTAAAGTCAGACGGGGGGACTAAAGTGAGTTGGGTAGGAGGGGCTGAAGAAAACTGCCCAACTTACAAAATTTGAGTCGTACTTATAAAATTCGGTTACTAATATCATCTATGTTAAATATTTTTGTAAATGTTATTGTTCGAATACTATTTCAAATAATTTCTTTTTGAAAAAAAAAATCTTATCGCGCTCAAACTTGTGGCTGATTTAATTTTCAAATAAAAACGTTATCTCAATAAACACGAAAGTATCTGTGGTCGTGAGGCAAAACCGTGTATGTAAAATTACTGACGACTCCAATTCACTTTGTGATTCATTTCTCCGCCTTTCGCTGCAATGAAAAGAGACAGCAACGTCGATGCATCTATTACTCCATCCCCTCAATTTTTGTACTCGGGGAGAAAATCGAAATTTTGGCTCGGTCAGGTTTTGTTCCTCCGTGCCATATATTAGGTGTGTATACTGCTATCGTGCTCCCGTGTAAAAAGTGTTGACACTTTTGATACTATTGCGCGTTTGTTATGCAAAAGTGTTAACCTACATACCTATTGTACTTCTCATTGCAAATTTCACTGGGTTATCTACACTACACTAATACACCTACTATACGCGTGCAAGTTTCTTGGGTTAACAAAAGGCTTTTGGAGAGCGTAGAAATTCAGGGTACAGACTAGAGGGTGTCTAGTAAACTTTCTATAAGACTTTAACGGGCGATATGTCTTATCGAAATAACAGTAAAAACATCAGTTTTCAAGATACCTATTTAAATTTCTTTAAAATTTTAAAAAAGCTTGTTCTGAGTCGAACAATTGAGAAGAAGTTGGTGATTGCTCAAAAACTAGACCCTGTTCAATAAAATAATAATTATTTTTACTGCAAAAAATAATTTAGGTATTTTTCACCATTTTGGAATCTGAAACTACTCACACAATATCATGCGTTTAAAAAGTTCCCAAAAAGCGCGATGATTTTATTAGTGTCATGTATTGTAATTTTTATAGCACATGGTCGGTCCTATCACCAGTTAAAGTATCAGAAAAGTTTTACTGAACACCTGTATAGAGATAAATTCGGCATGAGCGGTTTTGTCTTTTGGCCATAGATATGTTTGATGACGCGTTATTCTCCTGTGCAGGTAACATGCATGCATAAATCGCATACAAAGAATAAACAATGCATGTGAGTGTAAAAGTTCTATACACACTCAAGCAAACACTTTATGTGAATGAAAAACGAGGCCTTAGAACGAACTGTAAATAGCTACACACGTTTCATTCTGTTTGGCGATCAATAATTTTATGAACAAAGTGAATAAAGATATGTATATAACCTATATCTATATTATATAATTTGCATATAGGGTAAATACGTTAGAGATGGCCATACGGAAGAGATGGCCAATCAAATTATTTTGGCAGATATTCACTAAATGGTGCTGTACTGCAGCTAGTACGCTGCGAAGGATGCTCACGCAGATGATATGACGAAGATACTGCACAAAAATAAATTGAAAAGTAGGTAAATAAGCTTTATTATTACATATTCTAACCTCAAAATGCCGATTGATTTGTTTATCGTAATATTAATAATTGATGTGGCCTTCTCACCCGCACAAAAAGGAGAGATGGCCATATTCAATGCTAATAATGTTTTATATTTTTTGTTGCAGATGCCGAAACAAGTATCATAGGAAAGCTATCGCCACTCGTGGCAATTGGAGTGAACATTCATTAAAAATTGCTATAAAATGTATAAAAAATGGAGAAATCTCTGTGTATAAAGCGGCAATTGTCTATAATATACCTCAAAAAACACTTGAAAGGAGATACAAGAATAACAATGATAAAAAAGGGCCAATGGGCCCTACGGTAATGCTTGGGAACGAAAATGAAAAAAAGCTGGAAAATCACTTAAGTCAAGCACTGGCCATCTATCCCGTACTACAACGGCTAACTCACCCTGATATGCCGGGTGAGATGGCCAGTTCCATTTTTTTTCAATTGATTTATCCTATGTTCCTTAGTTATAAAACGTTATTTTTCGTTGATTTTTGATAAGACTAATTACAGTTAATTATGATAAGAATAAAGATCTGATTGTAACAAACATATTTCAAATTTTATTTCACCTTAAAAAAACTATGGCCATCTCTAACGTATTTACCCTACATAGACGCGTTTATTAACCTTGAAAGTCTACCTATATATCGACAAAAAATTAATTCTGATTTTGTACATGATTCGTAGATTGTAGATGTTGCCGCGTTCCGTTGGATAAGTAGTGCAGGGATGACGTCTTCTGGCAGACCTGTCAATTGATTGCATGGTGACCGCTGTTGTTTATAAAAGTTAATGGCAGTATTTAACAAACGTCAAGGAAATCAAAAGACAGATTATTGATATTATTTGCCATAAATTGAATTTTTAAGGTCAGAGATATACGTACCTACTGGACAACTTCCATATAACATATCTGAAGAGAATTAGAAATAATCGTTATACCAAGTAATTTGTTATAATGAAGTTTGTTATATAGAGGTTAGATTTAGTCTAAGATTTGTTTTAACAAGGTAAGAAACCCCATTTTCTACTGAAAACTTATCTTTAAACTTTAAAATTGTGCCTAATGTACTTGCGGGTATTTCGAACTCTTTAGCGATGTCTAATTTTTTCTTTGTAGGATTCTCGTCTACATACTTAATGATTTTTCATTTCTCTGCGACGGTTAAGGAACACCTTTTTCGTTTCTCAGCCGCTTCAACTTTAAATGTACAGTGACCAAGAGCCGTGTTTACATTACTTTACATCAAAAAAACAATGATTGTCTTACGATAAATTTAATGTCTGAACCTGTCGAGATATGAATTGTTGTTGTTATTGTGGAATTGTGTGTGATTGATTGGTAGGGTACGTTATGTAAAGGTTATAAGTTGACAAAAATTGTTAAATACAGGTAAATTATACTTTCTATTTACATTCTGCAATGATTTAAAATTCGTTATAAAGAGGTTTTTGACAAAAAGTATTCGTAATGTAAAGGTATATTTTGCATTAACTCTTACAGGCAGTTCTAGAGGATTTTGAAAAATATGTTAAATCGAGGAAATCGTTATATTGAGGTTCGTTATATTAAGGTTACACTGTATAAATTACATTTTTGATATTGTCATTATGGATTGTTAAAATATGAACGGTTCGCCAGCTGACGTCATTTCGGCTGATTGGTCAGATGGAACGAGGCAGTCTGTATCTACTAACCTTGGATTCTGTACTGCTCCAATAACATTATAATGTCAGTTTCTCAAGATTATGTCACAACACTCATTACGATAACCGAGGATTTTAGACACAGAGGTGACCTCGTTCCGTTGGATAGTAGTGAGGGGATGATGTCATCCAATGGACTCTCGATTGATATTGCGTGGTTGATAAAACACATCATGATTGAACGGTCTTTCAGCTGATGTCATTCACTAACGAGGTGACCTTGTACTATAACGTCGTTATTTTTTAATGGAGGAGTTACCGACTGATCTAGAGTATGTAACTTCAAGCTAATTTTTAGGTTTCCATACTGTAGGGCCTAACCTATTGTTGTAGCAGCGTTGTCCGTCTGTCAAAGGTTTGTAAGTTCTAAACGAAACGAGATATCAACTTGAAATTCACACATATGTAAATCCTTGCTTCAAATACGAAAATCGTACTTAAAAGATATAAAAAAAATTGTGAAGGGGTTGCCATACGTGTAAGCGAAGGAAAAAATTATGCTTGTAGGTTATCGTTGGAAAGGATTTTGCTATAAATATATTTAAAAAAAATTGTCTTAAATTACCACTTTGGCGGGCCATTATAATCATGGCTTCCTTTACATCCCTTTGAACATTTCTCGAGGTTTCGTTAATTTCTTGAATTTGCATCGATAGCAATAACCATATTAGGTCAATCTGCGAGGTCAAACAGTTGCGACATAAATTAATAACGGAAATTGAATTGCACGTAGAGCATATTTCCAGCTGATTGGTTTTCATTCGAATTATTATTTGTGACCGACAGGCATTTGTCTTTAGCCATACGTATAAATCATTAATGCAGTTTATAGGCGCACGCGAGTGAGACAAACACACACATTCACACAAACATACATGCGCGCGCACGAATAATTGCACAAAGAGCACTCAAAAAGAAAAAATCCTCATTCTGGCTCTGCTAAGGCCAAATTGAGTGAATTAGTAATCCCAATATTGTACATTGTTTTTTGCGAATATGTAAACTATATGCCATAATATAAAAGTAGTTTGTGCTCTGCTTGTATACGATTAATGTAAAAACTACTGATCCAAATCGAATGGAGTTTAAAAAAAAACATAGTGCTCAATTCGACGTAAGATTTAGTCTATATAATTATTACGCTAAGACAATGGGGGGATAAGCAGTACGCGAAAATAACGAATTGAGTAGTAATAGCGATATCTGTTGGTATTTTAATATGACATCATATAAAAAAGTAAGAATGAAAACGAGACTTAAATGGCAGATTTGTGGATTACACCATATACTTATTATTATCGCTATAGCATATACCTAGTGTTTGTTCTACATTAGGGAATAGGACCTGGTCCATTTGCGTCATAATTTTGAAATCAATCCCTAGGCCTAGCCAACTACGAGCTACGAAAATTATTCAAATTGTATTATTTACCTCAGGCGTGCACAATATCATTCGGTTGTGAGGAACAATTGTTAGAGGAAGAAAATAGAAATCGTAAAGTAGGAATAATATTCCATCCCTGGGATAGCCTGTATAAAATATCTTGCTTGTACTGTCCGAGCAGCAGTAAAAGAGACAGTGTGTTTTACACTACACACTACAGAAGTAAAACCGGTATAAATGTAAAAAAAAAACAAAAATGTAATAATGGCACAGATCGCCGGGATCGAAGCTACGACCTTTGAGTTACGAGGCAAGTATTTTACCTCGCGGCCACCTTGGCTTGAGGTCTGCATCCGTTGTGATCAATTTCACTCTACCATGCGAAAAGAAGTTTAACTTTAAAAAAAACGAGCGAAGCCTTAGAACCGGGCCTAGTACATCCATTCGGTACACCTTGCGATTCATTCAAGCGTTCGTAAGAGATGCGCTGTCCATTCCAACTTTACAGGTGCATAAAATATAACAAAGAAGCATATAGGCCTAACAGACAGACGGAACCGGATGTGAGTGGGGGAGACAATGGATAGGGGAATTTTCCGTGTGTATGTGTCTGTGTGTGTGTGTGTTGGTGACTGATGAGCGATGAACGAAAGTGGCAGGAGGGGCGGAACACCGCGGTAAGTAGGTCATTGATGCTTTGCCTAGAAGCCATTGCCCTATTCAGCTCTGGATTCCCGCCCGATCTCCTGTCCTGCACTGAGATGCCATATAGCTACATTGATATAAAATATATAATATTATGTACATAATGTACTGTATGCAGTTTTCCCGAACTAGTTTTTGTAGGCGCTACCTGGTTGGTCACAATAAATTCTATAAAGTTCAACGGGAACAAGGCAATGTTCATTCAACATTACGGTGGCTAAAAATAGCTCCGACGAACAATTTTCATACACGCTGTGGCACAAAACAATCGCAAGCTAGTCCTTCAAGGCTGTCGGAACGCTCTGAATTTTGTTTGCGCTGAGACCCAGCGGTAAGGGGTGAGGTAGGCAAAAGACATATTGTGGGTGTGACCTTCTTTAGCTCTGTCTCGCTCATATCATCCGCACGTTTCAATTTTTGGCTGGTGTCAACTGCGAGGCTAAAAAATGTTGTTGCAAGGGTGCCGCTGTCAATTGATTACTCTAAGTTTGGGGAATATTTTGAAGATTTAAAAAACTTTTCCGAAAAAGGAAGAGTCACTTTAGTTTTATGATGGAACAGTTTTGTGAAATAAGTACGAATAAGGTCGTAGCATGACATTGAAAACGTGTGCTTTTTTGGCACAATTAATGCCAACTTTTTCTAGTAAATCGTACATAAATAACAAAAGTAGTCCATTAGAGACTTAGATTTGTCCTTTATCTTCCTTATAGAGAAAGAATTTTTGCAGAATGTTGACGAATAAGTCTACAATCAGTTGACAGCCGAAGCTCTATTTTTAGCTTAAATTCATAGCGTTCCAACAGCCTTCAAGTGCATTGGATTGTAAAATACGATCTGGAAAATTTCAAAGTGTGGTCGCAAAATTCATTTTATTATTGTTTTTGTTGGCTGTGATTAAGCATTATTAAGCTTCATAAAATTTGGCTTGCTGCTTAAAAATTTCAAAAAACATTATTTTTGTCCTAAAATTGAATAAAAAAACGTGATATTCGTCAATATTTCTTTACAGCACGTTACGGAAAGGCAAATTAATATATTGAAGTTTTTTTCTTCACAAACTTATGTTACAAATATTGGCACATTTGGCTTGCTCAATAATTTTTCTCCAATTTAATTTTTTCTGTACAAAAATTTGTGTAAAACATGTCAATTTTGTCGTTTTTGTTGGATTTTAAATCGCTTATTTAGATCAAATAAACGGAAAAAACTTAGCTAAAATGCATGTGGGAATAATAGTACAAATTAATAATATTGACTCTGCCAACAGTAATATACTATTAAATAAAACGAAACTACTTGCGTTTACTGTTCAAAATATTTTTTTATAAAAAAAAAAAAAAAATTGGTAGAAACGTTTTATAAATAAAAAAATATTTTGAACAGTAAACGCAAGTAGTTTCGTTTTATTTAATAATAGTACAAATTTCTAGTTTATTTTGAAATATTAACATCAAAGATTGAATAAAATTTTTCATGGAAATGAGATTTCCGAAGCTTGAGTAACTTTCATTTTGCCATTCCAACTCTGCAAATGGGGAATGATAGTACTTAAGTTGGCCAAAATTCACAGTTCAAAATTTCATGTATTCGTTTTTCCGAAAATACGATACAATTCAAAACCGCTGTTTTATTTGTGTTTTCTATACTTTAACGATTAATTATAATTGAAAAAAAAATCGATTTTTCGATGCATATGGTTGGCTTTTGTCATTGCCATTCATTTTGACCGAAACGTCGATTTTTTGTGTGTCTAATGGGTCGCTCGACTATTGAAAAATAATTGTTACACAGATGCCCTTAATCTATTAATACGTTGTTTTGTATTAATTTTTTGGTACCTTATGTATCGTTTGCGTAGAGGATTTTGTTTCTTCATAAATTCTAAATTCAAACTGCATATCAAATTGAGTGGGTGCATGGGTTACCGACAGACGTTTACGTAGGAGCTGACTGGGCTTTTATAGCCCCGGGGTGCGAAATTATAAAGGCATGAGCAAAATACAAGCACGGCTATCATCATACCGAAACACTGTTTCCATATCGATAAAAATAATGATAATTAAATAAATTTGCTGCCAAACCAAAATACAGTACATACCTCGAATAATTGAAAAATTGCAATGATACGAACTTTTTTTAAGAATTTTAAAACTGTATATTAATTTTTTTATTTTCTTTTTTGTCCTTGGTAATTAATATAAAAATGATTTGTCGGGAAAAAGGACTTTTTCCCGACAAATCACTTTTATACTGCATATTAATATTTCTATATGACAAAATTAACATTTAAAATTTACATAAAAGAGACTGTATTTTACACTACACACTACAGAAATAAAACTGGTATAATTAAAAAAAAAAATAATGGCACCGACTGCAGGGAGCGAACCTACGACATTATTTTAGGTTACGAGGCAAATATTCTACCTCGCTGTCACCCTAGCTTAATGTTCCACAGCCGGTTTTCTTATATACGGTATAGGTACATTGCGACACGTTCGTTACAATTGCAATCTCAAGAATAAATTTTACCCTACAGTGCCAAAAGAAGTTTTACTTAAAAAATAATCGCTCGACAGTCGGAACTGTCACGCGCGAATGCTCGGTTAATACGGAAAGTAAAAGTTAGATGTAATCTCGGAAAATATAGAAAAAAACTAGCCGCTACCCGCGGCTCTGCATGCGATTGAGATAAAACATGGCAGAGACAACAGTAGTGAAGCCTTCGTATTTAACGAGTTCCAACAAAAACCTTCTCCATGAAAAAATACATATATTATGTGCCAATTTTCATGATGATCGGTCAAACGGTGTAGAAATCTATTAAACTCAAATAGATCTACGAACATCCATTTTTATATATTATATAGATTCCAGTTAAGTGGACTCGGTTATTCGGGCGCTACTGTAATTAAATACACATTTTACATAACCGACGTGTAACTTACTACAAGGGTCTGTGTGAGTCCTATACCGGAGATGTAAAAAATTGGCCATTGTTAAACGTTACATCGGAAATAGCCCAATTATTGTTTCCCGTCTATTGAACTATTTAATTTGTTATAAAAACGGAACTGTTGCATTATTATTCTTACGAAAATAAACCTGATTAACGATTTCGTCGAATTCCGGATATGACGTCACTGATAACATTTGTACAACCGGATATAGACACAATTATTGCTTGCATTGACTTTTTTAAAATATTTGTGTAAACAGGTTTTTTTTCAATGTGGTGGAAATACCGGCAAATTTCCGGATTCCAAAACGCATTTTAAATATCGAAACTAAATTTAAATCGTTTTTTCGACACAAACGAACTGAATGTTTTTTATAATCAATAACACTATGTAAAATGTATCCCCGTCTGCAATTTTTGTTTACTTAGGGCAACGGTTCTCAAAACTTTTTGGCGACGAAACTGTTTTAGAACACTAAGTATTTTACGGAGCCTTAAAATAAACATTTTGTTTAATATATTTGAATTTGTTAATTTATTATTGCCACTGTGGATATTTAAAAAAAAAAACCTTTTTTAATCGACTTTAAAAAAAGGAGAAAAGGTTCTAAATTCGGTTGTTTTTTTTTTTGTATGTTTCGCTATTACTCCGCCAATTACGAACCGATTTGAAAAATCTCAACGCCATTTTGTTCAGAATGCTACCAGATTGATACCATATAGTTTTTATTACAATCGGTTCATCCGTTTGTTAATGACATCAAAAAACATATTTCTAATATGAATGCTGCCTCATATTATCAGCATTTGTAAATCGATTTTGATGATTCTCTTCTTAGTTAATAGGGCACACCCTCAGAGTGATTCCACGTAAATTTTAACTTAAATCGGTTCAGAAGATTTTTTTATTATAATTTATAAACAAAGCAACTATGAAATATTATTAATAAAAATGTGCGAAATCAAATCCACTAAAAAGTAAAAAATAAAAAAACTTTAAAAAATATATTAACCTCCTTCAAAAGTCACTAAAAAGATGAAAATAATGAAATTTTGCGGTCGACGCCAATTTTCATCTTTTTTAACTAGGAGTCTTGATTATTCAAAATACATTTTTTCGTCTGCCTATTCATGCTGATAAAAATGCGAACGTCTGTCTGTCTGTAACCTTTTCACGTCTAAACCGTTGAACAGAGATTTCGATATTTGGCGAGGAGAAAGATTGCATCCTGAGGAAGAAAAAAAAACTTGAAGGGAGTGAAATAGGCGATGAAAGTCCAATTATCACTTTATCACGATATCTCCGGAACTATTAGGCCTATATAGACTTGAAATTTGACAGCCATGTTTCTTTTGTTGAGTAGTGAATAACAGGTTTTGCGGAAATCGACTCCCAAAAGAGATTACGGGGGGAGGGGGGAGTTATAGATGAAGATGTCTTTTATGTTGTTTAGACATCACAAAAAAAAGGTTTTTCTAAAACGCCTCCTAAGGAGTGGAAAGGGGGAAGGTACAGGAACGCCAATAATTAACACATTCTAATTTTTAAACTACAGTGCCTATGGAGTTGGAATTTAGCTGTTATTTTTATGCTTTTTAGAGCCTGCTGAAAGGGGCGCAGCCCCGGGAGGCAAGACTGAAATACGGTGGATCCAAAGGCTCCACTACTGTTGTCGTTACCGTGTTTAATGCCAATCGTGTGCGGATCTGCGGGTAGCGGCTAATAGTCTATAAAGGAGTGAATCGTACTACTTTACAATTTAATTTAAGCGGCATAATTTTAGTGCATGGGTCAGGTATGCTTTACACAGCTACACTACTTTGCCGCTTCATTAAGCGAACCGTACTATCAGCGCCGGTCTTATACTTATTCAGTGGTCCCTTTTAACCGGATAATCGGTGCTTTACTTTACTTTGAAATAAACCACATTACGACATTACAGAAGTTGAAGATATTTTTAATAGTATCACAGAAAATACTCTAGTCTTGCTAGTTATTCTGTTGTCAGAAATATTTTCAAAATGTGGAAAAGTTCAGTAATTCAAAAAATTCACACTAGCGGCGTTAGTCGACGAGCGTCGCGACGCCAAATGATAACTGACTACTTTCGCTGAGCGCGTCAAAGCGGAGAATTATCATTAAAATAGCTTCTTTTTACTGATTTTAAGAAAACCGTCTGAATATTTAAATAAAACGTGCATACGAATAAAGACTAGAGATTTTAAAAATTTACAATTCAATTTTCGAAAAATCATCTACAATTATTAGTAAGAACAGAAATGTTTGAAAATTTAAATAGTGAAAAAAAATAATAGCGATTTTGGTTTCGTGCTTTATTGGGCGTTGATATCTTTTTTCGACAGCTCACAAATTTTTAAGCTGCACAAATTACAAAAAAAAACTCGCAAAAAAAAACTTTAAAAAGGTAGTTTTTAAAAGTGACAACAATAATATTTGCTTCTATTTGTATAATATTAAGAAAATTATGACTTGAATATTATTGCGAAAGGAGCGTTAAAAAAGGAACAATTAAAGATAATTGAGATGAATGGCGATTAATGAACAAATAAAACACTGAAAATAGAGATAAGTTCATTTATGAGCTGTTGTATAATTAAAGTAATCAAATAAAAGTTAATGAATTCACCTATTTTAACTGGCTTTAATTGAGTACACTCGTCACTTCCGGTCAAAAACGAAAGAAAACTCCCAAAAACAATCATTCATATACTTGATAAAAACAAACGCAGGAGGCATCAATAAATATTACGTTAATAAGTAAACTAAAACACGACGTAATATTCATTGTTTAGACAGATAGAACACGGTCCGATAATAAAAGTATTAATAGTCAATGGCAAACTTATGAATGAAAATGTCCTATGCTATACACTCAATCTCATAGTCGATACAATTCAATGGGTTTGTATGTCATGAATGGTGGCTCAATTGACATTACTTTTTAAATTTAATGAACTCTAAGTTTAAATCGTTAACCTTCCCATCTCTATCAATTGTTATAAGATTTTCAACATTTACACAATATTCCATACATACCAGGAAATAGGAATACGAAATAATGAATCCCGATTCACCTGGATCTCAAGAAAATGGTGGGACTGTACATTACAATCAACACAATAAAAAATACACGAATTCAACATAAAAACTAACAAGAAATGCACTGAAATTAACAGCACTTACTCCTCATTTCCCTCTGTCATGATTTGAAATGTCGAATACACTAATTTTCGTCCATTTCTGCACTTTTTTCACCATTTTTAGGGCAAATATACATTTATTGTAAAACACTATGGTGAAGCACTGAGAAACCCTGAGGCGTATTTCACGAGCGACTGGGTGCATGCAATTTGACGCGGATTCTTTAAAATTCCAGTCGATTTCAAGGTATGCTCATGCGCGTCACACATTTATTACAGAATCTACACCCAAATTATGTACTCAGTTGCTTGAAGAGAACCTGCAGGTAATAGGCTTTGTTCAATATTGAATGACTGATGGAATAGGAACGACTCGATTTATACATAAAACTACCAGTTTTGGGGTTTGAACTTTGATTTCGATTTCAATGGTGCAAAAAAAAAATATTAATCGAACCAAGTTTCCCCATCGATATCCCTAAAGCCAACGATTGTGTATTTTTGCTAAGAGGAACTAGTCATGTTATCTCATAGTTGTGTATGCGAGTATCCATCAGCAAAATTTTATCAAAATCAGTACTATATGAAAAAAAACAGCATTTTTCCTGTTTCTTTGATACCAGAATCGATTTTACAAGTGCGCCTCAAAGTATAATCGCCTTGAATATGTATGCAAAATTTGAGCCAATTACTGTAGTTTGAGCTCTATGCACGACTGCAAAGTACACCTTGGGTCTTAGAGGAATTTGAGAACGTAAAAATTGACTAAAGATAAAATAAATAATTTTTGCATAATTCCAGAACTTCCCATAGGAAAGTAAAAAATTCTCAATTATTATAATACGCATAAGTTTTAAAAATAATTTCAACAGAAATTTGTATTTAGATAAAACATATATTTTCAATAAATGATATTTTTATATTTTTGTACAATACACTAAATTATAATAATGATTAAAACAATTTCAACAATTAACATATACTAGTTTACACAATACATACACTGTATTTTGGATAATAATGGTAATCTTCAAATTAAAAAATAGCACATACATTGCTTTTGAAAAATGAACAATCCGTAACAATTTTAACAAACCAAAAACGATTCTTATAAAAATTATGATTTTATTTTTCTCAAAACAAATTGTTGTGAATTTAAATTCAGTCATACGCGGTCAATCACGAATCTTCGTGATTGACAATGACAAATTGATTTCCATATAAGGTGAATCAAACATGACGATAATTTTTTCAGTTTATAATTAATCGTGTGTGGCTCGCTTAAAAAGAACAAAAAATATTCCAAAATTCAGTGCATGCAATACAACACTTTTTGTAAATTTTGTAATTTTGGCAACAATTTGAAACTTAAGTTATCGATTTTTTATAGGCTGAGATCTCAATTATATCGAACAGCTTTACTAAAAATATCAAGTGTATTATTTCCAACCAAAGAAAAGAATTTGATTAAAAACGTACCCACAAATTTGATGAACACAATAGCCTCTGCATTATGTCAAATGACAATTGCCTGTCAAGCAATCTTTTGTTCTGATCTCTGATATGATCATTAGACTATTCGTTTGTTTTTTTTTTGTGTCCTTTTACCTTACTGTTTTTAACAATAAAGATAAATTTTCTTTTAAATGCAGAAAAAATTACAGTTATGCAAGAGCATTTTTATTGCTATCTATTTTTATTTATTAAACAAAAAAATTGCAACATTTCAGGACTATCTAAAATGATAAAAACGATTCACGAAAATGTATTCTAATTTTTTTATAAAAATAATGTAACTAATTTTTACACTTCATAGTTTATATAAATATTCGGTATTGCGTTCGAAAATATATTTAAAAACAATAGATTAAGAAAATTAGAAAAGACTGAGTAATTTAGTTAAAAATATTTTTTGTCCTACCACCTATAAAATAATAGCTGCTTTTCTTGCATGCATACCGGTCGTAAAATGACCCATTTCAGGTCAGTGATGAGCCGGGCAATAATCGTAGATTGTCTACTAGTGTCGTAATATCTTTATTAATTAGACAAGAAAACAATAAAAACTACTACTATTTTTTCGATGTTAAAACTTGTTTTACATTATTCGAGCTAATATTATTGACTGGACAATTATTCCCATTTACGTGAGTCTCATCGGTAACACCTAAAATTTCTTCCGGATATAAATTTTCCTCCGAGCAAACTAACGCAGGACCACTATTTAGCCATTCCTGCAAATATTCACTTTGTTCTTCTTGAAAACTATCTGGCAAAGTTTGATCACCACAAGTTTCGTTATCGTGCTTATTTAATAACGGATCCGAATTGCAAATTTTATCTCTTCTCATCTCTGCATCTTCCGTATAAGATCCCACTGACCTCGACACCCTTCTCTTATTATCTATTTGTATCGGATTGCTCGATGGCACCGCGTCTACGGAATGTTCATTGAAGGAGCTGCACATTAATAAACTGGTTCTCGGATCTAATAAATCGAGTCCCATTTCTATATTACAGTCCACGCATTGGGCGGGAGTTTTCAAATCATTATCACAGTTTTGACGGCTTAAGGAAACTATCGGTACTTCTAAAAGTAATTGTGTAATGTTTTTAGATCGGGCTGCACCTAAACCTAAAATAAAAACAACATCGATAATATTCAATTCGGCCGTCACGCTAATTTGAAATTCACGTTTTTTATATAATTAATTGGTAAAACACATAATGATCAGAATGGACATGGACACAAGACAAGCATAACGTAGATGACAGCAGGTAAATGACGAGCTAAGTTATGATTGGCTTTCACTAAGAAGTATAGTAGAAACCAAATGTAAGTGCACCTTTCGAAGTTGCGTGATTTAAATAAGGAATAATTCAAAGTAAATCTGTGGTGTTTTAATATTATAACCATCATTTAATTACTTTTTCTACTGTAATTTCTCCTGTGACACATTTTCTTTAGTAAACTGGGTTTCACAAACCATTATCTCAGCGTTTATGGTAAAAGTTTTTTTCCTTTCTGATAGAATAGAACCAATTTGAAAATTGGTAAACACAACATATCTGCATTGTCCATTATTTATTATGTGAAATAATTGTATATTGTGCAACTAGTGCGTGAAGTTGTCTATTGGCCACGAAAGCGAAGTTGAGCGCACTCACTTCGTTCGTACGCTCATTCGCTTGAGGGGGCAATGGACAATGCCGCACGAATTGCACATACTATTTTTTATTGCGAATTAATTTTAAGTTTTTATTATCAGTATATTTTAACCTTACTTTGCAAATTAAACTATCTGTCACGCCAACGTCAATTCAGTATTTCGACTGTTCCCAACGTTACATTTTTTGTTTATCTGAATTTCAGTGCGCAAAGCAAATTTGCGTGCGCAAAGTAAAGATATGGGTAAACAGTTACTTTTCAACCATAACTTAGGTTGCAAAGTTGATATTTTTCTGCATGAGCAATAAAAACTTATTTTGCACACACTGCTATGAATTATTCACAGACTGCGGTCGTTATTTAGCTGGCGCTCCTAGCGGTAAAGTTTGGCTTTGCCCATTTCTATTAGACTGAATAAAATCATTTTTTTTTGTTTCGGTGCACAACATAAAACTTACATACTCATTGATATAACTAAAGATTTTTCTGTTTGTGGTGTTTTTTAAAAACCTTACCGTGGCTACTGCTTACGTGAATATCTGATGAAACTGACGCATCTCTATTCGGATTCAGATTTAAACTACTAGGTGATTTTGGCGTGTTTTTATTTTTGATTCGATTTAACGGTGGGGATCCTGCTCTTTGTAAATCTAAAGATGAGCCGCTGGGGCTTCCAATGTTTGTGTGAGTTCTGGCGTCATCCCTAAATTGAAGTAGCGAAAGCAAATTGCCTAAAGTTGCGCGCAAATCGTGCGTCGGCAAATTGCAATGCCATCGGAGTTGTGCAATGTTTTTGTTTAACAAATATATCGCATAGTGAAATTGTAATTGGTCCTTTCCTCTTGAATAAAGTGGAAATCTACACAACAAATTATAAAATTTTATAAACTTTGACTATACATCAATGTTCTCATAGGAATGTTGACTGTATTCAAATAAAAACATAATTTTAACCTTAAGTGGTAGTTTCTATGTATGTAATACTAAAAACCACAATATTTTTTCTTATTTTTAAAGAATTAAATTAATATTTAATAAATAAAACGTAATTAAATCACTCTCAAGTCATGTGACAACGGACACCAATCAGAGTGCATGACGTCACTGGCTCATAAACATCATCAGACGCTGTCATAGAGAAAGACGCTGTTCACGCTGTCAAAAGGCTTCATTGGTTGTTAATATTTAGTGTGTAATTTATTCGAAAATTTCTATGACAACAATTACCTCATCAGTTTAGCAGCGTTTATGAGCCTGTGATGTCACGACAGTCTCGTGACAAGTATTGACGTTTTGGAGCGACATTTGACACGGAATTTAAAATACATGATTTTTAAAGCATGAGTCGTATTTAAAAAAAACTATAGTAAATACTTGTGGTTATATTAGATACTTATGCACGATTTAAAACATTTTTCCAAAAATAGTCAACATCCCTATTTATTCTAAGCCCCAACTTAATATTTTTAAACTGAAATTGTTTTAACAGGTTCATTGTCATCAAAATATGGGCTGCATGCATAGTTAGATTGAAATGGCTTGTATTAAATTGAACCTGAACTCAATGGCATAGTTTATTGATGGACTTGACAAAACGGACAGTTAGCTAAAAAAATGTGCTGGGACATGAGAAAAAATGTATAATTTGTATTTGTACACGACTTACAAACACTAAAAAAATGTAGAGGTAAAATTTAAAGAAAACGACTAGACTTGGAGCAGACTTCCCTATTTTAAGCTGGACATTGGACCTGTTAAACAACTCAAAATTTCAACTTACTCTCTTTCTTTGTCAGGTATTTTATCGGAAATGTGATCGACAATGCGTGATCTTGATCCGTAATGGGTAACGGGATATCGTAAAGGAACTTGTAAAAATACACTACACATTTGCACCGTATGAGTTACGTAACCCAAGGCTACACTCAAAGCAGTATCTTCGGTATTCGACAGAGACTCACTATCTGGCAAATGAACTCCAGCTATAGTCACCTTATCTTCGTTTATCTACAAATTATTGTGTGAATACGTAATAAATTTCAAAATATCTTTATTACAGTACAATAAAACCTTGATATAATGGACTTCTATTTAATGGACTTCAGATATAATGGACAAAAAATCCAGTCAAATGTAAAAAAATTAAAAACGTCCTGTTAATACTATACGTGCTTAAATTCAAGTGTCACTGCACGCAAACAATTTTTAGTGGCCATGATAATTACGTCATACGTCTAGCACTAGAATTTGAGACATAATGCCGTCCTGCTCGTAGACAATTAAATAGACTTTTGTTTTTATTAGTGTATTTGCCATATGGCAACATACACTATTGGCGTCGGTCGGATGGCGGGACCTAGGGGTCGGACCAAAATTTCTCGACGTTTCATAACCTCCTAAACACTTTGGCACCATTTTTAAAAATGTTTATATATATATGTATATATATATATTTATATATATATATATATATATATATATATATATATATATATATATATATATATATATATATATATATATATGTGTGTACGCGCGATAACTTTCGAAAGAGTTAATTGATTTCAACGAAATTTGGGCCACATGTTGAAATCCATCACCGCAAGAAGCCTATTTAAAATGGGCCTAATCGGGCTATTTTCAGGGTAGTTTTTAGGGGTTGAAAACTGTTTTTGGGCCCCAAAATACCGAAAAAATTCTCCGAATCGTTTCAAAATTGAAATTTAACCCTTTGGTAGTGATTAAAAAGTTTCCCCACAATTTTACAAAATCGGCCCGACAGGACCGGATTTACAAATTTTATGAAAACACTAGTTTGCAGACAGTGACTTATTTATTGAAGGGTGTATTTAATTTGGTGTAGACGTTAGATTGATAATAATATTACAATTAAGAAAAAAATGTTATTTTAAGGGATGTATTAAGGGGTTAAATTTTTTATTTTGCCCAAAAACAAACTTAATTTCACATAATAAAAGTATAAAACCACACGGCCCCATACAAGCAAATACACTATATTGTCGGCAGGGTTTTGGCACTGCGACCCGGGTTTTTTTATATTTATATCTAAATACAGTGTAAATACAAATTTTCAAAAAAAGTTTTTTTGATTTATTTTAAACCTATTTTTATATAACGGACTTTCGGCTTTAACGGACACCCCCTCTCCTCAATTAGCCCGTTATTTCGAGGTTTTACTATATTCTCAATTTAACTGGCCGCACGATTAAACAACAAACATTGCAATCAGTCGTTTTCTTGCTAGTTAATGTAAAATTTTTTAATCTGCTGGTTCTATGTCATGTTCTGTAGTTCGCCTGTTCATTACGCCAAAAGTACATTGTTGTCTGTCTCGTCATGTTATTGGTAAACTCCATAATATGTCGGTATTATATTCACGAGTCACTCTTTACCTATCACTAGTTTCGTGGGAGCGGATTAATGAAAGAATATTGTATTGTTAAAATATGTTTGTTAACTTACTCGATTAATAGGATAAATATCCAACAGTTCAGACATAAGCTGTTTTCGCCTGAAATTTAATGAAACGGATGCGTGTAAAAGCGCTTCTCTAGTATCAATGAACGAACTTTGCCAATGCCGAAGTTGTTCAAAGTCACGGCTTAATTCTCTGTAATTATCCATTAAATCGGAACCTAAAATATTACAAAAAATTACATTTGTACTTTTTACGCTTTAGACATAGAATTTCAGGAAAATATTATTAATCCCGTTTCGAAGAATCGCCACATTATCGGGAATGCCACATTACTGTAAAGATATGGGGAAATAATCGATGCTAGAGTTCCGTAAAGCCCGAAATGTCAGACTATTAACAAGAGGATTAGCGAGATTCTAGTGAATTTCTACAAAAATTCTGAAAATACCTTTTTCATTATTTTCTTCACATAATTTATGATATTTTTGCGTTAACTGCCTTAGCTGTATACTTTTCCTGTCTCTTTCTTGTGACAGTAATTTGCATCTAAATTTGGCTGACTCAATTTCTTTTCTTAAACGCAATGCTTCTTGCTTTTGCAAACGACTTGGTTGTGTCTAAAAATAATATTTAACTGTTTAGCTAGATGTAACCTCAAATTATAAAAATAACATATGATCATGGCCGTTCATTTTGTGATGTCATAACGGTTAGCATAGCTTTAAAATGTGCTAATCACGGGTGTGTTACGAGATATAAATCAGTATACCAGTCAATGCTAATCAAGATTATTAGAAGGATATGGCCACGTCTGATTGGTTGAGTCGATTGCTTAAGTTACCGAAACCCTTGGCTTGGTTATTCAAGTATTTTTATCCCAACTGTTTGGAAAAAGACTCCACAAGCCTACTTCCCCCGCTCCTCTAACGTCTCGTCCAACTTCAACCTTAGTTTCTGGTAATCTTAAGTATTAATGACGTCATGAATCGACGCCATATTGTACTGGTGAGAAAACTGTGACGTATGACTATTTCTTCGGGCGTGTATGCATCAGACTTTTTAAATTTTTTTTTTTATAGAAGGAAATAGTCAACGCACTGGCCAGTGTATTTCGGAACGAATCAGCAATATGGCGTCGATTCATGACGTCATTAGCGCTGACCAGTATACTGATTTAAATGTCGGAACACACCCCATTTTTAAACTTATTCATGCAGTCTTATCTTTACTGTGAACCAACCTGTTGAAACATTATTTTGTGTAAGGTTTTGGTCGTCATTGTTAATGTATTGCTGTTTCGTTGTGGATTTTTCTTCACGTTTTCAACGGTTATACTGAGATTTGGATTATCAAACATTGGACTTCTCTCATAAATTTGTTCTCGAAGTGTTTGAGCATCTCGCGCTTCATCCTTTATCAGTTTTTGTAACCTATGCAGTCTGCATATACGCAGAAAAAAACAGTCATTTACCATTTCCAATTATCATTCAATATTTTTAATCGAAGATTTCGAACTACACATAATAGAGATTACTTGTGTAATATCAAGGTGTGTTGGTAAGTTTTGAACTTTCAGGCCATCTGTCGGTAATTCAGAACTGTTCGAACGCAGCTGCGTGTTTGTTGGCCATATTCTCGGACTCTTTGAGCTTTGTTCTAGGCTCCTAGAACTGTTAGAAGCCAGAAATACTAAAACCAGGTTCAGACATTTCAATCTCGTAAATTGACTAATGAGCACGAAGTTGTGCCTGAACAGTTCTGCATTGTCAACAGACGATTTGAGAGTTCAGAACGTATCAACAAACATATCTAATATAGTAGCTAATTAATAGATTTTTATCATTCGCCAGTAATTTACGATTCATATAATATATAACTTTATGATACAATATTTTGTTTATTCTGGGTCACATCAAAAACTACTGCGCCGATTTTATTAAGATTTTCACTGTAGCGTTTGTTATATATCAGGTTATAGGTGGCTGAGTAGTAGCCAAAAACCGACAAAAACAGGAGCGAAGTCGCCGATAAAAGCTAATTTTCAGTGTTTGTCTAATCAACTGTAATACATTTTTCATACCTTTGCAGTTTGTTTACTGTATAGCTTTTTCTAATATCATGTTTTGGAAACGACATCGACGAATGTCTAAATATGACATCTTTCGAACCTTTATTGACAATATTGAGACTTTGACTAAACGGTAACGGCTTGCTAGGAGATTTCTTAATACAATGTTGACTAGTAAAAAATCCTCCGGAAAATTGAAACACTAATGTATTGTTTTCGAACGAACACGGTTGGATATCAGATAATTTTGGTCCGAGATAAACAAGACCAGAGAATAAAATTCCCCATCCTGTTAATATTGAGTCCGGAGCTCCGTCACGATACTCCCAAATTCTAATAACAATGCCTAAAATAAACCAAAAAGTATATAACACCATCTTGTTAGACAATATGATATATGACATTTACCGGAATTGTGAGTTTTGCTGCTATCAAACATTAATTCGTCCCATTTTGGATTAACTGAGTTCAGTTTTTCACTCGTGAAAAAAGGTGCACACATTGTAGTCAAATGTAATGTATAGTACACTCCTTTCCCAACAGATGGATCCAGTGTTACATTGTAACCAATTATTCGTACAAGATGCCGGAGCCTCAACTAAAAAAACACGTTCTCAATTATCAAATAAGTCCTGATACTCAACTGACAAAATATAGACCCAAGTTTTATCTGACGATTGATGCTTGTTAAATCTGGCATCAACGCGATCAAAGCCGCGTCATAGAACGGTGCTTCACAAGTGTTTGTGAATATATCGACCAAATATCAACATAAAAGACCGCGCACACTTGTCAAGCATATGCACGACCAGCACAGCACAAACCTGCACGATGGCGCACACTAGACCAGCATAAACCAGCAAATTTTAGTGCAGGTTTCGTGTGCGCCAGACATTTTGCAGTTTTCAAGTAGTTTTATCATTACAAATTAATTAATCTAAAGGGAACATCACTAGCACACTAGATCGGTCCAGCACGGCTGGATAAACATCGTAGGCGACCAACTGACGGTCGTTGCTGGTTACAGGTGCTAGTCTAATGTGCGCTACTCAGTTAAATAACATGAGTACTTTCACACTGTGCTGGTTGTGATGGACTTGCCGTGATGTTTTGGTCGTGCTTGATTGATGTGCACGGTTTTCAATAGAAATTATTGTCTAATCTATATATCGAAACATTGACATGTCAGTATTTTGAAAGAGCACCCAGGTGTGGATGTATAATGGGTATATTTAGTATTTCCTTGTATTTTTTTAGATTCAAAAGTATTATTATTTGAGTAATTTAAAATGTAATGAAATATAGTTTCAGGAAAATTGTGAATACCTGTTGAGTTGCTAACGGAGTCCAATCTCTACATAGAGGAGGTCCATACATAATTTTAGCTTAAACCGTATATGATCCTGGAAACGAGACACGTCAAAATTAATAAAACCAAGTACAATGTGCATCATTTTTTATTGAAAACATTCTTATCTGTCAGCATTTTCTGGCGCAGATTTTAATATTGCGTCACAAATACTTGTCAGATTTACTGGAAATTTTAAATATACTTACTTTTGGTAAATTTACTGTCATAGGTTATTTGCATAATAAACAAACAAAGTATATTGGTTTGTATTTTAGCTATGAAAATTTTAATTTGCCATATGAAATGTCACCTGTCACCTAACACAACATTGAATGACAAGGCTGCCAACTTTAAAGTGATAAAAATTATCTAGAATATTTTTAGAAAATTGGACTTTATCATAATTTATTTATACATACTTAGAAATATATTTTTTTGAGTATATGATAATATTATAATTAGAGACTTACAAATTTCCGTTTTGTGATAAATAATCTATAAGAGTAGTTTAGAGTCATCTAGCAGAGATTATTACACTATAATCTTTAAAAAAAAAAATATTGTGTAAGTGACATCTAAACTACGTAAGCATAACTGTATAATTATGATTGAATATAAAATGCTGCAGTCTATTGGTTAAAGGTAAAAGCTCTAACATAAATAAAACAGGAGAAATATCTGATAAACTTTTCGCCTTTTGTGATGCATGCTTTTTTTGTAAACTTCAGTAACGACAGTAACACAGTAGAGTTCTGTTTGGGCGGAGCGAAGTTGTGATTTTAAACTATGTAGTTAATAGCAACAATTAAATATCTGTCAAAATATATTTGTTCAATATTTTTTTCAATGTGTAACACAGTGTCATTGTTAGTTATTGTGAAAATGTGATAAGTTAACCTGTTTTGTGTTGTAATCTGACAGTCGTCGGAACAAACTATGAGTGACTCAGAACATTCAGATGCATCCGTCACATGGGAAGATTTTTTTGGTGAGCACCTGACAGTTGTTTTAATTATATTAATTAAGTTAAATGTTATACATTTTCGCAAATCATTTCTGATTTAAGTTTGATTTAAAAATATAGCATCAGATATATTTTTTATTGTATATGATTGTTTCTAATTGAATATTTCATTAATATTTATAATCCGTCGAGGTCCCCGTTATGTTTTTGTTTTCTTAACTGAAGGAGTTCGTGTTACTGGTTTTAATTAGAACTAGCTTTTACCACAACGTTGCTCGCGTTAATGTCACCTTTGAGTTCTAACGTAAACTTTATCGTAACCAGACGCTCTGCACGGGCTTGGTGAGTGTGAACCCAAGGCCCCCTAAGCTATGGGGTCCCCCTTAACCCTTGTGACAAAATAACAATTATAACTAGAAACTAATTTATTCCTGTTGATAACACAAAAGGGACCACATTTACTTTAAAGTGCCATGAGCTCCCGCAGGGCGTAAGACGACCCTGATTGTAGCTATAACGGATAACTAGAATAATTACTTTAAGTTTGGTTATCAATATCTAATAGACAGTGTGATAAGTTTCGTCAAAATCGTTCCAGTCGCTCTTGAAATTCCCGAAACAAATTTTTCCGTCTAAGTGGCATTAAAAATTTAAAAAAATCCTTAAAAAAAGAAATTTTGATTAATTTTTAAAGTTTTGATTTTGTTATATTAACTACTATTTTTACCTGCGGCTTTTGTGTTACTGCTAAGCACACTTCAATGCAGCGCGGAGATAGAACCATAAGTTTCGTACAAACTTAAGATTACAAATATGACGACGTATTCTCTCTGAACTTCGAAGCGATTAAAATCGCGAAAAAAGTACTTATTGAAGTACCTGTAATAATTATCTATATTTGCTTGAAATGTTTTTAATTAAATTTTTTTATCAGTGATAACCGCCAGTACGAAAAAACATCAGAAATTGTGCAAATTTTGTTTTTAAACAAAGTATAAATAAACAAAACATAGCTATAGGTATTTATAATGTATATATAAAAATGTGACGTAGCGGTTGTATTTAAAACTATGTATTTTAATTATTGCTTGCGTTTCGAAATAATTATTTCCTGATTCATTTCTGCTGAAAAATTTGTAAATTTTGGTTAGTTGCAGTTTAAAACGATATTCCACAATATTTCCAATATTTAAGACATCACCAAATGCTGGAATAATCATTTTTATCTTAATCGGTCCGAAGAAAATTGGCACTACGAAATAAATGTAAAAAAGCATTCGAGTTGAATTCTAAAAGTGCATAAAAAGGTTAAATTCAAAGATTTATTTTTGGGTTCCAATGGTTAAATTTAAAAACCCATGGAACTTATGAAAGAAATACATTTTTTCTTTGTTTTTTCCCGACTGCGCTAGAAGGACAGTACCTAATGTTTTTCGAGTGAATCGTATGTTTGATGTATGGAAATAGGAAATGACCGAAATGTTGACAATAACATAAGAAGAAGAAACTTGTCAACTTTTAAATTAAAAAAAAATCTGGGTGAAGGAAATAAAAGTATTATAGTCGGACACCTCGGCTTTTTGATAAATTCATAGGTGATTTTTAACTTGCTATAAAACACACATTCTGTCACAAAGAAAACATCACAAATATCCTAAATTGGGAAAAAATCTGATCCTAAAAAGGGATCCAACTTACTTTTACCAAATTTTCTAAATATATTTTGGGACAGGAAAAATCACACAAGTCTAAGTCTGGAGTAGGCCTGTAATCTTCATATTAAATTTAATATGTTCGTTGTTAATTATATTAAATTTAATCATGTTGTATGCACTCAAACGCGATTACTTTATCATAATTATACAGATTATAGCACATACGGTATCAGATTAGCTTTTGTTATGCAGACACGTGTTCACTATGTGTTTTATTTTTGCTAATTATTGTATTGGCAACAATGCAGAATGTATTTTTAATTCCTGATAACAAAAAAATATATTAAAGTTGCTACTTTTAAATTTCCACGTTTGTATGAAATATTTTTTAAAATTTAAAATCAAATACCTGTTTTTATACTGCGGTGCTGAAATAATAGAAAGTGGCTCATTATCGTAAAGTTTGCTTCATGCAGCAACGAAGCAATGAAACAATGTAAAGCATATCCGTCCTACGCATAAAAACTATGCCGCTTATTTGTGAAGTATAAATGTGTAGGGTTATTCAAAAAGGACTAGAAAGTTTAAAAAAAATATATATTTTCTTCATGTTTTTTTTTAAATTTTATTATAAAATGATAGTTTGATGCATTACAATTAAACATGAAAAAAAATATCGTTTAAATGTCCACCACGACTTTTGTGACAAGCGGTGACTCGTAGGTCGTAATTTTCAACAACTCGCTGCACCATTGGCGCTTCAATTCTCAAATGATCGTTTTAAGGCTGTTGGAACGCTTTGAATTTTGTTTGTGCTGTGACCCAGCGGTAAGGGGCGAGGTAGGCAAAAGACATATTGTGGGTGTGACCTTCTTTAGCTCTGTCTCGCTCAAATCATCCGCACGTTTCAATTTTTGGCTGGTGCCAACTACGAGGCTAAAAAATTTTTTTGCAAGGGTGCCGCTGTCAATTGATTACTCTAATTTTTGGAAATATTTTGAAGATTTAAAAAACTTTTCCGAAAAAGGAAGAGTCACTTTAGGTTTGTGATGGAACAGTTTTGTGAAATAAGTACGAATAAGGTCGTAGTGTGATATTGAAAACGTTGTTTTTTTTAGCACAATTAATGCCAAATTTTTTCTAGTAAATCGTACATAAATTACAAAAGTAGTCCATTAGAAACCTAGATTTGTCCTTTATCTTCCTTATCGAGAAAGAATTTTTGCATAATGTTGACGAATAAGTCTACAATCAGTTGACAGCCGAAGCTCTATTTTTTACTTAAATTCAGAGCGTTCTGACAGCCTTAAGGTCTTAGATTGTTTGTGGATTATTTCTATGCACTCTACTTTTTAAATTGCCCCAAAGGAAGAAATCTAATGGAGTTAAATTGCACGATTTCGCTGGCCAATCGATGTCTCCATTTCTTGAAATTTAACGTCCATTGAACTTTGTTTGTAACAATGCAATGTTTAAACGAGTTATATAGCATGTAATAAAGATCAGAGGTATCGATTTATTCAAGTTCAAGCCATAAAAATTCATTTATCATTCGATTATAATGTTCCCATTCACAGCAACTGCTTGATTATCGTCATTTTCAAAGAAGTACGGACCGATGATTCCTTAGCTCCAAAGAGCACACCAAACAGTAACTTTGCAATGGCTGTTCTTGAACTATTCGAGGATTTTCTTCAGCCTAAATGCGACGATTTTGTTTATTTACTTGTCCATTCAATCGAAAATGTGCTTCGTCACTAGTGATGATTTTCTTTGAAAAATTACGTATTTTACGGAGTGTATTTTTTTAGAACGTTCATTTTCATAATAAGTTTGTACTATAAAAATGCTCTGTTGAAGTGTAATTCCCTCCGTGGTAAAAATTGTACTATTTTCTGCTTGTCAAATCAAGTGACAGATAAAAAATAGCTCATTCATAAAATATTAAAATTCAACATTCTACAGTCCCTTTTGGATAACCCAGTATAAATCACTTTGAACTAGATGTATAATTGTATAGTATATCATTAATGTTCGACAGTTATTTTTGGACCTTATAATAGTAGGTTTAAAAAAACAATCGACAAACAGTGATTTACTATGAAATTGGTATATCGCGACCAGTTTTGTTTTACTTTACCGCACTAGTGTCAAATGTGTCACTTTACATACTTGTATAAATACATCTAAAAAAAGCTATTTTATAGGGGCTAGTGCAAAAAATCTTTTTTTAGCGGTAGAAAATGATCCATGACGCACAAATAAATGTCATTTTATTAACCGAACAATAATTTCCAAACGTGACTTGTCAGTTAACATTTAATACCATAAGATGAACAGTGGGCAAAGCAACACAAAGCAGTCGTAGTTTTCGTTAAAAACCTAAATTAAATGCAATATGACCGCACACAGCAATGACACCAACTGTCAAAAATATTATTATGAAGTGAAAATGAGTTATTTTTTGGGAGGCACGTGCAAGAGAACACTTTTTACATCGCCAGGGCATGTCCAGAAGTGTCGGACCTTTTATTTTATTGTTGGCCTCAATTTCATGTATGAAAATATAATTTTACCTAATAATTGTTTTGTAAGATAATACGCTTTTTTGTATTGTTGACTTATCTAAATTTGCTACACTTTTTTATTGTCAGCATTTTATTTATATCCATTGCTCAGCAGACTTCATTGTCATCATTCAATAAAGATTATTGTGCAGAAACTGTTACATTTATGTATATAAAATTACGTAGAATGTAGGTTATTTATAGTACTGCATTGCGTTTTATTAAAAAAAATAAAAAATGATCACAATGCACCTAATAATATTAAAGCCGTTACTTCAGTCAGAAACATTGAAAAACGAAATGAATTCTTTTTCTTTTTATTATACCTATCTATAAAATTTAGTCCAACTTTCAATTGTACAAGTCTTACTGGAGGTCACTACTAAAGAAAAAAAAACTGGTCAAGTGCGAGTCGAACTCGAAATTAGGGTTTCGTACTATTCCGTTTTCCGTGAGTACTTTAAGACGTAAGATTTTCGTTTATAGGTTTTCCTGTAAACTATGGGTGAGACCCAACATTCCCTATTTTTTTCAAAATTTTAGGCCCAGTAGTTTTGGAGATAGGGAGATGGTCAAATGTTCATTTATTTTCTTAAATAACTTTAAAACTATTTATTTTAAAATTATAAAAAAAAATATATTTTCATTTGATATGTCACAGTTATGTATACAGTTTGCTAAACTTTTTTTTTAATTTCCTAATTTTTTCCTCAAAAATGACCCCCATGTTTAAAATTCATTTATTTACGTTCATTGTCCGTCTTATGGTCACCGACTTACATATTATGTGTACCAAATTTCAACTCGATCGGTCCAGTAGTTCGGAGAAAATTGGCTAAATAGGACGGACAGACACACGAGTGGTCCTATAAGGGTTTCGTTTTTTCCTTTTGAGGTACGAAATCCTAAAAATTGCAAGATAGACGCTGATAATTGTAAATAATTGATACTTCTCTATTAGGATTTGACATAATACGATACGACATCTGGTGATACAATTTTAAACCATAAGTTGATCACATTTTACACGCTGTTACTACATATAACTATATATGTAAAAAATGTCGCATTTGCCAGTCCATTTGGCTTAAACTCTGTGCATATTATCAAATTCCAATAGTTTGTATATAAATATAATATAATAATGGGAAAAATGGAACTTCAGCGTGTAAAAAAACATTAATTTTTATTGCCAACGTTTCGTCTGCAATTTGAGACTTCTTCGGGACTCAAAATGCTATTTATTGCACATTAGTCTTGTGCAGGCTGAATTAGGTTCCATGTTTCCCCTGTTATTAATTACAATATATTTAAATCATAAGAGGAACGAAAATACCATCCAATCTGAATCTGTATCTAGAGCTGTAAATAAATTTCACTTAAAAAAATTAATCTTATTGTTCTCGAATTTTCCTTTAAAAACCAACATAAACGGGAACGAATCTCGAGACAAAAGGGAAATTCACGCGAACGAAGCCACTTACCAAGGATAATATCAATTTAGTGTGATCGAATGCTATAACATTTGATATAATTTCAAGGTTTCCTGGTAACTCTGGAATAAATTCTGCTCTGAATATAAAGCCATGCATTATTTCCCGTGTGTGCATAATTATTCATTAATTTAATGTTTTAATCAAGGCAAGGAAATTTCCTCTTAGACGATTAAAATGATTATGATTCAATTTATTTACATTCGGCTTAGTGTTCTGGTGAAAAGGTGTGTCATGAAAACATCGTAATTTGTTTCGTGTTTTGTGAAATACCTACGTGAGTTTTTGTCTCATTTGCATGTTTTTTAAGACTTGTCTATATCCAGAGCACATTTAAAAATACTAACATATTTTGATATTATCGTTATAGTGAACTCCTCAAAAGATGTATTCCTACAATGTATCCCTTTGCATGTTTCAAATCAATAAACGGATTTGCTCTGCCAATATTGTCTGTTTTGTTTCAAAATATTCTATACAAGATATATTATATGCAAAAAATCAGGGTTTAATAAAATAAACAACACGCTTTTATGAACTAAAAAATGTAAAATAATTTGACAACAAAAGCATGGGGGTTATCTACTTAAATTTTCATAATAGCTCTACGTTTACAATTAGCTAGTAAATGAAAAATTTATTACCGATATTAGGCACTCCACGTTTTTTACAGTAAAGCTAATTTTGTTGTCAAATTATTTTGCATTTTTTAGTTCATAAAAGCGTGTTGTTTTAGTTTTTTTAAGATCTAATTTTAATTATAAGACCAAAAAACAATTTTGCATTTGATTATGGGGTAGGCAACATAACGTACGTCACTGTACAGCGTGTTAGTTGCTGTAATTTTTCAAGTTTTTTTTTTATCCTGGAGGTCCTAGTCGGGATAATGGGACAAACTTTGTAAATTATTGTATTGTCATCGGTCTTTGGTAAGTGTGCAAAGTTTCAGTTTAATCTGACGTTTTGAAGTGGCTGAATTTCACGTTCAAAGATTCCTTTACAAACAAACATACAGGTGAAGCTAATAGAAGCGTATTAAAAATTATACGTTTTCATCGATCTTTGCTTTGTTTCACAACGGGTGTGCATTAAGTTGATACAGCCACGCAGCGGAAATACAGCATCACCGTACGTTAAAAAAATCGGATGTGTGAACCGGACCTTAAAACCACAGATTCAGTTATATATGGCGGCGTGTCCAGGAGTATAAGTCGCTGAATTAAACCATTTTATAGAATTTGTCAGGCTTAGGAGTTTTGTTATGTTCGCAGGAAACTGGGTGCGAAATTTCAACTTCGTAACTTACCGGGAAAAAAAACTTCTAGAACGAAAAACAGAGACACTGCATGCATTTATATTTATAGATTAGGATTGATAATAATAGTATTAGTGCTGCTGTTCTGTAATATATTGTATAAGCGAAATACCACCCACTCACTGACCTACTCATTCGTCACGAAATCTCAGGAACTATAATGCCTACAAGCTTGAAATTTGAACAGGAGGTTCCTTTTGTAACAACAAGGGATTTTTCGAAATTCAACTCCCAAATAAGATGGTCAAAACGGGGTGTAGGTTTTTTGACATAAACGCACAGGCCAAACTGCTGAAGGAATTTAACTGTGTCAAATATATTTGACACAGTTGAATTCTTTCAGCAGTATAGATTATATTATCTATACCACGTGGACGAAGACGCGGGCACATCGCTATAAGTAATAATTTAGAAATTCGAAGGCCGCGGTTGATTCATTTGCCACGCGTTCAGATCGCTTTATCTAGAACTTACGTTAGAGAGTCTTAAAAAGCGGACATTTCTTTGTTTTACGACTTTTGTCTATTGTTGATATAAATCGGCGTGCATATGTTTGCTATATGCTTCATTGTTTACATTTGCAGGTGGATGTACTGAAAATATAACGGGTGTTTCACTAAAACTGACCGTAATAACGCTGTTTTGTTAACTATTTTTAACAGACTTCAAAAAAAGAAGGAGGGTATTCAATTCGGTTGTATTTTTTTTATGTTCACCGATATTTCCGTCAATTGTAAACCGATTTGAAACATTTCAACGCCATTTTGGTCAGAATGATGCCGGATTGGTTCATCCGTTTTTTTAAAAATATCGCCAGTATTTGTGAACCGATTTTGATGATGATCCTTTTCTTATTTAATAGGGCATGCCTTCAGGGTGATCCCACATAAATTTTACTTAAATCGGTTCAGGAGTTATAATTTATAAACAAAACAACTACTAAATATTATTAATAAAATGTGCGAAATAAAATCATTAAAAAGTAACAAAAAATTAAAAAGTAAAATATTAACCTCCTTCGAAAAAGTCGGTAAAAAGATGAAAATAATGAAATTTTGAGGTCGAAGCCAATTTCATTACTATAAGTTTTAATTACATATCTACTGTTATTAAATTGGCGCCGACCTCAAAATCTCATCTTTTTAGTGACTTTTTTGAGGAAGATTAATATTTTATTTAAGTTTTTGTTATGGTATTGTCATTATAAATATTGGTGCACACCTTAAGGCTGTCGGAACGCTCTGGATTTTGTTTGTGCTGAGACCCAGCGGAAAGGGGCGAGGTAGGCAAAAAACATATTGTGGGTGTGACCTTCTTTAGCTCTGTCTCGCTCAAGTCATCCGCACGTTTCAATTTTTGGCTGGTGCCAACTACGAGGATAAAAGATGCTATTGGAAGGGTGCTGCTGTCAATTGATTACTCTAATATTTGGAAATATTTTGAGTATTTAAAAAAACTTTTCCGAAAAAGGAAGAGTCACTTTAGGTTTGTGATGGAATAGTTTTGTGAAATAAGTACGAATAAGGTCGTAGTGTGACATTGAAAACGTGTGTTTTTTTAGCACAATTACAACTTCTTTCTAGTAAATCGTACATAAATTACAAAAGTAGTCCATTAGAGACCTAGATTTGTCCTTTATCTTCCTTATAGAGAAAGGATTTTTGCAAAATGTTGACGAATAAGTCTACAATCAGTTGACAGCCGAAACTCTATTTTTGGTTTAAATTCAGGGCGTTCCGACAGCCTTAATACTCGTATACAACATTATTCCGATTTATTTTAAACACTCAGTATGCTGTACCATTTACTTGTATTTACATTTAGCATATTTTTGTCATGTCTTTTATAGTTATTAATTGTTCTAGACAAAATCTTTTCGCACGTCGTCTGTTCTTTTATTATAGTTTTTTCCTACTGCACATTTGTCAAACATTTTGTGTAAATATTCAACACCTCGGGATGTAATACAGTCGGCTTTCTCTAAGAACGACATTATATACAACCGAAATTCCTCGTTTACAAGAAAATCGTTCTTACCAGTTCTTTCTGAAAGGCAGGTACTACATGTTTTATAATAAAAGCTCGATCAAAGAATTCGATTGCTAGCTTTTGATTTAAATCGGAACAAACGAATTCACGACTATTTTTGTGTGTTTATCTAATCATGCAATGAAATGAAAATTAATAAGATTAATGCGTGTTCTAAGTGTGTTTATCATTTGTAAACTAATTGATAATTTGTTATTATCACTTACAATTTAGATTATATTTCAACAATCTAAATTGTATTTATGTTTGTTATTTTACCTTGTAATGTCTGTCACAGTTGCTTGTTATTATGAGAAAAATATAAGATTTTTGTTTTGTATCTGTCAATGACCATTTTGTTTCTGTTAATACAATAAGAAACAGTGAAGGTATTGTTTTTATAAACAGAAAATAACAATAGTGTATTTTTGTATTCAATTTGTGTAATCTTCGATTATGAATGAAATGATGCGCAATACTTCTATGTAATCGTTTTTAGACGAGCTTCGGACCCTATTTTCAGAGGCGCTGGTGTCGTATCACACAAGGAAAGAGATTATGATGACGTGTCAAACTTCCTTTTTAGGGTGCTGTACTGTGGGATCTAATGGAACCCTCTTGTGGCTGCATTGTCCGTTCCTCCGTTCGTCTTCTGAGGCTTCTAACTTCTAAACGAAATATACCAAATTATTTAAAAAAACATAAAACCCGACTGCGTTAAAAGCGAACTAAAAAAATGGAAACGAGATTAAATGATAACATGCAGTCGGAGGCGTCCGGTATTTCTGTTCAACTTATTACAGTGACTACATGTATGCCTCCGACTGCATGTTATCTTTTAATCTTGCTTCCATATTTTTAGTTCGCTTTTCACGCAGTCGGGTTTTTGTTTTTTAAATAATTTGGTTTGTTAGTGTATTTGCCATATGGCAACATACACTATTGGCGTCGGTCGGATGGCGGTACCTAGGGGTCGGACCAAAATTTCTCGACGTTTCATAACCTCCTAAACACTTTGGCACCATTTTTAAAAATGTTTATATATATATGTATATATATATATATATTTATATACGTATATATATATATATATATATATATATATATATATATATATATATATATATGTGTGTATGTACTGTTTTTGGGCCCCAAAATACCGAAAAAATTCTTCGAATCGTTTCAAAATTGAAATTTAACCCTTTGTTAGTGATTAAAAAGTGTCCCCACAATTTTAATAAAATCGGCCCGACAGGACCGGATTTACAAATTTTATGAAAACACTAGTTTGCAGATAGTGACTTATTTATTGAAGGGGTATTTAATTCGGTGTAGACGTTAAATTGATAATAATATTACAATTAAGAAAAAAAATGTTATTTTAAGGGGTGTATTAAGGGGTTAAAATTTTTATTTTGCCCAAAAACAAACTTAATTTCATATAATAAAAGTATAAAACCACACGGCCCTATACAAGCAAATACACTATATTGTCGGCAGGGTTTTGGCACTGCGACCCGGGTTTTTTTTCTTTTGTATATGCCCAATAGTTTGAGTCTCGACACTTTCGAGGTAAAATTATCATAAAAGGTTCAATTAATATTTTCGTTTTGCAATTTGCCTTTCCAAATTACATTTAAACATATAAGTTGTTTATATTTTTGTAATCACTTTTTAATAATCTTCATTTTGATACCCAACTGGATTCCTTTGGAGGAAAAAATTTCGAACTATACATTACGGCACCTAAACCTGCCATTTTGATTTTTTTTTTTTTTGTCACTGGTCTGACATAAATCTAGCGATACCTTAATTTTAGAAATCCGTTAGCGGTCTGGATGATACGAGATAATAGAGAATATTATATACGCGCAAAGAACATAACCCTCCTTGGCAGTCGGGTAATAAGATATCGACTTTTAAAAGTTATACCTATGTGATTTAAATTGCATAAATAATTTCGTAATAAAAATATGCAAGTTGACACCAGCGGTGTTTTATTGAACTAATAGAATATACGAATAGACTGTGGGTGGTCCGGTCAAATAAAATATGGCCGTTTAACAGGCCGATAACTGTAAAATGTATTGGGAATTTAAAACTTAGTTTATTTTCATTTCCATATAAGTACGTCAATTGTTCGTTTATTGTACAAGACTTAAAAGCGTCTCATCATTTGTTGGTTCAACAATCAACAGTGTAACATTTTCAACAATGTAAATATTATTGTTTGAAATGAATTTGCGTTTTCCAAATGTTACGAACATTAGCACTCCTTTTACGGATCTCTTTTAATAATAGAGAAAACGCTGTGCTTAGATTTTACGGTCCATTCTTTATGCTAAACAGGGCCCAGTATGTCAGTAAATAGTTCGTTGTTTTTTATTTATTCAGTCTAAAGGTGGACGGACATTGCATCAACTTCTGTTTAATCTAAGACAAACAGCAATTTTAGAATATGTAAGAATGCCCGCTGGCACTTAATTTTGCCCGAAAATGCTTTTCATCTCTCATTTTTTGAGGAAGGGGATAGAATACAAAAAACTGATGAGAGACACAAAAAACTTGTCGAATGCAAGCCGAACTTGCGTGGAGAGGGTCCGTATTATTCCGTTTTCCGTGAGAACTTTAAGACTTACAATTTTCGTTTAGATTTTCCTGTAAACTATGAGTGAGGTGCTGTAATCCGTATTTTTTCAAAGTTTTAGGCTCAGTAGTCTGGAAAATAAGAGGACTAGAATGCGCGATTTTCGTATATTTTTTTGTTATCTTTTAAATTATACATTTTAAAATTATAAAAAAACGAAACTGTACTTCTTATAACGAGCTCTTTCATTTGATACGTCACATGATACAATTGAAAAATATTATTTTTCTTATAACTTTCTAATTTGGCCCTCAAAATTTTAAAAGATATTAAAGAAAATATACGAAAATCGAGCATTTCTCCTTTATGTCCAAAACTACTGAGTCTAAAATTTTGAAAACAATAGGGAATATAGGGTCTCACTCCTAGTTTACAGGACAATCTAAAAAAAATCCTAAGTCTTGAAGCTCTCAGAAAAAACTGAGCCCTCTCCGCGCGAGTTTTGTTCGCACTTGACCGTTTGTTTTATGTTACTACTATATAGGCAATCGGTTTATAATAATATTTTCGGTAATGATTTGTAATCTCGTCAAGAACAGTACGCAAAGCAATAAATATGAGAAGTCAGAAAGTGAAAACATGAAAGAGTATTATTTTAGTGAGCGTCTATAATTGGAAGGTGAAATAGTTCACAGTGCGGCGTCGAATTGAGCATTTAGCTAAAAACAGATTTGGAAGAACGGAGCAAAGAAATGGTGCATCGGAATCGATAGACAGAATGTGAAACCAGTGCAAGGTGTGTGCTTATTTCGGATGACACCAAATCGATGTAAAATTTGGATTAAATCGTTATGCTCTTTACCTCCATCGCAATGACCATTGTTTCAGTATTTTCGGAATTTTTCACGTGTTTTTTAGTGTATTTGCCATATGGCAACATACACTATTGGCGTCGGTCGGATGGCGGGACCTAGGGGTCGGACCAAAATTTCTCGACGTTTCATAACCTCCTAAACACTTTGGCACCATTTTTAAAAATGTTTATATATATATATGTATATATATATATATATTGATATATATATATAAGCGTGTATATATATATATATATATATATATATATATATATATATATATATATATATATTGTGTGTGTGTGTGTGTGTGCGGGCAATAACTTTCGAAAGAGTTAATTGATTTTAACGAAATTTGGGCCACGTGTTGAAATCCATCACCGCAAGAAGCCTACTTAAAATGGGCGTAATCGGGCCATTTTAAGGGTAGTTTTTAGGGGTTGAAAAACGTTTTTGGGCCCCAAAATACCGAAAAAATTCTCAGAATCCTTTCAAAATTGACATTTAACCCTACAGTAGTAATTAAAAAGTGTCCCTAAAATTTTAATATAATTGGCCCGACAGGACCGGACTTACAAATTTTATGAAAACACTACTTTGCAGATAGTGAATTATTTACTGAAAGTTGTATATAATTTGGTATAGAAGTTCGATTGATAATAATATTGCAATTAAGAAAATAAGTGTTATTTTAAGGGGTGTATTAAGGAGTCAAATTTTTTATTTTGCCCAAAAACCAACTTACGTTCGCATAATAAAGCCACCCTGCCTGTATAAGCAAATACACTATATTGTCGGCAGGGTTTTGGCACTGCGACCCGGGTTTTTTTTCTTCTTAACAACCAAGACGAATTTGGAGATCTGAAATATCATTTTGTCTAAACTCGAATTGTTTCAGACCGATAATTTAACAAGATTTGTATGAACATTTTTATTAGATAATGCAATTTAATGAAGTGTAGTTGTTTTTTGACAATTGGCAATAGATTTGACACTGTTTGAATACGATAATTTATCGAATAAGAAATGAGAAATTATCGGTTTCGATTCACAAAGACACGAGGTTGATTTAATATTTCAATTTTAAAATTGCAAATTTTCTGACATGTTAAAAAACACTGCCCTCTGTAATTGTTTGAAGTATGACGTCAGATTTGTAGTAAACACACATACACCTATATAAACACACAGCCCAGATATGTAAGTAAGCACTAAAGGAGCCTCGTGTAGGCAATACTGAGCCGTATAAGCACTTGTTTTTATACTACAAGAATGACGTCACAGTAGGTAATTATGGCGGCTCGTGTTTTTGAGCCAACTGATATAGGTATCTAAAATTTTGTGTGCTATTTTATCCTACAAAAACGATGACCTTTAAGCGAAATAAAAATTTCTATGGATTAAATACTACGATATGAACATTTTAAACCGATTTAAAAATGAGATAACCTGTATTAGTAACTATAGAGGCCCGGTTCGGCTTCGCCTGGATTAAGACGTATTATGCTGCAGTGGCCTTTCTTATAAAATAATTTTCCCGTTTTTGCCGCATTTTTCATTGATGCTCCGCTCCTATTGGTCGTATAGCGTAATATTATATAGCCTATAGCCTTCCTCGATAAATTGACTATCCAACACAATAATAATGTTTCAATTCGAACCAGTAGTTCCTGAAATTAGTGCGTTCAACCAAACAAACAAACTCTTCAGTTTATATAATATTAGTATAGATGCAATAATCTACCACACTGTGTGACGCTACTGCACGTAGGGAATAGAGGGATCCTCTGTTTGGCTTTTGGATGGATCGACTACAAAGGACGATTATTTATAGACTAATTATTTGTGTGTGACGTTCGTCTATTTCGTATGCAACCACACCTTACGTAATATTGCTTCATGGACCAACACTGTTCGCTTGCATGGAACGAAAATAGCTACTTCTTAAGTCTATTAAAACACAGCGGAGTAAAATATTACAAATCTTCATTACAAACAGACTGTGTCACTAAAGACTTGTTATGATTTCAATTATGACTTACAACAGAGACCTGATTGTAGCATTGATTAATTAATTAATGATTATACTGTTTTTGTAATGAGACTTCTACAGGGAAGTTAAAACTACGTGATAGAAATAGATAGATTGATAAAGAAGAAATAAAATTAATAACCGACGCACTATTTATCTACAGTTGGGCAGGCAAAGGAGATCAACTTTAAACATACATTTTTTTTAAATAATTAAAATAAGATTTTTACATTATACTGAATTGCAATTGTGGTTTTTCTTTTTTTAAGTAACTGTCAAATTTCCAATATACGATTCAAAAAGAATGAACCGATTCCTTGATTAAATATTTTATTAAAGAAAAATAGCAAAAAAATCGAACTTATAAGTATTCTACTAACAGTCAAGTTTTATTTCACATTTACAAGTGTTCAGTATGGCCACCCCTTGCAGCACGGACAACATCAAGACGATATGAGAATTCTTCCCAAACACGTTGAAACATATCAGGATCAATTGAATTGATCGTTGTTGTTATTCGATGTTTTAAGTTATCCAGGTCAGTTGCTAATGGCGGAACAAAGACTTTATCCTTTACAAACCCCCAGAGAAAAAAAATCACTAACTGTGAATTCAGGAGATCTAGGAGGCCTGCAAGCACCAAGAGCAACGTCTTGGGCCCTATCCGACCAATCCATCGCTGAGGCAGTTTTTCGATTTAAAAATGCTCTAACTGATAGGCTTCAGTGGGGAGGTGCCCCATCTTGTTGAGAAATAAATTCATTTGAAAGTGCATCACGATTGAATTTCACTCTGAATGCATTGTTATCACTGGTTTAGTTTTTGCAAATTCAAGAACACAGAACGCCTTTAGTTGATGAGTCGCCATTTTGACAGTCAACAAACAACTGAGCGCGGTTAGGTGGCAACCATCTGAAACTTAGAAACCTAATCTTTCAAACAGCCACTCCTTCATTCTGATTCATACATTTACTTACAAAATATTTGATCATGGAATCGGTTCATTCTTTTTTAATCACGCTTTATATTATGCAACTAGTCTTTACCCGCGGTTTCGTTTGCGTTGCTGTCGATTTTGGCAGAACTCTTATCTTAACCCGAGCAGAACCAGATAAGAAGGCACCTTGGATTCAGCTGTTCTCGAAAAAAAGTGGTTACAGACGAACGGGTAAAAATTCTGAAAACACGTTTTCTAGTATACAAAATTACTACCTGAAGAAACCCCGAACAAGCAAAAACGCTCTCTTATTCTAATATCTTTTTTCCATTTTTGATTTCTTCGAAGAAGTACGGCGAGTTTGTGAAGATTAGTATGTTGGTTTGTTTTAATTTTTTTATCAATAATTGAAAGCATTCTTTAATCTCTCCAAAAGTAAAACAATAGTGGAAAGTACAAATATAGGAGCCACAGTAAAATATTTGCGCAGGTAATTGGCTGTAACTAATTTATATTTGTAAATAACATACTGTAAGCGCTGTTTTATCATTGAGCTGTAGATGTGGAGTGCTAGTGTACTACCGACAGGAAAGAGAAGGCGATAACACGGTATGTTTGTCTCTTTCTGGTCCGTCTGGTTTTATGTTGTTGAACAAAGACGGAATGGCTACCGCAATTATCGCTATCTCTTTCTGTCATTTTGCTCGTGCAGCCCAGACTAGCACTCCATACTTATACAGCTAATTGGTTTTTATGTGTAAATATTGCATATTGGTGCTAAAAACACAATTAAATAGTTGTGATTTCGTTTTTTTTTTTTTTTAATTTGCCAAACGTTCCAAACATTTGTGATAAATCAGTAAAATCTATAATGGGATCTGTAATAAATCTTCTTGGTTTCCGGGCTTGTAGATCGTGATCTATTTGTATTTCTATCCGAAGTTTTGTCTACTACTGCAGTAGGCATTATCAAACGCGCTTTTGATAATGTGTACTGCAATTGTAGACAAAACCAGGAAGATTTGGAATAACGCCGACCGTGAAAGTTTACACACTCTGATGTTCTGTAATATTTTGTCTAAGAAAAAATCGGGGCTTTGCCAACTTAAGGTAGTTGTCGTGGTACAATATTGTCAAAAAATTATAGTTTATACGCGCCACAAAAGTATACTAGCTTGTAGCTAAGTGATCCATAATTTGTACGCAAGACTGTACCCGTGGAAACGTAACCCATACAGTATTCATAAGCATGTATACTTTTCTATAAATTGTTGAACTTTAAACCGTTATTTATAAATAATTAGACGGTAAAAAATGTTTTCTTATTTTTTTTTTTTAACTCATAACAAATGCATTGAAAGACTGTCAGTTTTTGGAAAGTTTCTGACAGTTAGTTCTTTTTTTATAAATCAGAAACTGGTTTAGAACTACAGAGATCGTATACAGTCAATGTTAATTATCCAATTTTAATTGAATTTATCTCGGATTATATACGGTCGATCGACTTCAAATTTTCAGGGTAATTGTATTATTATGTTCTTAGTACGTATACAAAAATTAAGAATTTTCTGACGGTCTGCCTTAACCGCGACAACTACCTTAATAACCTGAAGCTTGCAACACCAAAGAAAAAATAAAACACTAGCAGATACAAATTGTGCTGAATTTGTATACTAATTTGCACCATCAAAAGTAATTTTTACCAATTAAGAAAACATCTGTTCGCAGAATAGAAACAATTATTAAAAAAATGGCACGGGGTACAAAACATTCAAATTCAGCATATTATTATTAAACTTTTTTATCTTGTTAGCTTCATATTATACGCGGATATATTTTTAATTTAGTTTTGAGTTAGTACTTTTGTTTTGTTATTATCTATTTTTCTCTTCAGTTATTTGAACGCACTGTATAAATTAAGTTTGTTTTAGTCGAACAGTCAGTACGAATTTATGTATAATAAGTGGCATAACGCAGTTGACAACGCAGTCTTTCCTGGTATTTATGGCTTTGACCGGAAACCCTTCAGAAAATACTTGTAAAACTAACCAACCAGAGTTGCTTGCATTAGAAAGGTTCCCACATTTTAAGTATATTGTTTAACACTATATATAATTATTATTTAAATTTATGTTTATTATAGATTGACGATTTGGTATACCAAATCTTGTTTTTTCCGTATTAATTCAATTAATTATTTTACGGTCAACTGTAGAACTAAATTTGCCACTCGTTCGTGCTTTCCCTGAGAACCGTAATATTTTTTGTGCAAGTTGTTCACAGTCACGGGTGCCACGGCAACCTTGGGCGTTTACATCTATATTACAAATTCAAAATTTAAGCTTCAATATGCTCCCTTGTTCACCCGCATAGCACGAGCAATAGAATGTGCGCGTGAGTGTGCATGTAAAGTAGACTTACGTTTCGAAAATCTCCAGTTTGTATGAAAAATATTATTCAATCGTAGATGGTAATGGTTACAAAATAAACTAGAAATATGAACCGTTCTACCCATATGACTTTTAGCCAAGTTTTTTACAGTTTATTAATTATTTGATCTAAATAAACGATTTAAAATCAAATAAAAACACGACAATTAGCATAAGTTTTGCACAAATTATTGTACAAGAAAAAATTTCAATTGAAAAAAAATATTGATCAAGCCAATTTTGTCAGTATTTTTAATATAAGTTTGCAAAGAAAAAATTTCGAAATGTTAATATGCCTTCCTGTAATTCGAAATCTCGTGACGTGCTGTAAAGAAATCTTGACGAATTTCACGTTTTTTGATTCAATTTTTAGGGCAAAAATATATGTTGTTTGAAATTTATTAAACAAAAAGTAAAATTTTGTGGGGCTTGTTGCTTAATCACAGCTAATAAAAACAGTAATAATATGAATTTTGCAAACAGTTCGAAATTTCATAATACATTTACACTTCACAATGTAATATAGCGGTATAGTTTTTATACATGGGACAGGCATGCTTTACATTGTTTCATTGCTCTGCTGCTCCATTCATTAAACCGTACTATAGTGATGACTATAACCTTCTTTTTTTTTACTAAATATTTTTTTCTAGAGGGTTTTTCGTAGTTCTGGCAGGTGAGCTAGTTAAAATTCGGTAAAGAGTTTCCATAGAGGGAACGCTGAATAATGTGAAAAACTCGAAACGGGAAAATCTGTGACCCGAAAAAGTCTTAATTGCCAAAAAATTAAGTTGGTTCTACCGCGTTGAAATTTGATTTGCGGGAATTTCTATAACCCTGCAGTATTTTTTTTCGAAATCTCAGTTCCCAAATCAATACATGATTGGTATCAAAATTTTCAATTTTTGTATTTCTCGTTTAATTTGCCAAAAATGTTATGTCTCAAGATATGGAGGTTTCAAGGCCGATTCCTTGACTTTCCAAAAGTCGAAGCAACTTTAGGAATAATCCTACTATTTTGTTATTTCAAATGAGTGCTAGCTCATTGTATATTGTTTTTTTTTTTTTTTTTGTAAAATTCCAGAATCTATACGTTTCATATTATTTAAAAATTAGGTAAGGTAAAATTATTCTTAATCGGTCATATAGATTATATAGAAGACCAATTATAGCAACATTAGTTAATTTTTGGTTTTACTTACGGGGAACTTAATTGATAAACAAAATATATTACAGTTAAACAAGATTATTTTTTATCGTACCTAACCTACTTATTGATACATTTATCATTATTTTATTTATTGCTACTTATCAGTTAACATTATTTTTTGTTCAAAATTTATGAATTCATTGTTAAATCTACTAACCTGATTCAGCTTTGTATGAATGTAAATCTATATTTTCGCTCACTGCTCATTCTCCTTTTGTAGTAGCCTAAGTTCTGAAACTATGTATGTACTAATTGTCACTAAAAAAATATGTCACACCTCGTCGTAAAATATACTTACCATTACGCAACTAAATCTATTACTATATGATACTTAGACGGGATAGCTATAGTTACCAGAATTTTGACTGTCTAATTTGCGCTAGCGGCTGGACCGATTTTGATTAAAACTTGATACATTGTCAATAAGTACCAAGACTTTTAAAGTATAGGGCGTCTACTTGTTATCGGACTACACTATGAGTTACTGATTTAAAATTACCGGTTATTTATGATAGTAACCAAATTTTAAGTGCAGTGCAGGTCAAATAGATTTTGAGTTTTGCGGGGTCAGAAAGTAGCTCTAAATGGTTCGTGTTAATAGACACATGCAGTTGTCGAGTTTGGCTAACACACTGCTATAACACAATGCCTTTACATTTACGTAGATATTGGTAATAAAATTAAAATCTCCATCGGAAATTACAAACATGCGCAAAACTTTCTGCCTTGTATAATAATAATAAATAGCCGCGGTAATTTAAAATAAATTCCTGCAGTCATTTAACTGAATAATTTATCAGTTAATTAACCGTTAGTGTATTTTTTATACCACTACTACGAGCATTATCTCTTCTATAAGTCAAAATCTGTAGTCGTGGGGCAGGGTGACCAGATGGACATGATTGATCTTTAAATCCATATATGGATGGTTTGATTCACTTTTCAAAAAATCTTACCACAAATGTTTTCTATAATAAAAATCCTACACTAAACGATTTGAATGAGAAAATAAGTTGTCAATCTTATCCAGTCAGTGTAATAAATTTGTAGTAAAAATGTTTCTTCGGTGTTATTCCAAAGGTTGACGAAATAGAGATTAGATATAGTGGTCAGCGCCTAGACCTACAAATATTTAGTACTCAACATTGACATAGAAAATGGACATCGCGTCGCTCAATAGAAGAAAATACGCAGCTATGGCTGCCTGTTCTTATCGTATCAGACTCGGACTAGTGGCATTCACAGAAATTCATACCTTAGATTATGATCGTATAATGGGCATGGTCGGTCACCATTGGGAGTGCTCAATTTAGTTCACAGTCTTATGGCGAACTAGATCGCTCTTTTAGTTCGTTTAGTTCTTTTTTTGAATTAATAAAACTTTAATCTTATATTATAAATTATATACTTTAATAAGAGACTCGCGTGAAAAATTACTCGATATTTATTAAAATAGTATAAATTAAATAGTTATTAGGTCGAATTATTATACGTGAATAGATATGAAATACTAGCTTAAAAGCAAAAATAATCGTTTGGTTGGTCATATAGCGTCACTGCATAATAGAACTGACGCCAGAGAAATAAATATAAAAAGAACTAAAGGCGACATCATCGACGAACTAGTTCGCTCAGTTCACCTAAAGGAGCGCTCTTCCCACGTAGGTCGTTCGCGAACTACCCAAGACTATCGTATAATGCTTATTTGTATATTATGTATGATATCGTTGTCAAACTCTGTTATGGAGAACAATAGATTGTACTCAGAAAAAAATAAATTAGTACGACTGGAATAGCTAAATTTTGATCAAAATGCATAGAAAAATTCAGTTTTGAAGTGGAAAACGTACAAAAAAACGAGTGCTTTAGACCATACTACTGAAGTAAAACTTCCTAACAATGTATACTTACCTAATTAAAATTAAAAAATTAATTTAAAAAACCTTAAAAAATAAAAAAAAAACTTTTAAAAAAACCTTAAAAATATTACTCGCTGCGAACAGGATTCGAACCTGTGCGATCAAACCACATTAGGCTTCGAGTAACACGTTACCGCGTGGCCAATCTAGCTGCGTGTTTACGTGCCGTTAAAACAGTATACAAAGAGCACATGTTCCAGTTGATAGTTTCAACTTCCGTTTGCGTTCGCCGTTTGGCGTTCGCAACTTCCTTAAGAATTTCGTCTCGCATTTGCCAGTTTACTCCCCAAGTCAAGCGTGCGTAAAGGCGTTTTACTTCAAAAAAACTATGTATAATAAAGTTTCAAGCAAGATTGCTTTAAAATTCCACAATGCTTTTCTTACGGAGAAATTTGTGTGGTTATAATCTGAGGTCATTGTCAAACGAAATTTTCTGACAATGCTTTCGGCAACCGAGCATGAATCTATGTGAACGCTATTGGTCCGAGTCTGAATTTAAGTTAACCTTATTGATCAGAATCTGAATGTCAGTAAACGACTGTTGTAGTATGAATATTGGTCAGGAATTTCAATTTTCGTTAACGCTCTTGATCCAAATCTGAAATGATTCGAACATGATAAGAAAAGGACGGAAAGAGCCAACACTTAACGTCTTCTTCTACGAACGACCCGTTTTCTGCGCAGTCTTTTCTCTCTGTCAATGATACACACGTCTTAACAAAAACGCATTCACTTGTTTTTGTGTACAACCGTTCACTTGTTTATGTGTATGGAGGGGTGTGGTCCGGAGTGATCGTTTTTTTTTGTTAACGGAGAGACGAGGATAATGTATCAGGGGTTGTTGATGAATAGTTTTTATTGTAACCCATAAACATGAGATTGTATTATGTGATCCAACGTTAACACTGTTGTGCGTTCTTAGAATGGGTTTTTATTGTTGTTAGCACGTGTTAACCTCGCATTTAGTATTTACTTGTTTATGAGGTAAGAAATTCGAAGGGTCGACGATCCACGCCTAGAATACTGAAATGTTGATGTTTTCGTGTTTTAATGCATTCCCATTTGTATTCATTGTCAGGAAAGAAAACATCGGTATTATATTATTTAATTAGTTGTTGCCTTCGGGTGAACAAGTTGATAAAAAAGAACTTGGTGCGTTTTTTCACATTTATTTTCAGTACTTTTTGCAAAGTTAACTATTATTTTCCATACAAATTCATTAACATTTCCTATAGTTTAGGGCGGTAAGCTTTATAATTTTTCTCTTATTTGTACTCAAAAAATTTGCACTTGCATGCCAAATGTTAAGTTTCTAAATGCACGGGAAATAGCCTATAATAGTTTGTGGGTTCTCCATCTCAACAGGCTTTGAGATAAAACTCTTTCACAGGGCCCCTATGAAATGAGTCATAACACAAATAATTTTCATGTTACTATCTTAAATGTAAATCGAAGTTATGAGGGTGGTAAATAGAACTTGAAGACATTTTGGTGTATCAGTTTGCGTGCTGCTCTTTGGATCAAACTGGCGTAGGTTTGAACGCCACATCTGCTCTTGATGTTTTGTTACGTCGTTTAATTGTATTTAATGCAATTAGACTCTAACGGCCTTAGTTGCCGAGCGTCTATAATATACAATAAATAAATAGATGGGTCTTATGCTGGTTTGTGTATGCAACAGTCTTGGTGCAAGAGCTTAGCTAGAAAAAACAAATTCAGTCCGTCTTCGGTCTGCAAAACGAGCAAGAAAAAAATAGTTCAAGAATTGGCGACATCTGTTTAAAAAGATCACCGAGCAAGCAATACGTGCTCGCAGGCCAACTTGGTAGATTTGTCTAAACAATACGTGCTGACTTCATTGTTCAACTCTATATAATATTCACAATTATAATATTATTGTTGTTGCGTATTGTTATATTAGTTATAGAAATGGTAGGTGTTTGCTAAGAATATGTCTTGCAATTTCAAGGACAAAGGCGGAGGAACAAGGCGCGCAGACTTCTAAGAAGCAACTGTTTTTTTGTTCATCTTTTGTTTATTGAATACTATATATTTGTCTGGCGTTGTCTGCGACTGATAATTCCCTGTTATGAAATGTAGCCTTAAAACTTTCCGAATCTATTCGTGAAAATCGGATTTTGGTATATAGTTTTCGAGTTTATTGCATTCTACTGTCATTTTCTGCGGAATTAATTTATTAAATCAGTCTACCAGAATTTTTAAATTGAATAGTACAAGGGTCTCTGAGAGTAAGAACGCTGAACTAGACATTGAAACTTGGAAGAAATCAGAAGTGGGATTTAATTTTTATCCTCCATTTTTCAGAATATCTCAAATAAGCAGCGTTGTGTGACCCTGACCTTGATCTTTTATCTCATCTTCATTTCAATTGTTTTAAACTGTGTCGCTACTCTGAGACTTGCGAAGATCGTATAAATTTTCGGTGACCGAAAAACTATGACCTTTTCTAAAATGCATCGTTCTGGGTCATCGTTGCATATTTGTAATTTTGCGAATCGTGTTTTTATTGTAATAAATCAGCGATAATTACATGGTATTTAGTTAAAATGCGCTTATTAAATTCTTAGCATTTCAAATGTAGATTTTTTGACAAATTCGCGGAACCATTTAAAGACCGGTCATTCGAAATTGTTGGTATTTTTAGAACAGAACTACTTAGTTTTTGTTTGTGTAGTATCAAGTTTACATACGAGTTCATGGATAAAAAACTGGTGGAAGCATTTATTTATGCGTTGGTATGCATTTACAGTACTGTACAAACGAGATTAGCCCTTCACCATCTTCAAAATGCAATTTTGTGTCAATCTGACATTTTGTAAAATCACAGCTTCAAAAACAGAACAGATTTGTAGACTAAGGGCGTACTAACTTATTTACAATCCCAGGATTAAAATGTCAAATACACATGACCCTCTTTTTCCTAAAGAAAAAACGTGGCAGATTTTTTTTTCTCAACTTTGACCCCCTGTATCTTGAAAACGGTGCGTTTGCGGACCCATGATTATAAAAACTTTTTTTCATATTTTTGGACAAACTATCTTCCCCTAAAGTTCTGCGCACCTTTTATGAATCACTCTGTATATGATGCATTTCTATTTTTTAAATAGTTCTAAATATAGTTCTGTCTTGTGTGAGTTTCCTGACGTGAGAGGACGCCAAGTTCACTTTTCACTAGGAATGTCAAATCCTCTTTTGGCCAAGGGCGCCGGAACTGTAGATTATAGACAGTCGACAACTTCCAGATACTTGTGACCAATCTGTGAAAGATCGATGCGTTTCGTTTGCACAGCACTATATTTGCACGCGTTTCGATGATTCATCGCGGATAGTGGCTGACGGACATTCGCGGTGCTACTGCATACATGTGAAATCTTTTGTGCGTGCGATGCAAGTTCTGATGCAGTTTTGTACGTTGCACTTGCTGCAATGCCGAATGTATACAAGCGAAGCATTTGTGTTGACTTGGCGGAAAACACAGTGTATTGATCGGCCAATTTTATATTTCAACTAGCCGCTCCCCGCGGCTCCGCCCGCATTTTTAATAGTTAGAATTCTTTCATTACTCATTCACTCCGTTCGTTCACCAGAGTTTACAATTATTTGTTTCATTATTCACTCACTCACTTCGTTCGTTCGCTCGAATTTATTTGATTATTATGCTGTAGTGAACTTTCTTATAGAATTAATATTGGACGATTACATAAGTTGCCTAGAAATTGTCCCTATACTAATATTATAATTTGTTTGTTACGCTTTCACGCCAAAACTACTCAACCGATTATCATGAAATTTTGTACACATATTAGATATTAGATATTAGAACGGACATAGGATATTTTTTATTAAAAAAAAATTTTTTTTTTTAATAAACAGTATCCTATGTCCGTTCTAATATCTAATATCTAATATGTGTACAAAATTTCATGATAATCGGCTGAGTAGTTTTGGCGTGAAAGCGTAACAAACATAGGATATTTTTTATTAAAAAAAATTTTTTTTTTAATAAACAGTATGCTATTGTCCGTTCTAATACCACTAACAATAAGAATATGTGTACAAAATTTCATGATAATCGGTTGAGTAGTTTTGGCGTGAAAGCGTAACAAACAAATTTACATTTATAATATTAATAGGGATTTCGCAACTATGGAAAATTTTGATTGTACTCGCCTTAATGTTAATTCCACTATATGCGAGAGGTGTTTTAAAATTGTACTGTTGCGATTGAACCGAATATTTATATTGTAAAGGAAAGCAATTATGTAACCAAATAAGAAATATGAGTATTACTTGTGGATAACACAGTAGCTGATAAAAAAAAACGGTCAAGTGCGAGCCGAACGCGCAAGCAGAGGGTTCCGTACCATTTCGTTTTCCGTGAAAACTTTATGATTTACGATTTTCTTTTAGGTTTTCCTGTAAACTATGCGCAATATATTCTCTATTTTTGTAAAAATTTTATAGGCTCAGCAGTTTCGGGGATAAGGGAGGGAATGCTCTATTTCGTATATTATTTTCTTTTAAACCATGCATTTTGAAATCATAAAAAAAAATAAATATTTTATTTGTATTTCTCATAACGATCTCTTTCATTTCATACACCACATGATTCACTTAATTTTTTTAAATTTCTATTTTGCCCCCCCCCCCCCAAATAAACCCTCAGAATCGAAATTCGTTTATTTACGCTATACGTCCGTGATTGGGCTCACATCAGTAGACTCGGAGAAAATAAGTTGTGACAGACAGGCAGACACGAGAGAGGTTTTGTTTTTTCATTGAGTGTACTGAGACTCTAATAATAAACGTGGCATGAATAAACACCAACGTTACAACTTTTTGAATCGAATTTTCTCGAAAACCGTTAGTCTTATGAAACAAATTAATATGTTTTTTGTAGGCAGTCTCCTAAGCTACAAATATTTCTAGCGGTACATGAATTAGTGGGGACTTTTGGGATGTTGATTAGAACTACAAAAGGAACACTCACAAGGGCGTACCCAGGATCAAAGCTAGGGGGGGCAAGCCATGATCGTTCAGGTTGTACACATTTTATCACGGAAAAGGTGAATGAAACCAAAATATTAAGAAAATTATGTATAATTATAGCAGTGCTTTATCAACTAAGTTATTACAATTATTCTAGTTACATGTCTTATACTAGTATCATTTTTCTTGGATTTGTAGAAGTAAAGTTATTTCAAGAATTGTAAACATTCCAGCAAAAAAATTTAATAACGACTTATTTTTTGTTTCCAGGGGGGGCAACTGCCCCCCCCCCTGCCCCTCGCTGGGTACGCCCTTGAACACTCATGCTTTCCCATAATTTTTCCGAAGTGAAATGTCTTTATTCCCTGTACTATTAGTAGTATAGATTGGTATTAATAAATTTTATAGTACATACGTTCTTCGTATTATCTCGTCCATTCCAGCACTTCTAATAATAGATGTACCTATGAGCGAACATTGAAATTGACAGATGTATATTCGTAATGAGTAATGGGCGAGATCCCTATTTTAATTTGAACAGACGGTACAATATTATGCGCAGCTTAAATACACAAATGTAACTTATTTCAAAAATAAACCCACGTCTTCAATAGGCGCGTCCATTGACCTGGGAATCTTGCAGATGCTCAGTTTTTTTTCCTCTTGAGAAATATGAAAACTATATTAAATTCAGAAAAGATAAATTGTGTTTCTTGTTGTGTTTGAATTATTTTTGAGTGGTAAAGGAGCTACCAACCGATAGTGCAAAAAGTCCAAAGTGAACAGATTTGTCTTCTAGGAGCAATAAAAAATATTTTCCATATCTGGTTTGTTTAAACATATTAAAATGCCCCAGCGAAATGGCCTGCTTTTTTGAATATATCTATTTTTAGTTATCAATATTATTCTGTGTAAATTTCAACGTGCCTCAAATATATTTTTTAAGTCTTGAAACATAGAATTTTGCAAGCACCTGGCTAAGTTTTAGACCTGATTAATAGATCTGGCTTTTTTATTTTCCAACTCCTTAAATACTAAATTTCAAAGTACTAAAAATTTCAAAATGCCTCAAGGATTTTTTTTTTATTAAAAAGTTTGATAATTTAAAAACTTGAGCCTCGATTAAGCCCTGCTACCCTTCAGCCATTTTTGTGCTTTTGTATTCGAATATTACTAAAGAGTTATTGTACAAATTATCAGTACCCCAAATACCTACCCAAAAATGCATAACAGCTCTTGGGCTATTCGATTTTTTAATTATAATTAAAAAAAGAAAATATGATTTGGTACTAGGCACTGGTAATCATGTATTTGTTTGATAGGGTAGACACTGTTTTACACAACTGCCAGATTAAATCGACATCAGTAGATCAAATTTATCGCGAGTGTTTTTGTTTCTGACTTAAATAATGTAAACAGTTGCAAATCGGGATTCTACCACGCCCGATAATAAAATAACAAGTGTTGCCAGCATCCCAGATCCACAAAGAGATTGAACAACACCGGCGACTGGTTGGTTGGTCACGGTTGCCATATTAGGATAGACTGGCCTCGGCGTTTGTCTCTTGTTTTATATGAGAGCTCTGTGGGCTTAAAGACACTGCTGACACGAAGTTAGCTATAGAAAATTGAAATACAGTAAACATTTGATTTTGCGTACGAAATTTGTCTTAGCTCGGCTTTACAGCAGAGACGGCCATTCAGGTGAAGTGCACCTTCACTTTTCTTTTAGACCGTTTCCCATAAAAAATATAATTATTAAGTAAATTTTGTAATTAAATCTAATTCTACAAAAATCTTTCAATAAGTTCAAGTATATCGCGCAGTCAGATGTGATTTTATATCTCCTAACAGGGAAAACGAATACAGAGATACACACATTAGAATGAAGAGCTTTGCCAGGCGAATGTAAAACATGCACTTGTAACGTCCGTTGCTATGGCAACCATGACGTCAGCACGGTAAGCCATCTACTAAAAGCACGTGGTTGGATTTAGACGGTTTTATACAAACTGATAGCTGCTTGCTTGCTTCAGTTATACCTATGAAATATCAACAATTAATCCAATCAACGACGTCGTATGCAATTTCTTAACAAAATTTCTGCTTATGTCCTTGAGTATAAGAACAAATCTTCTCCTAGCACTTCACTAACCTTGGAACCTTCGAATTGCCACTGCTTTAGAGAAGATGGAATTATATATGCAGCATGTTGCGCTCGAAACGCTTTGAAATTACACGTCTGATCCCAATCGCGTGTAATCTGGCAGCTTCGACTCTAGACACTTTACGAGCTCGTATGAAATTTTATTATTTATGACTACAATTTCCTATTTTTGATTTTGTGACGTTTGAAAAACAAACTTGTAAATCTGGAAAGTCATCTGATGGGAATTGTCTGTACTTAAATAAAGATATGTAATGTATCTTCTATCTCTCTTGCACGGCTTTGAAGCAGTGTGTGATATACGCGAGTGTAGAGTTATCGAACTAAATGTAATATTAATTGTAGCAATTGCCGAGAAGGACAACAGCTGTGATATGTTGCTAATCGTTGTTTCTAATCACTAATACATAGCGATTAAGTGAACAATAATAATCAACTGTGTTCTAATGGTGTATTGTTGTCAGTGTGACGTAGGCGTGTGATCAAGTTTTGCCAGTGTCATTGTAAGAAAGTGATCGGGAAAATGGACTACGCATTCCATGTCTTAGAAATGTGCTGAAAATGGCATCTGTTATGTGAGCGAGGTAAATTAAAGTGACTGTCATTTCTGTGAACACTATTTGTCTGAATTTAAATTTCCACCAATGTTATTGGTCCAAGTCTGAAACTCTGAAGGTCATTGGTTCGAGTCTTAATCTCTGCCAGTGCTATTGGCCCAAATCTGAATTTCTATTAATGCTATTGGTTGAGTTTAATCTCTATGAACGTAAGTTCTAAGGTTCTGTGAAAGCGGTTGGTGAATTCTGAATTTTTACGAATACTATTGGTTTGAGACAATCTTTTCTGAATGTTATTGGTCATAGTTTGATTAAAAAACAAGTAAAGAAGCAGCCTCCTGGTTTTATCTTGGTAAACTATTCTTCCTGGCGTGTTGCGCGTTAAGCTTGTTCAGCCCTGAAACTCTTTCCTTAGGAATTTGATCAAATTTGAAAATTTTAAAAATACATCCCGGAAGGGTAAAAACATATTTTTTTTTTAATTTATAAGCAGCCAACCAATTTCTGAGGCAACTACAGACAGTATAATATATCAAAATATAATAATTTGGACATATTCTTTCTTAGCTGTCGAGCGTCTGTATATCTATCTGTACTTCCAAATTAATATAAACCAGTGCTAGAGAGCATGCTATTATCTGTCTGAATAGTATTATTGCATGCTGGTCTTTGAATATAAACCCTTATAGATGGATAGTGGATAGGCTTGTCTGAACGTAAAAAATTGTTTCGATTAGAAGTATTTGTACTTCGACCTCTGCCAGAGCAGCTTACACTAAAAGAGTATAGAATACTTCAAGATGTCTTCATATCTGTGTATTTGTCGGCGAAGGTCAGCGATGTAGCAATCATAGCTACTTGGTAGGAATGCAGGAATATACGATTTCGGCGGGGTAAATATTTTTAAAACATAAAATAACTGTTTTTGACATAGGACTGTGTAGTGATGTTAAAGTGTAAATAACCAGCTAGTTAGTCGGTTAAATATCCGCAGCTATTTATTTTCAATAGCCGTCAGTAGTCGCCAAATATCAATAAATATGGGAGTTACTTATAAAATTTAAATTATCTAATTTGGTGAATCCTAGACCTGGTTTAATACATTATTTTTATCATTTCACGTGTTGACTAGGATTATAACATACAGATTCTTAATTAGTGTATTTGCCATATGGCAACATACACTATTGGCATCGGTCGGATGGCGGGACCTAGGGGTCGGACCAAAATTTCTCGCCGTTTCATAACCTCCTAAACACTTTGGCACCATTTTTAAAAATGTTTATATATATATGTATATATATATATATATATATATATATATATTTATATTTATATATATATATATATAGGTATATATTTGTACGGGCAATAACTTTCGAAGGAGTTCATTCATTTTAACGAAATTTGGCACACATGTTGGAATCCATCACCGCACGAAGCCTATTTAAAACGGGTCCAATCGGGTCATTTTAAGGGTGGTTTTTAGGGGATGAAAAAAGTTTTTGGGCCCAAAAATACCTAAAAAATTCTCAGAATCGTTTCAAAATTGAAATTTAACCCTTTAATTGCAATTAAAAAGTGTTCCTGAAATTTCAAAAAAATCGGCCCGACAGGACCGGATTTACAAAATTTCTGAAAACACTAGTTTGCAGATAGTGAGTTATTTCCTGAAAGGTATTTTTAATTTTGGTGTAGACGTTCGATCGACAATAATGATGTAGTTAAAAAAACTGTAATTTTAAGGGGTGTATTAAGGAGTTAATTTTTTTATTTTGCCCAACAATCACCTTAAGTTCACATAATAAAGCCACAAGGCCTGTATTAGCAAATATAAATATAAAATATAAATATTAGCAAATACACTATATTGTCGGCAGGGTTTTGGCACTGCGACCCGGGTTTTTTTTATATGAGATACCCAAAAGATAGTTTGCGATCGACAGTTCAGCGATCATTCGTTTGTATTATTTGTCCTGGTAATGCCAGACCTTTTAAAAAGAACATGTTTTGAAAGCTTCTCTATCCATCTTTAAGTGTAGAGGTCAGTGTTTGACACTCACTTTGGCTACGTCGACGGCCTTAAGATTTGACCGACCCGCGTAATGCAAGCGTGGTGCCGTTTGATAGCGCTAGTAGAAAAGGTTACCTAATCCTAAGACCTCTTTCTTATTAATTCGAATGGGCCGATGACTAATAATGAATGTTTATGAATGAATCGTGTACAGTATACACACATACTATGCAATTGTTATGGTGGTCATCCTTTGACTCTATGGCGTCATGCGACAGACTCGCAAACAAGTGAATTACTCAGTACAAAGACGCGCTCGTATATTGTTTGGTTAGTTCTCTTTTGTTTTATTTGTGCGACGGGTCGTTTGATCAGTGCAGAAAAAGTGATTTTCATTCGCTAATTTACGAAATTTGGTGTATTTAAATCCCGGAAATCAGTTTCCATTGAGCATCAGTCGGTATAGAAAAAAATTGCAAAATAGTTTTAAGATTGCATCTAAATAGCTTTCGAATGTTCAGTGCTTTATATTTAATAAATATTCGTGTTAAATTTTGATGTGTCGACTATCAGTTTAAATATTTGTTTTTGTTGTTCTTCGAAATCAGTTATGTGGAACTGATGATTTAATTGGAAGATCAACTACAAATACCAGAAAAGCATTTATTTCTTGTAAGTAAGTTCTTTAAACATGACTAATCGATACACTTGCATTTTTTATAAGCAAATTGTAACGATAACTTCACTTTTTGTATTAGTAATTCAGTTGTTTAAGGCTAGCAAATACCAGTTCATATTTTCAGTTAATTGTTTAAATATTGAATTGAGAATTCTGTTGATACTTTCTTGCTCTCAGAATTGAAGGGAGGTTGTAATGTAGGAATGGAGGAAATACTAACAGCGTCCCTATTAGTTCGGCTGTTCTTGACCCAATTAGGCTGTACAATGAATACTACTTCATTTCTCAGTAGTTAAAGCCAAGATCGTTGGGAATTGGGATACGGTTGTGTATGCAGCATTCATCAATTCAAAATCTCCTGTTCCCAGACTTATAACATATACTTAACCGACTTAAGTATCAATTTATTAACAGCATGAATTGTTACTAGGCCCGGATGAACCTGTCAGCAGGTAGCGTCAGTCCTCTAACATACTTTATTGAATATTGGTTTTCTGGCCCGGCTTCGCCCGGATAAATTTTTAGTTTGGCAACAAATTTTTCATAAAATATGTGACTTGACACCAAGTTCAGTGATCGCGTGCGGCTTTTCCAATTTATTTTACATTGTTCATCCTTCTTTTGTCTTAGCGTAATACAGTCGTCAGTCGGCTTATGTATTTTCAACACCATTAATTTTCAACTGATTTTACTCACGTGTTTTCAAATTTTTAGTCCAAAGCTTCTCTTCGTTCGTTGCTCAGCCATATAGTGGAAAAATACGTTTGCTAACGTTTAACCTCAAATTAATAAAGGTATTTTCTGATTGGTCATGACTACCACGAAGTGAGGTCTGAGGATGAAGGACAAAATACATGAGTCGAGCACTTTTGACACATTGAAAATACACGAGTTCTACTCTGATATGTTATTCAGGAAGAAGTCGGCTTTTTAACAGTTGAAGTAATTTTTAAATCGGTTCAGAAATTTCAGAGATTGTCCGCGACTAACATACAGACGTTGCCTCTTTATATAGGTAGTATTAGAATAGACTTTACTTAATCTTGACATAATTCCAGAAATTAATGTTAATTTTTATAGCACTTCTGTGTTCTTGCTAAGAAAATCACAATTATTTACCTTGAATAAATAACTCTGTGTGAAACTCGGCGATCGTTTTCAATTTAAAATTTAATAGGGGTGTACAAGTAGTTTAAGTCAAAGTGTCTACGTAAAAAAAGACATTTCTCCTTGTATTACTTGGCTTGATTCTAAAGTCGAACATTTATTAAATAGTGGCGCTAAGACGAGACGCGAACAAAAACATTCTTCGTTTACTAATCAACTCGAATCTTTTTCCTCCGACCTAAATTTTTTCGAGTATTTTGTTTTCGATTTTTCTTTATTCGCATATGTATTTTCGAAGAAAATTTTTTCTCGAAAAAATGTTTTTTGGTCTCAATTTTTTTAAAGAATTTTTTTTCTCATCTCAAATTTTTTAGAGTATGTGCCTATTATTCTAAAATTTTACTCGATTCGATTTTTGAAGCTACGCTTTTTATCGCAGGCATGGGGACAGGTAGGATCATAGCTTCCGTCTTGTGTTTGCTAATTAACACAACTCTTTTTTTCTACTCAATGATCGAGTGGTATAGTTTTCTTACTCGGTTTTTTGAGTGCCTACTTGCACACCCCTAAAATTTATGGAAGGGATCTGGCGGTTATTATCAACATTCTAGTTTGTCATTAATTAGTATTCTTGATCGGTTTTGTACTGTTAAACAATGACGATAGTGTTTAAAATATAGAATACAAAGTCGTGACATGTGACAATACTTATGGGTTTCACTTATCATATATGTACGGGAATAAATTAAGGAACGATGTAATATTTCATTAGAATTGCATGTTATGACAGCATTGATTTAAATCGCGTTTTGATTATATCATTTTGGTGAACAATACAATATGTTTAATGTATTTTATAATAGACTGAAGAATAGTCATCCTACTAAAAATTAATAACACATGGAAATGTATGATTCATAGTCAGATACCGATTTTTTTCATTTTGCTTCCAAGTTCCGTTAGGAAATGGAACCATGGTGACTGTCTTGCAAAATTCTGTCCGAGAAAAGATCGAGTTTTGATTGTCCCAATCTCAAACCATAAAGAAGAGTTGCTTTCATGGTGGTTTGTTTCTTTAGTTCATGATAGCTTCTGCAAAAATCTCATTATTTTGACTAATTCTTTTTGAAAAATGCTATTGATTTTTGGTGCCAATCGAATCAGTGTTATCGTATAAAAAGAAGAAGTTGACATTTTAAGTTTTTCGTTACATACGAGTACGTTTCTTAAATATTTGATTTTATTGTGGAATCGATCAAAATATGTACACAATTGCTCTGAGAATAATAAACCAAGTTATAAATATTTATTTGTCGGTGCTGACTACCTTCAAAACAAAAACAGGAACGAATTTCTTTCTTACCTGCCCGCGTGTTGGGCCGATACATTCGCCAGCGTTCGACGATGCCCAAGAAGCGCCTAACTATAGACAGGAGACCCATTATCGCGACCCTGTCTAGTTGAAAATGAACACGAACGTAAGAGAAGCCACGTATAAATGCTAGTTCAGTATCATATATATTAATACGCTAAGGTTAAGATGTTTGCCTCCCTTTTTCGAAAAAACCACACAATTGTTCCACATAAATTTTATATCATTTTATAGATAATTGCTTGCTCTACCAACATCAACAACTAAAAAATCTATTATTGCTTTTGTTTTTGCAAAATAATTAATTATAACAATTATACATTTATTTAGTATATGCAGCCATGCTGCCATCTGACGGTTCTAACTTTGAAACAACGTCAACATGATTGACGGTCGGTAAATTTTTTTTGTTTAACTTTTAATCAAAATTCACATATAAATACTTTTCATATGGCGGCGCTTCAGCTCAACGTTTTCGATACTTGCGCCTCTATATGACAGTTTTAGAAAAATATTTTCTTGAACCGTCACTGAGCTTCGTAATGTAATACAACAAAAAGAAGAAAGTTATAAAGAGTGTGAGAAATTAGAAACGAATTTTAGTGCGAATTATTCGCACAGATACCGCTAGTAATATTGAAAAGCATTAAGCAATCAATCGGTGCTAGACAACCAAGTAATGATGTTTGACCTTGCTATGTTACATTATTATATATGTACAGTTATTTCAAAGGAAGACATTTACACCCACTTACAGTATATACCTACTATTTTACCTACATAATTAATACATATATACATTATACAAGATAACATTATATGTTTCTTTTGTGGATAAGTGGGCGGATACCTGCTGTAAAAAATACTATATCCATATCGATAGTTTTATCTCTAAAACAGATATCACACCTGTTTACAATACCCATGAAAAAAGCAAAACTTGATATGTCGAATTTCGAGTAATTTTTCCTCTATCTCCATATACATATTTTTTTACCATTCCAACTCCACAAGTGGGGAATGGAACTAATTTAGGTCAAAATTTGCATTTTGATATTTTACAAAAAAAAATTGTTTAAGGTGAAAAGAATTTTGGAATAAGTCTGTTAGTCCATTTTACTTTCTAGCTCTGATGTGAGCATGATTCAGGTCAAACGGCTGAGTAGATCGAAACCAAATTTTGGCAAAATGTTTGACATGTAAATATGAAGACCCCTATTGTTTGTAAGAGAAATCGGCGCAAGCACAGAAGCACTATAACGTTATTTTTCCGGTTATAATAGTACATTTTTAAAAAGGTTTATTATTCTATTTATTTTTCCAAGTTTTCTAAACTCTTTAATTTCGAAAATATTTTGAAAAAAAAAATCAACTGTTCTTGCGTTAATGAAAATTTAGTTTAGGCACCAATCTAATAAGAATTAGGTCTAAATTTACGGTTTTATTTATTTAGATCTGTTGATTTATTATTGATTGAAAATAATAAATACACGTCTATTTATAGAAAAATACCTGTTCACATAAATCGGACAAATTCATTCTTAACCAAGGCAAAAACTGGTTATACATAACCATTGGACATTTTGAAAGTGTATTTTCTTTTTGAATTATTTATCTGCAGTTGCAATAATCATTTCATAATGAAATATAAATAGCGTGTTGCATTATTAGTGTTACGGTATATTACAGGATGTTCCATGACATATAGGCAAGAAATTTTGGAATCTTATCTTTAAAGGGATTTGACTTATAAATGAGATAGTAACGAAATATTCGCCATATTTACATTCGGTTTCGCAACTTCTATTGTGGATGTTTTTAGCGAATGTGTCATTTTGATTGGGAATAATAATAATACTTATAGTTCATAATATACTCGTATATAACCATATTTATTATGTTACTAAAGTTAGTAATTTGAGCGTTTTGTTATTTTATTAATATGATAATCTACTGCTGCATCTGACGATCTACAAGAGAGTTAATCGCACAATCGTGACAAAAAAAATAATCTAAAAAACGCTACTATAAAAGGTAAAAAATCATTTTTTTCTTTTCTGTTTAGAAACGTGGGACTCTCACTTGACCTGTATTTCATTTGTTTTATCGAGTGCCCCACGCTTCTATAAACGTTATAGAAGCGTATTGTATTGAAACTATAAACATTATTTTCAAATTCTTAGTCATTACACTTATATTGTTTTAATTTTCCCACCATCAACACCGTCACTCCCACCACTTTTTTATTTTCATTTTTTAACGTATTATGGAAATATCATTATAAACAAACTATCAGAAAATTACATTGTCCTAAAAACTACATACGACTGCAAATTTTCACGTTAATTGGACATTTGGAAGAGGATGAAAATCGAGTTGCAATATTTGTTACATATTTACATCCAAAATTCGAGTTAAGCTATAATACAGGCGTGATAAAAACTAGAATGTGTGTGCTGGCCATTATATTCCGAAAGTCGTGAGACATTCTGTATTGAGAGATACATGTGTGAGTGAAACGATGTGAGGCTTTCTGTAGAGAGAAAGAAGATGAGACAGTAAAAGCGACAGAAAGGCGCGACTGAACTGCATACTGTCTGTAAAGTAAATGGCGCCATATCGCTTGCTGGCTGCTGCAATCCGCGTCCGTATACCGCGTCCCAAGTAGCACGTTTCATTGATTATCTGTCTTTAAATTATAATTAAACCCTCGAATGAGCGCGTGGAATTACAATACTGATTTGATGACTCTTTTTTCGTGTATTTTTTTTAAATCGCCTTATTGGAAATAGTATAAAATTGGAACGACAGAAGGAACTGTCTCAACATTGGTTTTCAGTAATCTTCTTTTCTATATTAATAATGATAATTCTTTATGGATCCCAAGACAACGAAATTGTATAGGATGAATCAATATTTTTTGTCAGTTTTTACCCTGTATTAGTGATGAGCAAAGCAAGACCAAGATAAGACTGGGACAGTCTTGATCATGGTCTTGTTCAAATAGTTCTAGTCTTGGTTTTGCTAATTCAGTCTCGGTCTTGGTCTTGGTCTTGCGTATTCTGCCTTGGTCTTATAATAATAAATTTATTTATCAACAGACCAGTAAGTCCAATTACAGATAAAAATATATAGATACGTGCAGACAGAATTAAAAAATATAATAATAATAATGATTATGCGTTTAACGTCCGTTTCTCGACTTTATGTCATAACAGACGCCATTCGCACCATTACTATTTTCCATTTACCACCTCCCGTTATTTTCTACATTTTGTAAAACTTCAACTTATATAATAGCAATGGGCGAATGAAGGAATTATAGGAAATTAGGATAAGGTAGGTAATTTTTGAACTAGAAGTTTGATAGGTAATCGGCCATGGCCTCAAATACGGAACCATCTCGATATTTATCTGGAATTAATTGAGGGAAACCATGGAAAACCTCAATCAAGATGGCCGGTACAGGAATTACCGTTTCTCGGCGAGAGGCAGTAGGAAAAAGTCCCAGCCACATCTGCCCCTGCTGGGAATCGAACCCGTACCTCCCGAATGCGAGTCTAGTGCTGTACCACTACTCTACCCAGCTCGGTTCAGAATTTAAAAAAGTGAGGTACAGTAATACTTATATCTATATAAAGAAAAAAAATCGTTAACTATTACAGTGATGAGAAATATTCTCATGTTCCTTATTTCGAACGGATGTTATAATTTTTAGCACATTTTTGATCTCGGTCTTGCATATTCGGTCTCGGTTTTGATCTTGGTCTTGTTCACTCGATCTTGATCTTGGTATTGCTAGTATAAGTATGGTATGTAAAGCAGCTATTTTATAGAGGGTAGTGATGGTTTTACAATCTTGGTCTTGGTCTTGCGATTGTGCAATGAAAAACAAAAGTACGCAATGCGATTTTCATAAACTAGTTACCTACCAACTACCATTAAAAGTATATGTAAAACAACAGCAGGCCGCGAATAGTAATTTTCATTAACAACCTAATATTTTAGAAATAAAGTTTGTCAAAAATTGAATTAAAATTGATATCGTTCATGATAATAAATAAACAGTAGGATAATGGTAACTGGTACAAATTAAAGCTAATCCTAAAATTTACAAATTTGCAACGTTTTATAAACTGTTTATCTACTTCATCAGGCAAGAATGCTAACTTATAAACTTGCCTGATCTAATAGCTAAACAGGCTACGAAATGTTGCTTTGTAAAATTTATCAAATGGTTTATTTCATTTAAGTCCCTATTATCCTACGATTTATTTGCCAACAACGTTATAAATATACCAAGTATGAAGTGAAAACCAGGTATTTTACATGGGATACATGCAAAATATCTCGTGCGGAATAAAATTACGACTCGTGTAACATAATGTCTTACTACGCAACTAGATAATATACAATCTTCTAATCTTCTATTATATTTTCTTCTTTTCTTGTCGGAATAAGTAGGCATATGTTATTTATAAAATAGTGTGGGTAAAGAAATAGAAGAACGTCAAGGATTGAATAATGTCTGCTCTAATCAGGCCGCATTATTATTAATTAAGGCCTATTTGCTTAATGGTTCATTCAGTGAAACCTACTACTGCACAAGTCACGCTGGAGGTGTTGGGCGCATGCACAGTATTTACGAACCGAATAATATTATTAACGCCTGCGGTTGTTTAGTTTTTTGTAACAGGAATATTATCTCGCCGTAATTAAAGAAGAATGAACTACAGGGTGGCCAAGATAAAAGAGGTCCCGTGTGAATACAGAAAGGTAAATTAATAACAACATAGTGGACATTCATTAGTTCACAGCAAGTGTTGAAAATGTTCACCATTAACTTCGATACACAACTCAGCACGCCTCAACATGTTTTGGAAAGCTTTTGCCAATTCATTTGGTGTGATTTCCGCAATCGTATTGCGAATGTTCATTTTCAACTCTTCAATTGTATGCGGATTGTTACAGTACACTTTACCCTTTAAATTGCCCCACAAATAAAAATCGCAGGTAGACAGATCGGGCTTACACGGTTACGTTTGGCGTTAGCGACTGAACCTGTAGCTCTAAATTTAGCTATCATTTTCTGGACAACACTTCTAGCAAGAGCAACTGTCTGTGGGTATTTTGAGGTGAACCTTTCATTTAAACGTTACAAACGATTTACATCCAAAATAAGTTTCAACAATGAACACTCTTTGTTCAATTGAAAATGGCATTCTGCAGAACTTATTCACAACCGTTATCAACAAGTGACAATGCAACACTGAGCAATACACAATTAACACAACGCTGGATATCACGTGACCTCGCGCAAGCGCTCAATATCACTTTCAGTACACGGGACCTCTTTTATCTTGGCCACTCTGTAATTATACTTTTACAAGGTGGAAGAACGGTGTTAGAAGCCAGTACTTTGCCGTCTTAGTAGTAAAGGAAGGATTGTGATTTTAGCAGACTATGTATACTGTGATCGCAAAAAATACACCTGTCGAAAGATTGTGCATAGCTCATGATTTGCGTTGTTATATGCGAACTGACTTCATTTTCCGTCAGACGTTTTTTCCGTGCGCGTAGTATACTTGCTTACACCTTTTTTCTTGCGTATACTAATATCAGAAATATGTTTGTATGTGTTGTGTATATACGTTACCTCAAGCCTTAAGAACCATTGAACCGATTACATATAGTCCATAGTTCAGGAGTAATATAGGCTACTAACTAACATAGTCTACTACAAAAAGTGAATGAACAGTGAGTGAAAATATAGATATTTAATATTAGCCGTATATATCCGGGAATTAAAACCTCAAATATTTTTTCAATTTGTTCGTTAAAACCGCATGACATGAAAATCGCTTAAATAGTTTTCGAGTTTATCGCATTAGACAAATGAAATTTACAATAAATAAATAAATATTAAAATACAAATTATTTATAAAACTATGTACAAGAAATGAACAAAAACATTTTTCGGTAGCGTTCCGTTAACGTACTATTCGTAAACATTAACAAAAGCATTAAAAATCACAAATTATAAATATGGGAAAAAGTTACATAAAAAAGTCCAAACATTTACACGATTTAGTCGTCGGGTAGGCGCACGTCTGTCTAAGAGGCTAAACTCTTTACATGTTTTAGATTATTAAATTTATTGTTATTTGATTAAATCATGTTAAACTGTTTGTGTTTGTATTTATAAGGTATAACTCACTTAAATTGTAATTGGAGATTTCACAACTCACATTTATTAAAAAAAACTTAGCTGTTAGATCATAGACGTATTGTAGGTACTATATTTAGAATTTCATGCAACCAGATAACAAGGGCATATCTGGTATAATCAGTGATAATTCTAAGTGTTTTGTTTTGGTTTACGTGCTGGGAAGCATAGTTAGAATTAGATGTTGATCTCCAAACGGGACATATGCATATACGTTAAAGTTGGCCTAATGATGACTTTATAAATTATGAGCTTATTTTGAGCACTTAAACTGTTCTTGCTGTTAAATAGTGAATATAGTTGACTAAATAAGCCGTAAGCTCTGTTAGTGATATGATTTATGTGTTTACTGAGAATGAGATCTTTGTCAAGAATAAGTCCTAAATATTTTACATTACAAGACCGGGGAATTATGTTACCTTGAACCTGAACATTATTAAACGACGTTAGGCCTGTGTTTCGTGAATAATGTGGCCTTGGTCTTCGTGCCATTAAGTTTAATTTTACAATGTTGGGAAAATTTTATAATTTTGTTAACAGCTGTTTGGAGTCTGTTAACAACGGTCGTCACGAACTGACTAGCAAAGCAGTATCGTCATTAAAAAGCGACATAATAACACTATCCGTACGAGGAATGTCATTTATATAAAACGAGAAAAGCACAGGCCCTAGAATGGAACCTTGGGGAACTCCAAATGATATAGAAAAAGGAATTTACAATATTGTCTGTAATACGATAAGTTACTTTTGCTTTTAATGAATTTCACCAACTCTAATGGTTATCTTCGTAATTTCAATGTGTCGTTATTTTTAATAATAAATTGAAAATATAATTTGTAAGACACAAAAAAAAAATTCATTGAATAATACTTTTATTAGTTATTTAAATCTGGGAATTGCAAGGGGCTTGTAATAGAGAAGTAATGGAAAACATCAACAGCGACATCACTATATGTTCGGCTATTCTCACGCCATGAGGGGTTTGTAATATGTAAACTGAAGTGATTTAATGAACAATTGAAATAACTACCCTAAATCGTATTGCTCCATCCTTGGTGACTGCAGTGTTTTGTTGATTTAATGAGGTCATTGCTACACGAATGATCTGCTTTAATCAGATACATTACATGTACACAGTATTGTGAACGGTGCATATAGAATGGTTCAAAAATAACTCTCAGATACAACATTTATAAGCTTATTAGAAGGGGGTTGTCAATGGGCTTATTCAATAGCAAGGGGGCTGTCATCGTAATTAGATGAATAGAACATTCATTTTTATGTATAAAATCAGATAAATCCATTTTGTATGAAAAATGAATAAGGTTTGGTATCATGGTATCCAACTAAATCCATTGGCGTAATCAGAATCAAGGTAAACTGAATAAATCCCATTGAAAATTGGCACCAAAAATTCAAGGAATAAATATTTAAGAAAGACAATAAAACATTTATTCTTTATTTGAATTACTAGTGGATAAGCCTGTCTTTACCAGGCGCAAAATATTTTTTAGAAGACCCGTGTTACTATAAGTGTGTCAAGTTTCATCTTAAATTACGTTTTTGTTATTTTTTTAATTATATTTTTTTGTTATCTAAGTGTCAATATTTTTTTAACCAATTTACATCATTGTGAGGAGTAAGCGATTATAGCGTTTTCCTCTTCTTCGTTTTTCGTTAATAACGCGAAACTGTTTAAAATTATTTATCTGGTTTTGTTTGATTGCTCCAAATATAAGGATATACCTATTTCAAATACCTACCTATATATTGCCGGCATCGTAAACAGTGTTTACTTAGGTCTTAGGGAAACGTTTAAACCAAAACCAAGCATTACCATTTACATAAGAAACTACGGTTCTTTATTCTTGTAGTAGTTTTCCGAAGAAATCTACCATATTTTCCAAGATGCGTGAACAGAAAGAGTATAAACCATTAAAATCAATGTAGCACATTGTTAATTAGGAACAAGCGTTATTCGTCTCCTGATTGATGTGTTAATGAGCCGATGATGTTTAAATAATTGTTATTATTATGACCGTGAAGTGTTCAAACTTATATAATGTCTCGATTGTACATCGCAGTTGCTTGTGTTTTTAACAACCGAGTTTTTTATGTTGTTTATAAACAACACTCATTTATAGTGCAGTAGATTTAGAGAGAAACATAGCTGGAAATGTGAAATTTTCTCCCATCGATAGATCGGGTAGATTTTAGTCTGGGTACGAAATAGCCACGAGCAACAAATTTCTCATGTACCACGTCTTGTATCTCTCATATTAGTGTCGCCAGGGTACTCTAGTTTAGATCAGAAATCGGGTGTGGGATGTAAGTCATTATTTGAGACTTGTTTCCGTATTTTACTTTGAATATTTAAATTTATTTTCAAGTGCTGTATCAACCAATATAATTGATATTTGTAATTGGCTTGTCCAGTTTATTAAATTTTATGGTACTCGTGGATTCCGACTTACATAAGTGGGTTGCCCGCTTCTGGACTGTTCATGGGTTTCTGTGGGCATCTTTTCTTTTTTATGAAAATAAAATATTTTTAATCTGTAAATAATGTTCGATTAATTATATTAGGTGTGGCCTACGTTGTTTTATTCGGCCACTACCGAGATTTAGAGATATTTTACAAATTGATCATTCTTGTAACAAAAGTCACGTCGCTTTTAATAAACAAAAGTAAACTAGTGTCCCTCTTTTAGCTTAAGAGCTGTAGACGTTTTGAAGTGAAACTTCAAGGCAGAGATTCTGCGTAGTAAGAAGAGTGGGAAAAGCGGTCATTAGCGGCGTGATTTATAATTTCAGTGGCAATCATAGGCGTTATCTGTACTGTCTTGACTAGCGACGAACAAACTAAATGGCCATATTCATAGAATCATTAGAAAACATTGACACATCCGACCTGAAACTCGCGTGTGTGCAGAAATGACTCTGCTATCTTCTGTAAACGATACTACCCTACCAGTATTGTTTAGAGAAGATAGTAGCAAGGTAGTAAAAAGAATGAGAAAAGCGATCAGTAACGGTGTGGTCAGTGCCGGATTAAGCCAGCGCGGGGCCTGTAGCAAATTCTGTCAAGGGACCCTTGATTTGCTTTAGGTTCTCAAGTTTAGAGTATTAAATAAAACAAAACTGTTACAAATAAACTTTTCTGGGTTTAATATGGGCAAATTTAGAGATAACACTTTCAATATCGACTTTTTTAAGGAGGTAGATGCACTTAGAATTTTTGAAAAATCGATAATATTTATTTTTTCATATTCTTAAAGTATGATGTTTCAAGAATATTCTCTGAAAATTTCAAGTCGATCCGATGAATAGTTTTCGAGATATTCAGTAATTACTGAAGCAACATCGAACCTCTAGATGGTGACAGAGCAGGTTTAAAGGCGTTTTTCTGAAAATTGTGTTTTTTCATTCGGTGACCACTATAACTCGAAAACCACTTGGTGGATATTGATGAAATTTGGATATTTTCTTTTTGGCATTAAAAACTAGTCTTTAATCAAAGGATATTGATTTTTGTTGAAAATTACTATTTTTTTTAAACAATTAACTTTTAACATTTTATCGAAAATCAGAGTCTAAAGTTTCGAAAGCCGTCATTTTGCAACTGCAGTTGATCATGAGAGACAAGTAAATGCGCAAGGCAAAAATACTTATAATCGATATTATATTAAAATGGATAAAAAAAATACAATCTCGGCTACGTAAACTCGCAAAATAAATGTATACCTATATAAAAAATAAAAATCTGGCCGCTTGAAGGGTAGAAATGTGGTATAGATGCTAGTCTAAATATATCGATTATAATTAAACAGAACATTAACGTTAAAAAGTTCGTAAAATACCTACTTATTTTTACGATTTAACGTGACGAAATCGAGTTTTAGATTTTTAAGTGGAAGTGAGGCATAGCCTAAGCGCTTCGCGTTTAAGGCATGCAAAATATTTTACGCTCCTATCTAAATTAATATTTTTTTATTACGGTCAGACAGCCGTTGGAGTGCGGGGCCCCCAAATTCGCGGGGCCCGTAGCATTTGCTACTCTTGCTACGTGGCTAATCCGGCACTGGGTGTGGTTTGTAATTTCAGGGGCATCACGACTATATAGTGACTAACAACTAAATGACCATATTTATAACACCGAAACTCGTTTGTGTACGGAAATGACCCTACAGTCTTCTCTAAACGGTACTACTTTTTGAGAAATTGATTGTAATTCAAAGTTAGCCACGACTGCATTTTGATATTCAATTGTCGCCTGCAGACTTCAAAACCGCCACTTAACTTCATATTATTATCATAACGGCATAAGATTATAGTGGACAGTTAGTATTAAGTAAATACTCGCAATTTTATGCTTGAAATATCAAGCTTATATAATTTGAAAATACACGTGGAAGTCTTATGGTTGGTTCCCGCGGTGCGTGATTTCGCAGACCGCACTGACGTACAGTGGGAAGGATGTTAATCGTAGCGACGCAGACGCATTCAGGGCTGTGTCTGCCGCAATCGAGCGACTCAACTTTGCAGTCGAAACCGTGTATGCCATGCTATACTAATATGAATTGGTCGAACGATTTTAAATATTTCTACGTAAATTAAAAAATTATAATGAGCCCCACCCTCATGAGCTCACATAAAAAGTTTAACTTCTTTAATTTTTAATATTATAATTACGGCGAAATTATTAGGTACACATTTTAAGAGGGCACTTTGATGTTTATGTCGTGAAAATTCTCACATGGACAGATCGTCACATTCATACCATAGTTTTATTTACATACTATAATCTACAGAAAAACACTTTTATTATATATTGTCTGTAGTATTTCAACAACATAACCTCACATTATGTGACGTTTCAGCGTAAACTTGTATTTAAAAAATGTTTAATCCGAAAATTGTTCCGATATCTGAGAATAGAGAATAAGATGTTTAATATTTCCCTTTTTGAATTTACATGAAATATATATTATGAGTTCCTACCGTTTGTACGTCAAATTACAGAAATTATTTTGTACTTCAATTGTTCGTAATTTTAAACGTCAGATTCAAGCCGTTCATCCTTGTCTTAATATTTTGCGAATCAAAATGCAACACACTATAAACTTCTTTAAAAAGTTATTGTTTTAATTTTAATCATTCGTCACCATATATGTATCCGAATAGATCTCGTTTTAATCAATTGTTTGAAAATGCTAATTGCTTATAACAACACTTGGGTATAACGACGTCTTTTGTATGGTCCCGAAGCCGTCGTTATAACCGATGTATACTGTATATACATCAAATTATCTTTGATTTTACATGATATAACTGTAATCTGCGAAGATTTTCTTAAACACATTGTTGACTCGTATTTTTTGTAATTTATAGACGTTCGACAAAGCCAAAAGAGGTGATATGTGTTTATTTAAATAAAGCATACTTAACATTTTTAGAAAAAATAAGACTATATACACTATAGTAAAGGAGTCAGTAAGTCAGTCTAATGGCACTATATATTAGGTGTATACACATTTGCGATACACTGTGATTATATGTATTTTTTTTTTATTGAATTATTAAAACAGTACTAAGTAGTCTGTTATATTTATTTTTAATTTTATAATTTTAATTGATGTTTATCAACAATAGACACATTGCGGTCGAATTGTTTTTTATCAACCGCAAAGCGGCTCCATCAAATTGTAGACAGAAATGATATATAGAAATTATTTATATTGAAATAATAAATTGGTGTACTTATATATTATTTCTCCAAGGTGTTTTTGGCGGTATGAAATATCTCCCTTAATACTGTATCAAAGTTAATGTTTGATACGCCATTTTGGAAATTATTTTACGAAAAATCAGTTAATATCTTAAAATTAATGTTTTCATTAAAAAAATACAGTTAAAAATTTTTAATAATTTCATTACAGATAATAACATTCAGAAAAAATAAATGTCACCATCTGGTGCCAATCTATTTAATAGTTGTCGGTAATATTAAGTGACCTAGTGGCGCTGAAGTCTGAATAGAATAGAATAGAATTTATTTCCTCCCTATATTATATTACGTAACTGACTACTAACGGTGCGAAATATTCGCACGGGTCCTCTAGTAATTAATCATTTTTCATCTAGATTTTTAAAGTTAATGGTAGGCTGTGCATCTAGTGTCGTAATGAGTTCTTTCGATTTTGTGCATTAAGTTGTAGTAATTTGAATGCTCTACAAATGGGCTTCATTAGATTGAACCGTTCTATTATTAATTAAGTACTTAGTATCTAATAATTAACAATTATTCGAACTATGTAATTAAAACATGCATTTGCCTAGTGCCCTGATTGAACACTAAACGTAAATACGTGTTTTAGTTTTGTCTGGGTGGTCAAGGTAATGAGCGTATATTATTAGAGTAGCCTTTAAAGAAGTACCATTCGGGATTTCTGCTATATTTTTAGTGTGTCGAAGGAATCATTAGACTGGAAGCATGTTTTATATTCTGATAGGTAGTTAAAACTACCAAAAAAACGTGAACGTCTACAGCAAGGCCATACATATATTCCAAGCTCTACTTCAGGTTTTGTAGGTATAGTGCTGAGCAAAGTTGGTCTTCGTCTTCCAGTCTTGGTCTTGGTTTTACATATTAACCCTGATCGTAGTCTTGCATATTTAGATTTGGCTTTGATCTTGCAGTCTTGGTCTTGCAAGAAAGCAAGACCAAGACCAAGTCTAAATACGCAAGACCGATACTAGGATTAAATACGTAAGACCCAGACTATAAAACACCAAAACCGATACCAGGACCACCACTGTCTTGGTCTTGTTTTGCTCATTACTATTTATAGGCTCAGCCTTATTTTCCACACTTTTTGAATAACGACTAATGATTGGAGATTAGTCTCCTTTCCCTCTATCCTCCAGGCCCGAGACGATTCAACATTTCACAAAAAAAACAAAAAAAAAACAACAAACTTGATATGATCATGCGATACTTTTCTAAGTGCTCGGAGATTACAAAGCTGGTGTAATTACGAGTCACTTAATTCTAAAAACATATTATACGGAATTTATTCTGAAATGAGTAATTTCGTCGCCGCAGATCTTGGTCGAGCCGGCGTCGTATTAGAAATGCGCCGTCTGGCATCTTGAAGCATTGATCGTTTGACAGCTAGGCGCATAAGAAACGCCATAATATACACATTTAAGAGGAGACAAGAACCAGTTCTGCGGTACCGCGCGATTTCTTTATACGTCTAGTCTGTTGGGTGACTATAACTGCTATTTGAATGATTAATAAAGCAGAACAGTAATTATACAATATCAATTTTTAATTAGGGGAAAATAAGAACGTAAGATTTTAATATACAAATATATAGAAATAGTTTGCTATTACCATTTCAACTCCACGAGGGGAATGGTATTGATTTAGGTCAAGATTCACTTTTCAAAATTTTACAATATTTTTTCCTTCTAAGGTCTCCGAGTTTAAAAAACAGTCTTAGAAAAAATCTGTTCGTCTGTGAGCGGATCGACACCAAATTTTCGTAAGATGTTTGACATATAAATATAAAGAGCTCTATTGCTCGGAAAATCGGCACATGCGCAGGAGAGGTATACGCTATAACGTTGCTTTTTCTGTTATAATGGTATATTTTTCATAACAGTTCTATTTATTTCTCTAAAAAGTTTTGTAAATTTTATTTTTCTAAACTTTATATCTAACTTTATATCACAGCGGCATTTTGACTGAGCAGCGCTACCCCATCATATAAATTAAACTACAATAATAAAAATTAACATAGGCAGAGATATTATACATACTAGAGCACTGTTAATTATAAAAACTTAGGGAATTAAAAAGGTAAACCCTGAGTAAAGAGATATAAGATTTTTTGAACTTTTACTTTATTTTTTTAAACAAAAGTAGTTTATTAATAGTGTATATAATTAATCGAACACCCGATAGATGATAGTATATATATTATTTAAGTTTATTATTTATAAATATGCAACGTGTAATAAACCGTTTACATTGCGGTATAGAAAAAACGTAAATAGTAGAAATGACCTTGTTAATTTGTTTGTTGACTAAACAGTAAAATAACAACAGTGTATAAATTTACGAAACAATTTATTTAATTTATACATCGTATGCTAAACTGGAATTTTTTTTTTGTTTTTATCAATTCTTATAATTATACATGTTGAATGGACATGGACACATGACAAGCGTAACGTAGATGGCAGCAGATACATAACGACCTAAGTTATGATTAGTTTTCACCATGGAGTATAGTAATAACCAATTTTACGTCTTCCTTCCTAAGTTGCCTGATTTAAATAAGAAAAAATCAGTAAATCTGTGACGTTTTAATATAAAAACCATAATTTTAATAAATATAGTTAGTTTTTCTATCTATAATTTCCCCTTCTGTGGTAAAATCTTCTTTAATAAAGTGGGCTTCACAAACTGTTGTATCATTTACAGTAAAAGTTTTTTCCCTTCTGATAGCATATTCCCACTTATTTTTCAGTTCCAGATGTTTTGGAAGTACAAAACCTCTATAATCTGAAAATTGGTAAACACAGCACATCGGCATTGTCAGTGTTTTATTATTTGAAATAAATTTTTTTTGTACACGCTGCTATGAACTATTCACACACTTAAGTCGTTATATAGCTGGCGCCTCTAGCGGTAATGTGTAAATAAGGATTTTTAAAATAAATACATAACCTGACCGAGTCTAACACGTAATTACAAAATAAGCTTTCAATATAAAAAGTAGTCGGGTAAAAAGATGTTTTTGTATGATCTCACTATTAACACACTAAAACTTTCGATAATAGCGTTTTGCCCGACTTTTTAGTGTATTTGCTATATGGCAACATACACTATTGGCATCGGTCGGATGGCGGGACCTAGAGGTCGGACCAAAATTTCTCGACGTTTCATAACCTCCTAAACACTATATTGTCGGCAGGGTTTTGGCATTTTGGCACCTCGACTCGGGTTTTTTCATATTGAACACGAATTTTTGATGGAAATCAAAGCCGCTCAGAACTTTTTCAAATTCATCATGCTGTACAAAACGACCCGTTGATTCAAATGAGCACAGTCAAACATTTGTATCTCTGCAATAATTACTTAACGTATACAAATTAAATAGAGGCCATTATGTGTTTGTGACAATGATTTATTAGTGTATTTGCCATATGGCAACATACACTATTGGCATCGGTCGGATGACGGGACCTAGGGGTCGGACCAAAATTTCTCGACGTTTCATAACCTCCTAAACACTTTGGCACCATTTTTAAAAATGTTTATATATATGTATATATATATATATATATATATATATATATATATATATATATATATATGTGTGTGTGCGGGCAATAACTTTCGAAGGAGTTAATTGATTTTAACGAAATTTGGCCCACGTGTTGAAATCCATCACTGCAAGAAGCCTATTTAAAATGGGCGTTATCGGGCCATTTTAAGGGTAGTTTTTAGGGGTTGAAAAATGTTTTTGGACCCCAAAATACCGAAACAATTCTCAGAAACGTTTCAAAATTGACATTTAACCCGTTAGTAGCAATTAAAAAGTGCCCCTAAAATTTTAATAAAATCGGCTTAACACGACCGGACTTACACATTTATTGAAAACACTAATTTGCAGATAGTGACTTATTTATTGAAGAGTGTATTTAATTCGGTGTAGACGTTAGATTGATAATAATATTACAATTAAGAAAAAAAATGTTATTTTAAGGGGTGTATTAAGGGGTTAAATTTTTTATTTTGCCCAAAAACAAACTTAATTTCACATAATAAAAGTATAAAACCTCACGGCCCTATACAAGCAAATACACTATATTGTCGGCAGGGTTTAGGCACTGCGACCCGGGTTTTTATTAAATGACTTATTAAAATACGTAGTTTCGACTTTGATTTTAAAGCAGAAATCTCAACATTTATCCCCTGCTGGAATTAATCGCATGCCGGCTGTAATGGCGCGGCGGGCCGAAACAGTTTTCTCGTGCACACTGATACCAAAGTATACGTAGTTTCGACCATACGCACGGTCAGAAAGTTGCAATTCTTGCACTGCGCGACACATGAGGACCTCGGCTTCGCCCCGGACATCATGTTACGCGCAGTACAGGAATTTCAACTTTCTGCCCATACGGTGTAAATATACTATTTCTATAAAATAGCTACTTTTCAGGCCTGTATAGCGGTAGTAAAATGACCTATTTCGCATTAGTGCGTAAACTAAAACAGAAGAAATGCAAAACGTAGTCGTACTATCATTTCCGTAGTAAAAATATGAATTTCAAACGCAGCATGTCAGTGGAAGTGAACTTACTTAAAATTGAACTGTCAAATTTTTAAAAATTATATGAAAATCGTGTTTTAAAGGGGGTATCTACAAAAAAATACTTTAAGTCTCTCGTGTATCACGTGTGATGATTATAGCTCATGTGATTGGTAAAACTCGCTTGTCGTTTTTAACATAATGGCACATTCGCCACAATTTATACGCATTCACGCACTAGAAACACAACCTAGTATTTTACTGAGTGTATATTCAGAAAATAATGAAAACTTGAAAAATCTTATTTAAATTTTTTTTTTGTTTGGTTTACAGGTACATCTACCGACCTAGTACCAACACTACTGGGAATGTATGACGCCGCTTTACGTGAAACAACCAGTGGCTCTCAAACAAGCAAACAACACAAACGCCGTAGTATAATATCACTCCAGCAATCGTCCTCGTCGTCTCGTCCAACATCGCCATCGCTCCTCAAACAATGTTTGACGACGAACGTGTCAAAAACGGAGAAACGTCAGTCTTTCACGACTCTTCCTGGCGACGCGGCCACGTTGTGTAATGCGGGAAATTCAAATGGTGCTAATTTGATTTCGAAACATTGTAGTAGTAGCTTACACGGTAATATAAAAAAACAATTAAATATCGCGTCAAGGACACAATCTACGTGCAGCATAAATAGTTATGTGTTTACGCCGAACGTTAAACGAATTTTGTCTAATCTAGAAGATGATGTAACCGTGTCGTCGCCATGCTTGTCGCCAACTTCATGCGATTCGAGAAATGTCGACTACTGTAAAAGTTCGAAAGACACTACTTGTTTTATGTCTTGTGTAAAAAAATGTGAGTGTTCGAAATCGTCTGAAGATAGTTGCAGTAAATCACATGAACATAGAAGAACAAATACCTGTGAAGACGGTGATAAATGTACAAGTAGTTTAAAGAAAGTTGATTTGTTGCAAAGTGAATTCACTAATATTTCTACTGATGAAATACTGTCGGACGTTAAAGTTAGCGATCAGACGTCAAAAAATGAGTATAATCAAAGTGGACTAAATGAAAGCTTACAGAACAAAAGTTCATTGCACGATAAAAATGATCAAAATAGTAAGACTAAAAGTCCTCAAAATGGTAGACCGTTAACTTTTACAGACGGCTTACGAAATTGTTTTTTGTATAGATATAATAGTACATTGAGAAATAAATTAACCAGTCCGATTTTATCTCGAAAAGTGCCAAAAACAAACATAGTAGACAATAATTCCAGAGTGCCAATAAATACTGCCAACGGAGAAAAGACAAATCATGATTCCAACGTCACTGCCAGTGAAGATATTCCAACAGCCAAAGATAATAAGTCAACTGTTTCATTCCAACAGAGCAAAGTAAGGAACGTACCGACGATTCCAAAAATTGAACTCGAATCCAAATCGTCTCAAAGTCCGGAGTCGTCGGCAAACGATGATCTAGATGGTGGAACGACAGCGAGTACAGGACCGGGATCTAGTGTGTTACTGCAAGTGCCGAGACCTCTATCGATGTCTTCGATAGCCTCATCCACGTCAACTAGTTCGGCATCGTCGGGCGGCGTCGCAAATAAAGGCGGCGTCAACGCTTACCTAGCATCAATAGAAAGTTTGGACGATGATAGTGATTGTGATAATGATTTACGCCATGTCAACAGAACGCTTGCAAGAGTCAAGGAGTGCGAGAAAGAAAGCGGCAGTCAAGGTTTGTGCAAATTTTTTTAATGTCAGTCAAAGAAGTACATAGTAAAGATAAAAAATAAATACAGGTAATTCCGACACGAGGACGTAAATGCTAGGTCTTATGCTAAATGGTAACCTAGTTTTGATTTAATGACAACCTCTCCAACACTCTTTCACGAACTCTCCTGAAAGAAAGTTGGAGAGTCCAGACCATGGAGACTACAAGGAGGACGAACTCGATGTATATAAAAAGCTTCCTAAAATAAGAGCTCACTAGTGTTCTGTATGTATCGAAACCACGGCCGTATGATCAAAACGGTGAAGGTGTTCATGCGTTTCACTTGAATGAAATGAGACACCAACTAGAAGAACAGTATATTTTTCACACGGAATAATTAATTATATTGATTTATTGAGTTAAATTAATTAATTAATTGCTAAATAATTGTAATCAATCACTTATTAATATCAAATTTTGATAAGCCAGTGAATATTTTGACAGTTTACTTATCTAATACTTTCTTGGTTGCGTACTTCACATGTATTTATGATATCTAAATTCGCGTCAGTGCAATAGGGAAATTAGCGACGCTAGTGGTAAAAAAAAAACATTATTATGTACAATATTGTGAGCAGATTTCTCCCATGAGTTCTTCCTCCTTTGTAATATAGTCTCCATGGTCCAGACCTTCAGATAGCCGATTATGGGTATGACATTCCAGGAATCTTTTTTGAAATCACTGTTCGGGTTATCTGGATATAGACACTGTTCACACTTTTCACACCATTTTAGTAAACGGTTTAGCTGTCTACAAGATCACCTTTCACTAGACGATGTACCATCCGTATCGTCGGCTTGAACTGGGTCGCGTCAAGGTCAATTCCACTTGCAGATTAATGCAGATGAATGATGATTTAAATTAGTATCTTCAACAGCATCTTCATCTGCATTACTCTGCATGGGACGTTGAGATCTCCGAACAGTTACATATTCTAAATATTTGGAAAGTAAAACGAGATAAAGAGGCAAAGACAATCGACCGCGACAATCCAAAAATATCCAAGACTGTACTTATTGCTGGTTTTGTAGATATTTGTGACACCTCTTCATTATGTCAATTTTGCTCTGTACGAAAAAATCCAAGAGATAGCACCAGTCGGGTTGTCGCAAAATCAGGATATTGCATTGTTGTGCTGCTCGATAAGTATAATTATGTTTTGTTTCTGGAAACAAGCCCGGTGATAGTCCGAACATTTCGCCAGTTTTCAGCTTTTTCCTGATTTTATTTCCAGTTTGTGATTCGTTCATTTGATTCACCTAGAAAATTGCAATGTCATTCAATAGAATTTGTTTAATGGTAATTTTAGGTCAAAAATAACACATTGCGAACGTTTTTTAAACTATTAGAATTAAAAAGTTCAAAATCTGGGCTTGTGAATAATGGATATTGAATATGATGTTTTCATGACTCGTTAAGTACAAATTCCCGATTCCCAGGTTGTAATCTGAGAGTTGTTGCAAATATCAATTGAAAATTCAGTTATAAAAAATATGAAAAATAGATATAGTATGAATTGGTTATAGCTTAAATTAACCTTGAGTGTTTTAAAGTCTGACTAACACTTCAAGATTTGTATCTGGGAATTGGGGGGTTCTTATTGTTCGAACTATAGGGCCGCCATACAAACAATTGCGTCTCTACGATGTCCAGATTATTCTCAAGCCAGACTTTTTTCCATAATCTCAGAAACGTTCGAAACTTGTTATTTACGATCTTAAATTATAATTAAAAATTCTGTTGAGTTATTTCTACTCAAATCAAGTTTGTAAGTAAAAAATAAGTTAATCAAATAACTACGAACCTCGCCTTGGTCAATGAAATACATTGATTCATCGCAGTCACCTTCGTAAGCGATGTAGGAATCGACGAAGAAAATGTTGGGCTTGAAGTGAACGACAACTTGTTTTAGAAAGTCTTCGTGGCACCATTCAAACACATAATGGTTGCGCAAATGGTGACCGTACATCGAGTTCATGACGGACATGCGTAATTGATACGGCATTTTTTCCATCATCTCCGGAAAGTGTATTCCGTGATTACTTGTCCACAATTGCTTCGCGTAGCTCCATATTCTGGAACTAACCTCTGCAGACACTTTCTTGACACGAGTATATTCGTCCAGAGCGAGCATTTTCCTTTCGAATTTCAATCGGGGAGTCGCGAATGTGTTGTGGACAGTGTACATGTAAGCTTGTACAAACGCAGTGTGCATATAACATATTATTATTAGTACACTGTACATGATTACGACAAACTTGTTTACCGTTTTCGTTTTTGTTACAAGCATGTTACCGATAAAAAGGTTACATGCTTGATTCAAAGCCTCCAAATAACCCGAAAGTTTCTTTTCGGGTGATTGACTATAAAATTCAGTGGACGTTTTATCCTCACTAACAGTATCCATCAAGCATGCCAACAAGTGAATGGCAAACGTGATCCATACAAAAGTTTGGAAATATTTTTTCCAACATTTTTTCTCGTTTAAATTTTGATTGTCCCTGTTATAGTGTTTGAGGAGAGTGAGGATTTTTAGTATTCTATTACTGCGTAAACGTGCTGTTATGTCATTATTAACGAAACCGAAAATTAAATCCAATGGAAATATCGTAACGCAGTCCAACAAAAACCCAGAACACGATTTCAAATATTTATATTTTTCTTTGTGAAATTTTGGGTACATATTGAGTATATATATTATATCGGAAGCGTATAAAATTGCGGTGATATATATGTTGAACTCTAAATATGTGATTCGATAAATTTCGATGATTGTCGAGAAATAAACAGTTAATAGTACAAAATTACTCCAAACCGTTAGAATAGTAGCATTCACTCTTTCAAATAGAATGGAACCAGAGTTCAGGTCCATATTAAATGTGTCATCTACAGGTTTCCCTGGAATATAATCATTATGTAATCTACTGTGAGCTATATAATTGGATTTTGTTTTTGAATAAGTGGAAAGTAATTCAATAAAGTTGATTGTTTTTATTGTTAGTAAAGTTACGTCGCTGGCCGTTTTGTACTCGATTTTTTGCCGGATTTTCGAATTGTCGTCGACATTGATCTTGCCGAAAACACTTCCTGGACTAAGCATATCCAATGGTGTCCCGTCTACTGCCAACGCGTGGATACTGCCTTTGTAAAGAATAAATAAGTTGTCGTGGACATCGTTAACTCGTATCACATAACTGTTCTTCGCTATAATAATACTGCCTACTTTCGTTAATAAAGTGCGCAGAAACGCTGTATTTGCGTTGGCAAATGCATTCGATTCTTCCAAAACACTTCCATAAATATCGAACAGAACGTCTTCTTGTAGAGCAGGATGAAAGTTAATTAATGTACTTTGTGCATCGACGCCTTTCGTATTCTTCCAAACCAATTTAAAATGATTCATAACGTCCGCTCGTAATTTAGAAGAAATTTTTTCGGATGAAATGTACCTCCTTAAATTTGTCATTTCATCTTGAAATCGAGTCTCGTGTTTTTTTTGCATTGCTTTTGTTGCGACAATTGTTGCTTTACAATACACTGTAATAAATGACCCAATTATCGCAAATATTACCACAAACATGGCTTCGATGTCTTGTCCTAACACGATATTGTACACTCCCGACTGGCACATTGTAGCCGTCGTTATTAGCACGGCCTGCACGTGTATTGAGAGGGCGCTCATTGTAGTTTCGCCAAAATTCACGTCGATAAATGTCGACGATATTCCATCGTAGCTGCCATCTTTATGAATGTCGTATTCTTGTACGAGCAACATTGATCCGACCGTATTCAAGGTTACGGTTATAATTAAAAGATACATTATAACGGACAAGACGCTGGATACCCTCGTGTTATTTTTATCGTAAACGCGGGCAATGCCGGAGACTCGGTGCATTTGAAATAATTTATTGATACGAATATAATTTCTTTGTCTACTGGTTACCGAAAATGCTTTTGGTAAAATGAACTCCAATGGAATGAAAGCGAGAAAGTCGATGAAGAATGCGTGCGTTAAATAGTGAACGGCTGTTGCGAGAGGATGAGTAACAATCAGTCCGTTCTGCTTATAATAGCCAACGTGCATTCTCGCATAAATATCTACGAGTTGGGTCGCGTCTAGCATCCTGAGCAGATAGAACGAAACACAGTCGGTACACGTGCTCAAAGGACTTGTCATGTACAGAAGACACGACACCGTTGCCAGAAAGCATCTTCCAATTTCCCATAAATTGATGAAGATGCCGTTTGGAAGTATGGCCAGATTCATTTGGAAATATCTGATGAACATGAACGGTCCTAGATTAAAGTACGGCTGCAAGTATTCGTATTCTTCGCGCGTATCAGGCATAAAGTCTTGACCGAAATGTTTGAATGAACCGCCTCGATTTTCGTCCAAGATTTCGGAATTTCGATAGTTGTGTTCTTGGTTGTAATTGTGCGGTATACTGTGATAATGTTCCCATTTGATTTTCATGGCTGCGTCACTTTTATTGAACTCGGTATTTATTTCGGGAAATTTCTGCAGTGCCTTCATGAAATTCACACGTGTCAGTACTATGATACGACAAGTGGTCACGGTGATAACCGTATTGACGACCGGAAATCGTTTATACATTTCGAACGCTGAAAAATGCGATTTGGGTCCGACGATTTTGTCGGCAATTCCGGCAAACTTCGATTTGATTTTGCAATAACCTTTCATAACAATGTACATTTCGGTACAAGTTTGTCCGACGTACACCAAAGGTTGAAGTGGAGACAATACTTTCACTGTCATTGCGCAACATATTTCGTTCAAGAAATCATCGTCGATCGACTGAAATAGCGGACAGTTCTGCATTGATTCTTTGAAAGCTTCACCGTACAAATCTAAATATAACGCGGGCGTTAGTAACGATTGCGTTGCTCTGTTCAGTGTCAAGCTATTTCCTTGGTCATATGTTAATTGTGTTTCAATGTATTTTGATAACATCGTCCTTATCCTGTCATTTATATTATAGTTTTGGTTTAAAAAATTAATTTGGTTCATTAATTTTTTCCCATGTACCATCGAATACTTTGTCATTATTTTGACTGCTGATATAGCGGACAATACAAACAAATAAGCGGATATTGAAATTACGCCTAAAATACCAAATATAATCAACTCGTTGAAAGTTTGTGCTATATTTAGCCGCAGTCGGTAATGAGTAATAGTTGTTGTAGCACTGACAATTGCTCTGACGATTATGAATTCGTAGGTTGACGTAACGAACTGATCGGGAGGTTTGTATGCTTCGTGGCAGCTGTCTATTCCGAAACAATCATATAAAAAAAAAAGTGTTACCATTATGTATATATAAAAAACTGAATATATGATGTATTTGAAAAGACGAAATTTAGTTTTATCGATCCGAAGTTTTTGTTCGTTCGTACAAAAGAATCGATGGATTTTCCATAATTTGAACAAACGTAGTAACTGTAAGCCGCTTACTATGTCACGTTGTTTTTGTGCTGTAAAAGCTAAAGCAAAAATACTTCGAATCGGCAGTATTGCGATTAGATCGAAAATGTATCCTAAAGTTTGTAGTCTAAAATAAAAAATTTTTATCAATTCAGTGATTAGTAGTTCTTGTTTAATTTGAACGGCCGTTGATGTTTCTAAATAAAAATCAATAATCCAGGCGACAGTGATGATCCAGTAAGCGAGTTCGCCGTATGTGGTTGCGTTTAGTGAATCGAGGATTACGTGATAAGGCAAAATTGTTGCGGCCAAAACACAAAATAGAATTATCAACCATTCCCAAGCATCCAGCAGAACTGATTGGGGCTTGAAAATGTACGGAAAATGTATTGAAATAAAGACGTCGCTCAACAGTTTTTCTTTGTCCCATACAGAAAGCATGTCGAGGTAATCGTATATGAAGTGCTTTGAATGGCCCTTGATTTTGATAAGTTTCGGTGCGTTGGACTGCTCCATTTCAAACAAATTTCTGACACTTGTTTTCATCCATTTTAAAACGGGCATGCGCTCGTACATTAAATCTTTCTCATACATAATTTTCTTGGCCTCGGCTATTTTGTGTACGCTTTTCGCGTTTTCATATCTTTGTTGTACGGTTTTTAATATATTCTTACATTCTTCAGGATATTTTTTCATTGCGATTAAAAATGCTTTTCTTTCTAAAACGTGCATCACGCAGTATCTTTCGCAAACGACTTTTGCTGTCGATTTGTAATCGATAATAAGACATGTTTCATTTAAACAAGTGCCACTAGCGAAATAGATTATCGGCGTCTGTTCGTCCATTTCGGATAATATGGAAATGACGCCTTTGACAATATAGATCATTTTTGATTTCAACTCGTCGATGTTGTATACGACATCACCTTCTATAAAACATCGTTCTTCCATCAGCGTCGACACAAATCTCAAGAAGCCATTATTATGGTGTCTGAATAACTGAGAATGTTTCAGAGCAAACCAGTGAACATCAAACATCAATCCTTTGAGCGCCGTTTCTGGTAACATGGATGGATCAATATCGATGATAACGCTTGCTTGATTTTTCCATAGAGTTTCGTAGTAGGTGACGACTTTTTTGTGATTCTCGTCCGAATATATTTCGTCGCGTCTCATTTTGTTTTCAACTATTTCTAATGAACTCGACGTGTTGTAGATTTTTTTAAATATTTCTTTCTTTGAACAAATGACTATTCCGACTGTATATGCACTTACCAGTATGAACGAAATTAGATTAAAGATTATCATAACAATATTTGTTAGGATGTCGTTAGTTATTAGGTAATATCTGAGTCCTCGGGATGTTATCAGTTGAGCGCCTTCCTTGAAAATTAAATAAAAAAGTTTCGGTGGCGTCAAAGTTTCAGAAACGCTATTCGACCACTTTTTTGGACATTTATTTATTTGGCCTGAACAAGCGGCATAGTAGAGGAGTGGCACAAACAACATGCAAAGAAAATATGTACGGCAGATTAAGACACCTGAAAAAAAAAGAAAAACATTTATTAGTGTATTTGCCATATGGCAACATACACTATTGGCATCGGTCGGATGGCGGGACCTAGGGGTCGGACCAAAATTTCTCGACGTTTCATATCATTCTAAGCAACATAGCACCATTTTTGAAAATGTTTATATATATATATATATATTCCAACATTCCAACATGTGTGCCAAATTTCGTTAAAATAAATTAACTCCTTCGAAAGTTATTGCCCGTACACACACACACACACACAAATAAATATATATATATATATATATATATATATATATATATATTTTGTTAAAATAAATTAACTCCTTCGAAAGTTATTGCCCGCACACACACACACACACACACACACACACACACATATACATATATATATATATATATATATATATATATATATATATATATATATATATATATATATATATATATATATATATATATATATATATATATATATATATGTATGTGTGTGTGTGTGTGTGTGTGTGCGGGCAATAACTTTCGAAGGAGTTAATTTATTTTAACAAAATTTGGCACACATGTTGGAATCCATAAAATGGGTCCAATCGGGTCACTTTAAGGATGGTTTTTAGGGGTTGGAAAAAGTTTTTGGGCCCAAAAATACCGAAAAAATTCTCAGAATCGTTTCAAAATTTAATCCTTTAATAGCAATTAAAATGTGCCCCTAAAATTTTAATAAAATCGGCCCAACAGGTCCGGACTTACAATTTTTTTGAAAACACTAATTTGCAGTATAGCAACTTATTTACTAAAGGGTGTATTTAATTCGGTGTAGACTTTAGATTGATAATAATATTGCAATTTAAAAAAAATATTTTGATGGGGTGTATTAAGGGGTTAAATTTTTTATTTTGTTTAAGTTGGCATAATAGAACCAGATAGCAAATACACTATATTGTCGGCAGGGTTTTGGCACTGCGACCCGGGTTTTTTTATTTTTATTTTTAGGGTAAATGTAACGAAACGTGTTTCAATGTATTTATAACGTATAATATAAAAATTGGCTGTATAATACATATTAAGCTAAGCTGTGAGGTAAAGTAGCTGCCTCGTACCCAAGAATCCTTGGGTCGGCGCCTAAACGAAAATTATTGTAAAATTTTGAAAAATGAATTTCGATCCAAATTAGTATCATACTCCACTTGTGAAGTTTGAATGGTAAAAATGAAAAAATATATAAATAAACATACGTGGAAGATGAATATATTCGAACTCCACAAGTGGAAAATGACACTATAATTTGGATCAAAATTCATTTGTCAAAATTTTACAATAATTTTTGTGATCCATTTTAATCTATATGGAAAATACTTAAGACAGGGCAACAATTTCTATAAAAAGTTTCAGACAAAAATTGTTTAGTTTGAAGGGGGAAACAAATACCACCGCCCACTCTTAACCCCTACGCAGGGAGGAGGGTGACTTTTACGTTTTTAATAGGAACATGTATTTTTTATAACAAATTATGATTTTTAGGTAAAAAATATGCAACATTTGTCTGAAACATTTTATTATCCGATGCCACCCTCAACCCCTAAATTGCATGTCAAAAATCGGTTTCCCGAAACTTTATTAAATTTTTATGCCTAAACAACGACCTTGCGCAGAAAATTACAAGAGATAAAATTTGTTTGGTTTTGCCGATTTTAATGATGCATATTTTTTATCAAAAAATCATAATTTGTGATAAAAAATACATAGGTGTTCCTATAAAGAATGTCAAAGTCAACCTCATCCCTGCGCAGGCGTTGGGTATGGGGGGAATATTTGTCTCCAAACGATGTCCCTCTTCAAAATGAATTACTTTTGTCTGAAATTTTTTCTCGAAATTGTTGCTTTGTCTCAAGAATTTCCCATATAGATTAAAATGGATCATTCTGTATATAATTCCATGTTCCACTTATGTTTATTTATATTTTTTTTTCATTTTTACCATTCAGACTCCACAAGTGGGGAATAATATTAATTTGGATCAAAATTCATTTTTCAAAATTTTACAATATTTTTCGTTTCGAGGTTCCCCGAGTTTAAAAAACATAGTTTTGGAAAAAAAATCTGTTTGTTTGTGAGCTTAACTGGATTTAAACCAAATTTTCGTAAGATGTTTGACATTTATATAATATGTAGAGCTCTATTATTTTAGGGGAAAACGGCGCATGTGCAGACAACGTTTTTTTTATTCCACTGGTACACGTATAAAAATTATTCTGTTGATTTTTGCAAGGTTTTATAAAAAAAAATGTGTGTGGGTACGTGTGTGCCTGTGCTCAACCAGTTTTACTTTTGTAGTGTGTAGTGTAAAATACACAATCATTTTTTTTACCTATGATTTGATATTTGATTCGGTGCCTCAAAAGTGAATTTAGGCGATAAGTTATGAAATACAAAATTCTGATAAAGCGTAGGCCCTTTTTTAAACGGAAATATATAAATACATTATCGGACGGATCCTTCGTCATATAGTAGATGTATTCCAGCGGTACGTCGCTAATAATATCAGGAACTAAATATATCCAGCTTGACGGAATGTCTTGATGGTATTTTTGACGAATTTTCTTGCAACATTTATAGATGACTTGCAAGATCACGTCTATAGTATGAAGACAATCGAAAAAGTTCCAGAGTCTTGCCAACTGGTTCCATTCTGCCACGTGTTCTTGATAAAGTGCTACGACATAAATCTCGTGGAAAAGTTGGATAAAGCATCCGCACAATATGAAAGTATACCAAACTGGTGAACTGGTGAAAGTGATTAATTTTTTCCAGTCGACTTCGCCATCGTTGTGTACGTATTTGAAATCGTTGGGTATTTTTTTAGATTTTTTCATTATACGATTACGAAACTTTGGAATCCCTTCCATTACTTGTTTATTATTCTGTCACAGATTTCGCCGAAAAATATGTTGATCTGCTTTCAATTGACTTATTTTTTTGTTTTTATTTATTTGATTTAAATCATAATTGAAATTGTTACTATGGAGTTTCATTTTACATATAGTCTACGGAGCCTGTTCCAAATACTTTGAACTTTGTACAGGCCCCGTAGTCTATGATGTGCAGTACAAATTGAAGCTCAGCTAGGGGCTTGGTTCTACTAGAGACCTCATAACTTTTTAACAGTGAACTTTTTTACATTATGAACTTGTGACTCTTGGCGACCAACTTTACATGGAATGTTTTTGGTGGGATTTCATTTCTTTTTGGCAGGCGCCCGAGATTTTTTTTTCACTATTTTTCATCATCAATGAAGGTGTGTGAACCCATTTTGTACATTTTGCGCATATTTCTTTATTTACAGATATGCACCCCCTATACGAGGAGTTGGAGGGGGAAAGTGTCCGATTTCTTAATTTGTCCGCTGTGTATATGCAAATCCTAGCTTACATACTAAATCTCAGCCTTCTAGTACTTCAGGAAGTACCCTAGAGGTTTTGATGATCATCAGTCTGTGAGTCAGTGACGAAATCGACGTATTTCAGATGTCAATAAATCTGAAACCATGAAAGCTAAATAATTGATAGTGTGTTTGATAAGTCTGCTAAGGACATATTATTCTGAAAATTTCAGCTTTCTAGCGTTATCCAGACCGAAACGCTTCCAGAAAAGGTAGGTAGTGTTCCGCTTCCTTTGGCTCGTCTCGGCGGGCGCACTGCCGTGCGCCCAGATGTAAGACAGCATATAATACCAAATATTTTAAATTCTCTTGAACATAACGACCTGATTTAAACTTGGCAGCTGTATGGATTCTTGAAGTTAGAACTAATTATTTCACCTGTTGTTCAGTTCAGCCATCGCAAATTAACATTCCGATTAGATTGCAGTTAAATGATTTCCCTGTGCCTCGGATTTTCTTTTTTTGTTTAGTAAAATTGGCTATAGGTACTCGTTTGCACATCCGCTAGGTACACTAGCGAATGTGCTCTATTATCGCTTTGCTCGTCAGAGCTGAGTTTGGTTCGTATAGAATTATTATATCTAAGTTAATTTCGCACGAAAGTTTTTTGAAAAGGGGAGATTCTGTTCTATAGAACGAAACCATTTCTAGATTGATTCGAGTTCATAATTACTTCGAAAATTGTAATTGAAAATTGATGAATCGCCTTGGATTATATTTTATTTTTATTTTATTGCCGGTAATTTTCGTTGGACAACACGACTCGCCACATTTGACATCCAATCACCGCGAATTTAGTATGTTTTATTAATTAATTGCTATAGTGTTTTGTCACTCGTCCGTCATTTGTTTGTGATCCATGCGACAGCACCGGCGTATTTTACATCCCGTCGCATACCAACCACTACGGTCACAGTCATAGTGCATCCAACTCGTCACGGAGATCGATCGGTATATTGTTAAATTGTAACAATATATTAATGTGATTGTTGTGTGGACATTTTGTTTTAATTTTTGTAGTTGGCTTGTTTCTGAATTCGTTACCTTTTTATTTTGTTGTCAACTGGTTTGTTTCTGGAATGAATGCCAGATAATTGTAGCTCGAAAGGGTAAGTTCATTAATTAACAAAACATTGGTAATGATTTTTTTGCGAACAGTCTTGTAAATCTTTAATGATTGCCGATTTTACGTGATAGGTGGGATCGAGCGATAATCGTATAAATCGAATTCACGTATATGGCGAGGTACAATTTTTGCACATAAATACATACAAACTGTGTTTAATTGAGGCCGTAGACTAAAGAAAACAATAATTCAGAAGAAAAATGTGTAATAAAATCTTACGATAAATTATATTATTATGAATTGCAAAAAAACGCAGCCGAAGTTATTTTGCCGTAGGCATCATGTAATCTAAAAAAGTCATTTGATGTATCAACGATTTTTTCTTCTCACGCAAAATTTCCTCGTAGCATGCTAATAATTTTTCGTTGCAATCTATCGTTTTCCAAAATTTTTTTCTAGTGAATTGTGTCCATCTGTCAAATTTTCAACCGTCATGTGGTCTTTTAATTGAAGTGACGAGTCTAAAGAAAGGTTCTTCAATGTCTTAACAAATCGCGCAACTCTGGATCCGCGTGAGACGGGGTGTTACAGTATTCGCTGACAATTATTACTGACAGCTTCTGTTATCATTAAAAAGTGTTTGCTATCTAGTCGAAAATGTTTTAAACAATAAATTTGAAATTGTGATCACAAAATACAAATTATTATTGTTTTTTTAACTATGATTAAACAGTAAGCTTCACAAAATTTGGGTTGTTAATTAAAAAATTACAAAAAACACATTTATATACGCTACTATAGGCAACTAAAGTTGAAGTTAAAAATGTAGAAAATAACAGGAAAGTCGAGAAACAGACGTTAAATGCACTATTATTAATAGCTATTAAAAACGACAATGCAAGAACATTCTTCATCAGAATTGTGGAGTAAATGAATACCGTTTGATTTTATTACTAATAATATAATGAATGAAATAATTAGTTTCATTGAGTACTGAATATGAATAATGAGTTAAATAAATAAATAAAAAAACAGAGCCTGCCCCTTTTGTGCAACAGCGGCGCCTTGTGGAAGTGTGCCAGACAAATGATTGGCTGCAGATTTTTAATGGAATGCAGAACTAGATTGTGTCCAAACTGATTTATCAATTATTTGCCGCACCTTATAACCATGGACTTTACTTTTGAAGTTGAACCGCGCCAAGGTAAGTAGAATACTATAGGTTGGACGTTAGCATTGTTGAAACTGTGACTTGACGAGACGGGGCTGTAGGCCTTGAGACCTTCTTCTCAATTGTCAAACGTTCATTATAATTTACAAAACAAAGCCAGGGGTTTCGAATTGCGTAAGTAATCGATTCAACCAATCACAGACGTAATCAGTCTTATAGCCTCTTACGCCCGCCCAACCTATAGCACTAACCTTGGAACTGCACCACCTAGTCAGAAGTGTTCTTATGTAAAAAAACATCCATTTCCTTGCATAGAAAATAACGTAACAGTTCCAACCTTTTTGGAGATTTCAAGGAACTTGAGAATAGCCAATATTATGATTCTCTATTACAAATGCCCTGTTCCCATGTTTTAATATGAGAACTGATGGAAGTATCAACTGGATTTTCAATTTATTTTTATTAAAAATTAATATGGTTTAGTCGATGAGTATAAACAAATAATTAAAACAATAAAATTGTGCTTAGTTTTCATTTCGTTGGCAAAAAATATTTTTTAAAATCGCGAACTGCCAGAGCTATGGGGGCATAGTAATTAATTAATATTTTCAGTTCGTTATTACCATTCCTACCCACTAATGGTCTTTATTTAGGTCAAAAATGACTTTTCAAAATTTTAGTATATTTTTTCATTTTGAGGTCTCCTAAATCCAAAAAACGTATTTTTGGAAAAGCTCTGTGCGTCTGTTCTGTTTGTCTGCTAGTCTGTTGTAGTACGGGATCCGGCTGCAAAATTAGTACATGAATAATGTAGACAATCAAAATCAAATTTTTAAGTATTTTCATTTTTCATAAGGTGTCAATTAAAAATTTCCCGCCAGTATTATTAATTAAAATATTATTAATTGAATTTTAGGGAAACATTTCGTGTACATTGTATATAAATAAAACTTACACCACTTCACAACCGTGTATTTAAAAGATCTGAAAAGTCACAGTTGCTGCTGATTGCTTAGCCGCAACCTCTACGCAACCAGGTGTAAACAGGTATAATTTCGTATAAACTTTTTGTTCATGACGTAGATTTATTTCATTTATACCACATTAAAGCTAATTTTTTTCTGAATTTAATGTTATAAAGTTGTCTGTAAAAAACCCGCAAATCGAAGTTTCCTGCTCTTAAAGACGCTAGGTATTGAAAATAAAGTGACAGAGAGTGAATGGTCCTGTCGCCCAATTGGCTGGATTTTTTTTTTAATAATAAATTTAAAATTCAATCGATATTTCCACCAGTTATATCAGATTAGAATCTGGCAGTTACTCCTGCAACCTCGGTTATTTCAAAATAAAAAAAAATTATTTTAGTTATTCGATATTAGACAAATTGAAATGTTAACGGTGTTTTGTTTTTTGTTCCAGGTTCGGGTGATACCGGCATCATGGTGTCGGTGCCAATATGTGTTTATCCGAAGCCTGCACGCTATTGCGATCCCCAGCTCAGTCCTGTCGAACGAGTGCTCATGGAAATCGTCGACACCGAGGCCATTTACGTGGACGATCTTCACCAGGTTATACAGGTCAGTGTCACATAATCCCCATTTATATTAGACTAGCTGCTACCCGCGGCTCTACACGCGATTGAGATGAAACACGGCAGTGAAAACAGTAGTGGAGCCGTATTTCAATCAGTGGCGAGTTACAACCAATAGGATAGCATAAAAACCTTTCATGGTGATCGGTCAAACGGTGTTGAAGTCTATTAATCACAAACAGGTATAGCAACATCCATCCCCTTATCTCCGAAACTACTGCGCCTAAAATTTTGACAAAATAGGGAATGTCGAATCTCACCCATAGTTTACAGGAAAATTGAAACGAAAATCTTAAGTCTTAAAGTATACTCACGGAAAACGGAATAGTACGGAATCCTCTTCTCGGGAGTTCGACTCGCACTTGACCAGTTTTTTATGTATACTAGCGGACCCGTGCGAATACGCGAATACTCGCACCGCTAGTGGTCAGTTACGTAATATAATAAGATGGAAACAAATTTTATTCTATATTCTATTCAGAAACTTCAGCGCCACTACGTCATTTAATATTACCGACAACTGTTAAAATAAACAGATTGCCGCCGGATGGCGACATTTGTTTTTTGTAAATATTATTTTCTGTAATGAAATTGTTGCAATTTTAAACTGTAATTTTTTAATGAAAACATTAATTTTAAGATATTAACTTAGTTTCGGTCATTAGAGAGAAAAACAATCTCCAAAATGGCGTATCAAAAATTAATTATGATACAGTATTAAGAGAGATCCCCGGGATATGCATTTTTGAAACAGTTAATGGCACGCTTGGATGGGAGCGAAAATGTTTAGATTTCAAGACGCGACGTCCCGTTTGGACAGAAAGTTGAAATTCCTGCACTGCGCGACACATGATTCCCTCGACTTCGCCTCGGGCATCATGACGCACCGTGCATGAATTTCAACTTTCTGCTCATGTATCTAGGTAATATACTATTTGTTTCTCTTGCTCTTAAGCTCTATGGGAATTTGGTTGTATATTTTGTGAACAAGATATAACATATGTTTCTGGTCAATCTATGGTAGACACTCCTCGATTCTTGGATACATTCTACGTGTTTCGAACTCACATGTATAGTCTCCGCGTTATCGTGTATCAAAAATCATACCACGCTCAAAAAACAAGGTATATACCCTCTCCTTGGTTGTCGGGACTGAAACTATCAAAGGGTATTCCCCCTTGGTTTTTTTGGGAACGTATATTGGTTATTAATTTATCACGGACCTCTTGAACTTGCCTTTGATTTAATTAACGCTTGTGTGTTCTCTGACGATGTATTGTACAAATTACGGCGAGATGAATGACCTTTCGAATAAACAGACTTGCTATACGAAAACTCTGCCAGGTTTTGTCGGCCAAACGTGATCGGTGTAAATATACAGTGTAAAACGCACGTGTTACGTTGCCTGACTATGCACTAGGATTTTATGTGTGCTTTGTGCTTTTACACCAGGGTTAAACAAAGAGATCACAGACTGTAGCGAAATTGTTGTAACAGTTCTTTTTAAACTGTAACTGAAAAATAACCAGCTCCAGATATAACGAATAATTACCCCCCCCCTCCCCAAAAAAGCGGATTTTAATAAGATTTAGCAGCTCTAAAATAATTTTTCTCAAAAATAAGTTCTCAACTTATAAAAGAGTAGTAAGTGCACTGACCTAATAATAGGGTGGCAGGATGGGCAAAATGTCACGGGCCCCTGTCGGAGGAGGCCCCGGCGTCCAAAGAGTCGTGAGCATAGGATAATTCTAGCATTTATTATTACAACATTTAGTTAAATTTATTAGTTTTGCATTCAATTAATTTAAGTGACGTACTAAAGTACATATACAAATTAAACAAAAAATTGGACCAAGATTTGAACGCATTTGTCAAAAAAAGATAAAACGTTGATTGAGCTTCTTTACATTGAGGAGGGCCCCATCCGATGAATTTTCCACGGACCTGAAACGGTATAATTGCGCCACTGAGTAAGTGATATTTAATTTGTACTGTTTGAGAGAATTATAAAAATGGATAAATATGACATTTCGAAGATTAATATCGAAAATGAAAGTTGTTTTTGTGTAATAGGCAACCCTGCTAAACTGGAGTGTTTAAAAACAGATCAGTCGAAACACAGCGTGGGTGATCTAAAATTGGTAACGACGGCAGTCGGGTCAACCTTATCTAATCTGCGGTCACATGTCAAATTGGCGTATGTCAAATTTTTTGCAGAAGCAAATCCAAAATCGTAAGGATGCCGTTTTTATGGCGTTTCATTGGCTTCACCTTTTTAAAACCGTGTATTTTGCAAAAGTTTCATTTAAAACATAATTGAATTAATTTTGTGTTACTTATACGTATTTTGCGACACTTCTGTAGTAGTCAAACCATGTGACGAGAAATGCTGTTTCTTCGACTTTAATATTTTTGAAGTAAAAAATCTTTTTTTGCGCAGTAGGTTAAACTTTTGAGATTGAAAACGTAACTAACGTGTCGCAGTGTACGTATACCGTATACTATACAGCTTGTAAACAGTCACCTTAACGTAAAAACTACTTATTTGACGAATTTTAATGAAACTTGTTCGAAAAGTTTATTACATGATTTCAGAAATGTTATGTTTTATTTCACTATTTAAATGCATTTTTCTTCATACCATGCCGAAAGTACGTACTTTCTGATTCGATTTTAAAGCAGAAAGTATAACATTTATGCATTCTTGTAATTACAGTTGGAATTACTCGCCTATCGTCTGTATAGGCGGGCTTGAACAGCTTTGTCGTGCGCACTGTTACGTGAGACTGCCGTTTGTCAGGTCGCATTATCGCCAGTAGGCAGTAGTAGATAGCCATCTGCTGTTATTACATGGACATTATTAGATCTATGTATCATTACGTATAACGTCAACATTGCTCACTTGAAAGTAATTAGTATTTTTTGTATATTATAAGAATATGTTAATTCTGTAATGCTTCAGAACGAGCTATATAATAATATAATTGTTGTAAACATTCATTGTTACATTGCTAAATTAGAAAAATTTATTTTTTTCCACTGTCACCGTCGGGGTTCAAAAAAATAATTTTTTCTAATTTAGCAATGTAACAATAAATGTTTACAACGATTTTTATATATTGGTGAAAGAATAGGAAGAAAAATAGTATCCACCACACGAGTAGAAAGCTGAAAGTTCTGCACTGCGTGACATATGATGCCCTCGACTTCGCCTCGGGCGTCATGTGACACAGTGCAGGAAATTAAACTTTCAGCTCTTGTGGTGTAATATACTATTTGAATTAATAAATTCATTACCTACATCTATATGAGCTTCATATTCCTTGAGCCGTCACTGAATGAGATCCATTGCCTCTCCATTTATGCATGTTACGATCGCCCGACACTGGATTCGATTGTATCTACATAGTGAAAATTGAAAGATTGTGATAAATAGTTTATGTCCATATTTGAATTCAGCAGATAATATTTACAAACATTATGTAATGTGTTTTAAATTTAAATCAGAAAATAGCCTTGATAATAATTTAATGTCGATTGGAAGCAGCGCTGTTGAATATCCAAGCACATAATGTAGGTATTATCATATCAGCGAATGACAGAAAACAGATGTTGTTCCTATTTATGAAAGAACGCTTAAGAGTAAGCTGTTCACCTTTAAATAGAAACCTCTCCATTTAAAAAACACGTTCATCGATAATTTTTGACACTAAAGACAGTCCGTAACAAAATTTTTGCTATACTGAATATATTATGGATTATGTAAACGCTTTAGCGATAAGCGAGCGTGTAGTGCTGTTGTTTCCACTTTCCACTGTTCCTCTTGTTAGTTCCCAAGTTCCGAGAACTGACAATTTATTATTAGAAAATAATAAATTGACAACACGGACTATCAAAAATCAACTCACAATATTTTATTAAAACTACCGACAACTAGATTAATTTTGACTTGTACTACTAGTGGCGACTTGTGGATCCCAAGTGCTAGAAGAAGATTTGTTCTTATACTAAAGGCATATTGCGAAATTTTGTTGAAAATCAAATTACGTACGTCATTGATCGGATTAATTGGTGATATTTCATAGGTATAACTGAAGCAAATAAGCAGCTATCACTGCATGGGGGAATGTGTTCTACATGTGACAGGCGACCGTCTGTATCCAGCCACATGCTTTATTAAAGGGCTGACCGTGCTCACGTCATGGTTGCCATAGCGACGGACGTTACAAATGCATGCTTTACATTTGCCTGAAAAAGCTGTTCATTGTAGTGTGTATGTCACTGTATGCTACACTTCGTACAGGTTGCGTTTTCTCTATTGTGAGATGTAATTTTGTGCAGATTACGCGATGTATATTGAACTTGTTACTACTTTACTAGAATTTGAATTACAAAATTTCATTTATTAGATGTCCAAAAAATATGTTTTATGGGACACGATCTAAAAGAAAAGTGAAGGCCACTTCACCTGAATGGTCGCCACTAAATACTAGCCCAGTTCGAATTGCCCTAGAATCGTTCTACCACTTGGTCAACAAACACATCTATAGAGTTTGGTTGCCATCTCCTGGTATAGAGCGAACATATGGTTACGCACGAGCCAGTCAAATATATTACTGACCGCCCGGGGTCATAATGCTATAGTTGGACATTATTATTATTACACATTATTATTGTTATTATTATCAAGGTTGACCACTGTTTATTGAGCGCTACACATGGTTTTAATGATGCCACGGTGAAATACGTATTGCAAAAAAACACAGTAACATTATTGCATCTTGCTGCCCTGCGCGTTGCGTAATAATTTCACCGCGTTGTTCAGATGCAATCTTGTAGTAAATTTGGCGTCGGGAAATTCCATAAGATTATCTATTTTTAATGTCGAGCAGATATAGGAGTGAAGAAAGTTTTGTATATAATGGCGAAAAAACTCTGCATATGAAAAGGTTAGTTATGTATAGTTTTTAAACTTTGGATTTTTTCCTATTTCCCTCTTTTTAAAGTCAGGGTATTCTGATGAGTGCAATTTGAACATTACGATTTTCTGGAAAACGGTTCGACCGATTTTGATCATCTATTATAAAACAACTGACCAGTTGGGCGACAGGACAATTTCAATTTCAAAAATATTGACGTTTGATGTATTATAATAAATAAAATAAAATTTCTGTTAAAACGTGCGGTGACCCGGGTAACGACTAGTAATAAATATGAAATTTGCTATTCTGATTTCGCATGACGTGCAGTGTACAAGCTTCTAATATGTGAAATGGTTTTTAGGCTAAATCTCATAACTATATATTATAATTATTATTATATATAAAAAAAGTTCGCGCCGACAAAATTAGTCTATATCTTTAATAGGTAACCTACAAATCGGGCGAAGCCGGACCGGGCTACCAGTATTTCATAAATTAATATTTTATTACTTATTCTACAATATGTGTTTCTATTCATTTGTTTAGGAAAAACACTGAGAAACGAAAATCCTCGGTCGATGCAATTCAACAAGAAAGTTATTTATTTTTTAACGACTTGAAAATCAAACTGATGTTTACGCCACTTCTTAGATAAAAGCCGGGGAAGTGACGTCCCTGCGATTTCGACTATTCTCAAGTCAGTAGAGAACTTGTTTTTGTTTTCGCTTCGCGCGCCCATAACGCAGACGCCGCCGCTTTATAATTGATGAAATGAATATGAGCCGCGCGAGAGGGTGAACGCTCCCGTTCGGTAAACAGTAAAACACACTGGAAGACTAATATAATGTATGCATTATTAACATTATCATATGTTCAAACAGGATGTTGTAAATGCATTGACGGATATTAAAACCATTTTAATATTTATATTATACATATACTTATATGTATGCGTTTAGATCATCGGTTTTCAAAATGAGGAACGCGTCTCTCTGGTGGTAGAAAAAAATTCACGACTAACAGGATCCTCCCAAAATTTGATAATTTTGAACGCTGCAACTAAAAATACATATATTCAAAAAAACAGGTCATTCTGTTGGGGCATTTTACCTAACAGACAGTTAATATGTTTATGTGAGTGCGAGTGAACCTATTTTTTTTTTATATATCTATTTTTAGTTATCAATATTATTCTGTGTAAATTTCAATATTCCTCAAATATATTTTTTAACTCTTAAGGCTGTCGGAACGCTTTGAATGTAAGCCAAAAATAGGGCTTCGGCTGTCAACTGATTGTAGACTTATTCGTCAACATTCTGCAAAAAAATTTTCTCTATAAGGAAGATAAAGGACAAATATAGGTCTCTAATGGACTACTTTTGTAATTTATGTACGATTTATTAGAAAAAATTTGGCATTATAATTGTGCTAAAAAAACACATGTTTTCAATGTCACACTATGACACGTACTTATTTCACAAAACTGTTCCATCACAAACCGAAAGTGACTCTTCCTTTTTCGGAAAAGTTTTTTTTAAATCTTCAAAATATTTCCAAAAATTAGAGTAATCAGTTGACAGCGGCACCCTTGCAATAAAATTTTTTAGCCTCGTAGCTGGCACCAGCCAAAAATTGAAACGTGCGGATGATTTGAGCGAGACAGAGCTAAAGAAGGCCACACTCACAATATGTCTTTTGCCTACCTCGCCCCTTACCGCTGGGTCTCAGCACAAACAAAATTCGGAGTGTTCCGACAGCCTTAAAACAGCAGCTGGCTAAGGTTTAGCCCCGATTAATAGATCTACCTTTTTTATTTTCCAACCCCTTAAATACTAAATTTCAAAGAACTAAAAATTTCAAAATGCCTCAAGGATCTTTTTTGATCAAAAATTTTGCTAATTTAAAAACTTGAGGCTCGGTTAAGCCCTGCTACCCTTTAGCCAGTCTGTGTTTTTGTATTCGGATATTACTAAAGAGATATTGTACATATTTTCAGTGCCTTAAATACATACGTACCCAAAAATGCATAACAGCTCTTGGGCTATTATTCTTCATTCATAAACAATTCATGTAAACCAACTTTTTCGTTCTCATACCCTTTTTCTTTATTGCAAACAAGAATTAAAGAAAATGTATTTCAGCTTAATGTGGCACAGTAAATCTGGTCTGCCTATCATAGGCTGAATATTATTTACGTAATTTTGATAGTGTCATAACTCTATGTTTGCAATTCCATTTGGGAATGTTTTATTATAGAAAAGGCTTCCAAAAAAATCTCAAGAAAATTGCTTCATAATCTATTTGTAGATAAATTAGATTCCAACAAAAAAGTGGGATAACTTTATTTTCAAAGAAATTATCGAAACAAAATTCGATTTTTTTCAAATGAAACATCTTTTAGAAAAACAAGAAATAAAACAAAAAAAAAAAGTCCAGCTTGATCGGATCTTTTTCGAAGTCAGAGTAATTTTCATGGGCTATTTGTTTTTTAAATAAAACAATACAATAAAAACTTAAGGCTGGAAACTTAAAAATTGTCCAAAAATTACTGGTATATTTTTTTAAGAAGCTTTTTTCGATGGAAACAGAACCCAAGAAAGGCTCATGAAATTCGTTAAAAAATACTAGTGTATTTTTTTTCTCTCTCTGTCTGTGAAGAAATCCAATAATCCAATAAATTGTCAAAGAATTACTGGTGTATACCCCCTTTTTTTCAAAAAAACTTGTAAAAACACGAAGAAAGACAATGAATTTGAAAAACTGATGTGACGTTGAAAAGTTTGAAAGCCACTGGCATGTAGACAATAAAATTTAGTTTCGTACGTACCTCCTCGACTTACACGTTTTAAAACACTGTCAATAATATTAACATTTAATTAGGGTGGATACAAATAATGGTTCATAATTATCAAGAATGACTCACGCTGCCATCATTATTTAATCCTGCTATAAACGATTAGTTTTTGCCACGTATATTTGTTCTTAGCCCTGCAAAGATGTAGCGCTCTAATCCCATCCGCGCGGTCACGGACGCTGTATGCGTGTGACGGCTGTAGAGAGAAATTAAAACGTGTTTAATTGGATAACGATTAATACTGTCAGTCAAAACAGCTTCGCAAGTCTCGCCAAGCAAGTAAACCCTAATTAAACTATATTTATTTTGTTGCTCGTAATTTTTAAATCTGTGATATCTTCTAAGATATCCATTTAAATGATATGGCTTAAGGCTGTTGGAACGCTCTGAATTTAAGCCAAAAATAGAGCTTCGGCTGTCGACTGATTGTAGACTTATTCGTCAACATTCTGCAAAAATTCTTTCTCTATAAGGAAGATAAAGGACAAATCTAGGTCTCTAATGGAGTACTTTTGTAATTTATGTCCGATTTACTAAAAAAAAATTGGCATTAATTGTGCTAAAAAAACACACGTTTTCCTTATTCGTACTTATTTCACAAAACTGCTCCATCACAAATCTAAAGTGACTCTTCCTTTTTCGGAAAAGTTTTTTTTAAATCTTCAAAATATTTCCAAAAATTAGAGTAATCAGTTGACAGCGGCACCCTTGCAATAAAATTTTTTAGCCTCGTAGCTGGCACCAGCCAAAAATTGAAACGTGCGGATGATTTGAGCGAGACAGAGCTAAAGAAGGCCACACTCACAATATGTCTTTTGCCTACCTCGCCCCTTACCGCTGGGTCTCAGCACAAACAAAATTCGGAGTGTTCCGACAGCCTTAAAACAGCAGCTGGCTAAGGTTTAGCCCCGATTAATAGATCTACCTTTTTTATTTTCCAACCCCTTAAATACTAAATTTCAAAGAACTAAAAATTTCAAAATGCCTCAAGGATCTTTTTTGATCAAAAATTTTGCTAATTTAAAAACTTGAGGCTCGGTTAAGCCCTGCTACCCTTTAGCCAGTCTGTGTTTTTGTATTCGGATATTACTAAAGAGATATTGTACATATTTTCAGTGCCTTAAATACATACGTACCCAAAAATGCATAACAGCTCTTGGGCTATTATTCTTCATTCATAAACAATTCATGTAAACCAACTTTTTCGTTCTCATACCCTTTTTCTTTATTGCAAACAAGAATTAAAGAAAATGTATTTCAGCTTAATGTGGCACAGTAAATCTGGTCTGCCTATCATAGGCTGAATATTATTTACGTAATTTTGATAGTGTCATAACTCTATGTTTGCAATTCCATTTGGGAATGTTTTATTATAGAAAAGGCTTCCAAAAAAATCTCAAGAAAATTGCTTCATAATCTATTTGTAGATAAATTAGATTCCAACAAAAAAGTGGGATAACTTTATTTTCAAAGAAATTATCGAAACAAAATTCGATTTTTTTCAAATGAAACATCTTTTAGAAAAACAAGAAATAAAACAAAAAAAAAAGTCCAGCTTGATCGGATCTTTTTCGAAGTCAGAGTAATTTTCATGGGCTATTTGTTTTTTAAATAAAACAATACAATAAAAACTTAAGGCTGGAAACTTAAAAATTGTCCAAAAATTACTGGTATATTTTTTTAAGAAGCTTTTTTCGATGGAAACAGAACCCAAGAAAGGCTCATGAAATTCGTTAAAAAATACTAGTGTATTTTTTTTCGCTCTCTGTCTGTGAAGAAATCCAATAATCCAATAAATTGTCAAAGAATTACTGGTGTATACCCCCTTTTTTTCAAAAAAACTTGTAAAAACACGAAGAAAGACAATGAATTTGAAAAACTGGTGTGACGTTGAAAAGTTTGAAAGCCACTGGCATGTAGACAATAAAATTTAGTTTCGTACGTACCTCCTCGACTTACACGTTTTAAAACACTGTCAATAATATTAACATTTAATTAGGGTGGATACAAATAATGGTTCATAATTATCAAGAATGACTCACGCTGCCATCATTATTTAATCCTGCTATAAACGATTAGTTTTTGCCACGTATATTTGTTCTTAGCCCTGCAAAGATGTAGCGCTCTAATCCCATCCGCGCGGTCACGACGCTGTATGCGTGTGACGGCTGTAGAGAGAAATTAAAACGTGTTTAATTGGATAACGATTAATACTGTCAGTCAAAACAGCTTCGCAAGTCTCGCCAAGCAAGTAAACCCTAATTAAACTATATTTATTTTGTTGCTCGTAATTTTTAAATCTCTGATATCTTCTAAGATATCCATTTAAATGATATGGCTTAAGGCTGTTGGAACGCTCTGAATTTAAGCCAAAAATAGAGCTTCGGCTGTCGACTGATTGTAGACTTATTCGTCAACATTCTGCAAAAATTCTTTCTCTATAAGGAAGATAAAGGACAAATCTAGGTCTCTAATGGACTACTTTTGTAATTTATGTCCGATTTACTAAAAAAAAAATTGGCATTAATTGTGCTAAAAAAACACACGTTTTCCTTATTCGTACTTATTTCACAAAACTGCTCCATCACAAATCTAAAGTGACTCTTCCTTTTTCGGAAAAGTTTTTTAAATCTTCAAAATATTTACAAAAATTAGAGTAATCAATTGACAGCGGCACCCTTGCAATAATATTTTTTAGTCTCGTAGTTGGCACCAGCCGAAAATTGAAATGTGCGGATGATTTGAGCGAGACAGAGCTAAAGAAGGTCACACCCACAATATGTCTTTTGCCTACCTCGCCTCTTACCGCTGGGTCTCAGCACAAACAAAATTCTGAGCGTTCCGACAGCCTTATAGGTCCATTTTTATGCGAAGTTGACTCTAATTAAATGATTAATTAGAGCGGTTGTGATCCTTGAATGTTGGAGAAATGTGGATAAAATCCGTGGCAACAGGATCAATTAAACAGCAATACTGAATTTAATATTACATTTTTACAAACTCTGAAGATGGTACGAAGCGTACCGAAACGTTAGTAAAAATGCAATTTTAAATTTAGTATTGCTGTTTAATTGATCCTGATTTTATCCAAATTTCTGCCAACGTCAATTTTTATCTAAATTAAATGCCCAAGATAACTACATATTTAATTGGATATAAGGATTAACACCATGTCGGTCAAAATAGTTTCGTAATATTATTTTTAATAAAATTTTTTAAAGACAAAAATATTAACTATATGTGGATCATCCATAGAAGATAGACATATGGGCTTTTCTGTTGGCCTTTTTATAAGACCTACAATTCTGGGGTACATTAATGTTGTGTATCTCTTATGGTCAGGGCCTTTTTTCCACTGGGCACTTTGAGCAAGTATCCAGGGCCCCGCGATCGATGGGGCCCCCTAATTCTTGCCAGATCAACATTCGATAACTAACATTGCCGACAAATATTATATTTCAATATATTTTTTAATAATATATTTGTTAATTATTATTGATTTGCTTATAGTAATTAATCTTTTCTTTTAAGAAAAAATAGTCTTCCTTATTAGTCATAGGGGCCCCAATATCCTAAAGTGCCCAGGACCTCCAATAGGTTAAAGACAGCTCTGCTTATGGTTTGGTTAGCGTACACCAAGTAAACGCCCTAGAAGCGACTTTTTACGACATGATTACGAAACATCGAATTTTTTTTACTATCTTTAAATTTAATATGAATGACTTATACACATAAACCTTTCGGAAGAAATACTCTAAATGATGATGAAAACCGCATCAAAATTCAATGTGCAGTTTATAAAAACTAAGCGAACAAACAGATGCAGATAGCGACTTTGTTTTATACTATTCATTATTATTAAAGACTAAAATTGTTATTGCTTGTACAATTTAAATGTTGAAAATACTGGAAATTCAGACAAAAATCGCTATTTTATAGAGCTTAGTAGGACAAAGAATACAATCATATATATCTATGGCGCAGTGCTATTTAGACTCGAGTGATTTTAACTCGCTGACGCTCTGTGTAACATAACGTTACTTCCTCGTCGAAAATATATATGTTACGTATACTATTGTCTGGAAGATGCGTCCAAATTATAATTTAAATAGATATAGTAATTTAACATATTTAGTTGACTTGTCAAAATATATTGACACCGACCACAACTAGTTCTGTCTGGTATTGGGTTGCCAGGTGTCCGGCTTTTTACGGTCGTGTCCGGCCAAATATTTATATGTCCGACCTGTCCGGCTTTTGTTAGGCTATTTGTCTGTGTACCGAGGTCATACTAATAGTCATCAATATCATAGGTATTAAATACAAATGACGATAGGTAGGTAGGACTGTTTGTTGAATGAAGAAAGCTTATCTCAAAGAAGAGAAGACTGTGATCCTCGATTGATTATGATGTTTGAATGAAGAACTTCTTCGTGGCATAGAATCAAAAACAAAAGCAATACTATGATAGAAATTGCATTTTATTATGCTGACGTTTCGACAAGTATTTTTGTCATCTTTGGAGGTCAAATACGATAAAAAATAGTATTTTTGTTAACTGTTATAAATAGAAAATAATACGTGATTATAAATAAGATGTAAATGTTACAATATCACTAATTCTTTTTATAATATTAACTGACTCTCACTCTGATTTTATCAGAGTAAGAGTCAATAGTTAAGCATAATAAAATGCAATTTCTGCCATAGCATTGCTTTTGTTTTCGATCCTTGCTACGAAAAAGTTCTTCATCCAAACATCATGTTTGTTGAATGTTGTTTATTTTGTAACAAAACTGTGATTTACTATTAAATAATAATTAATAAGCAAATTTAATACGAACCTAACAGAGTTTTTTATTATAAATGTGATGTCCGGCTTTAAAAAGATATGTCCGGCTTTTAAAAAAGATATGTCAGGTTTTTAGGGCAAAATGTCCGGCCTAACAGAACGCCGAGTCCGGCTTTTGTATTTTAGGGCCTGGCAACCCTAGTCTGGTACAAGTTTTGCCCACAAAAAGCGATGACTACTTTGACTGAGAATACGTCATCTTCCATTGACGACAAAGTGTAACCCGATAGTAAAATGTGACATCTGCTGCATCGTTTCTAATCTGACAGTTCTGACTTGTTTTGTATATGCCTTATAAATGACGCTAAATTATAGCGTGTGGTTAAATTAAATTTCTTTATTTTTTGAGAGGAACTCTTCTTATTTTTTGCTTAAAAAAATAAAAATATGTTAAGGCCCCAGTACACAGTGGTCTGTAGTGGGCCATGCTTTGCAATGTGCAACTGTAGGCCACTATCACTTGGTGTTCACACAATGGCCCATGGCTCATTTCTGCCTGGCGAAGCACTTGCGATGGACGTGAAAGTAATTACGGCCGCGGCTATTTATTTATATACTGTTTACAAGTATTATAGTATTATAAACCTAAAAGTATCTTCCTTGCTCCAGGGTACTGACATTTTAGGCGATTAAAAATTTAAATAGTATAGCACGCAACAAAAAAAGTAGGTACCTGTCTAAACAATGGGCGACACCACAGGCCACGCCACGCCACGATTCCTTTGAAGTGTGTCAAAAAAACCGACAACAAATGGATTGCCCACCACGATTCACAATTGTCCTGTACACAATGGCGATGGTCTACAATGGCCCACTACAGACCACTGTGTACTGGGGCCTTTAGACATTGTTTACATATGACTTACAACTGTTATTCTTATATAGAAAAAATCACGCTGAATCGATTCCCGGTCACTCCCACGTCTGTATCTTTCTTCTTTTAGAAGTTACGGCGTTTTTAAATCTCTGAAACTCAAAGAAATTCAGTTTAACTTTTTCTATATTAGTTCGGTTTATATCAAACGGGCCTAAAAGCGCTTAGTGTTTTAAAAAGTTGCAGATTTGCAAAATTCATGAAAACTCATAATTATAGAGCTATACGGGTGAATAAGGAGAAAGTTCAACCTAAGAAATCAGGCTACGACGGTGAGGGCTAACAATGGTTCATATTTAAGATGATTTAATTATAATCTCATCAATTAACCGGCCTTTATTCTGTCTCCTGTAGCGTTAATCAACGACAATTTAAAACCACAAGAAATTATGTTCTCATTTCACTCCCAACTAATTAATTAAGTTTAAATGTTTGAATTGTACTTTTTTCTGCTTCTCCTCTTGTGTTCCGTTAATTGGTGAAACGATGGACGCTTCTGCGAATTTAAATGTCAAAAATTTAAGTTTACAATTGATGTGTCAAACCCGAACGTACAAAATGTATTTAATTATATAATATAGAACAGCTAGAAACCGAATTTGTGGGGACGTCGTTGTTTATGTGACATTTTCGTGCCTAATACAAATCCCTAGTTTCCGAACTCTGTGAACTGGTAAAAGTGTCGATTTTTTTTTATTCGACCGTAAAAATGACTAACCAAAAGGAAGAAAATAAATATTGATTATTTAAAAAAACAAACAAAATACCCTACTGCTTAAAAACGAAACTAACTAAAAGAAAGAAAGCAAGTCGGAAAATCTCAACACACAGTCGGTTTTTGACTTGTTTTTTATTTTTAAGGTTCCGTACATTCATAAACCCTTGCAGCATCACTATTGTGTCTCTCCGTTTGCATTACAGCTTATTTTTCCGAAAAAAAGTTGAAATTCGCTACATATATAGAGTTAGAGATGTTCTAATCACGGACCTATAACGTAAATAAACGAATTACAATTTTGGGACAAACTTAAAAAAAAATATTTTTAAGTGCATCATGTGGCGTAAATGAAAGGGTTCGTTATAAGAAATACAAATATATTGTTTTATAATTTTAAAATGCGTAGTTTACTTTTCTTAATAATTAATTCTTAAGATGAGAAAATATGTCTTTAATATAAAAGAAGATCGTCTTTGAAATAGTATAAAAAATTATGACACATTTTAATTTCTTATTACAAACTTCCAGCTGATACTCTTCGTTGATTGAAAACCAGATCTTAATTGACTTCTATGTAGACAGATAGTATGAAATATGTAGATATAGGAATTATGAATTAATATTACATATACATACCTACCTACTATAATAGTTTTGACGTCAGAGTCTATAAGTTCATTGCGAGACATTTGACCTCGGAGGTCAGTCCTGCCGAGGAGCCTGCTGCGCTATAGACGTGTAATACCAATGCCGGGTTCAAAGGTCATCATCATTCATAGTGCACGACACAACTAGTGACATCTGTGATTGTACACTTCCTGTGCAGTGTTAGTGTCTTGGATCTTTTTGCTAATGAGTAATGACTTTAAAATCACACCAGTCTTGTATATTGGAGAACAAAAGCTAGGGTCTGATTGTAGATTATAAACTTATAGACCAGGGTCGATAGTTTTGAAAATGGTAAAAAGTGAAAAAAAATTATATTAGGATGAAACCCATTGGAAAAACGAAAGGAAAAATAATTTACGGTCGATCTGAGGTCGGGAAGGGGAATGGGTTGAGTTTTTAAGGGTAAAAAACGGTTTATCTCGATTTCCGGCAAAACTACAAGTCCTATAAAAAAAGTTAAATGCTAATGTTGTAGGTAATAAAAATATCTACAACTTTTGTTTTCACACTTTTTTCACATAACCCCAAAATGTATGTGAAAAATTCAAATAACTAAGTTTTTGGTTTTTTATTTTTATCTTTTGCAAAAAAAAATATTTTTTCACGAAATTTGGTGAAAACTTATCTTTTTATGCCCCAAACACACAGTAATTTTTTTGATTTAAAATATTCATTTTTTCACCTTATTTTGACTTAATATCGAAAAAGCACCCTAATTTTCAATCGAAAATTCTCACGTCAAAATATCTGCTGTTTTAAAAAAGTCGATGGGGTTTTTGTTCCTTGAAATATCTACTTTCTGATGGTATGAAAAAAAATATACATTACTACGGTAAATGTTCTCAGAAAATGCAAAATTAAAGTGTAAATTTTGTGCTATTTATTCCCCTTCCCGACCTCAGATCGACCGTAAATTATTTTTCCTTTCATTTTTGTTATATTCTCTACCTTTTCCAATGGGTTTCATCCTACTATAATTTTTTTTGGTCTCAAAAATTATCGCCCCTGGTCTATTAGGTCATTAGCGAGTTATTTAGATGCGCTATAATGCATAAACGGACTTAGCAGGCCGCGCTTAGAAACGTCACGGGCTTTTCGTAACACAAATTCACCGAGGAGCCCCTTCGCGAAATTCACAAAACGCGCCTGTAAGTTAATGATTTCAAAACAATATTTTTATGTGAATTTCGGATATAAATTATCAAACGTTGTGTGTTTTTTATTTATTATTAGCAGTCATGATTCATACTGCAATATGGTTCATTGCAACCAGAGTTCAGTCTTGCACGCTTTATAAAATTATATACATATACAATTGATTCATTATTTAACAATTACTAATTAGTTTAATAAACTAACCTTTGCCATATTTTTATCTTCGCCTTTTAGGAAAAGTTTTCATCGTTTAGTGAGGGGGAAAATATTTCAAAACACGTTACAATTTTATAATGTAGCAAAAAAAGAAATACATTTATGATTATTAAACATTTTTTTAACTAGGTAAATGTATCGGTTCTCGATCATGAATCTGTAGTTTATCGAACTTTTATGTTTATAGGTAGCTAATAGAAATTGCAGTGTTATCATTTTAAGTCTGTAGTTTCTGTAGTTTTGTATTTTATCGTTAACTAGCCGCTACTCGTGGCTCCGCACGCGATTGAGATGACACATTGAAGGCTCCACCGTTTTACAGTTTCGCCGAACGGGCTGCACAAAGATTTGTTTTATATACCCGTACTTCCACTATAAACATTACTGTACTTCCACTATGTACTTAAATTTAGCAAGTTTATTTGGGATTTTTATTTTTTATCAAAATAAAATATAGTTTATATTACTCAAGGATAGTGTAGCTTTCTATTAGTGAATGAATTTTTAGAATCGGTTTAGTAGTTCTAGAGATTACCCCCTACATATAAACAAACTAACACACATTTAACCTGCTTATATAATAGTATAGACCAGGCCTGGGCAAATGGCGGCCCGCGGTAGAATTTTGTCTGGCCCGTGAAGCATTGTATATATTATTATTATTATTATTACAGTTTGATAATTATCTGATATTAATGTTTAAAATTTTCTTTTCAATTTTTTTATTCAAATGACTTGATAAATAAATATTTTGATTCAAAAATGTTGGTTTTAAAATTCATTAAAAACTATACTTAAAATTAGAAAAAAAAACTGTTTGGCCCGAGGTCAAATTTTCATCTGCAATGTGGCCCGACTATCAAAATATTTGCCCCCCCCCTGGTATAGACTGTTATATACTGTGAATTACACATCAAGCAATAGATGTGTAACTTACCGGTAAATTAACCTTCCTCTTCGCGCCCTTTTATAGGGTAGATTATTATCAGTAAATTACGAAACTAAAATTGAAATCATATTTTTTGTAAGAATCTATTCTATCAATTCTTAATATCATAAAAGTGATTTACAGATGGGTAGTTGAGAACTGGTACATTCATGGGCGTACCCAGCGAGGGGCAGGGGGGCGGCAGCTGCCCCCCCTGGAAGCAAAAAATAGGTCGTTATTAAATTTCGTTGCTGGAATTTTTACAATTCTTGAAATAACTTTACTTCTACAAATCCAAGAAAAATGATACTAGTATAAGACATGTAACTAGAATATTTTTTTTCAAGCAAATAATTGTAATAACTTAGTTGATAAAGCACTGCTATATTAATACATAATTTTTTTAATATTTTGGTTTCATTCACCTTTTCCGTGATAAAATGTTACAACTTGAACGACCATGGCTTGCCCCCCCCCCTAACTTTGATCCTGGGTACGCCCTTGGGTACATTTGCCCTATATATTAAAAACAACGGAAAGAAAATATGAATAAATTCATTGTATCGGTTACATTGCCCTTTCTAATAATAAATACATAAAGATAAAAATAGTTTATTTATTGTTTGCAAAGTTATCGAAGGCAAAAAATAAGTACTAATTACAATTTCTAATAAATGTAAATGTAAAATAAGTACTTATATAACATGTTAATTAGAAATAAATAATAAATCTCTCTAAAGCGAGCTGTTATATATTTTAACTCTTTCGTAGTATCAACAAATCCGTGGTACATATATCTAATTTTAGAGAAAAAATCACACATTTAATAACCAAACGAAACTCAAACCGTACACGATGCGACCAATATTGTCGATCTCAGTGAATTGGATTAGGATTCGCATAATCGCTTATGGAAGAGTTACAATCAAATCAATTTTAGGTGGTACGAAGTTCACCGGGTCATCTAGTTATTTATAATTCTAGCCGGAACGCAAAGCTAGTATAAAAGAAAACTTATTTCGGATAAAAAAGTATGAAGAATCCAATATTCCATGTTAGATACCTACCTACGTCATGTTGAATCAATCGGATGACAATATTCCTATCACGTCTTCAAAAATATATAAACGGTCGTGTCAAACCATGTGTGCGCGTCGACTGTATTTGAAAACCTCGAACATACTGCAGTATTCATAACTGCAACGCGTACGGAACATTATTTGTATATCTACGTTCGAAGCTCAGAATCGCGTCTACCGAATTTTTGAAGAGAATAATTTATTTGGCGTAAACTTAGTACGAACAAGGTCATCTGTTCAATCCCGACTGATATCATATTTTTTTGTATCTATTCCATATTCCATTTTTAGTGTATTTGCCATATGGCAACATACACTATTGGCATCGGTCGGATGGCGGGACCTAGAGGTCGGACCAAAATTTATCGACGTTTCATAACCTCCTAAACACTTTGCCACCATTTTAAAAAATGTTTATATATATATATATATATATAGGTATATATATGTGTGCGGGCTATAACTTTCGAAGGAGTTAATTAATTTTAACGAAATTTGGCACATATGTTGGAATCCATCACCGCACGAAGCCTATTTAAAATGGGCCTAATTGGATAATTTTAAGGGTGACTTTTAAGGGTTGAAAAAAGTTTTTGGGCCCCAAAATACCGAAAAAAATCTCAGAATCATTTCAAAATTGAAATTTAACCCTTTAGTAGCAATTAAAAAGTGCCCCCAAAGTTTTACTAAAATCGGCCCAACAGGACCGGACTTACATTTTTTTTTGAAAACACTAATTTGCGGATAATGATTTATTTACTGAAGGGTGTTTTTAATTCAGTGTAAACGTTAGATTGATAATAATATTACAATTAAGAAAAAAAATGTTATTTTAAGGGGTGTATTAGGGGGTTAAATTTTTTATTTTGCCCAAAAACAAACTTAATTTCACATAATAAAAGTATAAAACCACATGGCCCTATACAAGCAAATACACTATATTGTCGGCAGGGTTTTGGCACTACGACCCGGGTTTTTTTTTATTCTAAAACGAATGAATTTAAAATCAATATGGTGTTTGCTATACTTATCAAATATCGCTTTAAATTTTGACAACTATATTATTCACGTAATAATAATAATAATAATATAAAAAATTACATACTGTAAAAATTACATTTTTGGATCTGACTGAATTTGAAATTAGACGCCACAATTGACACCCCTGTACTCCCTCCTTTCTACACCTTAGAAGACTATTTTAGTATCTTTACTCAACAAAAGAAACATGTCTGCCAAATTTCAAGTCTGGAGGTCTAATAGTTCCGGAAGTTTAAGTTTTTATTTTGAGGCAAAAGGCAGCCTATGTTCTTCTTTACGGTGCAACCTATCTCCTTGTTAAATTTTATCGAAATCTGTTCAGCGGTTTAGGCGTGAAAGTGTAACAAACAAACTCACATTCGCATTTATAATATTAGGATGGTATACGTACATTTTCGTCTGTTATATTTTCAATCTCGTGAATCAGTTTTACCCTACCGTGCCAAAAGAAGTTCTTAAGTTGAATTTATAACTTGATACATGCCTGTGTAATGCGATAGAGCACGTATATAAAAACAGTCGAAAAATATTTTCTGTTTCCTGTTACAAAGTGTAGGTACCTAATGTAACTGTCGGTGCATGTTTATGGTCCCTACTGCTAAAACACCGTGTATTTTTAATATAGCTTTTATAGTCACGTACGGTTTTCAGAAATCCTTTCTTTTGTCTCTATATGTATCCGAGAGCCCGTGAGTGGCAGACCTTCGTTATTTTATAAAAGCTGAAAGGTTCTCAGCGCATGCTTTCAACATAGCTAGGGACAATGGACGATTATGTACTTTGAGTCATCGTGGCTTTGGCAAATAACATGCTCGTAAAAATCACGTCGTCTATTGCCAGACACTTAATATCGTGGCAATTTTATACAGGTTACTTGGGGAACTATTAGAAGATGTTTCCCCAGTAGCCAGACAGTTTCGACAGTTCTAACTCCTAGCCAGACAAACATATAGGGTAGCTGTAGGTGCAAGCACATCAGTATCTCACTCGCATTTCCTCGCGCTCGCACCTACAGCTACCCTATATGTTTGTCTGGCTAGGGGTTAGAAGTTAGAACTGTCGACACTGTCTGGCTACTGGGGAAACATCTTCTTTTTGGAAGCATGCGCTGAGAAACTTTCAGCTTTTACAAAATAACGAAGGTCTGGCACTCACAGGCTCTTGGCCTAATAGCCATTGAGGAATAGAATATCATCCGTAACTGCTTGACAAAAAATCTTGCATACGAGACATACTGGCGGATTGTGATGTAAACGGCTGAATACCAGCTAATTATCCGGTTAAATATCCGCGGCAATTTATTACTAATTATTATTATTATACGTAGCCCGTGAAGAAAGTTTTTACGCATGATCGTAAATTCTGATTGAGATTGCGATATTTAAAGACTTTTATCCTGCGGATACGCCTTCGCCATATATATTGTTTTTCAGTTCATTGAGTGAGAAGGATAGAGTACGCGTGTAGTCTTATCTGTCCTTTTCTATACACGCACGATTAAGGTAAGGTACTATTTTGAGAGAGATAGAGATTGGCCCCATCAATCGGTCTGTCTTCTTCTTTCGAGGAGGACATTTTATACACCGCTAGGGGGCACGTCTACGGGTTTATCTGTCAGGTGTCTTAATTTTAGAACGAATATCTACATAGATGTATTATTAATTCTTTCGATTCTACTCTTGAAAACTGCTTTATTGTTTTGTTTTTAGTGTATTTGCCATATGGCAACATACACTATTGGCGTCGGTCGGATGGCGGGACCTAGGGGTCGGACCAAAATTTCTCGACGTTTCATAACCTCCTAAACACTTTCGCACCATTTTTAAAAATGTTTATATATATATATATATATATATATATATATATATATATATATATATATATATATATAATAATAATAATAATAATGCGTTTAACGTCCGTTTCTCGACTTTATGTCATAACAGACGCCATTCGCACCATTACTATTTTTCATTTTACCACTTCCCGTTTTTTTCTACATTTCTTAAACTTCAACTTATATAATAGCAATGGGCGAATGAAGGAATTACAGGAAATTAGGATAAGGTAGGTAATTTTTTTGAACTAGGAGTTTGATAGGTAATCGGCCATGGCCTCAAATAAGGAACCACCTCGATATTTATCTGGAATTAATTGAGGGAAACCATGGAAAACCTCAATCAAGATGGCCGGTACAGGAATTACCGTTTCTCGGCGAAAGGCAGTAGGAAAAAGTCCCAGCCACATCTGCCCCCGCCGGGAATCGAACCTATATATATATATATATATATATATATATATATATATATATATATTTATTTATATATATATATATATATATATATATATATATATATATATTTATATATATATATATATATATATTGTTAAATATCAATCAATCATAAAATAAAAATAAAATATAAATCAATTTTCAACATCTAATTTTATTGAAACGTATCAATTAAGGTTCACACGGCCTTGTCTTAATGGCTTCTGTTCTTCGTGTTCTCGCGTTCTTTCCACGCTGGCCGGATATGTACGTCCCCTCGCGTCATTGGTCAGTCGCCTATCACGTGGGGAAGCACCATACCTCTCGGACACAACGAATCGGCATAGCTCGTGTACAACCGTATGTGCGTATGTGCGCTGTTCGCCGTTAACAATCGGCCCTTCCTGACAATGGGAGCGTCCTCGTGACCTCGGCTTCAGTGGTAGACTGGAGCACCTTGCTGAAGGACAACAATATTTTACTAATTTTGCATTTTAAAATTGATTTTTGTTGCGGTCTACTGAACCACACCACGGTAGACTGAACCGCCTGTATGATACACTAGACCATTCCTCGGTATACTGGACCGCAAAAGGAAGTACACTGGACTTTCGCGTGGGATACAGGACCAACGCATTTTGCATAATACTGGATTGTTCCTCGCTGTTCTGAACCCCCGCTGCAGGACCGCATGCGCTTCCCCAACGTCACGATACACTGGGTCGACGTAGACAATCAAACTGATCTCCATCTTAAAGGTTCACTGGACCTGTGGCAGCACACTTGACCTGTGGCGGCATGGTTGACTTGTGGTAGCACGCCGTGGAGTTCATCATTCAGTTGTCACGCATGCGTTCGCCATTGATTTCACGGGATCAGGCTAGTACTCAATAGTTTACAGGACTATCAAGCAACCATAGTGCACAGGACTATGTAACAACCAAATTTCACATGACTATCAAACAACCATAGTGCACAGGACTATGTAACGGTTCACAAGACCAGAAGTAAAAGAACACAAGTCGTTTACTCCTTTGTCAGCTCTCAGAGCTCATGAGTTACTGACCAAATCAAACAAATCAGGAGAAGCTCATTCCCTGATACAAACATTACGTCGCATATAGCAACCCTCAAGTAGAACACAGGTCTACCAAACCAGTTAATACAATTCAAGTATTATCTCAATTTTCTATTTTTATATGTCTGACTAGCATTTTGCAAACAAGCAGTACGTCAACCAATCAAATTGACAACTGGCCCTTACTACAACAAGGCAATCTTACAAATAAACCATATCTCCAACAAATCAATACGGTAAAGCAACATTATTCTTATAGAATACATTATGTTTCAAACAATACAATAAAGAATTACTATTTCAAGTCAACTGAGCAGTGAACATTCTATTCAAACAATAAAAAAACGCATTATCTCAGTAAGTCAAATGATAAATAAACAGCATTTCTATTCGAACAATACTAAAGCAATAGTGTTCCAATAAATCACATGACAATTAATCAATATTTCGATTCGAACAATACAAAAGCAATAGTATTTCAATAAATCACATGACAAATAATCAATATTTCGATTCGAACAATACAAAAGCAATAGTATTTTAATAAATCACATGACAAATAATCAATATTTCGATTCGAACAATATAAAAGCAATAGTATTTCAATAAATCACATGACAAATAATCAATATTTCGATTCGAACAATACAAAAGCAATAGTATTTCAATAAATCACATGACAAATAATCAATATTTCGATTCGAACAATACAAAAGCAATAGTACTTCAATAAATCACATGACAAATAATCAATATTTCGATTCGAACAATACAAAAGCAATAGTATTTCAATAAATCACATGACAAATAATCAATATTTCGATTCGAACAATACAAAAGCAATAGTACTTCAATAAATCACATGACAAATAATCGATATTTCGATTCGAACAATACAATGATCAAACAAACAAATGCAGGTCTCATCTTGGTTATAACAACCCCAAAAAGGGGACTCTGTCTTAGTATAAAAACAGAGTCAACATATTCAGAACTTAACATTACTGGACACAATTTATTTAATACGATTGACTTCAATTTAGTCGATAAGTTGTGGCCTAAACAACTTCAACCGGTCACTGGCGACTATTCCGTTAAACTTACGTTTGTCTTTAGAAAAAGAGGCTACTCTATATCGGTCGTTTTCTATAACCTCAGTGATCTTAACAGACCCAAAAAAAACTTTGGCACCAACTTGCCACTTTTGAGTCCCTTGACTAACATCGTTCTCTCTACCATAACAGTGTCACCAATCTTGTATCGTCTTGCAGGTAAACGATTTTTGTCATATCGCACCTTCATTTTATTAGTGACCGTATCGCAACGTTGTTTTCCTTTTTCTCTTATATCGGTCAAATTCAGTGTTTTGTCACTTAACCGTATTTCGTTATCAACTAACGGTCTAATTCCGTACAACATCTCGCTCGGAGAGATTTAGGTCATTGAATTTATAGTTCCGTTAATTCCAGATTGGGCCCGCAACAAATGCTCATCCCATTTATCATGTTCGTCATCGATGCTAGCAGCCAATGGTTCTAATAACGTTCGGTTGGAACGTTCTACCTGCCCATTACTTCTCGGCGATGCAGTGGCATTTTTAACATGTGCTATGTTGTACTTAGCATAGAAAGATTTAAAGTCGTTGCTTGTGAACGCCTTACCTTTATCGGTTATGATTCGTTTTGGTGCATGCACTAGTTTTATTAAATTTTCTATTTTTCTTATGATATTCAGTCCAGTAGTGTCTGTCACAGCTTCTAGCCACACAAACTTTGTGAAGCCATCAATAATGACTAGTGTGATGTACTAAACTGTACACCCCTAAAATTGAATCTTATAGGTATAATTTTCTAGCAAATTACCTAATCTCTTAAAATTAATTATCGTACTAAAATACTGTGCATTTTTATTTCACGATAAATATTAAATCAAAATTTTATAAAGAAGGAACATTACAATGGCGACGAGGAAAAAAACTTCATTTTCATATTAAAATTGTTTCCTGAATTATATTTTTAAATTAAAATATCATCTTTTGAATTTGCAAAACATATTTTTTTTTTGTAAAATTCTGAAAATGCCTGGAGATGCGGGAACGAGTCGTACAAATGATTAAACAAGCGCAAGTCCTATAACAGGACATCTTCGAGAATTTACGTTAAACTCAAATTGGACAATATTTTGCAAGTATGACAAAAATTAGAGGAGAGCTTTAATGTTAAATGCTTTTGATGGAGAGGCATATAAATAAATTTTTGACTTATGTTTGCTACATAGGCCAGAGCAAAAATCGTACGCTGATCTGATTACAATATTAAATGATCATTTTGTCACTACAAAGTCATGTTTTCCAGCAAGATATAAATTTTATTCTGCGGTCAAAAATTGAAACCGAGTCAATAAATGAATGGGTTGCGCGTTTAAGTGGATTAACGGTAAACTGCAATTTTGGCACCGAATTCAACACTTTGCTTCGGGATCGTTTCATCATGGGATTTTCAAAAGGGCCAATACTTGACAAGCTGTTCGAAGAGAGCAACTCGTTGCCTTTAGCCAGGGCGATCAAAATAGCGACGGCGAAATTAGTGGCAATGCAGCATTATAACGTCGTTGTCGAACAAGAAGCGGATTTACACAAAAGTCAAGCGTCAAGGTCAGATAAAAAAATGTAAAGTTTATGGTCAAAAAAAAAAAAAATCATTCAACTGATGAATGTCGGTGTAAGGATTACACTTGTCATAAGTGCCACAAAAAGAGCCATCTAGCTCCTGTTTGTCGTAGTCAAAATACTAATCAAAATTTCAGTCAAAGTAATAATCAAAATTCAAATCAAAATAATCATGAAAATTGTAATAGTAATAATAATAATCAACGATCGTGTCGATCCGTCACTGGTTTGTTGTCTCTGATAACTATGCTAGTTTCTTTTACAGTTTCCATGTTGGAGATTAAAAATTTGGGAAGCGATTTAGTAGTATTGCAATAGGCGGCTTTGGCTCCAGATTTTATAAAGGGATTATTGATGGTATGGATAATAATGTCACTAATAATTTCATCTGGCAACTTGCAGCGTAAACCCAAGGAAAGTTTCTTATAATGAAAATCAGTTAAAGACGTAATTTTATCTCTTTTTTCGTTAACTAGTTGTTTTAGTTTAAAGAATGTTCCACAGATTGGCGGAAATGCTTCAATTCGCTGTTCTTTCCACTGTTGCCATGATAATTTTACGTATTGTAGGTTGTGGTACCAACTTTTTGCATTTTCCGCTAATTTGTTTGTCATGCAAAACAGCTTTGTTATCCCAACTGAACATATCGCCCGTTGCGTATATCATTTGTAGCCATTGGGCGCTTCTTTAAATTCAGGAATACTATCAGTTCTTCCCTGATACCTGCTGGGTTTTAATGCCAGTTGTCTTTTCAAGGTCTTAATTTTTTTCTTTAGGGTTCGTTTACTGCCTGCTGACGAGCTACTAGAAGTGGTAGAGCTATCACTACTAGTGCTGGTACTTGAACTAGAGCTACTAGTTCTTCGCTTTTGACGCTTGGCGTGACGGTTGTTATCCATGGCGCAATTATAAAAAATAGTGTAAACGTTTATAGAAATAATCGAGATTAAACTTGAATCGACCTGACTATGAGGTCCCAATTTAATAGTTAATTTTATTCCAAAGGTCTCCAAAATTAATTAAACCTAGGCAAATCGGTTCAGCAATATTAAATTCTGAATATCAACCATTTAACAATATTAGACCATAGTCAATATAATCAGCACACAAACAAAAAAAACAAATATAGTCAATATTAAAATATAACGTAAAACGACGTAAAGGCATCAAATAAATTAATGTTGTTTTTTTTGTTTCACAATCAACCAACAATGATAATTCATACTATATTATTGTCAAGATCGACAGAATCGATCTAAGCGCACACACAAAAGAAAAATACATTCAGGAACAATGATAAACAAAAAGATTTAGTTTCAACGTTACCGTCGCTGCTTTAGCAAACGTACAAACAAAGCACTATACCACTCAGCACAATATGGCGGACAGCGAAACCATGAATCATGCGGTAAAACACAAAAACACACACTTTAGAAAAAAAACAAACAAAATTACGGCGCGTAAGCCAATCTCACTTCTGAATTGTTAAATATCAATCAATCATAAAATAAAAATAAAATATAAATCAATTTTCAACATCTAATTTTATTGAAACGTATCAATTAAGGTTCACACGGCCTTGTCTTAATGGCTTCTGTTCTTCGTGTTCTCGCGTTCTTTCCACGCTGGCCGGATATGTACGTCCCCTCGCGTCATTGGTCAGTCGCCTATCACGTGGGGAAGCACCATACCTCTCGGACACAACGAATCGGCATAGCTCGTGTACAACCGTATGTGCGTATGTGCGCTGTTCGCCGTTAACAATATATATATATATATATATATGTGTACGCGCGATAACTTTCGAAAGAGTTAATTGATTTCAACGAAATTTGGGCCACGTGTTGAAATCCATCACCGCAAGAAGCCTATTTAAAATGGGCCTAATCGGGCTATTTTAAGGGTAGTTTTTAGGGGTTGAAAACTGTTTTGGGCCCCAAAATACCGAAAAAATTCTCCGAATCGTTTCAAAATTGAAATTTATCCCTTTGGTAGTGATTAAAAAGTGTCCCCACAATTTTAATAAAATCGGCCCGACAGGACCCGATTTTCAAATTTTATGAAAACACTAGTTTGCAGATAGTGACTTATTTATTGAAGGGTGTATTTAATTCGGTGTAGACGTTAGATTGATAATAATATTACAATTACGAAAAAAATGTTATTTTAAGGGGTGTATTAAGGGGTTAAATTTTTTATTTTGCCCAAAAACAAACTTAATTTCACATAATAAAAGTATAAAACCACACGGCCCTATACAAGCAAATACACTATATTGTCGGCAGGGTTTTGGCACTGCGACCCGGGTTTTTTGTTGTTCTGAGAAACCGAAACCGGATATCGCCATGTTTTTTTTGTACGCAGCTGGCTAATTAACCGGCTAAATTGTTCCAATAAAAAAGCGATAATTTTACGTCACTACTTGCGGAACAAGTAGAAACTGTAACTGCGTTTCAAATCATTAAATTATTGTATGTAAAAATTTACGTGATTTTTTAAATTGGTATGTGCGCTGGCTATTGTAAAAGTTACATGTGATATATTGCTCTTGTCAAACGAAAATCTTCCCGAGTCGGAGAGCTAGTTTCTATATAATGCGATTTTTGTAGTTCAAGTTAAGAAAGTGTTTTAAAAAGTTGCAATGGGTATAATTATTGGTAGCCAACTTTTAACGTAATTAATTTCACATCAAACTGTTTATCCGGTAATTTAAATTTTAATTATGTTTTCAATACACGACCCGAAGCTATAATTTTTATTTGCGCTGCAAATTTCTTCTGAGAAAATTTTTCAAAGAAACCAGTTTTAGTGTAGTGTTGTCGGGATAATTATAAATCTAGTCTTACCGTGGCAGATAAAATGCATATTAACAGATACAGTTATTATAGCCGCCCCAGCCTTCAAGGGCGCTGATTTTTAGTAAACCCCGTTGGTCCCCGTTTGATAACTGACGATATATTAGATATTGGTTCTCATTTGGACATCAACGACGATACTCTGCATCTTCATTGAAATCAGAAATTTATTTGAAGTGATATTGCCGATGAATCATTTTTTACATGTCTGTAGTCGGGGGTGCTTTATTTATTTTCTGCCAGTCTTAGGCTATACCTACATTGAATCCGTATTTCTCCCGATCCGACCCGATTATTTGGACTGATATATTGCCCGTCGTGAGTACCTACACTGGTCCCAATCGGGAATGTCTGTGTGTTTGGTATAAATTTTGAAATCGATTTTTTGTCTACGTCTGGGTTATCCGATTGAGTTGAAATTTTGCTCACATGTGCACTTCCGATCACAATACAATATTATGATAACTAGTTGACCAGCCCGGCTCTCCTTCGGGTGCAAATCGCTCTTCCCGATGAGAGCTAGAGACTTGAAACATTAAAATTTCACACACACACAATATAATAATACTAATATACCACACAACACACTACGCCATTGAGTTCAAGGGGGGGGGGGTAGCGGTGTTTAACTTACAGCGTTTGTGTATTCTACATTTGTTCGCATTTAGTTAGATTACGTCGCGTTCGTAGACGTTCTTTAGTGCACTCTTATAAAAAGAATGCGTTGATATCATTATCTTTTTCTTTTACAGGGTTATTTGGATCACTGGAAGCAGGACGAAGAATGTTTACTGCAAGAACATTTACCAGATTTATTCAGCAACATTGAAGAGATCTACAGTTTCAACAGGTACAGTACAGCTAAAGAAAAGCGAAGGCAAAAAACAAGTAAAAGTCGTGCTACATCAATTGTTTTTCTTTTTGTTTTTCAGTAAATTTTTGGACCAATTGCAACAGTGCGGTTTAAACGCAGTAAACATTTCAAGGACGTTCGTACAGAACAACGATGGCTTCGAGATATATACTCAATATTGTACCAATTATCCGAAAACGATGAGTGTTTTGACTCGACTGATGAGCAGCGACATGACGGCGAAGATGTTCAGAGATTTACAGTCGAGGCTTGGTCATTCGTTGCCTCTCGGATCTTATTTACTGAAACCGGTGCAGAGAATTTTGAAGTATCATTTGCTACTTCAGAATTTGATGAAACAGTGCGGCAATGAAGACGTCAGCGACATTGAGTTGGCTTTGCTGACGATGACGGGCATTGCTCAGCATATCAACAACATGAAACGCAAACACGAACACGAAGTTCGAGTACAGGTAAACTTCCGTTTGTAGCGTTTATTCGACCTGGATCATCCAACAAGGCCTAGATACGAAATACTAATGTATAATACGCGTCACGGTTCTAAAAGGTTCTGAAGTTAGACACAAACAGCGTCGCAAATGCATATTTTAGAGCCGTCCTGGTTGTTTTGTTGGAAAGGAAGACTCCCACCACCTCCCAGTTACCGGCACAGAACGTGCACTCGTCGGTGATTGGTTATCGCTGATTGTCGTGTCACTTGTCGCTTTCCTGCTATAAAGTACAGTCCAGTAGGCTATTGTGAAGTTGTTTGTTTGATTGTTAATTGATCAAGATGCCTAATACAGTTTTGCATAGACAAGCACGAAAAATATTTTTTTGGATGACTTTATGCAAGGAATTAGACCTTTAGATTAAAGAAAAATTAAAAAATTCAAAATAATAATATAACGCAAGTTTGTAGTTTTTCAACCGATTGTACCTGCGCAAGCCTCCATTTGCATCTAACTTCCGAGCCTTTTAGATCCGACAAGACAGAGAAAGCGATGAACAGCATATATGTATTTCTCTTTCTGGCCCGTCTTGTTGCGTGTTGTTGAACAACGATGGAATGGTTACCGCAATTATCGCTATTTCTTTCTGCCATATTGCTCGCGCAGCTCAGATTAACGCTCCATATGTACACCTTGATGGAAACACCTCGAACAATCAGAATATCATGTCTTAAAGAACTGTTAACTTATATAGCTAAACGAATTACTATTTAAAAGAGCCTTTGTAGAACCTTTGACAATATGGTCGAAGGATTGCGTGAACTAATTCATACTAGAGTAGCCAACATACGGATTCTATCCTGATGTACGCCGTAAATGCGTAACTTATTTTGTGATTTTAATTCATAAATAGGAAATTTTCATTGGAATACTATTTCTTTTCACTTTTCGTATTTGTAAAATAAAGGAATAGCGACAGTAAATGCTCCTAACCCTATGCGCAGCCTATCACCACTGCGCCAAACTCAATAAATATGTGAGCTATTTTTGAAATTTAAATTAACTGTTCTAGGAAATTCAGTCGCTTTTGTACGGCTGGGACGGTGAAGATCTGACGACGTTTGGAGAACTTTGTGCCGAAGGAACATTTCGAATGCATGGGGCGAAAGCACAGCGACACGCGTTTTTGTTTGATAAAATGCTGCTGCTGACGAAGAACAAGGAAGATGGCATTTTGAGTTACAAAGCACACATTATGGTAAGCATTTACATTTTGGAAACATTTTTATAAACCGTAATGCCAGCTATGATAAAAGTGTATGTCCAGTATTCGCAAGCAGCGTCTGCAGCTACACTATCTTGTGACTAATATAGGAACTAATCAAAACTAGCTAGGTTTTCTCCCAAGGCTACCTCGTTAATAAGTGACGTCAGCTGGAAGACCGTTGAATATTTTATCAACCACGCAATATCAATTGACAGCACCATGAATGACGTCATCCCCCCACTGCTATTCAATGGATCGAAATTACTTCTGTATCTAATAAACTTGGTTTTTTCCTCTTATTAATATATTCCGTGAGGCTAGTTTTGTTCATCTCTTGATTTATTTACTTGATAATTACTTTATATTTTTTTATAACCTCAAAGTATATGACAGTTGATCCGACTGTTAGTTCCTTAACTACAGTAACGCCCTCATTTCGTTGTCCAATAGTGACCATAGGTTTCAGCGCTGGTCCTAGTCTTTGATCAGGGTAGAGCGAGATTGTCTTTCAGCGCCCTTTGATCGACGTTTTCACTTCACGTAAATTGCGCTTCGGTTTTATGTTAAATAAATAACAAGTCCCAAATTTTCAAAAATCAACTTTTTATTGCAAACATCAACACTTGTTGAATTAAAATTAAATTAAGTAGCTTTAATTATTATACTTTTGCTTTTTTAACATTAAGAAAGTTCCTATTGCTATATAATTCAATTAATATTTGGTGTTAATTTCAGTCAGTCACTAAAATTGTTTTTCGCATTTGGCTTTTTAGCGCCCCTTGCCACCTGGCACCTAGAGCGACCGCTCCTCTCGCTCTACCCCAGGACCGGCGCTGATAGGTTTCGTCTGTAATTTTGTTTACGTGTTCATGTTTTGTTTCGTCATTAATATTATTTTTTACGGTTAAAAAAGTAGGTATTTTAATTTGTGACTTATCATTGCAGTGTTCCAATTTGATGTTAATCGAATCGGTTCCTGGCGAACCGTTAAGTTTCCATGTGATACCGTTTGACAATCCCCGGATGCAGTGCACTCTCCAGGCTCGGAACCTAGAACAAAAACGCGAGTGGACGCTTCAACTCAAGAGGGTCATTTTAGAGAATTACAATGCGGTTATTCCGAACCATGCCAGGCAACTTGTAATGCAGCTTGGCCAAAATAGAACTGACGGTAAGTTAATTGTTGTGTCCCTTATTTGTAATGAGCGGCGATCAATGCCTGCTGTCGAAATTTCTTCCAGCGCATACTAGAAAAAAAAATGTCGACCAATTGGGCGAGATGACCATTCCAACTTCAAAGATATTGAAATTTGATATATTATAATAAAAAAATAAAATTTGTTTAAAGGCTCGGGTAACGGCTAGTAATAAATTTTATGAAATTTTCTATTCCTTTGCATGGTTACATAATATGTTTTTACATGTAAAAATTAACCAAAGTATGCTTGTTAGCTACCTAACTAATTTCTTCTTGACAAATATCCAGAACAAAAGAAAATGTGATTTTTTTTTATTTTTAAAATATTTCCAAAACTATCAAATTTTGAAAAAAAATATTTCTACAAAACTTTCCTGGAAAAATAAATAGAGTAATAAACCGATATGAAAAATATACTATTATAACACAAAAAACAACTTTATAGCGCATATATTTTGTGCGCATGCGCCGATTTCCCCCCAAAACAACAGAACTCTTCATATTTGCATACTAAATATTTCGCCAAAATTAGGTTTGAGTTGACTTATCCGTTTGATGTGCATCGTGTTCACAGCCAAACACGCACGGACTTTTTCCAAAAATATGTTTTTTGTATTCGGGGGACCTCAAAATTAAAAAAAAAAAAATTTTAATTTTGAAAAGTGAATCTTGACTTAAATTAGTACCATTTCTCATTTGTGGAGTTGGAATGGTAAAAGAGTTAGGGACAGGCCCGGACTGAATAGTTTTAGTCAAAATAAATATTTTTGATAATAACTTAAGTTTTGTAATATCTTTGTTTCAGACGAAGTTTTGGCAGAGAAATCAATTTCTGGGAAAAAGCAGCATTCAGCGCCGGAATATTTACAAAGGCGAAAAATAGACCGCGAAAGAAGAAAATCTGAAACGGGTCTTCGATATAAATTGCGCAAATCGCGCAAGAGCGACGTGTCTCCCAGCATCGACGCGAACGATGCCGACGAGTTACCTGATGGCGGAGAGACTTCTAGTCCGATTTCGGTAACGAGACGAAGTTTGACGAGAAACTGTTCTGAGAATAGAGAACGATCGAAGAGTCGAGACACGTTTGTAAAATTCGGCAGTTGGAGAAGAAAGTCTGAACCCGGAGCGGAGGTTAATTATTTCTCGTCGAACGAACAGAGTAACGATTCGAAATCTTCGACGCTCGAAAGATTTTTATCTCCGGAAAGACAACCCGATTTCAAAATCTCTCAATATAATACTAAAACAGTACCGAAGAAAATAACTAAATTAAAGAAGGCCCGAAATAAACATCGAAGTGCCAAATTTTATACGGATCTCGATATTTCTTCTGCGTGCGACGAAGTGCTGCATATATCGGAAAGTAACGATAGTTTAGAAGCCGTCGAGAATCGAGAAATCGAAGATAAAGTCGTAGCTGTCAGTGAATGCACCGATAACGATGCCAAAGATTGTAATTCAAATAAAGATACCGATATTGAAAACAATACGGAAACAATTGAAAATATTGTTTCTCAACTTTTGATGCAGAACAGAGAATTTCAAAAGATTCTTAAAAAACAAAAGAAGCATATAAATTTACGGAATCGGTTGAATAAAACGCCGACGTTCGAATCGAGCAAGAATAAAGAAATTGATAACGCTTCAGATGTGGAAATAAACATTGAAAATGCGAACGGCGAAGAAGGAGAAAATATTTATGAAGCGTTACTCAATAATGCCGATAACGGGAAGTTTACAGACTTGACGAAAGAACAGAATGCTAAGTTCGATGAATCGGATTACGTAACGTTGAGTTATAAAAGTCAACCGTTAATTTTAGACAATACTCATAAAGATAAAAACGAGATATTATCGTTGGAAAACATGAATCGGAATAATAAAATACAAGAGCGAGTTCTGCAAAATAAATTGAACGATTCTAGAAAAAGTCCGGTAAAATTAAACTTGAAGGACGATCCTTCTTTGCCAAACAGTGAAAAGGCAGCTAAAAAATTAGATGAAGAAAACACGTCAGCAGAAACTCAGGAAAGTCGTGTTAATTATGAAAATTTAAATGATGTCCGAAAGAAAATCGATCTGTCTTCGAATGATTCCGAAACTATGTCTGAAGGAGTTTGCCCGAATACGGCCGAAATATGGTTGAAACAACAGTGTGAACATATGGCAACGCCGTCTACAAAGAAAGCGGGTTCGTTGCCTCGAAGTTTTGAATTGAATGAATATTTTCCTTTTGAGAAATGTTCGAAGTATTTGAGTCGAGACGGGAAACCTTTAAATAGCGATCGACCTTTGACAGTAGCGAGCGATAATTTAGCAGATATTGATTTTACCGACATCAAAAATTTTTTCTTGGAAATGAGCAATGAGTATTATTCAGAAACAAAAGATGAAAATACCGGAGAGGTGCAAGTGGAGATCGAAAATACAAAAGAAGAACCGATTTACGATGTGCCGATAAACAAACCGGTGTCTAATGAAAAATCAGAATTACCCAGTATTAACATTCATCCCGATTACAAAATCTATCGTCCGTCTATAAATATATCGGCGGTGAAAAGCGTGTTGGCCAAGGCGAACAAAAAACCTTCGAAACCTGATGAAACTAACAGTGCAGAAGATTTGACGAAAGATAAAAAACAAACCGCAACTATAGTCAGACATTATTCGCGTAGTTTATTACAAAGATTTAAGAACATAATCAATGAAGAAATTCAGAACAGTTCTGAGTTTTCCGAAAGCATAAATGACTTAAATCAAACAAATGAAACGAACTTATCTGAGAATCAGAAAGAGAACGATGTAAATCAAATTTACGATGTACCGAGAAAAATTGTTACCGATCGATCGAGCGATGTAAAAGAAGAAGGGATTCGATACGGTTGCGTGAGCTCTTCGAACCCAAAGATTAACGATCCGTGCTATAATTTAAACACGTCCATTTTGAATTCAGAGTCCGCATGGCCTGCTATTCGCGTAAGTCCTTGTAAAGATCTACCGACATATAAACAAGGATCGGAATCTTTAGGCGCGAGAATTGCACAATCGGACTATGCTAATCCGAGAGAATTGTTCGTTAACGTTAAGCCGGAAAATATTCTTATTAATACGTATTCGTTGCGGCCCGACAGTCTTTTGTCTAACAGTTCACATTTCACTTCTTCGAGCGACGAGTACCAAGACGAAGAACACAATAAAACTAAAACAGATAGGAATTCGAACAGCGATTGTTATTATGAAACGACAGCAGAGAGGTTGCTAGAAAATGACGTGTTTAGAGATAGCGCCGTGTATAGTGATCACGATGACGGAGTCACTAACAAGGACAAAATTCTTACGGAAGCTATAAATCCAGCTACGAAAATCGTTCGACACGAATCTGTAAGTAAATTAAAATCGCAACGAAACCATATTTTAGTGGAGAAAACTCAAAGCAGAATTGTTAAAAATGTTCAAATACATGAAACTGTGGAACAATCCAGTGCCGAAATTTCAGACGTGAAAAATGGAAATAGTTTGCAAAATCCATTAAAGAAAAGACAGATTAAAAGGCCTACAAAATTACCACCGCCTATTCCAGTTAAACCGGAATTGAAACTTTGCAAGACTGAAACGGTGCATATTACTAAAGTTGAGACTGTGAACGATATTAGGAGTAAGAGAAGTGAAACGGAACATTCTAATGTCCAGTTGACGAGAAACGAACAGACCTCGCTCAAAAAAGAATCGGTTAAAGTTGAAATTAATAAATCTGTAGTTCAAAGACGTAAGGAACTAGAGGAATTTTCAAATACCTCAAAGTCTTCAAGAGTATCCGTTATGAAAGAACCGGTAGGTGACTTGACTTCGAGAAACTTAAATCAGAAAGTTATGGAAATTGAAAAGTCGTCAGGTATTAAAAAAGACAGTCGCATTCCGGTGGGAAAATACAGTATTGATAAAAAAAGAACTGATTTTGATGAAAAATGTTTGAAAAGACAGATGTTTAATAGTGATATTAATGAAAATAAAACCGAAAGTTCGAGTGAAGACACTGTCGCTAAAGAGATGCTAAGTAGCCCTCATTCTAAAGGATGGGTAAAACATGTTGTAGATAAATTTCAGTAGCAGAGCCTTTTAATATATTTTAAATAAATTATGTTTGCAATTTGGAAACTAGTCCTAAAATGTTAATGTTTTAAGTCACAAAATCTAAAAAAAATTTAATAAGTGATTTGTTAAGTATTTATAATATAATTATTATAAAAAAAAACAATAGTTTTTAATAATTAATGTTTTATATTACATTTTAGTTTGTCGTTTTAATAATTGACATTTTAATATGTTTATATGTTTTGCATTAATAAATGTCAGTTTGTCCAAAATATTTTATTTGTTTGAATTGTTGTTCAACTTAAACAAAATACTCAAGAAAATATTATTTTATATGCATTGATTTTAATAATTAAAATGGGTAAATGTTGGGTTCAGAATTCTAAGCACTCAATACAAGGGGGATGTGTGTATTTTTAACATTTTCAAAAGAGAAAATAATACACCTATAATCAATAAAATTAAAGTTTTAAATTACTTTTTTTCTCGATACTCAAAATTTTGATGCGGCTATTATGAACTGAGAAGTAGTAGTTGTTATTAGTGTATTTGCCATATGGCAACATACACTATTGGCGTCGGTCGGATGGCGGGACCTAGGGGTCGGACCAAAATTTCTCGACGTTTCATAACCTCCTAAACACTTTGGCACCATTTTTAAAAGTGTTTATATATATATGTATATATATATATATATATATATATATTTATATACGTATATATATATATATATATATATGTGTACGCGCGATAACTTTCGAAAGAGTTAATTGATTTCAACGAAATTTGGGCCACGTGTTGAAATCCATCACCGCAAGAAGCCTATTTAAAATGGGCCTAATCGGGCTATTTTAAGGGTAGTTTTTAGGGGTTGAAAACTGTTTTTGGGCCCCAAAATACCGAAAAAATTCTCCGAATCGTTTCAAAATTGAAATTTAACCCTTTGGTAGTGATTATAAAGTGTCCCCACAATTTTAATAAAATCGGCCCGACAGGACCGGATTTACAAATTTTATGAAAACACTAGTTTGCAGATAGTGACTTATTTATTGAATGGTGTATTTAATTCGGTGTAGACGTTAGATTGATAATAATGTTACAATTGAGAAAAAAATGTTATTTTAAGGGGTGTATTAAGGGGTTAAATTTTTTATTTTGCCCAAAAACAAACTTAATTTCACATAATAAAAGTATAAAACCACACGGCCCTATACAAGCAAATACACTATATTGTCGGCAGGGTTTTGGCACTGCGACCCGGGTTTTTTTTTAAAAACGGGTTGGAAATAAATTATCTATATTTGTCATTACGATGATTTGAATCAGCGCACTAACTACGCAAGCCTGGATTGAACGCGCTCTCAGAGCACTGGCTATGCAAGCGTACATAGAATGCGTGCGCGCAGGTAACAATGACGCATGACGTTTTTCTTCTTATTTTGCACCCCAGCAACTGAGCGCGCATCATTAGAAAAAAAGCTTCGCTTCAAAAATTTGATAAGAATTATCTGTCATCTGAAGAAAGAATAAGAGAGAATTTATTCAGGCAGTTTTACCCCATATTATCGCTATTTAAATATTTTTTGTTTCGACCCAATTTACTGTTGAGCGCGTGATTGTGACGCATTAATTTATAATTACTTACGTGGCTATTTCAACAATAAGAGTAAAATTTAGTTACTTACGGTTTGATATGTTGATGCAAAACCTCCATCTTTTGAAGCAGTTGGCATCATTGGAACACAAAGGCAAAATTCATTACTAACCATCCACCAGCCAGCTCACATGACCCGAATGTTTGTTCCCGTGATCTTCTAGTAATCATATTCAAACATTTTGACTTAATTAAAAGATTTTTACAAAATATGGATATGCTGGAACATACTTTAGATAGCAGGTAAAAATAATTATTTTGCAATATGAAGTCAGTGTTCAAAATGTTATCGATTATATAATTGTCCTATAATTTCCTTGAAGGTCATATACATAGGTTAGTATACTTTAGTATTTAACTCATCTGTCAAAACAATTAACAACGTGTGCAAAGTGCCATATTTTTTTGCAAGATTACTCGTTTACATATATCTTTTTTTTACAACGTCTTAGTTCGATGAAAGGTGTGTAGACAATTGGATTTTGTGGACATCGATAAGTGATGTCAGTGAATATTTACAGTGGTGATGCAGAAGTGGTTGGACTCGTTGACAGTAAAGACATGCTGCACCATGAGCTGGCAATCGTTGAAGAAGGTTCATTGGGCAGTGGGTCCGAAGGCCACAATGCACAGTTAGCGACACAGAGTTTATTGGAAGCGTCTGGAGGCGACGAAGAAGTTCAGTATGCATTTAGATCGTCTGGCGGAGGGACAGTTACATATCGAGTTGTACAAGTTGACGATTCGATAGACCCGTTACCACAAATCGTGTCGCCGACAAATTTTTCTAATAGTGTTCAGCAGGTTCTAACGACTCCGTTAAATGGTATTTTCAACTTTCTTTTTGAGTGGTTTACCGCGTGCAGTGTGGACTTTCTGTTGACATGTAATTTTTTTTGTTGTAGGCCAATTATATGTAATCGGAAATCCAAGTGAAGTTTTCAGTAGCGGGAATCAAAGAACTATAGTACCTCGGTCAAATGCTCATGTTGAAAACACGACAGTAAATACAAATCTCAAAAAGGTATTCACGTTTTTAATTTAACAAAATTAAAACGAAAAGTAGCTTTTGTTTAGGACTGTGCATACAGATCAAACAGAACAGTTGTCCAGAGTCAAGGTTAGTAGAGTACTATAGGTTGGACGTTAACATTGTTGTTTGGCGCGACGGGGTAGTTGGCATTGAGACCTTTTTCCCAACTGTCAAACGTTCATTATAATAGGGATGTTGACTGTATTCAAATAAAAATAATTTTAACGTTAAGTTGTAGTTTGTATGATAGAAATACTAAAAAACACGATATTTTTCCCTATTTTTAAAGAATTTAATTAATATTTGATAAATAAAACGGTTATTAAATCTGTCTCAAGTCACGTGACAACGAACACCAATCAGAGTGCATGGCGTCACTAGCTCATAAACGTCATTCGACGCTGTCATAGAGAAGGACGCTGTTCACGCTGTCAAAAGGCTTCATTGTTTGGTTAATATTTAGAGTGTAATTTATTATTATTTATTTATAGGAAACGTCAAATTACCTATAACTATAGCAGCAATTACCAAAAGAACCTTTTATCACCTCGTCAGTTTACCAACGTTTATGAGTGTATGATGTCACGGCAGTCACGTGACAAATATTGGTGTTTTGGAACGGAATTTAAAATACATGATTTTTAAAGCTTGAGTCGTATTTAAATAAAAATAATAAATTTTTGCGACTATATTAGGTACCTACTTATATACGATTTGAAACAGTTTCCCAAAATCCCAAAAATAGTCACATCCCTATTGAGAAATTGAGCCAAGTTTTTTTAATAATGTAAGCATTCGATCGAACCAAACACAGACGTGACCACTTGTATAACCTCTTTACGTCCGACCTATAGTATTCTATTAACCTTGCAGAGTAGAAATATTTATTGTAGATTATAGACGCTCGACAACTTAGGTCATTAACGACTTTTTTAATGTACAATTTGATTACGTCAAATTATGAGTTTTAGTGCAATTGATTCTTTTTTAAAACCAGATAAAATATTATGTAAGAAAAAGGAGAGGGAGTCCGAGAAATCTTATGTGCTTTTACACGTGGGTAGGGGGGTCAAAAATAGACAAAATCGTCCTTACGTAATTAATGAATGATCCCTAACCACTAAACCACACTGTCCTCGAGTGACAACATTTAAATCAAATGTTTTTATGAGCATTCTCTTTTGCTTCAGCGCGATGATAGGCGCAGAGCAACACACAATGAAGTCGAAAGAAGAAGACGGGACAAAATAAACAGTTGGATAATGAAATTAAGTAAAATAATCCCAGATTCAAATAATGATATAACCAAAGGAAATGGATCGTTTGAGGGTCAGTCGAAAGGCGGTATATTGGCCAAGGCGTGCGAATATATTTTAGAATTAAGGCAAAGTAACCAAAGATTAAGTGATTGTCTCAAAGACAATGAACAGCTGTCGGTCGATAACGAAACGCTACGACAACAGAACGAACAATTAAAAAGGGACAATGCTGTTTTAAGAGCGCAGTTACAACAGAGTGGGATACAACCTGCAGTCAATAGCAGCCGTTCATAGCTAATTAAAGGTAATTGAACAAAACTAGTTCTTTATCAACTGACTGAACATTCAACATGGATGTTAGACTCGCTTGTGTCGATTGTTTCAAAATAAACTTTTAAGAGGGCTAAAATGATTTTCAGATGGCGGTTCAGTTTTTCGTTTTTTGTTGTTGTTTTGTTTTGTTTTTTGATTTTAATTTGTGTTTCCCAGGCCGATATTTTTTATTATATTGTTGATTATTACTTTTAAATACATCTTAAAATCAAGAAAAAACCTGGTGTGTGCTCAACTAAATTTAAATTAAACCCCGTTTAATGTTTGGCTCAACTGAAATCCGAAAAACAAAATTGAGACGTCAGAATTCAATTTTGTTTTTCTTTTCACTTATCGTATTAGAGAGGTTATTTCAACAACCTCTTAAATTGCTCTCTAATAATTTTGAAACATTGAAACACCATGCATGTAGAAATCAGGACTATTATTTTTAAGAGTAAATGCTCGGTGGTTATTATTTAAACGATATATTTTACAGAAATATCATCGTGGGTGTTCATTGATCACATTGTTACAATACTACTGCTGCTCAAATTGCAATTGTAAAAAACAAAAACAAAACAAAACTTTTTAGGTAGCATAATCAGATGGCAGTTGTTTTTGTACTTTCTCTATGTTTGCCATATTAACTGATGTGTTTGTAGCAGACGTTGCATGAAAGATTGAATACTATTTGAATTTCATTATGTTTTATTTTTATTATACTTTATGTACAGTTTAATTTTTCTTAATAGAAAGAATCTTGTGTTTAGATGAATAATTGGACGAAATATTAATATACCTTGTTATGTACTGTATATAATAATTATAATTATTAAAGCTTGAAATATAAAAGAAACATTTTTTTTACCTGCTACGTCACCACGAGCTGTTGCTATCTACAGTGATTTTTAAGTTGATTTTTTATTAACAGCGTGTATAAATCAAATAGACGAACAAATATTCCAAGTAACTTTTTTATCAAAACTCAAAAATAAGAGGTAACATTTTCAAAGTTTAATTATTTTTTGAGGTCGGTCCTGTTATGTTATACTACTATGGAAATATGTTATGTCATTATTATGTTATGTCATTATAATGTTGTTCAATATTTAATAAGTTTTACGGGTAAGTAGACAAAAAATTAAACAGATTATTGTAAAATTGCTACGTTTCAGAAGTATAAAAATGTACGAAACAGCAGTTTTAGAATTGTCAAACAAACTGTTTAATATTTTTGGTACATTTGCATGAAAGCGCATGCGCAAATGGACTGAAAATATGCCAACGAATACGGCCCATAGATCCATGTATGTACAAAAGAAATTTTCTTTTTACATCATACTACCAACACAAATTTCATGCCACTAGACATGCGCAGTGCGCCGGCTAATGACAAACGAGCGCCATTCACCTCGTCGCGTCCCTTAAACGGCTGTACCACCCTCGTCTAAAACCCAAGTACATGCTCTATCCCTATATTCCTAAGTCCATGGGTTTAAATAAAAACATCAATATTATATACACATATGCTTTTTATTTAATTATAATCTATTACATAATCAATTTATCACTTTTAAAAACAGTGTAATTTGCATTATATAAGTTAAATATACATCTTAAAATATTGAAGTGGTCAAAAAAAAAAAAAAACAAATGTCCAACCGAATAAAATAACACTTAAAAACATGATTGCATTTAAAATATTTTAAAAAAATGTATTGATTTGTAACGAACTAGTACGGCTAACATCAAATTCTGTACAGTAGAATGTAAATATTGACAAAAAAGAAAAGATAGTGCTTAATACTGTTTTCTTATAACAATCAACCCCGATATATAATAATTATTTATATGTAACATATATCGCTTGAACACTAAACAAACTGGAAAAAAAGAAAAGCACCAGAAAATATTAACAAACCGTTTGTCAAATTGTGATGATAAAATATTACAAACAAGATAAATCCGTTTAAAATAGTAAGGAATGGAATGAAAATAGACTGCTATTGTTTGTAACATTTTACATGAAACAAAACATCTGTAAAGTCGATCCGAACGAGCTTTAATGACGTAAAAACGCTGCCTTTACTGATTTTGTTTCCGGCGTTTATGGGGGGCGAAGGTATAACCAGCTCAGTTCCGTTTAGTATACTTTTGGTCATATCTATTCAGCGCGTGATAATTTTAACGCAATTTTCTTTAATGTGCGCAGTGATCAGTGCGCATTCTGTGTAGCGATTGTTTATAATTGTTGAATTTTGGATTGACAGCGTGCAGTACTTTTTGTCATACTGAACAAAACTGTATTTTGCAATTTCAGGATAACGTATTAAACCAAAAAATATCTGATGAGATTTGTTTATTAAATTTTCGCGACTATATAGAAATTAAATATGAAATGTCGAATTACGTAATTGCGATGACATAGACATTTTTTTTTTGTTAGCTTGTGCATTTTCATATATAATAGCTGACTCGTATACCATCACCATAATATATATTTTTAACAAAGACTTTATAACATGTAGGTAGGATAAATTTTACAGTCTAAAATCTAATAACAATTTACATGTATCTCTAATATTTATGAATTTACTACGATTAATATCAATTTCACAGATATTACATATTTTTATTTAAAAGATTAAAGTATAGAATCTCACGAAGCAAACACATTTGATCAGTGACTAATAAAAGAAGCCGCTTTACTGATTCGAACGCACTCGATTCGTGAATTTTCACCATAAAATACAAAGAGATGGTAATATTATAATTATTACACAGCAATATAGGAATGTCCATGTTTTCCTAAAAATACTGTTCTTTTTTTTGTTAAATAAAAGTTGGTTATACTTTAACCTTTTTCGTTGTACTCAAAATACATCAAAAATTATTTTAGAAGGATTGGAAGCTAAATACATGACAAACAATTACACATCGTTTAAATACAATTCGTTGAAGAAACTGTTTTGTTTTTAAACAAACGACAAGTATATACACGGAAATACGATTTCGATGTAACTTGAGTACCGACTGTTTTTTTTTTATACATAAGTATCACTTTAAATGGTAAATATAATTTTTTTACACAACAAAAATTTTACCCAGAAATTTCACTAAAGTTTTCCTAAATTGTGTTCCGATAAGTTTTTTACACATTGAGTTCACAAAAATGTTAATTGCCATTATTTTACAAGTTCTTAGTTTAATGGGAAAGTGCGACATTATTTATATTTTGTGCATTGAAATTCAAATTTCTATACTTAACAGTGTTTCTATCCTACTTTATTGAGGCACTTTCTCTATTTAGACTGAAATGTCATTTAAATAGATACTTTCTAAATTATATTATGAAATAATTAAATCAACTTTAAATTATACAACAAAACTTACAAATTTAAGCAATTCATACACAGTCGTTTTTTCGTTACATGATCTCTGTACTTGCAAAAATAGCGTTATGGAAATTCGTGCAATAAAAATTTCGAATTTGGCAGTGCAAATCGCAGACAGCTTGATTTTAATTTGTTTATAGATCGCGTATGAATAATCTCGCGCCATAAAAAAGTGCCCATAACCTTTGTGGTGTTAATGATTTTATTCTTGTATTTGTTAGTCGCGTATGAACAAATTTGCGGAATACAAAGACGCGTTATAGTAGAACAGACTTGTATGTGAAAGAAAAAAGTCACAACCTAAATCAAACGAAACATCAATTTAGTAAATTTTAGTGGAACCGGGTAAAAGGATCGATTTTAAAAAAGAAAATCCACCAGTTCAATAATATCCCCATTTTAGTGAAAATATACACAAAACGCGAGTTTAATGATATAATGTTTTGTCTTAACTACAGCATTTCCTACGACTCACGTTATCTATATTTAAATTTTTGTTCTGTGAGCGATATATTTACGGTAATGACAACGGTATAAGATAAATTACACCTTAACAAAATAATAGTTATTATAATAAAATAATTTAATCTTCAAGGTTTCTGAAACCTTGTTGAAGATCTTCATGTAATTGTTCAAAATCGGCTTTGATTTTAGCCTCGCCATCTTTAACGGGGTCCTTGAATTTCATGCTGCTCAACTGATACAGAATACTGCCCATCGAGTCACGAATAACATTCCATGTGATTTTATTTTCTGACTGGGCTGTCGATTCGACTGCGTGTCTCGCCATATCGTAGAAAGCGATGATGTTTTTAAGCATGCCGACCGTTTTATAGAACGGACAAAACCTATCGTACGCCGAATAGCTGCAAATAACAAGTGACGCATTTACAATCTATACTAATATTATAAAGCTGAAGAGTTTGTTTGTTTGTTTGAACGCGCTAATCTCAGGAATTACTGGTTCGAATTGAAAAATTATTTTTGTGTTGGATAGTTCATTTATCGAGGAAGGCTATAGGCTATATAATATCACGCTACGACCAATAGGAGTGGAGCATCAATGAACAATGTTGCAAAAACGGTAAAAATTATTCCTTTCGAGAGCTTCCGTTGCGGCGTAAACGGTTATTAATAATAAATAGAAAGCAACCCGGCCAAATTAGTCTATTATTCTATAAGACCACTGCAGCATAATACGTCTTAATCCGGGCGAAGCCGAACCAGGCCGCTAGTGTATATAAATAAAAATTAAATGCTGTTCGTTGGCAAGCGCATCATTTGAGAACAGCTGGACCGATTTTGCTGTTTTTTGTTTTTTTTTAATGTCCGTAAGTCCGAATAAGGTTTTTAGGGAAAGATAAATTGTAAAAATTGTCCGGAAAAGTGGAAAATTCGAAAAAACAAAGTGCTTTTTTTATGGGATTCATTCTTATTAAATCACAGAAATCATAGAAAATAACGGGAAGTGGTAAAGAGAAAATAGTAATGGTGCGAATGGCGTCTGTTATGAGATAAAGTCGAGAAACGAATGTTAAACGCATTATTATTATTATTAAATCAATGTCAGAGCCCTGCGAGGCAAAATCATAATATAGTGGAGCCAAAGGCTCCACTACTGTTGGTGTTGTCGAGGTAGGCGCACCCCAGCGAGGCAAGACTGTAATAAGGTGCCGCGTTTTATCTCAATCGCGTGCGGAGCCGCGGGTAGCGGCTAGTTGGAAATATTATCGATTTGTTAGTAACATTTGTCACAAGAATCTACTGTAAATTCTATTAGTTTTTTTTTGCGAAAGTATTGTTCCTGTCCCGGTTTTAAAAAGAGCTTTAATAAATTAATATACCAACCTGTTTTGTTGTAAGAAATCATCTTTAAGCAATTTGGCAACCTCGAGTGTGATCTTATCAGTTTCGGCCAAACTTCCTTTACCTACTAATTGTACAATTTCGGATAAATCTTCTTCTTCTTGAAGGATTTCCTTTACTTTAGTACGGAGCGGTACAAATTCGACGAAATTTTTGTCATAAAAGTCGTCCAGAGCACGCATGTATTTCCTAAAAATTTAGAGTAACATTTTTAGTATGTATTTTTTTCTGCTAACTTGCAATCCGAAATAGTGTTGCTTCCAAAATGTAGATAGGTACCTAAGTTGTCAAACGTTTACAACCTAGATTTTAAGTATGTTGACGAATTTAGTTTAATACGTCAATCGGAACGATCGTGAAAGTAGATACTAACTTTTTATTTTAATGAAAAATAAACAGCTACATCGAGAGAGAGTAGATAATAGACGCTAGACAACCAAGGCTATTATCGTCTATCTGTTAGATCAATGTAATCCATTTGCCTACACGATAATAGGGATGTTGACTATGTTCAAATAAAAACATAATTTTAACGTTAAGTGGCAGTCACATGACAACGAACACCAATCAGAGTGCATGACGTCACTTAGTCATAAACATTATCAGACGCTGTCAAAAGGCTTCATTGTTTGGTTAATATTTAGAGCGTGTAATTTATTATTAACGTCAAATTATATATAACTATATGTATAGCAACAATTACGAAAAAACCTTTCATCACCTTATCAGTTTACCAGCGTTTATGACTGTATGACGTCACGGCAGTCATGTGACAAGTATTGGCGTTTTGGAGCGAAATTTGAAACGAAATTTAAAGTTGAGTCGTATTTAAATAAAAATAATAAATATTTGTGGCTATATTAGGTACTTATGCACGATTTAAAACACTTTCCCACAAATAGTCAACATTCCTAGTAGAGAATAAACGTTTTCAAGCGCTTACGAGTATGAAATAAGCCAGTTGATCGATGGGAAATGTTTTCTTTGTGCGAGTTTTTTGTCGAGACCCCAGAACACTTGTACAATACCGAGCGTCGCAGATGTCACGGGATCAGAGAAGTCACCACCGGGCGGTGATACGGCGCCGACAATCGAAACTGAACCTTCACGTTCGGGATTACCGAGACACTTGACTCTGCCGGCACGTTCGTAGAACGAAGCGAGACGAGCTCCCAAATACGCAGGATAACCGGAATCGGCAGGCATTTCAGCCAAACGACCTGCACAGAACGAAAAATTAATTGTCGGTGAGCGAAACGAACAATTTACCACTTATTCCGCATACCTGAAATTTCTCTCAACGCTTCAGCCCAACGAGACGTTGAATCGGCCATCATGGAAACGTTGTAGCCCATGTCTCGGAAATATTCGGACAATGTAATGCCGGTATAAATGGACGCTTCACGAGCAGCTACAGGCATGTTGGAGGTGTTCGCAACGAGTGCCGTACGTTTCATAATACTCTCGGTAACTCCTTCGATTTCTACCGTAAGTTCGGGGAAATCACGTAATACTTCTGACATTTCATTACCACGCTCACCACAACTGCAAAATAAAATTGATCACATTAATCGAAATTCGAACTGAATGATAAATACTGTATCTATAACGCGTTCATATAAACATGGAAATTAAATCACCAAACCCCCAGGTGACAATGCTTTGCGCTACCAAATAACATCTAATAACATTTCTATTGCTCGAATTTCCATAACGCGATAGGAGCCATACATAAATTACGTCACATGAGTTTAATGATTTTTACCCCTCCTCCAGTGTGTGACGTCACATATTTTGCAATTTTACACTTAGAACTGAGTATATGAAAACAACAGTTTCAAAATTATACAATACAAACCTTACATAGCCTAAAGATAAATATTTTTTTAAGTTTTTCGTTTACAGTTAAAGTTTAGATTTTGACATGTGACGTCACGAGACTTATAACCCCCTCCTCCTTGTCACACAATGTCACTCTTCACTGACCCCCTCCCCCTTCTTAAAGTGTGACGTAATTTATGGATGGTCCCTTATAGGAGAATTTTACAGTATTTGAATTATTTGTTTTTCAAAAACTGATTCCTTGCTAATCTACTGAATTGTGCAGTGAATGATTTTTATAAAGTATTTAGTACAGAAAAAAAACGATTCGGGTAAAAATATGACTCCGTCCAGTTTGGCTTTGAGGAACTGATTATACAAACATATTATGTCAATACCAACCCAACATAAATGATGACGTCTGAATTGGAGTATTTTGACAGTGCCTGTGAAATGACAGTTTTACCACAACCGAAAGCTCCAGGAATGGCAGTGGTACCACCCTGAACACAAGGAAACAGGGAATCGAGTACACGTTGTCCGGTTAACAAAGGATGATTGGCCGGCAATTTTTCTGTCACTGGCCTCGGTTGACGTACGGGCCATACTTGCAGCATAGAATATTTAGTTTTTTCTCCGTCAAACTCGGTTTCCAAGACAATATCCTGTGCGACAAATTACGAAATTAAAACATCTTTGTTACTGTTACGCTGTGAATTTACACACCAGATTAAATACTGAAAACTTTTGTTTATGCTTCAACTTTATTAAAATAAAAAACGCAACTTACGTTAACGGTGTAATTGCCAGGTTCAGCTACATATGTAACGGTTCCTTTAGCGCGAGGCGGTAGAATCATTTGATGTTTTACGAGGGTATTTTCGTGTACGAGGGCATACAAGTCGCCTCCAGTGATGTGCGATCCCATCTGATGCAAACAAAAAATATTATAAACGCATAATTCATTAATAAACTCTTAAAGTTCAAAAGTGCGTCAAAACGAGAACAGCTTAGTGTTACAATACTAGACTTGCATTCAGAACAAGTTATGATTAGTTGTTGGACGTCTATATTTTACATAATTATTCAACGAATAAAATAAGAACCAACCTTAATATTAAGCGGAGCGAATTCCCATTGTATTGTACGAGAAAGAGAAGGTACGTTGATACCTTTCGGGATGTAAATACTCTGTGTAAGTTCGTTGATATCTTTTAACGGTCGCTGGATACCGTCAAAAATGCTTCCCAAAATACCGGGGCCGAGTTCAACGGACAAAGGTTTACCAGTACGCAATACAGGGTCGCCGACTGTTACGCCCGACGTTTCTTCGTATACCTAAAAAAAATAACTAGATATTATCGAATTAAATACACAGTGTCTGCCTTTAAAGCTGTTGAGAAACTGAAAATCTGAGTTGCATTGTAAGTTGTAGGAAATCACTGAATTCGCGCAAAACTTGCAAACAAAAAAGAAAACAGGAATTTTTTTATAATTGATAAGACGAAATTCTGATAATGGATATCTCTCTTTTTCGGGAATCTCCATTTTGGTACTGATTGTAGGTGTTCTTTACCTGAATAGTGGCCATATCACCTTCTAAACGGATAATTTCTCCGACCAACTCATAGTATCCAACACGTACAAGTTCGTACATAGCGGAACCTGACATTTTCTCGGCAGTAACGACTAAAAAAATATACATAATTTGATTATCGTTTCTGGTGTTCGATCGATGGAAATTAATTTCTTACCAGGTCCAGATACGGCAAAGACGTATCCGAACTTTGACTCCTTCTCCTCATTTTGAATTTTTGGTAACGACATTTTGATTGGTTAAACTGGAACATTACAATCAATGATTTAAAACGAAAAACAAATTAAAACGATGCTGTAATGACAAATTAAATAGTTGATAGATTTATTTTAAAAATATTATTCATATTTTTTTAAATATTCAGGAATTTTCCATGTAATTGCTGTAAGATTATTTCAATTTGAAATTATCAGTAATTAAAATTATTTTAAAACACTCACGGGACTTTAATGGCGGGTCACGCCTACCTTTTTTATATTTGAATAAACGATAGTAAAAAACTTTATATCTAAGATTTTATATGTAAGTTATTTAATTCGCTTCGTACATCCACTAATCAATCAATATTTTTTATGCAATTCTGCACTACTGCTTCAGAAACTATTACTGATATTATATGAAGTAGGTCGAGTCTAACCGAGATTGGATATTTTATAAAGTGCAAAATCCAATATAGAAATTGTAAAATTCATAGCGCGGTGCTCTAAACAAAAATTGCATTGATTATAGAAGTGTTTTAAAAGCTAATTTGACATTATGTCTGAAAAAATCAATAAAAACTTACAAAATCTTGAAATGCACCTCACCCACTGTACAATTAAGATCACTGCCTATCACAAGACTGTCAGCTGACATATGTAAATCGTTTCGAGTGTATATTCATATACTAAGCGAATTTTAAAAGCGCTCAACTTTCCATTCTATTTATAAACGTAAATTAAATTTTTATATTTACAAAATTTATAATGCCAACAAAAATTCAAAAACTCTCGTTTTGTAAATATTGCGAATCTAATTTGTACCGGAAGTATTATTTCTTCACATGACACATGTGTCCGTCATTTTTATTCAATAAGGCGCTCTTTAGCTGAAGTAGCCAGTGATATTTTTGTAGATATTTTTCGTTGCGAAATTTCAAAGACCTGGAAGAATTTTTTATTTAGTTATTAATTTATTAATCATCACCAGTTTTGGCACAAAATTTCAAATATGACAAAGTTAGTAACTTATTACGAATGTCATTGGAGATACTATATTTTAAGGTTATATTTTAACAATAAATTATTATTTGTTTATTTTTTGTAGGAATTCAAAAATTGAACTAGGTGATGTGACACCCCACAATATTAAGCAATTGAAGCGGTTAAATACTGTTGTATTTCCCGTGACATATAATGATAAATTTTATAAAGATGTATTGGAAGCTGGTGAGTTAGCAAAGCTAGCTTATTATAACGACATCGTCGTGGGGGCTGTTTGTTGTCGCGTTGATGCTACGGATGGTCGACGACTTTATATTATGACTCTCGGTTGTTTATACCCATATCGAAGGCTGGGAATCGGATCTTTAATGGTTGAACATGTCTTGAACTACGTCGAGAAAGATGGCAACTTTGATAGCATTTTCTTGTAAGTTATATAAACGTTCTTTTTTAGTTTTTTATATTCCTATATGTTGAAGTTTTTCCGATAAATGTGTGTTTTAGTTCCTGGTGTTAAAATAGAGTTAAACGATTTTTTGCGAAAATAGCGTGTTGTGGTGTAAAAAAAAGATTACAAACGGCGGAAAGTGTCTATTTCAACGATAAATTATTTAAAAAACACTAAAAAGTGTCGTGAGTGAGGGTACGAAAAAAAGTTAATAAAGGTGTACTTACGTCTATTGCGATTTTGAGGGATTATATTGCGTTTTTCAAGAATATATTGCGATTTTGGGGGATTATATTGCGTTTTTGGAGAATATATTGCGATTTTGGGGGATTATATTGCGTTTTGGGGGGATTATATTGCGTTTTCTTTTTTTTTATCAGGACATCGAGGCCTATCAAAATACGTAGTCAATAGGTGTTATCGTAGTCTTGCCGTACTCTCACTCGCGACACTTGTCACTGTTTTTTAAACAATTTATCGTTGAAATAGACATTTTCTGCCGTTTGTAATCTTTTTTTTACACCAAAATACGCTATTTTCGCAAAAAACCGTTCTTTTTTAACCCTATTTTGACACCAGGGACTAAAACACACCTTTACCGTTTTTTCTAAACATTGTAATACAGTCAGAAAGTGTCGTCCAAAATCCAGATAATTATTACTTAGTAGTTTTTAGATAATAGATTTGTTTCGAGATAAGTATTTTTAATTTGAGAACTTATGAAACTATCAATTGGGTATTTAATTTAATACAAAAGGAAATTATGTAATTTAGGCAATGTACATTTAGTTCAAATTAGAAACACTAATAATCAGAGCTTTGAATAAAATAAATGATATGTAGTTTAAAAGAAAACTAAAAAACATGATTCGTGACTGAATTTAAATTGTGTGTTAGACAGTCTTCTTTCATTTTATAGGCACGTTCAAGTAAACAACGAAGGCGCAATTGACTTTTATAAAAAATTCGGTTTTGAGATTGTTGAAACAAAACAGCATTATTACAAAAGAATAGAACCGGCCGATGCTCATGTTCTTCAAAAAACGCTTCGCAAAAAATTACAAGCAAATGGCACTGTATCATCTCATTAGGTAAATAATTTCAAATAACACGTCTATTTAATTGTATAATATGAACTGTTATTTTTTAATTGTCATTTGTTTCGATTTTTTTTATTGTTTCACGTATGTATAAATATGTTATTTTGAAATGAAGAGAATGTGAACATATTTTTGAAACACTTTAATAACGAAGTGACTGTTGCACCTGCAGTGCGATTTTTTTCGTCTGAAAATACTGTATTTATTAAATTCATAGAGTAAGCCAGTGGTTCCCAACCTTTTTCAGCTGGCGACCCACCTTTCCTTATCGGAACCACCCGTGTGACTGTGTGAGTAATCTGGGAGGGATCTAGTGGTTCTGTTGTCTGCCCCAGATGCCAAAAATCAAGAACCAAGAAAACAATCAAAACAATTCGATCTGTTTTGATTTTTTTTATTTTTTCTGATGGATGGTTTCTGATAGTTTTAGGATTGAATCGCGACCCACGGATTGGGAACCGCTGGCGTAAGCTATTATGTTGTTAATTGAAAATAAGTTTGTAATGTAAAGATTTCAGTGGTATTTTTTGTACAGTGAAACTATTTCTGTCATATATTTCAATTGTTTTTCTGGACGGAACAGTAATGTCAAAAACTGCATGACACATGCGCATTGCATATTTTTAAATGCATAAGTTCATTCAGTTTGCGGTATTTTATTTCTAGTTTTATTCACAAGTATAAGAAAAATAAAATTGTTTTGTTGGTACACGCAAAAACGTTTGATTTGTTTTTTTCCAAATTATTTTTGTAAAACGGATATCTTATCACTTTCACATCATGTCAGTTCTGCGACTGGCAGATATTTGTTCTGAAGGGACAGTAAAGATCTTTACACATCAAAAAATTGGTCAACTACGAGCCGAACTCCTCATCTGTGGAGGGTTCCGTACAACTCCGCTGTCTGTGGGAACTTTAAAGACTTAGAACTTTTGTAAACTATGAGTGAGGCCCTATATTCCTTATTTTTTTCAAAATTTTAGACTCAGTAGTTTTAGAGATACGGCGGGGGGGATCCTTGGATTTCGTATATTTTCTTGAATATCTTTTAAAATTTAAACTATGAATTTTAAAATTATAAAAAAAAATATAGTTGTATTTCTTATAACGAGCTCTTTCTTTTGATATGTCACATAATGCACTTGAAATATATTTTTTTTAATTTTGTACTCCCCCTCCCAAATCGTAATTCGTTTATTTACGCTATACGTGCGTGATTGGGTGATCTAACTATACAGATTGTATCAACTCAAAGCTGTCCATAGGGCACTCTGTGTGAAAGACAGAGCACTATATACGAACGATAAGTAAGAGTGAGATAAATGATCGCTAATAGTTACCGTGGTTATTGTAAATAAATAATACTTGTAAATCTTTTTACCAGTTTACAAACTAAAACAACTAAACCGTAATATAAATTCGTATTATTATTATATCTGGTACAACAGTTTGAACAATAATTTTAATAATTAATTTATTAAGTGTTTGAAAAGTCCTCCACATTCTGTCAAACAATAACCTAATCGATTATAAATACTTTTCCTCACATTGGCTAACATCTCATGGTCAACGGACTGACATGCATTAGAAATTTGTATTTTTAGTTCGTTTAAATTATTAGAAGGAGTTGGTCTGTTTTCAAAGGCAGCTACAAATAAATTTATTATGTCGGCGGTTGAATTACCACCATAAAACCATTTAATTATTTGGATTTTTTCGTGAACAGTATAAATAATTTATCAATATTTTCGGTAGTGACTACAGACGGTCATTAATTAAAAAATGGCTATTTTTACTTAGAAAACAAAGACGTTTATTTAAATTTATTTTACAGTAACCACAGTAATTACTACCTATTAGCGATCATTTATCTCACTCTTAGTTATCATTTGTATATAGAGCTCTGTCTTACACACAGAGTGCCCTATGGACAGCTTTGAGTTGATACAATCTGTATATGTATACCGCATGTCAACTTTTTCATCCAGTAGATTTGGAGAAAATATGCTGTGACAGACACGAGAGTGATCCTATAAGAATACCGTTTTTCCATCAGGTGTACGGAATCCTAAAAATAAATAAATTGAGGTTGAATCAGACTCCTCTTTTCCACTGGGCAAGTGCCCAGGGCCCCGCAATTGATGCCCCCCCCCCCCAGTTCCTGCTACATCAGCATCCAATGACTGATACTGCCGACAAATATACCGATATTTTTTTTAATAATGTATTTGTTAATTGATTTGCTTAGTAATTGTGTTCTTATTTAAAAAAAAGTAGTCCTTTGTATAGTAACTGCCATGAATCTGAAAGGCTCGGAAGTTAGATGCAAATGGAGGCTTGCGCAGGTACAGTCGGTTGAAAAACTACGAACTCGCGCTATATTATTATTTTTAATTTCTCTTTAATCTAAAGGTCTAATTCTTTGCAATAAAGTCATCCATCCTGCTCGTACTTGGTGTGGAACTTTGGGGGTTCTCAGCAGACTAATTATCATCTGAATCACCGTATTAGGCATCTTGAACAATCAAAGAAATAATAATGGCGTACTGGACTGTACTTTATAGCGGGAAAGCGACAATTGACAAGACAACGAACATTAACCAATCGCCGACGAGATCACATACTGTGCCGGTAACTGGGAGGTGGTAGGAGTCTTTCTTTCCCACAAAACAACCAACATATGCATTTGCGACGCCGTTTGTGACTAACTTTAGAACCTTTTAGAACCGTGGCGAGTATTATAATAGTCATAGAGGCCCCATTATCCTAAAGTGTCCAGGACCTCCAATAATTTAAAGACGACCTTGGGTTGAATAGAGGGTATTTAGTAAGAATGAGTGTTTCAGTTAGTCAATATAAAATTCACCGACTACTTAAAACTGTTTTAATTGGATATTTGGATAAAAAAATAACACAAACATATTTTGAAGGCCATCAAGAGCAAAGCGTTCAGATAATATTTGGTTGAATAAATAGTGATTTACAATAAAGGTTATAAATACACATTTTGTTAATAAATAACATTTTAAAGGACAAAAGTAACATAAAGACCACAGTATTAATAAGTGAATATAACAATTGCAAATATATAAATATGTTTCGTTCAACAATACTGACGATTTTTTTAACTAGTGTTTTTCTTCATTACTCAGATCTAGAAGTTCAGATATATGTTTTACGCATTTTTTAGAACCCTCGTACGCCTCCTTAGATAACTGAAAAAAAAAAAAATAAGTAAAACATACCAAGTTGGGTAATAAAACACACTATAAAAAAAATCTAAATTGACAATTGCCTTTCAGTACTGATCCCAGTTGTCAAGCGTCTATAATCTACAATGGCCCTAGATTGTGACTACTAACATCAATCTAAGCCCTAAGGTTATTGCCAACTCAGATTTTCTAATAACGTTTGATAGATTTTAGTGTTCTTTCCAGAAAATTTGGCCAGCCTGGCAACACAGTGTAATACTTCGTTTTTTTGTAATTACGAAGGTTGATCAATAGGTACCCGTGTTTGACAAGTGAAATTGACTTTACCATTGTGTGTACTGCAGACTTTTAAACGATTTCGTGCTGAGTTGTTGATAAATTCTTAGGTTAGGTTATTTTTGACAGCCAGTTGCATCATTCGTTTTGTATTTTTCGACAAAATAGACAAAGAGCAATATCGATCCGTAATTCGTTTTTTATACGAGTATCTCACCGTGGTCATAGATAGTGAAGGGTCCCCATAGAGAGCATCCAACTTTAGTTTTATTTCTTCGCATGTTTCTTAAAAAGCGTATTACGAATTGATATTGCTCTTTTTCCATTTTGTCGAAAAACACAAACGATACAACTGGCTGTCAAAAATAACCTAATCTATGAATTTATCGACAACTCAGCACAAGGTCGTTTAAAAGCCTGCAGTACACGATGGTGAAGTCAATCACTCGTCAACGGCATCTGTCGTCAAATAAGGTTACTTATTGATCAATCCTCATAGATTAAAACCAATTTACGCGCGAATCGCTCAATTTTAGTCACGCGCTGGGTAAAATCAGTTGGGCGGCGCCTGTTGGACATATCCTGAAGAGAACACTGTATTGTAGACTCAATTACCAAGCAGAAATTTAAAAATCCGTGCGGCAGTCCGTACAGAATATCCAAATTCACGTTGTTTCCAAGCCGTTTCATTTTTTTAGCAAACATCACGCAATCGTCTAGACATGGGTCTAGTTGTATAGTCTGGGGAAAAAAACATATTTAGTTGAAATGTTTCATCAATGGTCCTGCGAAATCGTTTAACGCCACTCTGCAATACCGCGTAACCGCTTGAAATAACAAAATTGAGATTTTATGACCTACGATCTCATTGGCGTATAGTGAATCAGTTTTCGTTTACAATTTCGGTGTAAAATTTTGTTTCCAACACTAATCAGTTAAGCGGTATTTCAAAGTCGTTCAGCGGTTTTGTAGAGAAGTAATTTTTAAAAATGTCGTATGTGCTTCTGCAAGCTTAAAAAATAGAAATGTTGAATGACTTTTAATGCTTTTCTCCTTGAGAACCAAATGACTTGACTTGAGTAGCCTTGAAAAGCCCAGACGCAAAGAAAACATTGCAGACAGAAGTCCCATTGATACTGACCACTATACGAATAGGAGGCAATTTTTTCGCAATTTCGTCGCTTGCCCAATACGGTGACAAATACGGGTCCCTCGGCACTTCAAATTTAAATTCGTCTTTGGCACTCTTCTGGTATTCGGCGTTGAGATTCAAAACTGCTTCTGCATCGGACGGTCCGGCCACATTGCCGGCCCAACTGGAAAACGTGGACGTAATAGAGCCCATAAATTTGGATAACCTGTTACGGAAAGTCTGCTCTTCGCTTTTCATGCTTTCAGGACCACTGTCGCATTCGATTTCGTTTACGTAGGTATCGAACTCCGAAACGTATTTCTGTGACATATCGGCATTCAGAGTTCCTTCTTGGACTTCTTTAGCTGTTTCGGTCGTGTCCGATGTTATTGTCAAATGTCCGTAACTCGACTGTTTACTAGTTACGCTTTGTTGACTCGACAGAGAGACGTTCGTCAAAGTATCAGAAACTTCCGAAGCGGGACTTTTATGCGCTTGTAAATCGGCCAAATCGCTTTCAGAAACTTCTTCAAAGCTTTCGGTATCCGAATTCGACAAAGTACCATTACCGTCGTTTCTTGGGGTTATGTGACCGTTTGCTTGATGAGCTCTAGATGGCGACGCATATGCTAGAAAAAAGTACTTATTTAGTATTTAAATCCATGGCCTAAATACAGTTAAAACCAAATCTACGTGCACACTAACACCTAGTAACTATTTTGTTCTAATACAGACTTTTATCTAATACAAATCTTATTAATTTAAACGACCAATAGGGATGTTGACTGTATTCAAATAAAAACATAATTTTAACGTTAATTGGTAGTTTCTATGATAGAAATACTAAAAAAAACATTATTTTTCTTTATTTTTAAGGAATTTAATTAATATTTAATAAATAAAACATAATTAAATCACTCTCAAGTCACGTGACAACGAACACTAATCAGAGTACATGACATCACGTACTGGTGTACAGCATCAGACGCTGTAAAAAGGTTTCATTGTTTGGTTAATATTTAGTGTGTAATTTATCATTATTTGTTTATGGGAAACGTCAAATTATATGTAACTATAGCAACAACTACGAAACAATTAACAATATAAAATTACTTGCAATATACTGTTCAATTGATTTTTTATTTATATAAAGACGTTCCGACTAACAGTTTTAGTCCTTTTCAATTTTCAGAACTAAAATTAAATTTAATTTTAGTTTTGAAAATTGAAAAGGACTAAAACTGTTAGTCGAAACGTCTTTATATAAATAAAAAATCAATTGAACAGTATATTGCAAGTAATTTTATTTTGTTAATATATCTATTACTGTTGGTAGAATCAATATTATTAACTACGAAACAACCTTTCAAAACCTCATCAGTTTATCAGCGTTTGAGCAGAGTCTCCTACTTTGTGACAGTCTGATGTCACGACAATCACGTGACAAGTATTGGCGTTTTGGACCGAAATTTAAACGGAATTTAAAATACATGATTTTTAAGGCTTGAGTCGTATTTAAATAAAAATAATAAGTATTTGTGACTATATTAAGTACTATGCACGATTTAAAACACTTTCCCAAAAATAGTCAACATCCCTATTCTTTGTATATATATTTATAAATTTCGCGTGTCTAACGATTTGGATGAAATTCACTGAAAAATAATATTGGGAGACAAAAAAAATCGATGCTCATGGCTTGGTTTTTCATTTAATTATTGTTATCCCAACTGTTTGGAAAGACTCCATGTGACGTCATAAGCCTACTTTGCCCGTCCTCTTTCGCGTCCCTAACACCCAGCCTTAGTTTCTTGTAACCTTGTGCAGTGTGCACTTTTGACGATTTTTAGAGAGAAAAACCTGTCTAATGAGCACACCAAGTTATATTTCCGCCATGATTTAAATCGCCAGTTTATTTTTACCTTTTAAACAACGCATCATAAATCCAAACGGAAGCAAAGGATCCATCAAACACAATAATCTAGCCGGAGACGGGACAAAACTGACGAGAACTGGTACATATGCCATAAACAATCCATTCGGTTGACGAATATCCATTTCAATACATTTCATTGCCAAACCTAACATCAAGTTTGCTCCCGCAGAATCTCCAGCGAACACCACATTTTTAGCTAAAAGATAATAAATTAGACACACGTTTTCAATTTTAATACCACTTTAATTTTCTAATAATGCACGTCCAGTGATATTTAAATGATTTTCTCGCGAATTTTTTGACAGAGTAATCAAGAACAACATAATTTAACGACTTTTCATTATTTACTTTTTTTTTTAAACGGCTTCTGGACGTTAGAAACGAGCTCTGAAATCCAGCGTCTGGACGCGTTAGTTTTTTTATTGTTTATTTAAAAACAATTGAGGATATAACGATAAAAATTGGGAGCCATCATCTTGATCGTTAGCTCCATCGAATGAGCCCAAATACATCAAAATCCGTTCATATCGGATGCTAAGTTGATCAGGGTTAGATAAATTCTAGTTTCTAGTTACCTGTACTCCCGAGTAGTTCGCAGTTTTTCAGTGCCCAAACGTAAGCATAAAGTACTTCTTGATGCGCTCGCGGAAAAGGAGCGGCCGGTGCTAAACTGTAATCTATCGACAAGATCGGAGCATTCAGCCAACTGGCCCACTGACGTAAATACACTTCGTGTGATTTTGAACTCTGAGCTACAAAACCTCCGCCATGACAATGTATAATTAAATTATTACTCGGCTCTGCGTTCACACTGGAATTTGCAGCTTCACCGACCTTTAAAAAATTTAATGTAAATTCAAATGAATTAATAGTTACTAAATTCTGAAGAATGAGTGACAGAATTCCTTTTTGAAGTTTAACTTTTTTAGCGACGTATCTGTTTGAAAAATGTAAGAAATTGAGGGAAAGTAAAATGAAACAAATAAAGGGGAAGTTAGTTTGTCTCATAAATTACATGAAACTGACAAGGACAGAAGTTTATAGTGCGTTGCATTTTGATTCGCAAAATAGTAAGACAAGGATGAACATACAAAGTCACTGCTTGGGTTATGCATGAAACGTCCATTAATGTGAGGTTATGATATTGATATAGTACAGACAATTCATATTAAAAATGTTTTTCTGTAGATATAGTATGTAAAAAAAAAACGATGGTATGAATGTGACGATCTGTTGTGAGAATTTTCACATGACATAAACATCAAAGTGCCCTCTTAAAATGGGTAATTATTTCGCCGTAATTATGATCGTCAATCTAAGTATAAGCAAGTATATTATTTTTGATAGACAAAATTGTGATATTTCCAACATTAATATCCCTTATTACAATAATGAGATATCAAAATTGCTCAGTTTGAAATTTTTAAGGATTTACGTATCCTACAGAAAATAAATAGAATTTGTTAAGTATGTATAAATATTTTAGAAATTTCACATAAACAATAATTAAACTTGGGAATAATATTAAAAACTAAAGAAGTTAAACTTCTTATGTGAGCTTATGAGGATGAGGCTCAATGTGTGTTTTTTTAACACTTTTTTTAAGTTTATATTTGTTAAAATATTAAAATTGCAAATTGCGGGAAGATTTCATTGTACAATTTTTATGAATTACCATTCCTTGACGAACAACACTACTTATAAGTCGGACTTGCACTGGCGCCGGACCAATATGAGCCGTCGGCACTTCTATGTCCACGACCGTTCCATCCGCTTTGGTAAACGTTAACGGTTCGGGCGGAATTGATATTATCTTATTAACTGCAACACTAGTAGCCATTACGCTGGGTACGCGGGTCATTAATTCACTCTCAGCCAAAAACCAAAACGCTTTGCAAAAGTCTACACTCGCGTGCTGAGATATATTAACGATTCGACGGGCTCTCAATTCCGGATCTAGTAAATATCTGAAACGTGTGATCGGTGTCAGTATTATATAAATTATAGGTATATCAGCTACAATATGCTAGTATAATACGCGCCACGGTTCTAAAAGGTTCTGAAGTTAGTCACAAACAGCGTCGATAATGCATATTTTAGAGCCGTCCTGGTCGTTTTGTGGGAAAGGAAGACTTCCACCACCTTCCAGTTACCGACACAGAACGTGCGCTCGTCAATGACAGGTTATCGCTGGTTGTCTTGTCTTGTTAACGCAATTGTTAAGTTGTTTCTTTGATTGTTAATTGATCACGATGCCTAATACAGTTTTGCATAGACAAACACGAAAAATAATTTTTTGGATGACTTTATGCAAGGAATTAGACCTTTAGATTAAAGAAAAATTAAAAATAATATAGCGCGAGTTTGTAGTTTTTCAACTGACTGCGTAAGTCTCCATTTGCATCTAACTTCCAAGCCTTTCAGATCCATGGCGCGTACTATAGATCAGCATTAAGGTTAGTAGAGTACTGTAAGTTGGACGTAAGAGACTAAGAATGATCACGTCTGATCGGTTGAATTGATTGGTTACGTCATTCGAAACTCTTGTCTTGATTTTTCAATTATAATTAGTGATGCAACGAATACCATTTTAACAAATATAAACACCGATTCGCTGAATACGAATACCTGATTGTACTATAGCTGCACGCAATTATTTATTAGTCAAAGAAGGTGAAAGCAAATTAAACACGCTAAACAATATAAATATTTACATGTACTTTAATAATTAAAACTAACTATAGGTTGCCATACGGCTACTAAACTTTTTAGAATATTTGAAATATAGAATGGATTTATTTCTTTCAGTAAGTAAATTTTGCTAAAATATTGCAATGTTTGCTATATTTTCGAGATTTGTTTTCTCCGTGTACACTTTTCATATATTTACCTGCTTTTTTATCAAAATGTCTCCAAATATCACTTTTCTCACGTTTTCGGGACGACGTTACTATATAACAAACAATTTAAAACCACTAGGCTCAGCTTTTAGTACCAAGTCGATATAAAACACAGTTAACACACAGACAATTTCTTTGTAACTGGTTCTTTTTAGCTAAATACGTGCCTACTCCTACCAACTTAACTACAAACAAAAACTATAATAAAAGTCGCCATAATTGCTGACCATCTGTGGATGTAAACAAGACATGGACGTTTTATGATTTTGTAAATGAATCTTTGTGTCTGACAACTCGGTCTCTCCAGTCTCGCCTAGTTACACTTTCAACAATGTTAACGCCCAACCTTACAGTATTCTAATAACCTTGGGTAAGCATGCGCCTAAGTACGGATAATAATGTAGAAACTGTTTTACCGACATATTTCTATTATTGACTGATTTCACTCAAAACCAATTCCAGCTGATATTTTGTGATTACAAATGTTTGTACAGTGCCGAAAGTTAATTATTTCAAACCCACCTTCCCGAAATCCACATTGAGCTAGTCGCTTTGGATAAAAGCGATCCTCGATTATAATACACTTCTGAAAAGCTTGCCATACAAAGAGAAATGAATTTTAAAATTCCTCGCATCGATGTGCAGTACTAAAATAAATGTAGAAATATAATATTTCCCTTCGGAATTATTTTCATAAGAAGCGGCCATACCTGAAATCCGAGACAGCGTCCGTAGAAACAATATTGATTGATGTCGTCTGCTGTGCTCAGTAATTCTTCCGGTGAATGATTTTCACTAGGAAACAGTTCACCTCGATCGCACCATTTTGACAAAGTGCACAGATGCTGTAAGCACGTCGTTAAACTTGCTAACAGATGACTGCAAGCTTCAACTTCTCTGCAAAACAAATGAATGTTAATAATAATAATAATTTCTTTATTAGGGTTCGGACAAGCCAAAGAGGCTATCTAGCCAGCTCTCTAGACTCTACTAAAAGCCATACATCCTAACTAATATTATAAATGCGAACGTGAGCTTGTTTGTTACGCTTTCACGCCTAAACCGCTGAATAGATTTCGATAAAATTTGACTGTTGTTGCCGTGTAACATTACAATCGCGGGCGGAGCCGCGGGGAGCGGCTAGTATACAATATTAGTTTAAAACATTTTAAAAAATCAATATAACAGACATATAAAAATTAACACCAAATCCATAAAGAGAAATGCATTTTATTTGCGTACCTCATAAAAAATCCTTTACGAAAGATCACACTGTCGCGTCTTAAACATATTTTCCTACTTAGTTGAACTCCGTGAGTTATAGCACAGTCGACGACTGATAAAAAACTGCGATAGCCATTTCCAGGTACTTTCTCATCGTAATCATATTCGGGTGCAAATCTGCGTACTTGTTCGACATGGGGTTGTATATTTGTCACGTGTTCTCTGAGTGCTTTAAAAGCTTCGCACAGTCTTTGACCGTTTTCAGATTCATCGTTTTCGAAAAAATCGGCATTATTAGTACAGAGATTCATCAACGCACGATACATTAGGAAATCATTGTCGGATGGATTGTTTACAAAATCGGGCGTATTTTCCATTGTTGGACTAGATCCATTTTTACCCAGTTCTGTTCCTAAGGAAGTCATTTTATATAATTTGCTTGGAATTTCAGATCTTACTTAAATTTCTAAAATGCACATGATTTTTATATTCGTGTCAGTAAAAATTGTCTATTCACGTTTTTTAATTTACATTTTTATACTACTGTCAAGTATCGCTCAAATCGCAATAAACGTCAAAGTATACTGTGAAGTTGACAACAAAATATATATTGTTATTTTGGGCAAATTTTTAAATAACTAACCTTTGTTAAATAACACGGAGTGTTTATCTACTATTGTTCGTGAGAAAATGTAGTTTTCAGCCAGATCTGAAGATTTCGTCAGTAAGCGATAAACGCTAATGAAACGTTTCAAAACAAATATTGTACACATTGTCGTCGTACTCATTATAAAAGCCGTGTTTTTCTAAGATTATTCCGATAAGATAGATTGATGCTGAGCGGATTATGCAGTAATTATGAATAAAGCAAAAAATCAAATACTAAAGTTTTAACATGCATTGCTAGTTGGTACCCTCGACTATTTTTATTATTGAGTAATATTATTGAATTACACTACACAAAATTCTTAACAAAGTGATTTTATCTCTAACAAATGTGAAACGACTTTTGAACTTTGCCTCATGTCATAACATAAAAATAAAAACACATGTATGAATCAACATAAGTAAAGTGGTTTGTTTTGACTAGAAGACGATAAGCAACAAAGTAAACATTCTGCATAACTAAAAGTTTTTTATGAAGCTTATCCTTAATTAACTATAAATTTAAAAAAACCTTGCTCTTTTGAAGCTTTTTCAAAACATCAAATCAGTTTTTACTTTTAACACATTTTTTATTTATTTTCTTTTTGGAAAATAAAAATTAAAAAAACATGTCTAGTAGAATATTTCTTTCCGATTTTGTTCCGTGCTGTCACAGACACATTCTATTTCACATAACTTCATGGCAGTTTTCTTGTTTAAAAAAAATTAAAAAAACATCTTTAAAATGTCTTTTAATATAATTACAAGAGGTATTTGCACAACTGCCAGTCGTTATGGGAAAAGAAATTTTAGGAAATTTCCATTATATAACAAAAGAGGTTCACGACTCTATAAAAAGGAACAAGCAGGGACCATACACTCTGACATGCCAATTTACAGTAAGTTTTGACTTACTCTTAGGTTATATAATATTTTGTACTAATCTTTGTCTCATTTAATAGCTCGAAATGTTAGACCTACGGGATATTATGACGAAAATGGCAAATTTGTGTTAATACCAGAAATGGTTCCAGAATTAATCGTGCCGGATTTGACTGATTTCAATGTGAGGATAATATATTTTGTTACTTTTTTACATTTCTAAGGCCGCCGACTACCACAGTTACCTGGGCCTAATATTTTCAATTAATTATTTTTAATAGTACATTGAAAATCGAATTTATACTTTTACCATTATTTTTTAAGCTATATTTTGTGTACTGTTTTGTAGCTAAAACCCTATGTATCGTACAGAGTTCGAGATGTGGTACAATCGGAATTCACATCAGAGGATTTGTTTAGTGCGATGTATGCACCAAAAATTGTTGAAGATTTTAATTCAGGAAAGCTTAATGAAGATGGAAGTCCAAAAGAGCCATCTGAAAATGAAAAACTGACAGCAGAAGAAGTTAAATTAAAAGCTCGACAAACAGGCTCTGATATTTTCTAAGCAATGATTTATTTTTACTGTTAGAAAATGAAATGTATTTATTTTGTATTTTGAAGCGAAAAAAAAAGTTTGGACTTCTGAAGTAGATATAACGAAAACGATATTAGAATTAAAATATTTGTACATTATTTATTTGCGAATATTTATTTAGAATTGGAAGTTTAGATTTTAAATGTGCGATTATTTGATCCGAGCTTTGGCTCTGCTGTACACATTATTGATTTGACAGTGGCGCCTTGCAACGGAATTTTAATTAAAGGCGTAGTTAAAATATGTAAAAACAGTGGATGCAGATTTTATCAGATAATTGTTTCCATGTTTTTATGTGAAAATTGATACTAATTATTATTAAAAAAGTCGAAAAAGTGAAATGTCATCGATGACCATGATTTTTTTTTCATTGAGTTGGTGTTAATTTATGCTGTGCAATGTGCTGATAAGTTCAAGCAGTTTGCACATACGTGAGTAAATTGAACGCGCCCATGTAAATTATTTGAAAGCATCCAATATAACGAGTCATCTTGGTCGCCAAAATGGCAGAGGGACAAGAAGCCCCAAAGAAAATTACAGTTAATGTGAAAACTCCAAAAGAAAAGCAAACTATCGAAGTTGACGAAGATGCATCGATCAAAGACGTAAGTAATAAACATAATACCGCATCATAAATAACCTATAAATAAACGATCAGAAGCGTCCTAATATATGCAATATTTGATGACGACATTTGAGCCTTCTAGAATATCTATGTCAACATTTGATGTAATTCATTATTTTCTTTACAGTTTAAGGACATTATCGCAGAAAAATTTCAGGCGGAACCAGATCAATTATGTTTAATTTTTGCTGGGAAAATTATGAAAGACCATGACACTTTGCAAACTCACAATATTAAAGATGGTTTGACAGTGCATCTTGTAATTAAAACTGCACCCAGGCAGGCGGATCCTGGACCTCAGCGACCACCAGGTTTGTCATTTTTTTCCTAATTCTATACTATCGATCTTGTACATATATATATTTTTTTAAATTATTTCTTTTTCTCTTTGCAGCTGACATAAGTGCTACGCCGTTCAATCTGGGTTCGTTAGGTGGCTTGTCAGGTTTAGAGGCGCTTGGATTGGGTTCTTCAAATTTTATGGAACTACAGAATCGAATGCAAACCGAATTGCTCAGTAATCCAGACACTTTAAGACAGGTCTTAGATAATCCACTCGTAAGATCTTTAATGAACGATCCAGAAAATATGCGTTCCATAATAACTTCAAATCCACAAATGCGTGATCTTATGGAGGTATATAATCAAGTCTTATATTTATTGTCTTGCTGAAATTAAATTACGTGTGTTAACTGTTACGAAAATGTATTACTAAACGGCAATTTTTTTATATTTTACTGTACAGCGTAATCCAGAAATTAGTCACATGTTGAATAATCCGGAACTGTTACGGCAAACTATGGAGCTGGCTCGTAATCCGAGCATGTTGCAAGAGTTGATGCGCAGTCACGATCGAGCCATTTCCAATCTGGAGAGCATTCCCGGAGGATACAATGCATTGCAACGCATGTACCGGGACATTCAGGAACCGATGTTGAGTGCAGCCTCCGAACACTTTGGAAGAAACCCGTTTGCAGGTCTTGTTGACAATACGACTGGTACGAATCCGCAACGCGGCAGTGAAAATGTTGATCCTTTACCTAATCCATGGTCTTCTTCAGGAAGCAACAGGCAGCAACAACAGAGACCTGGAACTGGATTGCTGAACTCACCGGCTATGCAGAGCCTGTTGCAACAGGTCAGTTAATTTTCGTTTTCAGAAAATACTGACGCGACATAAAGAAAATTGCCTTACAACTGTGATTAAAAATACGTTTTATCAAACGCTTCCTGTAAACTTTAATAATAGGAATGTTGACTGTTTTTGAGAAAGTGTTTTAAATCGTGCATAAGTACCTAATATAACCACAAATATTTATTATAATTTTTTTAAATACGACTTACGCTTTGAGAATCATGTGTTTTAAATTCCGTTTCAAATTTCGCTCTAAAACGTCAATACTTGTCACGTGACCGCCGTGACGTCGTAGGCTCATAAACGCTGTTAAACTAATGAGGCGATATGTTTTTTCGTAATTGTTGTCATAGAAATTTTTGAATAAATTACACACACTGAATATTAACCAAACAATCAAGCCTTTTGAGAGCGTGAACAGCGTCCTTCTCTATGACAGCGTCTGATGATGTTTATGAACCAGTGACGCCATGCACTCTGATTAGTGTTCGTTGTCACGTGACTTGAGAGTGATTTAATTACGTTTTATTTATTAAATATTAATTAAATTCCTTAAAAATAAGGAAAAATTTTGCGTTTTTTAGTATTTCTATCATAGAAACTACCAATTAACGTTAAAATTATGTTTTCATTTGAATACAGTAAACATCCCTTTGGTTTTCAGTACACTTTTAAATATCTATGGTTTTATTACAAATTCAGCTGTTGAATTATTGGATATTTTGTCAAATTTAAAAATTGAATACCAGGTACCTGGCCGAGTTATTTGTTGCTTCGTAGTATTACTACAGCACCGTTGCGGAATGGAAGGGTACCTCACATAATATGAATATTAAATGATGTTGATTGTCAATAAGCTTATATTTATTAAAAAACACAATAATTACAATTAACATATAAATTATATTTATGCTTCTCGGTATTTCTGCGACTGAAAACAGTATCTAGAATTAATTTTTTGAGGACTTTGGTTTTTCTTATTGGGCCGGGCAATGGTCATTAAAATGGACGAGTCCTTCGTACATCTCGACAGTTCTGAAATACATTCATTATATTTTTCAGATGTCTGAGAATCCGCAGTTGATGCAGAACATGATGAACGCACCGTATACCCAGACAATGCTGCAAGCTTTGGCCGCTGATCCGCAGATGGCTTCACAACTGATAAACCAAAATCCGTTGATTGCTGCCAACCCGACCATGCAAGAGCAGATCAGATCGATGATGCCGCAGTTCTTGCAACAGTTACAGAACCCCGAAGTTCACGCCATGATGGCCAATCCTCAGGTGAGCTATTATTATATTGTTGATTTTATTGTCAAAACTGAAATATCTATATTTTGTAGTTTTATTACAGAATCATTTGTATAACATTTGTGTTAAGGCAGTAAGTGGTGCAGAAAAATTGATGACTAATTCGTTTGGAAGCGTTTACTTGAACGATTCTTTCATCTTAGAACATTGTATCGATTTTATTTTTCTAATAAATATGTTCTTTATGTTGTACAATATTTTGAATAGCGATCGATGTACCTATAAAAACGGATAATCGTTAATATTTTGCGGCACGAACTGAGCTGAAAGATTAATCGAGTTTTGAGAGAGTATTTCAATTTTAAAATATAATCTGTTAACTATTGCAGGCATTGAATGCCTTATTACAAATTCAACAAGGAATGGAACAGTTGCGCAGTGCAGCTCCCGGTCTAGTTAATACCATAGGTTTGGGCACTTTGCCTCCATCAATGGCCGGCGCGTCAACGCCCGCTACTACAGAAGGCGGTACCGCGACGGCAGACTCGCCCGGTACAACTTCAACGAGCGCTCCAACTACTACGACTACCACTTCATCGTCTCAAGGGCCTGTACCAAATCCTGATTTATTTTCACAGGTACTAGAGAAAACAACTTTCTTTATTAGTATTGTTTACGATAATAGGGATGTAGACTATTTTTGGGAAAGTGTTTTAAATCGTTCATAGTACCTAATATAGCCACAAATATGTATTATTATTTAAATACGACTCGAGCTTTAAAAATGATGTATTTTAAATTCCGTTTCAAATTTCGTTCCAAAACGCCAATACTTGTCACGTGACTGCCGTGACGTCATACAGTCATAAACGCTGGTAAACTGATAAGGTGATGAAAGGTTTTTTTTTGTAGTTGTTGCTACAGTTATATGCAATTTGACGTTTCCTGAATATAAATAATAATAAATTACACACTCTAAATATTAACCAAACAGTGAAATCTTTTGACAGCGTGTACAGCGTCCTTCTTTATGACGGCGTCTGATAATGTTTAAGGCTGAGTGACGTCATGCACTCTGATTGTTGAGAATAATAGCTATAGTCTGCTATAATTGTTAAGAAACATTCATTGTTGTAGCACTATATTAGAAAAATTTTTATTATTCCAACACGTCACCGTCTGGATTTAAACCAGAATCTTTCCACTTTCGCGGCGGAATGAGTTAATCAGTTACTCTACGGTGCACACAATTCAATTTTTAATCCTTCATAATATAGCGTTTACAACACTCAAAATCACTACATGCGAGAGCCAATTATTTTTAGCAATAGCTAAACATTAACTCTCACAGTAGCGAGAGCTCTTGAATGAATCAAAGATGAACTTTTCCATTATTATTCTCATGTGATTTGAGAATGATTTAATTACGTTTTATCTATTAAATATTAATTAAATTCTTTTAAAATAAGGAAGAATATTGTTTTTTAATATTTCTGTCATAGAAACTATCACTTAACGTTAAAAGTTATGTTTTTATTTCTATACAGTCAACATCCCTACTATAATTAATGATAGTTAACTTGATAATACGAAAACAATTGGTTATTACATCGTTCTCATTCTTTCAGTTTATGGCGCGTATGGTAGCAAGTATGGCCACGCAAGCGGATCCAAGTCAACCGCCTGAAGAGAGGTACAGAACGCAGTTAGAACAACTTACGGCAATGGGATTTGTCAATAGGGATGCGAACTTACAGGGTATGTCTGTTTTTATTATGAATAGAATTTATAGAGGTGTGTGTTAAATTACATTGAGAGGCGGATTGTAATCTTCCAGCTGACGTCATTCCATAACGAGGTATCCTGTATATCTAATGACCTTGACTTTGCAATGTCAATTCATGTTTTTTTTTTTACTTTTCCGTCTTAGTTATTGCTCAGATTATTTGTAACTGATGCTGGGTTGCAGAAAGCATTGTCAAAAATTGTATTTGACAATGACCTTTGATTGTATTCATGTATTTACAGTGTTTATACTTTATACATCAGTCTAATGTCGTTGTGAAACTCCATGTTATTTAGAACATTATATTGTATTCATATAAAAACAAATGCTTGATCTACATTGAAAAGATCGCGGTTCAAGCTAAATTTTGATCAAAATGCGTAGGAAAAAATTGTTTAGACGTGTAAATTGTACAAAAAACAATGTTGGGTATATGTATACACATTTTAAGAGGAATATAGTTTCATTCGAACAATTATTTTTCAAGTAGGATTGAATTAAAATGCTACAATGCCAATCGTCTGGAGAAATGCTTTCTGCAACTGCGCATGAGTATTCTATTGCAAAAAAACTCACAACAAGACAATCGCGTCTTGAGATGATATCGCAAAATTACTCATAGCGCACGTGTGACAGAAATAACTCCTTAAGAACCCGTAAAAATAAGTGAAAAAAGCTAGTCCCCCCCAGCTGTATCAGTGTTTTGAGGCAGCCGTTGATACATTGGAAGAGTCAGTTTAGGTTATAATGAAATCGGTTCTCTGCCTTTCAGCTCTAGTTGCAACGTTCGGTGACATAAACGCAGCGGTTGAAAGATTATTGGCGCTAGGGCAGTTGTCCATGAGCTAACGTTGTTAGTGCTTGTCGCAGAGTCTCTTATCAATACTGAAACGCTTGCTCTTTGCCGTTTTGAGGATAATACAACCACCGATACATGATGTGAACACAATGGATTATAATATAAACATTACATATTACAGTTTTGATTATTACATACATACATAATAATATGGTAGCAATGTTAACTAAAATAATAATTGTTTATGAAAAGAACCCTCTCTACATAATTGTTGTGTATTTACTACTGTCTCTTATTATTACGGTAGTCTCGATTTTTAGACGCACGACTGAAAATCTAGACTCCGACTTAAAATCAATACGTTAACTCAAAAATAATCCGGTTTCCTTGGGTGACTTGAAACGTTCTTTCGATAATTTTGAAAACGTTTGCTCGAAACGTTTATGCCTTTTTTAGTTTTTGACGAAAAAATTGATTGCCGTTTCTTAAATTCAATTTCAAATAACTTTCGTTTTGACGATTGTATAAACAATTTTTGCGAATAATTTTTCACTGTTATATTATGTAGGTAGTAATTTTAACTACACAATTTTTGTATGGAGATCATTCGCAACTTTTAATTAATGTCTCAGTTTCACAGTAATTTTATTTTTCGAATCATGACTGAAGTTTGTAGCACATGTGAATTTTTTTTTAAATCGGTGGCGTTAAATTTTTATATATTTGCGTGTATTGGATTAAGATTATTGGTGAGTTAATTATTTAAATACTAAGGATTTCGGCGACCACTTTGAATTATATGTGAAACATAATATAAAACATATTTAGAGAAAAATATTTATGTTTTTAAAACATTTGCTGCAGGGTATTGCGGCAAAAGTGCTAAGGTGTTATGAATATAAAAAAAACAACGTAATTTTAGTTTTTTTTTTTTTTGTTTAATTCCCAAGAGATATGTTCCACGCAGGCTATTTTAAAATTATATTTTGTAAACATAATTGGTTTTTCATTGTAGTCTGTAATTTTAGCTTCTAGGGCTATTCGGTGTGCAACAGTTTTTGTATTTGTTTAACGATTGTGTTCAAATTTGGTAATCTTATGTTTCAAACGTTTTTTTGGCTTTTGTACAGTATCGCACATGGAGTATAGATTTTAGCAGTTCGAACGCAATGTTAAAAAAGTTTGATTTGGTGGACACATAGAGTGCGCTACTGTGAATTCGGTCCACCAATCATCATTGAGTAAATGGGTAAGTCCACCAATAATCATTGAGTAAACGGTATTGCCAATAATCAAAAAATGAACTGTCAGGTTTTGCAGACGAAAAAATCATGAAAAAGCTTGTTGTCTGCACTCCTTAAATATTTGTATTCCGTGATATGGCATTTCACATTTTAATTACTTCGTTGTAAATTTTAAAACCGATTTGTAATATTTTTTGTGTTAATAATGCTTCGATTCTTTTTTAACACAAGCGTTAAATAATAGTTTTGGATATTTTGTACATTTTATGATAACAAACTGACATTAATAAAAACTATTGCAATTTTGGTACCGATGGTGTGAATTAAGATTTATGGTAGATTACGAGAAATAATTAAAGACCGATGATATTTTCATGTCTATTGTAAAAATTTTATTTTCAAATCAAAACATGTACCTTCTTATTTACATTAAACTGATAGCGATTGAAATACATTTTTGCTTTCTTTTTTATTCGAGCTTTATTTTCTTCAAATCAGTTTTCAGGACATTATGGACAATGGACTCATGTAATAAAAAAACGCTGTGATTTTTTTTGTCGGGCCAAAGAAGCTATTTTTTGTTTTAAAATAAATTCTGAGGTACAATGACGCTCAGTATTGTAGCTATGATCATGAGATATGAATTTTGCGCCCTCCAAAATTTATTTTGTTGAAAGAAAAACAATACATGCAGTCTGCGAGTTCGGCCCTGGTAGCTGTTCCCGCTGAGTTGACGTTTGCAAAAATAGATTTTTTTATACTGTTTTGTTGGTCTTGGCTTTAGCTTCAGCCAGTATTAGAATTAAGTTTTTGGTTATATGAATTTCGGTAGAATTAGAAGTATGAAGGAAAAGGAGGGGATTTATAAGCGAAGAAATAAAATACAATAAGCATATTTAACTGTTAGTAAATGAGAAGGTTAAAACATAAACGTTTAATCCAGCACCATGATGTTTTTTGCAAAAATACATTTTGTTTTGAAAAGTTAAGAACACTAACAGCAATTCAATAAGGTTGCGATGAAAGCAGAATGTTATTTTTGGATTCAGTGATTACGAATTGAGTGATTGCACAACAGGTCATTTAATTTTAATAAAAAAAATAGGTTGACAAACCTGTGTGAATTTTTTTATTTCAAGTTGTACGGTGTCAAGTGTGAAGTTGTGAAATCGGTTTGGAGATAAATACAAAACTTTATTTAAAAAAAAAAAAAAAATAGTGTTGAAGTATAATTTATTGCAAGAGATTTATTGTTATAGCCTATAGCCTTTTGAGTGTTGTGAATTGTGATTTCGGTTTTCATTCGTATTATTTTAACCATTTACGAACTATGAACAAATTACAAACGTTTGTCAAATTTCCTGACCAAGTTTGTGCAAGATTGATTTTTGTGAACACGAGCAGTGCAGCAGCAATATTGATGATTTGATTTTAAGGTAAGATTTTTTTAATATGTACTTTTATTTTGTACATTAACATTTTGAATTGAAGGATCTCAGACTGAAATCTTAATGTACAAACTTAACCAAATTTTAATTACAACAAAGAAAAAAAAACATTGTTTTGTTTTTATTAAACAAAATATATGGTGTGGTAGACATTTCTATCTTTTTACTTACTAACTTCCATTATATATGGGTTTAATTAAGCTGCGAAAGAATAGTAAACATCGGTCGCCACATGCGTTGTAAGTCAGGTATGACATCTATCAGTACCAGAGTTCGCCAAAGTGATCTATATAGACCCCCAGGGGTCTATTTAACAAAAGTAGTGGTCGATCTGAGTTAGGGGGTCGAAGGAAAAACAATTATTAATACGTAAATCACACATACCTAACTGCGTATAGACGCCGATAATCTCAGATGTTGAGCGTCTATAATCTACAATCTCTCTCTCCCTAACTATTACTTTAATAAATGTTTAAAATCATAAAATAAATGTACAAGCACAGTACCTAATAGATAGGTTTATTTTTTATTTACTGAAATTTACTTTTATCGGGGTCGATAACGATTTCGAAAAATTATATAGGACCCCTATATAATTTTTGATCATCGACACGATGATCAAAAACGTTTGCTGACTCCTGATCTATACATATAAATAAAATTGAAGTGTCTGTGATTTCGGAATGAATCCTTTTTCCTATATGTTTGCTTATGTGGTTATTCATGACTCATGTACTAAATTCGCAATTTTTTTTCTGTTTGTCCGGGCTAATTTTCGAAACGGTTGATTCGATTTTGACAAGACTTTCATTTACAGGTTAAAGATTAATTTAGAGTACTTTTCAAAAATTAATTTAGACTACTTTTTATCCTGGAAATATTTACTGTGTAAAAAATGTAAAAACTGTCTGGCCGGGCTAATCTTCGAAACGGCTGAGCCGATTGTGATGGCACTTCACATACAGGTAAAGGACTATGCCAGGTGTGATGTAAGCTATATTTTATCCCAAAAATAAGTTTTAAGGGGCTGCAGAGGAAGGGGGTATTCATAAAGGATACGCTGCATTTCTGAAATTGCTTAGTAGGTTCACTGTCCACAGTCCGCATATGGGCTGTGTTCACGTGTCCCCATATGTCCTCTGCTCACGTATGGGCTGTATGCTTAGTTAGACTTATAAGGCTTGTATTTAATTGAACTTGAATTCAATGGCATAGTTTATTGATGGACTTTACAGAACGGACAGTTAGCTAAAAAAATGTGCTGGGACATGAGAAAAACTTATTAATTTGTATTTATATACGGCTTAACAGAACTAAAAAAATGTAGGTAAAATTTAAAGAAAACAACTGGACTTGGAGTAGACTTCCCTATTTAAACTGAACAGTGAATCGGTTATTAGCTAAAAACATGAGACTCGGAAAAAATACTCTTCTTAGAAAATAAAAGAAAGAATACATGTTCGACTGTCTTTTGAACGCATCTATACCCGAACGGGATGGGGGTGGATAAAAGAACTGCGGGTTCAGTCTGTACCCACGTGAACGAAGTCGCGGGTAAACCGCTAGCCATTAATGTAATGAATAATTTTAAAGTTTAATGGGAATTATGGACAAATTTGATGTGTTAAACTTTTTAATTTATTGCCAACGTTTCAACAGTCTTTGCTGTCTTCTTCAGGGCTCTACATGGAAAACATACAATATCTATTAAAATAAAATTACAATTTAACATAAATTTTAATAGATATTGTATGTTTTCCATGTAGAGCCCTGAAGAAGACAGCAAAGACTGTTGAAACGTTGGCAATAAATTAAAAAGTTTAACACATCAAATTTGTCCATAATTCCCATTAAACTTTAAAATTATTAAAAATGGACTTAAACTTCGATGATAATGAATAATAGTGGATTTCAAACTCCAGCATCTTTAAAATGTTTTATTACTGCGCTAGGGGGGTTTAATGTAGTCATAATATGAATATAGTAAATTAAAACAAAGTAGGTACCACAATAGAATTTAATTATATGAATCTAAATTGGACAATACTTGTACAACATCTATATTTTTTATGCTTTGTTTCGAAATAACTACGATAAAATTTGCTAAGAACATAAAATGCGAAACAAACACAAATAATTTGGTAATTATTAAGAAATTAACTGGTTGATGGCTAAGAAATAGAGATAATTAGGAACATTGTTCTTGTAACGACTCTTGAAATTACTAGAATTTTAATTGAACTTTTTTACAACACCCTGTCATTTTGAAATAGGTAAAACTGATTTTAATAAAAGTTTTGCGTTTCCGAATTGGGTGAATTTATAAAAAGAAATTGAGTTTTATTAGTAAGTATTTTTAAATGAAATAAAATTTAAAAAAGCAAATGAAATAAATGCATTTCAATTTTCTGTAAGTTCAACTGAATACGGAATGTCTCATAATTCCTAAAACGCATCAGTTTTTATGGTTGCGAAATATTGTATTGGGTCAGTTTTTCATAGTCGTGGGTGTCAATATTAATTAGAAAATTGATTTTTGGAAGCACATTTTAAACTTAGAATTATTATAGAAATAAGATTTTGAAATATTGGCATACAATTATGAAACAACGTGTATTGTTAGACGGTTCTATAAATTTTATGAATTTAAGTATTTAACTTTAAAAATGTAATAAAAGTGCGCACACTTTGTTTTGATTCTTTATTTTTATAATGCTGGTAGCACTGCACATACTGAATGTTAGCTTTCTTGAGAGAGCTTTCTTCGTTAACGTCGTTCATTTCATTTTTACCGTTTCATTATATTTTCTATTGACTTTCGAAGTGTATTTGGATTTTTTTAAATCTTTATTTCTCAGTTTTTGAGCTAGTACAAAAGACAACAAAATTACAGACAAAAGTCCCTTTGCATCACTGTCCAAGTCTGGCCCAATAGTCATTGGCAAATATTTTCTTCCAATGTTTGTTTCCCCCTAATCCAATGAAGCGCCTGTAGCATAGGCTGGCTGGCCCAATGTTCCTTGGGGAACATTTGATCCCAGAACACTAGCCAAGGACACTCCCGTTCAATTATTTTGCGGTATGTATTGACACTATAATTATTAATAGGTATCTTTCAATAATTTTGATTATAATTAATTACAAACAAACAAATATACGGAATGTGAGATTTAATAAAATCGTTTAAAAATGCAAATAACATCTCGTTTTTCTATTTTAAATACAAAATTGCTTGTTAAATACTAAATGCAAAATGCGTATTCTCAAAATATGTTTATTGAAGTGTAGAATACTTTTATTTTTATTAAAACATTATCGACGAATGTGCGGATTAGTCAAACAGGACGGCTCTTTTGATTCGAGTTGGAACTTTGGTGGTATTTTTCGTTCTCTTGGACGGTTGGATCAATTCTTCCATACCTTCTAGTCTTGAACATTTGACGATCATTGTCACGGGTGAAGCACCCACATAATCGTTATTGGACGACATTGGTTCGGGCTTGGCATCCTCTCCTTTATATAACATTCCTGGTCAAAATTAACACCCTTCTAAAAGTTTTTCAATAATATAGTAATAATAATAATAATTTTATTTATCCAGTAGTACATACTAGATGTGGACAAGTCATAGGAAATACATAATTAAACAAAATATGGACATTTTTCCAAAAGATAGTTTTTCAAATCAATGCTGAAATTTTTGTTGCCAAATTTGACAACCCATTATATTATGCTTATACTTTGAGAGGCGATGCACCGGGACATCAAAATCTTTTCGTCTAGTGCTACACGAGTGTGTGAAATTATTTGAAAATAAGTTCGGGTTATTTTTTAAGAACATTATACTTTTGAATATATAAAATGCTGGAACTGTTAGTAATCTATTTGTTTTAAACGAGTCTTGACACGATTCTCGGTAATTTAGATGAAAAATGATTCTAATAATTTTTTTCTGAAGCTGAAAAGCTCTGTTTGTCCAGGTGGATCGCCCCCAAAACACAATACCATAGGATGGTATCGAATGAACATAGCCATAATAATGTCTGTGCATGTCTGCTGCGCAACCTCGAGATTTCCAAGCATAGAGTCCGCACATGCGCAGTGTCGATCATTTTTAAACACAATTTTCTTATTTAACTTATATTTAAATGATTTTCTCGCGAATTTTTTGACGGAGCAATCAAGAACAATATAATTTAATGACTTTTAATTATTAACTTTTCTTTTAAACGGCTTCTGGACATTAGAAACTAGCTCCGAAATCCAGCATTCGGACGCGTTAGTTTTTTATTGTTTATTTAAAAACTATTGCGAAGCTAACGATAAAAATTGTGAGCTATCATCTTGATCGTTAGCTCCATCGAATGAACCTAAATACATCAAAATCCGTTAAAATGGGATTAAATTGAACCTATCTGACAGAGGGAGTTATTGTAACACTATCAAAAATTACCGGTAATTTTACATCACTATTTGGCACTAAAAATGTGGTAGAAGTGGTGCGTTTATTTGATCAGGAATTTATTAGTATCGATGAACAAGACTGTTGCTGACTGCTGAGTAACATAGTTATTGATTTCTTTGTCATAAACTATAATATATATTTTATATCCGGTAGTTTTAAAAATATATAATATGAATAGATTAAAACCGATAGTGAGGTTAGCCAACCAAAGAGTTGAAAATGTTTCCACATTACTATTTTTATAGCGCGTCATATACCTACGTGTTTATATTGCGCTTTTAGCCCTGCAGTTCTCAACAAAAGAAATGTACTGTTAATGAATTTATTAACTACCGGCCTGGTTCGGCTTCGCCCTGAGATATAATTACCTATTAACCGAAATTAAATGGTGTAAAGGGCAATTTTGGTGTAAATTAAATAATTAAGATGACAACCATATTATACTTATAGCACCCGAAACAATAATAATATATATGTATATTCAAAAATATAAAACCACTAAATACAGTAATAGTCCGCTTTGCAAGGGGATACATTATTATAACATGTTACCTCTTAGATATAAAAGCAATACAAAGTATTACAATTTTCAAAAATAGGGTAAAGAAATTGCTGATAGATAGTTGTCCATACGATTGCCGCCTGCAATTCTAGAACAAAACTGTATTTTTATTGAATTTTTTTTATGTCTTACGCTATTATACCTCTTGGTTTCCAATAAAGTAATCATTCTATTCTATTTATTTAAACAAATGTTAATATACTGAGTCGGTAAAAACACCTTTTTAAATGAAGCATTCTTTTAGACCAAATTTAGAAATCATAAAAATGGTTATTGTGAGGCAACAATAGATAGACATAATATGCTATCGCGTACTTTTATTGGAACTTTTTAAGAGGAACAGTATTCCATCATACATTATTTTCGTGTAACTTTAACACAGCGCACGCCATGGAAGCTCTCAGAAGGGACGATTTTTTCCGACTTCATTTACTAATATCATCCTACCGCTAGCTTATTTTCGCAAAAATGTTCACAAATTATAGCCTATAACCTTCTTAGATAATCCCTCTTTCTATTGGTGAAAACCGTATGAAAATCCGTACAGTAGTTTCTGAGATTAGCTCGAATAAATACAAACTTAGTGCGGCGGGGACTTTATAGACCAGGGTCGATAATTTTTGAGACCAAAAAAAATTATAGTAGGATGAAACCCATTGGGAAATGTAGAGAATATAACAAAAATGAAAGGAAAAATAATTTACGATCGATCTGTGGTCGGGAAGGGGAAGGGGGTGAGTTTTTAAGGGTAAAAAACGGTTTTACTCGATTTCCGGCAAAACTACAAGTCCTATGAAAAAAAGTTAAATGGCAAAGTTGTAGGTAAGAAAATTATCTATAACTTTTGTTTTTACACTTTTTTCACATAACCTCAAAATTTATGTGAAAAATTCGAATAAGCAAGTTTTTGGTTTTTTATTTTTATCTTTTACAGAAAAATTTATTTTTTCACGAAATTTGGTGAAAACTTACCTTTTTATGTCCCAAATAGGTACACAGTAATTTTGTTTATTTAAAATATTCATTTTTTCACCTTATTTTGACTTAATATCGAAAAAGCACTCTAATTTTCAATCGAAAATTCTCACGTCAAAATATCTGCTTTTTTAAAAAAGTCGGTGGGCTTTTTGTTCCTTGAAATCTCTACTTTCTGATGGTATGAAAAAAAATATACATTACTACGGTAAATGTTCTCAGAAAATGCAAATAAGTTATCTTAAAACAGCGATAAATATAGGCATCTACGCATACAAAATCGAGATAAACCATTTTTTACCCTTAAAAACTCACCTCCTTCCCCTTCCCGACCTCAGATCGACCGTAAATTAATTTTCCTTTCATTTTTGTTATATTCTCTACCTTTTCCAATGGGTTTCATCCTACTATAATTTTGTTTCGCTTTTTACCATTTTCAACACTATCGACCCTGGTCTATTATATATTAAATATGTAGCGATGTTTCTATTGATACTAACCCACCAAAAATATAAACGTGAAAAAAGTGCTAAGTTCGATATAAAGAATAAGTGGGCTAGCCGGCTTTACTGAAAAATGAGATCTAAGAAGGTGCCAAGTTTTTACTTGGCGTGCTTTTGTGCTTCACATTACAAATAAATGAACTGTATGTAAACTTGACAAGTGACTCAGATTTCACTTCTTTTTTTCGGCAAAGCTGGTTAAAACAATGAACCAAACGATAATTATTAAATATCAAGCCCTTGATGGAAGGACAAAATGGTTTCAGAAACATTGACCTTTTATAAAATATGAAGAGAATAAAGAAGCGCCGGATTTATATTTGTAAGGGCCTCAAGCAGTGGTTATATAGGAACGGTCCTTAAACTCTGAAAAAAAATTCAAGTCAATTATTTTTTTTATAATACAATATTTAAAATTTCTCACGTCTCATTTTTTATTGAATTGTTAGATGTATTCTTTGGCTTTGTTATTAAAATTGACATCGTTCACTTTAATTAACTTATTAGCATATTATTATTACTATTTTCTAAAATCAGGCTAATTTAATTACAAAATTTGCAAGATTTTAATGAATCAGGGGGCCCCACTAAGCTGGAGTTCCAGACAAATACTTATATATAATCGAAGGAGATATGGAAGACCAATCCTTAAAGGATTGAATCTGCTCCAATTGCCTGCCTGCAATAAAGTTTATTATTATTATCATTATTATTATAATATTAACAAAATAAAATTACTTGCAATATACTGTTCAATTGATTTTTTTATTTTTATAAACAGACGTTTCAACTTACAGTTTTAGTCCTTTTCAATTTTCAAAAAAAAATTGAAAATTGAAAAGGACTAAAACTGTTAGTCGAAACGTCTTTTTATAAAAATAAAAAAATCAATTGAATATTATTATCATTGTTTTGTTTATGGGTAAATCCAGTCCAGAGAGTTTTTGAAGTTATGCTTCTTTTGGTGCGTTATGGAAAAATGATGAAAGTGAATTTTTACGATGTAACATCAAAATTAACAGGATGGAGTTACTCACAGTAAATGGCTATCAGCAGAATAGAGATAGTGACCATTGACTTACACTAGTACATAGTTGTTTTTCGGTGCACTTGAGTGACTATGGTAATGACGAGTGCATTTCCAAGACTGATGCAGTCATTGTCATTATAATATTTCACATAATAGTACTTGAGTAGGTAAATGCGTATCCATCTGTAAAGATATCCGACATATTCTTCTTATGGGTAAATCCGACCCTGGTGATGGGGTTTAAAACGCTGTATTAAAATGATAAGAAAACAATAATTTTTCTTTGTAACATTTAATGAATACATATCGATTTTTATTTACACAAATTTAATATTGTTTATTTCAATCAATCAAAATAATGTTCACAATAAACATAATAAACAATCACTTTTAATCACAATTACATATGCCTACAGTATGGTTGGAATAATTATACTATTTATATTTTATACTATATCTAATTAAATGTATTAGTCTTAAATTGTATATGAATATCATAATCTTATCGACTACAGGTTTAGTATTTCGTTTATGGTTTCTGGCAATAGCGGAATGACAATACGATAAGGATCCCTATTGGTGAAGCCGTCTGGAATTTTCTGAAAATATAAAAAAAAACATACAAATAAATAGCTATAGTATGCTATTTATATTAGGAAACACCTATTGTTGACGTTATAATGCAATACAGTAATACCCCGCCTTGCATGAAGCGGTTTCTGTGCAGCTGCAAACGTGACAGAAGGGCTTAGATTCAGTCTTAGGTATCTTAAAAAGTGCGACTTTTAGTCGAAATTTCGTCAAAAAACTATAATTTGAAAGGTGCAATTTTAATAATTAATAATAAAATTAATTAAAAAATCGTTGATCCGTCAAACGATTTTGTTAGATGTTATGAAGCCTACGTCAAAATAACTTCCATTTACGTTTTTAATAATAATTACATAATTAATATAATTTGTTGTATTATCTAAGATTTTATTATACATTTTCTTCTAAATTGTATATTGTTTTCTTTAATCTCCAATTCCAATTAAACATACGAGGAATTTGTATGTACAGTGGTACCTCGACATACGAGTTTAATTCGTTCCGCAACCTTGCTCGTATCTTGAATTACTCGTATCTCGAAGCAAATTTCCCCATACAAAACAATTGAACTACCATTAATCCGTTCCAACCCCCAAAATGTCACCCCAGTTATTTTTGTTACGTGGTTTTGAATAATAAAAACGTATTTATAAATGATAAATATTTATTGTACAAAAACAAAAAAGAGAATGTAAAGAAATAAATTAGATATCCTCACTGGTCTTTGCCTTTTTCGCTACATTTTTCTCGCTTTCACCTGTAGGCCGTTTAGAAAAAAACATGTCCAAGGAGGTTTGTTTCTTCCTTCCTCTCAGAATGTTCCGGAAATGAGTTAGGCAAGTGTCATTAAAAAGATCAGATGCACGATGCGCGGTCGCGTGCTACCGGCCGACCTGCTAAACCGAACTCGTATCTCGAATTTCGCTCGTAACTCAAAGCAAAAAATCACTCGCTCGCCGGCTCGTACCTCGAAAAACTCGTATGTTGGGGCACTCGTATGTCGAGGTACCACTGTATTTATATGCAAACTTGTACCCCGGTCCCCGACTTACTATCACCTATCGCGTAAGTTCGGGATATTACCGTATTAGAAAGATTTGTTATAGTACAGTCATATAAGGTGAAAAGAGGGGCAAACTTCGGAATGAAAGATCATAAGCTATAAACTTGTATAAATCTTTGTTATCGTACACACGGCGAAGTACTACTCACTCTTCGCGCTCTATCTCAAGAACGGTTAACTGAATAAAATATTGCCTAAGGCCAAATTTGTAGAGGATTTTATGATCTACAACTTTTATATAAACTTTAAATGTCATTTGGAGCAAAGGAAACAAGATATTTACAAAAAAACGATTTTTGTGACCTTTAACCTTGAATGTATTGACTCACGTACGCGAGATTCTATGACTTGAGAAAACATAACATGTCAAAACAAAGATATATATAGGTACAAGTAATTATAAATATTTTAGAGTAAAAAGGATCATTGAATTTTAAGATGAATTATTTTTCACAACGTTTCGTATTTAACTAATACTTCATCAGGTGATCTAAATTAAATATCTTAACAATTAGATTGAATTTAGTTATCCTGTTATATTATTTTGAAATTATTGTAACAAATCAAATTATTTAGTAATTAACTATACTGCTACTACCACAAATTATGCAAAGTAAAAATTTTACTTTGCATAATTTGTTGTAGTATATTTAATTACTAAATAATTTGATTTGTTATGATAACTTCAAAATAATATAACAGGATAACTAAATTCTATCTAATTGTTAAGATATTTAATTTAGATCAGTTGATGAAGTATTAATTAAATACGAAACGTTGTGAAAAATAATTTATATTAAAATTCATTGATCCTTATTCCTCTAAAATATTTATAATTATTATTATCAAAAGGTTCTGATATATACATTTATATAGCTTATTATCTGTCATTCCGAGGTTATATCCCTATTTGACTGGACTTTTATTAGTGTATTTGCCATATGGCAACATACACTATTGGCGTCGGTCGGATGGCGGGACCTAGGGGTCGGACCAAAATTTCATAACCTCCTAAACACTTTGGCACCATTTTTAAAAATGTTTATATATATATGTATATATATATATATATTTATATGTGCGGGCAATAACTTTCGAAGGAGTTAGTTCATTTTAACGAAATTTGGCATACATGTTGGAATCCATCACCGCACGAAGCCTATTTAAAATGGGCCCAATCGGGTCATTTTAAGGGTAGTTTTTAGGGGTTGAAAAAAGTTTTTGGGCCCAAAAATACCGAAAAAATTCTCAGAATCGTTTCAAAATTGAAATTTAACCCTTTAGTTGCAATTAAAAAGTGCTCCTTATACGAATTTACTTACTGAAGGTCCTATTTAATTTGGTGCAGATGTTGGATTGATAACAATATTTCAACTAATAAAATTATTATTGTAAGGGGTGTATTAAGGGGTTCAATTTTTTTTTATTTTGTCCAAAAACAAACTTAATTTCATTTATTAAAGCCACAATACCTGTATTAGCAAATACACTATATTGTCGGCAGGGTTTTGGCACTGCGACCCGGGTTTTTATTCAAACAATGTTACTATCGGGACTCAAACCTGAACCTTCTACTATCGCGGTGGCTGAAATGCGTGGAATGTTTTCGCGTGGACATAGTATTGTAGTAAGAGCAGTAGTCAAATTTTTTCTGAAAAGACAGGGTGCACACACCCAGTATAGGATAGGAATGTAAATATGGATTTTAAGTTCTTTTTTCTTTGTGAATTGAATTTATGGTGTGTCACATACAAAAGCGGTCGTAAAGTATGCATGAGCAAATTGTAAATTAAATCGCTAGCTCTTTTGTTAGTAACAAATTAGGTTAAGTACAAGGGATATTTTCTTTCTTTAAGTTTGGTAAACTATAAAATAACAAACGAATGGCGAGTAATAAAACTCTTGAAAAGATCTCCGCAGGAAATACCTATAAGTATAGTATGCTACTCAGTTTTTGTAACCTATCGTACAATATCATATAGTGTTTTTTTGGTCTGATCGTTGGCTTCCATTTTTCATTATGAGTGACTAGCCGTTACCCGCGATTTCAAGCGTCTTACGGTCGGATTTCATAGAAATCTTATCTGATCGTAGTAGCAGTGATATCTTGCAGACGACCGTTAAAGTTGCAAATAAATATATCAAGCGTTAAATTAACTATAACTGCGAAAATATTTGACAGTGAATAATATATAGGTACTTAAGCATGGTTTCCATTGTAGATCAATGCACGATCACACTTTTTAGACTTAGTTCTCAGTTTAATCTAAGATATTATAAAGCTCAAAATTGGTTTTTATATAAAATAAAAAAAAAATGATATTGAAAATTTAATTTAACATGCTTGTTTCTTAAGCATAACTAATAGAAATCTAAAACACAACAATGTTGTGGTCGACAAAAAGACTCGATACTATCATTCATTCGAACGCTGAAGTGACGAAAGTGTTTTGTTTTCATTTAATAATAATAAAAATGGCGAATCGCTGTGAATAAATAGTAGTTTATGCGTTAATGTACCACCCGGCTGTATGTAAATAGATGCTGCGAGTATAAAATGGTGAATATTTTATTCAAAAACCAACTTTACATGAATCAAATATTTTTATTTCATTTTAGTTTTTATTGCATCTTTATTTATTTTCGCATACGTGCTTTTTAGTACATGTGTCAAGAAATATATATACAGAAATAAACGACAAGAATTCGGCTCGGTTCAAAAATATGTATCGACAAATTAATTTGGCATGATATAATAAAAAAACCCGGGTCGCAGTGCCAAAACCCTGCCGACAATATAGTGTATTTGCTAATACAGGCAGTGTGGCTTTATTATGCGAACTTAAGTTGGTTTTTGGGTAAAATAAAAAAAAATTGAACCCCTTAATACACCCCTTACCATAATAATTTTATTAGTTGAAATATTGTTATCAATCCAACATCTGCACCAAATTAAATACGACCTTCAGCAAGTAAATTCGTATACGCAAACTAGTGTTTTCATAAAATTTGTAAGTCCGGTCCTGTCGGGCCGATTCGCTTATAATTTTAGGAGCACTTTTTAATTGCTACTGAAGGGTTAAATTTCAATTTTGAAACGATTCGGAGAATTTTTTCGGTATTTTTGGGCCCAAAAACTTTTTTCAACCCCTAAAAACTACCCTTAAAATGACCCGATTAGGTCCATTTTAAATAGGCTTCGTGCGGTGATGGATTCCAACAAGTATGCCAAATTTCGTTAAAATTAATTGACTCCTTCGAAAGTTATTGCCCGCACATATAAATATATATATATATACGTATGTAAATATATATAATATATATATATATATATATATATATATATACACATATATATATAAACCTTTTTAAAAATGGTGCCAAAGTGTTTAGGGGGTTATGAAACGTCGAGAAATTTTGATCCGACCCCTAGGTCCCGCCATCCGACCAACGTCAATAGTGTATGTTGCCTTATGGCAAATACACTAAAAATTTGTAAATTGAACCACTTTCAAAAAAGTCCACTAAAAAGCGTAAAATAATACAGTCTTAAGGTCGGCGCCAATTTAATTACGATAACTTTTTATGTCCCTACGTACTTCATTAAAATGGTGCCGACATCAAAACTTTGTTATTTTACGTTTTTAATGGCCTTTTTTGAAGAAACAGAAAAATAATTAAATACTAATACTTCTTATATAACTATTTTCATTGAAATAGCGTTGATCTCAAAATCTAATTATTATTTTCTTTTTCATGACTTTTTTGAAGACAGTTCAATTTTTTTGTACACTCAGGAGCAAAGAAAATGTTCATCGTAAAATTTTAATTAAGTTTTAGGTTTCATAACTTTTTTATTTAGTTCGATTTTTTTTGGAGATCTGTAGATACAACTATTAGTTTTAAAATTTTAAGTGAAATGGGTTTTTTGACATATTATACAAGGATAATCCAAATATGTCTTTATTGCTTTATTTAAAAACACCCTGTGGAATAATTCGGTGGCAAAATTATTTCAAAATGCTAATTTTCATTAAGTGTCGTCTATTATTTACATTTTGTTCTTTGTTCATGCCAATACGTGCATTTGTTCGCTACAAATGCAAAATGATAACCAACAACAATATTTTCACTTAAATAGACCCAATATAATGTATATGTCTATTTTTGCAATACGTAGTTATTAACTCAGTTTGAGCGTAAGATAGTTAGCAACCGGGCGAGACATTTTATGTATTAATTCGTTTTGGTTTTTTATAATGTAACCGTATCTGCTTATTTTATTTTTTTGCACGTTCTGCAGCTTTAGAGATGTCAAGTTTCAGAACTTTTGTAAGTACTTTTAACAACGGTAGTAAAATTGTTTATATTCTAAACTATGTTCTTAGGTACCTATAAAATTTTTTACACTTGTATAGAAATAAAAGAAACGACATAAAAGAATTACATATGGAAGAAAATCTTTTGAAAATTTGCATTAAAAGAGACATTATTCAACATTCGTGTCGGACTATATATAATATTATATGTAGCACATTTTTTAATTGTGTGAATTTTCTTAACGACGTTTCCGGAATAAACGAGTTCTAAAGTTCTGTCAAGAGATGGCAACACAGAACGTTAATTTAAATTTTTGCGGTTTTTTTAGATATTTTTTTTATGAAAACTAGACGGGAAAATCTGTTTTCAGTAGTTTTGTCTATGTGTTCGTTTCGTCATTACTCGGCTGAGCGAATTTTGAAAAAAATTAGTTAATTGGTCCTCAAATTTATATTAGGTACTATACCTATAAATTCAACTACAGTAAGATACCAGCATTTAAGGAGTAAGATTAGCTTAATAGAGTGGCAAAGAAATCAAATAATGTAAATCTCATCCCCTCCAGCTTATTAGTACATTATGGGATGTAAATATATGACTTGTTTCTTTTTGGAATATATTATGTAGACTATAGCAATAGCGGTATGATAGGGCAAAGTTTAATCATTAAAAAAATGGCGAAACAGTAAAGCTAGAAATTTTAAAGTGTTAAATGATAAAAACACGTATAAGTCTCACCTACATAAGCTTTTGGGGGAAGTGAAACTTCTTTAAAGCTATGAACTTATTTCATTGATGAGTTACCCATTTTTTCTTACCACGATTTCTTTTATATTTCCCCGGCATTGAATCAACTCTCCTTTAATTTTGTCTTACCAAGTTTCTCTTATATTCCCCGCCCTTGAATCATTTCTTTTAATTTAGCGTTACTAAGATTTCATTCATATATTTCCCTGCCGTTGGATAATTTTCCCTTTAACGTTACAGACAATTTTAAACAGATACGTCGCTAAAAGTTTCACTTTAAAAATATATATGTTTAAAAATCGGCCAAATGAAAGATGCTGAACATTTTCGGACAAAAAAAAGGTCTTTACAGAACTTCCGACAATTGGACTCATGTATTTTCAACACCATTTATTTTCAAATGTGAAATGATTTTACTCACGTATTCTCAAGTTTTTGCTCTCTAATTTTTCACGCAAAATGTCTCCTTGTACGCTGCTCATCCAATGGAAAAATACGTTTGACAATCGTTTAATCTCAAATTAACTCTTCAATTCCCAGTGTCACTTGTAGGTGACAGAAGTTTAATATTTTTTTTCTACCACACGGAGATTTTAGTATTTAATTCCACTACCATTGTTGCAAAGCCAGTAAGCAAAACTATAGATATATTTTTTTTCTAACAACACTAGCCAAATGTCATCTGTCAAATACAATCAGATGTTTCGCGCGAAATTCGAGCAGTCTTAATCTCTTGCGATAAAAAGTGAAATAAAAATGCCTAAACCGTAACTATTGTTATTTTTTCTTATTGCGTGTAATAAATAAAAAACCCGGGTCGCAGTGCCAAAACCCTGCCGACAATATAGTGTATTTGCTTATACAGACAGTGTGGCTTTATTTTGCAAGCTTAAGTTGGTTTTTGGGCAAAATAAAAAATTTTACTCCTTAATACACCCCTTAAAATATCATTTTTTTTCTTAATTGCAATATTATTATAAATCGAACCTCTATACCAAATTATATAGAACTTTCAGTACATAATTCACTATTTGTAAACTAGTGTTTTCATAAAATTTGTAAGTCCGGTCCTGTCGGGCCGATTTTATTTAAATTTCAGGGACACCTTTTAATTACTACTAAAGGGTTAAATGTCAATTTTGAAACGATTCTGAGAATTTTTTAGGTATTTTGGGGCCCAAAAACATTTTTCAACCCCTAAAAACTACCCTTAAAATGCCCCAATTACGCCCATTTTAAATAGGCTTCTTGCGGTGATGGATTTCAACACGTGGACCAAATTTCATTAAAATCAATTAACTCTTTCGAAAGTTATTGCCCGCACACATATATATATATATATATATATATATATATATATATATATATATATATATATATATATATATACGTATATAAATATATATATATATATATATATATATATATATATATATATATATATACATATATATATAAACATTTTCAAAAATGGTGCCAAAGTGTTTAGGAGGTTATGAAACGTCGAGAAATTTTGGTCCGACCCCTAGGTCCCGCCATCCGACCAACGCCAATAGTGTATGTTGCCTTATGGCAAATACACTAATAAATAAGCTATTGCACAATTTTTTTTATTGGCAAAAATAACTTTGAACACGTTTTTTACGACGTTGGATATATGCCGAGTCACCTACGGGTGACACTGGGCATTATAATAACCGTTTACGCCGCAACGGAAGCTCTCAAAAGGAATAATTTTTCCCGTTTTTGCAACATTTTTCATTGATGCTCCATTCCTACTGTTCGTAGTTTGATATTATGTAGCTAATAGCCTTCCTCGATAAATGGACTATCCAACAAAAAAATAATTTTTCAATTCAAACCAGTATTTCCTATAGCTTTATGATATTAGAATAGATAAGTGTTTTGTTTCTTTCAGATAAACTATTTTTATTATAAAGAAACTGATATACCTAAATATAAATAAATATCATTATGAATTCTAACGTTTTATTCTTACCGTGACAATAAGAAACAATCTGTGTCTGCTTCAAAGTCTTATTTTCACAACGCCCAGTGTCACTTCCATAAAAGAAAATTGGGGTAGTTTATTTTTTATTTATATTTTTTCTTGTCATAACCAAATGTATATAAGGTATTTTATTTAAAAAGGAACCAAAAATCTTTATTAACTTGGACATGGGAATTGAAGAGTTAATAAGGGTTTTTTCCTGATTGATCTATGACTACCACGAAGTGAGGATGAAGAATAAAGGTGACCTCGTTCCATTGGATAGTAGAAGGGAGTTGACGTCATCCAGCGGATATTGCGTGGTTGTTAAAAATACTGAACGGTTTTATACCTGACGTCATTTATTAACGAGATGACCTGTGTATCTATAATGACGTTGGCTGGAGGAGAAGTTAAAAATACGTTTAATAGGTTGAAAATACGTGAGTTCTACTGTACTTGCTTACACACCAAAATTTTGTAACAAAACATTTTTATCAACAGTCGATCAATATTTCAATTTTATTGTCGTTCGCTTTAAAATTAATAGTTTCAATTTACGTTGTACCTACATATAAAATTGTACTTTTCGTGAACGTGTTATATGTATTGCCGGCAGGTTTATTATAACGTCGGTGGGAAAATTCAATACACGTTATTGGTTTTATGTTTGCTTTCGGTTATGGTAAGAAAATAATTTATTATCGAACTAAACTAGATTCTTTACACAGCGACCAACACCTTTTTTAACACCGTCTGTTCACAGTGTACGGAACTTTTATCGCAATAGGAGAATCCAATTATTATAGACTTGGCTACCGGAAGAAAATCACAACTAGTTTATATATAAATTAGCGCTCGGAATTTTGTCAATTAAAGTATTTAAATATTCGTTCAAATTTCTATTTGAATTCACCAAATGTGTAAATTTTCACGGCCGGTGCTGTTCCAAATCTTCTTAGTTTCCGGGCTTGTCGGCTGAGGTTCATTGATATTTCTAGCTGACGTTTTGTCTACAACTGCGGTAGACATTAACATTATCAAAGCGTTGTCCTTTTTTTCTCATTTTTTTATGATTACCGTGTTAGTGTTCTCCGTTCGGTCGTTAAAAAGCCAACTACGACCGAACAGAGAACACTAACACGCTGATTATAAAAGAAGAGAAGTCAGTCGTCGACACGCCATGGAAAACGCTTCGCCCGCTGCCACAACATCTTTAATAATGTCTACCGCAGTTGTAGACGAAAAGCCAGGTAGAAATACCAACGGACCACGGCCTACAAGTAAAAAATTCTTAGTGACCAGACAGAAATTGGGGATTACGTTGTTGGTTACCCATATGGAACTCAATTTTGGCGACATAAATTAACTCGTGTCACTTGATGAAAAATGTCCACTTTCGACCATATAATACGATAGGTTTGATCTCTAAGGATATTTGACACTATAAACTAAAAATGATTTAAATTATGTGAATACGATAACTTGTCGAATAATAAATCAGAAATTGTCGGTTTGTATTCTCGAAAACACGTGGTTCATTTATTGTTTCAAATTTAAAACTGCAATTTTTTGACATATCAAAAAACGCTGCGCGCCATGATGTTTGAAGTGTGACGTCAGACTTGTAGTAAACACACATATATACACACGTGAGTAAACACTAAACGAGCATCATTTTAAGGATACCGATCCTAATTTGCATTTGCTTGTATACTACACAATATAGGCAAATATGAGAGCTCACATTTTTGCGCCAACTTATATAGTCAAAATTTTGAATGCTATTTTATATCCTATATGAAACGATTACATTTGAAGTTACTGAGTACCAACTGTTCAGTATACTCCCTTTTTCACCCGTATAGCTCTATCGTACGTTTCGGAAATCTCTAATTACTATGAAAAATCTTATTCAATCTTTGATGTAACTGCTTCAAAATTAACAAGAAATATGTGCCATTCTTTTCATACGACTTTTAGTCAATTTTTTGCAGTTTTATACAAATTTTTGTACAGAAAAAAATTAATTGGAAAAAAATTTATCGAACATAAGTTGCAAAGAAAAAAACTTCAAGATATTAATTTACCTTCCCTTAATTCGAAATCTTGTGACGTGCTTTATGGTCAAAATATATGTTTTTGACATTTTTAAGCAGCAAGTCAAATTTTGTGAAGCTAATGAAAACAGTAGACGTATCAAAATGAATTTTTCGAGCACAGTTCGAAATTTTCCGAGAGCATATTTTATAATATAAGGAACCAGTTATCTTAAGCGAAAAAACATTTTCTGTGAACTAATATTACTTACGACATTTAAGAAAATGTAAAATGTCAAATAGCCTATTTAAAAAAATGGTGCGTGTACTTTTGTAGGCGCGGTAGAAGTTATATTTCTTTGGCGTGATCGCGATAATTGATATTAACAGTTTCGTTAAAGATGTACATTGATAAAATAAAATACTGTTGAATCCATAATTTGAAAAAAAAAAACAAGTATTGAGGTTATTTAACTGTCAAAAGTTGTTAACAAGTTCCGTCCGATGTCGCTAGTGGAACATACCTACTTTGTTGTTTTATGAAATAACTATTTTGACGTTATCAGAAAAAAATGAGACGTGTCATCTGTGAATACAAAGTAAAAATATACTGCGTCGAAGAGTCAGCTTTATCGACGATTTCAGCATTGCCGATACACGTAGTACCTACATGGTGTCACATGTTCACTGCATTCTGCGTGCGCAACTTCCGTAACAGAGAAAAATTTACCCTCAATGCGCCAAAAGAAGTATAATTTTAATAATAAATATAGAATTTAGTTACCGTCAGTACGTGTGAATGATAGAACAGGTTTCGCACAGTTAATGAACACGAACAGTTGTAGTAGTAGTAGTTATAGTAGTAGGGTAGTTTATGTACAAGTAAGTCCACATTGACGGTTCTTGAATGTCGATGTGGTAGAACACATACTGAGCTACGACGATGGACTACGGCTTGAAGGAAGCTGCACTTGGCTGTTGTGCAGGAGATGGTACTACGAACTGCCTGGTCTTGGTCTGGGCGAAGACGAACTCGCGTGCAAGAACTGGTAGTTGAACGTCCTAATCAGGTGCAAGTCTGGTACGTAGGCTGGTTGCGTTGACAGATAAATCTGTTCTTGAATCCTTCGCGTCATTTCCATTTTGTAGAACATTGAATTCATTACGCTTTTACCTGATTCGCAGAAAAAAGTGATATTAAAATTTAATAATGACTAAGCAAAAGAATGATGGAAATTCTTACGTGATTTGTTCAAAAAATCCTTTTAATATTTATCATAACACGAGACAATTATCACAAATGTATATACTTAAATCATATTTTTACTCAAAATCTGCCAAATGTGCCGGACCTGTTTTTTTTTTACAAATGGGCCTTAAGCCTAATCAAATACGGTAAATTATTTTACAAAGATTTAAAAGCATGCATACTTGAAAAATATTTTTATAACATTTCTGAATTTTTAACAAACAATGAATGTATGCTTTTAATGTGACTGTTCATATCTGTATTTTATACAGCTGTATGGAATAATAAATAAATAATTATGAATCAATAAATAACTATTACTATTTCGATTGAATGGGCGAAACTTTGTGTTTTTTTTGTGCTGATTACGTTAGTTGCAAAATTTGAAAGAACTAACGTCGTGTTTTCGAAATGGTGACATGCGCTTTTTTATTATAAATGGAAGACCCTTCATATTTAAGTTTAATCAAAAGAAATTCACATTTGGAATTAAAAAGATTAATGCAATTGTGACTCTAAAATAAGCAAGTTTCAGTTCGTTTTAAAATTTTGTTTTATCGCTTTTTCGAAAAAACTATGTTAATTTCTTAAACAGTTGTAATCAGCGAAAAAAAAAAAAAAAAATTTTAATATTCTTTTATTACATAATATAGCTTTGTAGAATTATTTTGTATTTAAATAAATCTTATCACTGAAAATAAAAATCACCCCATCAATTTAAATATAGTATTAGCTGGATTGCATTTATTTTGTGATGAAATGCTATTTGATTAAAGTATGCTGGAAGCTTCTTCTGAAAATATGTTTACTATTAAAAAAGACTCGATTTCCGGTAAACAAGTAGATTTAAGATAAAAGTATTTTTAGATTTGAATTTTACCATTGTTCCCAGTAGTAGGAGCGGCGACCGTAAAAAAATTGTTCCCATTTTATAGAGGATGAAACTTTGACTTAGGCAAGCCTGCGAGCACCTGATCCGACAGCGGGGAAAGACCACTTCCGATATTCATTTTGATGTAGTTACTAGTCCCATAGAGTTAGAGCTTTTATAAAGGTAAGAGCTCTTTAGGAATACAGTCAAACCTGAGTGAGTGAGAACTGGGTAAGTGAGAGTAATTGCCGGGTACCGTCTTTGTAACCCTTTAAAACCTCTATAAGTGAGAAACAGAAACCTCTATAAGCGAAAGACGTTTTTCACTCATGGACCTCTATAACTGAGACTACAACTTGCCTGTACCTCTATAAGCGATAGTCGGACGTAATTAATAGCTTTAAATGCACTGACGACACTCCACCAGTTTTTTTAATACTCGACGGTTGTTGATAAAACAATATTTGATAAAATGTATGAACTAGAAAATATACACAAAATGTAAAAACAGAAACGCAGAAGTAATTAACGGATTTCTTTAAGTAAATATTAGTGTAAGGTTTTGTATTTTCTTTTTAAGCATCCATGTCGAATTATTACCTAAGTCAAAGTATCTATGTCGAATATCTTTATCACTACATATTTGCTGTATTTTCAGACCTCTATAAGTAAGAAAGGCCGCTCCTGTACCTCTATAAGCTAGAAATTCGGGTAAGTGAAAAACCTCCACAAGCGAAAAAGAGATCGCGGTCCCTTGAACTCTTGCATATTCAGGTTCGATTGTTAATATGTTTGCTCTAATACTATGGACCGTGTGACTAAATCAAAATGAATACCGGAAGTGGTGTGTTTCCGCTGTTCCAGGCAAGTGATTGAAGTCACTACATCTTTTCTGAAATTTTCATCCTCCTTTGTAAAATCGGAACCGTGTTTTAGGGTTGCCGCTTGAACTACCGTAGTAATTCAGTACTAAAAATAGTAAGTTTAGCTGGAAAGTCGTAGGAGAAACCCAACATTAGAGTAAGAATTTATCCGATTATTATTGTTCAACGATCTGCGCCTTGAGTCATCTTCATTTTATGATGAAATGCTACATGTTTAAACTATTAAATTAGAAGATAATTATGATAGTTTTCTTTCGAATTCATCTTTGATTTGAAAATTGTCTGTATAGTTGACAGGAATTCCTGTAAATAAAATGTGTGCGTTTAATAACCGTAGAAAGAGACGTAAATACTTTTATATTTTGTTGGACAGCATCTGGCAAAATTCTTCTCCAGTTTGTAATGGCGCTTCTACCTAGTGGACAATAACGTGAAATTAAAATTTATTAGTAATTAACTAGGTAATTATAGAAACGGCTGTTATTTTTGCTGCAAACCATCTGGCTCTTTTAGATTCTTTCAATTAATTTCATTATAAGCTCCGTCTTCGTCTCGTGTTGATAAACTTGTATCTTAAGAATAAAAAACGTTAAGTTTTAGAGTTTTATTTAGTAATCGTGATACGTTTTCTGTAAGGTTATGCCAATCTTCTCATATGAAGCGTCTATAATTTACAATATCTATCTTTGTATCTTCTCTGTGCATGGGCAATTCACATGTCTAGCCTAAAAAATATTACCGGGAACGTTTTTATTTCTCAGAGATACCTGTAAAATATGAAGAAAAATTAGCAAATTCTAAATTCAACAGCCAATAAAATTAAAATATATAAATAGAACAGAAATTTGTACCGAAGCGTTATCTATGATGCACTCGATCAACGACTAAAAGTGAATAAAATAGCATTCGACAGTAAACTGTTTTATTGACAGTGACTGTCATGAGGTGTGTATAGGAAATAATTGTTATTCATTGTTATTTTATTATTATTGTAATAACGTGAGTATTCGAATTTTGTGAATGTGTGTTGTCGATTCAAAATTAATATTTTTTATGCTTAGTAATCTATCAATAAAAAAACAATGCTGTTTGTTGGTGAGTGCATCACTTGAAAACGGCTAGACCGATTTCGCTATTTTTTTTAATGTTCGTAACAGTCTGAACAAGGTTTTTAGGGAAAGAAAAGTTGAAAAAATTGCCCGGAAAAAAATTCGGGAAAAACTGAAAGTATTTTTTACTATTACGTGCGCAAATGTCGTTTGAAAGCTGATTGTCGGGTAAGACTGGAATATGGTGGAGTCGAAGGCTCCAATATTGCTGTTATTGCCGAATGGGTCGCAGATCTGCGAGGTGAGATAGTAATACGGGTAAGCCGAAGGCTCTACTACTGGCTACTGCTGTTGTCATCTATATTAATAATTTCATCGAGGTTACGGGTTGAAATATATTAAAAACTAGCTGACCCGACAGATGTTGTCCTGTCCAAATTTCAATTTTGTTTGTGATCGTTTTGTGAATTTGTGAAAAGCCATAGAAATAAAATACATATACCCGTGTACACGGCTCCACTACTGTTGTCGCAGCCGTTTTATTTTTATAGCTTTCACAAATTCTCAAAACGATCACAAACAAAATTGAAATTTGGACAGGACAACATCTAAATATATTTCAATCAAGTCTACCGCACATATTTTTTTTTAATGTATGTTTTATTGGCCTCTATTAATATAGATGAATAACTAATATTAAGTCATAATGAAGAAATAGTTTTCGGAACGTTTGACCAGTAAACAAACAACTCAAAACAATCTAGTCCAAGAAATTTATAAACTTAATAATTATGTTGCACACTTTTAGCAAATTGCTAAACTATTTTTTATATGAAAGGAATCTGGCCCACTATAAAGCCGTCGTTTGTTATGCATTGTTGTCGTTTTAACGCAGTTATAAATAACCGTATGTTCGGTTTTCAACCAAGAAAAAATAAACACACGGTTTTCGTCCAGGCGTTGACTCAAAGGAAGTTTATTGTAATCGATTTCAGACGCTGAAGAAAGTCTACTGTAACCGACGTTCGGCTATATAAGTTTACAGCTAAATAAGTCTTTTTTTTAAGTTGTACAAACTGTAGCAGGTAGAATCCGTAGTATTTTAAAAGGCTTTTTATTAGCACAAATAGGTGTGTACCAAGTTTTACTCTATTCTCGCTCCTGGCGGTAGACGCTTCGCGTGCAAGATTTACAGTGGTTATTTTGTTTTTAAACTCTATCGGTCGCTTCGAAAGATGCTGACTGCTGTAATAGTCCGCATTTGTTTGGAAAACTTTTAACAGTTTTTACAGGTTTTACGACTCTAGACCTGCTGTTTGTTTCCGACCTACCCATCCAATCAGTTGTCGTGAGCTTACATTATGCAACCCGGCGACGTAGGTGCAGCATCAAAATGGCTTTGCATCATTCTTTTACCCGGTAATCAATATAAAGACAGTCTCTTGTGTGTGTTGAAAATAATAGTCGACCGTATATTCTTGAACGTGCCCTAGTGGTGTAAAAATTATCCTCTCCGAAAGAAAAAGATACACCGATGGTCTGGTCAATCTCTGTCTCTCTCAAAATAATACCTTAACCTCAATCGTGCGTGTAGAGAAAATGATAAAGATGACTACATGCTCTCAGCGAGTCGGAAAAACAACTACAGCGATATATGGCGAAGACGTGCCCAGGAGTAAAAATCTTTGAAAATAAAACCGGGTGCCAAATTTCCATATTTCTGTTGTTCATTTGTTCTTGTGTGGCAGCATCTACAAGCTTTACAGTGGGGAACGGGCATCACAAGAGATATGATTTTATTTTTAAGCACTACACCCTATATAAATAAATACTTTACATGCATGTAAAGTGATCCATTAGGCACTTGTGCGATAAAATAAAATAAAACTGATCGCGCTGTACAAATTCCATAATTAATAACTATTCGTCTGTCAATTGTTTTTTTATAACCTGCGCTTAGAAGTGTAATTTGTTCAGAAGTGAAATGTCAAAAATTTTGAAAATGAAATGAAAACCAGCTAGTTTATAAGAGGTATGTGCAATCACATATATACATATATACCTTGTGGGTACTACGGCTCGTGTAAGTTGTGACTGTGACATAATGTCACCTCGTCGTAATATAACCAATTACAGTACTAGGTATACAATCTACCATTCTATCTGAGAAACGTTGGGAGTATAATTTGAATTTTCAGTTTGTTATTGTGAAAATACGAATGGATATTCCTGGCAATTTGAATAAAAAAGTATTACGTATCTGTTACAAAATTACAATTCCCAGATTCTAATCTAAATGCCTATACTAGTGAAAGTATCAATTAGATCAAAATATTAGCCTTTCCAAAATTCATGTACATTTTTGTCACGCGATTTAAATCTAGAAAGCGATATAAATATGAGAGATTTGTCGCTTTGATTATTTTATTGCCCGCGTAAAACCGAGCCAGAATATTCCATAATAAAAAAGGTAGGTGTATTAAGTTTGACATAATTAAAAATTGATTTTTAATACACATGCAAATAATGTATTGAAATAAAATGTTCAAATAGTTTAAGAATAATACTTACAAAAAACCCGGGTCGCAGTGCCATAACCCTGCCGACAATATAGTGTATTTACTAATATAGGCAGTGTGGCTTTATTATGCGAACTTAAGTTGGTTTTTTGGGCAAAATAATAAATTTGACTCATTAATACACCCCTTAAAAGAACAATTTTTTCTCAGTTGCAATATTATTATCAATCGAACCTCTAAACTAAATTATATACACCTTTCAGCAAATAATTCACTATCTGCAAACTAGTGTTTTCATAAAATTTGTAAATCCGGTCCTGTCGGGCCGATTTTATTAAAATTTTAGGAGCACTTTTTAATTGCTATTAAAGGGTTAAATTTTAATTTTGAAACGATTCTGAGAATTTTTTAGGCATTTTTGGGCCCAAAAACTTTTTTCAACCCCTAAAAACTACCCTTAAAATGGTCCGATTGGGCCCATTTTAAATAGGGTTCTTGCGGTGGTGGATTCCAACATGTGGGCAAAATTTCGTAAAAATCAATTAACTCTTTCGAAAGTTATAGCGCACACACATATATATATATATATATATATATAAATATATATATATATATATATACATATATATATAAACATTTTTAAAAATGGTGCCAAAGTGTTTAGAAGGTTATGAAACGTCGAGAAATTTTGGTCCGACCCCTAGGTCCCGCCATCCGACCAACGCCAATAGTGTATGTTGCCTATGGCAAATACACTAAAAATGAAACATCAAATGTTAGAGAACTTTCAATTTTTTTTGGTTTTTACTCTTAAAATCAATGCATTGGGTAATCAAAAATACGATATTATATATTCCACTAAATGACACTTAAAATGAGTTCTGGTTGTAGTCAAACGTTATAATCGTGTAGTATATTATTTGGTTTCTAGATGACAGAAAAAGCATTGATTTCGTCCATCTATCATTTCAGTCAACTTCATACTAATTTCGTTAGCTGTGCGTGCGCAACTTCCGTCGGTTGCAAAAATTTACTCTCAACGCGCCAAAAGAAGTATAACTTCAAAATAAATAAAAACAGGTACAGTTCTGACAAATAAAATATATATCGTTTTTTTAGAAAGCACAACGAGGTCAAAAGCTGACGGAAATAATTGTTATATGAAATTATAAACTTAAAATGAAAAAATGGCAGCGCAGTTTAATTGCAGAGACATGTAACAATAAAACATAATTGCAGTAAGTAATAAAATGTATTATTTAACTTTATTCACGTTACTTAAATTAAGTGACAGTTGGGCAGTAGCGCCGCCAATGTACAGCGGCCGTTAGTTGAATTAAGTGAGTGTGCAGTTGGGTTTCAGCCTTATGCATAGACACTTAGCTTCAAAACAACTACGAAATGCTCATTAAATTATAATTTATGACTTCCATTGCCACGAAATGACTGTATTATTATTTTTGTTATATGAAATATAATTATATGCATAGAATGTGCATATGCTGAATCCATAACCTGATAATATGACTTGTTCACGAATGATGTGCAAAGATATTCTAAAGCAACTAGTGATGACGAAATAGTACTCCTAATAACTGGTGTGTCTGTTACTGATTTGAAATTTAACAACTTTCAAAACTATGTTGTTCAGTGGGATAACAGTTCATAAAGTTACTGACCGCCAGCTGTTCAATATGCCCCCTTTTTCACCCGCATAGGTCTATCCTGCGAAAATGCACTTACTCAAGTTTCGGAAATCTCTAGTTTCTATGAAAAATCTTATTCAATCTTTAATGTTAATGCTTCAAAATAAACTAGAAATATGTGCCATTCCATATGAGTTTTAGACAGTTTTTTTCAGTCTATTTGATCTAAATAAACGATTTAAAATCGGATAAAACGAAAAAATTTACCTAAATTTTTGTAAGGAAAAAATTAAATTTGAAAATTTGAGCAAACCAAAGTCAGTATTTTTAAGATAAGTTTGTAAAGGAAAAATTTCAAAATGTTAATTTGCCTTCGAAATCTCGTGACGTACTGTAAAAAATTGTTGACGAATATCACTTCTTTTATTCAATTTTTTGGGCATAAATATGTGTTTTTTTAAATTGTTAAGCAGCAAGCAAAATTTTGTGAAACTTACTGTTTAACCATAGCTAATAAAAACTGTAATAAAAAATTTTGCAACCACAGCTCAAAATTTCCCGAGCAAATATTTTACACAGTGTGGGATCGGTTACCTTACGTTCTATAGGGTTAGTTAGTCATTGAAAAATAATTGTTTTGCCCATCAGTCGAAGTTGAACTTCGATTTTCTTTGAATCTTCGACCGTAGCCTCATGAGCTGTATAAATAAAAAACGAAAAAAGCACTTTTAGTCATGACAAAAGGATTTATTTTTGACAAATTCTCATTTTATGTACCAAAACTAAAAATATTTTTTGTAAGTTAAGTTCTTAAAAATAATTCAAAAATAAAATAAAAGAACACACAGCAATATGTATGTTTTAAAGACCGCGCACATCTATCAAGCACGACCAGCACAGCACCGAGCAGAAAAGCCTGTTCGTGAAGGGCCTATGTTATTTAACGGAGTAGGACCAGCACTTGTAACCTACAATTAGCAACGATTGTCAGTCGGTCGCCTGCAGTTTCTGTATAGCCGTGCTGGACGGATCTAGTGTGCTAGTGATGTGTCGTTTTCATTAATTAATTTACATTGATAAAATTATTTGAAAACTGCAAAATGTCTACTGCACATCACGAACCCTGCACTATTTGCTAGTTTGTGCATATTTATGCTGGTCTAGTGTGCGACATCGTGTAGATTGCAGGTTTGTTCCGTGCTGGCTGTGCAGGTTTATGCTCGACAAGTGTGCGAGGTCTTTTAAACCGCGCGTTGACAATGTGCGTTAAACGAATTGTCGACTTCACTGAAAGCTTCGGTTAGTTTTTGACCGAAGTCGCTTATTTTTCCAAAGATAGCCGAAGCCGATAATGTTTGATGGGAAACTTGGTTTGAAACCAATTAGTGTACCTACTGTGTAAGCTAACTCTAAAGAATGTAGAATCGCAGTGGCGTTGTAATCGTTTTTCATGAAAACAATATTGTATTTGAATTTATAAGAAAGTGACTAGAAGTAGTAGTTAATCGCCTACGGTGATAAATTACGTTTAAATTTTATGATAATTTTATAGTGATATTTATAACTGTTTATTAGTACCTATATTGTTTATAGTGACGTCTAGAAAATAATCCATTATATAAGCCTGTTGGTACGATATATTAGGTACCTACATAAAAATGCCATAACTTCTAATAACATGACTGAGCATTGAGATACCGTCAGATGTGATCAAATAAGATCGACGACTATGCAAGTTAGATTTCATTCTACGGTACATTTATGTTGGCAACAGTAGAATGATAGTAGTATCATTTAGAAAAGATAGTAGCGTCATTTCTCCGCATAGACGAGTTTCGGTTAAGGCGGGTCTATGTTTTCTAAAAAGGAGTCCGCTAAATATGGCCATTTAGTTGTTTTTCGCTAATCGAGACGCACCATTGAAGTTACAAATCACGCCGCTTCTGATCGCTTTTTCCAACCTGCTTGCTATACGCAGATTCCCCACCTTCTGTAAATGATCCTACACTAGATACTGCGCTGGATTTAACTTTTTGGTGCCCTAGGTTTTTATAGCGAACGGTGCCGTAGTAGATATAACATCTCTGATTACATAAATTTATTCCTTTGGTTTGAACTTGAGGCGCTTGCATAATATACTATTTATTATTATTATTTCTTCTTCTTCTTCTTATTATTATTTATTATAATTATTATTATTGGTAATAATATCTCAATTAATAGAAAATATTAATGTTTTGACTTCGATTTGCATATATTGCAGTAAGTTTTTATTATAGATCTTATCATTAAAAAGTGCTGAAACCATAATGAAGTGATCATAAATGCTATAAGTCCTATGCAAATATATTTATATTTTTTTATCAGAAGTCTAATAACATCGGATTCACCGGCAAAATGTTGCACATAACCTCAATTACGCCATTACATTAAACCGTGTTCGAGAGTTCTAATTTATTATAAAACCAGCTTTTACACACGGGTTCGTTCGCGTTAATTTTAGTTTTGAGAAAACCCTTATTTTGACCCGACCGTAGTCTGATACTTTTACCGATTATCAAGCTTCAACAAAATCGATCTAAAGGGCTAGGAGACAAAAGTTCTCGAAACACGTTTTCTCATATAAAAAAAACCTGGAAGAAAATGAAATTACAAACAGAAGTTTCGTTCCTGTTTAACGTTTTATATACTGGCATTTCCTGAAATATACGAAGATTGGAATAAAATGAATTATACTGGTTTTTTCATTCCTCAACGAGAACAACGGCGTCATTGCTTGGTAGTGTGCACTCCTTTTCAGGTATTTTCTGGATTCGAATGCGTCTTTTTTATACCGTATTTTAGAGGTGCGTGTCTGGAGACCTGTGGTCGCAAATTTCATTTTATTACTGTTTTTATTAGCTGTGATTATGCATCAAGCTGCACAAAATTTGGTTTGCTGCTTAAGGGGGTATTCTTATGTGACCACTTCGAAAAACGGATTTTTTTTCATATTTCAATAGTAAAACCTATCGAAAATATGCTGTGAAAAATAGAGACCGAAATTTATAGTTTTAAATAAATTACAACTCATATAGTGGCCGACGCGCCGTAAGCAACTTGTTGGCTCTTGAAACTTTAAAACGCATTTTTCTGAAAACATTATTTTCTAAAACTGCCATGGTCCTAAAAGAAAAAGTATTCAACCGATTGCTTTGAAATTTATATATGTTCTTCTACTCATTAATGGTTATCGTCCGTACTAAAATTGCTTATTTTCGAAAATATTTTCTTATTTTTTTTAAACGATTTTTAACAAAAGACAAACTTTTTTTCTACAGTCCGCCATTTTTTTTTTTTTAATTAAATTGATTAATTTTAGTAGGGACGATAGCGACATCCCTACTGAACAATGATCCATTCGATTTTTTTATTTCAGACAACATGAACAGCCGCTATTACCATGCTTTTTTTTTTAGTGTCTAATTTAATTTAAAAAAAATATATAAAAAATGTAAAATAAGAGAAAAATTTTTTTTTATACAGTTTAAGATACAAACAAAAACATATAAAAAAATTAAAATGATTGAATGTTATTGTCGTAAAAAAAAAAATTCCCTAAAAAGAGGTAAAATTTATGCGTTCACATAAGAATACCCCCTTAAAAATTTCGAAAAACGTATTTTTATCCTATAATAATTAAATAAAAAAAATAACATTTTGAAGTTTTTTCTTTACAAACTTGTGTTATAAAGACTGTCAAATTTGACCTGCTCAATAATTTTTTTTTCTGATTAAATTTTTTTGTACAAAACTTATGCTGATTGTCTAGATTTTATCTGATTTTTAAATCGTTTATTTAGATCAAATAAATTATAAAAACTTGGCTAGAAGTCTTATGGGAAGAATGGTACATATTTCTAATTTATAAGCATTAGGTACCATCTAAGATTGAATAATTATTTTCCATAAAAGAAAGTTTTCCGAAACGTAAGTGCATTTTACATACACACACACAAATCAACTGCTCGTAAAGTAGGGTGAAAAAGGGGACATACTGAACAGCTGGTGAACAGTGACTTTAATAATATTATTGCGATAGCATTCCTAACAGAAACAGGTTATTAATAATGCGTCATATTAACATGTAATCATTTTTTTAAGAGAAATTAAAGTGATTCGACGTGCGTATTATTAAACTTCTTGTAACGATAAACTGTCTCTTGTATAAATTAACTGATTTATTGCTATATTTATCCTTAAAACAATTGTAACTACTAGTTTCCCTCTTTTTTGTTCTCCAAACTTCTAACTGGTTATAACTTGTTCGTGATGGTGGAAATACGGGCCTAGGTTTACATAATATGGTGGAGGAACGGGCGTTTGTTTTTATGACGTAGTAATGGTACTTTTTAGATTTGCCATATTATTGGAGTCGATCGGATAGCGGTACCTAGGGGTTGGACCAAAATTTCACATCACTGTGAACAATTTGGCACCATTTTTGGAAATATTCATATAATATAATATACTAGCCGTTACCCGCGGCTCTGCACGCGATTAAGATGAAACACAAACACAAAGTGGATAACATAAGATACTTCTCCATGAAGAAATACATATATGTGCTAACTTTTATGATATATTTCTAGTATTGAGGACGGCAGACAAAACTACGTTAAATATTTTTCGCAATGCCATATCCTATAAGTTCACTGTGAATTTGCACATCTTCAGCGATCAGTTTAGTTACGGTTTACTTGCTCGGCATAGTATTAATCTTTAACTAATTGAACATGTTATCATTAATAGGTAATCTACCCTGGAATTGGTATCGCCATGTTGGGTAGGAAAACTTAAACAATTAAACTGATGTTATGTAAAATGTAATGACAAATAAGTATAAATAAATAAATATAAATCGGGCGGAGTCGGATAAAGCCGCTAATTATTGCTAAAATACAAATCTAGAGCGATTTAGAAAAAAAACGATCAAGTGCGTGCCGAACTCGTGCGTGGGGAAGATTCGTTACCATTCTGTTTTCCGTGAGAACTTTAAGACTAAGATTTTCGTTTAGGTTTTCCTGTCAAATATGGGTGTGGCCCCATATTCCCTGTTTTTTTCACAATTTTGGACTTGTATGTATATTTCTCATAACGAGCTCTTTCATTTGATACGTCACATGATGCTTTTGAAACAAAAATTTTATTCCTTAATTATCCCCCGAAAATTAACTCTCAAAATTGGAATTTGTTTATTTACGCTGTACGTCCGTGACTGGGTGTTCTAACTCTATGTACCCGTAGATTCGGAGAAAATAAGCTGTGACACACACACGAAATTGATTCTACAAAGGCTTCGTTTTTTTTATTGGATGTACGGAGCCCGAATAAACGATGTGGATTTTTTCTAGGTCAATTTTTCTTAGGGAGACGTATTAAAAATCTTACTGCAAGAGAGATATGGAAAAGTTTTTGAAGGCGGACATAATATTATATCAACCTGTAAACATATTTATGTGGCCAATTCGCATGTCAGTACAGCATAAACATAATTTTACGTTCATTGAATGTGACAAGATCATAGATGAAAACTTATCGCTGTCTTTCAACGTATTTTATTTATTCTAAGTCATGATCAGAAATGATGATTGAACGTCCATAATATGTATAAGTATATACAAACAAGTTCACTGTTTCGTATAACTATTTTATGGCCAAACATTTTATATATACATATACTGGGTGTTCCATTTTAAATTTTATTCTTATTTTTCTCACAAAGGCTGGGGTATAGAAAAAAGATTGTTAAATGAAAGTTTGTAGGCTTTCACGGCCGGCGTTGTTGTAAAACTTCTTGGCTTCCGGGATTGGACGCCGTGGTCCATTGATATTTCTACCTGACGTGTGTGTTCAGCTATTGCAGATTTTTCGGTTTGGCCCAGTCTACAGCTTTTTTTGTGTTCAGTTATACGAGTTTTTACAGTGAATTTTGTAGACCCAGTATATGCCGATCCACAGGTGCAAGGAGCGCGGTATATCCCCGGTGTTGCCAGACGGTATCTTGTATTTTTGGCCGATCTTAGGCACTCCTGAGTCTTTTTCGTTGGTTTATATATAGTTTTTATATTACACTTTTCCAGAAAGTGAGCAGTCTAGAAGGACACTTTGCCCGCTACCACATCGCCTTTGATAATGTCTACCGCAGTTGTAGTCGAAACGTCAGGTAGAAATACCAATGGACCACGGCGTACAAGCCCGGAAGCCAAGAAGTTTTATAAACGAAAGTTGTTAAGTATCAAAGGGGTCGAAAAATTACCTAAATTAATTTTCGATAGATGACGCCGCCTTCGAGATAGAAATGACAACTTCGTTTTATTTTATGGAAATCCATGTTTTTTATTGACTCACATTTTTTGCATTATTTTTTCGCTTCTTTTCAATGAGTCAATAAAAACATTGATTTCTATTTTGAAAAAAACGAAGTTGTTATTCGTATCTCAAAGGTGACGGCATCTATCGAAAATTTATTTAGGTAAGTTTTCTACGCCTTTATACTAAACAACTTTCATTTAAGAAATTTTTCCTATACCCCATCCCTTAATAAAATTTTAAATGGGACGCCCGGTATATAATATTAAGGCTACAAAATTTATATCACGTGTCGCTGTCACTGAAAACATTTATACGAAAATTGATGTTCAACTTTTATTAGTTGAACGACTCACCTTTTGCGAGAGAAATTTTACTGTGTTCGTGGTCTAAGTTCTATCAAATATATTGCATATTGTTAATCTTTTTTCAAACCATCAACTGCCCGAGTTATTTGAATCGAATGCCAATTGTTATAACTTTCAACAATAAATTGAATACCTAGTTGATATTTGCACTACTTCTCAGACAATTGCGTTTGTAACTGATGCACCATGGAAACCTTATAAACAATAACATTCTAGTTAGTTCGGCTATTTTCCAAATGCCTCTCTGTGACTTAGGTCAAAAAATTGTTAAATTTTATTTTTTACTAAATTGTATTTTTTTTTTGTTTGGTATTAACGACTAAAAAACTAGATCTTACAACTTAAGTCAGGTAGTATTGGTATTACAATTGGTATAAAGTAAGAATGTTGTCGATTTTTGATTGGACCCCCCTCGTCTAAAACCCTAGTAGGGTAAACTACCAGTCATTGGACACTGAAGCAACTTTCATTTTTAAAAATTACTTTGTGAATTCGTTTTTTGAAGTTATATATCTTTTGACTTGATATTATTGTAGTTGGACATATAAATTATGATATCTATTATTGAAAATAAGTTATAATTGAGATCTTTTTTGAAAAAAATAATTTTTTCATAAAAATAGGTCAAATATAGAGTCATTGGACAAAATTTCTATTGTTGGACAGAGTTTACTAGTTAATGGACGGCAATTAAATCTCTCTATTATTATTGGAAGTGTCAAATAAATGTGAATAATATTAACGTTAAGTAAGAAATAAATATGAATCTATTTGTATAAAAACTAAAATTTCGAAAATAATCAATTTTTATCCGACTGCCAAGAAGGGTTATGTTTTTTGCGCGTATCTATGTATGTAATATTCTTTATTACCTCGTATCATACAAACGGCTGGACGGATTTCTAAAATTAAGGTATCGTTGGATTTGTCTCGGCAACTCAAGTGTACTAGAATAAGTGACGTCAAATAAAAATCAAAATGGCGAATTTTAAGTGCCATAATGTGTGGCTCAGAAATTTTTTTTTTCTCAAAATGAATCCAGTAGGGTATCAAAATGAAGAACATTAAAAGGTGATTAGAAAAGTATATACAACTTAAACATATGTTTAAATGTAATATGTAAAGGCAAATTGCAAAATGAAACTATTAATTGAATTAAAATACTTTCACCGCGAAAGTATCAACTATTGGGCATATACAAAAGAAAATAATCTTATAAAACTTCAAATAAAACAAACTACATTGCGCAACTTAATTAAGGAGACACATAAAAAATGTTGAAATTTTGATGATTTTCAAATCGCTGTATTTTCGCGAAAAATAATCGGATTTTAAAAAACGATAGCTGATTTTAAAGCTTGTACATTCTAGTTTTTGAGTCAAAATTTCAAAAAATTTTATCATTCCTTAGCGAACCGTGACAATTAAAAAAAGAAAAAGGAAAATGTCCCCTTAATTTTTTGTACAGTTGCATCATGACTATGGGCTCCAAAAAAAATTCCAGATAAATTTCGATTAAAGCGTCTTAAAGCTGGTACTTTTCTCTTTAAAATGCATTTTTCAAAATTTTTTTACGATTTTTTTGAACCGAGTTATCAACTGTCAAAGCAAAAATGCCACTTTTGATTTTAATGCTTATAACTCCTGAAGAGATGATCGTACGACAATTTTCCAAAATGCATTAGAAAGGTGAGAATGTTCCCTTTAAAATGCTTTTATCCAATTTTTTTTTTAAATTTCTTTCTTTTGTAATTATTGTTTTAAAATGTCAAAAAGCGAACTTTTATCATGTTTTGATTTTTAAACGCCATTTTGTTTAAAATGGCGGAATTATTAATGTTTTTACGTTTTTCTTCTTATAAGGGTATTACTAAGAACTGTGCCAAATTCCAAGTTGCTGCATCTTTTTTTTCTTTGTGTCCACGACTGTTAAAAATTTCGGTGACTTTTTTAACCAAGTTATTTAGCTATTGAAGCGAAAATGTTACTTTAGACTTTAAATGCTCATAACTCCTGAAGAGATGATCGTAAGACAATTTTCCAAAGAGCATTAAAATGCTGAAAATGTCCTCTTTAAAATGTTGTGGAGTGTATATATAAAACAAAAAACCGGACTGCAAAAACATGTCTTTGAAAAAAAAAGATTTAAAAAATACAGTCAATGGATACGTGTCCAATAATTGTTTTCATAGAATAATATTTTTTCAAACATTGGACAGTACAGAATAATCTCAAAATCACGGTATAGCATAAATTTCTATAGAACACATAATAACTCACCACTGTACAAACTACTAGACATCTAGAATTCACTTTGAGAATGTCATTGCTTATCAGCGTATTCCTTGAACTTAAGAATTTCTTTATATTTCACCATAATTGAAGATACCGGGCCGGCGTTGAGAAAAAATAAATATTTTTTTACGAATTTTGTCATATATCGAAAATGTCATAACTCATAAACTATTCAGTTTTGTCAATAGACAGAGCATAAAATAAGTCATTCAAATCTGCTTTAGTATCGTTCTTATTATTATTATAGCTAATGAAAATTGTTAATGTCCAATGTAGTTTACTATATGCTCTGTCTCTATATTCCTATGTCTATGCTGTTAACTCTGTTTTCATTTTTGTTGCTGAATTTAGACACTATATAGCGCGCAGCCGCAACAAAATTATTCTTATATTATGACGTTTATTGCATAGGGAAAAAATGATTGAGAACTTATGCGTACAATTTATTAGTTCAAGAAATCAAGAAACGTGCTTTGCGATTGACGCAAAAGTGCTCTCTAGCAACTGTATAAGCAGCTTGTTGTGTGTTTACTGTTTATGCGACGACGGGGCCGGCTCCGAACGCCAGCACTCGGACAAAATGTAATTATTAGTGTATTTGCCATATGGCAACATACACTATTGGCGTTGGTCGGATGGCGGGACCTAGGTGTCGGACCAAAATTTCTCGCCGTTTCATAACCTCCTAAACACTGACACCATTTTTAAAAATGTTTATATATATATATATATATATATATATATATATGTGCGGGCAATAACTTTCGAAGGAGTTAATTCATTTTAACGAAATTTGGCATACATATTGAAATCCATCACCGCACGAAGCCTATTTAAAATGGGTCCAATCGGGTCATTTTAAGGGTGGTTTTTAGGGGTTGAAAAAAGTTTTTGGGCCCAAAAATACCGAAAAAATTCTCAGAATCGTTTCAAAATTGAAATTTAATCCTTTAGTAGCAATTAAAAAGTGCTCCTAAAATTATAAGCAAATCGGCCCGACAGAACCGGACTTACAAATTTTATGAAAACACTAGTTTGCGTATACGAATTTACTTACTGAAGGTCGTATTTAATTTGGTGCAGATGTTGAATTGATAACAATATTTCTACTAATAAAATTATTATTGTAAGAGATGTATTAAGAGGTTCAATTTTTTTTTATTTTGTCCAAAAACAAACTAGTTCATGTAATAAAGCCACGATATCTGTATTAGCAAATACACTATATTGTCGGCAGGGTTTTGACACTGCGACCCGGGTTTTTTTCAATTTGGAATATTCTCGATAAATCCTCGTGCGTTCGGGCTTGTAGACTGTGACCCATTGGTATGCAAATTAGCCAAGTAAAAACTTGGCACCTTCTTAGATACAATCATACAACTTCTTTTTTCGGCAGTTAGTTTTTCTTTCTGTTAAACGTAGCCCTTTTTTCACATTTATGTTTTCAATGCTGGGATTCGATAATCACCAAACTGAATTTTTATAATTTTGAACCACAGTAATCTTAGATTTTAGTAGCAGTTACAATAAAAAAAAACAGTTGACTGAAAAACTCTAAACAGGGCGTTAAAAAGACAGTGCGCCGGCTCTGTTTTGTGGATCGAGTTTCAGTAATATCTTTTCCAGTTACGGTGGCCGAAAGTTCAAACAATTACCAATTTTATTTACAACGTATAAGCGCTTTAGGTTTTGCAAAGGCTAAAGTTTGATTAATTATGACGTAGTTCAATGTGTCAAACAAACATAATAACCGGCGATAATATTAGAATTTGTTTCTTTCTTGTTTTTATTAGTATTCGTATTTGCCATATGGCATATGCCGGCATCGGGCTCGGACCAAAATTTCTCGACGTTTCGCATCATTCTAAGCAATTTGACACCATTTCTGGAAATGTTTTGTATACGATAAAAATGATTTTTTTCCAAAATAGCAATTTTTTATTAATATTTTGTTTTAAATCCTACCCGGATGATTCAGGGCCAGAAAGTTAGTTATTTTATAAAGTAAATCGCTGGTCAAGCGATAACATTATATTTAAGTACCTATACTTAAAATCTTTTGGTCAGTAAATATTTCAAAATGTTTCACATAAAGTATTTATAATTAATTTCATCTCAAATTAAAATGCAATTAAAGAACGCAGTTAATCGGTCAACACATTAAGTTTGAAACTAAATAAAAATAAATTATCAAGTTTTAACACAGACTTCGTTTATTCAAAATAAAATAGAATTACTGTACTCAAATCAACAGTACACTTGTAGAAGTTATTGAAATAGTCTTTATAAAAATCAATTAATCAATTATCGGTTGATTGAAATAATATAGTATTCGAGATAAGCATAGGGGGACTCAGATTTTTTCTAGAAGGGCACAATGTTTATTTTTCCATATTGATGGCTACTAATTTATAAAAAGTTTAATCTCCTTCAAAGAAGTCACTAAAAAGAGAAATATAATGAAATTTTGGGGTCGGTGCCAATTTAATGAAATTAGAGGTATGTAAAAAGTGTTTAAATTGGCTCCGACCTCAAAATTTCATTATTTTCCTCTTTTTAGTGACTTTTTTGAAGAAGGTTAATATAATAATATATATATTTTATGTTTATTTTTTCATTCATTTTTTTTAGTCTTGATTGCAAAAAATATAAACGCTCAGTCATAGCAATCGTATAAATTATCTCCTATGCGGTTTAAACAAACATATCCTGTATAAATATACCTGTCAGTATTTTGTCAACTGATTTTTTACTTCAAATTTACAATGCGAAGTACAAACCCGTTTTTTTCCGAGTATTGTATAAACAGTATATATATTTTGTAAAAATAGTATTTCATAACAGTAAATATTTTAATTAAGGCTGTCGAAACGCTTTGAATTTAAGCCACACTACGAGGCTAAAAAATGCTTATGCAAGGGTGCCGCTGTCAGTTGACTACTCTAAAGTCTAAATTTTAGAAATATTTTGAAGATTTAAAAAACTTTTCCGAAAAAGGAAGAGTCACTTTTACGTTTGTGATGGAACAGTTTTCTAAAATAATACGAATAAGGTCGTAGTGTGACATTGAAAACGTGTGTTTTTTGACACAATTAATGCTAACTTTTTCCTAGTAAATTGTACATAAATTACAAAAGTAGGCCATTAGATCGACCTAGATTTGTCCTTTATCTTCCTACAGAGAAAGAATTTTTGCAAAATATTGACGAATAAGTTTATCACCAGCCATCAGCCGAAGCCCTATTTTTGGCTTAAATTCAGACCGTTCCGACAGCCCTAAGTGTGATTTTTCTGGTTAAAATAATGCAGGTTGGCAAACTTTATGAACATTTCTATCAACATAAACACAATTAAACGCTTGTTTCAATTTTGGAACACTGGGACAAACGTACAGAGTTTCAATTTTGGAACACGGGGAAAAAATGGGTTAATGTTTTCTCAAAACATCTGTGGCTTTAGGTTTTTTCAGTTGGCAACAAGTGACTCTATAGCGGTTAAGGTTTTTTCTCATACCCGGCAACATCTAAAAGGTTTTTATTATGTGAAACGTTAGATTGTAAACAAATTAACATTGCTATATTCGCGACACAATTACCCACACATCGCAAATACGAGCTCAATAAACTTATTGCATATTGCTAAACAATAATAATTAGGTACTTATATACCTATATCTTTCGTCTTTTAATGTTCTCAGGTTGGCATGTCGGTGTATTTACAGATTGATTAATTTACACACTTGAATGTACGTAAATGTCTTTATTAGCAGCTCACAGACTATGGGAAACTTTTAAAAATACTGCCATTTGTAATTAATACTTATAGCTGCCAACGCAACGTGAAAATCTAATAGTAGTTTATTATGTACGTGCTGTGACATTATGTTATAATCGGCGGGAGTGTCAGCGAATTTTAACATTCACACGAGTCATAATATCATTACGTTCGAGATGCATATTGCACGTTTTGCACGTACCTCCGGTAAGATTTCTGATTTTCTCATCATAATTATTTTATGACTTTCTGTAAAACCGTCAACAGCAGGGTTATTTGGGTCATATTTTTAATGCATAATTTTTTTAATAATAAATTGAAAGTCAGATTTACCAATTCTCAGATTATAATGTGGAAACTGAGTGGATGGGATCATATACAATTTCATTTCACTTTGTTTTGAAATAATTAATACCATTTTTTCTATGAAAATAGTATATATTTAATAATTACTACATCAAGCATTGTCTATTTACTCAATGTGCAGTGAGTGAAGGCAACAAAGCGTATCGAAAATATATCTGCTACAGTCAAAGCCCTCTAAGTGCACAGCTCGGAACCGAGCCCATCCTTTAAGTGCACACTTCCCCTACGATCTTTTTCATCCCCACTCTTCTAACTCCTATAGCTATCTTTATTCAATCAGATGCTATAAACAATATCTCTAAAACTCTATGAATATGATGGAAATGGAAAGTTTGAAAATAGCGCGCTTACGGTCGCACGTGATTGGTCGCAGATTATTCGAAGTGGGGGCTGGGGAACGTGCACTTAGAGGGCGAGTTCGTGTGCAGTAAGAGAGCGTGTGCATTTAGAGAGCGTGCACTTAGAGGGCTTTGACTGTACTCTTTTTTCGAGGTAATTCTCTGATTTCTCCGATTATGGGATTGGTTGATGTGCGTGCATTTAATCTGAACTCAACGTTGAAATAAAAGCAGTCAGCAGTATCTCTCTTTCAACAACTTTGTCTTTATATTTGATAGTCGCCAATCAGAACCAACAAACTGTTACTATACAAAAAGACAGAAATATGAAGTAAGTAAAAGTATATGGTAAATAGTCAAATTCATAAATAGATTGTTCATAAACACGAAAATAAAATGGGGATGATGTACGTATATTTTCACCTTGACTAGAATCTAAATAAGTAATCTAAAAACTGGAGATGTACTGTGTTGCCAGATTTGCCACGATATTCTTTTGTTTATTAAAATGGACGCAATGATAGTATAGTAATTTTATTAAACAGTAGAATAGCTATCATTTACTATAATATTGTTCAGAAATACTCATTGTTACAATGCTATATTAGAAAAAAATATTTTCAAATAACTGTCACCGTCGGGACTTAAACCCGAATCTTTCCACTTTCACGGCGAAATGAATCAGTTACTCTACGATGCCATATCTCAACAGGTAATCATAATAAAGGAAATTGTAACAGTAAACTCACATCATGCGAGAGCTAATTTTTATCTTATATTAGGTAAACGCTAGACACAGTATAGTAAGCGTTTTTGGGTGAATCAAAGATGAAATTAATTAATTAATTCAAACTAAGCTACAGAATATACAGTGGCGGATTTACAAATTTGCCGCCAGTAGGCTATTAAATTTTTGCCGCCCCTACTGACCTCTGAAATTCGATACCCGAGTTCGCAATCATGTTAATAACAAAAACGAGTACGCAAATACGTTGTACAAAAAAAAATATTGAAGTATTGAAACATTTACACGTTGATTGATTTGTGTGAGTGGACATAGTAACATTAGGTACATGGAGAAAAAAATTATAGAAATGATTAATAAAAAAAAATGAGTAAAAATTACTAAATTTGAATTGCAGTATTGAAACGCTATTGGAATATTTTAAAAATTCATGATCACGAAAGTATATTTTACAGAGCGTTTAGTAATTTTTCATATACAGACGTTAGAGTGTTCAGTATACTGAACAGTACTAAAATATTAAAATTTTTGTTAAATTTTCGAAACTCGTTTTCTCTATGTATATAATAATGTTTTTTTTTTATTTCTGTAAGACAAAAATTTTTTGGCCAAATTTGCCGCCCCCTAAAATCTGCCGCCCTAGACTTCAGCCTACTCAGCCTGCTAGTAAATCCGCCACTGAGAATATATTATCTATATCATTATGATATAGGTAATATATTCTGTGACTTAAATTTGAATTAATGAATGGAAAATTTCATCTTTGTCTAGCGTTTACCTAAAATAAAAATTACCTCTGGCATGATGTGAATTTATTGTTACAATTTCTTTTATTATGATTAACTGTTGAGATATGGCACCGTAGAGTAACTGATAACTCATTCCGCCGCGAAAGTGAAAAAATTCGGATTTAAGTCCCGACGGTAACAGTTCTTTGAAAACAAATTTTTCTAATATAGTATTGTAACAATGAATGTTTCTTAACAAATATGGTAAACGATAACTATTCTACCGTTTATTAATTTAGTCTTACGAACTAACATGTATGTGAACAATTTACTAATAGTAATTTTATTGTTAACGGCGTAAACTATGAAACAGTTATATATGAATAATGACTGGTTAAGTTATAAAAACTGTAGATTATTCGAAGTTTTATTGCATGCAACAATTCTATTGTAATGTTCAGAAGCATTGTTGATTTGCACCGATGATATTTATGGTCGTTTTACAAAATTTTGTAATTAGAAAATTGACGTTAATTAATTTTAACTGTTTGATATTGATATACTGCCGTCATTGATTGTGTAAAACCCATAACCGTTTAAGTCACTAACTGAAGTACCTACTTAAGATCTATCGTCAACAGTCGTGTGTGAACGGTTCAACTATGACTTACACCGCCGAAGTTCTATAAATAATGTAATGGAAACTCATTACTGTTTCACAGTGTATAAGTATGTACTCTTTCTTTTTAACTTCTTAGTATATTGGGAAGTTATTGTTATTAGTCCGAAAATCACAATTAAAAAAGAAAATATATATTCCAAGGTCACTGCACTATTTTTACGTTATTTGTAAAAGAATGTCTGCGCGTGTGTGTGCGGATTTACTATTTGGCCCGTGAGGCCCATGCCTAGGGCAGCATGATTTTAGGGGCGGCAAAATTTTAGAGACGACAAAATTTAAAAAGTAAACAATGTTAGGACAGTTGAAATTTAAAAATTAATTTAGTTAATTTATCATCCGTTGTCCAAATTGACGGTTCTCTGGCTTTATTAGATGTTTAATTTCAATAATCGCTTTCCCTTATAGAGCAAAAAGGGCACCATATCGGACGGGGCCTATTGGGCGGCATCGAACCTAAATTCGTCACTGTGCATGTGTGGACGTACCTACGTGATCATTTCTTTCTAAGATGAAATCTAAAGAATAAAAAATGATATCGAATACGTTAGGGTCTCAATCGACGCACATTAACGTAAATATGATAGGAAAGGATTTTTTTCAAAATCGACCCAGCTGTTCATTTTAATTAAAAAAAAAAAATTTAAAAAAGTGTATTTTAGAATTTTTTGGAAAATAGTTCTCGGATCTAATTTGTTAAATACCTACAAATTAAATATTCAGTATTGATTGCGCTTGTAGGGTCCCAATAAACGACCCACCTCACGGCTTGTAATCGTTATAAAATTAACGCCAAACTCTAGAACAACATGCTGAGATCGTATAGGAAAAATGTCTTTCTTAAATTTTTAGAGGTAATCCTCCGAATACAAGACAAACTCTTTACAAGAGTTTTCCACATTCAAACAAAAATTTCAAGCCTCTCTTTGTGTATGGTTTGTGAATAAACTACATATGATAACCAAAAAGGGTTAATTTTCTTTTATTGACACGTTTTTCAACTTTAACAATATTGTTTTTGAAAAAAGAGATATTTTATACCCACAATTTTGGACAACAAAATGATCTTACAAGAATTCCGTTTTTTCTTGATTCCGAGATTGTCTTTTTTAGAAATCAAATTTTTAAGAATACCACGTTTTTAAGTACCTAGGTAATATCTAACGATTGGAACAAGTCGCTAATTAGAACCGACACCTGCATTTAATTGTTTAGTTTAAATATATTGTTATTTAACGTATCTATATATAAATAAAAATCGGTATTTTACGATTGAATAATTATTTATTAATTAATTTATTTTAGTGATGTAAAATTACCGGTTATTTATGACAGTAACCGTTTTGATCGTATAATGAACCGGTTAATCAACCTGCTATCTATAAACAACAGGGCAGTTTTTAACATAGTAGAATCGAAGGGATTTATTAAATTGTGAATTTATATTTATACAGAATATATTAGTCATAATATTATAATCTTGACCGGAAATTACAATTATGCGCAAAACTTTCTGTGCAGCTTTATATAATAGTAATAAATAGCCGCGGTGATGTAAAATAAATTACCGCGGTTATTTAACCGGATATTTTTCCGTCTAATTAACCAGTAATTTATTTTTTTACATCACTAATTTATTAATGAATGTCTTAATTCCAGACTTATAATAACGCATCTATATATTTGCAAAAAGGCAACATTGCAAGTCATGTTCTTGGCAACATTATAACATTTATACATAATATATTAAATAATACCTACACCCTGACTAAACGCCAATGCAATGTAAAAGGGGCAAGTGCTCCAGTTCCGGACCACTTTTGTGTTTATTATTATTGCCAGAATAGATTATTGCATAACTACATATAAATAAAATTGCAACGTCTCTGTTTGGGCTAATCGTCGAAACGGCTGAACAGATTGTGATGGCACTTCACGGACAGGTAGAGTGCTATGCCAGGAATGATATGGCCTACATTGCATCTCAAAAACCCTCATAAAGGATATGAATTTTTTTAAGCTAGAAATCTGAGATTGAGTCCTTTTAAAAATAATACCCGATTGAGCCCGGTGGGAGAGGATTTTATTTAAAATAATTTAACCGGGTACAATATAGCTCTATCCTGCGAGTATTTAGATGTGTGTGCATGTGAAATGCACTTACTCAAGTTTTGGAAATCTCTAATTTCAATGAAAACTCTTATTCAATATTTGATACTTCAAAGTGAACTAGAAACAATGCATCATTCTTCCCATAATATACCTTTTAGCCAAGTTTTCAGTTTATTTGATCTAAATAAATGATTATAAAAACGAGAAAATTAGCATAAGTTGTACAAAAAAATTTATATAGAAAAAAATAAATTTGAAAAAAATTATTGGACAATCCAAATTTGTTAGTAATAAGTTTTTTATTTAATCACGGGAAATTGGACAATTGAATTTTAATATAGATAAACTAAATTAAAAAATTTTGCGACGTTTCGTTAATTTCTTTTAACTTCTTCGGGCAAAACTGAAATGATAAAAAATACAAATTAGTTAATTTGTATTTTTTATCATTTCAGTTTTGCCCGAAGAAGTTAAAAGAAATTAACGAAACGTCGCAAAATTTTTTAATTTAGTTTATCTATATTAAAATTCAATTGTCCAATTTCCCGTGATTAAATAAAAAACTTATTAATTATAATGGACGTGAACAATATTGAGATTTGTTAGTAATATTCTTAATATAAGTTTGTAAAGAAAAAACATCAAAATATTAATTTGCATTCTCGTAATTCGAAATATCGACGAATATTGCGTTCTTCGGTTGAATTTTTAGGGCAAAAATATGTTTTTTGTAATTTTTAAGCAGCAAGCCAAATTTTGTGAAGCTTAGTGCTTAATCGCAGCTAATAAAAACAGTAATAAAATGAATTTTGCGACCACAGTTCGAAATTTTACCACAGCATATTTTAAAATCTGGGGGATCAGTTGCCTTCATAATAATATTATAATTATAATTAATTAATTAGATATAAAATATCAATATTGTAATTAATATAAAAATTGTCGATCACAGCTGATGCCGGTAACCGGTGCTTTTACCCTACAGGACAACCTGGCTAAATACCAATGTAATAATCTAAGTGCTTAACCTTGATGACTTCTACAGTGGCATAGCAACCAACAAGAAATAATTATAGAGGCACTTCCTCTCAATATTAAAATATTTACGTACTAGCGCGGTAAAGTAAAATTCAATTATTTTGAATGATAAAGAAAAATTAAGTAAATTTAACATTTTTCATATACTATACTCTGATCCGCGGATGCTAACCTGATAGACCAGTGTATATTATCGGTTGGTCACGCAAGCAGTTGACTGTTATTTTTAGCTTTATCATACAAAATCTACTGATTAGAACAAATGAACTGTCAAAAACTGAAAAGAATTCTGAAAAGAAAGTGAAAAGCGGTTATATAAATCTAGTATAGGCGTATAGTATATATACTGATTAGAACAAATGAACTGTCAAAAACTGAAAAGAATTCTGAAAAGAAAGTGAAAAGCGGTTATATAAATATAGTATAGGCGTATCTCGGGCGTAATGATATTACTACTCTTGTGATTATTAAAAAAAGTTGCCGGTGCTCAGTTCATCATAATATCATTACTCGCACTAAATTGTGTTCTTTTATTTTAATTCCGGGTGGTCCGTATAACATGATTTTCTTGTTTCCTATACAATGTTATGTTAAAAGTTTCGTTAAAATCGGTTCAGTGGTTCTACAGGCATCTATAAGTCGGTTAAACTTGATAAAAAAAATTGAATCTCTTTCATAAAACGCCAGTAAGAAACGTAAAATAATAAAGTCTTAAGGTTGACGCCAATTATGTATACTTATTTATATACCTACTTCTAATAAATTGACGCCGACCCCAAAACTTATTTTACGCTTTTACTGCCCTTTTTTAAAAGAGGTTCAATTTTTTTAAGGTTTTTTATTGTTTACTTTTTAGTGACCTTGCAATAGGGTATACGTACAGTTTGCCTTCATCCATAATATTTTAATAAATCTAAAAAAAACTGCTCACCCGATTTAAGTAAAATTTATGTGACATCACCTTGAAGGTATGCCCTATTAAATAGAAAAAAATAATCAAAATTGATTCACAAATGCTGGAGTATGACGCAACACAATGTATAAAAAATCTTCTTTTTTGAAGTATGTAACAAAACGACTAAACTGATTAGATATATATATATATACCTATGGGATCAATCGGCAAATATTCTGAACAAAATGGTGTCAAAATTTTACAAATCGGTTATCCCTCGAAAAATTATGATTGAATACACATAATAAATATACGTGACGAATTAATATCCTCTTTTTTTGAAGTCGATTAGAAATGAATGAGGTTTTGTGCGAATGTTTAAATTAGACGGCACGCCACTGAAGATGTGCATATGTACAATAATGTAAATAATGCAATGTCCACTATGCATCGGGCACCTGCATACAATTTGTAAAATAAGCATAACGTTGATCGTGAAAACTGAAACACTATTTCAAAAATAGTGACATATAATTTGGAGACAAATTATTGATGGAAATTTGCCAAAACATGAAATGAAAACTGTGTGCAGATTTTCACTTCAACTGATAGTTTTATAATGATTTTTATATGTCCGGGTTGTATTCCTATCTTAAAAACTGGTTCCAAGATGGGCGCAAAAGACCTTGAAGAAAATAGAGAAAATAAATTTCCTGTGGAAATGTTTACGCATTCTTCATATTTTTCGTGAAGTATCAAAAGTAAACACCGTCTATTTTTGAATAATTTGGAACGCGTTTATGCTGCAATTTTTAATTTCATTAAATATAAGTGCTTAAATATTATATAACCTAAAATATGCTAACAAATATTTAAAAAAAATATTTTTTTTTCGGAAAGAAAGATGCTTATTGTTGGAATCTTCTCGCACCAACCTATTCTGGAGCACCGCCCCTTTTAGAAGAAAAAAAAACACGACGCCATAATAGTCAATTTTATAAGAAATATCTCATTAAAAACTATTTTTTTCTAGAATAAAAAAAAAATTTTTTTGAAAAAAAGTCTGACAAAAAGTTTTAACTATTGCAAATATCATATACATAACATAAGTCATGATATTAATACCAATAATAAAAACCCGGGTCGCAGTGCCAAAACCCTGCCGACAATATAGTGTATTTGATAATACAGGCAGTGTGGCTTTATTATGCGAACTTATGTTGGTTTTTGGGCAAAATAAAAAATTTGACTCCTTAATACACCCCTTAAAATAACAATTATTTTCTTAATTGCAATATTATTATCAATCGAACTTCTATACCAAATTATATACAACTTTCAGTAAATAATTCACGATCTGCAAACTAGTGTTTTCATAAAATTTGTAAGTCCGGTCCTGTCGGGCCGATTTTATTAAAATTTAAGGGACACTTTTTAATTACTACTGGGGGGTTAAATGGCAATTTTGAAACGATTCTGAGAATTTTTTCGGTATTTTGGGGCTCAAAAACGTTTTTCAACCCCTAAAAACTACCCTTAAAATGGCCCGATGACGCCCATTTTAAATAGGCTTCTTGCGGTGATGGATTTCAACACGTGGGCCAAATTTCGTTAAAATCAATTAACTCTTTCGAAAGTTATTGCCCGCACACATATATATATATATATATATATATATATATATATATATACGCTTATATATATATATATATATATATATATATATATATAAATATATATATACATATATATATAAACATTTTTAAAAATGGTGCCAAAGTGTTTAGGAGGTTATGAAACGTCGAGAAATTTTGGTCCGACCCCTAGGTCCCGCCATCCGACCGATGCCAATAGTGTATGTTGCCATATGGCAAATACACTAATAATAAAAGTGTTAAATTACAGTAAAAACATTTTCCTTAATTTTCTAAAAAAAATTCTGACTCCCCGATTTGCTTTACACTTTCTCTCACTGCTCATCTGACATTTGCCTCAACTTTATAATTGATGATCAGTGTTACTCGGAAGCAAGTATGTTTTTAAACCGGAATTTCATATAAAACGATACGACATCTGGTGACAGAAATTTTAACCATAAGTACATTACATTTTACGTGCAGGTAGTATTACCAAAGATGGACACATCGTTATAAATATCGTTGTAGTACTTTTCCGTTTTTAGTGAGGAGGATAGAGTATGCTTGGGCCTATATCTATCCTTTTCTCTACACGCAGGATTGAGGTTAAGGTACTATTATGAAAGAGACAGCGACGGTCCCACTGTCGGTCTAAAATTTTCCTCTCTATAACATTAGTCTACATTAGAATGGACATGCGCACATGGCAAGCGCAACGTAGATGGCAGCAGGTATATAACTACCTAAGTTATGATTGGTTTTCACTATAGAGTGTAGTAAGGACAAAGCCTAAGTGTTCCTTCTTACGGTGCGTGATATAAATCAAGAATAATTCAAAGTAAAGCTGTGATGTTTTAATATTATAATCATGATTTAAATAACTACATATAGTTTTTCTATCTGTAATTTCTCCTTCTGTGGCAATACCTTTTTTAGTAAAGTGGACTTCATCATGAACTATTGTCCTAGCATTTACAGTAAAAGTTTTTTTCCCTTCTGATAGCATACAACCACTTATTATTCAGTTCTGGAACCTTTGAAAATACGAAACCTCCATAATTTGAACATTGGTAAACACAGCACATCGGCATTGTGAATGTTTTATTATTTGAAGTAAACTTATTTTGCACGCATTGCTTTGAATGACTCACAGACTGAGGGCGTTATATAGCCGACGCCTCTAGCGGTAAAGTTTGGCAATGCCCATTTTCATTCGCATGTGCTGCAAGACAACCTAGTTCGAAATTTTAAAGTGTTTCGAAAATATTTGTTGAGATATTTTGTGAAATCTGGGGTAATATAAACAGTTTATGTATACAATAACATCAGGTTTTCACCGCACTAAATTCAAAATAATGTAATTGATTAATCAGTGTAAGTGGTGCATGTCGTAGTTTTACTTCAGCATATCGACTATTCATTTCGGAGCTGTTTATAACCAGTGTGGTACAGAAATGATTATGCACCAATGACAGTGCGATTGCATTAATAGTATTAATAAAGTTGTAGCAAAAATGCTGCGGTAATAAAGTAAAATCGGCTAAGTCAATTTTTCGATATAATTTTCAGAATTTCGAAGTAAAACTTATGTCACGGTAGTGCAAGTGCGCATGTTTATCAGTGGAAGCGTAATGAAAAGGGAAATGCCTGTACTCACCACTCAGTGCGAGAGTCAGAGAAGAGAGAAATTTTGATCGCATCACTACTTATATAGGTCAAAAGCTGACGACATCCGTTTCATGATGCACGATTTAAAACACTTTCCCAAATATAGTCTTAAACCTCGGAAAAAGTGTCTGGCTTTTTGCATATATTTTTAAATCTATTTAGTGAAGTTGCTATAAAATTTTTTTTAAATATAACTGCGGTATTTTGGTTTAATGTTAACTCCTCCAAAAGTGTCTGATTCATTTATTTATTACCTATAAAAAATATAGCGAAAAGTCGACATGAGTCGTTTTGCTTTTTGACCATAGATATTAAAATGTATACAATATGTTATATGAACTTGATCTTTTTCTACATTAAAATGCATATTCATAAATTATTGAACTTTAAATACAATGTCAACATCGTCATTTTACAAATTAAATATTTACATAAATGCTTAGATGCACTTAAACAGTGCTTCTCAACCTACTGCAAATCTGGTGATTGTCAGAAATGAACCTGTTTTTTTCATTAATTTAATTAGCGAACTCTGCTTGGAAACTTATCGAGCTTTGATATTTGTAACATAAATGGTGTTTAAGGTGATAAATACTAAAAAATCTATAAAAATCCAATATGGAGGATTCTGACTCAAAATTTGCTTTGGACTGTTACGGAGTACAAGCAGTCGGTGTATATGTCGTGGCCATATCGTAGAATTTGTCATTTCATGATATGTGGCCGACCAATTCATGAAATTGTTGTGTTTTGTGAAAGGAAATCTCATGAATTTGGTCGGCCACATCATGAAATGACAAATTCCACGATATGGGGACGACATATATATTCTAATAAATACTAACTAGTGCGGAATCGGATTATTTACTGAACAACAGCTATAAAATTCCACCAAAACAAATGTGAAAAATGGGTTCAAGTTCGTTACCTACAAAAAATGTGAGCCGTCGTTGGACGCTTGGCAGATGTGAAACATTTAAATTCTTTCTAATACACAGTCAGAACTATAGTGCCGACGCGCACGCGCGTTGCGACACACTAATGCACACGTAAAGTAGCAAGTGTGTAGTGTAGTATAGAAGGAAGCGCTCACTATAGGTATTGAAAGCCAAGTCAGAAAGACCGACGAGACGCGAGACTGGCCGAGCGAATTGCACGTCGCAATGTTTCATCCAAACGTTTTCATTTCCATCCGAGCGCGCCGTTAGATGTTTCACATCAAAAGAATTGAAGTTTGTACTTGGCAAGTTTTCATGTTTTAAATTATAAAATAAATGACCCGTGTGTGATAACTTGGCACCCTTTTAGATCTCAATTCTTTTTTGTAGGATACCGAACTTGGCCTCTTCTTTCACATTTATGTTTTGAGTAAGATTGATTATACTAGGTACCTGAGATGTAAACAAATGTTTTACGAGAGTTTTTTCTGTGATTTTGATAAAATTTTCAATGAAAAAAAATTAAAACTCACCAATCACACGATGATAGTCTTTCGGTTTTGGTTTTGCACGGCGTAAATTTTCACAGTAACATTTTCGTGGACGCAACTTGTATTACACGTATTTTTAAAAAAAGAATTTTTTAAACATTTATTTTAATATATTTTTAAAGATATTATTTTTGTAGCTGCACTTAAGAAATAACAAAAAAAAAAAAAGTAACACTTTACACTTTGGTATAACACTTTTAAAAATTCAACAACTGATTTGCACAATTTTGTTTTTATAAAAACAATAAATATTCATAAATATTTCCCGTAAACACTGATATAAATAGTAATTTTTTTTTTGGTTGAAATAAAGGTACACTTTTTTAAGGTCGGCTGCATAAAAATAATATTTATTCCAAAAGTTATAATTTTTTTTAATGTCATGTATTGAAGAGTTCAGCTTGATGAAAACAGAATTAATTAGTGTTTTGTTTTTTAGATTAAAACAGTCATTCAGATAAAAATTTTGATCGAAAACATAAAATTAAATATTCCACTTTTTTTTTTGAGAAAATGCGCATAGACTCTTTAGAACATGGTTTGATGATATTAAAATATCTCTGTTGTCGATCGTCTATATTCTATAATATCAATCAGTTTTAAAATAGATTTTTCCAACTTCTAAATGTTGAATTTTTGAAGTTCAGAATAAATACATTTTTGTGTATCTGCAAAATCTCTGCTAATTTCAGAAACATAAAACAGTAGCGCGCAAACTTTTTGAGTACCTCCCACCATTTTTTTTTCAATATTCGTTCCTTTTTCTTTCATTATTGCTTCCCAACGTTTGCAGAAAAAATAAAATATTTAATTGATAACTATTAAAATTACAAACAAATAATTTAACGATAAATAAAGTAATTAAAAAAATTAAAACTATAAACAGAGAATTACGAATAATAATATTTTTAATAAAAGGATAAGTTTTTAGGGTTTCTTCATATCGTTAATATTTTCATGATTTAGGCCCAATCCGCAATCGTAATTTATAGGAGAGGTGGTAATGTTGCAGAAAATGTATTTTTTTTTAGAAATTTGTCGATATACGTAAAATCAAGTTTAGGAACAAAATAAAATCATGGTCGAGTTAGAAGAACTTTTATATAGATTCAAGACTTCCGCACACGGCTCACCTGTTTTGCAATTTGAGTTTCAAATCGGTTTAGAATGCGATTGTTCTGTGACAGGTGAACAGAAACACGACCGACTTGAAATCACTGTCAAACTGGTCGTGTGCGACTGTGTTTGCAGGTCGAGAAGCAATTTCATTTGCACGGTTGCATGCTATAGCGAAATTTGTCTACTGTAATGTAGGACCAACCGATTGCAAACCGATTGCACAATAATTGCATCCTAAACTGGTTTAAAACTTAGGTTGCAAATAAGTGGGCTTCTTTGCGGAGGTATAAGCAACCATCGTTACCAATTCAGATTCAGTCGCGCGCGACCCTGAGTTAGAGTGAGAGGAGCGGTCGCTCTAGGTGGCAGGGGGCACCAAGAAGCCAAATCAAGTGCGAAAAACAATTTCCAGCTCAGCCTTTCGTTAGGCGCGGGGGCAGTGCTGCCAGATCTGATTTTTAAAAATCCATAGGATGACGATGAAAAATCCATATTTTTCCATAAATTGCCTCTAGATAAATCCATAGGTGTACAGTCTTGATGTTTGCATTAAAAGTAGATTTTTGAAAATTTGGGATTTATTAGTGTATTTGCCATATGGCAACATACACTATTGGCGTCGGTCGGATGGCGGGACCTAGGGGTCGGTCCAAAATTTCTCGACGTTTCATAACCTCCTAAACTAAATTTGGCCCACGTGTTGAAATCCATCACCGCAAGAAGCCTATTTAAAATGGGCCTAATCGGGCCATTTTAAGGGTAGTTTTTAGGGGTTGAAAAATGTTTTTGGGCCCCAAAACACCGAAAAAATTCTCAGAATCGTTTCAAAATTGACATTTAACCCTCCAGTAGTAATTAAAAAGTGTCCCTAAAATTTTAATAAAATCGGCCTGACAGTACCGGACTTACAAATTTTATGAAAACACTACTTTGCAGATAGTGAATTATTTACTTAAAGTTGTATATAATTTGGTATAGAGGTTCGATTAATAATAATATTGCATTTAAAAAAAAAAAGTTATTTTAAGGGGTGTATTAAGGAGTCAATTTTTTTATTTTGCCCAAAAATCAAGTTAAATTCGTATAATAAAGCCACACTGCCTGTATTAGCAAATACACTATATTGTCGGCAGGGTTTTGGCAATGCAACCCGGGTTTTTTTTATTTATTTAACATAAAACTGAAGTACAATTTATGTGAAGTGAAAACATCGACAATCTCGCTCTACCCTGGTCAAGAGTTATGGCCGGCGCTGCATGTGTGGACAAAAAACCCCAACCAATTACACAATAGTCGTCTCCTGAACTGGTTTGAAACTCAGGTTGCTAAACAGTCGAACCGTGTGCGAAGCTCCTAAGTATCTCTGTAATAATCACCGAACGATATCTTTATCGCAGAAACGGTATCTCTCTTTCTATTTAAAGTAATATAAAGTGAGAAAGAAAAGAACAAAACATAATTAATTAATTTATTGTCGGTGACGCAATTATACAATATTTTCTGTAGCTTTGAAGGTTTTCAACGGTGGTTTGTTGAAATTTAATTTTTTGTTTTCGGTAGTGCGGCAAATAACTTCGAAAGAGATAGATAGCAAAACTATTTCTAACTTTTTTGAAGCGAAATTGCGGCGCGCCAATGTCGCGGCGATTTGAAGGGTAAAATGCTAGTTCGATGAAACGAAGACTATAGAAAAATGTGTAACGCGAAAAAATGTTTGGGGTCTGTGTTATATGAAGAAAAACCTTTTGTAGATCCACGTCTATTTTCTTTTTATTTTTAAGATAAGCCACGGATAGACATTTTATTTATACTTATACGTTCAACATTTAACAAGATTATAAATATTAGGATCAAAAGGATCTGATATACATTTTTCAAAATTTAACAAGATATTTTCAAAATTATGCAAGTAGCCCCAGTTCACGGTAACTGCTATGTCTGGATATGTTTTTATGTATGTGTAGTATAGGTAACACAGTAAAATTTATATTGAAATGTGTACTTTAGGTTCTTTCAAAAGCGCAAACTGTTGGAACACTTGTAACAAACTAGCTATTCTGATTCTGAGTAGATTGTATTCATGCGCATTACAACTGAAATACTAGACAGGACAGTGCATCTTACACTTTTGAATAACAATCGTGTCAAAAATGTTTACACTTTGTACAATGGGGCACGATAAATACACCTAATATAAAAAAAAAATTGGTACATGCACGTACTGAAGTTATAATCGAAAAAAATTGAACATCTACTGTAGTGTAAATGAAATTGCGATTTTATTTATTTCCATTTTGAGTTGTCAAGAAAATTATATGCTTCGATTCAATAAATAGTTTTTAACTGTCCGCTACTGAAAATAAAAACAAAGTTATTGGTTTCGATTCAATTTTTGAAAATCAAGTTTTCGTCAGGTCTCGACATTTTGGAGTCCTAGGAAGTTAGTCTGACTCGTTTTGGAAGGCCGTCCGTATGAATGTCTGAACAATTTTTGTCGTACGATATCTTTAGAGCAAATCAACTGATTTAGATCCTGTTTGCGACATTTGAAAGGATTTATCGAGACATAGATCTTACTAGACTGTGGAGTTAACCGGTGAAGTAGTTTCAAAGTTATTCAAAGAATAAAAATAACATTTTTTTAAGTTTTTGTCTCATACCTTCTAATCTACTTGATTGATTAGTCTTAAAATTTTATCAGATTGAAGTTTTGAATTGCTCTTTCAATTGCCCGTACAAAAAATTAAAAAAAATTGTACTATTAAATAGTAAAAAAATAAATAAAATAATTGAAGTCCAAACTAGGATTTTTGAGTTCGAAAAGCTCAAAAACACATAGAGCTCGAAAACAAAGGCAAGTGTCATGGTTGGTCCGAATGATCGACCGTTGTTCAAAATATTTGGTTGCATAACCTCACATACTGGTATCTATTTAATGTAACGTATAATTTAGCACAAAGCTGGATGATTTAGGGTTGGCTCACCGGTAATGCGGTTTCTACATTTTTTTCTGTAGTTGATAAAATGCTTGCTCTTTCTCGTTCGAAGTTAATTTGATATAATATTTATTTGAATAAATTCGAATAAAGAAAAAAAGGTTTTTTTTATCTGAATGACTGCATATGCATAGTTTTATTTATATTTTTATTAATAGACATGTTTAATGATAAAATTTTATATTTTTTTCATGAGGGTAACGATGAGATTTCCATACATACAGATGTCTTGAAAATATTGATGAAATCTTCAAGTTATATATTTTCAAAACAAACGTGAAATTTCATTTTTTTTTAAATTAAAACAAATCAGTGAATTGATTTGTGTTATTAGAATTATCAGCTTCTAATCATACTATAACAAATACAAAAAAAAAACAAAAATAAATATATTTTTCAGTTCAGCATAATCTTCTTTCTTCATGAGATTTTTGTATCATATTTTTAAAAAAAGTTACTTTACCATAAATAAATTAAATTAGCGTAAATTTTTCTTCAAATCAAAATTAATTCTACGTCAAATTTGCGACTGCAAAGAAAAAGTTAAATGGAAAAATTAGTATGAAAATGAAAAATATTAAAAAATATGATTACTTTAGTAAAAATAGACATTATGTTGTGAATTCTAAATATAAATTTGTAAAAATTAATAAAGAAAAGTTATGATCATCCACATTTTCTAGATGTCCTTAGTTCGCCACCGTCGTACATATTGAGGTTATGTATTCTTGAATATTCGTTTACGACTCGTTTTCCTGTATATACAAATAATTACAAATTATGAAATACGTTATTAACAACATTGAAACAGTACACAACAATTAACACTCAATAGAGTTTATTTCTAACAATGTGTCGTATTATTTAATGATGTGCGCAGAAATAATTGATAGTGATGTTAATTTCGGGTACTGATGGTCCGAAATCCGAAAACACTTTCTAATTTCGCTGTTATTCGGGTGCATATTACGTTATAAACCCAAAAGGGGTTTACTTCGTAGGACCCGGAATTTTTTGAAGACTCGAACAATGTATAAACGGATAATTTATTTTATTTTAAAAATATAAAGGTTCGACAGTGGTATAAAACTGATTTTGAAATTATTTAGACCAGTAAAAAATGTCGCTACTGGAGGTTTGTACATTGAAGTGATTCGGAAAATGATTGACTTATTCATTAAATCTTCTACGCACCTCATCTACGACATACAATTTAATACCTTCTAATACGATTATACGGTCTCAAATATATATTTTTTTTCGTGTAAATATCTTAACGGGCAATCACCTCGCCCCCCCCCCCTAGGAAAAATATATCTCAGGCTATGTTGAATTCCTAACATCTTAGATGAGACGTTTAGAGCGCCTATAACTACAATGAAAAGTGTAAGAGCCAAAGATTTTTACTCATAAAATTAAAAATCGAAGAATGCTTTTAAATCATGACTTTTTTTTGGCAATAGCATTATATTTATTATTTGCTTTTTTATTAAGAAACGGTACTCAGATATTAATTTGCAAAATTGATCTTGAGATTAGTCAAGCCTTTGTTTAAGTGAAGTTTTTATGGACCGTGTATTATAAAACCCAAGCGTCCACATTGTAAGTCTATAATCTTCAATTCAGGGCTGACCTGAGACAAAAAAATTACTGGGGAAAAATAAATCGAGCGACTTTTCTTGTTATGATATGGTCCGGCGACCCACCAAGAATTTTCCTGGTACTTCCCTATTCGTAGCTAGGAGCTGGCCGCGGGGGTAATCTCCAGGGACACAAACTTCAAAGGGTCACACGAACAGACCCGCAGCCTGCATGTATTGTTTCTCTTGCTACAAAATCAATTTTGTGGGTCGCCAAATTCAAATCTTGCTCTGGACGTTCATGTCCGCTCTCTATGGCCTGATGAGCTTTCTACAATCTAATCTTTCAGAACTGGTTGGGTATTAAATTGTATGCCGGTTATCAAAAAAAAAATGATTAAAATGATTACCTTCATCAATACTTCTAACCGCTTCCGTCAGGTCCCCGCTGGCGTACTTAAGGATGACGTACATTAGTGGCATCATTTCCCAAGGATAACTAAAGGTGTCTAGTAGTCGATGACAATAATTTAATACAACTTCCACGTTGTGTTCTGAAACAAAATTAAAAGCATCTTAATAAAGAACACTTATATATACGAAAACAATGGCTACGTAAATTAAAAAAAAACAACAATTTATAGTAGTTGTATCTTCACCATGTTTTTATGTAATTTAGTTTTTTCTGATGGACAACAAAATCGTTATGGTTAAAGGTTGGCCCTACATTGGATTCGTGTGATCCAGGGTCGGCCGACATCGGAAGAAAAGCAAACAGCAAGATTATAATATAGATGCTTACTTTGAAAAGGGAAGCCCGATTTCCTTTTCAATGTAGCCACGTACATTATAATCTTGGTCTTAGCGTTTGTTCCGATGTCGGGAGAAATACGGATCCAGTGTAGGTGCAGTCTTCTTTTTTATTGATTTAAAAATCGTCTTTTTTTTAACAGTGCAAATGCACCGCTTTTATAACCGCTAATCTATGACCAAACCACAGGTGAAATAAAATTATAACATTGTTGTCAATTTCCAGTTTTATATTTTATCGAAAAAATAGACTCAGTCGATACGAATATGAATTAAAAAATGTTAAGTGTGTTAGACATCAAACAACAGATGTGTACCTCGCTTGGAAATTAATGGGCTTTAAATATTTAATTTACCATGCGCTGCGAGGCTCCCACATCCCTAAATTCGACCCTGACTATGACATCGCTCCGTGAAAGTTAGTATCGGCAATGTGTTTCGCGGCCCGTTAAAAAGAATCGTACGTAGTCAGGCCCTGTCCACGCGACAGCAATGATGGATTATCTGCTCTGATGTTGATCATATGATTATAGCCAGTTTTGTAATGTACATATGTATGTTCGTTTAGTTCACAGTGACCAATCGTATTGCCTCTAGCGTACCGTTATGCCACGCCTTAATGGCTTCTTCTCGATTACTATTGGTCCGAATAAAGATAATATCAAGTTTTTTTTATTGCATCAAAGTGCAATTTAAAGCTTGTATGTGAAACTATTAGGACATGATTGATGTGTGTATTTCCTTTTTTTTTTGGTTACTGTATTTCCGTTTCTGTGTCGTCGTGACGTTGATCATTCGCCGTCGTTGTTTTGTTTTCAATTCTTTTGTTTTGTCATAATACTTTCACGATTATGAAATATTATTTAGATTGCGAGCAAATAATTACTTTATTGTCTGCGCTTGTCAATATATTTACTATGTAGAACAATGCTTGAGGCGTGACCCTCAGGGAGCCGTAACTTTTAAGTTAAGGGGTCGTAACAGACCTATGCTGGGTTGCAGAAAGGATTGTCAAATAATTTGATTTTACAATGACTTTAGATTGTGAACACACATATTTCTTTATAAGAAAAGCATTCTAGAAAAATCATTTAAAACAATCAATTATTTTGCATTATTTTTACTTCAAAACGACATTTTTCTACGCATTTTAATCACAATTTGACTTTAAAAACGATGTTCTTCTGTGTAGATCGAGCATATTTTGTTTTTGTGCGAATACAATCTAATGTTGTACATGACAGGGAGTTTGAGTACGACATTAGACTGCTCTTGGATGTATGAAAACTGTAATTTTATTATCACAATCTAAGGTCATTGTCAAGTCAAATTATTTGACAATCCTTTCTGCAACTCAGCACTAGTTTAGGTTACTTTGAATCTTAATCAATTTCTCAGTGGAGAACTCTAAATTAATACCACCACCGTATCCGAATTTCACTAGGTAGGTATGCGTAACTAAGAGATTTTTTCTGTTTTTTTTTTTGTAATCTGATTTAGGGAGCCTTGGGGGTACAATATTTGAGAAGCACTAATAACTGATGTACAATATTTAGAAAAAGAAATGGTAAATCTTTGATAGTTTAATCTATACTCGGTATTATAACAGATAAGTTAAATTTTGGCTAAAATGGTTTTGAAATTTTTGGGTTCCTCTACCACTCGAAACGTTTTTAGAATGACCAATCGGATTATCTAGAAATCTAGAAATGGGCTTAAAATAATTGAAAAATTAACGAAATTGTTTCCAAATTAAAATTTTGTCTGTATACAATACGAGTACAATCAAGTTTATATAGTAAGACATCATTTATTTAAAGAATATTGCATTTGAAATGAGACATAAATTAATTAATTAATTTACTATATGAAAGTAAAGGTGAATCTAAAATTTAAATAAAATCTCTCTATATATATGTAGATATATATACCTATAACAATTCTTTTCTTTGTTTTAGGAGTACCTATATATTTTTATATGGTTCGCATGCGTTCTTTAAGTCCGGCGCTGATGACCTCAGAAAGAGCGTTTTAATTTGTTAGAAAAAAAGCTTGCGAAAGAAGGTAGGTACTTTTTAATAGTTCAATTAGTGATATAAAATTACTGGTTATTTATGATAATAACCATTTTTAACCGACTTCAAAAAAGAAGAAGACGTTCTCAATTCGGTTGTATGTTTTTTTTGTATGTTATGCAAGTACTCCGCCAATTATGAACCGATTTGAAAATTTCAACGCCATTTTATTCAGAATGCTACCGAATTGGTACCATATAGTTTTTACTAAAATCGGTTCATCCGTTTTTAAATGACAAAAAAAACATATTTTTTATGTTTGTCACCGATGTTTTCGTCAATTGTTAACCGTTTTTTATAACTATTTCCTTATTTAATTTTACTTAACTCGGTTCAGTAGTTCTTAAAAATGTGCGAAATCAAATCCACTAAAAAGTAAAAAATAAAAAACTTAAAAAAAATATTAACCTCCTTCAAAAAAGATGAAAATAATGAAATTTTGAGGCCGGCGCCAATTTAATACAAGTAGATATTTCAAAGTTTTAGTAATTAAATTGACGCCGATCTTAAAATTTCATTATTTTCAGCTTTTTAGTGACTCTTTTGAAAGAGGCTAATATATTTTTTAAAAGTTTTTTATAGTTGAATAATTAGCCAGCTACTTAACCGGCTATCTAAAAAACAACATGATGGTTTCAGGTTTCTGTTTCTCAGAGCAACAAAAAACAAAACAATAGAGCAATTTTCAAAAGTAGAATCGAAAGAATTAATTAAATAATATAATTTATATTTATGCAGATACTTATAATATACTTATATTATAATATACTTATAATATAATAGTTATAAAATTAAAATCTCGACCGGAAATCACAATCATGCGCAAACTTTCCGCACACAGCCTTGTATAGTATAATAATAAATAGCCGTGGCTGTATTTAAAATAAAAAAACTCGGTTATTTAACCGCTTATTTACCCATTTACATCACTAAATTCAAGATTTAAAAAAAATTGTTAAAAGCAGAGTTTATGAAAAATGTGTAGGTAGGAAAAAATATTTCAGTTATTGAAAACAATAAATAAACACTTTGAGAAACCATCTTGGATTTATCCTAACCTCAAATAACAAGATTAAGTATGTATTTAATAGGTCGTCGGAAACAGTTGTCAATTAAACTAAACTACATCAATTCAACTAATTAACAACTACTATAAGCAAACCCGTCTTTATAGCTCTGAGGGTGAATATAGTTGATTTAGTTTGTAAACAATAAAACCGTTAATAAATTAACTCGCATCAAATCCCATAATAAATATTCATTACAGTAGATTTTACTGAAATTATGTGAATTTAATATAATTGAATTGCATTATACAACGCATTAATTTATTTTATTTACCTACAATTTTATAGAGAAAATATTTGCGTACTAAAAAAGTTTTCACAAAACACCGTTTTTGTCGACCCATGCTAAAGGTTAAAAAACCCGGGTCGCAGTGCCAAAACCCTGCCGACAATATAGTGTATTTGCTTATATAGGCAGTGCAGTGGCTTTATTACGCGAACTTAAGTTGGTTTTTGGGCAAAATAAAAAATTCGACTTCTTATTACACCTCTTAAAATAACATTTTTTTTCTTAACTGCAATATTATTATCAATCTAACGTCTACACCGAATTAAATACACCCTTGAATAAATAAGTCACTTTCTACAAATTAGTGTTTTCAAAAAATTTGTAAGTCCGGTCCTGTTAGGCCGATCTTATTATAATTTTAGGGACACTTTTTAATTGCTACTAACGTGTTAAATGTCAATTTTGTAACGATTCTGAGAATTTTTTCGGTATTTTGGGGCCCAAAAACATTTTTCAACCCCTAAAAACTACCCTTAAAATGGCCCGATTACGCCCATTTTAAATAGGCTTCTGGCGATGATGGATTTCAATACGTGGATCAAATTTCGTTAAAATCAATTAAGTCTTTCGAAAGTTATTGCCCGTACACATATATATATATATATATATATATATATATATATATTTGCATATATATATAAACATTTTCAAAAATGGTGCCAAAGTGTTTAGGAGGTTATGAAACGTCGAGAAATTTTGGTCCGGCCCCTAGGTCCCGCCATCCGACCAACGCCAATAGTGTATATTGCCATATGGCAAATACACTAAAAAGGTGTTAATTTACCAATTAAAATATACGTTTTCCGTTTCTAACTGGCTTATTGAAATAGGAATATTTTGCGACTTAGTGGGAGGGGAGCGCCAAGTCGGAACCGACGAGACGTGAGGCTGCAATCTAAAAGTTTTCACTCTCATCCAAGCGCGCCATCAGATGTTTCATGTCAAAAATAAATGTTTGTGAACTGTTCCATATTGGGAAAAGTTTGGTAAGTTCTGGCCAGTGGCCTAGACGAGGCATAAGTAGGTACAAATGTTTCCATTTTATTCTGTCTCTTCGTCACTTGCATCAGTCATATAAATTATTTCATATTAGCTCCTTGATACAAACAATTCACGCTAGCTTGAGCTGCGCGAGTATTTTTAATACAGTTGTACCTATTTATACGTGTATATGTGTATAAAAGACGTTCGTAAATACTTTTAAAAGGCCGCACTTGGCAAATGGACGAAACAGAACGTATAGTTTATAGCTTCTTTTATAGACTATTTTGTAGATATAGAGGTACCTACACAATGTGTTTACAGCTGCTTCTTTAAGACAACACTGGGTACAATAAAGATCCGTACAGATCGGGTGCGAATTTTAGCTGCGATCATAGACATATTAATATTATCTATAGTAGAGGTGCAAATCGTACGTGAGTGTCACGACGTGACACGCCGTGAGTGTGACTGTTTCATAAAAATCGTGAGTGACTGTGAGTGAGTGTGATTAAATAAAATATACGGATACGTGAGCGTGCGTGAGTGGAAAAAACTTTTCGTGAGCGTGAGTTGGCGTGAGTGAAAAGTTAATTTGTTTATTGTAGTTGTGATGTGTAAACTGTAACGTATATTACATAAAATTACAAAAATTCATTGTAGTACTTTACAGTTGACAAACACATAACCTGATCCTATTATAATATGAATTATAAAGTTACGTGAGCTGCGTGAGTGTGATTGAACGTACGTGAGTCTCGAAATATAATTATTATCGTGCGTGAACGTGCAGAGTGAGTGTTGAAACCTAGCCGTGAGCGTGCTTGCGTGATTTAGAAAAATAGTTGCAGTGCGTGAACGGACGTGAGTTGAAAATGATTTTCGTGAGCGTGCGTGTTTGTGAACAATATACTACTGTCGTTTGCACCTCTAATCTATACTATGATTATAAAGAGAAAGATTTGATTATTTGTTTGTTCCGAATAAACTCAAAAACTAAATAACCGATTTTAAAAACTCTTTAACTAATAGAAAGCTGAAGCTCTATTATCAGCGAGTAACATAGGCTATATTTTAAGATAGTTTTGGACTTCACTACAGTTGTCGCTGCCAAGTTCCGTTTCAATTGCGTGCGAAGCCGCGGATAGCGGCTAGAAATAAACTTAGAGCAACTAGACCAGCACTTGGCGACCTGCGAGCCGTATACATCACGTGGGTTTTGTATCCGTTTTTGTGGCTCTTCTCCAAGGTCTAATAAATGTTGTTAAGGGGACTGTTCATCAGCTATTCAATATGCCCCCTTTTCACCCCCCTAGCTCTACTCTTGGATGTGTATGTTCATGTAAAACGTTTCGAAAATCCAATTTCTATGATAAAATCCTTACCAATCTTTGATGTTACTGCTCCAAAACAAATTAGAATATGTACCATTTTTTCCATATGACAGTTAATATTACAGTTCATTTTATCTAAATAAACGATTTAAAATCAGATAAAAACGAGAAAATTAGCATAAGTTTTATATAAATTTTTGTAGAGAAAAATCAGATTTGAAAAAAAAAATTTTGAGGAAACCAAATTTTTCAATATTTTTAACATACGTCTGTAAAAAAAACTTAAATTGTTAATTTACCTTCCTGTAATTCGAAATCTCGTAACGCGCTGTAAAGAAATATTGATGAATATCGTTTTTTGATTAAATTTTTAGGGCAAAAATATATGTTTTATGAAGTTTTTCAGAATCAATTTTGAAGGTGTGTTTTAAAATATTTGAGGTTAATTTTTTATAAGTATTATTCTGAAACTTTTTGAAGATTTTATTTCAATAAATATTTGCATATATGTATAAAAAATTATCTTTTAATCACGCCAAAGAAGTATAACTTCAAACGCGCATACATATGTACACGCAGCAGCGTTGCCAGATGTCTCGATTTTTGCGGGACGTCGCAATTTTTAGCCCAAAATTAAATGTCCCGGGCGGGACAGACTAAGTCCCGCTTTTCGATGATTACTCAACTGCCTAACTACAGGGTAAACCAGACAGTTGTTGTTATTAGTATATAGTAAAGTAACGTATTTTCATTAAAATACATTTTGGATATCTGTTGTCATGTAAACTTAATTTGGAACTCAACTAAAAGGATTAGTATTTAAAAACTACTGATTATATACGTTTTTTTAGTATGTCGAGCGTTCGACGAAAGAATACCGCTTTTTACTCTGAGGGTTTCAAAGTTGCCCGAAAAAAAATATGGCCACGCCGACACGCACCCACTTTTTAACATTATGGTTCTCTAACTAAAGCTTTACAGCTCTGTAGGGGCCGCGTCTGAAACTTTGAGAAGCACTGTTTTAGGTACATATATTATTTACACCTGGGTACTAATAAAGCAGCTGAATGTAGGTATCTTTTTTAATTTTGTTGTCGTTGAAGCTGTTAAGTGGCGGTTAATGGTTTTCGATTACTTGCCAAAACTTCACACATCATCATTAATATATACAACGCTCGCTATAGGATTACTATAATGGCGTGATTCTGCATGAACTATAAATCTACTTATAATAAAGTTACAAAACACTGTTTTCATGGGTGTAAAATTTGAGTTATGTTTTCCTACTCGTTATATATTTTACCTGGCTACTTTTCAGATTGGAAGTTAATCTTTGTGAAATAACTAGAAAATGGAAAATTGAATTGTTATTTTTTTAAACGAGTACTGAAATACCTTTCAAATAAAGTGCAACATGACCACTAGGCTTGCCAACTTTAAAATACAAATTTGCGGGAAATAGTGATTTCAAATGCGGGACAAGGGTTTAAAAAGCGGGATCCAACTAATTTTATTTAGAATACAAAAAAACGTGAAATTCAGGATGAGAAGTAAAATAAAACATCTTGTTATAGATTAATAATAGTCAATATTTACTAAAAAAACAGTTATAGTGTAATTTAGACTTTATTATGAAAACTATAAATTACTTTTTAAATGAGTATTTTTCTTGGCATTTTGCACTTTTAAGGATTTCTTTATTTTTATGTACAAAATTGTAAAAATCGTAAAAAGCGGGATAATTAGCGTCCCGCACACATCCTGAGCGGGACGTCTCGTTAAGGGTATGGGGCCATTCATAAAATACGTTCGCATACAAGGGGGGGGGGGAGGGGTCTTGCTGAGTGTGACAAGATGTGACAAGGGGGGACGGGGGGTTTACAGCAACGTGACGTTCGCTGTTCATTAAAATATTTTATAAAAGATATTTATTAATTTATTCAAATTTTATTATAAAAACTAAATAAATATTTTTAATTTTCAAAATTTGTGTACTATTTTTTGAAATTTATTATATTTAGGGGGGGGTCTTAGTTTTTGTGACGGAATATTTACAGGGGGGTCACAGAAAGTCTGACACTGTGTGACAATAGGGGGGGAGGGGGTCAAAAAAAGTTGATTGTAGCGTGACGTATTTTATGAACGGCCCCCTATCAGAAACGGGACGGGACGTATAGCGGACGGTTGGCAACCCTAATGACCACCCATCTAAAAAAATTGAGTTTGTAACAAAACTCGCGTAGAGAGGGTTTCGTACCATTCCGTTTTCCGTGAGAACCTTAAAACAGGATTTTCGTTTAGGTTTTCCTGTAAACTATGAGCGAGACCTTATATAACTCGTTTATTTTGGTTATGCGTCCGTGATTGGGTCATCTAACTCCATGTATGTACCAAATTACAACTTTTTTAGTCCAGTAGATTTGAAGAAAATAAGCCGTCACATACGGACAGACGCGAAAGTGATTCTATAAAGATTAATTTTATGTACGGAACCCTAAAAAAATAACCGCAATATGCCAAAAAAATTATAGACTCGAAGACTTTAGAGCAAGGGTACAATCGAGATAGAGATTTGAAATTTTTGCTACATTTTTTTAAATTTATTTATTTGAGCCCACATAAAAGTTTCATATTCAGAAGTGATCACGTATTAATTAAGGTTTTCTATCGAAACGCATTGGAAATATAGATCGCACGCCGCTGTTACGAAACCTTTCGAAAATAGAACATTCGATACGCATCAGATACAGAGTAACTCATTCGAAACAAAGCCGAAAGTTAGTTTGTTATTAAAAAATAATAAAATTTATATTTCTCAGACAAAATATAAAATAGTTTGTTTATATCCAAACGGCCGCCTTGAACATTCGTAAGGTACGTACATTAATTATATTGAATATTTGATTGGGCCAATTTATGAACGTCGACCGTTCATCGCAATTTAGCAGCGAAGTTAATAAGTAATAATATTCCACGAAAAGAAAGAGAACGAAAATGTATGTATTATGTGCTGTTGTAGGGTCGTAAAAAGGTTTCTTTTTTTGTCCGCTTTTGGTTTTGTTCTTTTGCTCCGACTCAGAAGAAGCGTTTATTATTATTTAGTCAGTGTGGCTACCAGGGATGTATTTGTAAAATTTACGCTCCGATCAAAGACGATTTGCCATCTCCCTTTCAGTTTCATTTTTACTGCACCTTAAACATTACTTCTGATATCTAAACGTAATTTACAAATAAAAAAGTTTGTAATAATTCCGTTTTTAAAAAATATTTTTACGGTTGATGTTCAAACTATTTTAAATAGTTTGAACATCAACCGTAAAAATATTGTTTGTTTAACTCAAATTTATATTTAGATGTGTATTTTAACTTTTATATCTACTTGATCAAAACATTTAATAGTTATAAAGCTTGAAAAAGTCCCAAGCAAGGGACGAAACGTCGCTATAAATAACATATAAGTGTTTACTGAAAAAGTCCTTTTTCCCGATAAATCATTTTTATATTAATTACCAAGGACAAAAAAGAAAAAAAAAGTCAGTGATTTACAAATATTTAAATATTTGTGTGCCTACAAAATGTATGAAAAAGAGTTCCGGAAAACTCTAATTTCTATGAAACACCTTATTCAAAATAAACTAGAAGTATACAAATATCTCATTTGATAGCGAAATTTTTATATAAGTATTATTTAATCATAAATGACTTAAAATCGGGTAAAAATTTAACCGGTTAATTATCCGGTTATTTATTTTTTTATATCATTACATTATCATCATCACATAGCTAAGCGATGGTGACTGGCCGACGGACGCGGCGTTTGTGCCATCCTCGCAAGTCTACCGATCCCTTTTTCGCCATGCGACGAATACATCCCTGATGGATGCTTGTACAGTTTGCTGTAGACACTTTTATTTCTCGGTTATTATAAAATGATCAGTAAAAAACTCCTTAAGAGTTTTTAATAGTCTTACATATTGTTCATTTTCATAGTATTAATACTATCAAAGATTTTTTATTGCCCCCCTCGCTTTCACTAACTTCAGTGACTAAACATGTATTTACCTATGGTGTCTCAGAAGTAAGACTGGATGCGTTTTACCCGATTATTAAAAAGCAAGGATTGTGATTTTAGCAGTCTATGGAATAGTAACTATTATTACAATAATATGACTGAGCATTGAGATACCGTCAGATGTGATCAAAAAAGACCGACGATTATATGCAGGTTACATTTCATTCTACGGTACATTTATGTTGGCAACAGTGGAATGATAGTTTTAATAACTTTAAAACTAACTAGACCCTACTTACTATTTTGTTGTAATACGGACTTTTTCATTTATGTCCTATTGTAAATTTTATTTTAAAACAAAAATTTTAATTGGATGCCAAACATTTACATTGTGAATGTTATAAACGTATTTGGGGGTAAAAATGTGTTATTGTTTAATTCCAAGATTTTTCAGTGTCAGTTTTATCGAACAGGATATATTTGATTAATTCTCTCGTCTTGAAAGTTACTTTTTTAATTTTTTTGATTCACTCTTATGCGCCTTAATAGACTCTGTTTACATAGTTTTTCGCACATTTTTCAAATGATTTCCTAATTGCTCATTATTTATTAATTTTTTCATTTCTGATTTGAAATTGCAATTTTTCATTTAAAACTCTTCCGCAATAAAAAAATATCATTGCGATAATGGCCTTAGCTGCCGATTCGCATATTTCGTTTTTTTTAAATAAAAAAAATATCATTTGTTTTGAAATTAAAATGTCAAAACAGGCAGTTACCGTAGTGATACAATAATTTAAATATTGTAACTTTGTCTCAATATAATTCGTTAATTGTAACAGAACTTCTGTCAACTTAATTTTCCAAATATAATTCTTAGTTTTAAAGCAAGAAATAATAGTTTAAAGAAACTAAAAAAACACGCTTTAATAGCAAACCAAACTAAAAATGGTAGTATTTAACAAATTTCAAAGAAATCAAAAGACAGAGTATTGATATTATTTGCAATAAATAAAATTTTTAAAGTAGGTAGGATAGTTACATAGTTCTCGTTAAATATAAATGACAATTTTGATATTGTCATTATAGGTTAACAAAAATTTGAACAGTTCGCCAGCTGATGTCATTCCCGCGCTTATACGTTGATTGATCAGATGGAACGAGGCAACCTCTGTAACGTACTAATCTTGGTATAGCGCGAATGATGTCGTTTATAATGTTATAAGCGATTTCTACTGTATTATATAAATATTAACCTCTTGTTTCTTACGTCGAGCCAACATATTATTAAAGTTATTGTCAGTGTTATGATCGACAATAATTTGTAGAAAATAAACGCCTGTGAGGCTGTCAAAACGTTAAGCGAACAAAGCATTAGGTACAATTTTAGAGTCGGGACTGGATTGATGTCAGCGAATGTCATTTCTGGACAATTATTTTCAGATGAGTAAATTTTATGATTTTGGAAGTTATTATAGTTGTTAAACTGAACTCTGTATGTATATATTTATATGTGCTCTCGTCTGTCCTCCTCCCACTCACAAATCGATCTCTGTTCACCCTGTATATAACGTAAATCGGAAGTTTGTACACACATCATTGATTTTGCATTTTTTTTTTTGTAAATGGCGACATTTTGTATGCAGCACTTAAAAAAATGCATAGATCTAGGAAACGTTAACACTGAAAGCTAAGTGAATGTTTCTGGCGCCCTTGTTTAAGAAACAAAGCAGTTATTTATACAGGCTGTTCCTGTAAGAAGGTATCTGTACTTATGACAGACGTCGTATTGTTTGATTGAGAGTGACCCATAACCTCAAAACATTTAGAGAGCTGACCAAGGAGGATTGGACATAGACGAAACTTGCTACTTCCATGACACATCAGATTTCACCTAGAAGAAAATTTAGGAGGAGGCTTAGTAAAGATATTTTTTAACCACTCCCTAATAAAATAGCTGCTTTACATGCATGTATGATCTATTACGCAGTAGTGCGGTAAAGTAAAACTAAAGAACGCGATGTAACCAATTCAACAGTAAATTTCATATTAGTTAGGTACCATTAGAAGTAAGTTCCTATATGTCAAATAACAGCAAGCGCGTGAATAGCAATTTTCATAAACAACGTAACAGAAGTGAAGTTTGTTTTACAATCGAAAAATGTACTGAATATTACGTGACAACCGGTTATTTTGTAGAGGGTTTGTGCAAAAAATATCATCTCTGTTTTGTGTGTATTGATATTACGACTCGTGTGACTGTTAAAACTCGTTTTTAACATTATGTCACTCCTTGTCGTAATAAACTCAATTGCGCAACAAGATATAAGACCAGATCAAAAAGACAAATTAAAAGTAATTATATAGTGGTTCGCAAAAGTGGGATTTTCGGCAATCGAAAAATGTAAACCCGCGTGACGGAAAGAGAAAATCGTGTATTTGCTAAGTAAATAAATGATTTTTTTTAGAATGTAGCAAAATCTAGAATATAATTTTTTCTGAAATTTCTAATCTTAGTGTGGTCATAATGTCTGTAACGAAACACCCTCGCTGTAATACACATATTATGCAATATCACATATTCACGTTCAAAGCCTGATAGCCGTATTAAAGTTTAATGGTGCCATTGCAAGGATGGGTAGGGTGTTCTTTGTAGCACTTAGCCCCCACACAATATATTGTCTAAAAACGTGGAACATTCACTGTATGTATTTAATTCGTCGAGTACCTCACGCTTTTAAACGTTTGTATAGAACTGAGAAAAATGTATTGTCCACTTTTTGGCGCGTTGATATAATTGCGTTTTTTAGATTTTTTTAAAATTAAATCTTATTTTTTAACTAACGAACGGTCATAGAAATTATAGTCCACGTTTTTATAATTATGAACTTAAATAATTAAATACCAGTTTTTCCTATTTAGTATTCCACAATTACAACTTGTCTTTAAAAAGTTTTTTTTCTAATATATTTTATCATTAGATATGTGTGCGCTCATCCTATCACCCCCAATTCGTCACTATCACAAGATGTTTTGCCCGTTAGGTTCGTGAATCTTAAGTCCATTTAGTGACGACACATTTTCACATCATCAACACGACCGCTTCTGTTATACGATTTTTATTTCCATTTTTCAACTTGTTATATGTATTATTATATTACATATCAGAACATTGTAGTGTCATTAAAATTAGATACGACAGCAATATTCCAAGTCAATTGGACATTTGTAAGATGGTGAAAACTGAGTTGCAAGATTTTTTACATACAACGTGAATGTCAAGCTAATATAAAAACATAAAAGAGTTTTTAACATGTTTGATCGATTTGTTCCTACAGTCAATCGCAGATTTGTCCTTGAAAAGTTTCTGACCTTTTCACTACGTAGGTAACTGTAATTACTCTAATTGAAAACCAGTCTCAAACTTGTCCGACGCAGTGTTTACAATATACTAAAAACAAAACAGATAACCTCAAAAACTTTCGATGACCCTATGCAGTTCTATTGTAACCCAAGGTTATTAGATACAGAGATGACTTCGTTCCGTTAGATAGTAGTGGGGGGTTAACTGTTAATTGATATTGCGTGGTTGATAAAAGTATTGAACGGTCTCCCGGCTAACGTCATTCATTAACGAAGTAACTTGTGTACCTAATGACCTCGATTGTGATCCAATCGCAGAAATTATCCAATGCGCATGCCTCAGATTAGAAGTTCGCATTCCATCCGCAAACTTTTCTGATTGTCAGCGAGTGGTTTGCAAATCTAACAACTGACAATTAGGGATTTGCATACTTCTGACGTCCGCGTATGGTATTGGAGTTCTATAGGAACTTGCACACGCTAATTTCGAATATTAATGGTAATTATAATAGCAGTAAATAATTTTATATTACTCATTTGTTTAACCAATTGCCGGTGAAATTGACTAGATGAAGTGTCCGAACGACAGGGGCGTAGCTACCGCCGTATATGCCGTATCAATTATACGGGGCTCCCGGGCCACAGGGGCCCCCAACGTGTGTAAGCAAAAATTAATAAAAACTTCCCAATTTTTTTTTTATTTCAAAAATGACAAAAGTCAAAAAAGCAATTTTTTCCCGCGTAAAGATTGCGTTCAAAAGTTGGCAATACCCTACATCGGTTATCGCGGGCTGCGGGATTTCCCCGTTTAAGTCATTTACTTCAACGGGGGAAGGGCCCCCAAACAAATTTTTATACGGGGCCCCGCCAAGGCACGCTACGCTTCTGCCGAACGATAATATATTTATCGCTTTGTGTGAAAGGAGACAATAAATTATTTGAAAGTTTTGTCATCCTTGATTTAACTACTGGTTCAACAAAGCATATAAATTTCAACAACATAAATGTCATATTCTGACATAAAATAATAAATTCCTATTTTTATGTCATGAAAATATGTTTTGCGTGGCGATTGCAAGACTCAACTATTTTATAATTTGATTGACTCAAAGAACGCCGGCTGATTTAATTGTTAGTTTCGATACGAAAGTTTGAGTTTCATTGCAAAGCTTCACGTTTCAACATCAATTAAATTGCCCAGTCGCAACGAAATCTGCTCAGAAACAAAAGTTGGAACTTATTAAACATAGATTTCATTGATTATAACTTGATAATTTGTCAAGTTAAATTAAGATCGGATGAAAAGCAGGGATGGCAAAACAATTGGAGAGCTACTTGAAAAAAATATGGTGGTGGATCAGTTGAATTTATTTCATTTGTAGTCTTTGCGAGAACCGTGATCTATGATCCAGTTATTTTTGGCAAGGCCCGTCTAAAAGTCGCGGCGAGACAAAATGTCAAACTGATCTTGAAAACTTTCTCACTATAATCAAGATACTTCAACAGGTGTGTATGTTACCATAAATATTATGTAGAATGATATCCCAGATTTTAATGACGTCACAAGTATTTGCATTCTCCGGCCTTCATACTGTTTAACATGGGTTTTCTAAATCGAGGAAGTGAAACTTAAGACATTTTTAAAATTACGAATATGAATATGAATATTTATTTGTAAAAGAGACTTACAGAGAGTCTATTACATTGTCAAGTAAAAAAAATAAAATAGTTACAAGTCATTCAGACTGTAGCAGTTTTTGCCTAATAAAAACTTTTTTAATGCGCACGCAAATTTGTTGTGATCTTTTATATTCACTAAATCATTTGGGATCATATTGTGCACTCGTATAATGGCGTTATACTTCTTTTGGCGCCTTATGAAAAAATTATGCCCGCGTACCCTGTAAAATCAAAATTAACGGGACGAAGTTGCTCGCAAAAAAGGCTACCGGCAGAATAGAGGTAGTGACCATCGACTTACACTTGTGGACATGTCTTCGCCATATATCGTTGTAGTTGTTTTCCAGTTCAGTGAGTATGGTAGAGGTCATGTTTGCAATAGCTAATCTCACTCCAGTTCTTTTATTATTTAATTTCAATACACTATTTGCGCATGCACAATAAAAAATAGTTTTTAATCAAGCTATAGATGTATAACTTCTAATGCGCGTGCGTAATTTTATACACTTCTGGTTTTTGTTTTAAAGGAATGAAATCACGGTAAAGAAATCATCAGATGGTCGTGACTCGAGAACAAGTAAGGCTAAACCTTGAAGAAAGATGTCTGCAATATACAGTGGCGGTTTACACATTTCCCAAGTATAAGCTGTTAAATTTTTGCTGCCCTTATCTCTACAATTGTCAGTTCCTAGATTATTTTTACAATTCAATCATTTGGTTGAAATTTCACAAAAAAGAGTTTTTGGATATATTTTTGAGCTAAGCAACGCGCAATCATGTACGACTAATAAGACGGAATAATGTATACTACTTGAACAATAATGTACATTCGGTAAACGCAATCTCAAAAATCTTTTTGATTTCCGTAAGACGGCTACAAAAAATTCGGTCTCTTAATTTGCCATCCCTAAAATCTGCCGATCTAAACTGAAGCCTACTCAGCGTACTGGTAAAACCACCACTGGCAATATATCACCGACTATTTGCGCGCGTTAAAGCAAATGTCTTCCCAGAACACCAAATATCTCAATATGTGTGCAAGGAGACTATTCGGTGACCTGGGGAGGAATTTGTTTCAGTGACCGTACAGAGTTTTATAGAGACACTGATGTTGGATTACAGAAACCGTTGTCAAAAATTTCGATTGTGATCGTATACTTACTGCAGTTTTTATATACGCATCAGGAGCAGTCTCGTGTCGAATTCAAACTCCCTGTCATGTAGAACATTAGATTGTACTCACACAAAAACAAATGCTTGATCTACACAGAAAAAGATCGCTTTTCAAGCTAAATTTTGATCAAAACATCTAGAAAAAAATATTTTTTGTGGAAACTGTACAAAACAGGATACAGTTTAGAAAAAATATTTCAATCGATCAATTATTTTATGAGCAGGATCGATTTAAAATTCTACAATACTTTTCTTATGGAGAAATATGCATGCTCACAATCTAAGGCCATTGCCAAATTTTCTAATAATGCGTTTTGCAACAGAGCATCATGAAAGCAGCAAACCTTTCTCCGAGTCTTTGCCATACTTGTTCACGATCGATTTCAAATTTACCTGGTTTCGGTAGAAAAAAAACACGCTTTCGGTACAATTATTGTTTGAACGCTTAACTCTCCAATGGTGGCGCCTCTTATAGTGACAGACTTGGTAGCGTTGGATCTCTGAGATCCGTAAACGACAACCAATAATAATTGAGGAATTTTCTGTCTGTAATTTTTTCTGGGGAGATTTTATAAGGGACAAGCCTTATTTTTCAAAAATTCTTTATTAAAATTTGTACTAAAAACATTTACACTAAGTATTGTTTATAATACAGTCCAACCTCGATATAAGGAATCTGAAGGGAATTAGAAAATATTCGTTATATCAGGGAATTCGTTATATAGAAGTTAGGTTGGTCTAAGATTCGTTTTATCAAGGTAAGAAAACTTGTTTATTAACCTCAACAATACGTACTCATCTGCTTACCCTGTTATAGCGAACGATTTCCACTAATAAATGAAAACATAGCTTAATGAAAACACTGAATTTTTCATTTAAAAACAGTTTATACAGTTTTCTGTCACAAACACGAAAGAATTAAACCACAAATTAAAATGTATCGAAAAATCAACAATGTGGCAATGGTAGCTTGGTCTTCATTTTGTTTTTTAGGATTCTCGTCTACATACTTGATTTTTCGTTTCTCTGCGACGGCTAAGGAACACCTTTTTCTTTTCTCAGCCATTGCAAATTTAAATTTACTAACACAATTGACTACATTGCTTTACATCAAACAACACAGACTGTCTTACGATAAATTTAACGTGTCTCAACCTGTCGAGACATGAATTGTTGTTGTTATTGTGGAATTGTGTGTGATTGATTGGTAGGATTTGTTATGTAAAAGTTATAAGTTGACAAAAATCGTTATATAGAGGAAAATCATACTTTCCATTTATATTCTGCAATGATTGAAAATTCGTTATGATGACAGTTTTGACAAAAAGTATTCGTAATATAAAGGTTTATTTTGCATTAGCTCTTAAGGGCAGCTCTAGGGGATTTATAAAAATTCGTTAAATCGAGGAAATCGTTATATAGAGGTTCGTTATATTAAGGTTACACTGTATTACTTTTTGGTACTTTAGCAGTCTTTCGATGTTGGTCGCATGAATCTTTCAGATCCAGTGCCACCATTGGAGTATTAAAAATATATCAGGAAAATTGAGTGGTGTTCTAATTTGCACTGTAAAAAATGGGTGTAAAATTACATTGAAAGTTAAAGTAAAATTCTCTCAATTTTCTGGGTAATTGTTCATTATTATTTATTTTTACAAGGAGAACTGTATAAAAACTTGGACTTTTGCTGCGATTTTAAACAAATTTGGTGTTTATACATAAAGTAAAGTAAAATTACATACACTTATGTAGTTTTAATGTATTTTATGTGATTTTCCATTAAATTAGTGTAAAAATTTCATAACAAAATATGTAATATTGTGCAATATTGTAGTTTAGTATAATCAAGTGATTGTGTGTGAATTTAGGAATCTGTGAATCCCACGGTATAAGGTCATGTGACAAGCGTGTCTAGCGGTTCACGACACATGGCCTATCGGCCAACTTTGATGAGTGCACACAACATACACTTGCTGTCTAATACTGAGTATAAAAATTATATTCAAAAATCTTCTGGTATCTAATTTTACATTTAAATCTGTATTATTTTACACAAATATTACATTAACGTATGCAAAATTGTAGGGTATGGGTTAGGGGATTTTACACATATTTTTTGGAAAATCACATTTTTTTGTTTAAAATATTACATATTTGTATGCAATGTGGACTACACAACTATATGTAAATTTACAGGAAAACGTGTAACATTCCGTATGGTGTGTACGATTACCAGAATAATCGCATTATATGGACCAGCGATTATCCATGTAATCGGCCTTCTCAGTTTTTACAGTGTGGAGCAATTTATTTAATAGTAATAAAACAGAATGCCAAATCTCATTTGAGCAGAACTATTCACTGTAGATAATATTATGATAATCCGCACTAAAAAAAAATTAAAAGAAAAATTTTCGCGCAGTCATCTTATATGTATGTATATGGTATATATCGGTAGGTATGCAAGTACGATTTTTAAGCACTTGCAGCATATCCAGTCGTAAAGGGGGATGTAAAAGTCAACTGCGTGACGTTTACGATCGGGATTAGAGCATGTCTTTGTATTTGTTGTACATCGCGACTTGTTTACGATCGTTGCAAACCCACGCGCTAACCCCGCCGATAGATTTGTGCTCAAAAGGCGAAGCGGCTCAAGTCGGTTTCAGGGGCGTGTTTAAATGCCGTTTCCGAGACTCCGTCATTACAAACTCACGGTACTCAAGTTCTCATCCGCGGGAACTGGTAAAAAAATCATTTGGATTTTCAATTCATTATTAAAAAAATAAATTGAAGAAATAATGTTGATGCTCAAATCATGATCCTAACTGTTGTTGGGCTTCAGGTGACTATTTACCAGCTGTTCAGTATGCCCCCTTTTTTATCCGCTTTGCTGTGTCTTATGAGTAGTTGGATGTGTGTGCATGTAAAATGTACTTACTCACGTTTCGGAAATCTTATTAGTGTATTTGCCATATGGCAACATACACTATTGGCGTCGGTCGGATGGCGGGACCTAGGGGTCGGACCAAAATTTCTCGACGTTTCATAACCTCCTAAACACTTTGCCACCATTTTTAAAAATGTTTATATATATATATATATATATATATATATATATATATATATATATTTATATATATATATAGGTATATATGTGTGCGGGCTATAACTTTCGAAGAAGTTAATTTATTTTAACGAAATTTGGCACACATGTTGGAATACATTACCGCACGAAGCCTATTTAAAATGGGCCCAATCGGGCCATTTTAAGGGTAGTTTTTAGGGGTTGAAAAAAGTTTTTGGGGCCCAAAATACCGAAAAAATTCTCCGAATCGTTTCAAAATTGAAATTTAACTCTCCGGTAGTAATTAAAAAGTGTCCCTAAAATTTTAATAAAATCGGCCCGACAGGACCGGACTTACAAATTTTATGAAAACACTAGTTTGCAGATAGTGAATTATTTACTGAAAGTTGCATATAATTTGGTATAGAAGTTCGATTGATAATAATATTGCAATTAAGAAAAAAATGTTATTTTAAGGGCTGTATTAAGGAGTAAAAATTTTTTTTTACCCAAAAACCAACTTAAGTTCGCATAATAAAGCCACACTGCCTGTATTAGCAAATACACTATATTGTCGGCAGGGTTTTGGCACTGCGACCCGGGTTTTTTAATCTTTGACGTTAATGCTTCAAAATAAACTAGAAATATGTATATCTACCATTCTTTCGCATATGATATGTTTTTACAGTTTATTAAATCTAAATAAACGATTTAAAATCAGATAAAAACGAGAAAATTAGCGTAAGTTTTATACAAATGGTAAAAAAAAAAATAAATTTGGAAATTCTAGCAAGCCAAATTTATCAGTATTTTTAACATAAGTTTGTAAAAAAAAGTGTTGATTTGTCTTCCCGTAATTTGAAATCTATTGACGTGCTGTAAAGAAATATTGACGAATATCACGTTTTTTGATTCAGTTTTGTGGGCAAAAATATATGCTTTTTGAATCAACATTTCTCAACGCATTTCGAGCAATTTAACTTCAAAAGCGATCGTTTGATATCTAGAACTACCATTTGTTTTTGTGTATAGGCACAATCTGATTTTCTATTTGACAGAGAGTTTTACAACGACATTAGATTGCTACTAATTGGATAAAAACTGTAAATTATTATACAATCACACTCTAAGCTCATTGTCTAATCAAAATTCTTGACAGTTTTCTACAGCCCAGCACTATTGTTTTTGCCCTGATTTTTGATATTCTTGTATAGCACAAAAAATCTGTGACATAAGCCACTTTTCCCTGTGACGATGAGTATAAAAGCTATCACTTTTATATGTCTGATACACATTGAAAAATATAATGCTGATACTTTCTGATTTGTCTGCTAAAAGAATCAATTTATTTTCAATGTAATTAAAAATATATATATGTCCGGCTTTTCGTATAAATTTAATAGCCTTAGTAATGCTAACTATTTAAACTAAATATATATTATTTAAATTTTAATTCAAGAATTCCAGGATATTTATAGCCAACTGAAACTTGCAGGTTATATTTTTCCAGAATTTAAACTTCACTTGAATACATTTAAAACGTAAAATTAAATAAACGCAGTAGATGTTAAATAAAAAGCGCATGTAAAAATAAGAGTTAAAATTCGCGCTAAAACCTCAAGTTACGTAACCTGACGTTACTTCATTAATTTTCTTGTTACAGAAATAAAGAAATTTAAAAAAATGCATTATAATTAGCACAGTAGACTGTCATTCAACAAGCAGTGAGTATCCTTTAAAAAAAATATTCACTGCCCGTCCAATTTTATAAAGTTTCCAAACGAACTATTTGTGGAGACAAATCCATTGTTATCAATTACTCAATATAGTGCCATATATGAACAATCAATCTTTCTCAAAATAAAAAAGATTAATTGTTTAGATACACAGTCAAATATTGTTCATCATTGTCTTTTGTTTGTATGTGCAAAAATAAATCGTAAGGCGACCAAATTCGAAAATCGACGATTTATACAATATTATGTACAGTTTCGAAAAATTGATAATCTCGTTTCGATGTATCGACAAAAATATTATCTCAACGCTAATACTGTCCTTGCGTATGATTTTAACGACATTGCGAATTTGCATACGTTAATTAATTACTACAAAACTATAAAAATATACACTTGCAAACCATAAAGACATTTTATTTTGACATTAATGATAGAGAAAACGTATTTATATGTTTCAAAATAAAGCAATATCTATAAATATAATCAAAACGATGTTGATTTATAACATAAACTATAAGAGACAAGGTTACGCGATTTGACATAATCCTCGTTTCCCTACGAGTTGAAACGGATTTGCACGAGATAAGACGAGATTATACGAAACGCGACGAGGCTATTGTATACGAAACGGGACGGAACTATACGAAATGAAACGGCATTACACGAGACGAGACGAAACAATAAATGATTCGGAGCTGCACGTGAGGAGACGGACACAGAAGCTAAAACGGCACTATATTATAATCACTAATCATTCAATCATTCGGTGTAGGTCGTTTCACTATAGTGTTTATATCATTCACTGGGAAATGTGAATATTGCATGCATTTGTTAGATAGGAAATCTTCAATACAATGAATTCACTTCTCATCTTGCAATTGTATTACAAATGATCATATTATCTGTATAATATAGCAACAAGTTTTGCAAGTCAATTTAGATAATTCATCAATATAATTATTGTATTCGTATGCACTTCACAAGACTATATTGTATTCTGTTCATCGTCATATACGTCAGAGGTTCTTCAACTGTAGTCTCCGGACATTCAATACCAATTCAAATTTATGCCTTAACAAAATATATACAAAACAACCTCGATATAACGAAGCTGAGGGGAATTAGAAAATATTCGTTATTCCAAGTAATTCGTTATAATGAAGTTTGTTATATAGACGTTAGGTTGGTTTAAGATTCGTTTTAAGAAGGTAATAAACCCATTTTATTCTGGAAACTTATCTATAAACTTTAAAATTGTGGCCAATGTTCTTGCGGGAATTTCGAATTCTTTAGCGATGTCTAATTGTTTCTTTGTAGGATTCTCGTTTACATACTTGTATCGTTTCTCTGCGACAGTTAAGGAACAACTTTTTCGTTTCTCAGCCGCTGCAACTTTAAATTTACTAACAACAATGACCAACAGCAGTGTATACATTACTTTACATCAAATAACAATGATTATCTTACGATAAATTTAATGTGTCTGAACATGTCGAGACATGAATTGTTATTATTGTGGAATTGTGTGATTGATTGGTAGGATACGTTATGTAAAGGTTATAAGTTGACAACAATCGTTAAATAGAGGTAAATTATAGTTTCTATTTATTTTCTGCAATGACTGAAAATTCGTTATAAAGAAGTTTTTGATAAAAAGTAATCGTAATGTAGAGGTATATTTTGAATTAACTCTTACGGGCAGTTCTATAGAGGATTTCGAAAAATTTGTTAATTCGAGGAACTCGTTATTTTGAGATTCGTTATATTTAGGTTACACTGTACAATAATATTATAAATAATACAGTAGAACCTCGATAAGTTAAAATCCAAAGGAAACGCAAAAAATTTAAGGTATCGAGTTTTTTACTTATCGAGAGCTGAAGTTATAGATGTTGTCAGAGTAAAATTTTTAACTCACCGAGGTTTGTGGATTTTATAAAGGATGTATTTAGTTCAATAGAGGGGACATAAATTTTTTATCTATTCATCTATTCATTTGGAATCAATTATTTATTTATTTATTCAAACAATCAATTATTTAAACAAAGAAATCAGTAAAGCAATTTAGTGGAAGTTCTTGCCAAAACCTTTTGTTTGGATACTTACTCATGGTGACTCACTGATAATACTTTAACTTATGGAGGTCACCAAAATATTATTTTAAGTTATCGAGGGCGATGTTCAGAATATTTGTTTAAGTTACCGAGGTTTTGTGATTTAAGTAATAGAGATTTTATGTTTTCAGGGGAAGGGAATTCAAAAAATTTTTAACTTACAGAGGTTTTTACTTATCGAGGTTGTACTGTATATAGAATAGAATAGAATAGAATATCTTTATTCACAGAGCTAATGTTACAATGTTACAAGTAGATGTGATTGTCAATTAAAATTACAAATAAAAGAATTACATTAAAATCAGCGATAAGTAAAATTTTACAGTGCATATTTAATTACCAAGTGGTTGTTGATTGCCCGAAGTCTTTGTACGAATATAGTGGTTCGTTTGATAATTTTCGCCTTATTTCTTTTGAATAAAGGTTAATTGGCAAGTTTCTAACACTAATGGGAAGTTGATTATATAACTGAAGTGCTAAATAATTTGGACCATTTGTCAACTTGTTGCGATTAAAAAAAGGCACACGAATATTAGTACAGCTCCTGATGTTGTAAGAGTGCACCTCCTCGACTATCAGGAATTTTGAGAGATTATGTTTTGCGTAGAGTAAGTTTTCGTAAATAAATAGAGATGACAAAGTTAAAATATTATGTTGTTTAAACAAAGGTTTACAAGAATCTCTTGACTTACTATTAGTTATAATTCTCATTGCTCGTTTTTGAAGTCGGAACACTCTTACAGCATCAGGGGCATGTCCCCATAGCAAAATACCATATGTTATGTTAGAATGGAAAAGACCATAATAAATACTTTTTCTCACGTCGAAGGAAGCATATTCTGAAACTTTTCTCAATAAATACAGAATCTTGGATAATTTTAAACATAAGTGATCAATATGCGATTTCCATTTCAAGTCGCTATCAACAAATAGTCCAAGAAATTTAACAGTACTTGTATCTTTAGATGCACGGTACGGCAGAATACAGTGTTGAGTCTTATCTTTATTTAATAGAAGCTTATTTGCTGTAAACCAGATGGAGGCTTTTTCGATGGTTTTCTGGGCTAATTTTTGCAATTGAAAAAAATAGTCATGGTTGCTGAGAAATGTCGTATCATCTGCATAGTGAAATGTACAGGAATCAGTAATAAATGCGTGTCTTTCTTTTATTTCTAATAAAAAGGATTTCCCGCCCAAGTTGGAAACCAGTACTAGTGTTGGAACTCGGAAATAAATTTCCATTTAAATAATGTTGAGTTTTTTGCTTATAGCTTTTTAAAACGGCTTTACAGACCAATTTTTTGCAGTACAATCTTTTTTAATAAATTGCCGAACGAAATTAGGGTTTTAGATATAAGAGATTATAGCCCAAGAACTGATGTCACCCGTTTCATGAAGTGTTTGATTCTTGTAGAAATTTTATACAATAGTATATAATAGTAAGATATAGGTAAATGAGTGTTTACTTGACCTACCCGGGTACACCAGGTACTGCGCATACAGGAAAGGTGTAAAAAAATATGTGCCAAAAAAAGTGTTTGGTTCAAAAGCCAGCAAGTACCTACTATTCGAACATTAAAGACATTTTTGGTAAAAGAATGTTTCTACGAAATAAAAGAGTTGTTTGACTGTCACCATGTAGGAATGGTAATTGTACGAATGACAATAAACTTTATACTATAAATAGATAACACCTCTGTTTTACCTTTCGAACGGTTGACGTCCTTAAGACGGCACACTACTACAGCCAAGCGATCAGCGTTAGTGACGTATACAGGTTTAAAATTTAAAAATCGGTATCTCTGTAAATATTTGACGTATTGAAATAAAATAAATGCCGTAGTGTTTGTGACATAGGAAACAGTCATGCATTAATTATTTTTTTATTTTTTATAATCTCGTTGTAAAAAAATATTAACCTAGAAGTAAAAGTATCGATTGCTAGTGTACCAAATTTCATCAATATCGCTCTACCTGTTTTCGAATACTACACAAACAGATAATACTAGCTTAAGTATTATTTATTGGCAAGTAATGCTGTTAGCTTCAGCGAGTTTTAACAGTCATACGGGTCATATAATTGCGTCTGCGATATATATAGTATTTTTTTGTCCGTACCCCCTATAAAATAACTGTTTTTGTCTTCATTTCACAGTAAATTTTGCAACAGTTTTGCCATTTCAGCAAACTTCACTTTTAATTTTTTTCTAAATCAAAATAAAATGCATAAGCACAGTATGTTACTAGGTATAGCAACTAATAATAAATTAGCATGGAAACTATTTTATCGCCCTGTAGAGCGTAATAGGTAATTTTATAGTATGATCAGCGTTGCCAGACGTCCCGATTTTGGCGGGACGTCCCGATTTTTAAATTAAAATTAAATGTTCCGCGCGGGACAGGCTCAGTCCTGCTTTTTGGGGATAACTCGACCGTGAATAAGACTCAACTATTTAACGATAGGGTAAATCTGATTTAAAGTATCATATTTTTATTAAAATACATTTTCTATGGCTATTTTTGCTATCTGCTGTCACGTAAACGTAATTTGAACTCAAATAAAAAGATAAATATTTAAAAACTTCTGATTATATGTATACATTTTTTTACTATGTCCCGCTTTCGATGAAAGAATCCCGCTTTTTTTACTCAAAAAGTTCCAAAATCCTGACTTGGCAAAAAAAAAATTTGGCAACGCTGAGTATGATAGTATACGCATGTGAAGCAGCTATTTTTTAGGGAGTAGGAAAACATATTCTGGCAACACATTTTTCAGTTAAAAAGTACTCTAAATTTTAAGTTTTTAAACAAACTGACGAGTTTTTGGTGATAAAATATGCTCTCGGGAAATTTCGAACTGTGGTCGCAAAACTCGTTTTATTACTATTTTTATTAGCGGTGATTAAGCTAACCTACACAAAATTCCGCTTGTTTCTTAAAAATTTCAAAACATAAATTTATGCCCTAAAATTGAAAAAAAAAGACTGATATTTGTCAATATTTAGTTATAGTTGGTTTAGTTTAGCTCCTGGCTCAAGACTGACTGCCTGAATAAATAGGTACTATTCATTGATAGACGTTTTATGTCTATTACATAAGAAGTACTTGAATTAATACATAACAAGCACGTCACTAGGTTTCGAATTACGGCAAGGCAAATAACATATTGAAGTTTTTTCTTTACAAACTTATGTTAAAAATGTTGACAAATTTGATTTGCTCAATAATTTTTTTGAATTTTTTTTTTTAAATATGTGTAAAATTTTCTCGTTTTTATCTGATTTTAGATTTACATCAAATAAATTGTAAAAGCTTGGCTAAAAGGCATATGAGAAAAATGGTAAATATTTCTAGTTTCTTTTGAAGCATTAAGGCTGTCGGAATGCTCTGAATTTAAGCCACACCACGAGGCTAAAAAATGCTGCTACAAGGGTTCCGCAGTCAGTTGATTTCTCTAAATGTTGGAAATATTTTGAAGATTTAAAAAACTTTTTCGTAAAAGGAAGAGTCTCACTTTAGGTTTGTAATGGGACAATTTTGTGAAATAAGTACGAATAGGGTCGTAGTGTGACATTGAAAACGTGTTTTTTGGCACAATTAATGCCAACTTTTTTCTAATAAATCTCACATAAATTACAAAAGTAGTCCATCAGAAACCTAGATTTTTGCTTTATCTTCCTTATAGAGAAAGCTTTTTTGCAAAATGTTGACGAATAAGTCTACAAACAGCTATCAGCCGAAGCCCTATTTTTGGCTTAAATTCAGAGCGTTCCGAGAGCTTTAACAGCAAAGATTGAATAAAATTTTTTATAGAAATTAGATGTTTTCGAAACATAAAATCACACACACACATCCAACTGCCCATAAGATGGAGATATGCGGGTGAAAAAGGGAGCATATTGAACAGCTGGTACTCAGTACCTTAATTAAAATCACTCCAGCCATTCCCGAGGTACGTTAGTACAAAAATAGACAAACAAAACTACCTAACAACCCGCAAATATACGAAATCACAGACAGAAATCCTATTACTATTTTATATTGAGATTACAAAATAAGAAAAGGGGTATTTGAAAAGCGGCAACATTGCATTAAAGAAACAAATAATATTTAATTGTTTTGCCAACCAGACCGCTCCTCGATATGAGTAAACGATTACATTTATTATCAATTACCATGCAAATGGATTAATATAGGTCAAAATGCAACCGTTCACACTTTATATATTGTTATAAATAATTGAGCTCGTATTATATACCAAGTATCATAATATTTTAGCTACGTTTTACTGTAGCCTCTAGTAGGGATGTCGGAAGTGCCAAAAAGTATCGATATATATCGTATCGATATTTTTTTCAAGTATCAATATCGGTGCCGATATATTTTTCAAAAAATATCGATATCTCGGTACAATTTGATACATGACATTGGCACTCGAAGAAATTTAGTATACATATTGACTAGCTTAATATAACCTCAAATAGCAATTAACGGGCATTTTTTCTAATAAATCAAGTAATGAACAATTATCTGAAATCAAAACCAACGATAAGAATTTTTTTAAAATTTATTTATCAAACGTCTAATACATTTAGGAGCGGATAATTTTAGATATTAATGGAACAATAATAAAGCCAGGGATGGCGAACGTATGGCATGCGTTCCGGTTCTACAGGTGACATGCGACAGAAAATTGTTGGTACAGCATGAACTGATTAAAATAAAAATTAAAAATATTCTAGATGTTGTAGAAAAAATTTGAGTTGCACCAAATAATACTTAAATACAAAAAAGTTTCATGGCGTTCGATGTATTATTGAAATTATTCTTTTCATTTATGTTTGATTCATTTTTTTTGACAAATACATTTCTTTGGCTACTTGTCGACACGTCGTCCCACATTAAATATGTTTTGCAAAAAAATTTGGCACGTTGATGTGGAAAGGTTCTCCATTCCTCGGGTTGATTTACTCAAGACTTAAGCAAACCAATATTTATTTAATGTATTTAATTAAGTCGCGATAGTACAGACAAGTGTTGCTAATAGAAAAAAATATTGGTTTCGATACTCGGAATTTTATATCGATATATCGAAATATTAAATATCGTCCAAAAATATCGATATATCAAATAAAAAATATCGATATATCGATATTTTTTCGACATCCCTAGCCTATAGGTCGCTGCTTGTAACTTAGCCTGCTAGACCAGTTGCTAATCATACCTACATATTTCTCAAACCTTATACAGTCTATAAAGCGCTGCATTACTGCGTCAAAAAGTATAACTAAGCAATAAAAAATGCTTGATTAACGCTTTTAGGGTGCAAAAACAGATTTTTTTATTTTATGTTAACATTTAAAGTGATTTAATTCTTTCAGTTTCTACATTTTTATGAGCCACCGTAACCGGACAAAAAGTATATTTTAAGTTTGAGTATCAATTAACAATTTAATTAAAGTCAATTCAGCCTTTCTCAAGTGATGTTAGTATAAACAGATAGACGAAAATTTTTGAAATATATTTTGTCCTCTAAGTATCATACAAAAAAAAACTATCCGAAAAATTCGTAGCTATTAACTATTACTGACGCAAAATCTACATCTGTAATATATTAACGTTTGCAGAAAAATATATCTATTATATGTATTGTTTTTCGTTGCCGTGGTTTGCGTTAAATATTTATCATATTAAACGGCCCAAATTCGCTGCAATTCAAAAATTACGAGCATAGATCTTGTTACTAAACATTAAGATTGATATCTGGACGGGACGAATTTTTGATGTGAAATGTCTAATGGCGCGCGGATGGTTGTGAAAACGTTTCCTTGCACGTCGTTTAGAATGAAACGTTGCGACGTACAATTCGTTCGGCCAGCCAGCTCTTCCCTCTCTGCTACACTACACACACGCTACTTTACGTATCTCTCTTTCTTTGTGTGTGTTTTGGAACCATCTTTATATATAAAAATCTTCTGTACGTGAAACTTTTTGTGTGTGTTCAAGTGGATTTGAGAATAGTTCAGATTCACAATTGAATCTTGTAGGTGAAAGGCTCCACTACTATTGACGCTGCCGAATGGGGCGCAGTCCCGCGAGGCAAAATTGCAATACAGTGGAGCCGAAGGCTCCACTACTGTTGTTGCTACCGAACGGGGCGCAGTTCCTCGAGGCAAGATCGCAATATGGTGGAGCCGAAGGCTGCACTACTGTTGATGCTACCGAGTGAGACACAGCGCGGCGAGGTAAGATAAGACGAAGACTCCACTACCGTTGTCGTTGACGTGTTTTATATTAATAATAAATAGAAAGCAATACCGGGCAAAGTCGTCTATTATTCTATAAGAAGACCTTTGCAGCATAACACATCTTAATCTGGGTGTAGCCGAATCGGGCCGCTAGTCTACATATATAATTTCCAATTGTGTGTCCGGATGTCCAGATGTCCGTCTGTCTTTCCAGACCCTCCAGAAGGCCCCAGCAGACTTAGGAAGTTGAAATTTGGCACACTTATAGTACGAAACACGGGACAGATCCTTACGTAGCCGAATTTTCGATTTTTTCCCCGGGGGTCAAAATAGGGGGGTTTTTAGAAAAAACTTCATAGAACATAATAGGCCATGAATGGGTGTTTGGTTGCCTTGGTTACCAATAACAAACTCAGAATCATTCTGATATCAAATGTCAAATAAGTTTGCAAATAATTACAAATTTTTTAATTAAGCTAATAATGAGTTGAAAAAAGTGTAGAATAATAATGTGTGCGCAGTGAATTATTTAGTTTACACATTATTTTTCGTCTTATAGCAGTAAAAAATGTGAGTTAAAAGAAAACACTGAAAAAATTAATATTACAATTTAGTGCATATGGAAAACCATACTTCTGTATGGAAAATACGAAAACCGCATTTTGGCGTCTAAAATAGGTTTAGGAGTCACAGTGTTGCCAGAAATAATTATGGTCCAATATGTTTTTAACATATTCACAGTTCAGGTTTAAGAAAGTTGTTGTTGCAGAAACTATGAAACATGAAATTTGGAATACATACCTATTTCTTCTATAACCTAACAAAGGGATATTCAAAATGTGTTTTTACAGATTGGGCGCTCATAAAAAAATCGATCTAGATAAGTTTTATTCTTGGAAGCCCCCGTTTTCTTACAAATTTAATCATTTAAAAAAATAATTTTTTGACGTTTCAAAATACTGTAATATTGTAAGTAAGTTTTGGAATTACAAATGAGCAATTGTGTCAGAATACTGAAAATGAATCCCTTTAATATGTTATACTAAGTAAGACGTAAATTATTTTAATAAAAATGAAGAAATATTGTTAATAGTGTTAACTAATATTTCAATAATTGGCGTAAGGTATGTTATTTTTATATCATGACGTATTATTAAACATTATTCTAGCCTAGAATTTCAGCTCCAGAAAAGTGAAAATAGACACATTTTTCCAAACAAAAAAAAAGCACAAAAACCTGAAATTAATAGCACTTAAAACTGTATTAGATACGTGTCATTTTAATACCGTTAACCATTTTGTTAGTTCCTTTGGGAATAATCAATATCTAGAAAACATTGCTTTTATATTATTATTCGTTTTAAGTGAAAATAGTTCATTTCAACTTATTAATTTTAAAAACAGTAATGTAGGTAACATTTAATTTCACTAAATAAACACATGCAATTTTTGTCGAATTTTTAAACACACTGACTGCCTAAACCTATTGCTATACAAATAATTCAAGAATTTCAAGGCGGGTTATTTTGATTTTTCACCGCTGCTTTTAAGTACGAAAACCGGATATATATTTTTATTGACGATTTTAACTTAAACTTGACTACTGTCAAATTTTCGAAAATAATCACGCACTGTTAAATCATAACCTTCACATATCATTTTTGCGACAATAAATAAATATTTTCAAACAATGAAAAAATACCGTTAATTTATTTCAGTTACATTTTAATGATACCAAAGTTTCTTAAGCGATAATCAAGAAACTTTGGTATCATCAAAATGTAACTGAAATAAATTAACGGTATTTTTTCATTGTTTGAAAATTTTTATTTATTGTTTCATTGTTACCAATTTTTTTAATTGTTATTTTAAATGAGAAAAAAAATTAAAAAACATAATATACATTTTTGTATACTATTTTAAAAATCACAGCAAATTAATATATTGTTTATTGAGCTCCCCGAGCAAAGCTCGGTCTCCCAGACTAATTAATTAATTCATGTAAGTTTTTCAACATATATGTGTAATTTGTTTTTTTCCACGCCTTACTCACTATATGCTACGTCAAAAATTTTTAATTTACAAATAAAACCATTAAAAAATAATTATTCGCCCAGCGTGGGACTACAACTCAGGATCCTGCAGATTTGAATTTGATCCACACATTTTGACTTCCTAGGTCAACGGAACATAACTTAAGGGGGTCTTCTAAAAATATATGTTAAGGTACATGTTATATGTACAAGCAATATGCTATTTTGAATATTTGAACTTCAATTGTGCCTGACGGAGACAGGCCTAACCCACTAGTAGGTACTCCTATAAATATTTGTGTATTGGAACGAACATAAACAAACGGACCGTCGCGTCGTTGTAGCTTGCAAGTGTTTTTTATTTAAAAGTGCGAGTGGCAACTATTTGAATATTTGTTATACTTTCATTTTCCACTTTGTTCAAACGAAAAGTAATATTTTCGTATAAATAAATTTTAATGTTTCACATCTGCCAGGCGTCCCACGACGTCTAACATTTTTTTTTTTGTAATTAAAAGTAATATAAAATTTATATCGAAACATGTTCGCAGCGAACGTTTATAGAGATTGAGGTAGGTTTTCGTATGTCTAGATTGCATGTAACGAAAGGAGATGGATATGTCGAAGATAAATAAAATGAGAGAGACAGTTATATAAATTTTATAGTCGCATAAATTTAGTACCTTATCGATTGATCCTATAGTATAACCTTTCTTATATATATTACAGTTACGTTTAGCTCTAGTCTATGGTCTTGGATTTTTATGTTGGCGAATGCTTTAGCTCAGCACTGAATACTAATTAGTTCGATATGAACAATCATCGGTGAAAATTAATTAAGATGTTTGCCTGTTCCTTATAAATCAATTTTAAAATTTTCGATACAGTGACGGTTTTGAAGATATGGTTTAACAATTTGCTAGGGTCGTCGGTAAACTGCAGATGCAACATTCAGGAACGGATCTAGGGCTTATTGAAGTTCAATGGGGTCACAATTTTCGTTAGCTTCAGAATCTTGAAATTGGAGTTTAAAATTCATTTTTAATAACATCAAAATGAGTTGAAATTTGGTGACCTGACCAAACAAAAAATATTCTATTCACTCAAAAAATTCTAAAAATTCATTCTCTATTTTTTTTTCATTTAGCCAAAAAAAAATTTTAAAATTCACCCAATAAATTGTCAAAATTTACCCAAAAAAAAAATCAATTCATCGGAAAATTGACAAAATACACCTAAAATTGTCAAAAATCACTCAAAAATTTGTCAATGTTCACCCATGATAATAATAATTATTAATATATACTATTTTTTAGTGTACGATAAGTGCTAATTGTTACTGAAAAAAAAAATATGATATAAATTCAATTTTTGTGTACCCTTGATACTTGGGAGTTCAGGGCTTGAGCCTTATTAGTCCCTATATGTTAATCCGCCCCTGGCAACCTTAACTTTGTAAAAATCGTCTAGACAGGCTTGAGCTTGTACAAAATATACTCGCGAGTCGCGACTGTCTTTGGTCATCCTCAAAATATTAACATTTGTCATGACGTTTCCTTCACAGTTTTTATAAAAGATGATCAAATCTTATTATTATTTTCACGACCCAATTATAATTAAAATTATGTTAATTACTGTCATTTATCTTCTTTAAGTTGATTTTTAGTACTTTTTTAAAATATAATTTTTGACGGCTCCCAACTGCAATTTTTAAATTCAGATGAATTTTGCGATTGGCATAATGGCCGTGAAACAGGATACACAAGTAAATAAAACTGTCAAATAACTCCACACAAATACGTTTGTGCGACTTTGAATTGTATTGTTAAAAAAATTGTGTTTGCAGATGCAAGATCAAGTGGCCTAAGTTAATTTTTTCCACTGCATTAAAAGGTTAAATAGTGGTGCTGGCCATATTATGTATGTTTGTGTGATTTTTAGGGTTCCGTACCTCAAAAGGAAAAAAACGGAACCCTTATAGGATCACTCGTGTGTCTGTCCGCCCCAATGTCAAAGCCAATTTGCGCCGAACTACTGGACCGATTGAGCTGAAATTTGGTACACATATGTAAGTCGGTGACCGTAAGACGGACGTGTAACGTAAATAAATGAATTTTGAACATGGGGGTCATTTTTGGGGGTAAATTAGAAAATGAAAAAAAAAAGTTTTGCATACTGTACCATGTGACGTTTCAAATGAAAGAGCTTGTCGTAAGGGTCTCAAATATGTATTTTTTTATAATTTTAAAATAAATAGTTTTCAAGTTATTTAGGAAAATAGATGAAAATTCACCATTTACCCCCCCCCCCATATTTCCTACTGGACCGATTGAGTTGAAATTTGGTACACATATGTAAGTCGGTGACCCAAAGACGGACGTGTAACGTAAATAAATAAATTTTGCACATGGGGGTAACTTTTGGGGAAAAATTAGGAAATTAAAAAAAAAGTTTTTCAAACTGTGCCGTGTGACATATGAAAGGGCTTGTGGTAAGGGTCTCAAATAATGTTTTAAGGTTATTTAAGAAAATAGACGAACAATTGACCATCCCCCGCCCCCTTATCTCCGAAACTACTGCGCCTAAAATTTTGAAAAAAATAGGGAATGTCTGGTCTCACCTATAGTTTACATCAGGAAAATTGAAACTAAAATCTAAAGTCTTAAAGTACTAAAAGAAAACGGAATAGTACGGGACCCTCTTCTCGCGAGTTCGACTCGCACTTGACTGTTTTTTTTATAAGGTTATTTCTGAATATATTACGTCCCATGGGTTCAAATGTTTCTAAATTAAAAAATAGACTGTGTATTTTACATCACACACAACGGAACTAAAACTGCTATAATTGTAAAACAAAATTATTATAATGACGCCATAGCACCGGGATCGATCCTACGGCCCTTAGGTTACGAGACAGTCGCTATATCTTTCACCCATGGTAGCATAACGTTGTGTGACCGATTTTTATAATATACGGTATACGTGCATTGTTACGTTTCGCTACACTTTCAATATATTTGACCCTACCGTGACAACAGAAGTTTAACTTCAAAAAATGTAGTCAATAGATCCTGTATCCTTCTCAATTCTAGCCTTTGACTCAAAACCTTCGAATTTATAACATGGAATTTGAGAAATTGTACTGAATTTACTACCTCTCTCTCCCAGTCCCACCGCTCTCAATCGTTTTCGATCATGACCGGTATTAACAGGTAAAAGCCAGTTTTAACTAAAATCTGACGTGAATCATTTTACCTTGCAACCACAAATATTATGTTGGTATACGAAGAGTCTTTCCGAGAAAAAAGTATAAATTATCAACGCCTGCTGGATATTTGCATAATAATTGATTGAACTACTGAAGAAGCGAACAAAGCGATTGACCATGCTGAATAGAAGTATTAAATTCGGAAAAGCCGCGAGCGTGGTTTATTCTGAGTACAGAAAAATCAGCAACTAATAGCTCAAAAACCGTGGAAGAAGACTTACAGATGAGTAAACATGATTCCCATTTATACGATACTAGCCGGTATCCGCGGCTCTGCACGCGACTGAAATGACACACGGCAGCAACAACTACAGTAATGGATCTTTCGGTTCCACCTAGCGCCATCAAGTGGCGAGTTATAAAAAAGTGGGTAGCATAAAAATGTCCTCCATGAAAAATACATATATGTGCCAACTTTCATGATGATCGGTCAAACAGTATCCAAATCTGTTAATCTTAATGATAATAATAATACTCTTTATTTTATCCAATTTTACATTATAGCAAAATTTACCCACTTGTGGGTATAAAACATGTCAGAAAACAAAAATTAGTTTATAATTCCGATTTAAAATCAAAAGTATAAAAATCGTCCAAAGTGTATGGTGCTAGTTTTATCAATTCCTGTTTTAATTTATTTTTCAGTCTACTATTGTTTAATTTTACTAAATTATTAGGTAATTTGTTATAAATGTTTGCTATTGTATTATTTAAACCGCTATTGACTGCCTCCAAATTGGTTTGAATTTTTTCAATATTATTTTTGTTCCGTGTAGGGTAATTATGTATGTGACTTCGGTTTGTAAAGAGGTCTGCATTTTTTCTGTAAAACATTACACATTCTAGAATATACCAACATCCATTTCTACACTAGTATTATAAAGAGGAGAGATTTGTATTTTTGTGTGTATATAATGAATAAACTCAAAAACTACTGTGTCGATTTAAAAAATTCTTTCACCATTAGAAAGTCACATTCACCCTGAGTAACATAGGCTATACCGTAAGACAAAAATGTCACGAAAAACTGGTATACGGTGATACCGGGTGTTTTTAAGTTATATAAAACGCGTTACGAAAAATGTCTTATACGAAAGGGACTTCGTTCCAAACGCGTGTCCCGCGACACGTTCCAAGTTTTTTTTTAAATTTCTTTTTGGGAAATATGATTTTTCTTCGATTTTTGAACATTCACAAATAAAAGCGATTGAATTCGCGCAAATTCAATACACGTTGAGAATTTAATGATAATGATTCTCATCTTTTATATCCTATATATTACATTTACACCAGGGCGAAGCCGGACTGAGCCGCTATTATTTATATAGATTTACCTTTTTGCTCGCGTGTACGTCGATTTAAACTAATGAAAAGAAATCAATTAATTAGAAAGGCATTTCAAAAACTTGAATTACTGGCGCTGATTATTATTAGGTATTAGTATTCAAAAATATTTTTCTAATTCTTTTTAGGGATACGTAGCCAAATGGCAAAAACACGGAGCCCTTAAAATTTGGTCATGACCGTCTGTCTGTCGATATGTCACAGTCTTATAATTCCGCCATCTTTCTATCGAATCGGATAAAATTTTACAGGCAGGTGTCTTAAGTAATCTAAATAACGTTTTCGTGAAAATACTTTTAAGTTTTTACCGGTTTTTAAGGGATTGATTTTGCGATTTTGGTTTGAGTTATGGCCGTCCTAAAATTTGAGTAAATTTTTCCAGGCTCGACCACAGACAGACAACAGACATTTTTTTAAAAAAATTTTTGGGTAGGTATAGGGCTATAGGGAACTTATTATAAATTCACTAAAAACTCAAAATCAAATTTTTGCATCATCAATAAACTTCGTATATGGAAAAATAAAAAAAGCCGATTCAAAATTTATAAAATTATGGGTACGTTTGCACAAATGTAGTTCAGACGAGTAGACTTTGCCGTATATACATAGTACGGGTATAATATTATACATATATGGTATATTTATTATTATGCAAGCTACGTAGTGGTCGTATGTTCATTAATTACCACTTTTACGACCTCCAGTTCTCTTCCATCGCACAGACAGGAATAATGTCAAATGAAAATTTAAAAGGTTGCGCTGCACCAGATAATGAATATCTAATATGGCTGTCTAAGAATGCAAGAAAAATTTCAATTAATATAACAGAAATTATATATTTAAATTGTTTGAAGTACTGAAGAATAAATGTGGCGTTGTTCCAAATCTTCTTGGTTTCTGGCCATGGTCTATTGAGAATTTCTACCTGAAACTGCCATAGACATTATCAAATGCGTTGTGGCAGTGTGCGAAGTGTCCTCCTAGACTGGTGTTCTGCCTTTTTTATGTTCAACGTGTTAGTGTTCTCTGCTCGATCGTAGAAGAATGAACTACGACCGAGCGGAGAACACCGTTACCTGTGAGCCGTCAAGGAAGACACTTCGCTGTCTGCCACACTGCCTTTGATAAAGTCTACCGCAGTTGTAGACGAAACATCAGGTAGAAATACCAATGGACCACGATCCACAAGCCCGGAAACCATGAAAATTTGTAGAAGTGTAAATAATGAATGAAGTGAAATGACTATTCTCACTACTCAGAGCGTCAGTAAGAGGCAAGAGAGAGGGGAATATCGATCGCCCTCTTTCCGTACTAAGTAAGCAGTCAGTAAAGTAGAACCGGCGTGTTTCAATTTTCGTTACGCTCTCATAGTAAAGCGAGACTTGGTTGTTTAGCCCTTAGAAGTTTCATTTCAAAAGCGTGACGGCCATTTTTGTGGTTGTTAAGATCACACTTCAACGGTTTTAGTACGTAAGTCAGTGTTGCCAACTCCGGGCTTTTCCCCCTAAATTTAGAGGGAAAAAAATTATATAGGTAGTTCTTTGGGGGTATTTTTAGGGATAAGATTTTATTTACATTATTTAAGACCGGACAGTACTAAATGTAGTTTCTGAAATTATATTTTTCTAATTACTTCTTGAATAATTATAGATATTCAAATGATTAATGTTTTAACTTAATTTTTCTAAAATATTGTATTTGTTTTAATTGAACCAATACTAAATAACTATTTTATTTTATTTAATTATATTGCTATTAATAAATAGTAGATCCGGATTTGGGGAGTTTGGGTTTGAATTTAGTGGGTTTTGAAATTGCTTTAGGGCGATAGTTTTCAAACAGTTGGCAACACTGACGTAAGTTTCTTCAAGAAATAAGTTAGCAGTTCATATTTCAAAGGGCGTCACATCTACGGTCAAGAGAAATATGGCTTAATACGAACGAAGTTGTGTAAAAATGATTTAGGTTAGATTTGAATTTATTATTTACGGCATATAAGTACAGCTGACTGTCATACAAAACGCTTACAGAAAAGACAATATTTTAAAATAGAAAATTAAAACTTCATGTTGACAAAATCACTGGTATTACACAGACAATAGACATGCAATTAATTGAATATTTTTTATTGATTACTAATAGTACAAAGTTAAAGAGGTTCTGATTATCTTTTTGATTAAATTAACAATTACGCGTTTTTAGGTTAAAGTTTTTTTTTAATTTATGCAAAATATAAGTATCACCTTTGTATGTTATATTTTCACTTATTTTATATTTATTTTGATTTTTACTTTAACACTCATGTGCATCACCTGGGATATATCCAATAAAAATGAGTACTTGCTATTTTTATTTTATCTGAGTTGAATATTCTTTAAAATACAAGCTGTCCCGTAAAGGGTAGAACAAAGCTTGAATATAAAACTGTTTAATTGACATGGAAGGCACTGAATATTAAATAAAAACCGGCCAAGTGCGAGTTCGACTCGCGCACGGAGGGTTCCGTACAAACTTGTAGATATGTAAATAGTTCGTCCATCACGGGAATCGAGTCTCGAAGAGTTTTCCCGCTGTTAATTTTACCGTTGGAAAACTTGTCCCCATGCATCGACATAGGTCGTGGTCAGTTTACCAACTGCAAATAAGTTTATAATCGCAAAAAAATTTTTTTTTGTAATGTAACTACTAATTTATGGTTTTTCAATTTTCCTCTTTACTTGTGCTATAAGACATTACTTCTTGGTCTTCTAGGTCAACGGGAAGTACCCTATCGGTTTTGATTGTCAAAATATATAAACGGCCGTATCTTTTGATTGCGTTGACTTAGATGTTTGATTTTTTTACAGCTCCAAGCGATTGCAGACCTGAGTTTGATATTAATTTCAACTTGATACCTCCACGTGTTAAAGGATATTGACAGACAAACAACGAAGTGATTCTATAAGGGTTTGTTTTTTCCTTTTGAGGTACGGAACCCTAAAAAAGATAGGATAGTAAACTTTTAGCAGCGGTATAGTTCGTAAGACTAATTAATCACAGTAGGGTTATAACTACAGTTTTGCTACCATTGTTAAGCAACTCCCATTGTTACAATGCAATATTAGAAAAATAGATTATCAAACACTTTCACCGACTGGACTTCAATTTAATTGATAACTCATTCCGCCGCGATAGTGGAAAGTTTCAGCTTTGAGTCCCGACGACGACAGTATTTGATTTTTTAGTGTATTTGCCATATGGCAACATACACTATTGGCGTCGGTCGGATGGCGGGACCTAGGGGTCGGACCAAAATTTCTCGACGTTTCATAACCTTCTAAGCACTTTGGCACCATTTTTAAAAATGTTTATATATATATATATATATATATATATATATATATATATATATATATATATTTATATATATACGTATATATATATGTGTGCGGGCAATAACTTTCGAAAGAGTTAATTGATTTTAATGAAATTTGGCCCACGTGTTGAAATCCATCACCGCAAGAAGCCTATTTAAAATGGGCGTAATCGGGGCATTTTAAGGGTACTTTTTAGGGGTTGAAAAAAGTTTTTGGGCCCCAAAATACCGAAAAAATTCTCAGAATCGTTTCAAAATTGACATTTAACCCTTTAGTAGTAATTAAAAAGTGTCCCTAAAATTTTAATAAAATCGGCCCGACAGGACCGGACTTACACATTTTTTGAAAACACTAATTTGCAGATAGTGACTTATTTATTGAAGGGTGTCTTTAATTCGGTGTAGACGTTAGATTGATAATAATATTACAATTAAGAAGAAAAATGTTATTTTAAGGGGTGTATTAAGAGGTTAAATTTTTTATTTTGCCCAAAAACAAACTTAATTTCACATAATAAAAGTATAAAACCACACTGCCCTATACAAACAAATACACTATATTGTCGGCAGGGTTTTGGCACTGCGACCCGGGTTTTTTTTTTTTTGATATTGCATTGTCATAATGGATGTTTCTTATCAACGGTAGCGCTATTCTACTGTGATGAAAAAAAGATCAAGTGTGTCATAGTCACACTCGATAAAAATGAAACTTATAAATTAATTTACTGTTATAATTAAAATTATCAGCAAGCATTTTAAAAAATTTTGTCAATACATTTGTTCGTAAACTTTTCGCGAGATTAAATAATTGCCTTTTTTATAAAATGTAAAAATAGGTAGTAATTACCATGGTGATAAATTAGTTTTGAAGTTATACTTCTTTTGGAGAACTGAGGGTAAAATTTTCTCTGTTACGGAAGTTATGTAGCGGAACTTGTTTCTGATAACGTCAAAATAGTTATTTCATAAAACAACAAAGTGGGTTATACTAGCGACATCGGACGCAACTTCGCGAAAGATATTAGTTTATACTTTTTTGCGCTTTAGTCGTTTTTTATAGACATGTTCTGAATTAATCACAACTTTTGACAGCTAAATAACCTCAATACTTGTATTTTTTTCAAATTATGGATTCAACAGTAGAAAACCCTTTAATAGTTAAAGGCACTAAAAATGTTACTTTTGAAAATGGAAAATGTATATAAACTATAAGACCACAAACATAACCCAACCTGTGTTTAAATACGTTTTAACAACTATATTTATCATCTCCCTAGACATGCTATTTTATTTTATCAATGTACATCTTTAACGAAAATGTGGATGTCAATTATTGCGATCACGCCAAAGAAGTATAACTTCAGCCGCGCGTACATAAGTACACGCACCGCGTTTTTTTAAGCATTCGCATGACGATATTTCCGTGAGAAAAAATTCTGCATTAAGGTAGTTGTCGTGGTACAATGTTGTCAAAAAATTAATAGATTACACGCGCCACAAAAGTATACTAGCTTGTAGCTAAGTGATCCATAATTTGTACGCAAGACTGTACCCGTGGAAACGTAATCCATACAGTATTCATATGCATGTATACTTGTCTATAAATTGTTGAACTTTAAACCGTTATTTATAAATAATTAGACGGTAAAAAATGTTTTCTTATTTTTTTTAAACTCATAACAAATGCATTTTTTGGAAAGTTTCTGACAGTTAGTTCTTTTTTTATAAATAAGAAACTGGTTCAGAACTACAGAGATCGTATACAATCAATGTTAATTATCCAATTAATTGAATTTATCTCGGATTATATACGGTCGGTCGACTTCAAATTTTCAGGGTAATTGTATTATCATGTCCTTAATAAGTATACAAAAATTGAAAATTTTCTGACGGTGTGCCTTAACCACGACAACTACCTTAATGCGAGTTAATAAAACATTTCACGATCATGGTTACAGAGTGATTCTCTTTCCTGTAAATGTTCTGTGGTTTAGTTTTACGAAATTGGCAAGTGCGCTTCAGCTTTTTAGGAACGCGCTGTACATATTATAGGAAATGTGCACCTGCAAGTATTAAACGTTGCCATAGTATTGTGTAAAATGCGAAAACTTAATGACGGAAAATGTTAACTGTAATGCAAGAGAAATAATAAAAGAAAATTAGTCCTTTATAGCGGATACCTGCAGTGAACAGATAATAATATATCGTGTGGTCGAAACGCTGAACCGGCTATGCAAAATTGTTGGTATTTTCATAGACTGTATCAACCCATCTAATAAAAAAAACCATTCATTAGGGTGACAGAACCATACCAACTTCAAAAATATTGACATTTGATATATAATAAATAAAATAAAATTTCTGTTACCGCGTGCGGTGACGCGGGGAACGACTAGTAATAAATATTGTGAAATATGATATTCGTTTGCATGGTTACGTAATATGGTTTCACATGTAAAAATCAACCAAAGCATGCTTATCAGCTACCTGACTAATTTTTTTTTGACAGATTTTCAGAACAAAAGAATGCAGTTTTTTTTTAATATTTCTGAAACTATGAAGTTAAGAGAAATTTTTTTAACAGAACTTTCTTGGAAAAATAAATAGAGTAATAATAATAATATCTTCTGCGCATGCGCCGACTTTTCCCAAAAACAATAGGGCTCTTCATATTTGCATATTAAATATCCTTCCAAAATTTGGTTTAAATCCGGTCGACCTGTATCGTGTTCACAGACAAACAGACGCACAGACTTTTTGTAATGTTTTTTTGGATTTTGGAGACCTCAAAACGAAAAAATATTGCAAAATTTTGAAAAGTGAATTTTGAACTAAATTGATGCCATTCCCCACTGGTGGAATTAGAATGGTAAAAGTTGGTACGTGTACTTAATGGATGCCAATCGGAATATATTTTCGCATCATTCAAAAGAGACAGCACAGTCGATCGAAAGTAATTCGTTAACGTACGTTGTAAATCACGAGGAAAGTTTGCAAAACCGTTGATGTCTCACCGGAAGATCCGACTGTTACGAGATTATTAAAATATAAAATGTACGTTAATTTACATCAAGTCGTGTTACCATTGGGCACGTGTCCACTGGATGATTGTTATTTGACATGAGACTTTTTGCCTTGTGGTCAAAGATTGTGTAGGAAAAGGAATGGGAGAAAATTGCATTCCGTTTGGCGTTTATTGAATGAAGGTTATCAAGTTTAATTTAAAAATACCATCCCTTCTACGTTTGCAAGAATGTCTATTTTGTATATCATTCCGAAACCATCTTCATCACATAAGCTAATGACCTTAGTTATGGCGCGTCTATAATCTACATCTTCGTCATACTTAACTTTAAAATTAAATTTTCACAACTTGTTTTTGTTGAAAGGGATGCATTTTTTCAGCGAAGCGTCAATGGAAGGACAAAATTAGACAGTAGCGGTTTTAAAAAAGAAAACTTTTTTTGTTTTGTTAATACTAATCCGCCATTTCCCGTAGATGACAATTCCCATAGCAAAGTTATAAATCAAATTCACGTTAGTACAAAAGTGAAATTAGTGACGCAAGTGGTAAAAAAAGAAAACGTAATATCTATGCGCCATGTAGCTGACTGATTCTGTCAATTCCTCCGATATTAATTCTTGCTCCCTCTATAGTCTCCATGGTTTTTATTCCCATAACTTGCTTATTTAATTATTTTACCAAGTCGGAAATGCTCTCGTATGAAATTTAAAAAAAAACAGAAAAGTGGTACAAATTAGAATAAAACCCAGTCAAATATTTCTTAAATGTTTATTAATAATAATGAGAAATAATTTCAATAGGAAAAGAATAGCATTAAACAAATATCTAGATCTAGTCTACATTTTTGTACCTACTTGGCTGAAAATTTTGCCTCCGTAGGGCGTTTCTTTCTACTCCATAAATAAACATGAAATTAACTGTGTGCGCGGAACATTTAATTTTAGCTAAAAAGTTGGGAAATCTCGCAAAAATCAGGACATCTGGTAACACTGTTTCAATCTTTCATTTATGACAAGCGGCCTATACAACGCAGTGTTTTTAATTTTTGTACCTACTTGGCTGAAATTTTTGCCTCCTGGAGAGTTTGTTTCTAAACTTAAAGTATCCTGAAATTAGCTGTCCCCGCGGAACATTCAATTCTAGCTAAAAAATTGAGACATTAGATAACGCTGTTTCAATATCTCATTTATGACAAGCGGCCTATACAATGCAACGCTTTTAGTACGAGCCGCTATAAGAATTACATTTAGCGCATACTAAAAATAAAGGATTTATGAGACCGTACTATTCGAAGTCTAAATTCATATCATATCAAAAGGTTGTCGGCTCCTGTAATAGCATGTGCAAAAACGTATCCGGATATAAAATCTACTACTACATTTCTATATCTATATATTTACGTACGTACATACATACATATGTATAGTATTTTAGAACGAGCAAGAATAGCACTGCAGTAATAAAATAGAACTCTTTACTGGCACATAAGCACAGAATAGCACTTTTTATCTCCAACATACATAAGTGTATAAAGCACCTATACCCCGTGTGCGAAGAGGCATTATGCGCTGGAAACAATGCTCCGGTACCATAATAAGTTGGGTTCGCAGCCTGTCAATCTTCTTTTAAAAGTTTGTCTCAAGTTCTCAACACCGAAGATGTAAGATCCAATTTATTCAATTAGTCACTGGTTTTGGAGCGGTCATTTCTGAGGAGGGTTTACGCAAACTTACAAGTTTATATTACTGTCCTCAAGTTTTCAAAACCAGAGATGTGATATTCAGTTTCTCCAATTAGTAATCAGTGATGTTTCGCATGGATGATTCCTAAAGTTCCAAATGCTGTCCTCAAGGGCAGATTCGGCTTGTCCAATTAGGAACTAGAAGTTTTTGGATTGTATCGTGGTAAGATCTACGCAAACTTGCAGTTCTAGAATTTTCAAGGACAGTCATCTGAGATTCGGTTTGTCCAATCAGCAATCAGAGGTTTTTCGAATGGATAGTTTTTGATAAGATTTACATATACTTAAAGTTCTAGACGCTGTCTTGATGTGAGATTCTGTTTGTCCAGTTATTAACCAAAGGTTTTTTGAATGGATGGTTCTTATAAAATTTACACAAATTTACCTCTAGGAGGAAACATTGGAATGTACTTTGCATTCCAACGTTTTTTGGGAATTAGAACTCCCAGGAACCCGAACTCGCACCAGTCGGCGTGTATCCCGGCTGACAGATTCTCCGATACACACATAGACGCTGATGATTTAAGATGTTGAACGTCTATAATTTACAATCATCTGTCTTTACACAAACTTTCAGTTCTAAATACTGTTCCCAAGTTTTCAAGAACAGTGATGTGAAATTCAGTTTGTCCAATTAACATGCAATCAGATGTTTTTACAATGGATAGTTATTGGTAAGATTTACGAAAACTTGCAGTTTTAAATGTTGCCAAGGTCTCAAGATACATAAAATCCATAATCCATATTATCGAGTCATCCATTGAAGGATTTTGGAATTGATAGTTCTTAGTAGAATTTACTGGCAGTTCTAAATGTTGTTCTCAAGTTCTCAAGACCAGAGATATAAAATCCAATTTATCTAACTATCCAATAAAGGTGTTGGTAATTGGTAGTTCTTAGTAGGATTTATGAGAACTGGCAGTTCTAAATGCTGTGCCTAAGTTCCCAAACGTAGAGATGCGAGATTCGTTTTATCCAGTTAGCAACTGATTGATTTTGGAACCGACAGTTCTTGGTACGATTTACGCAAACTAGTAGTTTTAAAGTCCTGAACAGCTGAGAAATAAGATATACGATCCAATTAGATGTTGAAGGATATAAATCTTACTTTAAAAATCGTATGCTGTAGATTCACATTGCTACGATTTGATTACGATAAAATTTCTATTAAAATCTACGCGGGTAAAGATTCGTTGTAAACATATTTTTTTGACTGTAGTTTTTCATTGTTGTTAATAAAGCAACCAAATTTCTGCATCAATTCCTGTGACGTCATCGTACAGGTACCATAAAAGAGGAACATAATTTAAATCCGCGTTCTCTATGATTACAAAGATAGGAGGTGCTCTGGAAGTCGTATAGTATACATAGAAGTTGTCTGTTAGTGTTGGATCACGAGCTCAATCGAATTTAAAACTAAACTCATAAAAATCCTTATTTTCTTCCTCATTCCACTGTTAACTAGCCCATTCCATAACCCTACCGTGTTTTTATACAGAATGTACCAAAATATTTCTTTATGAAAATTCGAAAAGTTCTTGTTCTCGAGCAAGTATAATTTGAAAAATCTATATTCGAAAAGTTTTCGTTCTCTAATACTGGGTTGCAGAAAACGTTGCCAAAAAATCTGCCTTGACAATCATTTTAGATTGTGATCATGAATGCTTTTATACATGCATAGGAGCAGTCTAATGTTGTTGTCAAATACTCTGTCATGTAGAATATTAGATTGTACTCAAACAAAAACAAATGATCTATCATTATCGAAAAGACTGCATTCCAAGTTAAATTTTTATCCGAATGCGCAGAAAAATGTTGTTTCGAAGTTTTAATTGTACAAAAAATGATGTTAAATGTATGTTTGAGAAATATCATTTCAACCGATCAATTGTTTTTCCAGCAGGATCGATTCTACAATGCTTTTATTATGGGAAAATATATGTGGTCACAATCTAAGGCCATTGTCAAATCAGATTCCCTAACAATGCTTTCTGTACTCTAGCATGAGTTATTAATACTGCCTTTGACAATGCATTGTCAGAAAATCAAAATTGACAAAATTACATTCCAACATTAAAGAGAAGTATTGTAGAATTTTGAAACAAGCGAAATCGATTAAGCAGACGCTTAGATCTGGATCTCTTTTAGTTTAAAAGCTAAAGCTTTCAAGGAAAGTATATATATATAAGCGCGAATTATTTCTTAAAGTAAAAGAGGTACAGAAGCGTGGGTGGTTTGATTCGATTCGGTGTAAATTTTTCAATTATTACGGTTAATATAAACTGCATCAAACATACATTAGTGCCAAAAAAGTCGCAATTTTGCAAACGCGTAATTTCAGAAAGAAGGGTATTTTTTTTAAACTAAAAAATTGTCAAATAAGCAAATAATAATATTACCCATAACTTGGTTTAATACATTTTAGAAACTAAAATAGTAAAGGAAATTTTGAGTCTAAATTCCTCAATAAATATGCTCTCAAAAGCATGGACACTTTTTGAGACACACTGTACATAATTACAATAACCATACTTATAACTAGTCTTGAAGTAATATCAGGTTACCTGAAGTTAATTAAATGCATATATTATGTACAAATAAAACCTAATAATACGTGCAACTTCTCGTGATGTAATAAAAGTGTAGTAAAATATTGTATAAGTAAAAATTTAACCATTTTTTCAACAGATTGAAAAATTAAACGTTTCAAAGGGAATTTTAGTTTCAAAACTAAATATACAGAATATTTTTTGTTGACAGATAAATATTATATTGCTTGCAATGACAGTTGAAAGACGTCATTTTCTTAACATTTTTATAGTTTTTGAAAAAAATAAATTACGCGGTTGTTTTTACCCTTTAATATAACTTGATGAATATTAGAAAAAATTAATGGAAAATTCCTTTTTTCATTAGCAACATAATTTATTGTAAAATACCGTTATGGATTAAAAAAAAAAAAAATTGGTAAAAGTTAAGAACACAATTTTATTTTATAAATTATACAAAATTCTATAAATAGAAATGTCTGATTTGACAAGCATTTTTAGTAAGATTGGTATACGATAAAAGTTCTATTTAATCTAGCAACAGCCACCAACTGAAAAATGCCTGATTTGAATAATCAGTTTTTTTTTTTAAATACTTTTCGTATAAATCATATTTACTTTTCAACTTTTTCTATTTATCTATCACCAAATAAGTCTATATCAATGTCTGAAAAAAAACTATATATGATATATTAGCACCATTTTATTTTATTTTTTTGTAAGAAAATCTATAGTGCCTAGTAGGACTGTTGTTGTTTTTTCTGCGCTTAAAAACTGTCTATTTGCCGGCGCACATATATTTTAATAAATTACCGAGCTTCAACAAATTGGTCAATGTTTCTCACATTTGAGAGTTTGTTTAAATTGGCGTATATTTTCGTTCCGCATAATAAAAAATGCGATGAAAAACTCTACACAAGTACTTAATTTCACCATTTAATGTCCTGGTTGGAAAAAAACGGATTTATTGTTTTACTAGGTTAACAGTTTATTATTTAAGATAGGAGTTATAGGTATCCATTTTTTATTGTGAAAACAAGAATTATCAAACGAGAGCTTAATAAAATGATTTCATTATTCTACAGGTCATAAAAACTGAATTAAGATTATGGGAATTTTGTAACAGTTTTGATAATAAAAAAATTCTATAGGTACAATTTTAACAGCCATGGTCATTTAGGTCTAGTACCAACTTAGATTTGTAACTCGAAAATCATATTTCAAAAGGTAATTATTTCTAACCGGCTTTAAGTAAAAAAAAGAGGCTATCCAATTTGACGCGTTTTTTTTTTTTAGTTTTAAGTCCCCCCTAATTAAAAAAAAATGGGAAGTTATTGTTTTCACCCCGATTTTCAAAAAACGAGTTATTTACAGATCTCGACGTTTTGCGAGGTCTTCGGAAGCTATTCTGCATATTTTACGATGGTGTTCTGGTGTATGTGTTGTGTGTCTCTGTGTGTGAATCGATTCAGCCCAGTAGATTTTGAGGTATAAAATTTCAAAAATTTTCAATTATTAACGCTAGTTAAATTGTTTTTATAAATAACTGACCTACATATTATCGATATGAAAGTCCTACTTTTATAGCTTTGAATAAACGAAGACAATTAAAACTGCTTAGCTTTCCCCAGTAAAATATATTTCAGATTCATTATAAAACATACTTACAATATTTTGAATTTATTATTTTAGGTGTCTATTCTGAAATAATAACGTCAATAATACAATAGTTCATTTTATAATTTATTGTAGAAATTCTGTACGGTGGTAGGTACCAACTTTTGTCGCCTATATAAATTTTTTTTGCATTTCGCTTTATAAGTTTCTTTTTGTATTACCTTCTATAAAGTAACTGCTTTTCATGCATGTAAAGTGACTCATTACGCACCGGTGCGGTAAAGTAAAACAAAACTACCAAATCCACGGTAAACCTTGGTTTGTTTATCAATTGTTTTTAATAATCTATTCCTGTATTATAACATGTGCCCTCTGGTCAAAAGTGAACTGTCAAAATTTTTGAAAATGAAGTGAAAAGCAGCTATTTTGTAGAAGGTGCGTGCAAACTAGTAGATTGCATCTTTGTCTAGGGTTATATTATACGGCTAGATTTGACCAGAGCTGAGTAAAGCACCGAACCTACGTGTTTGAAGCATCGATCTAAGTGCTTAAAGGGCTTAAAGCATCAAGTAACAAGCGCTTTCATTTCGAAAAATGCTTAAAAGCATCGAGTCGTTACTGAAGTACTTTAAAGCATCAATTAGCACTAAGCACTTAAAGTAACTTTCTTGAATCTTAACTTCCAACATTAAGTTATAATATAAATAATTGACAGGGAAGTTTGGACTTAAGCAAACAAGAAATTGATCTCTAACATCAAGTGAAATAAGAATTATAAAAGATAGAAAAATTCCAGTCAATTGGGCGACAAGACCATTCCCAACTTCATAAATATTGACTTTTAAATAAAATAAAATTTCTGTTAACGCGCGCAGTGACGTGGGTAACGGCTAGTAACAAATATGATATTTGCTATTTGTTTCAATGGTTACATAATATCGTTTAATCAAAGCATGCTTGTCATCTATCTAATTTCTTTTTGACAGATCTTCGGAACAAAAGAACATCTGATTTTTTTTATTTTCAAAATATTTCCGAAACTATGAAACTTAGGAAATTTTTTTTTATGAAACTTTCTTGGAAAAATGAATAGAATATTAAGCCGTTATAAAACGTATACCATCATTATACAAAAAACATTATTATAGGATACATCTCTTCTGCGCATGTGCCGATTTTCCCCCAAAAAAATAGGGCTCTTCATATTTGTATACCAAACATCCTCCCAGAATTTGGTTTCATTCCGTTTTAACCTGTATCGTGCTCACAGACAAACAGACGCACAGAGTTTTTCCAAAAATATGTTTTTGGATTCAGAAAACCTCAAAACGAAAAAATATTGTAAAATTTTGAAAAGTGAATTTTACCCTAAATTAGTACTGTTCCTCACCAGTGGGTTGTAAAGATACAAAATTGTTTTATTAAACTTCTAAAGTACTTATTAGGTATAAGTGCTTACAAAGTATTTAAAACGCTTATTAAGCATTCCTAATGCTTAATAAGCTCGTTTAATGCTTCTTAAGCAATTTATAAAGCTTACGTGCTTAATAAGTAGCGAGTCTTTATGCAACTGCTCTAAGCATCGAGCATCTGTTTTACAAACTGCTTTAAGAATGTCGGAACGTTCCGAATTTAACCCCAAAATAGGGCTTCGGCTGATAGCTGATTGTAGACTTACTCGTCAACATTTTGTAAAAATTCTTTCTCCATAAGGAAAATAAAGGACAAATCTAGGTCTCTAATTGACTACTTTTGTAATTTATGGACGATTTACTAGAGAAAAGTTGGCATTAATTGTGCCAAAAGACACGCGTTTTCAATGCCACACTACGACATTATTCGTACTTATTTCACAAAATTGTTCCATCACAAACCTAAAGTGAATTTTCCTTTTTCGGAGAAGTTTTTTAAATCTTCAAAATATTTCTCAAATTTACAGTAATCAACTGACAGCGGCACCCTTGCAACATCATTTTTTAGGATCGTAGTGTAGCTTAAATTCAGAGCGTTCCGACAGCCTTAAGCATTATTACAGGCACTAAGTTCTCAGCATTGTCCCGCTTTGGATGTGACGATATGTTTTACAAATGAGCTGTAATAACGTTACGCACGAAATATAATATATAGTACGCAATTCCTTTAAAACTACGGCTCGTGTGACTTATTTAAACATAATGTCACATTGCGCAGTAATGTAATTCATTGCGACAATAGATACACGATCTACTATTTCAACAGCGCGTGAATGTCAAACGCTGCCATTTTTTTTAATTGAGCAGTTTTATAGTTAGGTCTGTCTCGACAACAAAGTAAAAGATATTTTTATAAAACAAATACTTATATTTCGATATAGAAATGACAGAGCATTTATGGGCTTCTTCGGTCAGCACAATTCTCTATGACACAAAATTGGCTCCTGTATGTGTGTGTGTGTGTGTGAGCACTGTGCATGATCGTTCGCCGTCTCCCCATCAGCTCGCCTTCTCGCACGGCGAAGTCGCGGAATCTTAAAATCCGGTCATAAAACATTGGTATGCGGCCGTCCCGTCTCATAACTGAAACTCGACGACTAAAGGCGCCGGTCCACTGGAGGCGGCACACGTATTTTTATTTATTGTGAAAAAATTGGCTTACATAAATTTTGAAATTTATCTGTGCCATTATGCTGTCGTGGCAGCGCAACTGATTGCGCTAACGTCTCTAGCTACCAAAAAAGACATCAGAAAGGACGCAGTTAAAGAAAAGTAATTTTGCGGCAAACAATGATATTATTTACGAGTCATGTTTAAATCCGCTGAAATTAATATTTTTACGTTAAGAACATGTAGGTACTTTATAGTAAAATTTTTTTTATTATACAAAATTATTTTTGGGGATTGTGCGATGAGAGGAGAGACTAAAATGATTGTCTGGACGTACAAGTGGCAGTACAGTATATTCGTTATTCCAAATATAATTCGTTTTAATGAAGTTTGTTATATAGATGTTAGGTTGGTCTAAGATTCGTTTAGCAAGGTAAGAAAACACATTTTCTTCTGAAAACTTATCTTTAAAATAAACTTTAAAATTGTGGCCAATGTACTTGCGGCAATTTCGAACTCTTTAGTGATGTCCAATTTTTTCTTTGTAGGATTCTCGTCTACATACTTAATGATTTTTCGTTTCTCTGCGATGATTAAGGAATACCTTTTTCGTTTTTCAGCCGCTGCAACTTTAAATTTACTATAACAACAGTGCCCAACAGCAGTGTTTACATTACTTTACCTCAACGATTGTCTTACGATAAATTTAACGTGTCTGAATCTGTTGTTATTGTGAAATTGTGTGTGTTTGATTGGTAGGATATCGATATATTATGCAAAGGTTATAAGTTGACAAAAATTCTGCTTTGATTGAAAATTCGTTATAAAAAAGTTTTTGACAAAAAGTATTTGTAATGTAGAGGTATATTTTGCATTAACTCTTACGGACAGTTCTAGGGGATTTCGAAAAATTTGTTAAATAGAGGAAATCGTTATATTGAGGTTCGTTATATTAAGTTTACACTGTATTTGGCCTGTCGATGCTGGTAGCGCAACCAAGGTAGCAGTCCAACCAATTGGATTTCGGGTGAGCTACATGCATTTTGTTGGCAGTTCAACCTGTTTAACCGATTGCGCTGCCATGGTCACAAGAAAAAGTAAATAACTAGAAACATAACTCGGAGACGGTGCCTTTGATGTCATCATCGACGGATTCGTGACCTTAGTTCCGAGTAAAAGGTGAAATTTTATTGTTTTTCCGTAGGCGTGTCTAATTAATTCATATGTTTACGGTTTTAGTATAAGAAAATATGCGTTATTATCATAACAGGTACAATTTTAAAATGAAATAAAATAAGTACCTAGATAAAGTTACTAGACAAAATGTAAGGAACAATTCGCTGCAAACCTTTCAAAAGTTTAGACGGTATAGCACTGGCCGTTTCAGGATAGAATTTTAGGTTAACTGAGCACCTAGGTTATGGGAAAGATCAATATAATAATACGTTTTAACGTCCGCTTCTCGACATATTATGTCATAACAGACACTATTACTGTTTTCCATCTACCATACTTCTCGTTATTTTTCCACATTTTGAAACATCAACTTTATTAATAGCAATGGGTGAAATATAGGAAATTACGGTAAGGTATAGACAACTTTTGAGTTTAGGAGTTTGACAGGTAATCGGCCATGACTTTGAATAAGACAACCATATCTCGATATTTATCTGGAATTAATTGAGGGAAACTATGAAAATCTCAATAAGATGTTCGGTACAGGAATTACTGTTCCTCAGCGAGAGGTAGTTGGAAAAAATCCTAGCCACATCTGCCCCCGCCTGGATTAGAACCCAGTGCCTCCCGAATGCGAGTTTAGTGATCGCACCACTATGCTACACTGCTCGGTTAATGGAAGGAATAAAGCGTGTAGGTAATAGAGACTTATACTTCTGGTTATTTATGTATTTTTGTGGAATGGCCCTAGATGGAAACGAATCCAAGTCGTTTTATTTTGATCCAGTGGATGCGTTCACTTAATCGGCGTGGTGAGATGCTCACTTGAAGGCACAAAGACGTCCAAGTCGTAACAACTACGTGCATAGGTTTTATATTCGCACTAATAAAAATCATCTCTTCACCGAACTTTTTTTTTACTATTAAATATACATATGTACTTTAAATGCGTTTTGATTTTTATTATTATTACATGTATGCATTTTAATTTGCATAATATAAGTGACAAAATCCATAAAAAAAACAAGTTTTACATATAAATAACTAAACTTATAAATGTAACTGAAATTGTTTGTAGGCATTGTTACAAGCAAATGTATTCGTTCAATAGGAAACTTTGTACTCGGTTTACAGTATTTAACATAAATAAATATTTCAAAACGTGTTTTCAATTTTGCATTTGAGTTGAATTTTCACGATAGTCTAAGAACTATAAACTACTTTTTCTATTAAATCATTGAAATGTGTTCCGTCTGATTTAAATAGTGCCGTTGGATTCTTTAACTGACTTAAAAAATCAATTCGATATACCTTTTGCGGGGTTAACCGATTTGAAAAAAATTGACACCGTTTTGTTCAAAATGTTTACGGATTGGTTCCATATAATTAATCGACCTAGTCGCTTTTAACTGACTTAAAAATGTTTTTATATATATATGTGTGTGTATGGTTATGTTACCTCATATCTCCAGCATATGTGAACCGATTTTAATTACTTTTTTCCGTTTGATATGGGATATTTTCAGGGTAGTCTCGCATAAAATTTACCTAAATCTGGTCTGCATTTTTTAAATAGTTTTATACTAAACTATTAAAGAAGCGGTTAATGACGTGCAAACTACGTATTGCAAAGACACAAAAAGTAAAAAATAAATAAAACTTAGAAAAATTGGACCTCCTTTGAAAAGGCTACTAAGGTTTTATTATCAGTATTATTATTTTTGTTTTATTGGTATAAGTAATATAAATAAGTATCTATAATATTTGTATATATTTTGTTTGAATAATAATCGCCTGTTTCTGTAAAACAAAAAAAAATCATTTATTTAGTGCTATGATAAAGATATTAATATGTAAAATGAACACAGTAACGCCATCTCTCGGTGTAAAAATGAAAAGCGAAAATGTGCTTGTATACCTATAAGGCTTTTTAGTAGATTGTCTGGCGATCTATCGGTCGCCTTGATATTGTAGATTATGGACGATCGACAACTGAGATCATTAGCGTCTGTCAGGCACATGAGAGCGTCTCATTGTCTCAGAATTTACTCGTAAAAGCGGGAACTAGGTTCATATCTGTAGTTAGAAATTACGTAGTTGCAATCTGCAATATTACAGATGTAATCATTAATTGATTATATTCATAATTTTAAATTCATTGTCAATCAGTTTACTGTACTTCAGTTACTCGACTTTGAAAACGAACTTACAATTAGGCATAATGCCAGTTTGCTAATGACTGTGCGGTCAAGTAAATATTTGAGACCAAAAGACAAACGCGCTTATGTCAAAATTTTGTAACATCCCAGCTGGAGTTTTTTAAAACTCTGTTTTGTGCAACACCATCAAAAAAGCGGGACCTAGGAGTCGGATCAAAATAGCTTGACACCATTTTTGAAAATATTTGTATACATAATAGATGTGTTTGGTATATTAGAGCAGAGTAGTAGTAGTTTGTAACAAACAGGCTAGTGACAGATTTCACAGCAAGGTTAGATTTAGGTTAGAGACCACTGTATTTTAAATGAAAGAACTTGCACTCACTTAAAATTTAAAATTATCGCATATAATCGGGCTATCTGCTTCATTTTCAATTCAACCGCGCTCATTTTTTTAGTAAATACAGTATGTTCTCGATACAATTTTGTCTTGCGAGACAGTTATGTTGTCCTGGGCGTATTTTAATTTTCTCTATAATATCTATTTTCCATCTGAGGATTTAAAAATAAAAGTAATTCATAAATCACGATACAGAAAAAATGACGATTTAACCGGTCGGTAATTGTGATAAACTCCAAATTAATAGTATAGTAAAGAGGGTGTCGCAGCGTTTTTTACCTAACTTTTTGGCTATTTAGTGGGTCGCGACACTAAAAAGATTGAGAAACGATGCTTTATATAAAAACTCTTCGTGCATTGTTAATTGGCTTCAGTATCAAAACGCTAAGTGGAGATTAAGATAATTTTGGTTTTGGCTATATTTCAACCACGTTAGTGAAACAAATCAGTATAAGGAGGGACTCGTGGTACTTACATACAAATTATTGTAAATGTACTACAAAGCAAAGTGGTAGATGTCATTTTTTTTTTTGTAAAATAAAATAAAAGTAGGTATCTAGTGCGTGATGACTAATATTTTACGAATGTGACAATATGTTAAAAACGAGCGCTAGCGCGTTATATAATGTCATCACACACGTGATATATCATTTCCACGCAAAAATAACTGCTTTTCACTTAATTTTCATAACTTTAGACAGTTCAATTTTGAGCAAATTCTCTTCTAATTGTAGACTGCGTTGTATTGTCACCCAGTTAGACTATGATTTATTATGAAAATGGTATGTACGACTACGTTTATTTTACATTACACCACTTTACATCACTAGTGCTAAATGTGTCATTTTACGACCTTTGTACAAGCGTGAAAAACAGCTATTTTATAGGGGAAGGGATGCAAAAATTAACTAACACTTCGTTTAAAGCATTTCGCCTTGTCGCTTATCTATGGCCTAAAGATAAAACCACTTACGTCGACCATAGATTTTCGTCCGTCAGTAAACTGCCGTATTTCGATTATCCACGTTGATTTATTAAATATGAACAAAATCGATGAAAGTGATTTCAAGAAAATTGCAATTGTAGATTTGCGTTCATTTAGAAAAGAAAAGCGACGAGTCCTCTGAAAATCAGGTTCGGTCCGTTGAACGTTGTCGAGCCAGGGATCTACACTTTCGAACAAACAGACACATTAAACTTCTAAATCCGTCGAATTTTTAGTGTATTTGCCATAAGGCAATATACACTATTGGCGTTGGTCGGATGGCGGGACCTAGGGGTCGGACCAAAATTTCTCGACGTTTCATAACCTCCTAAACACTTTGGCACCATTTTTGAAAATGTTTATATATATATGTATATATATATATATATATATATATATATATATATATTTATATACGTATATATATATATATATATATATATATATATATATATATATATATATATATGTGTGTGTGTGTGCGGGCAATAACTTTCGAAAGAGTTAATTGATTTTAACGAAATTTGGTCCACGTGTTGAAATCTATCACCGCAAGAAGCCTATTTAAAATGGGCGTAATCGGGGCATTTTAAGCGTAGTTTTTAGGGGTTGAAAAATGTTTTTGGGCCCCAAAATACCGAAAAAATTCTCAGAATCGTTTCAAAATTGACATTTAACCCGTTAGTAGCAATTAAAAAGTGCCCCTAAAATTTTAATAAATTCGGCGCAACAGGACCGGACTTACAAATTTTTTGAAAACACTAATTTGCAGATAGTGACTTATTTATTGAAGGGTGTATTTAATTCAATGTAGACGTTAGATTGATAATAATATTACAATTAAGAAAAAAAATGTTATTTTATTTTTTATTTTGCCCAAAAACAAACCTTATTTCACATAATAAAAGTATAAAACCTCACGGCCCTATACAAGCAAATACACTATATTGTCGGCAGGGTTTTGGCACTGCGACCCGGGTTTTTTTTTTTGGCATTACAAGACTTTTCACTCACACGTGAAAAAACACTCTAAAACATTTTTTCCTAGAAACTTGTAATACTTCAATAATTTTTATTTTTGAGAATACCCATAGTGTATAGTCTTCATGTCTGGCGTTGTTGCATCTCTTTCTGGGTTCCGGGCTTGCAGACCGTGATTCATTGGTATTGCGACCTGACGTTTCGCCTAACAATTATCAAATACGGTATGGCAGTAGGTGAAGCGTCCTCCTCGACATGTCGATGACTGCAGGTGTTCTCACTTCTTTTATACCCAACGTGATCGTGTTCTCTGCTCGGTCATAGATTAGCGAACTATGGCCGAGCAGAGAACACTAACACGCTGAACATCGACACACTCCGTGTGAGTTACCAAGGAGAACACATCAGATAGAAATAAATGAACCACGGCCTATAAGCATTAAAACCAAAAAGATTTGCACAGAAGTGTATACGTAATGATAGAAGTCAATTAATGGCTATTATCACCAGTCAGAGCGTCAGTAAGAAGCAAGGGAGATGCAAATATCGATCGCCCTTTTTTTTTTTTTAAACCAATACCAATGGCTTCAGAAGCATAGCCTCATGTACCAGCACTAATTCCAAAAACAAAAACAATAATTATCCTATTATAAGCTTACACAGAAATGTTATTAATGCCACAAAATTCATTTAGGAGATCATATATTTCGAAACTTCCAGATTCTAGGACATAACAAATGTTCATTGGAGGCACTAGACCTTTTTCGATTAGACGCTGATGTAGTTGGTCGCAATTATTATTTTTACAGGCAAAAAATATATGATTGAGATCACCAACCGAGATATTGTCACATTCACAAAGTGGTGTTTCACGTACACCAATACGGAACAGATGTGCAGGGTAACTAGTATGGCCTATTCTCATTCTAATCATTTGCACTATATCTATTATAATGATGGAACCAGGGCTTTTTTAATGGAAATGGCTGTATCGCAAAAGTATGACGACCTTTTTCCTTACTAAGTAACCACCTTTCATAATTGTTGGGAACGAAACGTTAGGCGGAAATATTAATTAAACACAGTCTGCAAGGCCGATAACCAAAAAGATTTATCTTAAGAGTTGCCGAGTGTGTAGCAATGTCGTTGTTCTCAGGTTTTAATCCAAAAATTGACAAAAACAAATACTAAATTAAAAGTATAACCTTGGCTGTTGGGGACTAAAAGAATCGACTGTAAAAAAATAATGTCTTAAGCGATTTTGGCTTTGATCCGCAGAGATACACACATGTGAATATATGCATTTATATATGAATTCATGGATCATATTTTATTGTTGACTTCTTAATGCCGTCCTTCTACTCTGCACTGACGACGTCTCCTTAAGTGCAACAAACGCAGATAGCTGCAGCTGACTGTGCGTGAGTGCAACAGAGATGCCAATACATTCACGGTCGTCGACAGTCGTAAAATCCTTTACATCCGTATTATAATATCTCTACGACAGTAGTTCCCAAACTGTACGTCGCGACGCTTTTAGGCGTCGCATCCCGAGCATTGAGCAAACAAAACGATTAAAAAATTATATTTTTCAAACGGACGTCAGAATGTCGGTCTTATTGAGTGCTTTCATAGGGTGCCTGTCGCAAGCCCTTGGCAACCTTAACTTTTCAATAGCGATCGGTTAGTGCCGCGGCTCTCTCTCTATCACTTTGCGCGCGCACAATCAGCTCACGCTTGCTTAGTACTAGAGTTGGGTAACTCAGATCTAAACCGGTTCAAAGAGCCGACTCCGACAGAAGATCCGTGAGAGTCGACTCACTTTTTTTTGAGCCGACGGATCAACGGATCCGCATAACTCAGTGAAACACTTAACACACAGAAGCGAGGGCTTTTGAATATAGTCAAACGTTCGTCTAGTCATGTGGCAGATAAAATTTTGAAAAACTTCTCTTCAGATTTATTTTCATTAAACTGATACACTCACACCTTTTTTCTACGTCTCAGTAAAAACTGAAGCCAAAAAAAAAGAATAGTATTATTTTAATCTTCCTAGACAAGATCTATTTATTGTATTTAAAACAACACACTTGCCACATGTTTCAATGGCTTGGCCATCATCATCAGGCAACATAAAACATTATTTTACAAAAAAAAGAGAGTGGATGACACTTAATTGTAAAATCTAAAAATATAAAAAACAGATATAATTAAGTTCTTATCGTTGAGCTTCATTACAAAATATTTTCATCATGGATTTTAATTTACAGTTTTAACTTTTATAAAAAGGATTTGTTGCTATGTTACTTCAACTTTATAAAATATTTTGTAATGAAGCTTTGCGATAAGAACTTATAAAAAACATATATAATTAAGTTCTTATCGCTGAACTTATTTACAAAATATTTTATGAAGTTGATTTTTAGATTTTACGATTAAGATGTACCTATATCATCCAGTCTCTTTTTTTGTAAAATAATGTTTAATGTTGCCTGATGATGATGGCCAAGCCATTGAAATATGTAGCAAGTGTGTTGTTTTAAATAGTATAAATAGAACTTGTCTAGGAAGATTAAAATAATATTTTTCTTTAAATATTCACGTACAAGAGGTTAAGAAGGAGTTCACCATAAAAAAACGTCGTCAAAGATACTTATGATACCCTCATAACATAACTGCAATTGTTTTTCAATCGGCACCAGTATAGGCACTCACGACGGACGACAAATCGCTTTACATAGTCGGATCGGATCGGGAGAAATACGGATTCAATTAGAGTTGGTTAACTCAGATCTGAACCGGTTCAAAGAGCCGACTCTTACAGAAGATCCGTGAGAGCCGACTCACTTTTTTTTTGAGCCGACGGATAAACGGATCCGCATAACTCAGTGAAACACTTAACACACAGAAGCACGTTTTACACTTACGTATCAGTTCTTGCTTTGATGCATCTGTCAGCTCAAATGACTCATGCATCACATGTTTGGCTATGCATTCTTGATACTATACAGGTCATGATATGATTGACTGAACTAGGTAACTCAGTGGCAGACTGCAGTAACATATTCAGAACTCGGCTCTTTTTGAACCGGTTCAGTGAGCCGGCTTACATACGGGATCCAGATGCAAAGATGCAGATCACTAAAAAGACCCGTTTTTCCCATCTGTACTTAGTACTGAATGTATACCTGATAGGCATTAGGCAACACGATAATAATTTGTGAATACTTTGTAAATACTATATATACTTAAATAATTGAGACACAAAATAAAAATATTGGCTAACATCGGAAGCCTTTAAAATATTTTAATACATACATTCTTAAGATGATTGATCCCTCAGATCGTAAAATATGCTCTCGCGAAATTTAACTAAGGTTGCAAATTTCAATTTAGTATTGTTTTTATTAGCTGTGATTAAGCATTAAGCTTCATAAAATTTTGCTTTAAAAACATATATTGTTGCCTCAAAAATTGAATAATATTTCTTTATAGCACGTCACTAGATATCGAATTACTGCAAAGAACATTAATATTTTGAAGTTTTTTCTTTACATACCAACTTATGTTAAAAATACTGACAAAGGCTTGTTTAATAATTTTTTTTAATTTATTTTTTCTGTATAAGAATTTGTGTTAAACTTATGCTTATTTTCTCGTTTTTATCCCATTTTAAATTGTTTATTTAGATCAAATAAACTGTAAAAACTTGGTTAAAACTCATATGAAAACAATGATACATATTTGTAGTTTATTTTGAAGTATTAACATCAAAGCTTGAATAAGATAATAGAAATTTGAGATTTCCGACACGCTTCTGTCGTTCGTCTCCCGACGCGACCCCTTTTTTCCCTATTACTACGACCCTGGATGAGTTGGGAGGAGTATAGCAGTGAAAATTTTGAGAACTTCTGGTATATCTGGTTTAATTGTGTGTGTGCGCCATAGCCGCTGCTGCAAGTTGCAATGTGCAGGTCCCAGACAGAGCTGATCTACCGTACAGTGCATGTGTTGGGCTATATACAGTCGTTAATTCTATACATATAATGCTGCGCTATATAGCTCTCTCTAAGAAGCTCTGCCGTATAATACGACCGACGTACTACCACCTACTAGTTTCTGCTTCCCAGTATCTATTAACCTACCAGTAAATATTGGTAACTGACGAAACTGTTACGTAAATAGGACTATTAAACGTATTTTTAGGGCTATGTACCAAACTTGTCCGTCTGTCTGTCATAAGAGTATTTGACACAATAAAAAATAAATGATGAAAGTATGTGAATACGATAGCTTATTAAATAAGAAATCAGAAATTATCGGTTTGATTTATTATCTCAATTTTAAAATTGCAATTTTTTGACATGTCAAAAAACACTGCTCGCCATGATTGTTTGAGGTATGCAGACGTCAGACTTGTAGTAAACACACACATTGTACCTATAATATAAAAACACACGACACACACACGTTAGTAAATATTAAACGAGCCTCGTGCAAACGATACCGAGCCTTATTTGTATTTGTTTGTATACTACAAGGTGGCGTAAAAGTTGTCACCCGATGTTTTTTGGCTGTAATTTGTTTTATGAATGAAGAACTTTGGTTCTGCTTTTGGATTATGTTTATTTGATGTCTTAATTTTTTTTTTTTCATTAAGTCGAGAAAATGATATCGGCCAAGTGGCCGTCGCCAGAATTGATGATCAAACGGGCCCGATTTATCACTCTTGCCAGAACTTCCGGCGATAGGTCATCGCATTCTTGACGGATATTCTCTTTGAAAGCTTCAAGAGTCTAAGGCTTGTTGCCATAGACTCGAGAGTCTAAGGCTTGTTGGCATAGACTCGTGACTTCAAAAAACCGCACAAAAAGAAGTCTGGAACGGTTAAATCGGGCGATCTTGCCGGCCAGTTCAAATCGCCAAAACGAGATATTAAGCGACTCGGAAATGCAGACTTCAGAATATCGGTTGTGGCTCGTGCAGTACCTATACGCCATTGGTCTATCCTGTTGGAACCACATGTGGTCCAGTCCCAATTCATCCAATATTCCGATATTCTGAAGTCTGCATTTCCGGGTCGCCTGATCTCTCGTTTTGACGATTTACACTGGCCGGTAAAATCGCCCGATTTAACCGTTCCAGACTTCTTTTTGTGGGGTTTTTTGAAGTCACGAGTCTATGTCAACAAGCCTCAGACTCTTGAAGCCCTCAAAGAGGATATCCGTCAAGAATGCGAGAACCTATCGCTGAAGTTCTGGCAAGAGTGATCAATCGGGCTTGTTTGGTCATCAATTCTGGCGACGGCCACTTGGCCAATATCATTTTCTTGACTTAATGAAAAAAATTAAGACCTCAAATAAACATAATCCAAAACCAGAACCAAAGTTTTTCATTCATAAAACAAATTACAGTCAAAGAACATCGGGTGACAACTTTTGCGCCACCTTGTACAAGACTGACGTCACAGACTAACAGAGACTAACATGGCGGCTCGTGTTTTCGCGCCAACTTATATATTTAAAATTTTGAATGCGATTTTATCTTGTCAAACGATATGAATACTTTAAGACAATTTAGAAGACTCAAATAGTCTACTATACCTGCTAAACGATTGAACGTACAGAAACTTGCAATTTTGGGATAGATATAGACAGAATATTGCGATCCGTAGATGTTCCAGGAATAATTTTACAATAGAAAAAGATAGTGTGTATTTTACACTACACACTACAGAAGTAAAACTGGTATAATTGTAAAAAAGTAGTAATGGCATCGAATGCCGGGATCGAATCTACGACTTTTAAATTACCAGGCAAGTATTTTTAATTTCGCCGCCAACTTAGCTTAATGTTCTACAGCCGGTTTTTATAGTATACGTGCACTATACACGTTCGTTACATTTTCAATCTTAAGAATCAATTTTACCCTACCGTGCTAAAAGAAGTTTTACTGAAAAATGTGTGCGAGTACTTATGGATGCGCGTTAGTAACTATACTACTTTGGCGTGATTGAAAACTAATTTTTAATTTGTAGGCAAATAATTTATTGAATTAAAATAGTCAAAGAACTGGAGTGAGATTAGCACAAATATAGCTACCAGCTCTGTATTCTCCGCACTCAGGAAACCGAAAAACTATACAACGATATATGGCGAAATATGAGTCAATGGTGTCTGCCTCTATTCCGTGGGTAATCTTTTTCTGCGAGCAACTTCATACAGTTACATTTTGACGTTACAGTCAGCAACTTCATCCTGTTAATTTTGATGTTACATCGCAAAAATTTTCATTCTCATCATTTTTTCATAACGCATTAAAAGAAGTATAACTTCAAAAAAAGCTGTTTGCGTCTTATGCGGCCAATAAAGTGAAAATGCAAAAAAAATTAAGATTTATTTAACATGTGACATATCATTGGAAATGACTCACTTTGAAATACTGAAAACATTTTTCGTCAAATAGACGCTGATGATCTTAGATGTTGAGCGTCTACTATCTACAATCTCTCTCTCTCTCTCTCTCTCTCTCTCTCTCTCTCTCTCTCTCTCTCTCTTTTTTTTTTCAACTTTATTGATTATTATTTCATAGGTTATTTTATAAAAATATACTACGCATATAGCTTAGTTGCTGCACGTTTATTAAACAAAATGTACTAAAAAAGACCTTATTTAATAAACTGCGATATGTTTATTTGGGAACTAAAAGTTCTTAAAATATCTTTAAAAACTATCTAGAAGAGATACAGCTGTACTTTCTTTTGCGTATTGTAATCAAAGTGACGTTTTCTATAAGTAGGTATCCCACCTATGTACTTAAAAAAATTCAAAAAAATAATTATTACAAGTGCACAGTGTAACAAAATTAAAAAAGTATAGTCAACTGAAGATAGCCATTGTGCGAATGGTGTTGATTATGACACAACATCGAAAAACGGACGTTAAACACATTATTATTCTGTATTACTCTACAAACAAACAGATCTTTACCTCTTAAAGTCTAAATTAATTCGTATACATTTTGATGGTGACACATTATGTATGTATTGTGTGCATCATATAAAGGCTGCTTCAAAACGTCAATTTGAAATTTTTTTTTTGTTATTAACTTTGCCATTTTCTTACTTAGTCTTTTATCCTGCCATTGGTCTCTGAAACACTGCATGCAGGTAACTTTCTTAAGTCTCCTAATCAAAAATTTATTCGTTATAATAATCATATCGAATGAATTGTGTTTTCACTCGCATCCTAACCACTCGAGATACTTATAACCACGGTCTGAATACGTTTACTTACATTTTTTATCTGCGTCTGTAGAATGAAGCACAGTATGCAGGTGACTCTCTCAAGGCTGACAATCGAAACCGAGAGCAAAATTTATTTGAAAGTTGAAACATTAATTCATTCACGCATAGTACTAGCACACCTATTAGTATGCTACAGCAGCTGAAAGAATCATTTCGAATGAATCATTCGATTACAAAAACCATTCGAATAACAACGTTTCGATTATTAAAATCTTTCCCAAGACTAAACTGAACTATATAGTAGTCCGTTTCTGTATGTCGTTGAATAGACGGTGAATCAGCCTGTGTAAGAAAACTGCTATATGATTCTATCATGGGAAATAGAGTTAAAATATAGAACTTCTGTATTACAATGGGAAACATAACATAAAATCAGTTAAGTCGTGAATATAATAGCAACGTCACCGCATTGGGTCGTAAAATCTTTAAGCGTGAGTAATTAACGAGGGTATAAGACTTCTCTTTCTCTCTCTGTCTTTTTCTCTCTCATACTATGAGCGACAAGCATTTGACATTTTCTTAAGAAAGAATTTCGGGCGACACTTTTTGTACATGTGAGATTTTATTGACCGAAAAGAATATTATGTATATTTTATGTATGAAATATTTTAGTATTTTGCGTTTTTATTATTGAAATAGATTGTAGATTATGGACGCTCGACAATTTTTATTATCGAAATATTTTTATTGGAACAACGCTGTCACACCGTGTGAGTAGCGCAGCAAATTGTAGTTTAAAGACACCCGAGTTAACGTAGTGTAGTGTAGCAATAAAGGACCGGACTTGTAAGTAAGAGTAAGTAATTTATTTTGTCATGATTTCGATACAATAATATCAATATGACGACTCACTTTACAATAAACATTACAAGTCATAATAGGTACATATAAAAAAATTACTATTTAAACTCATCATATTATAAAGTACACCTCAGCCACGAAGTACATCTCATTTTTTCAGCCTAGAGAATAGTAAAAGAATTACATTAAAATTTTGTAGATAAAAACTCTTCAACGCTATAGAAGCATTGGTCTAATAAAAAAGATTTTAATTTATTTTTAAAATTTGTCAAGTTTTTATCATCTTTGATTAAGATCGGTAATTTATTGTAGATAACACCGCACACATGTTTGGGGTAGGGATTATTTGATATATCGATATTTTTGGGCGATATTTAATATTTAGATATATCGATATATTGAAACCGATATTTTTGTAGGTACTATCGCGACTGACTATGGCCGTTTAATTATTCCGACAAATCGAAAATTTCACTGAAAAAGAAACACGTGTTTTTACAGTGTTTTTGGAACACTTTTAAGTGCGTTCTAAAAACAACAGTGAATAAAGCACATACTAAACACTTTCCTTTTTCACCGGATTTTTCGATATTTTCGGGATAATAAACAATCAAAATGTCTATTCATGCAATATTTCATTTCATTTCTACAACATCCAGAATATTTTTAATTATTTCGATTTACACCTCAATTCATGCTGTACCAACAATTTTCTGTCGAATGTCACCTCTGGCACGCATCCCTTAGGTTCACCATCCCTGACTTTATTAATTGTTCGATTAATCTCTAAAATTATCTGCTCCTACATGTATTAGACATTTTATTAATAAACAAAAAAAATTCTTATCGTTGTTTTTGATTTCAGATAAATATTTATTAGTTGATTTATTATAGAAATAATGTCCGTTAATTGTTATTTGAGATTATATTAAGCTAGCCAATATGTATACTAAATTTCTTCGATTGCCAATGTTCTCTTTCAAATTGGACCGATATATCGATATTTTAAAAAAAATATATCGGTACCGATATCGATACTTGAAAAAAATATCGATACGATATATATCGATACTTTTTGGCACTTCGGACATCCCTAGTTTGGGGCTTCTTTTGAACATGCTAAGCCTATGCTTATCTGTGTCCTTACATCTGGTGTTATGGTGGTGGATATCGGAATTTTTTTCAAATAGCAGTATATTTTAATAAGCATACAAAGCTGTCTCAAGAATATAAATGCTCGGAAACGATAGAATCCGTTGGTTTATAAATGTCGGTCTGCAAGACTCTCTAGGGTTTAAATCAAATATCAATCTAATGATCCTTTTCTGACAAACAAATAGCCTGCACCAGTCAGATTGATTCGGACGGGGCTGACTTTTTCTATAAGTAGGTAAAAGGATCCTTTCTTACTTTTTTCGTTTTTAAAAACCCAAAAATCTTCTAGATAATATGAATAAATGTATATATCAGATCCTTTTGATAATAATAATTATAAGTATTTGAGAGGAATAAGGATAAATGAATTTTAAGATAAATTATTTTTCACAACGTTTCGTATTTAATTAATACTTCATTAGGTGATCAAGATAAGTTAATAACTAATAAAACAAATAAATAAATATTTACATACCTAAGATACTAGCGGTACCTGTGCGAATAATTCGCATTAAAATTCGTTTTTAATTTCTCACACTCTTTATAACTTTCTTCTTTTTGTTGTATTACATTACGAAGCTCAGTGATGGTTCAAGAAAATATTTTTCTAAAACTATCATATAGAGGCGCAAGTATCAGAAACGTTGAGCTGAAGCGCCGCCATACGAAAAGTATTTATACGTGAATTTTGATTAAAAATTAAACAAAAAAAAATTTGCCGACCGTCAATTATGTTGACGTTGTTTCAAAATCAAAGCCGTCAGATGGCAGCATTGCTGTATTGTGTCTTAATGTATATCTATATATATATAATTTTAATAATTAATAAATTTACAAAAACAAAAGCAATAATAAATTTTTTAGTTGCTGATGTCGGTAGAGCAAGCAATTATCTATAAAATGATATAAAATTTATGTGGAGCAATTGTGTGGTTTTTTCGAAAAAGGGAGGCAAACATCTTTACCTTAACGTATTAATATATATGATATTTAATTTAGGTATGTTAATATTTATTTATTCGTTTTAAATTTAAATAGTTTAATATAAAGTTGGTTAAGACGGTTGATCGTCGGCCGTTTAAAATTTGATGTGAAAACCGCGGTTATGAATATGTAAAAACCGATTAACCGTTTTTTTAAGCAGTTATTGTTAGTGCATTTGCCATTTAATATACATTCTGTCTCATCGTCCTTTCAGATAATCTAAAAAATTACATGAAATAAATCTTGGAGCAATGCCAATATACAATTAATCATAAAAATTAAAATTGTAGTAAAAGTTGATGACTTTAAAAATCGTAAGCAAACCTTACTCTAATTTTAAACCAAAGTTTCCGTTAACTCGGCCATTTTTTAATCATTTTTCAAAGCTATAAACATGGATTTTATTTGTCGTAAAAACTTTAGAATTTCTATTTTGTTCTAAAACTATTGTAATAAAAACACATAAACTTATAATACACAAGTTAACGTGTAACATAAAAAAACAACAAAAAATGTGTTTAGTAAAAATATTTATTTTCAAAATATGTTTTTATTAATATTGCCGCATTATTGCATTGTGTTTTCATTTTTGCTCCTTTAAATAATAATCAAAATATACCAAAGCATTGGTCCTCAAACTTTGGTGGATGAAAATTTTGTATGGGTCATGTATTTTCACTCGTCAAAATGTTTATAAACATCTAAAGATATTTTGAAATGAAAAGTTATCAGATGTGATGATTTGATACACGATTTCGGTTGATTTGTAACTGCTAAAGTAGGATTTGTAGTACGATTTTTTAAAGTGAATAACCCGTCGTAAATTACGCTAACTCAGATTTTTCATTCTTTCACGCTTTTTCTTCTGCGTTGGTCTCTGTAAAAAGTTCAGTCGTTCAATCGCAAGCTGAAAAGGTTGAGAGCCACTGCTTTCAAGAATATAAAATTTTTAGTATACTTCAATCACTGTTGTTTGACATTTATGCTATATATTCCAGGAACGGAACCCAACTCATTTTTTTTCACTAAACTATTATATTTAAACACATAATATTATCGATATTAAAATATATTTAAGACTGATTTTATTACTTAATAATAATGTACAATGCTAGTCCATACAATTTTAACATTTTACAATGACTACCGCTGTATTTTTATGCAACTTCAAATGGAATATTTAATTACTGTAGAATATATTATATTATGTCGACGAAATTAAACCAGGTACCAGATTTAGGGTTGCGGATGGCCTTGGGCAGTCAAGTTTAATTTTTGTGGAGCAAGTACCGCTCGTGAACATAGAAGCGTTAGAGAATTAAGGTCACTGTTTACCAGCTGTTCAATATGCCCCTTTTGCATCCGCATAGCAGTTGGATATGCGTATGGATGTAAAATGCTTTTATTTATGTTTCGGAAACCTTAAATTTCTATGACATTTTTATTCAATCTTTGATGTTAATGCTTACAAAATAAACTAAAAATATGTGCAATTCTTCCCATATAACTTTTAGCCAAATTAGAAATTTTTGTACAGAAAAAATTATTGAGCAAGTCAAATTTGTCAATATTATTAACATAATTTTGTAGAGAAAAAATTTCAAAATGATTATAATTTGTCTTCCCGTAAATCGAAATTCTTGTGGTGTGTTGTACAGAAATTGTGACAAATATCATGCTTTTTAACTCAATTTTTGGGGCAAAAATATATGTTTTTTGAAATGTTTAAGCAGCAAGCTAAATTTTGTGAAACTTCGTGCTTAATCACATCTAATAAAAACAGCAATAAAATGAATTTTACGACAGTTCGAAATTTCCCGAGAATATATTTCACGATCTGAGGGGTCAGTAACCTTAAATTGAGGTTATGTATTTAGTCATAGCCACTCTGCATATAACAGCTCATTCAAATCGATTGTTTCTTTTAGACGGCATTTACATTGGATCCGTATTTCTCCCGAATCGACGTCGGCCGACAACGGAAGAAAAGCAAACACCAATATATAATGCAGATGCCTACATTGGAAAGGAAAGCTTGATACGACGAGAAACGATGACGGCTGTTAACGGGCCGATGGATTGGCCGATCAAACGTGTTTGCTTCCATTCCGATGACACATTATGACGGGGAAATTGACAGAGGCGGGGGCTTTTGAATATAGTCAAACGTTCGTCTAGTCATGTGGCAGATAAAATTTTGAAAAACTTCTCTCCAGATTTATTTTCATTAAACTGATGCACTCACACCTTTTTTCTACGTCTCATTTAAAACAGAAGCCAAAAAAAAAAGAAAAATATTTTAATCTTCCTAGACAAGATCTATTAATTGTATTTTTTTTTTTTTTTATTTAAAACAACACACTTGCTACATGTTTCAATGGCTTGGCCATCATCATCAGGCCACATAAAACATTATTTTACAAAAAAAGAGAGTGGATGATATACATCTTAATCGTAAAATCTAAAAATATAAAAAACAGATATACTTAAGTTCTTATCGTTGAGCTTCATTACAAAATATTTTCATCATGGATTTTAATTTACAGTTTTAACTTTTATAAAAAGGGTTTGTTGTTATGTTACTTCAACTTCATAAAATATTTTGTAATGAAGCTTTGCGATAAGAACTTATAAAAAACATATATAATTAAGTTCTTATCGCTGAACTTATTTACAAAATATTTTATGAAGTTGATTTTTAGATTTTACGATTAAGATGTATATCATCCAGTCTCTTTTTTTGTAAAATAATGTTTAATGTTGCCTGATCATCATCATCAGGCAACATTAAACATTGAAATATGTAGCAAGTGTGTTGTTTTAAATAGTATAAATAGAACTTGTCTAGGAAGATTAAAATAATATTTTTCTTTAAATATTCACGTACAAGAGGTTAAGAAGGAGTTCACCATAAAAAGACGTCGTCAAAGATACTTATGATACCCTCATAACATAACTGCAACTGTTTTTCAATCGGCACCAGTATAGGCACTCACGACGGACGACAAATCGCTTTACATAGTCGGATCGGATCGGGAGAAATACGGATTCAATTAGAGTTGGGTAACTCAGATCTGAACCGGTTCAAAGAGCCGACTCTTACAGAAGATCCGTGAGAGCCGACTCACTTTTTTTTTGAGCCGACGGATAAACGGATCCGCATAACTCAGTGAAACACTTAACACACAGAAGCACGTTTTACACTTACGTATCAGTTCTTGCTTTGATGCATCTCTCAGCTCAAATGACTCATGCATCACATGTTTGGCTATGTATTCTTGATTCTATACAAGTCGTGATATGATTGACTGAACTAGGTAACTCAGTGGCAGACTGCAGTAACATATTCAGAACTCGGCTCTTTTTGAACCGGTTCAGTGAGCCGGCTCACATACGGGATCCAGATGCAAAGATGCAGATCACTAAAAAGACCCGTTTTTCCCATCTCTAGATTCAATGTAGGCGTTAGCCTTAGGCGTGATGAAGTAACAAACAGAAAATAAAGTGTCGTCTTATACGTCAGTTACTACTTAACATCCACTGAAATAAAAAGTAGCCTATACGCGTTAAGTTCATAAATTATGTGCATCCAAAATTTCAACCAGATTTGACATAGCTTTGATCCTATTACCTTCTACTTTAAACTCTGCATGCAACGCGTCCTTTTTTTGTATCTTTAGAATTGTCGAGAAACGGAATTTGGAATGTTGATTGTTTAATTATTGGCATACACTCTGTATGTATAGACAAAGTGCAACATAAGAATAAGTGAACAACAAACTACCCCTCCCTCCTCCCCCGACCCCCGTGTCGCGGCGCAATCCCGCAACATAATATTTGCACCTATATGGTTTGTTTATATTAACCGTATCGTTTTGTTGTGGCTAATATGTTGAGTTGACCGGCTGCACTCTTTATTTCCCACATTACAAAGTCACGTATGTTTCTCTGCACAATGTCTGCACAAACCGCGGTGCAGGGTTGGCGAGGTGACTTTTAAAATCCCCACGCAAAATTGAAAATTGCTTCTGGACAAAGTCCTCGCCTGGTATACGTATTAACACGTCGACAGAAACTGGTGTTAAGTTTTGCTATTTATCATATTTTTAAATTAGTTGTACCCGAGGTTATAGAATATAGATGTTGCCTCATTTCGTTGGATAGTACTGGAGGAATGACGTCATCCGGCGGACCTGTCAATTGATTGTATGGCAACGGTTTTTGTTTATAAACTTAAATGGCAGTCTTTAACAAATTTCAAAGAAATCAAAAATGTTAGTAAATTACAGAAGTTGTCTCGTTCCATTGGATAGTAGTGGACGATGACGTCGTCAGGCAGACCTATGAATTGATTGTGTGGCAACGGCTGTTGTTTATAAAATTTAATGGCAGTATTTAACAAATGCTAAAGAAATCAAAAGACATAATGTTTATATTATTTGCTGTAAGTTTTATTTTTAAGGGAATAGATTTGCATAGTCCTGTAGTTAATTGTTATTATAGATTGAGAGGAATGATCCATCAGTTGACGTCATTACCACTCTTACGCTGTTGGGTCACGTGGAACGAGGCAGTCGCTGTAATCTACTAACCTTGGGTTCTATCTTTATTTAAATGCAAACTTTCTGTACTATAAATTTAAAATTTGCTGTTCTTTTATTCTGAAGTGATTGATTTGTCAAAATAAAATGCATTAGCAAACAAGCATACTCTGGTTAATTTTTTCCATGGAAAACAAAAGAAAATATATAAATATTACTAACCGTTACCCGCGTCGTCGCGAACAAAAATTTTATTTTATTTGTTATAAGTATAATATTAATTCAAATGCTAGTATCTTTAGTTGGAATATTCCCGTTGTCTAATTAGCTGATTGTTTTATTCAAATTAAAGGTTTTTGTCCGCAAATTTGTCATCACTATTTTTATTTGTATTGTTATTATTATTTGTATTATTATGAAGAAATAATTCGGAATATCCCTTTTTAACATGCTCGTTTTAATTAAAAATTTTCGGTCATAAAAAATGGCCAATAGGGAACCCTGTTCATTTTCGAGTAAATAATGTTCAGTTTTTAAATGCGTGCTCTGTAAGACCAACTGCAGTCAGTTATGGAGACTAAATATTTTATCAACAAACGACCAAGCAGGATAATATTTATTGTGAGAACATGTTACATACAAGTACTCCTGAAAAACGTGGGCTTTTCAGAATTTAAATCGTTATCGTCCAAACAGCATTTTTCAGATTTTCTTAGGTATGCTAATCCCAGGTACAAACCCTCCTGGCGAAAAATTGCTTATTTAATTATACAGGGTGTTCAGCGACGCTTATACCATAAAGTATTTTCGACTTGAAATTGCCCATATGTACCCTTAAGCCAAGGCTTGTAAATTACAGAGGTTGTCTCGTTCCTTTGAATAGTAGCGGACCTGATAGTTGATTGCGTGGCATCAACTGTTGTTCATCATTTTTAATGGCTGTATTTAATAAATGTGAAGGAAGTGAAAAGTTAGAATTTTGATAGTATTTGCAATAAATTGAATTTTAAAAGTAGGTAAAGTAGGTGTAGTTAAATATAAATTACATTTTTGATATTGTCATTATAGTTTCATAAAAATATGAACGGTACAGCAACTGACGTCATTCCCGCACTTACGCTGATTGGTCAGATGTAACGAGACAACATCTGTAATCTAATAACTTTGTCCTTACTATGTCAGTCGGATAGAAATCGCACGTCCGGTAAATCGAATTGTTCCGTTCTCTGTTAGTGAATACGACCTTAAAAAATGATATTGCAATATGTGTAATGCCGTAGTGTGTTTTCGATTATCAGAAAGACTAGTAGATTGCTTCGTTCCATTTGATTAATCAGCGTTAGCGCGTGAATGATATCAGCTGACGGACCGTTCATGTTTCTATCAGTCCATAATAACCATATCAAAATTTATATCACTTATATTGAACTGGGACAATGTAAATATCTTACCTTAAAAATCAATTTATTGCAAATAATATCAATGTTCTGTCATTCTGTCACTAAAGTTTATAAACAACAGTCGTTGCCACGCAATTAATTGACAGGTCCGCCAGATGACATCATTCCCACACTACTAGCAACGGAACGAGCCAACCTATGTATTCAACTAGTTTTGGGTTATCAATATCTATATTTTAGAAAATTCAGTATATATGCATTTTTTAGATGTCGTTACAAAACGTTACTGCTTCGTTCCGAAATATCTGTTACTAAAAAACTTCCCATCTGTAGTCAGATTTGTAATTAATATAAAAAAATATGTACGCATTTTTACAAACACTCTGTAAATATAGATATAGATGTTGGTACGCTGAAATACACTATCATTTCTGCATATATGCATTTCGCAAATTAACCGGGATACTTTACATTTGACAAATACGATAGTAATAATAAAAAATGTTATTTAAATTGAGATAACATCAATGTATAAGCTCTCAAGCTCCTCATGCACAAGCTCAACTAAAAACAACTTTCTCAAAATGACCATATTAAAATTCAATCGAGCAAATTAATTTTTCGTTTCTAATACGACTTTCAGCCTTAAATCTAGTTTTAATAATGTCACTTGTTTGAATGATTTTCACGAATTTTTAATCATCTCATACATCTATTGATTGTGCGAGAAAAAAATTTAAATAATAAATGAGTTAGAAACAAAAATAAATACTGATTTAAAAAGTTTACACAACGTTCAATAAGTGATTGATATGTAGGTAGGTACTTATAGTTTTAATAAAGCAAATCTTGTATTTTTTAAGTGTTGATAAGTGGTTTGTATGTTTAATCGTATCTTAATAGGATCGTACATAGTCGAATGCAAAACTTGAAAACATATATTTTTAAGCCTGTTTAACGAACTTAAAATTCAGACCAGCGTTGCCAGACGTCCCGATTTTTAAATCAAAATTAAATGTCCCGCGCGGGACAAGCTCAGTCCCGCTTTTCGGGGATAACTTTAAAAGAAGTTAAATCTTCACAGAAGTATCATGAATAAGTAATTCTTATAAATAATTATTCTCTTATTGTAAGTTGCACTCCTCAGACTATTGTTTGAAATGCCATATTTTTCTAATGAATAAAACTTTTTTGATTTTTATTTCTGTTTTTTTTATTCAGAAGACGAATAAGACTCAACTATTTAACGATAGGGTAAATCTGATTTAAAATATCATATTTTTATTAAAATACATTTTCTATGGCTATTTGTGTTATCTATTGTCACGTAAACGTAATTTGAACTCAAATAAAAAGATAAATATTTAAAAACTTCTGATTACGTTTTTTTACTATGTCCCGCTTTCGACGAAAGAATCCCGCTTTTTTCATTCAAAAAGTTCCAAATCCCGACTTGGCAAAAAAAAATCTGGCAACGCTGATTCAGACTGATCGACGAACAAAAAAAATATTTCGGAAGGTAATAAAACGTGTTATTTTGAGCAAAACAGTTCATATGATGATATGGATGATTTAAAGTTTAATTTTGGAGATTAGAACGTTTTAAGTTTTTCGTTAAAAAACTAATTTTTGGAGTTATACTTCGTTTAGCGCATTGAATGTAAACTTTTAACAGGCAACTGAAGTGCGCACGCACGGCTAACGAAAATTGTACAGTATGAAGTTGACAGCGCTAACGAAAATTCGACAGTATGAAGTTCATAAGAGAACCAGACTGAAATGACACATGGACGAAATCAATGCACTTTCTGCCACCTGGAAACTATGTATTATACTAGACGAGTGTAATCTTTGATTATAACGAATAGTCGTTTTAAGTGTTATCCAGCGGCGTTTATAATATCGAAAAGTAAGATAGATAAAAATCACAAAACACTTTTATGATCTAAAAAAAACAAAACAGAAATATCAAGCTATAATTTGTACACATAAATGGAAATTTTCCAGAAATAATTATATAATTGTACTAATAAATAGTTATACGTATTATTGTATTAAAAAATAATTGTATTTTATATTAATAAATTCTAAACATAATTTGCAATAATCTGAATGACCTTTGATTTATTATGTAATATTGTAGATGATAATTAAGTAGGTATTTTGTTACGATATAAATATTTTTTGTGTATATAGTAAAATTTTGCTGAGAATCGATACGATTTTGTGCAAAATTGCGTTTATACTATCGAATGTATAAATCGTACAATTTGCAACCTTGCAAAAAAATGTATTGATTTTCAGCAAAATTTTACCTAATCTCGGAACAAAATGCTGATTGTTCTAAAATATTTATTTATAAAATTTTGAATGAATATAATATTATACTACGAACCTAACCTACCATAATACCGGTTTTAGTTAAGTATTTACAACAGTTTATTAATTTCCGTAAATAGTATGTCGCTCCTACAAAGATAACACATTTCGTGTATTCATCAATATTAGTTATTTCAAAATATTAAAATGGAACTTTTATGTTTTTGTCGTATTTTCGTCTTTAGGGTGTCATGCCCAAAGAATGCAATTTTATATTGTTCTCATCATTTTGTCTGTTCGTCTGTCACCACCTGAAGTGCTACAATAATGAAATTAATATATTAATATTATGTAAGCTCGTGGTCCAAATTCAGACAAATGCTATTTTTAGGGTTCCGTACATCTAAAACGTGATAAGAAAAATTAATTCTTGACGATAGCAATGTCTCCTCTCAACGAAGAGTGTAAGAATATTTAATTTCTTTTTTTACTCAAAGATGGTCACGTGAGGACCCTGCAAAATTTCAAATTTTGGTATGCATACAATATGGTGTCCTCAATCGCATAGATATATTTAAATGGGTAGATGTGTAGCCTTCCCTATTACTACAAACGTCAAATAAATATCATTAAAATCGCTTTAGTGGTATCTCGCAAAAACTCACAAAATACAAGTACAAACTGAGCTCATACTTAATCAATTTTTTCTCACTACTATTAGATGGCAAAGTTTCTGTGATATTAACTGAAAATACTCTTTTTTTCAAAACAGGATGAGGTTCTCAATACGACCTGTATTTTTATGTATATTCCGCCAGCTGTGAAACAATTTTATAATGATTTTTCTTCTATCTAATAGAACATATCTTCAGAGTGGTTCCACATACATTTTACGTAAATCGGTTAAGTCGTTTCAAATGAAAGGGCTCGTTATGAGAAATACAAATACAATACATCTTTTTTATTTTAAGTTTTTACTAAATAGATTTCTTGCGGCAATAAAATTTCTTTTGAAATCAACAGACAGGAGAAGTTGAAACCGTTACAAAGAATTTAGCTATAAACGAGATAGAAGCAAAATATTTTCTCGCTTGTATCAATCGGTTGATATAGTTTTTATTAGTTTGATGACCAATAACCTGAATGAACTATTTAACTACTTCTATAATAATAAAATAATTCTTATCTGAACAGTTACTAGCTGAAGAAAAAAAAAACAGAAAACAAATTTAATATAAAATCAATCATTTTATCTGTTAAATGCATCCATTGTATGTACATCGGACACAAGGTTTACTATTTATATATATTTTATATTGAAATTATGTAAAACTCAGGAGTCCTAATTGACAGATTCTTTGATTAAATATCTATAATATTTTCGTGCAATATCTAAATAATTCATGAGATGTCCAGGTATATCAGACTATACGACAGCCGATATAAAAGAAAAGGAACGCAAGAAAAAATGTTGCAATAAGAAAATTGAATCGACTTTAAAAAAACCGGTCAAGTGCAGCGAATCATTCTGTTTTCCGTGAGAAGTTTGAGATTTAGAATTTTCGTTTAAGTTTTTCTGTAAACTATGAGTAAGGCACTATATTTCATATTTTTTTCAAAATTTTAGACTCAATAGATCCGGAGACAAGGGGGGTTGTCCATTTTCGGATATTTTCTTAAAAACGCGAGACTAGGGAAAAATACTCTTTTTTATATAAAAGAACTGCGGTTACAATCTATACCTGGTAGACGAAGTCGCGGGTAAACCGCTAGTTCAATTATAAATCAGTTTGTTTGGGCCAAATTTAAATTCAATATAGGTATTAAAGGTGAATGTAAAATTAGGTGCAAAATTATTTTCTTATTCTAATTTTTTGAAGTCAATTTAATTTTTTCTAAATTCTTTTTTCAAGTGCCTAGAGTACATTTCTTTTTATGTCGGTTAATTCTATAAGGTCCTTCTTCATGCGATCCTAAATGTACTGTACCAAAAATATCATTCATATCGGTTTAGTAGTTCCAGAGATAATCCACTTATACTGCACAAATGATAAAAATTTTAAAAATGTTTGTAGGCATCTCTCGTAAAATAACTGAACCAATTTTGAAAAACTTGGTATTTATACTGGCAGTTGGTTAGTCAGACTCTAAGTTTAACGTACTTTTAACCCGGCTACGTTCGAGTGAAAATAGAATTCCATTTAAAATCGAGCGAATTTGTGAGCAAAGTTCAACCGAAATTACGGGAAAAATAGAGATTTCCACTTGTAGAACGCAAGCATAAGTTAATATATAGAATATTGTAATATTTATTGTAAAAAAAAGAAGATATTATGTTATCTGTTGGTTAATGCACAGTGCATTAATGTTATCAAAGAAAGTTTAAAAATTGACTAATTGATTTTTACACATTTATTAAGTTATAAAATGTCACCGAATGTTATTTACTCTGATTCAATCGATGTCCTTGTTTTGTAAACTTCAAGCATCACAAATTGTTAATATTTATGAATTATGATATTTTTGTTGTTTCAATATTTTTTACAGCTATTGATATTTATTAAAACCCGCACTGTTACAAGATGGAGATCAAAAAGTACCATGCACAGACTTAATACGATTTTCACTCGTTTAGACTGTTTTCAAACTGTTTTCATTAGACCCCTGATACATAATCTACCATTAAACTAATCAGTTTTGACAGGAGTCATATTTTAAGTCGACCGTATCTGAATTAAAAATGCGTTATATTGCAAGTTTCTCTACTAATCGCTCTAATCATTTTCGAGTAACGTCGGTGCAAATAGACGTAAATTTTTATATATCTTTTGTAAAGAGTAAAATTTTAGCAGGCATCAAAAATGTGCGCGAACAAGTAACGAAAATTCGACAGTATGAAGTTGGCTATAAGAGACACAGATTGAAGTGTCAGATGGACGAAGTAAATACATTTTCTGTCATCTGGAAACTATATAATATACTAGACGACCAAACCTTTGATTACAATCAATAGTCGTTTTAAGTGTCACAGCGGAAACAGGTAAAAACCAAAATAAAATTTTGAAAGTGTTTAAAATATTTGAGGCTATTATTCTTACTTTCTGAAGATTTTATTCCAAACAAATATTTACATGTATATAGTCAAAGAAGTGTAACTTCAAACGCGCGTACATTATAAGTACATGCATCCACTTTTTTATCTTTCCGTTTGTATCGACATCACTCAAAAACGACTCCACCGATTTTGATTAGATCTGCTACTACACTAAGCTCGAATCAGCAAAATCGAATATGTCTCGAGAGATTTTTTAGTATTTATTTTATACCCCACGCAATTTCAAAGAAAATCGTAGTGCTGCCAACTTAATATGAAGTCAGCCGATCGGAAAAAGACGTTACGTATGCCAAACTTGTTTCTTTTGAAATAAATCATTATACATTTAATTACATCGATATATTTCACACACAGATAAGCGCTTAGAATAATCTATTTTAACAAACCGCTAACAGATAAATCCTATTTATTACATTTTGATACTGGGTATCAGTTTTTTGTTGACTTTTTTTGTAATATTTTGTGCATTTATTTGCATGTCCTTTCAGTATGTGAGTAGGTCTCGTATCATATTATAATGCATTTGATTGTAGACACGTGTGCATTTTTATTGGTAATTTTTTCAGGGTCGGACTGGAGTTTTTCCTTAGCTCAAAGCTAAAATTAATCATCAACCAATATAATTTAATCATTCTTACGATAATCACACAGGAGTATAAATAAATAGCACAAAGTTCATAGATTCACGTCTGTAATTAAGAAATTAAACGACAATAATTTTCATACAGGTGATTCGAATTTAATCTTTATAACTGTGGCGACTGCTTCCTTAGATCAATTTAAGAACAAAAGACCCCGTAAAGATGTGTCCGCAAACGCACAATTTCTAAAAAATTCTATTCGTAATCGTGAGTTTACAAAGAGCATTTTTATATAGATAACGTAATGATTAACAACTTTTCGGCGAACCATCAATAAAAAAAAAATATATAACGAGCCTCACCCTCATAAGCTCACATGAGAAGTTTAACTTCTTTAGTTTTTAATATTATTTTCAAGTTTAATTTTTTTTATGTGAAATTTCTAATTAATAATATTTACTGCACATACTTAAAATTTTATTTATTTTCTGTTGGATATTTAACTCCCTAAAAATTTCGAACTGAGCAACTTTGATATCTCATTATTGTAATAAAAGATATTAATCTCAATATTGTTCACGTCCATTATAATTAATAAGTTTTTTATTTAATCACGGGAAATTGGACAATTTCCCGTGATTAAATAAAAAACTTAAAGATATTAATGTTGGAAATATCACTATTTTGTCTATCAAAAATAATATAATTACCTACTTTTACTTAGATTGACGATCATAATTACGTAGAAATTATTACACATTATAAGAGGGCACTCAGATGTTTATGTTATGTGAAAATTCTCACATGGACAGATCAACATCATAACCTCACATTATGTCCGAAAATTGTGGTATCTGAAAATAGAAATACTTAATATTTTCCTTTCTGAATTTACATGAAATATATATTTTGAGTTCCTACCGTATATACTATAAATACAAATCCATTATCTGTGTCAAGTTTCTATACGTCAAATTACAGAAATTATTTTGTATTTCAGTTGTCAGTAATATTAAACGTCAGATTCAACTTTATATATTCACCCTTGTCTTACTGTTTTGCGAATCAAAATGCAACACATTATAAACTTTTGTCCTTGTCAGTTTCATGTAATTTAGGCGACAAACTAACTTCCCCTTTATTTGTCAGTTCTACTTCCCTTCGATTTCTTACTTTTATCAAACAGATACGTCGCTAAAGAAGTTAAACTTCAATAAATAAATAAATAAATAACCTCAAGGTACCCACTCACTGAATAGGATCGGCTTGGCAAGACAGTGTATAATACGCACACAAATGTTGCCCAGTCGATCCGTGTGAACTCATTTACCTTTATGTATTTCAAAAACTGTCGATCGTGCCGAGACGATCCGATCCGATCCAGTGGATATGGACCTTTACTGTCAGTTGTAATATTTCTCCTGAATGGCTCAATGTTAATTGATTATTTATGATATATTTTAAGAAATAATTAAATAATTAAATATTGAATTTACAGATATTCCAAGAATTTTTCTGGAGTTTTGAATATTTTCAGTGTTTGATTTGGAAATTCTAATTTTTGTGTTATCTGACACAAATTAAAAATTCAATAATTTTGTGTACGTAATTTTAAATACACCTATTCCCCGATTTACACGGTACTTGTTTTACACGTTTTCGCTTTTACACGGTTTTCCAAATAAGTTTTTTTTTGTTTTTATCGCACTCTACTAAATGCTACTGTGATTGAACACGTGCGCTGTGTACACATCTCACGGGGAATCCCGAGCTTATGTGCTGACTTGCTGCACACGCACACTGTGTCTGTATTTCTTCGCATAAAATTAAAGTTTTATCTACGGAAAATTGTATTTGAGTGAAAGTTTCACAGTTTCAGAAAGATTTAATTTTCCATATGTCGTAAATTACAAGTGAGTGATGAAAGTGAATTCGAACCTTCTATTCCGAAAAAAAGAATGAGAGTAATTTCTGACAGTGATGAAGGATAATAAAACACCTTTGGTTTTATTTTTTGTTCTTCTGTTTAATGTATTGTAATTAAATAAAAAAACAGTGTTTCCGTAATATATTACATATTTTAACCTGTCAATGCATTTTATTTTTATTTCTGTGTACACCTAAAAATATTGAAAAAAATCACAACTGTTAAATAGCAAAATTATGCATTTTCTGCAAGCTTTTCGATTTACACGGTTTTGACTTGAAAATTTTTAATTTTCGATTTACACGTTTTTCTCAAGAACGGATCTACCGTGTAAATCGGGGGATAGGTGTACAGTGTAAACTCCATGTAACGTTACTCGATTTAACGTCAAATTGCCTAAACCGTCGAAATTACTCGACTTTGGTTGGTTTGTCTTGTTGTCCATACAATGATACACTATGTGTAGCATCACACGCACTCTCTATAACGACCACATGTCGTTATAAAGCAAGTAATTTCGGCAACTTACTGTTTGTAGGCACTTTTTAAGTTGCCGAAAGTGAAAAGAACTGCACCTTAATTGTCTAGCGGTGTTGTTATTTGTGTTAACAGTTATGTTTGTTTGTAAATTTTATGCGTTATTATTAAATAATACAATAATAGTAAAAGAATATTGATTTTTCTTTCTCTCCATATAACGACAACTCTCTATAACGTCAGGAAATGCGCAGTTCCTTCAGCGTTGCTATATAGAGTTTACACTGTATATTAATATCAAATACGTAATGAGTATTGCTTCCGTCGTATACCTCGGGCATCGTGTCGCGCAGTGCAGGAATTTAAATTTTTTGTCCTCGTGCTGTAATATACTATTTACAATTACTGCTACTTGCCCCATATAACAACGTTATAAGTCATAGCAGAGGCATAGCCAGACCTCTATCCAAATGGATAAATATTCCATATGTACGCAAAAAATTGTTGCAAATCAGACGATGAATTGTAAATTATTAATTTGATACTTCTTCATAATCTGTATTTGAGGTAGGTACTGATAACAAAAAATGATTTAAATAAAATTGGATTATTCTGTTATTGATTTGAAAAATATTATCTGTTCAAATCAGTAATAAAATTTTAGCAATTTTGTCCAATTTGTGTGTGCATTTCTTAAAGCGACTGATCCCTCAGATTGTAAAATATGCTCTCGGGAAATTTCAAAATGTGGTCGCAAAATTCATTTTATTGCTGTTTTTATTCAATGTGATGTTCTTAAAATTGAATAAAAAAACGTGATATTCGTCAATATTTTTTACAGCACGTCACAAAATTGTGAATTACATGAAGGCAAATTAACATTTTGAAGTTTTTTCTGTACAAACTTACGTTAAAAATACTAACAAATTTGACTTGCTTGATAATTGTTTCAAATTTAATTTTGTCTGTACAAAAATTTGCGTAAAACTTATGTTAATTTTATCATTTTTACCCGATTTTAAATCATTTAGATTAAATAAACTGTAAAAACTTTGCTAAAAACCAAATGATAAGAATGGTACATATTTCTGGTTGTAAGCATTAACATCAAAGATTGAATAAGATTTTTCATGGCAATTAGTTTTCCGAAACGCGAGTAAGTGCATTTCACATGCACACACCCATACAACTGCTATGTGGGTGAAAAAGGGGACATATTAAACAGTTGCTCTTTAGTAACCTTGAGAGCATCTCACTGACTAATAAACTAGGTACCGTTTTACACGTATGATTTGGAATGAATTAAGTAAACACTTTTTTTTTAATTTTCTTAATTTTGTACACCCCAATAAACTGTTGGAATCATTTGATTTTTAAGATAATTATTTCGAGCGAAAATAATTTTTTTTTGAATAAAAATACCTGCGTGTGTTGTTTTTATGAATAACTATTTTTTAAACAAAACATTTGGATAGAGTTCATAAAAAAATAGTTTCGTGTTGAAATTAAAAATTGTGTCAATACGCAGGCTGTATCCGTAACCTCAGTGTAAAGTGGCTTATGGACTAACGCGTATTCGTGATCGCGTGAATAACTCAGTCTGTCATTTTTTGATGAAATTTAAAATACACAATAAATCGGTACCAGAGCTCGAAATTTTTAAAAGAGGGGACCATTATAAAAATGCATCATTCGATCAAAAAAGTGGTAAATATATCTAATGAAGTTGCTATAAAAATTGCAGCGTGAATCAATCACTTATTTTCTCATTTTTAAAAATTCAGCTTTGGAGTATTTTGGTTTAATGTTAACTCCTCCAAAAGTGTCTGCCTCATTTATTTAAAATCAACTTAACTTTCGAATAGTACTTGTTAGTTGTTGGCTTTTGAATCAAACCCTTTTTTTGGCACATATTTTTTTAACTTTTCCTGTCTGCGTAGTACCTGGCGTACCCAGGTAGGACAACACTCTTGTATCTATGTATACTATTGTGAAACGGGTGTCATCAACTCTTGGATTATTATAGTTTCAGCGTCTCTATCGTTGGAATAAGGAACCCTTATTTTCATCACTGATGTCTAGCCTCTATGATAATAATTGGTATAATTGCAGAGTAGGCCGAGTACCGGGAATACCCGAGTTCTCGATGCGCCCTAATCCAGGTATATTGCATTTACAGAAAGGCAAGGATTTTTACAGTTTAATAATAAAAAAAACTATTTTTTATTCCCTTTTAAACACATAGTGATATTTTCATAAATGCACGTATTTATGGATGACATATCGTTTTTACTACATTTTTAAAGCAATATGACCGACAGTATGCACTTTTATGTGTTAGTTTTGAAATTAAATATTTCATTTTTGTATTTTGTAAATTTGGAAAATGAAAACACAAACACAACAAAAAGATGATAAAATGCGTGGACGTCAACATTTTTATTACATGTTTTTAGTTCAGAGTTGGCAAACCCATTTTTATTATTTTTCAAGTCTTCATAGCCGCAGTCTTTTTTTTATTTTTTATCAACACAAACATACAACTACTAAATATTAAAAATACGTATAATAAAATAACACCGTATTTTTAAATCCAACGTGTATGCTTTATTTATTTTCTACTAATGCCGGTATTATAGTTCTGTTTAAGTCTATATTTCAAAGCTTATTGCGTGATTCTATACGCATTTGTTATACTTTATCTGTGTCTATTACATAGTATAAAAGAAAGTCTGTAGGTGCAGTCTGTCTGGATGTTTGTCTCATGTCTGTGCCGATTAATCTCAACAACTACTAAACATATTTGAATGCGATTTTTACCACTAAATATCTTACTTATTGGGGAAGGTTTAGGTCTATAATCACTGTCTGGTCCGGCTTCCCCCGGGTGAAAATATAAATTACAGTACAATCTCGGTAACATGAACACAAAAAATCCTGAGGAGTCCATACTAGCGGTATGTTTATATTATCGAGGTTCGCAAGAAACATGTATATTAGGGTGGTCCTTAACAGGGGTATTATCGAATTTCTATGCTCCTAGGGGGTCAAACGTTTCCAAATTGATAAAAACAATTCTCTAAAAATTTGAGCTCTTAATATTAACTCTAAGATAGTCCTCATTCCAACCAAAGTTTCTTATGGGAAATAACATGTGGAAAACTCCTTTTGTTCTTCCAAATTTTAAAAGTTGGGGATAAATGAATCTACAAAAATGAGACATACTTATATTTGTAGAGAATTTAACGCTTTACAAAAAAGGTATCTTGTGAGTTTACTGGTTCAAAAGTTTTCCGAGGATAAAGTTTAAACTTTTTTTCGTAGAGCGTTAAATTCTCTACAAAAATTATGTTCATATTACTGAGTCGTTCATAAGAGTGCACATTCATATTATCGCGACTGTACTGTAATTTTGAAATTGTTTTTCTAAACCGAATGGGACGTCTATTGTACGGTTTCAGAATAAGCGGCACAGTTTTATGCATAGGACGAGTATGCCTACCCATGCATAAAACTGTGCCGCTTATATTGTGAAGTATAAGAGTGCCGAATATTTTGAAGCCGTAACATAGATCTTATATACTTTGTAGCAGATATTACATAGGTATTAGGTTATATATGCGTCCACTTATTGGAACTGCGCGTGGCCGTTTATAAGAGATTTTAGTTTACCTGGGTGATGATTTCTGTGTACACATTTATGTGTCAGAGCGCCTGCTTATTAGAAAGTTTTTTATATGTAAAATAACAGGGGCAAAGTTGGTTCCGCAAATTTTGCCCATCTAAGGGAGGTGTCCACTTAATAGAGCTGTCCGTAATTTACAATGCAATACATAAATTCTCGCTCAAAATCTTATATTTTTGTGCGATTGGATTTAATGTTTTAATAGAGTAAGAGCCCGTGATTGCCAGACCTTTGTTATTTTATAAAAGCTGAAAGTTTTACTATGAACTTTGGGTCATGGTGGCTTTGGGAGGTACCAGGTAGCAAAGGTGTATAAAATATCGACTTACTTTCGTCATTTTATAAAGCTTAAGTTTATTATATTTTTGTTTGGAATAATATTAGAAATCACGTCGTCCATTGCCAGACACTTCCTATGGTGGAAACCCCTTGCCAGACACCTTTAAAGCTGTCGGAACGCTCTGAATTTAAGCCAAAAATAGAACTTCGGCTGATAGCGGATTGTAGACTTATTCGTCAACATTTTGCAAACATTCTTTCTTTATAAGGAAGATAAAGGACAAATCTAGGTCTCTAATGGACTACTTTTGTAATTTATGTACGATTTACTAGAAAAAAGTTGGTATTAATTAAGCCAAAAAACGCACGTTTTCAATGTCACACTACGACCTTATTCGTATTTATTTCACAAAATTGTTCCATCACAAACCCTAAAGTGACTCTTCCTTTTTCCGAAAAGTTTTTTAAATCTTCAAAATATTTCCAAAATTTATAGTAATCAACTGACAACGGCACCCTTGCAACATCATTTTTTAGCCTCGTAGTGTGGCTTAAATTCAGAGCGTTCCGACAACCTTAAGGTAGTAATCGAGCAAACGATAAATTAACGACAGCTTGTCACTGTAGTTTCGTTTCAGTCATAGACATAGAGACTTGAGATACGGATGCAACTCAGCATTGTATTAAGGATGTTTGGGAGGTATAACAAAATACTACGAGACGAATGAAAATTTGGTAGAACGTTTATCATTTAACTTTAAAGTTCCTGTGAAAATTACAAACCGATTTACTAAACCATTAAAAAGTTATTGCAATTTTGAAAAACTGTAATTTTACACGTAATCTTATGGAGATTCGTTGACCGAACAGATTAAATATATTTTTATTAACAGAAAACCGGGCCTCTCAAATTTTTATATTAAGTAACTTTAACTCTACATAACTAACTTAGCATAAATTTATTCAAATCCACTAAACGATTTCCGAGAAAAAAAATGAAAAACTGGCCGAAAATCTTGTTTTTACTTGATAAATTGATTAGTGTATAAGAAAGTGGGAAACATTGTAGTCAGCTGAGAGCTATAGTTTTACATATTATATCAGCAGTGGTAAAAGACGTATAAATCTGTTTTTGTCACTTATGAGTACATGGTAGAGATCGGAAAAGGATGGAAAGAAAGTAAGAGAAAGACATACTAAAGAAGAAAACTAACATGTTGCACAACGTTGCCATTGTGAGTGCGCCTATGTTTTATAAACATTTTACGTGTGTGTGACAGAAATAGAACTCGAAGTATTTTAACCTGTACGGAAAGAAAAACTTGTTATTAGTTTCTATTTAAGTTAAAAAAACAAACAAATAAATAATACTGGAAAGAAGTTAGCGCGGAAATTATTTTTTTCTTAATTATTGAAATATCAAAAAATTGCTCCTTAAATGCTCTATCAGAATCAGTAATTGCTCCATTTCTAAAATTATTAGTTTATTTATAATTAATTTTTTTAAAAATCTAATTACTGAAAACTTGATTTTACTATAGAATGAGAAATATTCACTTTTTATATAATTTTTTTTGCTAAAAAAATTGCTCTCAATTTGCTCTATCAATTGCACAAAAAAATTATTTAACTTTGACAATTTTTATAGTAATTAAATGAAAAATAATGTTTGTATGGTAAACCTACTGCGCTGTGACGTCATCAATTGTCGCTGCAACTTATAAGGGCCATATTTACATGTATCAGCACTACAGTCATATTCATAGTCACCTTAATGTTTATGTTTTCTACTTTAATTAAAATTAATTAAAATTCTTGATTAATACTGTCTTTTAATGAATTAAGTCCATTTAAATATGTACATATATATATATATATATATATATATATATATATATATATATATATATATATATATATATATATATATATATATATATATATATATAAAAGCACAGGTAGAAGTTGAATAGACTACAATTATAAATACTTTTTCAAAATTGCAGGTCTAGAAGACGGTTACTGTTAGTAAGGCTGCTGTAAATTAGTTTCGTTAATCGGATTAGACTATCTATTGTTTTGAATAGGCGGAGTATTTACTATATTGATGAGTCATTACTAGATCTTTAAGCTTCAACTGAACAAATAGAGGATTATGATTTGGGACAGACACTCTTAATTTTTTTTTTCAGGTTTACCATACAAACATTATTTTTCTGTTAATTACTATAAAAATTGTCAAAGTTAAATAATTTTTTTGTGCAATTGATAGAGCAAATTGAGAGCAATTTTTTAGCAAAAAAAATTGTATAAAAAGGGAATATTTCTCATTCTATAGTAAAATCAAGTTTTCAATAATTAGATTTTTTAAAAAATTAATTATAAATAAACTAATAATTTTAGAAATGGAGCAATTACTGATTCTGATAGAGCATTTAAGGAGCAATTTTTTGATATTTCAATAATTAAGAAAAAAATAATTTCCGCGCTAACTTCTTTCCGGTATAAATAATTCTAAACTTTTGGAAAATATTGGTATCAGATACTAATTGTAAGTACGTGCCTCAGATAATTATTATTTTGTTGTTGTATCATTATTAGTTAAAGGCTTTTATTATTTTTTGCTCCGATTGTACCTCCCAAACATCCTTAAAAGTAGCCATCAAAAATTAAAGACAGATAGAACGTGTAGGTGACCAGCTGATATGCAGCGGCATTAGGTAGAAAGAGATGCAAACTGTCCGTCACTCTATTTTTTGATGCGGCGTGCGCTATCTAGTTATTAGTGTATTTGCCATATGGCAACATACACTATTGGCGTCGGTCGGATGGCGGGACCTAGGGGTCGGACCAAAATTTCTCGACGTTTCATAACCTCCTAAACACTTTGGCACCATTTTTAAAAATGTTTATATATATATATATGCGTATATATATATATATATATATATATATATATATATATATATATATATATATATATATATATATATATATGTGTGCGGGCAATAACTTTCGAAAGAGTTAGTTGATTTTAACGAAATTTGGCCCACGTATTGAAATCCATCACCGCAAGAAGCCTATTTAAAATGGGCGTAATCGCGCCATTTTAAGGGTAGTTTTTAGGGGTTGAAAAACGTTTTTGGGCTCCAAAATACCGAAAAAATTCTCAGAATCGTTTCAAAATTGACATTTAACCCTCCAGTAGTAATTAAAAAGTGTCCCTAAAATTTTAATAAAATCGGCCCGACAGGACCGGACTTACAAATTTTATGAAAACACTACTTTTATTATTATACTTTTATTATTATTTACTGAAAGTTGTATATAATTTGGTATAGAAGTTCGATTGATAATAATATTGCAATTAAGAAAAAAAATGTTATTTTAAGGGGTGTATTAAGGAGTCAAATTTTTTATTTTCCCAAAAACCAACTTAAGTTCGCAAAATAAAGCCACCCTGCCTGTATAAGCAAATACACTATATTGTCGGCAGGGTTTTGGCACTGCGACCCGGGTTTTTTATGTTTATAGTTTCAGTCGTGTGAAACGCGCTTGTCATATTTATACGCTCCAACCTTTTACCCTTGTGGCCTGTAGTTGCAATACACACGTCTTTGTTACAGTAAAGATAATGTTATTGTGATAACACTTTATGTAACTTCAAGTTGCAGTCTTGTAGATAACATTTTGCATTTGAACAGTTCCGTATAAATAGTCAGAGCCGGGCCACACGCAGTCAATTGTTTACAATATTTTGCCTGTATAATCTACTAGAATCGTACGGATAGCTAATTTTTTGGACGAAGTCAGACTTTGGTTTTTCTTCAGTCTCGTCGATCGAAGCCGAATATATTCTGTAATGCTAAAAGAGCCTAAGTAGATCCACTTTCATAATTGGACTGCTCCGGAACATTGACCAAGTTTTATGGGACCGTGGAGTCGTCTTAAAACCGATCGAAGGTCAATTTTTCGTCTGAAGGCGAACTTCGTTTTTTTTTTGTCTAGAGAAAGAAGGCTGTAAAAGTGGAAAGGATTGGAAATCAAACCGTCCAAAATTCGGTTATAATCGGCAATTCGGTTTCGATTGCAAGGAAGCGACGACAAGCACATATCTGAATTCTGAAAGACTTGAAAATCGAACAGTTCAAAATCTGTTTCTAATTGACATGTGGCAAAAAGTAAAGTCTCGACTCTAGACGTAGTTACTATAAGAATAGCAGCGATGTACAAAGATCAAAAGGAAGAGCACTGAAGATATAAAAGCTGGAAATTGATCATTGGAAAGCGATGACAAATCGTGCAAAGCCCGTCCGTAAATAGTTTCCTATTAACAGATAGTAAAACTAAATAATTAAATGAACGTCGACTCACCGTTAAACGGGTTTGGTTGTTGATGTGGTCCTATGTGATGCGTTGAATTCGAAGTAGTATTATTATTGTTGTTAGGTGTGGTGGTGGTGACTTTCCTACTATTCGAAGAAACGGCAGATTGTATAGATATAGCTGGAATGAGTGCAGGGGACGGTTCGGCGGTGGTTGGCATTCCACCACCGGACGTGGAACACGGAGATCCACCAGCCGAGTCACAGCTGCCTTCGTAAGATCGGGGTGGCGTCGTCACTGATGATACCACGGGAGCGCCGCCACCTGTAGACGACGCACCGACTAGTGGTGTTGAAGACTTGCGATGGTGATCGACGGATAATGGTAATGGAGGTGGCGTCGTGACGGCGGCCAGAGCAGCTGAGTTAGCGCGCGCGTGCAACATGGCTTCGTCCTGAAAAGAAAGTTTATACACGTTGATTAATTTTAACCTTCCTATTGACAGTTACGAATGTGGATGCTACATAAATATTCGAAATAATTCGGTAGCCAGATATTTTCTATAATCTTTGGCCGAATAATAAAATAACATAAAAAATCAAATTCAAACTAAACTTGCAGTCCCCCAGTTTTGTGTTCTGTAGCCAGATGTTGGTTCTGCAGTTGTAAATAAATAAACAATTAAATTGTTTATAACAATAATTGTTCTAAACAAGTCTATTGTTTATTTCTTTACAACTATAGAAACAAAATTATAAGAGTTGAAAAAGTATTGATCACACCAGAATTTTTCAATCCTGATAATTTTTTAGGTTTTCATATTGCTGTTAAAAACAATAAATAATTTGGTTAATTTAACAGTATTCGTATTATTTGTCTCGCAAAAAACGAAAAGGAAACATCCTGTAGATAAAATATTTTTAATTGAATTCATTTTGAAATTCAAATACATTGCAACTATTTTCCTTGACCTTGCATTAGTCATTTTAGGTCGTCGTACACGTGCGTATAATTTACATAAGTTAATTAGAATCAGTATAAAAAGTAATAATTATTAAATACAGATTTAACGTTAAATATTTAACGCAAACGATGTAATACTGGTAGCGAAAAAAAATAATTATGTATTCTGTAAAAGTGAATTTATATTTTAAAACTTAATTTCTGTAGTGTATAGTTTAAAACTAGACGGTCTTATAAGTAAACTAAAATTGACTGTGTAGCCTTTGATAATTGCATACGAAGTTACACTTCCTTCGAATGTCGCGACACAGACGTTTTTCAAATTTATTTTCGTCATTTGCCCCCCTAAAAATTTGTCGCCAAAAAAAAGCGTAGTCAACATATCGTATTTATAGAAAGCAGCCACTGAATCGTTAAAAAAAACAACAAACTAATATAGTTATACCATGTTTTTATTTCATTTATTAGTGTATTTGCCATATGGCAACATACACTATTGGCATCGGTCGGATGGCGGGACCTAGGGGTCGGATCAAAATTTCTCGACGTTTCATAACCTCCTAAACACATTGGCACCATTTTTAAAAATGTTTATATATATATATATATATACGTATATATATATATATATATATATATATATATATATATATATGTGTGTGTGTACGGGCAATAACTTTCGAAAGAGTTAATTCATTTTAACGAAATTTGGCCCACGTATTGAAATCCATCACCGCAAGAAGCCTATTTAAAATGAGCGTAATCGGGCCATTTTAAGGGTAGTTTTTAGGGGTTGAAAAATGTTTTTGGGCCCCAAAATACCGAAAAAATTCTCAGAATCATTTCAAAATTGATATTTAACCCGTTAGTAGCAATTAAAAAGTGCCCCTAAAATTTTAATAAAATCGACCCAACAGGACCGGACTTACAAATTTTTTGAAAACACTAATTTGCAGATAGTGGCTTATTTATTGAAGGTTGTATATAATTCGGTGTAGACGTTACATTGATAATAATATTACAATTAAGAAAAAAAATGTTATTTTAAGGGATGTATTAAGGGGTTAAATTTATTATTTTACCCAAAAACAAACTTAATTTCACATAATAAAAGTATAAAACCACACGGCCCTATACAAGCAAATACACTATATTGTCGGCAGGGTTTTGGCACTGCGACCCGGGTTTTTTTTATTGCTTATAGGGAACAAACAATGTTCTTATAAGATTATTGTCCGACGTATTTAAGAGATGCGCTGACAAGACATGTGTCATTTACATGGTTTGTTTGATTCGGTTTTTTGAACTTGAGCCAAATGTCGTCATCCTAGATACATTTTAGTGTTTCTCAAACGGTTTCATTATATCCCTGTATCATAAAATCATAAAATGTAGTTAGATAGACGAGTTGGTTACCGTTTTACTATTTTTTATTATATTAATAATTTTGTCGGCGTACGGTAGATTTGATTGAAAATTAATTTCGAATCGACGACTTATATCCGCAAAATTCGTATACTCACGTTATTAGTTATTACCATAATAATAATAATAATGAATGACAATTATTTCATATTACACGCACGCCATGGCAGCACGTTTGTCTCTGTCAATAAAACAGTTTACTGCCGAATGCTGTTTTATACACTTAGTTCATTGATAAACTCTTGATAGATGACGTTATGATGGGAGGCTTGATTGAAGTATCTCTTTATCCTAAAATACTTCTTGTATCTTAATATTAATACAAAGCAATACCTATAATCACGCTCTAACTACAGTTTAAAGAGTGAATTCGCACAGAACTTGACTCGAGCGCCGTCGGGTTTGCAGCTAGTATCTTGAATAAAATACTCAATCGATTAATCGAAGAAAAATATGTGTGTGTCTATACATACGACTAAAGTTAACACTTCGTACACAATACTAGTAAAATACAAAAATATGAACATGTATTGCCTACGACTTTCGTTCTAATCAACTGAGTTGATCGACAGTGCCTTACAACGGTTTTTTTACAATAAGCTGAGTTGTCATGTTTGATCACTATTTAAGACGACATATACATACATTCCGCAACTTATTTTGATCATTTTCAAATCGCTGTATTTTCGCGAAAAATGATCGGATTTTAAAAAACGATAGCTCATTTTAAAGCTTGTTGTATTCTAGTTTTTGAGTGAAAATTTCAAAAAATTTTATCATCCCTTAGCAAACCGTGACAAATGAAAAAAGAAAAAGGAAAATGTCCCCTTAATTTTTTATAAATTTGCATCATGACTATGGGCTCCAAAAAAAATCCAGATAAATTTCCAGTAAAGCATCTTAAGGCTGGTACTTTTCTCTTTAAAATGCATTTTTCAAAATTTTGGAAAATTATTTCTTCAGGAGCTATGAGCTTTTAAAGTCAAAATCGGCATTTTTGCTTTGACAGCTGATAACTCGGGTCAAAAAAATCGTAAGAAAATTTTGAAAAATGCATTTTAAAGAGAAAAGTACCAGCTTTAAGATGCTTTACTCGAAATTTATCTGGAATTTTTTCTGGAGCCCATAGTCATGATGCAACTGTATAAAAAATTAAGGGGACATTTCCCTTTTTCTTTTTTCAGCTGTCATGGTTTGCTAAGGGATGACAAAAATTTTTGAAATTTTGAGTCAAAAACTAGAATGTACAAGCTATCGTTTTTTTAAAATTCGATCATTGTTCGCAAAAATACAGAGATTTGAAAATCATCAAAATTTCAACATTTTTGTGTCCTCTTAATTAAGTTGCGGAGTGTATGTTCCTAAGAAGCTCTTACTGGCTAACAAATTCATAAAAATTAAAAGTTCTAACTCTACATGAAAATGAATGCCGAAAATGGTACTGCCCCGTTATTGGATGATGTCTCGCAGAGCTGCTAAAGGCAAGCGATCGAAGTCACTAATGTACATCTTTTGTGAAAGTTTCAGCTTCTATAAAATCGGAACCATTTTTACGGCCGCCTCTTGGACTAGATATGATATATTGATGCAAGATCATCAACAAAACATGACCGATAAAAATGCAGACTAAATTTGTAAACTGTTAAGGTACAAATTGACAGCCTAAACAGCTTAGATAATTAAATATAAGAAGAGCTGCTTCTTCTCAAGATTTTGACTGAAATATTTGTGTTAATCAAATCCGAAAAGATATTAATTTCGGCTTCAATGAACTGCCAGCTGTCATCAACTGTGCAGCGTTGAATTTCATTTTTTGTGTTTCCGTTATCTCAAATTGTCGAACTTTTCTGAGATATTAATGTTTATTCTATAAGTTTTTTTTTCTACACAGAGAGCAGTCATTCCGTATTGAAAAGGACTGTTTATGGCTACGCTATCTTACAACAAAAATATGATCTAACTAAATCCAGTTTGCTGTCAAAAAACATAACAACTTTCTTGCGAGTCTTTTTACATTTCAAAAAAATATAAAATCGAAATAAAATTTTAGTTTTCTACACGTCGACCTTTAAATCGAATCTAATATTTATTTAGCATCGGTCGGATGACTGGACCTAGTTTTTTTTACATGCTTGGTTACTTGTTCCGAATAGCGCAGTACTTTGAGAATAATTTAAATGTTGACAATATTTCCGTTTCAAATTAGGCTGTTGTCGAGAAATTTACTTATCGAGAAGATTCAAGATAAGAAACAAAATAGTTCCGTAAAGTATGCCTCCGTGAAGAAAGCACTGCTTTTATTCTAATCTCTGAAGTAGATAGGTACATTATGTCTGTAACTCCAAAGCAAAATGGTTCATGGAGAATATTTGATAACATCTTTATATCGTTTTTTATCTGTGGTTATCGGCCAACATCGACTATATTACTTGTGGTAAGATAAATGGTGATAAATTATTTATTTCTACGTACAGTTTGTTTTCTTTTTGCAGGAATAAATAGTTCTATCGGTTTTGTTGCCTTTATTTTAAGCAAATATCGTAGTTACTCTTGACATTTTGCATACACGGCAGTAAAATATTATAAAAAAAAAATTCAAATATAGGCTTTTGAGGCATATTAAAAAGGAAAAATTTTTTTCAATCATTTAGATTTAAATTGAAGCGAGGATATCAATATATGCTTGTGTTTAAAAAGTTTTTTGTTTACTATTTTATTTTGTTTGTTTAAAAAGTTTTTTTAATATAATTTTTAATTGAAAATTTTTCCTACTTAATCATTAATTCATTAAAATGAATTGATTATTTAATTCCAAAAACGTTTAAATCATGTACTGTCATAGGGAATACATATTATGTCTAAAAAATGTCAAATCGATTGAATATGTGACGTCCGCCATATTGGTTTACAATGACGTCACATAGCTTATCGTATTTCACTCGTCAAACTCTTTCATTTGACACCCATGTCAAGAGGGTTGTGAAGAAAAAGGGTAATTCGCCATTTTGGAGCGTCCGCCATATTGGATGTATGCATTATTACTAGTCTTGGGCGATTATGAATGATATAATCGAAATATTTCGATTATGGCCAAATAATCGATCATTCGATTATGTTAACCGAGATATCATTCGTTTGAAACGATTATTGTTAGCGAGATATCATTCACTTCAATCGATTGTGAGATATGAAATGTATGTGAATTAATCCCGACATATATCATATTATATCATTCGGTTTCTGCATTTGCGTGCACTGAAGAGTGGGGGTACTTTCGTTTGTTGTACTGTTTTGGCATTCCAGTCTCCCAGACTCCAGTAGACCAGTCATTGACTGCATTACTTAAAGTTAGAGCGGCGGCGTATCTTTTGAGATTACGTGTATACGGTACATACATTTCTCATAGTGACCGGTTATTAACTTATTACTTATTATTCACTGTCACTATATTACTACAAAAGCCGTTGCAATCATAAAACAATATTTGTCAATGCCCGATATATCTCGCTCTTCCAATCCCCTTATTTTTTGATCAGAAAACAAAAATTTGTTTCCTGAATTATACGAGCTTCATAAAAAATCTCTCTGTGCGCCAGCTACCTCCGTGCCTTCCGAAAGGATATTTTCAAAAACTGGTGTCATTACTAATGCAAGGAGGAACAGACTCTCACCCAAAAATTTAGATTATATTGTTTTTTTAAATACAAATCTATGAGTTATAATTAATTTATAATAATAAAGAATTCGTTTTATTTTTGTATTGAATCATACCAGCGATTCCATTATTAATGTGTTTTGTATTAACTATTAATCCCGACACAGTACTATGTCGATTGTCGATTATGAATTATCATACATCATTCGATTATGGCAACCGAGATATCATCATATCATTCACTTGATTCGATTATGCTTAGCGAGATATCATTCACATGATTCGATTATGCTTAGCGAGATATCATTCGCTTGATTCGATTATGCTTAGCGAGATATCATTCACTTGAACCGATTATGGTTAACGAGATATGAAATGTATGTATGTCGATTGTCGATTATGAATGATATATCATTCGGTTCTGCATCTGCACACATTGGGAAGTCTGTTGCACTGGAGGTGGGGGTGCTTTCGTTTGTTTAAACCAGGGGCTCCCAAAGTTTTTCGTAGGCGGGCCAGTTTGATATTCCCGATTTTTTTGGCGGGCCAAAAAAAAAAGAACGTAATAAAATCAAAACCAATGCGTAATAACTAGACTAGACATACTACAATAATTTTTTAAATATAAAGTAAACAATATTTTATTCATACAAACGCGTATGGTTAAAGTTCTGTAAGAATTTTTTAAAAATATTAAAATATTTTATTGTATCTTATTTGTAATATGTATTATATATTTTACTATTTACTTATTTATTTTTTAATAAAAATATAATATATCGTATCGAAATCGCGGGCCGAATTCACAGGTTTTGCGGGCCGCATTCATAATCGATAATTCAAATCATTCATAATCGATAATTCGAATGATCATTCGATTATAAAAACCGATTATTTCGATTCATTCGATTATTGAAATGTATCGATTATGCCCAACACTAATTATTACTTCTGGAATCTACTAATCTTGGGTGACATAAATCCTATCTCACAGAGGAGGTACTCGATACTTTTAGATGGATACTATTGGGGTATCGATTCCAGTGGCTCGGTACCGATACTAATATCTGTTATCGATACCAGATGTAGATACTTGGAACCCAACACGTAAGCTAAGTTTGGGTTTGTTGCGTTCGGATTTGCTTCGACTCTACTTATTATATTAAAATAATGACATAGACCACTTTGCCTCGTAACCATATAAGTAGTGCCATACGTATAACGAAATATGTATTTGGCAGCATACTTTGTAATTTCAAGTTGGATGCCACAATTCCGGAATCTCATTTCGATGTTTTACTTTTTATGAACTCATTTGCATTACTGAATAACATTTTTTGTTGTGTTTAATTAAAAGTCTAGAATTAGCTAATAGGTTAACGTAGGTCATTTTCTAGGAGCAACAAAGTAGGAGAGGGAGTGTCAGACCATTAGATAAACATGTTACTTCATTAATGGATGACGTCAGCTAGGAGACCGTTCAATATTTTTATCAACCACGCAAGATCAATTGACATCCACTGGATGACGTCATCTCCCCACTATTATCCGACGGAACGAGACATTCTCTGTAATGTAGTTGTCATCATCAAGGTTAAATGAAATACACAGGTTACCTCGTTAATGAATGAAGTCGACTGAGAAACCCTTTCAATAATGAAAAGTACTTCTTGGTAACTTGTGGAAGTAATTGACGTAAATAAGATAATCCGCACAAGATAAATGTATTTATCTTGTGTGGATTATCTTACATACGTCAACTCTTTCAATATTTTTATCAAACAAGCAAGATCAATTGGGAGTTCACTGGATGACGTCATCCCATCACTACTATACAACGGAACGAGACCACCTCTGTAATTAATAACATTGGTGGGGCGGTAAAATGTTCGGTTTATGTTTTTTATGCTATACAAAATGCTTATAGTATTTATGTTTCGGAAATAAAAGCATCGAACTATGCTTAGCATTTTCTTGAATTTTCATTGCTTTCTTTTCCAGTTCAACTGTTTCATTATGCTTTCTTTTATGATTCTTGTTGTTTGTTAAACGGTTTCTTGTAAGGCAGCAAAGAAATAGGGGGTTCGTGGTTGATAAAAATATTTAACCGGTCTCCCAGCTGACGTCATTCATTAATGAGGTGACCTGTGTATCTAATGGACTTAATATTTTTGATATTTTTTATTAAGAAGACAAATTGATGTTTTAGTGTAAATCCGACTTTTTTTGGTTGCGTAAGTTAATAATTCGGTTATTACGTAATAATTGTAAATGAACTTTTGATGTGAAGGAATTATTAGTTGAGTTTTAATCATCTGATGATGCGAACTGGGTAAGCAAATTGTGCGTTAAGAAAAAAGTGTGAAGTGTTTTGTGAAAAAAATAATTTAGTATTCAATTAGTTAACTATCGGTGATTTCCACGATTTCTTCGAAAAGTAAGTAGTATGTATTTATTTTAATATTAGATTTAATTTTAATAATATTTACTTGATTTCAAGATAAAGAAAATTCGATTGCGAAAAACAGATTGAAATTTAAGTAACTTAGTATATAAAATCTTATGTTGACAAAAACTTGCTCAGTTGAAAACTTTTCTTCTTTGAAGTTAACGTTTAAATAGTTTTTGTTCACAATAATTTTTTATGGTTGAAACATTTAAATATATTCTGAAATAAGTTTGTTTTTTCACAATTTAAACACAAATTTTTTTAGTTGTCTAACGTCTATAATCTATCTGCTAGTATGTATTAAGAAATACTGGATTCATTTTTTTGTCGGGTGTCCTCTTGGCTTATTAGTTTAGTTCATATTTATTTATTTACTTGTTGGGTAAATGCAGTGAACTACTACGAGTGAGTATGCCATAGAAATTAATCAGGTACAAGAGCACCCGACAAAAAATCGGTTCCGGCATCCGGCTAGTGTAGACGTGCTCTTAGTAACCGATTTTTTTTCAAAATTTGATTTATAAGCGTAAGATTATAATGCGTAATTTTACTGATCTTATCTACAAAAAAACCCGGGTCGCAGTGCCAAAACCCTGCCGACAATATAGTGTATTTGCTTGTATAGGGCCGTGTGGTTTTATACTTTTATTATGTGAAATTAAGTTTGTTTTTGGGCAAAATAAAAAATTTAACCCCTTAATACACCCCTTAAAATAACATTTTTAACTTAATTGTAATATTATTATCAATCTAACGTCTACCCCGAATTAAATACACCCTTCAATAAATAAATCACTATCTGCAAACTAGTGTTTTCATAAAATTTGTAAATCCGGTCCTGTCGGGCCGATTTTATTAAAATTGTGGGGACACTTTTTAATCACTACCAGAGGGTTAAATTTCAATTTTGAAACGATTCGGAGAATTTTTTCGGTAATTTGGGGCCCAAAAACAGTTTTCAACCCCTAAAAACTACCCTTAAAATAGCCCGATTAGGCCCATTTTAATTAGGCTTCTTGCGGTGATGGGTTTCAACACGTGACCCAAATTTCGTTGAAATCAATTAACTCTTTCGAAAGTTATCGCGCGTACACACACATATATATATATATATATATATATACGTATATAAATATATATATATATATATATATATATATATATATATATATATATATATATATATACATATATATATAAACATTTTTAAAAATGTGTTTAGGAGGTTATGAAACGTCGAGAAATTTTGGTCCGACCCCTAGGTCCCGCCATCCGACCGACGCCAATAGTTATGGCAAATACACTAAAAAAAAAAATTTTTAATCGATTTTTAAAAAAGAGATTATAAATTTGAATGTAGATACCTATACATTTTTTATGTGTGTTTAGCAATAATTTTTCATGGGATTAACGCCACTTTGTTGAGAATGTTAGCGAATCGGTAACATATATTTTTTTAATCGGTTTAGTCGTTTTTAACTGACTTCAAAAAAACGTATTTTTTATTTGTATGCTACCTCATATCTCCAACATTTGTGAACCGATTTTGATGAGTATTTTCCTATTTAATAGGACATACTTTCAGTGTAGTCACTCCTAAGTTTTTCTTACATCGACTCAGCAATTTTTTTTCTAGTCAAGTAATAAAATATTAAAGAAGAAGACGGTCAATAACGTGTAAAGCCACTGAACAGTGAAAAAAATAAAAAAAATGTTCTATCAAAAACATCACAAAAATCGTAAAATAATAAAGTTTTCAGGTCAGCGCCAATTTAATACCAATGTATAAAAAAGTTATAGTAATTAAATTGGCGCCGACCTCAAAATTTTATATTCTACGCTTTTTTTTTTGTTTATGAAATTTAGGAAAATACATTTTTTTTGCAAATTTTCAGTTTAAATCAAGTTTTTATTTCACTTTTTCCGATTTTTCACTTAAAGTAAAACTACGAAACTGAAAACAATGTGACAATATTTTCAATAAGTATTTCGTTTTTAGATATTTTTTTGTCGCTAACTTTCGTCAGTAAATATTCTTGACGTTGAGGTATATTTTTTTAGATTTTCGACAGCAAACAGTTGTCAAATCGATTTTTTTTAAATTTTAAATAAACACCAAATATTCTAAGGTAGATTAGATTAATCCTTGTTTACCTACATTTAAGTTTCAAGTCACTTTAAATTTTGTGTTGATCGATCAAATATCCATTAGAAGCTCAATTGAACTTAAATTCTTTGGTTTCAACTATAAAGATCTTAAGTCGGAAAATCTAATTTTAAGCCGTTAATAGCGAACGGAACAGAATACAATTCAGACTTAAGTCCATTATAAAAAAAAAAAAGATTTTTTTCACTTAAGTCCTTTATACCTGACACCAGTGAATGTAGAAACGAAGTAAATAGGTAATCGTGGAATGTTGTTTAAACAAAAAAAAAAGGCTGTGTATTTGACACTACACACTACAGAAGTAAAATAATTACTGAAAATCAATACCATAGACTTGAACTCCCCACTCAACTTCAAGACATCCTCGGCAACAACAGTGAAAATATTTATAAACTATCTCGTTTCCTTGAAAAAACTGAACTTCTTAACAAAATTTAACCAGTGATAAACAGTTATATATATAATATACAGTGATCAGTTATAGATTTGGAGCTAATGGCCTTGCTGCCGAAGCCCTATCGTTTATATAAAAAAAGAACTTGCAATCTTTAGATTACGAGGCAACTTAGCTAAATATTCTACAGCCGGTTTTCATTACATTTTTAATCTCAAGAATCCGTTTTACTCTACCGTGCCAAAAGAAGTTTTACAGCTAGTTTTTTTACTGACAGCAATACTGTGAGGATTCAAATCAAAGTGAGGTTTTGTGTGTAATCTGCCCTCAGCAATAGTACTTATTTGCTAAAGTCGTAGTGCGTACTACTTGGTCGTTGTCGAGAAGAAAATTCTAAAGTTTAAAAAAAAAACATTTTTTTTATTACAGTTTGATAATTCGCTATGGCCAATTATATTTTTTTTCATTTTTTCCATCAACAAATTCAATTTGTTAATCAATGATTGGAAAAAATGAAAGAAGTGGTCACTAATAAAAAATGTATTTTTAGTGTATTTGCCATATGGCAACATACACTATTGGCGTCGGTCGGATGGCAGGACCTAGGGGTCGGACCAAAATTTCTCGACGTTTCATAACCTCCTAAACACTTTGGCACCATTTTTGAAAATGTTTATATATATATGTATATATATATATATATATATATATATATTTATATATATATATATATATATATATATATATATATATATATATATATATATATATATATGTGTACGGGCAATAACTTTCGAAAGAGTTAATTGATTTTAACGAAATTTGGACCACGTGTTGAAATCCATCACCGCAAGAAGCCTATTTAAAATGGGCGTAATCGGGCCATTTTAAGGGTAGTTTTTAGGGATTTTTGGGCCCCAAAATTCCGAAAAAATTCTCAGAATCGTTTCAAAATTGATATTTACCCTGTCAGTAGCAATTAAAAAGTGCCCCTAAAATTTTAATAAAATCGGCTCAACAGGACCGGACTTACAAATTTTTTGAAAACACTAATTTGCAGATAGTGACTTATTTATTGAAGGGTGTATTTAATTCGGTGTAGACGTTAGATTGATAATAATATTACAATTAAGAAAAAAAAAAGTTGTTTTAAGGAGTGTATTAAGGGGTTAAATTTTTTATTTTGCCCAAAAACAAACTTAATTTCACATAATAAAAGTATAAAACCACACGGCCCTATACAAGCAAATACACTATATTGTCGGCAGGGTTTTGGCACTGCGACCCGGGTTTTTTAAACTTTAGAACTTTTTCTCGACAAGAACTAATTAGTGCACGCTACGGCTTTAGCATTTAAGTACTCTTATTGAGTACTGGTTACACACAAAATCTCATTTCGATTTGAGTAACCCCATAGCCTTACTGTTTCCTTGTGCGTAAATTATTCTTCAACATTTTCCGTTTGTCTGAAACTTATCTGGAAGCAGTGGCTCATGGTTTTGGAAACACTGCTACAAAGTTGTCCACTACAGTTTTGTTTCTTATTAGATTGTAGCAACGCGACGGCGTATTACTATATGAATAGGTAATTTGTTTGCTTGTTTGTCCACTCTAATATAGAGATCCAATTTAAAAATTGTTTCACTGCTTAAAAGCTTATTACTTCACGATAATATAGGGTATTTGCTAATACAAGCAGTGTGACTATTATGTAAATTTATGTTTGTTTTTAGACAAAATAAAAAAAATTAGCCCCTTTTACACACCTCAAAATAATATTTTTTTCTTAGTTTCAATATTGTCTTTGTTTTATTTATTATATACAGCCGTCGGTAAGTATAATTGTGTATCCGCAAAAAAGTGTTTTCATAAGTCCGGTCCTGTCGAGCCGAATTTATTAAAATTTTAGTCGCACCGTTTAATTGATATTGAAAGATTAAATTTCAATTTTGAATCAATTCCGAGAATATTTTCGGCGTTTTGGGGCCCAAAAATAGTTTTCAATCCCTAAATACACCTCTTAAAAATGCCCGATTAGGCCCATTTTAAATAGGCTTCGTGCGGTGATGGATTTCAACACGTGGGCCAAATTTCGTTAAAATTAATTGACTCCTTCGAAAGTTATTGCCCGCATGGTGATGGATTCTAACATATGGGTCAAAGCCGTTTAGAATTATGTGAAACGTCAAGAAATTTTGGTCCGACCCCTAGGTCCCGCCTTTCGACCGACGCCAATAGTGTATGTGCCATATATGGCAAATACTCTAACAAGTCGGGGATTCTTCACTCGATCTCTATGCTAAATTGGTGTACACTGGCTAAACCATATAAGAGATACTCGCCTGGTTTAAGAAACTTATGTTTCTCAAATTCAGATAAAAAGATGTTGCAAAAAATTCTGTTGACAAGGAAGTAGTGACCCATTTCCAGTGTGGACTTGAGAGTCAAAGAGGTACCGAGCACCACAAAACCAGAGGAAAATAAATCAGTAAACATATGAATTGTGATTTTTTTTATTACTAATCAATTAACTATTTTATAGTATAAATTCAAAGTTCAACTTTCTAATTATATATAATTATAATTCAATAATACACGCAACACTGCGTTTACAATAAATTTTAAAAGATACGATAATTTTGCTAGTCTACGGTAATTTTACGAGCTTGATACGACAAGCATTCCTTTCTTGGCTGAGAATGTTGATTTTGACTGCGAGTCGCGGGCAAACTGTTATACAGAAAAGGCGCTGAAGAATATCTAGCCCGGATGGCTAAGGCCGGCCCTGCCCATTTCCGTACTAGTGCTGTAATGAAAAACAAAAGTACAGGAACTAACCAATTCAGCAGTAATTTTCATAAACTACTTATTAGATCAGCTACCATTAGAATATATGCGAACAGTGATTTTCATAAGTAACCTAATGGAAACTGTGAAGTTTGTTTAATAATCCAATGTCAAAAATATTGCAAATATACTGAATATGAGGTGAAAAGCATACATTTGATATGGGGCTGATGCAAAAAATATGATAGAGGATTTGCCCGTAAAGTAACGAGGAATTTGTGATGCGAGGTAACGCACTAAACGCCATTCGTGTCCGAGCTTTCACACGGATGGCGCAAAAGCTATTTTTGAGTTTTTGTCACGGCAGAAAACGTCATAAAATGGAGTGGTCGCTGGAGCAGCGCTACGCGATTAAAATTTGCTTTCACCTGAACGAAACCACTTCCAAAACGCTTACCTTGGTTTACAAAGACGACGCCCTGTCAAAGGCTCAGATTTTCTGGTGGTTCAGTGAGTTCAAGGACGGATAGAAGACTTTGAAAACATCTATGGACGCCCTTCAGCGAGTGGTTTGGACGAAAATATGACCAAATTTAAAAACCTCTTGAACTCCGACCGTCGTTTAAGTGTAACCCCTCAACATGTGCAAGACAACGGTTCACAAACTTATTTCTGAAAATTTGAACATGCGGAATGTTTGTGCGAAATTACGACAATGCTCCAGCTCACAGCGTCTCCGTGAGACCGCCCGGATAGGAGTTGCAACCCTGCCGCAGTCACCCGTACAGCCCCGATGTGAGCCCGGCAGACTTCTTTCTGTCCCCAAAGTTCAAGAAGTCTGGAAAGTCGCCGTTTCGAAGATGCTCCCGCCATCCAACGTGCTGCCACAGAGTCTCCGAAAGAAGTTATGGCAGCTGACTTCCAGGGAGCCTTTGCAGCGTTGGGATCGCGTTGGCAGCGGTATATCGACGCCCAAAGAGACTATTTTTTATAGAGAGAATATATTTTATATATCTCGTTTGTTAAAACTCGCTGGCACTTTTTTTAACATAATGTCACATCTCGACGTATCATATATCATTACGAAAGTAGATATTAGATCTACTATTAGTTTAGTAAAAGATTCATAACTAAGGAATTTCAATGGACTAACCGCTGTGAATATGTAGGTATATCTATATGTCAGCACTACAGTATAAGTGGATGTTGTCAAATGGTGTGGGCTCTGGAGCCCACGGGGTATTATTTAATATAAAAAATTATTTCCGTTGCATTAGACTTTATGTATACTTTATTTTTGTAAACGAATACAGTTATCCTCCGCTTAATAATGACAATTCGTTCCATGGAAATCGAGCGTTTAGTAAAACAGAGTTAAGTGAATGGTGCATAAATAGAAAGGTTCAGAAGCACCTACCTACGATGAATTCCCGAAAACAACGAGTTCTATGAACACTATACTGTGATTAACTAGTGTAACATAATAAAAAATACAGCGGGTGCCTACTTTATTGGCCTGTTTTTTTGAAACGATGAGCAGAGTAGTATTGTTTTATAAAGCGAGAGAGAGAGATGGTAGGTTATAGACGCTCAACCTAAAATCTCTCTCTGTCTTGCCACTCTCTTTATAAAATAATTAAGGTCTAAATAGATCGCGATGGTACCGGTCTTGTTATCGTAAATTCATAAAATTGTAGTGACAGCAATGGTACCGTCGCGAAGGAACACGTTTTTATTTACGTTCAGACCCCCCATAATAAGCAAAAATAAGAAAATGTATAGTCCAACCCTCCCTCTAATCTCTAAGATAAAAAGGCGACGTCAGAAGTTAATAGTAGTGTAATCTAATGCTGGATTAATTGTCAGAAAATTTGTATGACAATGACCTTAGATTGTGATGATACATATTTCCCCATAAGAAAAGCATGGTAGAATTTTAAATTCTTTCTGTTCGTTAAAATGTGTATTCATCTATATTAAACATAGTTTTTTGCACAAACTCCACTTCGACACAACATTCCTAAAAGTAATCATTTTCTATGTAGATCATTTTGTGTGAGTACAATCTAATGTAGGTACTACATGACAGGGAGTTTCACAACATTAAACTGCTCCTGCATTTATAAAAACTGTAATTATATGATCACAATCTAAATCTGTTGTCAAATAGAATTCTTTGAAAATACTTTCTGCAACCCAGTATGTAATCTCCAGTTTCAACACAAAGTAGATGTAAACAAAACATACAAATTACATGCCGTTCGAATGTGTCGAACAACCAATCAAATGCTCATTATGCTCTAATGAAACCATAACAATTAAACAATTTTGCGAGAACAAAAATGAGGGGTTTGTTCATTGTTTTGTGACCGATTAAAAAAATCCGATCACAATAAAATTAAGTACGAGGGATTTTGACAAGTCTTGGATTAATTGCAAAAAAATAAAATCTTACGTAATAAATTGTCATTTGTCAAGATCCCCATCTCGTACGAGTAAAAAAACATGAGAGTTTCTCCTCCATCTTGAAACATTTTACGTAATAAATGAATGACTCCTTACTTACCTGATGCGACGGTACTTTTGGCATAGCTATTGCTCGTGTTAAGATAATGTTCCCGTCAAAATTGACATTAAACCAAGCGAAACCGCTAGTAAGAGCGAACCAGTATGTATACTTTTGTTTTCTTGCAAAATTTCCAATTATTGCATACGATTCCTAGACATATCTAATGATCTGGACACATTTTATTCGTTTACGTCCGGGCTAAGATATTTCGATCACATTCGGCCAGAAATTGAACCTTCGGCGACACATTTGGCTGCGATCAAAATCAGACCGAAGGTTTTGCTAAATAGGCCAAGAGCCCGTGCTCAGACATTGTAAGAATGTCGTAACTGCCGACAATTATAATATAAGCACCTCGGCGCTTTAAAAGATGTAAAAAAACTAGTGATTTGTAAAAGCTGAAATTTGCTGAATAGTCAATTTAGTGAATATAATGTATGAATAAGACAGTCAAATCTCATTTTGATGAGACCAACTTAGTCCAAACTTCTACCGACTCTTTACTAGGTCGTTCTCCGCAGGTACAGTCGAACTCGTGTATGTTCATCACCATCAATTTTCAACTGATTTCCTGATGTATTTTCAAATTTTTAACCCCTATTTTTTAAACGCAAAGTGTCTCCTCGTACGCCTCAACCAAAATACGTTTGACAACGTTTAACCTCAAATTAATAAAGGTTTTTTTTTAATCGATCTATGACCGTCGCACGAAGTGAAGGAGAATAATTAGCCGAGTTGTTCCGACATGTCGAAAAGACACGAGTTCTACTATTCTAGTCGAAACGGACATTAACAGGAGCGAAGCCGTGAGTAAAGGCTAGTTAAATAAAATAAATTACGTTTGACAACGTTTAAAGTCAAATTAATAAAGTTTTGTTCTGATTGGTCTATGATTGCCGCTCGAAGTGAGGATGAAGGAGATATTGACAATATATGTGTCGATTAGTCCTGACAGGGTATAAGTTCTGCAATAGGGATTGCATGCTGGATCCAGAAATCCAGCAATCCAGTTGGATCCAGTAAATTTTCGGCCTTGCTGGTAAACAAGTAATTAACTGGGTCTGAGAACGATTATAATAAGATATTGAAGAAAGAAAAGACACTTTATGAAAGTGAGGGAGTAAGAGGTGAATATCTAACTTTAATCTATAATTATTTGATGACTCTCAAACCAACCAGCGTAGAAGCAGAGAGAACCTTTTCCATAGCCGGGTATATTTGCAGTTCTTTAAGAAGTGGGCTGGGGGATAACCCTATCAATAACATTTCTTTTTTGAGATTTTACTTTCTTTAAAGACAAGTAAGTCTTAAATTATATAATATTTTTATATTTAAGTTTCATTTCTAATAAGATTTAACTAAAGCGGGCTATGCAATTTTATTTCGAATATTATTGAGACTAAGAAACTCAGGCTACATAGTTAGGAAAATAGGTAAATGAATAACTATTTCAGATATCTACAATATCAATTTAGGAAATTTATGATTGTATTGTGATAATTAATAATAATACTCTCAATACTCGTAACTATATATTACTTACTATTAGAGTACTTTACTGACGCCAAAAATTACTTATAACCACAAACAAATATTTGATGTAAATGTAGATAAATTGTTAAAAAAATTCTAGAATTAAAAAAATGTTTCATTTATTTGAAAAATCGATTAATGCTGAATCCAGCTGGATTGGCTTTGACACGGCATAAATCCAGCTTGGTTGAAAGTGCCGTTGGATTGCAATCCCTATTCTACAGTATATGATTCCCGTCGAAACCGACATTAACGCGAGCCAAGTCGCAGGTAAAGGCTAGTTAGATAAAATATGAAATGTTATAATTACATCAATATATTCTACCTGAGCTTGAGCTCGTCTCAGTGCCGTCTGCATGGCCATAACTCGCTGGCGCTCGGCTGTCAATCTGCATTTTTGACAGTTGCACGTTCGATATTTGCAATAGCGTTTGTGTCCCTTCAATGGTATTTTGACCCTATGATTACGACATCTGGCGCAGTTTGGTGGCGTTCTCGGCGACATGCTGTTACTCGAAGACGCCGCTGACGTTGTGCTGCTGGTCGATTCTAATTTCGTTAATAATCCACTTCCGTTCATATCGATTTTAACATCATAGTCCGGTACGTGGTCATCCATTTTCATTTAAAACAAAACAAACAAAACGCGATGAACGCAATTGTCCGATCACTGAATTTTTATAAGTTTATATATCACTTGTTTATGTAACGATTGTCATTTGTTCTGAACACAAGTTTTACGGTTTTAATACAATAAAAATTGAGATATAGCTCTAAATATTTTGTAGATCGACTCTATATTTGATGTATTGTACGGAGAGGACGTTACAGAATAATTGGGACGAATCTACTATACTGCCGACGGAATGTACTCGACTTTTTGAGTATGAACACTGAGAAAACGGACGTGTTGAGATTAAGTTCTAATGATTGAAGGTTATTATAAAGTTTCTCACTTAACCGTGTCGTTATAGCGCAGTTCAAAAGAGCATGGGACGATATAAATAAACAATTTAATTATAAAGTAATAAAATTTTATCTCATAAGATAACGCAAATTTAAAAAAAATGTTTTGATACCACTGACGTCTGTATAGTGTTTTCAGGACGATTTAAGTTATCAGTTTGCAGTAATTTGAAAGAATGTATTTGCATTCATAAACTTTAAATGTTTTTATTTTTATAATCAATGATTTATCTTTATATAGGTAACAATGTTCATAAACTTGTTTGTGGTATCAATAGATTATTTAATTAAAATATTTTTAGTTTTAAATAAATTTTAAATTGTTTCAATTATTCTTTTTCTCTTTTGGTGAAGTGTCATTAAACATTTTTCTTTTTCTTTTTTGTTTTTATAATACCTACAGATAGTTATTTTTTAAATATCATAAACATTCAGGGATATAATAATATTTAATAAAAACCCGTCTGTAATTAGAGCGATAATATTATTTATGAACACACTTATTTGTATCACTTTGTAAAAACACTAACAATTAACAACTACAAGAATTTAATATTAAACAGTTAACAACAAGAGTTATGTATTTAATTAGTACTTATTTAAAAAAGTTTCTATTAAAATATTTTTTCAAATAGCGTAAAGACGGAACTGAACTGGTTTTAGGAATAATTTATTATAAATTGTTTCAATGAATCTTTTTGAGATACGGATTATGTAACAGTGGAAGTCAGTGTCAGGGCCACCTTTTTCTGCATACAAATGCATTATACAAACACACATGCAAGTCTAATATTTACTTAGTTGATATACACAATCGTAGTGCAGTATAGATATCATGATGCCAAATGCATAGCAACCGTTTATTTTCCATTCCGATATTCGATTGTTTTATTCGCATCAGTCAATTGTTTTTTCACGCTAAATTTAAATCGAGACTTTACTGTTCAGTTTTCAAACTAGTCGATAAAATATACCGGTTCGCGTTATTTTTCTTGCATAAACAAATATACTTAACAAAGTGCCAATGAACGTTCTTGTACACATGTACTGCATGCTTTAGTTATTTTTCACACGTCGCGTCGATTCACTTTTGTTTCTTTATTTCAGGACCAAATACCACATGCACTATCACATGTTTTTAATGTCGCCAAGACTGTTTTTGAAAAGATTGTGGTTATGTTGAACGGTGTGTGTGTATGTTTTTTTTTATAATTAGAGTCTTGCTTAGCCGACACTGAATTAAGTAGCAAATTGATCGGATACCTCTTTTCAGTTAACTGACTGATAGAAATGCAACTGTGAGTGACTGAAAAGCGGTGCATCGAGACAAACTGCAAGTCCGCGGGTGCAGGAGGGGTCAGGGAATATTTTACGATCAAGCAGCCAGCAGTATGATCGCTCGCGCTATGTTTTAAACTTATTGTGATGTGGTGGGGATTTTGTGTATGTCAGTGTTGGTATTACGTCTATTGCACACTGCACTGTACCTCATATATACTTCAAGGTGGAAAATGCGGTTCATTTGTTTTAAATGCATGTTTAATAATATAAATAGATTCTTATTCGACGATTCGAATCGTTCACTGACAAAAAAAAATCTAGTGGTATCGTTCCTTGTGGTACCGCTTTTCGCGATATACATTGTTGCTGGGCGCGCGTTATGACATGCCTGATTAAGCCAGGCACGGTTTTAGTGGATAGGTCCGGGGCCGACCTTCAAAAATAAGTGCGTGTAATCTTCACGCGCGCCGTTACAGTAAAATTTCTTTGACGATGTGGCAGATATTACCGTTAAATTTAATCCTACTGATTTACATATATATTTTTAGTGTATTTGCCATATGGCAACATACACTATTGGCATCGGTCGGATGGCGGGACCTAGGTGTCGGACCAAAATTTCTCGACATTTCATAACCTCCTAAACACTTTAGCACCATTTTTAAAAATGTTTATATATATATATATATATATAAATATATATATATTTATATATATATATTATATATATATTATATATATATATATATATTATATATATATATATTATATATATATATATATATATATATATATATATATATGCGGGCAATAACTTTAGAAAGAGTGAATTGATTTTAACGAAATTTGGTCCACGTGTTGAAATCCATCACCACAAGAAGCCTATTTAAAATGGGCGTAATCGGGTCATTTTAAGGGTCGTTTTTAGGGGTTGAAAAATATTTTTGGGCCTCAAAATATCGAAAAAATTCTCAGAATCGTTTCAAAATTGACATTTAACCCTTTAGTAGTAATTAAAAAGTGTCCCTAAAATTTCAATAAAATCGGCCCGACAGGACCGAACTTACAAATTTTATGAAAACACTAGTTTGCAGATAGTGAATTATTTACTGAAAGTTGTATATAATTTGGTATAGAGGTTCGATTGATAATAATATTGCAATTAAAAAAAAAATATTTTAAGGGGTGTATTAAGGAGTCAAAATTTTTATTTTGCCCAAAAACCAACTTAAGTTCGCATAATAAAGCCACACTGCCTGTATAAGCAAATACACTATATTGTCGGCAGGGTTTTGGCACTGCGACCCGGTTTTTTTTGTAATTAACCCCTGTTCAGACAGCTAAGAATTCCTAGAAAAAGAGTTTCTTCAAAAGTTGGGAATCACTGCCTTTAGAGATCAGCCCTACGAGTCTCTTGCCATGGTGACGTCACAATGTACAAAGCACTTCAAATAGTAACAAATTTAAACGAAGGGTTAAAAGACCATAAAGTCTCCTATCTCACTTTGCAATTGAAACGTCGACTACTTTAGCAACTGACTAACTTTTACCCGCGGCGCCGCTCGTGTTAATGTCGTTTTTTTGTAGTTTTATCTTTTCAAACTTATGTTAAATATATACTGACGATTCTTATTTTTTTTTTGTACAAAAATTTGTGTAACGCTTACAGTAATTTTCTCGTTTTTATCTGATTTTAAACCGTTTATTTAGATCAAATAATATGTGAAAACTTGACTAAAAGTCTTAAGAATGCTACATATCTCTAGTTTATTTTGTTAACACTATAACATCAAAGATTGAATCAGATTTTTCATAGAAGTTGGAGATTTCCGAAACGTGAGTAAGTGCATTTTACATGCACACACACATCCAACTGCTCTTAAGATGGAGTTATGCGGATGAAAAAGGGAACGTATTGAATAGCTGGTACACAGTAACCTTAAAACGTTTTTTTCTTTTAAGATTTTCCTTGATGTATTAATTATTTACAAGCACTATAGTTATTCTTGGTTCAGAACATTTATGGAATTTCTTATGAATGGCATTGAAAATATAATTACCTAGTTATTATAGACGCTAGACAACTGACGTCATTAGCGGTTAATAATTAATAAAAACCGTACAAAGCAATGAATAAACACAAAGTCCGATCACAATAGAGTTAATAGTTTTCGTTCTAACTCAGAGCAAAGAAAATGACAAACATGATTAAAAAATGAGTAATAGTACGCTACTGTAAATATTTGTCGAAATTTCGTTAAAAAAATTCAATTACAGACTAAAGTTATATTAGACAGCAGTAGATAATAATTATCAAGATCAGCTGTTTTAATTAGTTCTAACCTTGAAGACCTTGAATAAAATTGTGAAAATACCTTTTATCAGAATGTAATTACAATGTGTAAAGACAATTACATACAACGGTCGATGAAAAAATATCCCGTAACTAATAAATAATTGACCGTATGTTATTGAATAACGGAGATCATTTTATTTAGCTCTATGGTATTATTCTGAATAGCTGTTATGCAAATGAAGACCTAAGATTATTGTATTTTAACCCTTTCGCGACCGGATTTGAATGTCCTAAAAAGCTATTGCACATTTAAAATCAAGGGTATTAGGTACAGAGGTGATTTCGTTCCGTTGGATAGTAGTGGGGGGGATGACGTCACCCAGTGAACTGTCAATTGATATTGCGGGATTGAAACTATTGAACGGTCCACTAGCTGACGTAATTCACTAATGAGGTAACCTGTGTATATAATGACCTTGAATTAAAATAACAAACTAGCTTTACTATTTGAGAAGTTGATTCGAATTTCAAGAAACCAATCATAGAATCGTATTTAGCAGCCTTGAAACCATTTAGATAAAAAAATAAAAAGATAAAAACAATTTTCGAAATTTTGAATATCATTCAGGCACTGTTTGCTTGAAACATAAAATTCCGAATGAAATTACATTTTTTGAAAATAAATCATTAATCTGCTACCAAACAATTTTTGATATTCACCTCGGGACGTCTCTTTTTACAGTTGTATTTTGAAAACTTTTTAACTTATAGACTGTCAAAGTATTAATAGTTTTTGCGAAAGATAGTAATTTTTTTCTACGAAAAAAAAAATGAAAACTACACGTTCTTTGTCTTTGGCCTTGATAAATAAAAGATTAAAGTTTAATTAGTAATAAAATGAGATCATTTAACTATATTCAAAAACCTGTTCTGCGTCTAGCATTTAAAATAATATATGTACAATTATTTTCACTATCGTACTATTATATTATCCTGAATACTTTTTGTGATTATAATGTATGCGCTTGCTTATTTTTTCTAATTTCCTATCACTAGGAAACTATCACTGCACTAAATCGATTTGAATGACGATTTTTATATCATGTAGTGTTTTTGCATTATCTCATCACGGTGTGTGGGTGTTTGGAGAAAAGAACACCTTGAACTTAAAACTGACGATTTGACAGAATATACGACTGGTTTTAATAAATTATAAACACAAGCTCTTAAGGATACCGCGAGATAGTTTAAAAGTTGTTTGTTATAATGTCATGGGATTATCATAGCTCGACTATCACAAGCCCGCATATTCCAGGTTCTAGCTTGAGAACTTATGAAAGTATCAATTAGATTTTATTTTAAGAAATAAAAACTCGGGTCGCAGTGCCAAAACCCTTCCACAATATAGAGTATTTGCTAATAGAGGAAGAGTGGCTTTATTACGGGAACTTCAGTTTCTTTTTAGACAATATGAAAAAAAATTAACCCCTTAATACACTCCTTAAAATAACAATTTTTCCATGGCCGTATGCCGAAGCATTTTTTATTTAAATAAAAAAAAATAAATAAAAAAAAAATTTTTTTCCAGTTGAAATATTGTTATTATTCCAACATTTGCAACAAATTAAATACACCGTTCAGTAAATAAATTCATCTATGCTAGTGTTTTCATAAAATTTGTAAGTCCGACCCTGTCGAGCCGATTTTACTAAAATTTTAGGAGCATTTTTTAATTGATCCTTAAGAGTGAAATTTCAATTTTTAAACGATTCTGATATTTTTGCCGTATTTTTGAACCCAAACACATTTTACAGTCCCTAATATTCACCCTTAAATTGGCCCGACTGAGCCCACTTTAAATAACCTTTGTGCGCTGGTAGATTCCAGCATGTGTATAAAATTTGATTTAAATCAATTAGGTTTCAAAAATGATGCCAAGTTGTTTGAATGATGTGAAACGTCGAGAATTTTTGATCCGATCTCTAGGTTCCGTTATCCGACCGACGTCAATAGTGCATGTGCCATATATGACAAATACACTAAAAATAGCAATTAATATTAAACTCCGATAAACCAACCAATTTCACAACGTTAAATGTAAAATTTATTATTAAATATTACACTATTTGAGAAAATGGGTTTTTAAATTTAATTTCTTTAACTTTCAGAGGCATGTTTTGGGCTATTTCGAGCCTGTTTTAATAAATATGGCATAACAAACGTCCATTCCATCGAACAGGTTTGCATAAGTTGAAGAAGGTACTTGTAAATAAAATGTATAAACTTCCTTTTAGAATTCCTTTTTATTTTTATTTTACAAGCTTTTATTTAATTAAATACGACAGACAACAGTCAAAATATTTGTATTGTAAAATGATAATCGTACAACTAATTTTAAAATAATTTTAACTGAGAAATCGGTTATTACTATGGGTAGAATAAAGACATCGATGAATCAAGTTACTGGAATCTGGCATATGAGAGGAGTTTACTTGTGACGTAATTAGTATGAAGACATTAAAGGGGTAATAACTGTTATGACAATGCAACAGGAATTAGAAAACGGAACCTACATATGAATCCAAAAAAAAGGCTGACGCGAATAAAATTTTAAAAAAAGGAATCCGCGATAACGTGAAAGAAAAAAACAGAATCAAAGCATGTTATTTTTGTTTGTGAGTAGTCGGACCCCGAATACCGAACTTTTTTTCTTCAACTTCCTATTTCTGATAACTCATGTGCTTGTTTTCTTCTTTTAAGTAGTTGGGTTTGACTTATTTAAATCGGTGATTATAATTTTATAGATTAAGAACAACGTTGCCAGACGTCCCGATTTTGGCGGGACGTCCCGATTTTTAAATCAAAATTAAATGTCCCGCTCAGGCTCAGTCCCGCTTTTCGGGGATAACTCGACTGTCCGTAAATAATTATTCTCTTATTGTAAGTTGCAATTTGTAACACTCACTCCTCAGACTATTGTTTGAAACGCCATGTTTTTCTAATGAATAAAACTTTTTTGATTTTGATTTCTGTTTTTTTTTTTACTTTTTTTATTCAGAAGACGAATATGACTCAACTATTTAACGATAGGGTAAATCTGATTTAAAATATCATATTTTTATTAAAATACATTTTCTATGGTTATTTTTGCTATCTATTGTCACGTAAACGTAATTTGAACTCAAATAAAAAGATAAATATTTAAAAACTTCTGATTATATACGTTTTTTTACTATGTCCCGCTTTCGACGAAAGAATCCCGCTTTTTTCATTTAAAAAGTTCCAAAATCCCGACTTGGCAAAAAAAAATCTGGCAACGCTGATTAAGACTTAAGCATGAAATCAATATGCGCTAACAAATTTTTTTTTATTTATTATATTATGTCAACGGGAGCGAAACCGGTTATAAAATATCTAATCTGCCCTTTAAGTTAAAAAGCGTTCTGTTCGCGTACCAAATTTAACTGAAATCGGATAAATAGTTTAATAGTTACAAAATTGGCAAACAGGTAGACAGATTTTTTTTTTAAATGATCAAATTTGATTTGGTAACATGCAAAATGCCAAAAAATATGAAAATGGACAAAGTAGCTTACAGGAATACTTTTTTTTGCACTATTCCTTAGATGCGTGTAAAGTGATCCATTACGCACTAGTGCAGTAAATTAAACCAAAACTGATCATGCTGTACCAATTCCATAATAATTCAGTGTTTGTCAGTTACTTTTTATAACCTACTAGATTATTAGAAGTGACATTTGTTCAAAAGTAAACCGTCCAAATTTTTTGAAAATTCATTGTGACAACCCGCTATTATATATAATATAAAAGGCACGTACAAAAAATACCGTATATTATATTTCGTGCGTAAGGGACTGTCAAAACTTGCTCGTGCTCGTTTAAAACATAATTTCAAAGTTCGGTGTAATGTAATTACGACATAATGTACTACAATAGAACCTTGATAAGTTAAAATCAAAGGGAAACGTTAAAAAATTTAAGTTATCGAGTTTTTTACTTATCGAGATTTGAAGTTAGAGATGTTGTCAGAGTAAAATTTTTAACTTACCGAAATTTGTGGATTTTATAAAGGATGTATTTAGTTCAATAGAGGTTACATAAATTTTTTATCTATTCATTTAGAATCAATTATGTATTTGTTTATTTATTTAAACAATCAATTATTTAAACAAAAAAAATCAGTAAAGCGATTTAGTGGAAGCCTAAAGTGAAAATCAATTAAGTTCTTGGCAAAATCTTTTGTTTGGATACTTACTCATGATGACGCACTGATAATACTTTAACTTATGGAGGTCACCAAAATATTATTTCAAGTTATCGAGGGCGATGTTCAGAATATTTGTTTAAGTTGCCGAGGTTTTGTGATTTTAGTAATGGAGGTTTTATGCTTTCAGGGTAATGTAATTCGAAAAATATTTTACTTACAGAGGTTTTTAACTTATCAAGGCTCTACTGTTTTATATTTTTATTAGTAGAATTTTACATACGCTTGTAGCTACGTACCAGCTGAATTAATTTAGTATAATAGCTTATGTCTGCTATTAATAATGGAAAGTTCATCTTTGATTCATTCTAGAGCCCTCGCTACTGTGAGAGTTAATGTCTAGCTATAGCTAAAAATAATTGGCTCTCGCATGTAGTGAATTTGAGTGTTGTATATCACTATATTATGAAGGATTAAAATGTTGAATTGTGTGCACTGAGTAACTGATTAACTCATTCCGCCGCGAAAGTGGATTGATTCTGGTTTAAATCCAGACGGTGACGTGTTGGAATAATAAATTTTTCTAATATAGTGCTACAACAATGAATGTTTCTTAACAATTAGGTATAGCAGATATAAGCTATTATACTAAAATATATTTTTATTGTTAGTATTGAGGTTCTAATAAAGTCTAAGGGTCAAAATTTCATCTCAATGAAAACACACTCGTTCCGTATAATACGCGCTTCATCCCAGGCGTATTCATTGGTTATCGTGTGTCAACTGTTTTACGTCATAGTGCATTTGATTATGCACTGTGCAGATACGAGTTCTACGTCTCATTGATACACTAATATCCGCCACTGATAAGCGTACAAAATTAGTCATAATAATATACATTAAATATAAATTATTACTGTATTTGCCATATATGGCGCATACACTATTGGCGTCGGTCGCATGGAGGGACCTAGGGGTCGGACCAAAATTTCTCGTCGTTTCATGAATGTGTGTGTGTGTGTTTGGACAATAACTTTCGAAGCTAATTGATTTTAACGAAATTTGGCCTACATATTTGAATCCATCATCGCACGAAGCCTATTTAAAATGAGCCGAATCGGACCATTTTAAGAGGTGTATTTAGGGGTTGAAAACAGTTTTGAGAACCAAAAATACCGAAAATGTATTCAAAATTGAAACTTAACCTATAAAAAAAACTTAACCTATAAAATCGGTTTGATAGGCCCGGACTTCTTCATTTTATGAAAACACTAGCTTGCGGATAGAGAACTAATATACTTTCTGAAAGCTGTATATATAATTTTGTGCAGATGATGAATTGATGAAACGGAGACGAAATATTGAAATTGAAAAAAAAAATATTTTAAAGAAAACAGTATCACGCGTAATTGGAATAATGAAAATAAATCAATTTAAACACTCATTGATTGAAAAAGTCTTAATAAAAAAAAAGACGAAACGTTAATCAATGAGTGTTTAAATTGATTTATTTTCATTATTCCAATTACCCGTGATACTGTTTTCTATTATAACATATATCTGGAATTGAACTTTAAAGATGAATTATTTTAAACGTTGTATTAAGGGTTTAAATTTTTTATTTTGTTCGAAAGCAAACATAAATTCACATAATAGTGCCTGTATTAGCAATTAATTACACTATTTTGTTGATAGGGTTTTGGCACTGCGATCCGGGTTTTTTTCTATATTGTTGTAGTGGTTTGTATAACTTTTAACTTTCCACTATTGAAAATCTTCAAAAAAAGGGAAGCTATTGGTTTCGGCCCGGTTTTCCAAAATCGAGTTTCCATCAGATTTCGACGTTTTGGAGTTCTAGGAAGCTATTTTACGATGAACAATCGTATGTGCATGTGTAATCAAAATTTTATCGTACAATATCTGAAGAACGAATCAACCGATTCGAAAGGCCTTATTGAGTCTCAGATCTGATTAGATTTTGGAGTCAGTTGGACAAGTATTTTCAAAATTATTCAAGGAAAAATAACATTTTTCGTATTTGGTCGCATAACTCTTAATCTAATCTTATATAATAATATAAAATAAGCAATTCAGAAACTTAAATTAGCCAAAGTACAAATAACCTATAAAAAATAACATTTTTTTAATTTTATGGTTCTTTAATATTCTGAACTATTTTTACTTTTTTAACCTGTTTTAGTGTAATATAAACGCAATACAATACGTTACATTAGTTATTGTAACGTATTTAACACATAACGAAAGTTTAAGGCTTGGGTTAAAGGTCAACTGATTTCCACATTTTTTACTGTGTTAATATCTCTATATACCGCGGCCCATAAGAAGCAACAAAGCGAGATATGTATTTCTCAGGATAGAGTGAATTTGTAAGTTGTTACAGAGTGTGACGCCTGACAAAGTTTTCCACGCGAAAATGATATTTTACATCGAGTTTGCTGTTGAGCAGTGTCAAATTCTATATTGACGATTAATGCTGCCGTCTGTGATAATTAATTAGTATGACCCAATGACAAAATCTAACTAATATGAACATATAGGCATAAAACAGCCGCGATAATTTGGATTTACATTTGGTTGGGTGCAGTATTACACTGACTTAGGCTCGAAGTTGAAAATACGCGATTTCTGTATAGTTGCAACTTGACAGAATAGCTTAGATTCGGTTTAGGTGCCTGAAAACTGTGACTATTCGTCGAAATTTTAATAACAATTTACTGTTTTAAGGGGGTCGTCTTATGTGACAACTGTTTTTTTCACGCTTTTTTGGGAATTTTTTATGGCGAACAATGAATGTATACTACCTTAATATTTTCATCATGTATTTATTGACATTTCACCAACCTTTCCAAATTTTTTCACGTTGAAATGTACAGTTGAACCGACTGTAGATCTCCGGGATGACGCCCATGTAAAAAAAAGTCGGCTGACGGTTGCCACGATACATACTGTTCTGCTTATCTAAAATCAACAAATCAAATTGCGTTTTAATTGGTAGGCCTGTGACTACAGCCGGGACCAGAATTAACTCGAAATATTGAAAAATTCATGTTTGGCGAAGATTTGAAAAAGAATTTACGATTTTCATCGTTTTTTTCACTATTCCAGCTTGAAGAATAAAAAAACAATTACAGTTATCACAATGATTTTGGTTCGGGCTAGAACTATAGATGTACTGAAAATACCATAAAAATTTCGGATCATTAGTTTTTGAGATATCGTGGCAACCATTTTAAAAAATACAGTTTCGAGAAAAACGCGTTTGAAAAATCAAGTATGCGTAACAGAAAAAAGCACTTGACTCACCATCTACCTCTGTAACTTTCCAACGACTTCGAATTTCGAAAAACTCTTTCACAAACATAATCTGGAGATCCTAAAAAGGCAATTTTAGCAAAAAAATTTTTTTCGGTTTTTTTAACCCCTCACACCAGACGGTGCAATTTCATTAATAAAAAATACAGAAAATGAATTAAAAAAACGTTGATCCGTCAGACGACTTAAACAGACCCATCAACACCCTCTTTAATCAAACCCATCGACACCCACTTTAAACTAGCCCACCGACATTCCCTTTAAACAAGTCCAAGTTTTTATAATTCGTAACAATATTTGTTGTTGTTTTCTTCTAAATTGTATTGTGTTCTTTAGTCTCCGATCAGTGGCGTAGCTGAGAACTCAGACCCCCCCCCCGTGAAAATCTCAGCGGGGACCTTCTTTTTAATTTATCAAATGCTAATGCCGTGCATTAATCATAATACAGTAAACCCCTGGTAATCCGACAAAGATTTTGCAGGGCAGTGTCGAACTATCGAATTTGTCGGATTATAGAGTACTGCCTAAGACCCCCTATAGTCCAGAATTTTTTACAAAAGAGTACCTTGTAATCCGACAAATTACAGATCCAATGATAAGATTCTATATGTTATATATATGTACTCTGAACTTGTTCGATCATGCATTAGCGAAGATTGTCAAAAAAATATTCAATAATAAATAATAATAGACCATGTCGGATTACAGGGGGTGTCGGATTAGACAGGGGCCGGATTACCGGGAGTCCACTGTATTGACGTTTAACTGATTCGCTTAAACGTAAACGATCAAAACCCTCTAACATTAAGAGTCAACGTTTATTTATTAATTGAATTTTAAAGATTTTTTTAGGGGGAACGGGACCCCCTAATGCTTGGACCCCCTCCCCTTCGCGATACGGGCGCTGCGGACCATTAACTACGCCACTGTCTTCGATCCCAATTAAACATAATTTTTTATATGCAAAATTTTACCCCGACTTACACAAATTCGACTTATATCTTCTAAGCTAAAAAATATATTTACGTGTATACAATAATTAAATTGAAAAGCATTTTTGTCAAAAATCGATATTTGTAACATCTTAGTCACTGGTAATAACGACATATTTTTTTTGTTTCAGATATCGAAGAATTAGCTGTAGGTAATAAATTTTTTTTCAATAGATACTTATTTGTTGAGCTTTGCTATTATTTTTATTATTATAAAAACATGATTTTAGAATTTTAAGTTATTTTTTTAGGTGAACGAATTTGTTCTTTCTATAATTTTTCTGCTGTGCGTCGTGAATAGTAAATTCTGTTCTGTCAAGACGTGCTCGAAATTGATATAAATCACAGAAATAAATATTCCAAAAATCATAAATCAGCTACGCGTTCAAACAAATTGAGGGCAATATGTTTTTTAATAAAAGCGTATTAAAAAAGTGTCAATCAAATCGTTATGTATATTTTTTTCTTTTTTTTAATGTTTGTTCAGCCATAACCGATTCAAAAAAATTCAACATCATTTTGTTTAGAATTTTTACGGATTGGTCCCATATAATTTTTTTAAATAGGTTAAGTCGTTAATAACAGACTCCAAAAAAATATTTTTTTATATACATAAATACCTAATATCTGCAGCTTTTGTGAACCGATTTTGATAATTTTTATTTGATAGAGCGTACCTTCAGGGTGATTTCATATAAATATTTCTTAAATCGGTTAAGGAAAAAGGTAGTTAATAATGTTAAAACTGTACCCTACAAAGCCACTAAAAAGTAAAAAATAAAAATTTTTCTAAAAGCATTGAACCTTTTTGTCAAAAACAAAAAATAATAAAGTTTTGAGATCGACGCCAGTTTAGTTACTATATAACTTTTTATGTAGATAGCTATATTTAGTGTTTTTTTTTTTTATTTTTTAACGGGAAATTGGACAGGTCAAATATAGTTAAACTAAATTAAAATTTGCGGCGTTTCGTTAACTCTTTTTAACTTCTTCAGGCACAACTGAAATGATTAAAAATACAAATTACTTAGTTAATGAAATAATTACAATTTTTTTTTATTTAAATAAAATTGAAATAATACCTTTAACTAGTTAACCATAACATTAATAAAATTATGGTTAACTAGTTAAAGATATTATTTCAATTCTATTCAAAAAAAAATTGTAATTATTTCATTAACTAATTTGTATTTTTAATCATTTCAGTTGTGCCTGAAGAAGTTAAAAAGATTTAACGAAACGTCGCAATTTTTTAATTTAGTTTAACTATATTTGGAATGTCCAATTTCCCGGTAAAAAATAAAAAAAAAACTTTTAATTATAATGGACGTGAACAATATTGAGAGCTATATTTACTCTCATTAAATTGACGCTGGCCTCAAAACTTTATTATTTTTCGCTTTTTAGGAGTTCTCAAATCTATAGTCTAAAACCACATCTATTCATATAAGTATCCACATAAAAGTAATTTGAATGCATGTATAAGACACATAGGTTCGTTTCTTATTGGAGATTTAAAATTCATACCAAAAATGAACTTTCACTGTGAACTCTCAAAAGAAATAATTTTGAAATGCCGAAATTATCAAATATTTACATTATAAAAAAATCAAGGACATTTTTGTGTACAATTCGGGATTAGAACCAGAGATGTAATATTTCAATTATTGATTAACAATTGACTACCGACTAGACAGCATAATAATTTTAATTTTATTTTTGAAAAAAGTAATTTTTTGAATTTTCCAAGAATTTTTTTTATAATTTCCTCTTTAACTTCAATCTACATATTCAGACCAAATTTTCAGTTTTTATAGAACTACTATATACAGACTGTCGAATCCAGTACAGAATTTTAGTCTGGAGAGGTGCGCCTCCATCTGAACGTGTTTTTGTTTTGCAGAAAATGTCTTTTCGAGCGATCACTAAAGTGTACGATGTGACACTTTGGTGATCTTCGCTGATCTGAAAATAATACCATTACCATCCCTATACATATACTCAAATCTGATATTTTATGCCAAAGAAACTGCTGATATTGACTGATAAATGATACAAAATATCTTTAGTGTCCTTATATTTACCAGTGTGCAAACATAGTGGTAGTCAAAAAAGTTTTAATTATTTATTTTTTAAATTTGAATTTTAATATAAAAGTGCAACCCTTGAAGCAATCATCAGTCAGAACACTTCTAATTACCCATTGATTTCATAATTCAATTCTATTTTCAAATTGTACCTTGTGACGTCACATATACTTTTTGTGCAATAAATTTATTATTATTATTACAAGTACACAAGCTACTGGCGACATTCGAATGAACCCAAAAGTAGTTAACCCAGTTCTGTAGTTGCGTAGAAAGCCAGTGCTTAGTTTTTGCGTGGATCTTAGGTAACGCCTGTTATAGTATATGGATTTCTTACATACTTACATATGTTTATCATTTTTATATTAGTGTTCATTTGCTGTCAAAAAAATAATAATTGTATTTTTTACATATTGTGTCAAAATCATCACAATATTGGATTTGATTTTTCTTTCTTTTTTATCCGACGCGAGGATAGATTCATGATTTTCTCACGAATGACACTGGGTCTCTTAAAAATCAATATGGCGGACGCTAAACGCCATATTGTCGAAATGCAAAAATTGGCAGAACCATTTGATTTTTGAGTGGGCCGTGGGGTATCAAATGAAAGAGGTTGACGAAAACATACCAAAAAATATATATAAATTATAAGTGGAGAAAACCATGGAAAATCTAAACGAAATGGTCGATTTGGAATTATATATTATAGACGCTCGTTATCTATCGATCTATGCCGGTACAAGGATAATCGTTTCTCGGCGAAATTGTCATAAACCATAGATTTCCTACGGCGGCGGTATCGCCCTGAACGGGTGTTGGGGCTTTTTATAGAAGCGGTAGTGGAGTCAAAAGAAGCGCCCGTGATGTACCTATCTAATTACCAAATAAATATAATAAAATACTTTAAAAATAGGGAGAAAGTTGTTATCAAAAAATTTGGTGATAACATTTTTTTTCGAAAGTGTTTCTAAAACGGTTATTAATGACCTTAACATCATTTTGCACCATTTGGAACGTTTTTTCAAAGAAATTTTATTTCCGATTTTTTTTTCGAAAATTGGAAAAATTTTTTTTATTGTAATTTATTACTTTTATTAATATTATTATTTTTATTAACAACTTTTCTTAAAGAAATTTTATTTTTAATTTTTTTGTGTTTTTTGAAAACACGTTTTATATAAAATGAACTATTACGGACTACGGGGCTTTGGAATCTTTTTTCTTCTACAGATGCCGTTGGGGACCTCTGCTATAGACTATAGCCATATCTGCTCGACTCCCCGGGATGCGAATCCATTACCCACTCGGTATAATTCGAAATTATCGTAATTTTCTTTTTTAACCGACTTACAAAAAAGAGGTTATCAGTTCAACGTTTCTGTTTTTCTTATGCAATTTGGTATAAGAATTGTAATCAAGAATAAAAGCTAAGTTATAATATTAAAATTGTACCTAGGTATCTAAGCTTGGAAAACAATTTTTTTATTAATTTAATAAGATAATAAATATTTAACGGGCAAATGAAAAAGCCATCCTGAAAATGCTTTTGGGTAGTTAAAAATTTGCGAAACATAAACACGTATTAAAAGTGTGAAAATAAAATTTCATTATGGTTTGTGGCACGTTCTGCTGAAATTCACTTATAACTAATAAAAAGCAAATAAAAATATGACACAAATAAAGGAAAGGGTAAATCCGACATCCAAGGAATTACTATGTTGTCTGCCGTACCTCTCTCTCTATATAGGTATTTTGGGTTTTATGTAAAAATCAATGACGATATCCTTGAACTTGTATGCAAGGAGAAAAACAATTTTACGACCGTAATAAAACTGTTGCTGAAGGCCAAATTGATGCAGCTACTGCATTCGGGCTCTTTCTAGTTTATAATTCGGTCTCTAGAGGCGACTTAAGTTCATAACATACGCTCTGGCATCTGTGCAGACTTGAGCGATAGTACTGTTGAACTCTAACAGTCGGCAACTTTAATTCGGTTTGAATCTTTACTGGTAAACACGGAGTGGTGAACTTATTTCTGCAAAATGAAAAGCCTGGTCCACTTAGCATTCGATTTTAACGGATTTTGATGTGTTTGGGCTCATTCGATGGAGCTAGAGATCAAGATGATAGTTCCTAATTTTTATCGATAGCACCGAAATAGTTTTTATATAAACAATAAAAAACTAACGCGTCCGGATGCTGGATTTCGGAGCTCGTTTCTAACGTCCAGAAGCCGTTTAAAAGAAAAGTAAATAATGAACAGTCATTAAATTATCTTGTTCTTGACTGCTCTGTCAAAAAATTCGAAGGTGAAGTCGTGTCCAGGAGTAAAAGTCTTTGGTTTTGAACGGTTGCGTGTTTATTGGTCAAATTCTAGATCTTTTATAGGATTAAAAATGTTGTGGTAAGATTTTACTATTCTTTTATTTTTATTGTTCCAACCACAGTGCTCTTAATATTTATATTTTATAGGATTGTTTAAATTTGGCTCTAGGCTGCTAACAGTTCTGAGAGCTTAGACCCAGATCTGCCTGGCGTCAAATTTTTTTTTTAAATTTGGTGCAGAATGCGGAAAACACGGTACTTTTTGTTTAGAGTTTGCTCAATTAAAGTCAGATTGGTTCGAAATCAGTCTGAAATGAAAATGAAGACATTGTTATATCGATTTCGTATATAGAATGAATCAAAACATGTTTATTTATTTAGTAATTTAGCTATTGTCTGCTATAATTGTTAAGAAACATTCATTGTTGTAGTGCTATATTAGAAAAATTTATTATTCAAACACGTCACCGTCGGGACTTAAACCCGAATCTTTCCACTTTCGCGGCGGAATGAGTTATCAATTACTCTACGGTGCACACAATTCAACATTTTAATCCTTCATAATATATAATATATATAATATTGATGAATGTTTCTTAACAATTATAGCCGACAATATTACTAAATGAATTTAGCTTGTACGTAGCTCTAACGTATATGTAAAATCTACTAATGTTTATTTATGCAGATTTATAAGGAATTTGTTTCGATTGTCCTTGTCTGTTACACAGTAATATATTTATGAGCTTATCACTCAGAATGTAAATCACTACATTTTGAATTATAGGCTTAGCAGTTTTTTTTTTTACAATAGCCCAATGGCTTCAGGGTTCAACAATAAAACTGAGTAAGGTCGACGATGTAAAATCGATCCTAAGTGAATATTTTATATCGAATGTTAAACATGCCTATTTTGTGCATTTTGGTACTTGTTTTTGCTATTTGATGATAGATGGATATAAATTCAGTAAAGGAAAAACCCGTTTATCCTATCTGAAACTACAGAGAAGCCTCGTATCATTAACCGACTGAAAATTGTGAATGACTTTATCAGTTAAAAATTAGGGTGGACGTATTTGTCCAATGCAAAATACCATATTTATATAATTATATATTTTTAAAGGTGTAATAATTTTTTTCGCTTTATCATTCGCTAGCCTTTTGCAGAAGCACATGCATGGTAAAATATTTAAATAGTTATATCCTATTCTATTTCTGGACTTACAACAAAAACTAAAGTGAGAATCGATTGAAATTGGATCAATAGTTTATGAGTTAGCTTGTAACAAACAATCTGACAAATATTCAGAAAAGGGATACTTCGATGATATGGGTACTCTTAAATAGTCGATTTTTTATTAAAAACTTATGATTGACAAAATTTTTGTTTATTTGTTAGTTAAGCAGCTTATCGTGTCAGAAGAAATATTTTTACTGTTAACAGGAACGAAAGGATGATGAGAAAAATTAGGAATAGGAATTTTGATTTTTTTTTTTGTTTTTTGGAAATGGGCTACTGAATAAAACTAAAAGTTCCAAATAAATGCATATCTTTATTACTGTATTTCAATCAAGTAAACACCATTGCAATAGCATTTCGTCACATTAAGTTGGTAGTGAACCTGCTGTATGAAATTTGCCGCAAGAAATGAGCCCGCCAATTTGCTTTTTTGAATCCTCTAAACGATCGAGATTAATACGTCTCTCTTATTACGTACGTGATGCTGCGGCAAGAATATGTGTTACACTGAAATTCAAACAGCAGTGTTGCCACCAACGAAACAATAACGAAACGATTGTTGTACACCAATAGTTGAACGTCTAATTATAAATATAACATGAAGGACAAACACACGCGGTCATCAAAATTATAAGCATGATTAAGTTAGGTTATGATTAAGTTTCAATGTGCTTTCACCATCGCACACTTAGTTATTAAATAATTAATCGACCGCCAAATAACGGCCAGATGCTATAGGATATTTTTTTTGTACGTATTTCGAATAGGACATACGCTCCATTGCAAAAAAATTTACTAATTACTTTATTTTATATTTTTTATGATTAATTAATAAATAGTTATTTTTCATCATAAATATTTTTTCTTTTTTTTGAGAAAATGTGACAAATTGTAAAATAATTACCATATACATATATATTATTTACAAATTTAAAAATTCCTAAATTTAAAAATTTCGAGCCTAAGTAATTTTTATTACAAAACTTAAAAACGTTCTATATTATTTTTTTTTAATCTAAACACTTTAATTTTTTCGATCATAATAGATATATAAATTACGAAATTTTGATTTTTACACCAATAATCATTTTTTTTTAGAAATATAATATTACAAAAATACTCTTTTTTTCGAACTTTTTACACGTCATATATTATTAATTTTCTTCATATTTATAATAGAAATCATTTTACAATTTGTCATATTTCTAGATTTTTTCCCACACTCATTACCATAAAAATTAAATTAAAAAAGAACAAAAATAGTTGAGCATTGTTTGCTACATCGTTATTTTGTTTCATAGTCATAATCATTTTGTACTAAAGATATATAAATAATATCGTATTTATATTATTACGACTTGTCACCATTCAATTGATTTCTAATCTTACATTACATTTTAAAAAGTATTTCTTATTCTTTTTTGTGGATTTTTGCATTGGAAATATCTGTTTTTTTTTAATATGCTCAAACTGTATTTTGTGACGAAAACTTATAATTTAAACAAACAGATAAAGTGGCGTCCAGACTAAATTACAAAATTACGCAATCGTTAGATATTATTAATTAATATGTGAATGCTTCCAAGTTGCACCGCTACCAATGCACCTATATATCAGAATTGAACGTAAGTCTTTTTTTACATGAAAACGATCATAATTAATATTGTGGTGTTTGTCACCTTAAAACGTTTATTGCGGATTAATATTAGTAAGTTTGCAGTACATAAAAATGTTATAATACATTGCTTAAATTAATTAATTAGTCTATTGTTGAGTCAACAATGAAACGACGAATAAAGTAGACGAAGCAGTAAGCGCGCTGTTACAATATATAAAGTATTTTATTGTTGAGTAATAAATTAAAAAATAGATTACATATACCTTACGTTCAAGACTGTAATAATTTTAATTGGAAATAATAGTGTGCGAGGTACTTTATAAAGCGCAAAAGGAAGACCGCAGACTTACTGAATATAGTTGAGTTTTTTTTAACTAGAATATTCAGTAATTTGGTAGTTTAATTGATAAACAAAAAACGGAAACTTAATAAGTGCGCCTTTTTTTGAAAATGCACTTTACCGAGCGAAATCGTTGCAATTTCACACTAAATATTTATGTCTTACGTCTCTTTCATTGCACATGTTTATAAATCGTATTAACAATTAATATAATTAATTATAGAGAATTAATTATTATAAATAAATTAATGAATATTGTGAAATTGCCTCTGTAAAGCAACATTAAAAAAGACTATTGTTTTAATTAATATAATAACACTGTCTACTTATACAACAATCAATAAATAATTAACCAGTCGTTAATTAAATAATTTAACAGAAACGTAATAATTAAACGTGTTAATAGTTTTACATAACATTATTTGATGGGTTTTGAGTAGAAATGAAAACCATTTATTATATAATATGTAGATTATATAATATTGTTTATTTTTTATCGTAATTGTTATGTAATGTATAACCTACAACTAGTAATAATGTTTACTATACCACAAATAGTACATGACTTCACCGCCTGGCGCGCTATAATAGTTATGTTAGTGATTGTTGTAATGCCATATTGTATTTGTTTTACATAAAATTCAGCGGGTTCGCCATGTTTTTTTTTATTTCTTAGCATAACAATTGTTTTTAATAATAATAGTAATAATTAATTAATAATAATATTCATAATTAACCTTATAGTTTTAATTAAATATTATAGAAACGCCCACGTTAGCCCGAAGGTTCATTGATAAAACAAAACAAAATCTACAATGGGCTGTAGAAACGTTATGAAGTGTTTTGGTGGGGCAAGAAGTTCTATTAAGGGCCCGTTTTGTAAATTTTTTTATTTTTTTCGTAAAAAATCAACATTTTTGAAGGCACTTTAGATCGGACGAGTTGGCCCAGTGAATTTTTGAATGAGTGAATTTTTTGCCTAAATGATAAAATCATTTAAGGATTGTACAATAGATTTTTGTATGATTGCCAAAATCTTACAAAATCAACAATTTTTTTTCATTTTAAAAATATACAGGTACTAAAGTCTAAAGTCCAAATATTCTATACAAAAAATTAGGCGTAATTTTTATTATTTTTAATAGTCTCTTTTTTGGCTTCATCAATTTTCCTAGATAAAACAAATCTTTCACCTAATTGTACAACTTTAAATAACTTTATTTTAATGAATAAACTGTATTTCAAACTGTATTTTTTTGTGGTTGGTTGCCTTCATACTATTGCAGAACGGATTTTTGAGAGTGGTTTTGAGTCAAAATGGCTATTTCAAGTTGAGAACACTTCACAAAGTCACTACACAATCCTCAAATAAATATTTTTAGTGAAAATTCAAACTAAATGTTTATTTTTTCTTAGAATTGAAATTAAACGGCACGTGATATGCCAACTCCATAAATTACTTATTTTTTACATTAAAGAACACCATATTTATATATTAATATAGTGTATTTTGAGCTGTATATCTGCAAAAAAAAATTAATTGTGTCAATAGAGCCTTGCATTATGTAGAATTAATCTCGATACGTTCAAAATACTTCAATGAAAAAAGAACATTATTTCAATAATCTTATTTCGGAAATATTCGACAACTCATTTTTTGTGATCCCCAATCAAGGACCTTTATACCACGACCACTAATCCCGAAATCAATTGCAAAGCTAGATGATTCTGGTCGTGAATGCCTATTCATTTTTTTAATTGTTTGTTCGAGATAAAAATTAAAAAATTATGTTTATTCGAAATTTTGATAGTGATTCGTATTTGTTTTCTTTATAAAATTATGCAAGAGTAAAATAAAAACTGTATTAAAATATAAAATAGCAAACAATGTCAAAAGAAGTAAACCAAGGTGATCCGTCAAGAATTGTGATCTGTAGAACTCGGACGTCAGTACAGACCAGTTATGAACACGAATCAATCTTAAAATGATTTTATTTTATAGAATAGGATCGGTCCTTTTCAAAAAGCTACAATTTGAAAGAATTTCGTATGAACGAAATTCCACATTGACTTTGTCGAGAATAATTCCAGGTTGCATTTTGGCTTAAAAATGAAAAATGTAAAATAATATTGCGAAACAAGAACAGACAATTAATTTCTAAACTTAGGACTAACTGGGCACTATTTTACCAACAATTGTACATGTATGTATTCTACACATAAAAAAGAATATGTTAGAGAGAGAGAGAGAGAGAGAAGAGAGAAAGAGAAATATAGACTGACTAATAATTAATATTTTCTTATTACATTTGGACTAGAAAAAATGAGATTTGCAATTAACTGCAGATGCACGGGTTTATCTTATTATTTCACAATGTGGTTTGGAACAGGTTAACTATTACAACAGCTGTTTATATAATTCGCATCGTGTGATGGATGTACTGTGTAGGAAAGGATTTAATTTCAAAGAATTAATTTAGCTAAAGGGACATATTTGGTATATTTAGATGATTTAGTGATGGGCTATAGATCAGATCATTAAACCGAAAAACTGTACAGAATTTCGCGAAACTTTTCGAATTATATTTTTTCGTATTCATGTTTTTTTTTAATTAGCGATATAGTTTTTGCTTACATTCTCATTCAAGTTTTTTAATGACCGTTTATAAATTATAGAATTTTAAGTGATTTCTTTTTAAAAAAGACTTTTAAGTTACGTTTTTTAATAACAACTGAATTACACCGAGTTAATCCGCAAGTCCACGACTGGTGTACTTAACAAAAAAGTACGCAAATAACCAATTATGATTAAATAGTTCCTACAACTGGTGCAAAACTATTCGCGCTTGAAAATACTTGTTTGTTTGGACTTACATGATATTAAACTTTGCCTTTGAGAAATTGCTATTGATCGCCATAAAAAGTTATTTGCTGGGAAGAACCTGTGGCAAAAATTTGTATAAGTACATCCTTTCCCAACATGTGACAAGTATCCACAAATGACAACGATTTCTCCCATCAGTCGTGGGACATTGGCAATTTATCTATTTCAATTCTTTTATTTAATATGTACAAACATTTATTTAACGTTTTTAAGCTAAGAAACAGTTGTTGACAAAACAAATTATGACTTTTTTTGTGTTAAATTATTGAAATACCGATTCTTCTGTTTGATAAGTTTACATAAACTAGTTTCTGTTTTCTGAAAGTTTTTTTTCGTGATATGGACATAGTATAGTGTAGTGTAGAAACGAATCTACACTTTTTGCTTAATTCAGTTGTTATTTGATCAATTTTATAAATTCTTATGTTTTTCGTTAAACAACAAAACGGCATTTTGTCATTTTTATAGTTTAAATTAAAACTATGAGTCTATGACTATGTTTAAATTGATTCTGAACATTCTTGTGGTATAAAATCCGACCGACCAAAGTAAGTCTAGTAAAAGAATATGCGTAAGGTATCTTGTTTAGGAAAATCGACATCAAAATAAACGACCTTTTTGTAGTTAATGTGTTAAGTTCATACCAAACTCATCTGTCACATTATGCCATTCCCAAACATATTTGAATGGTAACGCAATATCCAGCTGTATCAATGTCGGCTGTTGATATTCATTGATACAGCATTAAGCGAAGTGTCAGTGACATTACGGTGTATACATAATTGACTGAACTTATAGTTGACGAGATTCGTTATGGACATTTGTGTGATTTTATGTAATAATGTATCGTAAATGCAGTTAATAACTATTATTTATGACAATAGTTTTCCCACCATAGGAGAACAATATTTTTGATGCAATGAAAAAATAAACAGAGTCGTCTTCGAAAATTAGTTGATTCGATATTTCGAACTTTAGATAGCAGCTAACGTCTTGGAAGCGTGATTTAGATTTATGCTATTTATCTGGATAACTGAAAAAACCAGTCAAAACTAACGAACAAGATTGTGGTTTAGCTAGTAGGCCGAAACGTTTTCTCCAGAGTCGTGTCTAGCTTCTACTAACACAAAAAATAAGAATAAAATATTTCTGCAGAAAACAATTGTTTACTTGGGGAAATGATAATATTATAATTTCACACTATACAAAATTTGGAAACTGCAAATGCCATCTTTCAGCTGTGTGATGTAAATTCGTAAGAATGTCGAATTGTTGGGGTTCATAACTCCTCTTTTACAAATGCCTCCTTTCCAGAAGTCTGATACAACCTAGTATCAACTAGTTATCAACTGGATTTTCAATTTATTATTATTATAAACTCAGACTCAGAAATGAATCGAGACCCTAATAAATCGGTACCAAATTAACACTTCTTCAGACAAAAATGAAGTAATGAAGGCGGCGATGTATAAACATAGTCATAGAATTTTTGTTCGGATTTGTGATGTTAACTCTACTTTATTCGCGGGGAAACGTGGTAACAAGTAATTAGCGATGCGAAAAAGGAATTACTGATTTTCATATTAATAATATGAAATGCCTTTGAAAATTATATTAATAGTAGTTTATTATGTTATATCAATAATAAAACACTTGGAAAATTGATTTTATTATTTTTTTTTTGATATATTATTATTATGTATAATAATTAAACTTGCTATATTTTTCAAACTGTGTTAACATATGTGAACTACACAATGATATTTTTGGACGACGTTATAGTATTTTACGAAATACACAAAGAATACGTATAATATTTTCTATTTTTTAAATGTTGTGAAAAATGTAATTTGTTTTTTTTTTATATTTTCCTGAATACATTATGTTTTTAAGTCATAATTATGTATTACACATTTATATATAATAATCTCCTTATAATTTTTTCTTGATTAAATACGGAGTTTTTACAGAAATTTTTGGAGAAATGGTTTTTGAGAAAACGGCAGTTTTTTATTTTTGTATTTTTTTTTAATATGCTGGCAGTAGAGATATAAGAGTTAGAATAATGTTTGGCTTGTCCGAGATTTGAGGTTATAATACATTTTCAAGACGCCATTTTCGAACATAACAAACACTGGTTCAACCCATAACCCCCACAATGGTAGTGTACAAAGCTCCACCTAAATAAGTTTCGTGAAAATTGTTAGAGTTTTGTATCAGTATAAGTTGTTTTCTTTTCGATTTTTGAGCTTAATGAATCATTGACAAAATATTCTCAAACGCAAAAAAAAACATTTTTCCGAAAAATCAGTTTTTAAAAATTTTTCAGCTATTGCGATGCTTGATTGTTTAAAAATACGAACAAAACCTCTATTTATATTAATTTCAAAATTTTTATTTTTTATGTTCATTATTCGCGTTCACAAATCAAGAGTGACACAAAAGACACGGAACCTTTTCTATTTCTGCAAATTCGTTGTTACTAGTTTTATTAATAATTTACATTGAGGCAGTTGTAACTATGTGTTTTACTATTATTTTAACAGAATTCTGCAAAATAGATATTAAATTCAATATAGTAACGTTCACAAATACATGTTAGAAATACATATACTTCATTTTGTTTTGAATTCATATACATAAGTGAAAATATATTGCGGGACTTTGCACTTGTGTCCGTGTCTCGCACTCGCGACTTGTGTTCATTATAGTTTTTTCTGAAAAAATCAAGTCCTAAATTAAAAAATAGAACATAACATTAGCCCTTAATTCTCCTACAATCGCTGACATCATTCCGACTTATGGTGCTGCCAAGTCGACCCGCTCTTCCACCATATGTAACCCGTACTTCCACCGTAGAGAAGTTATTGAAAGATTTTGCTTGCTACATTAGCGACGTTTTATTTTCGCTATAACAATACCCTTTTATTTTTTTTGAGGTTATGTTGTATTTCTGCTATAACGATAGCCTTTTATTTTTTTGAGGTTATGTTGTATTTTTGCTATAACGATAGCCTTTTATTTTTTGAGGTTATGTTGTTGTTTTTTTTGTTTGTTTGAGACTATGTTGCGAATGAAACAATGAAGTACAATAACGGAAAGCGTTAAACTGATAAACACGAATAAGTTGTATGAAATGTTATACAAAGTTTTACATAAAAGGTTCTGTTTTTTCATTATCGTGTTTTAAAAATGAATGCAATATTATTTTTCGGTGGTAGAAAGCACATATTAAAAATTATGATAATACCATTTACAATAATCTAATTTTTGTCATTTAATTACAATAGAAAGAGATAGAGAAAAGGGAGATGACCAATCTATATTTTAAATGTGCCCATCACAGCATTTAAATGGATCTAATTAGGTATTTAAGAAAAAAAAATGAAAAAAAAAATCAGTTCACTACATAGGATATTATTTTTTCGTTTAATATAAGAAAATATATAAGAATTTAAGGCAGATTTTGGTAAAATTACACACAATGTTTTTTTTTAGTTTAGTTTAAGTATTTTTTTTGCTTCAATTTTTTCATCTTAAAGATAAGGCGCAAAGGTGCTTTTTAATAAGCTTGTACTTTTTTTCGTGATAATGATTTTTGAACCAGAGATCCGAAACATTGCCGAGAACTTTTACGTGTTAAAATTATGAAATTTGTATTTTCTGTAACTGAAAATTGTGGTTTGTATCTGTATTTAGCTGTAACTGAAAAATGTCTTGCTTCGTGTTAAAAACAATCTGACGTAGGTACGGGCCAGAATAAAACTTTGGGGAATAAAAAGAACCAAAAAATATTAAGTAATAAACGCCTAATAATTTTCACAGCCTAAATTTAGTAACAACAGTTACAAAACAAAAATAAATTTCTTAAAATTTTGATGATTTTTTTTGTAAAAACTTACTGCCTCCGAACAGGATTTCCATCCGTCGACAGCAAACATTTAAAGCCATTTTTGCGAGGTTTTCATTTTTGTCTTTTTTTCACAACACCAAATTACAAAAAAATAATACAAAAATTTTACACGTCCAAAACATTTAAGTGAGAGACAGAAGAACAATTAAATACACAGCCACGATGATCAAAATAAAGATCGCCAAATCTAGTACGTAAGAGGAAAATGGTGAAGCAACGTAGCTAGCTGTCAAATTGTTTTTAACAAAATTGAGAGAGTGTGTTGTCTATAGGTATACGTTAAGTTATATCTGTATCCAAATTATTTATATGTGTGCATATTGTTAACCAAACATTTCTTGCAAATAAAAAAACGCAAAAGAAATAATTATTTTATCCAGAGTATATATATTTATATAATAACGTTGGCCAAAGTTTCGATAAACACAAAACAAAAGAGATAAAACGAAAAATATTCCTCAAAACAAAAAACACACAAATCCAGTTTTTGTGAACTGAGAGACAGTTCTACCATCTATTGGGGGACACATGAAACCAGTCCTGGGATTTGTATAGCTAATCTAACAGGGGTTATATTTTTATTTTAATGACCCGCCTTTACCCGAATATTTTATATTAATTTAGGTAAGGGGCGTCTTTAATTCATTTTCAAAAAAATCGCTTTACAGTTAAGCGGATCCCAGATTATTATTATTATTTATTTTATTTTCTCAATAATCTATAAGAGTTTTTTTTAATAACATTATAATTATTTAATTTGTGTTACTGTTCATTTTTAACAAGATTTTGGCAATCTGCAATGTAGACTCCGCGTTCCGATTGATTGTTAGGTTCTCGATATCGTTGTTTTTTTTATATATATAAGTATACCCGATTAATCCATACTCGTTACAAAAAACGGAATTTCATTACAATTATTAATTGCATCGATCTATAAAATCACTAAACAAATCACCGCCTCTGTCGATGTTGTTTTATTTGTGTGTTGAATTTAGTGATAATAACAAAGATGGATGCCGTCAAAACAAGTGACATTGAAACACAGATTACATAGCACACGAGTATAGCTAGGTTAGGTATTGTTTATACGTCATAATTGTATCAGAACAATCGAAGTAATACATTACTTTTGTACATTCTTCTATACAATCAGAAAACACGGTAATTTAATTATATTTATTTTGATGACGTGTGGACCTATTTCGTGACGTCATCAATATTATTTGTGGCGAATAGACGATTTTTTTATAATATATTGGAACATAAAGGGCACTTCGGTTATCGCTTCTTTAGTATCCCTTGTCACCTGGTAGGGTACACTTGTTATTTTGTTAAAATAAGAGTAATTAAAAAAGTTATTATTATTTATTCATTTATTTTTTTTAACTATTCATATACTTAACATGTAGTAGGTATTATTTTTTAAATAATAAAATTTTAAAATTTTAAATTATTATTATTAGTTTTTTTTGCTTGGCTGTGCGATCAAAGCTTCTAAATTCATTTCTTTGTTGTATTGTGTGGTGTACCTACAAATATTAAAATTCACAATAATGCCAAATAATTATTTAATTGGTTTCGGCAGTGATCTATATGTGTACTTAAGACTGGGTATTTTTCTTTGTTGAACAGAAATCGCAATCAATCGTTTTATTTCGATGCGTCTTTGGCATTGGATAGCTTTAAAAGTCGGTTAAAATGATATTTTGGTGAATTTTAATATCTGTATGTTTAGTGACCTGTGGGACTGTAATAGGGATGAAGCAAGTAATCCGGAAGACCCAGGCCCCGACACGGTACACTAGGGACCGCTGGGCCTTTATAAAATCAAAATTACCTTTAATACTAGCCTGACACAATAACTGTTAAAAGTAAGTTTTCTCGAAATGGATATCAAAGTAAAAGTTTTAAAAACTTTTTTTTCACTTTGTTAGTTATTGAAGATGCGTTTGTCTTACAACGAAAGTTAGTACAGTCGACGTAAAAAACAAATTGTTTACTTACCGTCATCATTTATTGTGACAAGTAGTTTTTGAAAAATGAGTTTTAAAAACAGGGACGCAAAGGGTCCAAGTTGTCTTCGCCACGACAAATAGATATTATATTCATGGACCCTTAAAAATAAAATATTTATGGGTTTGTTATTTAGCTGTTATTTTAAGTCCGCTCGACTTAAATTGAATTGTTGTAGCTGCTTCAAGTTTAAAAACAGATTCCATTGAAAACTTCGTACTAACGTTGTTGTACATTTCCCCAAATGAAGAAGACAATCAAATCGATAGATAAACTGGAAACGGTTATTATGAAAACTGAAAACTTTTGTTATTTCAATGTCTGATATTTAATTATCACTGTAAAACCTGTAAACTGTAATGATTGTTGTAACTGTTTATTATAAAGGATTGTTATAAAAGGATATTTTCGGTATTAAAAAAGGGACCCTTTATCTAGGAATCGATATTTTAAGAGTCCTATCTCCACCATTTTAGATTTGCAACTTTTAGGATAAAAATGAAGCACTCATCACAAATTTAAGTGTCAGTTCGTTTGTCACTTGTTATTTCGTGTTTATTGTTTTGTTAATAAAAAAAAAGAAATACTACTTATTATATTATCAAAACGTGTAAAATTTTGAATTTTCTTCTTTTCTTCTTAAGTATCACAAACGAATCTTAGTATAGTTCATTAAGAGTAGGTAACCATATTTTTCTTGGAAAGTTTTTCTTCTTTTTGACAAAGGCATTTTTGCTGTTTTTTATTAAATTTTATTAAAAATATGTCGTCAAAAGCGCAGATTTTTTTTAAAAAGCTTTTCTTTATTTTCTTTTTTGACTAGCTGACTCACACTCTGTCTACACTTTTTTGTATTTTATGTGAGATCAGGTGTTTCATTTTTTATAAACTATATACTACAATATTTTGTTTAAATGTGCATTGTGGTGCACTGGTGAAATTATATTAATAATATATAAAAAATAATTATTAAATAAATAAAATAATAACATAAAATTATCGGATGTTTTCGTATTGTTTCAGTCAATGAAATAATATAAAAATATTCGAAAAAACATTACGAAACTTTAAACTTAATTTTCAAACAAATGCCTGTTATAGTGAAAAAAGAGTGTAGCCAGAACAATGTACGAAAAAAAAACACTGCCTGTATGGTATAAGTAATGTAATTAATATTATATATTTTATACTTTATTAACGCCTGTATTTCTTTGTAGTTAATATCAAATCGGTTTTTCGTAACTTTGAAAAATGAACAAAAACAGAAAATTTATTCTAATTTTGTTCACAATTTCAGGTTAGATTTTGACCAATATAAAAAGTAGTGTATGTTGTTTGAAAATTATGTTCATCGTCTGATTTTTGAAAAAAAAAATAGTCTAACAAAGGTGCAAAAATAAATAAAATCTCAAAAATATAAAACAAATGCTATAACAAAAACAAAATAAATTTGTACTAATTGTTTTAATTAGAGTACGAAAAATAAAAAGGAAGTGGAAGCATTTGATTTAAATTTTTAAGTCAAAGAGAAAAACAATTATTGTTTTAAAACGTCGTCAAATATAAATTTGAATATTTGGCGAAATTTTAAATAAACGACTAGTGTGAACAAATACTTAAAATTAAAAATACTTTGGTATACCATTACCACCATTGAAAATTAAAAAAAATTAACTAAAAAAATATAAAAAATAAATCTAAAAATTAACTAAATAAATTAAACACTTTTGTATTTATTGTTTAGATATTTACAGTTTTGTAGGGTTTTGGACCCCATTATTTAGGTTTTACCCCAGATCAAAAATATTATTTACAATAAAGCTGGGGTTCTTTTCTTGAATTTATTTACAAAGATTATTATTAACATTTTTAAACAAATGTCCTTATTAGCCATTATTCAAATTTATACAGTTTACAAGATCCAGTGATTAAATTTTTCATTTCATTTTAAACAAAATGTCCACTTTTCGAAAATGGAAAAATATTTTTTAGTTTATTTCGCAGATTTTAAAATCTTGTTACCTTTGTCCCAAAGAAATTTCACTTTGTTTTAACATTTTATTTTTTTAAACAAGAACAGGTGGCTCATTACGTGTTTTTTTTACGCGAAATAAAACAGATACCTACATTGGAAAGAGACAGTATAGTTCATCACTAATAGGTTCGAAGAATATTACACTCAACACCGAATTCTTGTTTAATTTGATTTTAAATATTCCTGACTTTCTCATTGACAGTTGATTTGTTGGCCTGGATGACTGTTTATTCCAGTTGTTCCAGGAAATTTGGAGATTTAAAATATTCGGGTACGGGATCGTCTAATCTAGAAATGATTTTGTATATCGACTTCTTCCAAGACTGTTCAGCATCCTTTCCACCTTGGATGGCCTTGAAGAACTCCCTCAATGTTTGTTCTACAACAAACCTGAAATTTGAAGGAACCTGGAAAAAAAGAAAAAAAAAATTAGTTAAAAAAAAGAGATTGTGTGTGATTTTACACTACACGCTACAGAAATAAAATTGTAAAAAAAAATCAAAAAGTAATAATGACACCGAGCACCGGGGTTACGAGGCAAGTATTCTTACCTCGCGACCACCTTAGTTTAATATTCAACAGCCGGTTTTTGTACTACATATACGTATATTACGAAACGTTCGTTACGTTTTCAATCTCAAAAGTGAATTTTACCCTACCGTGCCAAAAGAAGGTTTACTTCAAACGCATTTTTTTCTTTCATTAAATGTAGGACTAATTTCACGATTGGAAGAAATATTTTCAATTGAGTAAAATTTTAATTTTAAACTACTGTTAACAGCTTAATCATTTTTCATGAGGAAAGTTGAATGAAATTTTGAAATGTTCAAAATATCGCAAGTCAACGAGAGAATGATGAGTTGGCGAACGGGCAATAATGCAATCATCCATGCGTCATCGAATACATAATCTACTTTTTCAGCAACAATATTCATTGCTAGTCACGTGCCCTCACGATTAACGAGACGAACGTTTTTCAATAACTTAATTTCAGGGTCACAGACCAGCAGAAATTGGACAGGTAGACTTTCATGCCTTTGGTAATGATAAATGAATATATGAGCTATTCTGTGTTATATTTCGGAATGACTTTTAAACAATTCTTGTAGATACACAAACAAATCATTATTTTAATTTATCACTTCGTGTCAATCACTGTTAGAAATCTTAACAATCAAAAACAAGTCGTTATGATTTAAAACAAATAAAAAGTATGAGTAAACGTATTTTATGTAGTTTTTCGTAAAGAAAGGGAGGCCGTCAATTAAGATTTAATCTTTTCTGGCATACAGTACACACGTACAAGCTCGTCTTGTATGTATGATTATAAACGGAAATGTATTAAGGTTGGCAGCACTGGTACTGTGTAAACATTTGAACAGCGGTCCGAGGTAAACATTTGTTTTGCGGGCAACTACATAATGTTAGACTGAGACGGACATATTATCATGTTTGTATGGGACTTTGTTTTACATACATGCAAGTCGTCTAATTATTGCATTTTATTCGAAAGGTTTTTTTTCTTTTGTTTTTATAAACGTAATCTTTATCTTTTTTCTTTTGCAAAAGGTTTTATCAGGTTTAAAAACAACTCACAAGTCAGTGGACTATGTGAAATTTTGAATTAGTTGACTTAGGTATTCAAAAAAATGTTTTTATATACGATTCTATAGGGAAATATCTTTCCTGAAAAAATACCTACGCAATTTTTCAAGTTCCAAATAATAAAATAATAAAAAAATGTATTTTAAACCTGTTAAGTGCTTACCTACACTGAAATATAAATTGGCTAAAGGAAAAATAATAATAATAAAAAAAATTCACAAGGTGGCATGCAATCACAAAAACACCAATAAAATATTTTATAAACAATAAACCTATGTTAATCAAATAAAAAAAGTAATTAATTAAAAATGCACATATAATCAAATATTATTAGAATATGCGAAGCGAAATAATAAAAACATTGATTTTGTAATTAGAATGGACATTGGTAATTTTTTGTGTGTATAAAATGTATTTGTAAACGACAGTTTAAAGGCTTTTGTTGTCGTGCGTCTATAATCTGTAATAAATAATGACAATTTAATAGTTTTCTTTTCGCAAAACTTCCTTACTAAATGGTATCTTTATATGAAACGCTTTCTGGTTAGTTGAATTTGGAAATATATAAACCGTTCGTTAAAAACAATCATAAAAACAATAGTCAAAGATGGTGGAGGTAACGGTAATTTCCATGTATGGGTGGAAGAAGCGACGTGTGTGATGTTTGCAATTTTTTTTCCAAATTTTTATTTCACAAACCGGACTTTACTGTTAAATAAATTATGCATTTTGCAGCAGTTTCCAAATATAAATTTTCAAGAGCTAAACTTAATTAGTATTTCTGAAAAAATAACAAATTATTGTCCTTAAAACTGCCGATAAATGTTATGCAATCATTTGATCATTGTTCGTGTTTTAGTGTCAAAACAGCGGAAAAATAATAAATTTACAACTAAGCAGTCATTTAGCTAGTGCGGATGCTGATTTAAAAAATTGTACAAAATTCCAAGTTACAAATTAACCAGTAAAGCTTATTATTATTAAATATTTTCTTGAAATTGATTTAGAACTGTTTTTTTGGGGGTATTGAAGAAATGTTTTCAATAATTAACTGTCGAGTTCAAATATAAAATAATGATGGATAGCTATTGTGTTCGTTTAGAATGATGGCTATTTATATTGGTATACAATGAATGTAGATGCGTTTTAGTAACTATAATATTGTTTAAATGATTTGGCGGTTTGTGATTGGCCGATATTTGCGCACCTGTGGACCCCATACCTCGATGTGGTTATTGCGGTTGTAATGTAAATTGAGCACCCGGTATATTTCTGAATCAGCACCAACGTGCAAATCCTCTGCATTCTTTACACCTTCGCTGACAGCTTGTCTCGCATACTTCTCCATCTGGATATAGTAGAACTCTCTGAAACAATGAAGAAAAAAAACATTAATTATTTTTGTCATTACAAATTGTTGACTAAAAATATTGAAAAAGCGGTCGGGTTCGTATCGCAATTCGGCTGATGGATGTTTTGTGGTGTGGCGTTTTAGTTGTCGAGCGTCTATACTTTACGATTAATATAAATTAAAAACAGTGGTCGATGACATCTGTTGGTCGCGAATCAGTGTATAAAAAAAACGATTTTAAGATTTTTCTGGTTCTGAACAAAATAATTTGTCGAGAAAGTATAAAATTCTGTCGGGAATGTTGTTAATACATTTTTTATGTAGATATGAAAGTTCATTTAAAAAAATCTTTTTACCGACGAGAAACGCTTCTAGTGAAGGCAAAAGTAAATAAAATATAAAAAATAACTTTTCTTTAATGATGTGCAACTGTTTAAAAAAAGAGCATCAGCACAATATAGATATACACTCTTTCGCCGCCGCCATGTTTATATATAAACGATATGCCGCTACCGTTCACTAATTGCTCGAGTCTAATTATTAAAATAGTTAATTAAGAGGCATGTTTTTTACATTAAAAAGTTGTGACATAATGTTTCAAAGAAGTTATTATATGCCTACCCGTCTCTGCCTGTAGCAAAGTTACAGAAAATAAACAGCTATATCACCCGGATTTTAAACACGCGGGAAATGGTAAAGAGTTAGGTTATGTATAATATGCTGTTACAGAAACAGTTGATTGAAAACAAAAACAAATGACAAGTATTTGTAAAATGAATACAAATAAAACACACACGTGAATTATGTAATCGTTACTCATAACTCTTGAATATGTAATTTTAATTTTTAAAAGATCGTCACACAGTTCATAAAAAAACTCAAGCCGTAGTGCTAAAACCCTGCCGACCATAAAGTGCATTTGCTAATGCAAACAGTGTGACTTTATTACCTATATGAATTTGCTTATTTTTGGAGAAAATAAAAAATTTAACACCTTAATACATCCCTTAAAATATTTTTTTTCTTAATTTAAATATTTCGTCTCTGTGTTATCAATTCATCATGGCGACAGAGATTATTGACGATCTAAAAGTTTTCATTATAACTTTGATGAAATAAAGAGGCAACGTTGGCTCTAGACTTAGCAGGCCGCGCAAAAATGTCTCAAGATTTTCGTAACAAATTCAGAAACCGTGCCTAAAGAAGTTTTATTTCAATAATCTGACAACGGGGACTGGGCCCAGATAATATTTGACAGTTGGTGGTCTTTATTAATGAAATGTCTATTTAAAAAATATATATTTATTTCTAATTATTCTGAGAACGTGAATGAAAAGGCATTCTACGAGATTCACCCTCCAATAAATAATAACTATATATTGGCGTAATTAGCTATTTATCTATGTACACCGAAGTGATAAAACCAGCTATCGTTAATAATAAAGACAAGTAGATAAATATAATGCATGGAATTGTGAATAGAATTTACTAGGTGTGTCAAAAATAACGTACAATTTGCGGGTAACTTAGGTGTGCTATGTGTCTGTTTTGTTCATTTAAAACTTTATTTTTTAGCTACTCTGAACTTGTTGTCTGACTCGGCTTCGCCCGAATACAAACCAGATTGAATTCAAGAACATAAAATAAAGATAGATAATGTTACTTATATTTTCTACCGGTTTTTTTAAATTAAAATCAGGTGCACTTGAGCAAAGCCGTGGTACGTAGCGTAATGATACATAACCTATATTTTAATGAAATCCAATATATATCCGTTTAACCGAGCATGAAAAACAAACAATATTATATTTGTAGGGATTTAAATTTTTTTTCCGACTATAACTCTAGTGTTAGGTATAAGACATTTAAGTAAAAAAATGGTTAAATTTCATTTTTTACTGGGTTTAAATCTAAATTGTGTTCTCTTTAATAATAACGGCTAAAAATTATACCTGATACCAAAGATAATGTATCTGAATATTCGGAGCATACAATAACTACTGACAGGCGGATGATTTTGTCTTGGAACAGTCTGTATACATAATTGAAACAGAGGTATTGCAACGGTTTGTACGGCACAAATAACCTCTCGTACTTACAGCACCAGAAGTGCGCGACGAAGCACTTGAAGTGTTATTTTATTTTATGAAGAGGTGCAATTTCATCATCTATAATAAACAAGCGAGCATCGAGAAACAACAGAACGTGTAGGTGTGTTGCAACCACACATGATTGTTAAGTACACACACGAAAGCTACAGTAGTCTCTACAATTAAGTCCTTCCCATTGCGATCCTTACTCTTTTCGACCATTAGATATCATTTCTGCACTTTACAATTTCAGTATGCAAAAATTATTTCCAAGCCGCAAAATTCTTTACTAAAAAATAGTTTAGCACTTCACTATTTACTGTAGTTGTTGACGTTGGACAATCAAATATGTCAGTCAATATAGAAAACGTCGAGTAGTTTAATTGATAAAATATTTTTTATATAAATAATAAGCAATAATCTAACAGTGTCGCATGTCGGTGTGGTTTGTTAACGACGTCTGTTTGTAACCGTGCCGCTGTCAGTTGATTACTCTAAATTTTGGAAATATTTTGAAAATTTAAAAAACTTTTCCGAAAAAGGAAGAGTCACTTTAGGTTTGTGATGGAAGAATTTTGTGAAATAAGTACGAATACGGTTGAAGTTTGACAATGTAAACGTATGTTTTTTGGTACAATTAATTCCTACTTTATGTACGATTTACTAGAAAAAAGTTCGAATTAATTGTACCAAAGAACATACAAAAATTAGTGCATTAGAGACCTCGATTTGTCCTTCATCTTCCTTATAGAAATAGAATTTTTGCAAAATGTTGACGAATAAGTCTACAATCAACTATCAGCCGAAGCCCTATTTTTGGCTTAAATTCAGAGCGTTCCGACAGCTTTAAGTCGCCGTTAAGCGTTAACTTATAAGAAGTCTACGGTAGCATTATGGCGTGGATTAAAAATAATAACAAGCAAGAAGCGAGCAGACAGACATCGAGAGAAATATGCATGAAGGTAACTGTTTAATAAAAGTGGCAATGTCGACATATATGTCAACTTAAAAACACTAAAAATTTAAAATACAATGACACGAAGTAGCTGACGTATGCAACCAGTTCTACCAACTGAAAATAATCAGTATAATGTAAATTGAAACCAAGATTTATTCATAATAGGTGTATAGTTGTGCACTACGCAGGTGTAAGAGATGCCGTGATAACATTATGTAGGTATGCATACCAACCTGACAGAATGAAAAACTGAATACAACCTGCAAGAGTGAAAATATGAGATAGTATTATTTTTAATTGCAACACTTGCTTGCTAATAAAGTGCTTATATTCATTATTTGTTAACATTTATTGCTGTTCGATTCTATGGCATAATTTAGTGTCATTAACATATTATCTGATGAAAATATACAATGAGTCTATAAACGACTTTTGAAATGAAGCTTTCTTAGCTGCGTAGAAGCTTTTGTCGGGCGTTCACAGACGTCTACTCTTTTTTTTAATCTGTCTAACTTAAATAATTGTTTTTTTTTTGTCTGGCCTTTAAAAGGGTTTCACAATTTTTTTAAAACTACCACCAAATGGGTTCCGAAGCGCCAAACGTCATCGTCCATTAACTACAGCCCATATTTTTAATGGATCAGTATAAACTGCAGAGTATAATAATAATAATAATAATAAGAGAACTATTTCCGCTACTACCAAAAAAAGTATGGAATGCGGCATTGAGTATAATTTTTGCGGCAAACGCGTGTTGATTTTATTATTATGTAAGCAGGTATTACATTTTTAAATTCTGTTTCTCTGTAAATACTTGACGTATTGAAATGCTAGTAGCAATGATTTCCAATAGGAAATAGTCGTACTTTTTTCTTTCCAGCCTCATTTTAGACATTTTTCATATAGTCACAGAAAAAAGAGCAAACTGCGTTTTTTTTTCAGCATATGTACACATAAATACCAACATGCAAAATAGTATCTCCGAGAATGTTTGCCAACATAGAAAATGAATTGTCAATTACAAATTCTAAATACTGCGCAACAATGAGCTACTTCATAAATACAAGGGACGGTTCATAAATTGTGTCATTATAAATTCTCGAGTTTTATAAACCTCTATATATGCCTCTACCCACAGGTTGATATACAGTCTTATTTCCTGATGTATAATAAACAGTATAATTGTAATAGTCAGATCAAAATCGGCACAGTAATTTTTGACAAGATAGTGTACCAAATTTCATCAAAATCTATCATAAGACTTAGAGTTGTTTCTTTTAGTGTTGATAAATTTGTTTCGCATCATGCTTACTGAAAATTTTTTTTTGCACACTCCCCCCTAAAAATAGTTGCTTTCATACTTGTATAGCGGTTGTAAAATGACAAATTTAACCCTAGTGCTGTGAACTAAAACAAATAAATGCTATCTTACCAAACCAACAATAATATCCAATGTAAGCTTTTTTCTTTCGTGTAACCGCTAAAACGCACTAATCGCTTGTTTTTCTGTAATGTCACAATTTGTACATAATAATTGTATTCACGTTTTAGAAACATAATGTACTATTGTTAAATTATCGTGACAATAAAAAAAGTAATTATAAAATATGGTGGAAGTAACGTGACTTCATGATCACACTTTTGTCGACTATCGTATATGTTAGGTACGAGAAATAATGAATCAGGATAATCCTGAAGGATAGGCATGCAAGTCTCAGATCAGCATTTTATGTATTCAAATACGACATACAACAACGATTCTACATTGATAGACAGCACAGCGTACGGTTCATACTAAGGGTTTGTTTATATTCATTTCGAAGAAGTTCCACTGCTGAGTGTACTCTCAGAAGATATGGAAACAATAGCTGTTGGTAATTTTGTTTTCTTGTGAGTTTTTAACCGATTTAAAAAAACAGATCAATTCGACACATATTTATATGTTTGTTCCGACTTTACTTCTCAAGGGGTTAAAGGATTTGAATAGTTTTGACTCCTTTGTATTCAAGAAGATGCCGAAATCGTTTCAGAAATCGGTTAATAGTGTAAAAAAAATGCATATTGAACAGTCAGTGAAAAATAGAAGTTTTTGGAAAAGCAAATTGACCTGCTCACTAACAAGAAAAAATCATTTACATTTAAAGATCGTTGCCAAAAGTATATAAGTTTTAATAATTAAATTGGCCGCCGACCTCAAAATTTTAATAGATTTTTTGAAGATGTTTCGATTTTTTTAATAAACAGTTTTTTTATATATCATATTTTGTATGACATCTAGGCGTGTTTTCAGAATTCTTATCTGCCTATCTTTCTGTTTGTACCACCATGGTCAATCGGTAATCAAAAAAGTAGCATACGCGAGGTACTTTTTTTTTCGACTGTGCTTGGATTAAACTGTTAAAACTGACATTACCGCGATCGAAGCTACAGGTAAAAATAATAATGTGTTAAAAATGTCAGCATTTTTGAAAACCACTCAATATTAAGACAGCGCGTATTTTTATTATAATAAAAACATTTTTTTGACCAAGTAAGTATTTAGAATAGTGACGTAATGCCAAATTTTGCGGTAATTTTGAAATTATCGATTATATCAAAATTTGTTTATTTCCCATAATGCCTTGATGTTCTCTTCACCCCATTTCTATACTTAACAGTCGTTCGTTCTTTTTTCTATTTATCTACCAATATATCAAACAAGGGTAGATATGATATCTATAGTTGATTTTGTATTGAAAATAACCCTTATAATTCTGTTTTATTGAATTTATAAGGCAAATTATTTTACAAGCCCATGCTAGTATTACAATTTCAACTTTATTTGGGTCAAAATTGGCTTTTCAAATTTTTTTGTAAAAAGTGTTGGTTTGTCTGTGAGCACGATACAGGTAAAATAGCGAAGCGGATTTAAGCCAAATTTTGAAAGGATATTTAACACACAAATAGGAAGAGCGTTATTGTTTTTGGATAAAATCGGCGCATATAACAAAGTTATAATATATATCCCCTATATATTATAACTTTGTTTTTTTTATATTGTAATAATATATTTTTCATAAGTTTTGTAAAATATTTTTTGTCAAGTTCATGGTTTTGTAAATATTATAAAAATCAAAAATCAATTGTTCTTCTCTTATGAAAATGTATCAAAAATAATTATTTGGGTAGCTGCCAAGCATGCTTTGGTGAAGTTTTACATATGAAACCATATTACGTAACAATGCAAACGAAAATTAAACATCATAATATTTATTACTAGCCGTTATCTGCGTCACCGCACGCGTAAACAGAAATTTTTGAAAAGGTATGATCCATTGACTGGAATTTTTTTCTTGTGGTAGTTATACTAACTTTTATCTACGGATTAGCTCGCTTAAATGCTGGGTACGACGAAAACACTGACAGATAAAAATATACTCCATATGTTTTGGATTTCATCAAAATTGATATTGTCGTTGTCTAGTGATGCCGGTACAAAAAGACAGACAGACTAAAAATTGCAGAAATGGTTCGCTACTCTAGTATCGTATAAAACACCCTAAAAATTCGGAAAAAAAGTGGTTTACACAGCTAGAAATCCCGTTACAATTTTTAAATCTATCTTCACAGCGAATCAAGTATAGTTTCACATATATTATGTTAAGCAAGTATATCACACGATACAGAAAAGTATTGTGCACCCATAATAATAACAAAAGAATGTCTCTCTCCCCATTTAGTTGTTAAGGGAAAACATTTGACGGTACTTATGTTTTATATGTGTGTGTGAGTGTGTGCGTTCAACGGTTTTCGAAGTGCGCGAGATATGAACATCTGCCCATATGCGAAAAAGTAGATGTTAGAAGATTGGGTGAATCCGGGATTAGAACCACTGTTCTATATGGGTTAGTGTGGTCTTATCCCAGTGGATGATATTCTTTTTGTACAGGTGTGTACATAAAATTTAGAACACTGTAAAAAAAAAGACAATGTCTTAATAAATTGTCGATATATTCCGCTAGATCTGTCACTAATTGAAATTAAAAAGTTCGTTTATACTGTAGAATTCTAAATTATTATTGTAATTTTTTTAAATAAAATTTCTTTTGGCGCGATATTGTTAAAATCGATTCTTGAGATTGAAAATGTAACGAAACCTTGCAATATACGTATACCGGCTGTACAACAGTAATATTTAGAACATTATAAAAAAAGACAATGTCTTAATAAATTGTCAATATATTCCGCTAGATTCGTCATTAATTGAAATTAAAAAGTTCGTTTATACTGTAGAATTCTAAATTATTAATGTAATTTTTTTAAATAAAATTTCTTTTGGCGCGATATGGTTAAAATCGATTCATGAGATTGAAAATTTAACGAGACGTTGCAATATACGTATATCGGCTGTACAACAGTAAGTTAGGTGGCGGCGAGGTAGTATTCGTAACCTAAAGTTCGTAGGTTCGCTCCCGATTGCTGGTACCATTGTAATGTTTTTTTTTTATAATTAACACATTTTTACTTCTGTAGTGTGTAGTATAACATACCCAGTTTTTTTATTCTTCATAAAAAAACAAATCTTATTCAAATAGATTTTCTCCAAAACAAAGTACCTATATTATTTAGTATCAAACTACACACGTGTTGATCACAACGTAAAAAACTTACTACGAATGGATTATGTGCCTTCATACACGGCAAAGACCCAAATAAATTTTTAACGCGTAAGAATAACTTAGTTAAAAAGTCAAAACTAACATTTACGAATATGGGCAAAGAATTTTAAATTGATAAAAAATCGACAACGAATGGATTGTGTGCGTTGAATATTTCTATGGACGTCCCCATTCAGATACATAAAAAATTGTATGTCATCTAGAATATACAATATATTTTATTGACCTGAACAAGGAATTACCTACGTAAAACATGCTGATGAAGTAAAAACGCGCCAAAATATGTTTAATATTGGTTTATTGAAAACAAATCTGGCCATTGTGTATGATTAAACGTCTTAAGGAACGCGTACGCAATAAGGGTGGCACCCTTCTTAGGGCTCGTGGCATCGCAAGACGTATCGCACAAGAAAGCTGTCTTTTGTACGCGCGCTTACACACGCAAACACACACACAGTCATAAGCGAATGCATTTTAGCTAAGACGGTTTATTGAAACAGTTCAGGATATCTCAACAAATTTTATGGTCGATCGAACAGCGAGGACTGTAATCGTGAGTGGATTGAACTTGTTTTATTTATTTACTAGTGTTCCGATTCGGCTTTACCCGGGTAGCACTAATTATCTATAGTCACACAAGATGAGAATCATTATCATATAATTCTCAACGTGTACTGAATTTGGGCGAATTCAATCCCTTTTAATTTTGATTGTTCAAAAATGAAGAATAAATTGCCAAAAAAAAAAATAACTTTGCAGATCCGATCGCTACCAAACTTTACAGGATCACCCACTGGACTAATCTGAAAATTGTCTGAAAATTCCATCAAAATTGGTCCAGCCGTTTTGGAGTTCATAGGAAACATACATACACACATCGATTTTATTATGTCGCGAAGAGATGATGAAAACGGAGATTTGATTAAATCAGTCATGGAAGATGATTTTCTGTGAACTTATAATCTGTATTAGGGATTTGATCAAATCTCCGTTTTCGTCATTTCCCTGCGACAGATTATAGACTAAACTTTGTCAATGGTTGCTGAAGCAATGGACGTGCATTCACAAGATAGTTGGTTCGAAATTCGAATCTTAGCGCAGATAAATATCTAATGAACTTTGCAAATACAGGAAAACTATAAAATACAAAAGTTAAATAGATAAAGCAGTTACAGATAATATCTGTTATATATCTAGATTTCAAGCAAAATCCCTATGCCTCACAAAATTGATATTACTTTTTCCTTACGATTGCGGTTTCATTTGTGATTATATATTTCTAGTGTTGAGGTTTTGTTAGTGCGGCGTTTTGGTCTTCAAATTACCAAAACTAATTAACTGATAGCTATCAATTTATTTTATGACTATATTTGTCAAATACTTCACTATCATGTTATTTTGAATTTATTCCGAACTAAACGTTTTAAGTTTTTTGATACATAAACGGCTTTACTGTCATTCCCCCTCAAAAAATTCCGCTAACGTGACTCGACAAAATGTTATGGAAGTGACGTAAATTTCATCTGCCATTCCTCTTTGGTCAGCTGTCAACATTTTTAAAGGTTAATATGGGTGTCCACGTATTTGAAGCTGAATGTTTACATATTTCTTTAAGGTCTTGACCTAAAATGGCAATTTATTTCAATAGTTCAGTCTGCGGCTTGAAAATAGAATCTATTACAGACTCCTGGTTCTAATATTTTAACCGGTGAAAACATCAATCGGATTTTTACCTTGTTATTAAAAATAATAATAACAAAAGTTACTTAAATTGGTAATAGACCCAGGTCACTCCGAAAATATAAAAATTTATATTTCTGAGTAAGTGTCCGAATGTGGAAAAGTTTGGCAATCGCTGTTTTGTAAATAATAAGGGTGCTATATGTGCGCGCAGATGTTAGGGGCAATACGTTTTCTATTGTAATATTTTTACCTTAAGACGTTATGGTTATTTCTTTAAGAAAGTTAACAGCAGAAAACCGTTAGAATTCTCCACACGATAATACAGTTGGTAGCAGGGTATTTATTGAAGAGCATAAGTTAGGGTTGCCTTTTATTTTATGTATACAGGTATGTTTTATAATACATGCATACTATTTCCCTTTAAAATGGGTGGGAACTTCTTGTGAGACTTCTTGATTTTATATTGCATAAAGAGATTTTTTATATCGCCCTTTCCGGTTTGTCAGGCTTTAAAAAAAATATTTTAATAAGTTGTCAGTTTTTTTCCTTGATAATTGCAGTTGTTGACTAATAAAATAGAACTAATTAAAAGTATTTTTTCAAATCATATTTCTTTTATAAACATTGTAAAAATACTGTAATGACCTTGAAAAATGAAAATATGTAGAAACATGTGTTTTCTAATTTCGGACCTATTGCAATGGGAAGTTAAAAATATAAAATGTGTATTAGTTACTGTTTACTCAATAATTATAAAAAGAAAATAATTTGCTGTTTAAAAATTTAAATTGATATATATTTTTTATCGCGAATTAAAAAGAAATCCTGCACAGCTAATTACCATAAAACAAATGCGGTAAACAAAAGAACAGATGTTTTTTCCTATATTCAAACAGGCACGTATTTATCTATGGTTGCATATAAATAATAATGTACTGTTATCTTTAAAAAGTAAAGTAGGTGATTGTGGCATAAGCCTTACCTTTAATAAGCCGTCATTGAGTTAAGCACATAAAGGAGTTACTTTTTCCAAATCGACATTGTGCTCTGATGTGCTAATTATAGTTACATTGAACGAAAAAGGCACGCTGTATCAGTAATAATAATAATAATTATTATTATTATTCACACTTTGTTAACCAATATTTACATAAAAATTGGTTTGTATTAAAATTGAGTTTTCTTTATCACTATTAATTTTTCATGAACATAATGTACTGACTCTTCGCGTGTCACTTGTTTTTTTTAAGGTCACCAACAGCTAGCGCCATTTGAGCCTACTACCAATTCCTATTTTCAACTTAGCATTATATTATTGATTATTTGCGATTTATGTTAACATAAGTCACGCTCCATACTATTACGCTCCGGGCCAAGTTGGGCCGAGCAACTAAGCATAAAATAATTGGCGAGGTTTGACTCATACCTTCTCAATTGTTTTTACCTTATTGTTATATAATATGTATATTATTTTGCAATAGCGTGGATCGCTGTTACAGGTCTTAACATTATGCGGGTTTGAACTCTTGAATTATCAAACGACTGTACATATGAAATTAAAAGGGTCGTTGTCTTCGAAATCGACTACAATTTACATTTTGTATTCTATTATAAAACTTCATGTAATATATTATGTTCTTCTCGTGATGTTTAAAAAACGACGCAATGGTATTAAACACCGACTTGTTACGAAAGTGGTCACAGTAATATTAAGGCGTGATTTTTCAGTTGTAAGTCCTCTGATAATTGTTGATTGTATGAAAAAAATGTTTGGAAGAATAGGTATTTTTGTTGTAGAGTTGAAGAATAAGGAGATTTAACAAAAGTTGTCATAATATTATAGCGTGATTTTTTAGTTGGACTTGCTTGATTAACGGTTGGTTGTATTAAAGCTTTTTGCAGAGAATCTAGATTCCTTTATTTTGTTGTAATAAATCTTCGAAAAAATATAATGGTTTGATCCTGATATTTTTGAAGATATTTTTTTAATTCTACCAATTAAATTTAATTGCTAATATATTTAAATTATGTTCAAGTCTGTACTTGTAATATTTTTAACACGTTTTAATACAGCCAGTTCTGAGGATAATTAATTAATTAAAAAAAAAATAATAATTTTCTCGTTTTAAATAATAAAAAGTCAGCTATAACGGCTTTCATTAATAAATATATCGACAACAAAAATGTATAAAAGATGGAATTTCCATAAATATGCAAATCACAGATTATATAAATGATATCATATAATTTTGATAAAAATAAAATTATTTCCGTTTCGTATTTTGCAAAATAGAAACATTTTTATTTGTGGCAAAGAAAAAAAGAATATCCGCATTATGTATCACAATTCTGAAGGAAATTTATCACTTTGATAAGGAAATATTAAAAGTAAAAAGATTACTAAATATGAATTTTCGAATCTTTCGAGGTTATGTTCATATCATTAATTTCTTATCGAGAAAACTACTAATTTTTAATTGAACTATCAACGGAAATGGTTATTTTGACTGTCTGTTGAAGAATCTGCGGTTACAAAGCAAATTCCAAGAAATAAATTTAAATTTCAATTCATAAAAGCTTTTAACCATTCACAAATTATCTATTGACCTCAGGGTTATTAAATACAGAGGTGTCCTCGTTCCGTTGGATAGTGGTGGGCGATGACATCATCCAGTCAATTGATATTGCGTGGTTGATGAAACTATTGAACGATCTTCAACTGACGAAATTCATTAATGAGCTAGCCTGTGTACTTAATGACCTTGTATTGACCTGATAATCTTTTATATCAGACGTAGTTATTAAAAGGTTTGCGATCGCATCTATGTACAATGTGTATGTTTTTTTTACAAAGGAGACCATCTAATGTATAAAGCGGGTAAGTCAGCCCAACCTACTTCACTTAACATAAAAGCTGCCACAGGCAGTCGTAATTGTAGTTCTTAGGTGGCTGCCCTAATTAGTTACCTAAAGACACTGTATACACATGTACTGTATATTTATATCCTTAAACACACACACACACACAAGTATATACGTCGTTAATGTGTCGTATAGAAATCAAGCTTATACAATAAATAAATGCACGAACTTAATAAGTGACCCAATCAAATTAGTGATCAGGAATTTTATGATTCGGATGAATTTGTTTGTGAACGGTTCTCGACCACTGCACTGGTAGACAATTTTTAGTGTATTTGCCATATGGCAACATACACTATTGGCGTCGGTCGGATGGCGGGACCTAGGGGTCGGACCAAAATTTCTCGACGTTTCATAACCTCCTAAACACTTTGGCATCATTTTTAAAAATGTTTATATATATATATATATATATATATATATATATATATATATATATACGTATATATATATACGTATATATATATACGTATATATATATATATATATATATATATATATATATATATATATGTGTGCGGGCAATAACTTTCGAAAGAGTTAATTGATTTTAACGAAATTTGGCCCACGTGTTGAAATCCATCACCGCAAGAAGCCTATTTAAAATGGGCGTAATCGGGCCATTTTAAGGGTAGTTTTTAGGGGTTGAAAAATGTTTTTGGGCCCCAAAATACCGAAAAAATGCTCCGAATCGTTTCAAAAATGAAATTTAACCCTCTGGTAGTAATTAAAAAGTGTTTCAGAAATTTTAATAAAATCGGCCCGACAGGACCGGATTTACAAATTTTATGAGATAGTGAATTATTTACTGAAGTGTGTATATAGTTTGGTATAGAGGTTCGATTGATAATAATATTGCAATTAAGAAAAAAAATGTTCTTTTAAGGGGTGTATTAAGGAGTCAAGTTTTTTATTTTGCCCAAAAACTAACTTAAGTTAATAAAGCCACACTGCCTGTATTAGCAAATACACTATATTGTCGTCAGGGTTTTGGCACTGCGACCCGGGTTTTTTTATAATTACCCAAGGTCATTAAAATACTCAGGTTACCTTGTTAATGTGTGACGTCAGCTGAGAGACAGTTTGATATTTTTATCAGCCACGCAATATCAATTGACACTCCCTGGATGACGTCATCCCTCCTATTTTCTAACGGAACGAGGTTACCTCTATATGTAATAGCCTTGATAATTAGCTAGCTGTATTTACATTGCGTTGGTGGTCCGTAACAAGATAAAGTCTAACCTTCCCAAATATTTTCAACGTCCATTCGTGACAGCTTCATGTCTCAATTTTGGAAGTTATACTTCTTTTGGCGCGTTATGAAAAAATGATGAGAGTTTTTACGATGCGAGCATTTCTCCAACACACCGATTTCGTGAAATTACAATTATTACATTACAATTCCAAAATATTTTTAATATTGTATATCGAGCCTAAATCTTTCATCATCTGCTTTATGACGTTTGTTTATGGCTCGATTTCCTTTGAATGTTATTATAAACGGACTTCATTTTATCTTGAACTCATAAATACGAATAAAAGCTCTAAAATGAAATATAGAAGCTCTGTATCGAAATCATTTTTTTAATTGGTCACCGCATGTAATAAATAATTTCCACCGTCTTGTTTGCCGAGCAACTCGTATTATACCAGTAACGAACTAGCGAACGTTTGTTTTGTTTTTGTTGTTTTTTTTTTATTAATTTTCGAAGTAATTTGTGAAGTGTAACACATTACACAATATGTCTATATCAAGTCTGATTTAAATAGATGTAGGTATAGGTATAAATTAAAAAGGCATATTAAAAGAAAAGTTTTACCGTTTACATTTTTTTATTTAATAAACAATTTTACGTTCTATATAAAATCGATGCATATTTGTATAAGTATATACAGTGCGTCAGCAAAATATATAAAGTTTTTTAGATTATTTCAATTCTTTGGTGATCATTATTTTGTAGATAATAAACGAGAAATTTTACGACTCTCATCTCGATAGCGACGAGACCTCCAGAAATGTTATCCAATTTCGCCAAAAAATGTTAATCTCGTGTCTAGACTTCTCGTCTTATCGAGACAAGACAAGAAAAACGATATCAGATATGAATATAAATAATTAGAAATTAAAACTTATATTTGTAAATTAATATTCTTTGTGGACATTACTTTTTGGAACACTATGTACATAGACACGTAATATATTTTAGGAAGAGGCAGATAGCAATTAACGTCATTTAAATATTTTTACTTTTTAACTACCTACTCATAAAAGTACCCTTCGGAAAATATTCAACAACTTTCGTGATTCAAAAATCACTTTCATATTATAATTATAGTTTGTTTTTTTTGTTTTGTGAAACAAAAATGAAAATTGTGTGAAGAATAGAAACCCGTTAATAGACTGAACACGACCTGCGTGGGTGAAATATTGATTTAAATGCGTAGTTAAAATGTAGAGTTTTGACTATTAATAGTGCTATGGCTCCTACACGGAACTGATCTAAGAACGAAAATGAACTTATCGCCCAGTTATATAGCTGCAAATTTTATTTGAAGACTATAAAATATAAATGCTCGGCTTTTTCTAATAGACGCGCAGTAAGTAGGCTATGTGCCTTGGGTTTAATTGACTTTTAGTACCGTAGGTTGACGCAAATTGGGAGCAAGGGTGGGGACAGTAAAGCTGGTCTTTCGATTCCAGTCTTTCATTAAAGGGACTTTGATAGAGAATAATATTTTGTCTCCCTGGTGAAAGTTTCATAACAGAATAAATTCTCTTTCAGCAGGATTCTTTCTCTGAAAATGAATGAAATACATTTGTATAAAGCGAGAGAGAGAATGAAACGTCTTCTGTATAGAAAAGAAGATAAGTAAAACGAGCTGGAAAATATTAAAAACAAAAGAATTGAAAAGTGAAGCAACAGCATGTAAAAACGTGGCATATTTATACACGCTTTACCTTACTATTCCTATGTAAAAGATAAACTCAGTGGAAAAATAGCGAAAAAGAAACATCAATTCAAACAAATAAGAGGCAGACATAGAAGTCACGTGACACACACCACCTAATTGTGTGACATAAACATAGTGTAATTCATTTCATGAAAAAATACGGATCAACCATAATTACCCGTACAGACAACGTGTTTCTAAAATGTGTGTCCGTCTATTGGTATCAGCATCGCACGAGAACGGCTGAACCGATTTTCATTAAACTATACTATCAATTTGGAATCCAAACTTACAGTAGAGGACACTTTTTATCTGCAGGTTACGCTACTATCAAAATTGATTTTAGCGCAATCGAAGTTGCGAGATAGAAATCGCGGACTTCAGTTGGTGGCTGCTAGATGTCAGGGATAATTTTGGACTCGATTAAAAGATCGCCTGCTAAATGTAATTATCAAGATAAGGAGACAATTTTGATGTTTGAAATTTCAATAGTTTCACGTCATCAAAAGTTCTTAACTTCTGTAGCAAAAATTTTCCTCGTGTTTCATAGACATTCTTCTACGCAAAGTTGAATATGTTTCGATGGTAATATATGTACGTATGTGTCTCTACACTAATTAGAGTCAAGTTTGTAATTAAGTTATTTTTAATTAAGTACTTGCTACGTACAATAAAAAAATCTGTTCACAAAGTATGAAGGTTTACTTACGCGTTTTCAGGACAGGAACGGAACGGTCTATCTAATCGGCGCGGTACAGACATGGACCGTATCAGTACCGATCGATCAAATATTGTTTAACTTATTGGCAGATCCTATCGGTTCAGACACTAAACATGCTTGCTGTTAGGAAGAATATTATTAGTGTATTTGCCATATGGCAACATACACTACTGGCGTCGGTCGGATGGCGGGACCTAGGGGTCGGACCAAAATTTCTCGACGTTTCATAAGCTCCTAAACACTTTGGCACCATTTTTAAAAATGTTTATATATATATATATATATACATATATATATATTTATATATATATTTATATATATATATATATATATATATATATATATATATATATATATATATATATATATATGTGCGGGCAATAACTTTCGAAAGAGTTAATTGATTTTAACTAAATTTGGCCCGCATGTTGGAATTCACCACCGCACGAACCCTATTTAAAATGGGCCCAATCGGGCCATTTTAAGGGTGGTTTTTAGGAGTTGAAAAATGTTTTTTGGCCCCAAAATACCGAAAAAATTCTCCGAATCGTTTCAAAATTGAAATTTAACCTTCAGGTAATAATTAAAAAGTGTCCCTAAACTTTTAATAAAATCGGTCCTACAGGACCGGATTTAAAAATTTTACGAAAACATTAGTTTGCAGATAGTGAATTATTTACTGAAAGGGGTATATAACTTGGTATAGAAGTTCGATTGATAATAGTATTGCAATTAAGAAAAAAAATGTTATTTTAAGGGGTGTATTAAGTAGTTAAATTTTTTATTTTGCCCAAAAACCAAGTTAAGTTCCCATTATAAAGCCACACTGCCTGTATTAGCAAATACACTATATTGTCGGCAGGGTTTTGGCACTGCGACCCGGGTTTTTTAAATTATGTTTTCACTTTTAAATCGTGTTAAGGTCCACACCCACTGAATCGGATCTGGTCGGCTCGGCACGGCACTATATACGCATAATGGGTTTTGTCGAGTCAACCTGGGCTGACTAGTGCGCGGGAACTCATGTTACTTCATGTATCCCAAAATTGTCGATCGTGCCAAGCCGATCTGAAACAGTGGGTGTGGACCTTTATTTGATTTATTTTCAAAATGGCTTTATGTAATTAGTGTTTTTTTTATTTTTTAATTTTTTTAAGATCGTTCTTTGCCGAAATGTTTTTGTAAATGCTTTCCTGGATAAATGATTCTTTAATCGATAATTTGAAAAATTAATAAAAAACAAAATAGAGGTTAAAGATTCGAGGGTATTGCTCTATTCACAATCGTGCAAACATGCTCAATTTAGTTACGTCAATGATCTCAGTTGTTAAGCGTCTGTAATCTACAGTCTCTCAATTTCATTAAATGTTAGAATCGTATCAAAAAAATAAAGAGCGCGTTTCTTTTAGATATTGGAGTTTACAAATTATAACTCTCTGATGCGTAAATAAACCTTGTTACTTATGTAAGTTTTACCGCTCGTTTTCTATAGACTGCAAAATGGTTATTAGTATTACAAATAAATAAAAAATATAGCGCATCTTTTACATAAAATTCAAATCATAAAACATTTAATAAAGTTAGTACATCACCACAATAAGTTTATGAATGACACGTTACAATCTTTGAACTATATACTTACTAAAAAGACATTTTTATTCTATCAATTCTTCTTTGATTTAAAAATATTACATTTTTAATTAGATAAATAATATGCCATCACTGACATTTACGAGTTTATTCAATCGAAGTATTTGATCAGTTTTAATTCAGTTCTGTGATTAAGCGTTGGTTTTTGATAATTTATTTTGAAAATAGTTCGGAAATTATACAAATTTAGATTAAAAAACTGTAAAAAAAATAACTGTGTGTTTTTTGAGATTTTAAATCGAAGTTGTGACAAATAATTTTTTACGTTCTATCGTCGCCATTTTTAATATCTACAATAAAAATCACTAATATTTTGTAAATATAAATAGTTCCTAGGTATCTAGAACTGGAAAAAATTTGTTTTTAAATGTGTTTTTAAAAATAAAAGGTATAATTGAAAATACGGATCCCATTTCGAGACATTTGAAAATAAATTTTGTAAATCTTAAATTCAACCTTATTTCACTATCTTTTGCAAGAATAATTGTCCGGTGCTAGATAAAAAGGATGTAAGTCAATAAATTGTTAATTGACAATTACTTTCGAACTGTAGGATATTTGTATATTTAAGATTTTAAAATTAGTTTTTAGTTTTAAAAATAAAAATAATTTTACACTAAATTTTGTCAGTATACCCGAAAAGAATGATCGAGGGTTCAGTAGGAAATGGTCAGCTTTACTGGGAGGTATTATTAACGACGTTGACGGAAAGGGCGGGATGGTGTGGCGACGCCTGGCGTCGGTTCGAGTTGCTTAACATGTCGTACTAATGTTTCATATCCGGTCATCGCGATGGCTATTTCGTATTAGTAGTGCCCGAAGGGTTGACGGCCCTTCGAAGTTAACTGCGTTATATATGAAAAGAAAATTGTATTTACGGAACGTCTAACAAGACGGAACGCTGGGGTTGTTAATGGCCGTTTTAGATGAACAAATACCGTTTTCAATTTCACAACGAAGGGACGGTGTATCAGACAACTAGACTTTACCCGCGGCATCGCTCGTCTGGATGTCAATTTTCTGACAATAAGAATTCTCCCATATTTCTATTCTAAATATTTTCTCAAAAAAAAAAAATAAATAAATAAAACATTCACAGCAGGTTGCAGAAAGCATTGTGAAAAACTTGATTTGACAACGACCTTAGATTCTCATTACAGTTTTTATACGTGCAGGAAACTATCGTTGTGAAACTCGCTGTCATGTAGAATATTTAGATTTTGCTCACAGAAACAAATAACTGATCTACATAGAAAAGTATCACTTTTCAAACTATATTTTGACTAAAATGCGTAGAAACATGTTGTTTGGAAGTATAAATTTTGTAAAAAACGATGTTAAATACATGTATACATAGTTTCAAAAAAATATTGTTTCAATTAGGTACATATTTTTCGACCAGTATCGTCTTAAATTCTAGAATCTTTTTCTTACGGAGAAGTATTAGGCGATGTGATCATACAATCTACAGTCATTGTAAAACCAGATTTTCTAGCAATGCTTTCTGCAACGTAACGTTGTTTTACAAAATTACGACCAGGAAATTGCAACAAAGCCTTGACTTATTGGGTATAATTTATTGTTTTATTTTATTAGTGTCAAAATTTACGCTTTTTTGAAATATTAAAAGTGAATGAAAAGATGTCAAAACAAAAGTCAACGGAGTGTTTTGTTTTATATAGGGAAAACCAATTGCAGAACGGATATTAATTTCAAACTTAGCTGCATCCGGTTTGGTCGGTTTCATATGTCATATTTTATGCATTAACCTAATTAAATAATGACGACGCGTTATAAGATTTTTTTAAGGAAGTGCCGCGTAAAACGATAAAGTAAATTCAATTAGTTATTGATATTAATTGATGAAGGCGCTGCAGCTAAACTAGTTAATTACTGTATCGGCAAATTAATTACCAATCCAATTAAGGCGAAAATCATTACTAAAATAAACTATCAATTTTGCCTCAACATAAAAAATTAAAGGGAACATTTATAGAGCTCTCAGCGATTTCTTTTTCTATAGGGTTTTTCCAGGTATTTCATATCAACGTGTTACAAGAATTTTTGTCTGTATAATAGGTACTGCATGGACCTGTGTTTCGTAATTCTTTCCTTGTGGACTTTTTGCGGTTATTTTGTATGATAGACGAAAAATCGTGTTTCCAGAATTTTTGTTTGACCGTCTGTATCCGCATATAAATATAAAAATTAATTAGATACGCGTATGGAAAAGTAATAAAGTTTCATTTTTCACTTGGAACCAAGGTCACGAATCGGCCGGTAGACACATCAAAGGTACATCTTTCGAGTAATGCTTATGATATTTATTTACACTAGTGTCCCTATTATAGGATGACGTGCTGACCTAATGATCGATTATACTTCGTGTGTTATTGTTCTGAGGAACACGAAGTCGTAAAAGCTAATACGAAATTGTTATTGATAGCTTTAAGAAGTTTTTATTGATTTATAAGAAGTTTTCGAGAGTTTTGTGTATAAACTGTATAATTATTATGTCAGATTTACAATACAGGATAATACTACCTGGGAAAAAAAGAATAATATGACTTATTGATACAACTTTATCACGCAAATAGCTTTTTAAAGAGGTGTTTTATTTACTTAATATCCAAATTTAGTTAAATTGTGTCCGCCCACACCATTTCTCATAGTCAGGTGACGTTTATATTTCTCGCGTAAATACAGTTATTTGAAAATAACGATACTGTCATTTGTTCTTTTTCTCCAGGAATGTTTATTTTATTAAGTAGTATATATTATGTTTTTTCTGATATATCTTTTTTCAATACAAATGGTAAAAATTACTCAATCTGCCAGGAATATAATAAGTTACAAGCTTTTCCCTGCTGCTGCGCATGCGTTAATGTCGATTTACTTAATGAGATTCATTTTTTTACTCTGATAAAACTGTCTATATTTTTTAGTTTGGCTACGCTGATGACCACCGTTGTCGAGCGTCTACAAATTACCCCCGATAAACATTAAATCTCAGACTAAATTAAATTCGTAAGTTCTTACAACATCCAGACGCGAGACGTTCACATAACCCGCGAGTGCTTCGCACTTATCATTTTTTATTTAATAATTTCGTATCTTAGTTTGGTACGATAGAAATTTTAAATTAGAATAAGATTGAGTCGTTTAGGTAATATAATAAAAAGCGAAACAGCGGACAAATGACAGTCGTAAGTTTGCACGTCAACTGTTTTTATACAAAGCCGTCTACGACATGATAATGTTGGTTGCATGTCGGAAGGGAAGCATTTCCGAGACACGATGCTTATTAAACGTCCACGCTTACGTTAAGCGTGTTATATAGTGTTTATTATACCTGCATAGTTGGTATTTATGTATATAAAACACGCGTGCCAACTTAGAGACACTGTTAAGTAAATGGGTCTTGCCACATTAATGCAAACAAAAACCACTATCGCCTAGAAATAACAAACTTGCATTATTGTATTCGTATCACGTGAATGTATAATTATTTTTAATTTAATATGATTATGTCAGTGTCATTTAAAAGGAAATGTCTTTTTAGTGTATTTGCCATATGGCAACATACACTATTGGCGTCGGTCGGATGGCGGGACCTAGGGGTCGGACCAAAATTTCTCGACGTTTCATAACCTCCTAAACACTTTGGCACCATTTTTGAAAATGTTTATATATATATGTATATATATATATATATATTTATATATATACGTATATATATATATATATATGTGTGCGGGCAATAACTTTCGAAAGAGTTAATTGATTTTAACGAAATTTGGCCCGCGTGTTGAAATCCATCACCGCAAGAAGCCTATTTAAAATGGGCGTAATCGGGGCATTCTAAGGGTAGTTTTTAGGGGTTGAAAAATGTTTTTGGGCCCCAAAATACCGAAAAAATTCTCAGAATCGTTTCAAAATTGGCATTTAACCCTTTAGTAGTAATTAAAAAGTGTCCCTAAAATTTTAATAAAATCGGCCCGACAGGACCGGACGTACAAATTTTATGAAAACACTAGTTTGCAGATAGTGAATTATTTACTGAAAGTTGTATATAATTTGGTATAGAGGTTTGATTGATAATATTAATGCAATTAAAAAAAAATGTTATTTTAAGGGGTGTATTAAGGAGTAAAATTTTTTATTTTGCCCAAAAACCAACTTAAGTTCGCATAATAAAGCCACACTGCCTGTATTAGCAAATACACTATATTGTCGGCAGGGTTTTGGCACTGCGACCCGGGTTTTTCTTAATTTACGCTGCTATTAATGTATCTTTATTAATTAATTCTAATTCGTTTACTTACGGTTACAAAAGTAATTGCACTGTAACAGGACTGGCTTTTGAGCACCAAAAAAGAGAGGACTAGCAGAAATGACACTTAATTTTAATACCATATATCTATGATTAAAGTTCTTTCTTTGTTTGCAGATTATAAACAACATACTGTAACCTAGACAGCCATTTTAACTGGCATATTTTCCACAAGGTCAGTAGAGTACTATAGGCTTGGCGTTAACATTGTTAGAATAAAATTAATTGTTCCAAAGACATACAATATGTACAGGATTTGTAAAAAAAGAAAGATAAGTTACAACTCATTTGTTGTTAAAAGTGTGACTTGGCGAGGCGGGAAAGAGGGTGGAGGTATTAGGCTTTGAGACCTTTTTCCCAACTGTCAAACGTTCATTATAATTGGAAAGTCAAGCCAAAGGTTTAGAATGACGTCAGCAATCGATTCAAATAATCACAGACGTGACCACTTTTATTACCTCTTACGCCCAATCTATACGACTCTACTAACCTTGCATTTCTGGCACAGATAATATAGGTCTAAGGATTTATACTTCAAAATATTGAAATTCTTTTAGATACAATTATTACTATATTACCCGGTTACCCCTTGATATCTTTTGAGTAGCCTGTGTTTGGAAGACAAAAATTGATAAAAGCTACTAATGCTTCTGCAAGTCTTTTTGTGATTGTGCCAAAAAATGTCGAAAATGTCAAAAATGAATTTTAATGGTAGCGCCAAAGAATGTCGGTTTTTAAGCGTTGATAAAAGTTTAACTGTACGGTGTTTGAACTTTTATGTGGAAACAATATTGCGGAAAAGTTAAAAATGGTGACAAAAGGATTTAGAGATCGGTTAATGGCTCGTTAAATGTAAATATCTGTATGTTCTTCACTAAAGTTGACAGCCGAGTGCTGGATATTAATATATATATCAACACAGAGTCGCATTATGCACACATTTGGTGCGTTTGTTGTATAAAACACGTTGGCAGTACTGACGACTCAATGCTGACTGCTGATGGCCCAGGGCATGCATGTTTTCATATGTTGGCTGCCATGCATCAACAAAAGAACAACCAGCAGAGAACCAAAAACACTAATCATAACGCAAGAATTCTCTTCTATTTTGGTGTTTTTAGTTTGTTGTTTGTTTTTTAACCAACCTCAAAAAGAGGTTATCAATTCGACATAATCATATTTTTTTAATTGTTTAGCCATAACTTCTCGAATGGTCAACCGATTAGAAAAATTTCGACGACATTTTGTTAAGAATATTCACGGATTGGTCCCATGTAGTTTTTTTTAATCGGTTCAGTTGTTTTTAACTGACTTCAAAAAAGATATTTTTTGTTACCTTGTATCTTCAATATTTGTGGACTGAATATGATGATTTTTTTCCAATTAGATCATACATTCACGGTCGTTCCACATACATTTTAGTTTAAAGTGCTAAGTAGTTTACTTTTTTAATATACTTAATAATCAAATGTAAAGGAAGAAGGCGGTTGATCGTAATTTATGGCGTAAATATTACATTCTTATTAGGCAGGTTTCTGTCTCTAAAGTTCGTTTTTTTTTAACATTGTTGGAAAATAATACTCAGATGTATAAACTCATAAAATTTTTTACAAAACTGAGGATTTTTATATTTAAATGATTTGGTAACCAGCAGTTTGAAAAATAAATAGCAAACTGACTTTTTTTCTTTTTTGTCCTTGGTAATTAATATAAAATTGATTTGTCGGGAAAAAATAAGTGTTTACTTAAAAAGTCCTTTTTCCCGACAAATCAATTTTATAAATAGCAAACGTTTAGGCGGTTGGCGTAGTGACGAACTCAACTTGAAATCAAGACAAGATAATGATTGCAAATGTGACAACACTTGTGTCAATTTAATAGCTTTTTATAAAGGTAAAATAAAATATAATTAAATAATAATTGTATAAAAAACATACAAATCAAATGCTTGAAATATTTAATTTTTATGTAACTGTCACTGTACGATTTGAAAGAGATCGAGTCATAATACAATAAGTACCACAAGGATAGACGGTGTGAAATCACTCGTGAAGTTGTCAGTCTTGGGTATTTTTTGCAATTTCGACGATTTTTAGAGAGAGAAAATCCTGCCTAATGAGCACACCATCTAAAATTTCCGCCATGCGGTTGATTAGGATATCCTAAAAGTCCTCCTTGGCGATCTAGGGTACAATCAATGAATTACCTAAATCTCAAACAGAAATGTTGTTCTACCTAAGAAAATTTTATTTTTTTCCATTGTAGTCGTGTGTACCTAAAGGGCGGTTTCCAGTGTGTATATTGGTAACACTAGCTAGTTAGAATATATTATAGCATAAAAGCACATATGGAGTTTTTATATAGACAAAAGCTTGCAAAAGCTGTACTGTATGTATGTATTCATTATACGTCATTTCATATGTGTTCAACTGTTTGGAATATTTACATGAATGTCTGTGATACAGGGTGTTCTCACTCCCCAAGAAATTTTTACACAGACTGGTTCTTTTCTTTGCCATCGCTACGAGAATTTTGCAATTTTTAAACGGTTTTATTTACTTCACGTTTCGTATCTGTGTTTATTATTTATTTGTTTCCAATCTTGCGACCGATGTTTCACTCACTTCTCGTTAATCGATTTACTTTTGTACACACGCTTAGTTCCGATGACAATAAAATATTATTCGCGTTTTAATTCTGAGCCTACACCAAAATAGCGTCCGACTTAAAAAAAGTCGCTCTGCTGTCAGTGTCATCGTTAGCATTTGAAAACTATATTTTGACATATATAAATGATTACAACTATCGAAAAAAATGAAAATCGGTCCAGTGGTTTTTAAAACAAATGGCTCAAAAACTCGTGAGTTATAATAGTTGCCAGTATTCTACGTACAAACGGAGTTGATAAAACGAGTAAAAAAAATCATCTGTATTTGAAACTAGCTATGTGAAATTATGCGTATGTGCAAAAGGTTTTATTTAGACACAGACTGAAAAAATTCTATCGTTCTCATATTACATCTCTTTTTGTACGCATGATCTGTACCCTAGAATCATGTGTACCAACACTCAAAATGTAACGTTTGATTAGTTACTGAGTTCCTGACCTACGCCAGTAATATTAACTTTGAAAAGTTCCGCTTTCCATATTTAACGATCTATAAAATTGCATATAGATGTATATTTTATACATTTACGTATTTAAGCACATTAGAGGGTTATCGGTTCTCAATCGCGCGCTTGTGGTCGATCATTTTTTTTTTTTTAATTTATACTTATAGGTTGTTACATAAATATAAAGAAAATTATATAATTACTAGGCGCTACTCGCGGATCCTGACGCAATTGAAACGAAACACGGCAGCGACAACAGTAAGCGGGAAACACGAAGATAAAATTACTGTACTTCCACCATGTACTTAAATTTAGCCAATTTATTTAGAATTTTTCATTAAAATAAAATTTAACTTATATAATACATGAGTATTATATAGGTTAAATTTTATTTTAATGAAAAATTCTAAATAAATTGGATAGTGTAGCTTTTTATTAGTCAAATAATTTTTAGAATCGGTTCAGTAGTTCAAGATTATCCTCTACATACAAACACACAAACAAATTTTACCACGTTATATATTAGTATAGATTTTGATCTTTATAGATTCGTATTTTATGCGCGAAGAGAAATAATAAAATATTATTTTGAAAGTAAATTAGACATTTTCTGTTTGATTTATCTTTTCTGATGTTTCATCGCATCGATAGATTAAAATAAAAAGATAGATATTTAAAATAGGCTCAACTATTAAATAGAAAATACTCGTATCTACCCGTCACACTCTGAGATCTGGTATCACGACAATTTGTGGTTGGCAAACCCAGATTAATGTGACGAGTTGTAGCTCGCTAGGTCGTTCTCTTCCCCGTTTGCATTACTGTAAATTAGGCGCCGAGCGGCTAGGTTTGCATAATATTATGGTCCGCGCGAAACCGGGCCGAGCAGATTTATTACATAATGTTTCGTAAAAAATGTTGATTGAGGTAATTTTCAATCAGCGATAAAATTTGTTCTATAAACTTAAATGGTTGATTATAACCTAATGGTCGGAAACCCGTTACACGTTGTGTATACTTTTGATATTTCTGAGTTTAATATTATATCGACTTTAATGTGATATTTCAATATTATGTTAATTTAATAATTTTCGATTATCTTGGGTTTTTTCTCATTTTTACCGTCATGAATATACTACTTATTTATTAATATTCTAATATTACGTACTATCAGCAAGGAAAATGGACGTAATTTTGATTCATTTATTTAAGTGACAAAATCTAATCTAAAATTGACACTAAAATAATGTCTAGGTTAGGTTAGACTAAAATCAATGATATCAGAATTTATTTTAGTAACTTAATAACGAATATATACGAAAAAATGATGTACTCATATATAAAATAATAACGCGACTTTTTTCTGTAATTTCGTTTTTAGCCGGTTTTCGTGTATTTTGCATGATACTTAAAATGAGAAAACACGTTTTAGAGTTTTATTTTGATGAAACTTGATTTTCTCTGAATTGAAAAAAATATAATCAGTCAGGTTAAGATAAGGTTACTATCAAAACCGGCATAAACGCGAGCGAAGTCTGGAAAAAGCTAGTCGATTATGTTATTAACTGTGTCATGTTTTAATGTGACAATTTTTGAAGCGAAGCTTTTTTAGCGACGTATCTTCTTGAAATTTTGTGTAACGCTAAAGGGGAAATGATTCAACGATGGGGAAATATAAGAGAGAGAAACCTTGATAATATAAAATGAATAACGTATCAATGAAACGAGTTCATAACTCTAAAGAAGTTTCACTTCCCCCGTGAATTTATGTGGGTGAGGCTCATACGTTTTTTTGTCTGTTGCATTATTAATTGATTCTCGCGATTTCTGATAGTAAAGCAATGTGCTAGATTGGTTTCTGTTGATTATTTCGTTGCCTAACTAATATGCCCGGGCAAAGCCGGGTCGGAAACATTAAAGTGTTCACACAGACGTAGTATAAGAGTGCATTTTATCAGTGAACACAAATTATCTTATAAGTATTTGACTCATCGGAAGTAGGAGAACCACTTGATAAAATTCGGTTAAAGGAGTGAAGTGATGTCTCACAGAAAACTAAAAACTACAATTTCTTATCAGCGCTATAATAAGACTCTGATTCATCGGAAGTCTGTGGTGGCCTCCAAGGGTAATCTGATTTTGGAGATCTCATTTAAAAAAATGCTGTAGATATTTTTTAGCAAAACATAAAAAAAACTAGAGTCACCCACATAAGCTTACGGAGGTAGTGGGTGAAGCAACGACTAGAGACCAACAAGTTCTAGATATGGAGTACTATTATTACTGCGCAAACAAACTGACAGGAAAGAGAACGCAATAAGCACGGTGCACGGTAAATAGCTACCGCAATTATCTCCATCTCTTTCTGTCATTTTGCTTGCGCAGTCCAGACTAGCGCTCCATACCTCGATGGTAGAGATTACTTTTGAAAAAAAAAAAATCGACTTACCGGAAGTTTGAGAACCACTTGACAAGTTGTGCAGTATTATTCTTGTTGAACTTGATGTCGGGGAAGTACATCTTGAGGACGGCCGAACTTGGATATCGTACCCAGAAGAACATCAGCTTGGCTTTACGAAGATGCATCGGGGTTAATGTTGACGAGTGCTCAGGAGTTAAGGATAAATTACTGATGTTATAGTTGTCGAATAACTGTTCGTTTTTCTTCCTATCGATAATAATAATATACAAATATAAAAATATTGTCACTTCCTATAAACATCAGTCTTCTATTAAACTTTTTATTATAGATACATTTTAATTGAAAATATATTCAAATTGAATTTTTGGTACTGACTAATGATAATATCTTTTGATAATAGGTCTTGTGAAAATAATCTGCTATAAAAAATAATAGTTGTTACTTGGTAATAAGTTGTCGGGCATCTATAATCTACAATTATTTAGTATAATGGTAATAACCGGTTCGCACAATACACAAAAACGGCGGGATATCTTTTTTCGCGAAAATTAAGGGTGGTCTAGATTAGAAGAAGCCCGATGTGGCGAGTTGGTCTACTAAGAGGTAAACCGAAGAAAATAGAAGCGGTTGATAAGGAGACTCGCCAAAGGTCTTGGCCTGCGGACCTGCTTCAGGATGTGTACAATACATCTGAGACAAACAAATTCTTTTTTGTGTCTATTGGATTGTATAATCGATTATATTTGTTACAATTTTTTTCTCAGTGTAGTAAATAAAAAGCTTTTTAATCGACATTTTTAACAAAATTCTCGACGAGATATTTTGTATTTTTTTAAATACGTTTACAAGATAAAAATTAATTTAGTTATTTTTTTTGCCAGGATGCTGATATTAATTATTCTGAATTCAACAATAAAAAAAATAGTTCGTACAACTGAAACGTTTTTTCAAGATGACTATCTTGAAAAAACGTTTCAGTTGTACGAACTATTTTTTTTATTGTTGCGAAGTATAATGAACCGGCTTGTGATATGATATACGTAATCTTATAAAAACGTTCGTGGGCTTGAAAAAAAAATACAGCATAAGGCTTCCTGAGATTAATTAGAAGGCCACGCTGTTAGCGATACTTAACCTGCAAGTTAAGTTGATATAAATAAAAGGAATTGAAACCTTAAAGTACCACAATCTGGGTATGGCTTATAGGCCTTAGGACATCCAATCTCGCGATCAATTGTTTCAGGTAATTCAATTGTTTCTTTTGCGTTAGAAGAAACATTACAAGTTATGCATATAAAATGCGATTACATAAAATGACTAGGGACGTACAAGTTCTGGGGTGTTATTCTTCAAATTATGACACAGCATGCGTCTGTGACATCGCACACGAGATCTAATGCCATAGTTTGAAGAATATTCCTCCTTGACCGAGTAGTAAATTCATCGAGTTTTTATAGAAGTAAAAACGAGACGGACGAGTACTAGTAGGACAACCGGGTAGCACAGGTACGCGCCCCTTTCTGTTTAGTGTTTACTTGGTTACAAATTTTTACTCGTGAAGTTGAGAACTTATATGTACCTCAGTTTTTTTCTACTCGATCCGATAATTGTGTACTTTTACAACTCAACCCGTATTTGCACACCCCTAAAGATGACAAATGAAACTCGAAACAAGTACACACTATTATTTTATCAAAGATGCATGCAACAAAAAGAATAAGTATGGAATTGAAAATGAATAATCATATGCTTCGGTGTTTGCGAAAGATATTATATATTACGTAAGAAGTTTTTTCCTTTCATATTATAGAAATTATTTTTTGTGAATTTTAAATGAAAATACATAAAGTTGCTTTGTGAGTTGTATCAATTTACTTAAATGCATTGGTTAACTTTTTTTCTTTGTGATACCAACATTATAGCAGTAAACTTTCTATTGCCTGATCTTTGCAAATTATATATTGTGGAAAAAAATATAATGAAGGTTTGCAATTTCTCTGCAGGATAAATATAGACAAACTATTGTAGGCTCATAAATTATATCAAATCTTTTTGTAAATGACATTTAGTAATTTTTGAAGGATAAAATACCGATAGTATTGAAATGTCAGAATTTAATAAATGATTCGTTTTTTTTATATCATGAAAAATGAATAAAGATTTGATTAAAAATAAGTGTATGAAAGAATTACTATATGAAATATTAAAAGTAATCGTTATACTAGTTATTTTAAAATTATAAGAACTTCTGGAGTCACGTAAAAAGAATCTATTATTGAAAACAAGCTACTTGATTGAAAACCTATTATTACCAACTATCAAGAGGAAGTTTTTGTATACTTACGTAGTACTTTTATTATTATTTATTCCTAGAATTTGGAATGTACGATCACTGGGCAAGTTTATAGAATTTATTAATTATTAGTGACTTTACTAAAAAAATGTTGTAATAGAATCCTGATATTTATAGTAGTAATATTAAGTATAATTACAGATTTTCAAATTCAGTATTTTTACAAGTTTTAGAAAAAAAATAATCCTCACTTATATATAAATATGATAATTAAACAGTAGATCTTGTTAATTTTTGGTTGACGGATTGTGGTTATTTATGACAAATGGTTAATAGTTTTGTGTATGGTTGTCACAAGATCTACTGTATTTTTTTTTCGTGAAACAATTGATATTTGAAAATCTGTGTTGTAATAATAAAATAAATAAAAAACATACGCGTGTATCTTGTACGAAAAGGATATAGTAGGCTGAATTCCATCATAGCTGATGTCTCCCGAATTGCAGTCACTATTGCGGTCTGTCGAATCCATATTGAGGCCTCCACCGGACGATGCCCTCATGTGGCCGTAATCTGGGGACGCCCCATGCTGGGCCGCCGCTAATAGAGCCGGATGCAGAAGCGTTGGTGGGTGCGGTAATGGTGGCGAATCTCTCTCCAACTTGCCCATTCCACCTGGGGGCGAAGCTCCCGCCGGTCCCGGCACTACGTGGTGATGATGGTGTGCACCTCCGTGGTGGCCCCCAGGTCCCGTGAAAAAAGGACTGTACGGCGAGAATACTTGCGATTCATGCAATCCCGGATTCGGTATCGCAACCGACGTGGGTAACGATACCGGAAGCATCGGGGGTGGTGGTGGGTGATAAGGTCTCGGTGACGGACAGTCGTTTGGCGGACGTTCTATAGGTCCTCCGCCTCCACCGCCACCGCTAGGACTTCCTAGTCCGAGACCGTCTTGTGCCAAAATTCGACTGACGGTTCTTGGTGTGATTCTTGTGTCGGTGACCTTGTGTCTTTTCTTCTTAGGCGTTACGACTAGACTCAGTGCTTCGTTCTGTTCCGGATTTTCACCGACTCTCGCGTCCTGCGGCATACAGAACGGGTTGTGTTGGGGCCCGAGTCCGTAGAGGGCTGCAGCCGCCACCGAATTCATGCCGGGCGGCGGTTTCTGAAACATTGCCGCACCAGCTGCGCGCATGTGTTCCGGATTCGGACCGCCACCGGCCGCACTAGCTGCAGCCGCTGCGGCAGCCATCTGTTGTAAATGCATCTGAGACATCTGTTGAGGAAATGCCGAACCGTTCATTCTGGGCGGCATCGACGGTCCGTTTCCTGTCATTCCGGACGGCGGACCGCCGCTTCCTGAACTGCTGGACGACGGCGGCTGTGGAGGTTGTACTTGTGAAGGAGGTGCTGAAGGATTTGACGCGCCGGCCACTTTTGTGCGCGGCGATTTACGATCGAGCAACTGGGACGCTAACATTAAATCTTTACTTAGCTGTTCAGCTGCTTCAGACTGTTGTTTGTTTCCGACGAATCGACGTTGATGGACGAATCGAGTTACTATCGAATCGATTAAGTTACTTAATGATGCTGTTATTTCAGTTTTCAGTACGTCTGCGAGGCCTTCTAAATCCTGGCCAGTGATTGTAGGCTGTCGTAATAAATGCAAACGATCCGATAATTCTTTTGGTTGTGACGGTGAATGTTGAGGATGACTCGATTGATTTCCATTTAAAGATTGTTGTTGATTTTGTTGTTGATTTGCCTGTTGTTGTGACTGCTGTTGTTGTTGAGCCTGTTGTTGAGCTTGCTGTTGAGCGGCTTGTTGCTCTTGTTGTTGTTGTTGTTGCTGCTGCTGTTGCTGTTGTTGATGATGATGTCTTTCGGCAGCTTCTTTAGCAAATCGCGCTTCCTGTTCCAAAAATAACTTATGATTAACTCCGAGATACATTGCCGCTGCACTGAGTCCGGGATGCGGTCCAGGACCACCTGCTTCTGCCGAATGCATCAAACCTGACATGCCGTTGAAAGGTCCCGCGTGAATCATGTGCGGCGGTGGACCTTGATGATGTATTTTGGCAGCCATTATTTTGCTAACGGCTTGCGATAACATCGGAGGCGGTACGGCTGCAGGTATTGGTTGCGGTTCTCTTACAGGCGGAGGTGGGCTTACCGGTGGACTTCTCGATTTGACTGTCGGTGCGTCGTCTTGATCGAGATCACTCGTCACTTCTTCAACTTCTTGACTTTCCGATTCTTGTTCCATTCTCGTACATAGCTGTACGTATTTCTGTTGCATTTCAGCCAACTGTTCTTGCATCGTTCTCAACTGACTCTTCAATGCGTTTTTCTCGACCCGTTTCTGTCTGAGAGGTTCGGGTTCCATGTCTTCGTCCATATCGTCGTCAATGACAAGTGACGATAGGCCTAAGCCGGCGTCGTGTTGTTGCGGCTGATACAATTTGCGTTTCTTGCAGCCGTTCACTTGAGGCACCTGTGTTGTGGGCGGAGCCGGTGCCGGCGAAGCTCGCATACCCGAAACTATGTGTTCGACGCGCGCCCTCTTGGCGTCTTCAGGTCGGGCCGGCGAAGCCGGTTCCGCTTCAGGTTTAGGCGAAGGTAACGATTCACTTTCCATACCTGTGAGCGCTTCCTCCATAAGTTCAGCCTGCTGCTGATTGCCAACACCGGCCTCGGCGAGACACTCTTGCATCGCCGCGGCCGCTTCGGCGTCTTCACGTTCACTTTTTATTGATTCGATGTTGTTGTTATTGTTGTTTGTGTTGTTGCAATTATTGTTATTGTTGTTGTTGGCAACTGCCGGTATCGTGTTGTTATTGTCACTGGCGGCCGTTACCGAGGCGGCTCTTTGCAACTCGTGTTCGAGTGCAAGAGCCAGGTCGTGTTTGTTGCGGCCCTGCAATATGTCCCTGAGCATGTGGTGTGCGGCCAACTGTTGCTGCTCGTTGCCGGTAGGCGGTGGCGGCGTACAACCGCCTCCGTCTTCTAATCCTCCGGCGGCAGCGGCACGCCTTATCACTGCCCGCGCGTCACCGTTTTCGTATTTAATCTGTGCATCGACGACACTTGCGCCCGAATCTATTGACATCATGTTGGTGTCAACACTCGCGCCACTCACACCGATACCGCCGCCTATTAAACCGGTCGGCGGCAGAATACCGTTCGAAGTAGCGTCGTTCGCTTGTTTCACTTGTCTGCCCAAAAGTTCATTTAGCATTTTAGCCGGAGCGAAGCCGGTACTGTTGGCTGCCGCGGCAGCTGTGGCACTCGCAAATAGTCCGGCGAACTGTTGATGTGTTTGCGCGGAGAATATTGCACCGTAAAGACCGCCTGCACTCGCTAAGAACGACGGACGCGAACTGAAGTTCGGTATAGACGAATAAGAGTTACGCGGTTCGCCTGCATCAACACGTTGTCTGGTGCGTTTCGCTTTCTTACTCAGTAAAGCCGCTGCTGCGGCCGCTGCTTGTTGCTGTGCCGATGTAGCTGTGGTGGCGGGGGAAACAGATGCACCCTTGTTGTTGTTCGCTACTGTTGATGTGTTGTTGCAGTTGTCTCCGTACAAGCCAAAACAATCGCCGGTTAACTCCTCTTCTGATGACATCATAGGTGATCCGAACGTTGGTTGGCTGAGGGTTCGACCCCCCACCCCGTGATTGCGCGGCGTTCCTCCACCACTACTGCCGTTTCTTTACGCGCCGTGATGCAGCTTAGCATGAGACCGTTTCTTGTTGTCACTCATCTCCTTCCTTCCTGCCTTCTTTATTTTCTGTCTTTCTCTATCGTCTTAACTTGTGTTGGCGGCGGCGACGCAGAATCTGAAACAAGCAAGGTGCAATGCGTGGCTCAGTAACTTGTAAATCGTCATTATTATTAATTTATTATTATTAAATGATAATAATTTCATCTCACTTGGCAAATTAGTACCGCGGTAGTTCTATCTATAAAAAATACTATCTACCTATACATTTAAATAAATAAGTTCAAAATTATATATACATAAAAAACAAGTATACTTTTTTAATCATTATCACGTGTATTCTCTCTCTTGCTTGGTGATAGTGATTACTTATCAAGAGAGAAACAGAGAGAGAAAACATGAGTTGAAGGAGAACGGTAGCTATTGTGTACACCCAAGGATACTTTTCCATACTCAAAGGTTTGCTTAGATCGCTATATGCGTATGACGTCAGTGTGTACTATTACTGTATAGATTTCAATGTTGGATAAACACGGCTTCACTCTATTTTGTGAATTATTATTTAAATATACCTACATAAAATTTAAAGTTATTTAGTAGGTAACTGATACACAGTGCTTTTTAACAATTTAAGTGTAATTACAAAATATAATCGATAATTGACAATCTGTTAATTATATACTGTTTTTAAAGTTATTGGAAGCGACTAGGTTCGGTTCAATAATTTAAATTTATTATTGTTTTTAATAATAATCTGAAAACTCAGTAACACATAAATTATCATTTTAAAATTTAAGTATTGAGTTTTTTTAATAGACGAATTATAGAGACGTCATATACATAACGACATTTAACAATCTCGGCTATTCTCAAGTCTTATTGTTAATTTAGTGTCTTCACTAATTCTTAGATAAGAACCTGGGAGCTACACTCATATTATATTAGATAATTTAGATCTTACTTATTGTGCGTCTATAATCTACAATTCCTACGAATCGACGGACCTAGTTATTTTCAAATCCACATTTCAAAAAGTCATTTTTCGTTGATCGCAATAATCATTATTATTTATAATTACGATAGTATGCTTCGTAATTTTTTTTGCGTAACCTTATAGACCTCATTTTAAACATTTATTCATTTAGCGAGAAGTCTGCCAGGTATGCAAAAAATTTTCAAAACAATAATAATTGTAAATAATTGATTCTTCTCCATAATCTACATACATTCCATCAAGTAGATTAGATTAGATAAGAAAATAGGGCGAGAGAATTTTATTCCTCGTCAACACCGCGACCTTAGAGATCTATTGTGTAGCCCTGACTCCTTTATATCATTCCATCAAGTAATAGTGGCGCCATATTTGAGATACTGACAACAAAAAATGATAAAAAAGAAATAAAATTAAGCTGCGAACACATTTTTCTGTTGTGTTAAGTCGCAACGCAGGGCCCATCTCTTGCTCTTAGATTTTCGTCGCAATACAACACAACAGAGATATGTGTTCGTGCCCCTAAATTATTAATTGACTTTCATAACATAGTACCTTGTTATGAACGCGATATTAATGTAAGATCTCAAATTAAAAAGTTTCTATTAAATGAACAGCAAAACCATCGGTCAATCTAGAGGCTAGACTATTTTTTCTTTAACTTCCATATTTTTAATTTAAATACCATTTACCATTTATATTTTCAGAATGGGCCTTTTTCACAGTTACTGAATTTTTTATATTATAGATAAATGTACTTCGCTGATGTGTCAAATGGATGTGTCTATGTCTCGACTGACTTAATAAATATTTATCTATCTATCTATTGATATCTGTAATTTGTATATGTATAGATTTTTGTAATAAGGACAGATAGAATATCATTCGGTCGAATGAATCTGATCCTATTGCTTTGGCAATCAAGTATATCTATCTATCTAAAATTTTAGTAGTGTTGTCTAGTCGACTTTTGTACAATCAGAGCTTGGACTAAATTAATGACGACACATTTGACGTCATAAAAAGAAAAGAAGGCCTGCACACTGCCGTAAAGAACCTTGGTGTCTATAGACACCATGAATACCATATTATGTTAATAAGCGTTTACCAGTTACTGGTACACATAAACAGAGAGTGAGAGAGAGATAGAGTTACCCACACACGGTGAAGTGTCCACATAACACGAGAATAATGCAGTAGAGCGATGTATGTTTAGTGCCCTAAGCGCGTGCCCTACCTGGTTGCACTCGTCGTCACACCTGTCGGCTTCTGTGTGTGTATGTGTGCAGTCAAACTAGTTCAGCTGTCAGCATAAAACGATACACCATTCAGCAGTCGGGTTTCGTACCGAAAAGACGTTACCGCCGAACTAAAATGCACGCAAAATTACGAACATTTGTTAGTTTGGCGATAGGCCAGTTTTTGTATAGGTTCGTCTGATAAAAACTCTCAATTTCGAGACTCTTACTGGTAATATGTAAAGGTAAAAATGTGATCTGTCGTGGGACGCCTGGCAAATGTCATACACAGATATTCACGAGTAAAATGCCGACACACTAACACACACGTAAAGTGGCGAGTGTGTAATGTAGAAGAGAGTAAAGTCCTCAGTAAAATACCAAGTCGGAAAAAAACTGACGAGACGCGAGACTGGCCGAATGGGACGTCGCAACTCCCATCCAAACGCGCCATTAGATGTTACACATAACAAAAAAATTATATGAAAACTCGAAAACCGGATTTGAAAAAGTCTTCCAATTTTTAAAAGCCTACCGACTGACCAGTAACGGGCTACAGAAAGGGGGTGGACGAAAATAGAGATTTGCAGCCGGACGAAGCTGAACCGGGCTACTGTTTTTTTTAATAAATAACATTTCAATTTAATATTATATTTACTTAGGCATTCTAAGTAGAGTAATGGTTAAAAAATGATTATAGTACTTGGCCCATAAAAAATGAATTATCACTGCTGGAATTAAAAAAGATCTTAATTTTTTTAATTAATTAAGTAAATAAATATTATTTTTTTAAGAAATAAAATATGTTTTATTGCATTAATTAATAAATATAGGTATATTGTAACAAACGCAGTTAGAAGTAGGTAAATAATTTCGAAAGAGTTTTTTATTTGAATGCAATGCGTTTTATAAATTTTCCGTAGGTACATCTAACTCTCTTTTTTTTGTATGACTACAGACATTTGCATTCGGCAAAGAAAAAGTCCCTTTGATTCGTTTTCATGACAATTTTTAATTACCGTCGTGTAAACAGTACACAACAATACGCGTTCATTTTCCTGGGTTTTCTGTTTCTATCGAATATTGTACCATAATAGGTATTACTTAATTAATAAACTTTTCCTTTAGACTTTACGCAGCTACATAATATACATACAAAGTACAATATTTGTACAGTGCGCGTCAAAACTACAGTTTAGCCTTAATATAACGAACCTCAATATAACGATTTCCTCGATTTAACGAATTTATTGAAATCCCCCAGAACTGCTCGTAAGAGTTAATGCAAAATATACCTCTACATTACGAATACTTTTTGTCAAAAACCTCTTTATAACGACTTTTTAAACGAAAGTAAAATTTACCTCTATTTAACGATTTTTGTCAACTTATAACCTTTACATAACGTATCCTACTACTCAAGCACACATAATTCCACAAAACAACAACAATTAATGTCTCGACAGGTTCAGACACGTTAAATTTATCGTAAGACAATCATTGTTGTTAGATGTAAAGTAATGCAAACACTGCTTTGGGTCACTGTTGTTAGTAAATTTAAAGTTGCAGCGGCTGAGAAACGAAAAAGGTCGCAGAGAAACGAAAAATCTATAAGTATGTAGACGAGAATCCTACAAAGAAAAAAATAGACATCGAAATTTCTGCAAGTACATTGGCTACAATTTTAAAGTTTAAAGATAAGCTTTCAGAAGAAAATGGGTTTTCTTACCTTGTTAAAACGAATCTTAGACCAACCTAACCTCTATATATAACAAACCTCATTATAACGAATTAGTTGGTATAATGAATATTTTTTAAACTCTTCAGCTATGTTATATCGAGGCTGTACTGTATATTCTAGAACCGTAAATAAACTGTTAATTTTCAAAACAGAATGGTAAAGAACACTCTCTACGAGAGTTCAGCTCGCACTTGACCGATTTTTTTCTCATAAGCAGTGGACACCCTGTCAAAATGCTTAGGTTTTTTTGAACACATGTTACGTTGGTAGTATATTAGCTATTTAGTGTGCAACATATTGTGAGAAAGTTACTGTTCTTATCAAAATAACTATAGAAGGGGGTGGAGACGATTCTGCATTTGATGCATATCCCATGGCATGGCATATTCTAATATAAATACTCGTATATGTACAATAGTGATTGTTGATGACCATATGCTCTATTCTGGATACGAACACACGATAATTCACATATATGAGTTCGCATCTAACCTACAGGACGATCTGTAAGTTATCAACACTAAAGTGTCCTTTCTATAATGTTGATCCTATCAAAAATATAATCGCCATGTTGACAAAAATGGACCAAGTTCTTTTCCACGAACTTGTTTGGTCATCAGAAGAACTGAAATTTAAAACTCAAAAAATTATAACCGGAACATAAGCTTTGAAAAGAGGTTTCCAAAAAATACATTTAAAACACAAGTTCTGAAAAAAAGGTAGTTTAAATTCATACAAGAACTTTGGAAATTCCTGTGAAACTTGGTACCGTTTTAGATTTCCTCTTAGTGAGCGAACATATTTATGGAAAAGAACTTGGTTCATTTTTCTACATTTTTGTTTTTGGTAGGAACTTAGAAGTTTAAGACGCTATATAAACTTGAGACTTTTTCCTTTATTAGGTATTTGTATCCAATTATCTATTACGATAGATATTTTAAAAATATAAATACCTAAATTAATAATGTGGATTGGTACTAGGCCCAGATTAGTAATCCCTTAAAAAAATATTTTTTGTAGTGTTTCGAGTCATAAAGCTTTTATTTGCCGATTAGTTCAAAATCATTTGATGATTTTAATTATCATTTAATATTCCGTTTCACCCTGTGAACGGCCACAACTTCCTATGAGAACACTACAATAGAACAATAAGGCACCAGGTTGTTATTTTTTATCTATCACACATGCTATTGTGTAGTTGTAGTGTATGTTCCGTATTGCAAGTAAAAGATACCCCAACTACTCGTATGCATAGCTGTTATGGTCATTACCTATATTTCGTTAATACTTTTTCTCCGTTATACAATTATCTTTAGCTATGAAAGTTGTAATTTTACATTTACTAATTTACATTATGATCATTTCGTTATTTGCTTGTTGGAAAAGTTGTAATTTTGCATTTCTTTTGTGTCAGGTATAAGAGACTTAAGACCAGTCATATATATTCAAAGTGTGTTCCGCAGAGCCCTGGGGCTCAGCTAGACCTCCGCGAGAGCTCCACCAAAATACTATCAACCTAAAGAATGAAACACCGATTTAAACGTCTGGTAAAAATAAAAAAAAAACAACTTCATACCTCCCATTAAATGTAATGAATGTATTTTTGTATGAGTTTGTTTATCTGTTTAAGCGAAAATTTAATATTCTTACATTTTGTTACTTACATTAAAATTATTTAATATTACGTTTCTTATTGTTACAGAATTATCTGTGTTATGAAGTTGACTGACGGTCGTTTTCGTTTTAACTATAGAACAGTTCTCACAACAAAAAATTAAGGTACGTTTTTAAAAAATGTTAATAAAAAAATAGGATAAAGCTAGAAACTTAGAAGATATATAATTTTTAAATGACTATTCTATCATTGACAACAAATTAAAAGTGTAAATTAATACTAGATCCTATAGCTGTAAAAAAATAATAATAAACATTGTCACATTTGGTTTCGAATTTTAAAATTTTCGGTAACATATAAAATACGTTGTTGTCTTTTTACATATACGCTGTATTTACTACTTGATATTAATAATTATTAACTGAGGGTGGATAGCCGCAATAAGCTATCGCAAATTCGTTACAGTTCTTGAGCTTAATAGAGAATGATAAGTCACCATGGTTCACTTATTTCCCACGTTTTACTAACAATTTTCTCATATCGCACCTGTCTTTTTAAATTACTCAACTTAAAATTGCGTGACTTATGAATAGGTATTTTTTAAATTCGAATTTATTAACTTAAGCTAAGGTAATTGCGCTGTTGAATTTATAATAGTAGTCACTAGAATAATTCTCGAATTATCTTTGTAACAATCAAAAATTTACATCTGCTATATCTCTAAACACGGCACTAACTTTACATCGTATTTTTGTAAAAATAACGATATTGATCTGATTTCTCAAGTATCTATGATCTGCATTTTTTTTGTCCTTTTGGAAAAACATATTATAAGTTAAATAAGGTTACTGTTCTCAAATTACGCGAAAAGAAGAACGCGTCTTTAAAAGCTCATTAAATTAAGAAATAACGTTTTTACTAGTGCCATTGATAAAAAATGTGTAAGTATTACAAACCTAAAATACGTACCACGGTTTAATATTAAAATTTTATATCAAAACTAAATAGCGTTATCTTCTGAATGACAGATGCCTCTATTTTTGCGAATTCTTGTTTGAATATGTACTTCTTTTGGCGTTTTATGAAAAAATGATGAAAGTGAATTTTTAATTTGCGTGCACATTGCAAAACCAAAATCTAATAGAATGAAGTTGCCAACGTAACATCAAAATTAACAGGGTTAAGTTACAGACTACGTCACATCAAAATTAACTGCAGGATGAAGTTGCTCGCTAAACCATACGACTTAAACGTCGATCGAAAATGTAAATTAGTGAATATGACTGATTTAAGTGATGTTATTTCAATACGAATAAAAAGTGTGCATGCAAATTAAAATTTTTGTAGTTTTTAATCATGTTAAAGACGTATAAGTTCTAACGCACTAAGTTTTTTAACAAACTGCGGCTTTTTCTAAAAAATACTTCTTTACATTCCGGAGTCATCAAGCAGTTAGATAAAAAATAGTGATTTTTTATTTAAATTAGTGGTAGTGGGTATGTCCCCTTATGAAGTCGAAATGCCAAAAGCAATTATCCATGCTGTGCCGCGAAATAAGATATATTTTTCAAAATCGTAGATTATAGACGATTGACAACAAAGTTCATGCGCGTCTAATTACATCAAATTAAATTAGGTGACATCATAAAACATCAATGAGCGGTGGTGGTATTTGAACCCACGAAAGTTTGATCCAAAGGCTAGTACGATAACCGTTACACAGAGCTGTCCTCGAAATAAGATAGGCAGCCTATATGTTTAGTTATAAAGCAAAGGGGGCTAAATATTGTAACAATATTAAAAGGAAGTCTATAATTTTCTCTATCGCTTATCAGAGAGCAATCCAAGGGGTCCAACAAATGTCTGGGTCACCTCATAGCGTTTGACAAGTCTGCAATCTGCATATCCACCTCTATATATAATATATGTGCTCATTTTAAACTGTCTCCGTTACATATCCCTGCCCCCCTTTTCGATTAATTTATTTAAATCATTTTTAAAAGAATAATTATCAAACATTCTCAGTAGGTGAACATATTTAATGAAAGTTCCCGTGCAGATTTAAATGTTTCCTTCCTTTTTCTGAAGCTTATTAAATTTTTTCTTTCATTAAGAGCACATTCACTCGCGTTTAAAAATAAATTAATGCTATTCGCATTAGATTTAATTAAAATACTAGAAACTGTTCGTTAATTTGATTAGTTTTAACCACTAGTAGTCCAAACTTTGACAGTACATAGGTCTACTGAACAGCACTACTAAAATTGTATTATTGATTGTAACAGATAATATGATGAAAAACATCAAATCGGTGGCAGACTGATGCAGTTTTGATGTGAAGCATCAATTGGCGCGCTTGGGTGGGAGTTAAAATGCTTAAGATTACAAGACTCTCTGGTTAGTATTAAGTATAGTTTTTGCCTTTTTATACAACTATTTCGTATTCCACTTGATAATTTTGATTAATATATAATTAATTTATTTTATTTAAAAGTATTTTTTTCATTAATATGTGTTAGAGTGTCGACATTCTTTATGTCTTTATTACTTTCATAAGTCACTACGAAATAATATAACAATTATATATTATAGATAATATTTATAAAATTAAGTATAATTATATCTTAAATGATTATAATATTCAATTATATTTCATTTTATAAATATAATATATTATATATACTTATTATATGTCGTTAAATTTTGATATTTAATAACAAATGAAAAAATGACGTAATATTACAGTGTTTGAAAGTTTTGTGTGAATTTATTTTTATCTTTGTTCACGAGAATTAATCATACGGAAATTTATAGGTCCGACTGATAATATGGTAGCCATACAGTCTGGTAGCACAAACAAAGCGTCAAAATCTTTCTGATTCATATTTGTGGTTCCGAAACATCGCTGCCTGTTTGTCATATCGAAATATTTAATAGTGATCAAGATTTGTACAAATAAAAAAAAATTGGATTGAATGTGAAGATCTTGCGTTTCAGATAAACTTTTTTTTAGTGAAACTTTTTTATATATCAGAGAATGGATAGGCTCATATCATCGCGATTCTTCTACAAATGACTGAGGAGTAACCAAAAAGCCAACATTAACGCAAATTCCAGTTTTCAAAAGAGATAAAAATACAATTAAGCGATTATATATTTTTTGTGAAAACATTTTTAAAATGTAGATAATATGTAGGATTATGTGAGAGTTCAGTACAATGAGAATTTTAACGATTTTTGGAAAAAGGTGATCTATAAAAAGTGAAACATATCTACCGTGAGAATAAGTAAAGATTTCAACTTTCAACCTTGAAAAATCGGAAGGAACTAGAAATCTTTTATATGACCTAAGTTTAACGACTTTTGTGGGAAAGGACTCAAAAGGTAACAAATCTGTTCCACGATATAAATTCTATATTTAAGTATTATATTGATATATAAATGTGCGGCAATTAAATTGTGATTCTAGAAGTACCCTTTGTATAAAGCAAAACGCCCCTTTCGTCAACTTCTTATAGTTTTATTTGTTGTTTTGTGACATATATACGATAGAGACAGAAAATAGAGTTAAAATACAATACAATATATTTGTCTTTTGCTTTCTTCAATCCAAGACTGTGATGTGAAGAATGCGAAAGCTAAAGGGATTTTTGCCGTACAGTAATTGAAAAAAAAATCTTTTCAGGTGTGCACTTGTATTGTAAGACACTGGTACAGTTGCATCAAGGTAAAATAAACAAGTCTTATAGACGTTCTACGGGTTTCTTTAGTGCAGTTTATCAAAAAAACCGTTGACGAAAATCTTCAGTGGCGCAACGTACAGCCAGGTCAGCGTTGCCAGACGTCCCGATTTTGGCGGGACGTCCCGATTTTTAAATTAAAATTAAATGTCCCGCGCGGGACAGGCTCAGTCCCGCTTTTCGGGGGTAACTCGACCGTGCGTAAATAATTATTATCTTATTGTAAGTTGCAATTTGTAACACTCACTTCTCAGACTATTGTTTGAAACGCCATATTTTTCTAATGAATAAAACTTTTTTGATTTTGATTTCTGTTTTTTTTATTTTTTTTATTCAGAAGACGAATAAGACTCAACTATTTAACGATAGGGTAAATCTGATTTAAAATATCATATTTTTATAAAAATGCATTCTCTATGGCTATTTCTGCTATTTATTGTCACGTAAACGTAATTTGGAGTCAAATAAAAAGATAAATATTTAAAAACTTTTGATTATATACGTCTTTTTGCTATGTCCCGCTTTCGGCGAAAGAATCCTGCTTTTTTCACTCAAAAAGTTCCAAAATCCCGACTTGGCAAAAAAAAAATATCTGGCGACCCTGAGCCAGGTACACAGAGATATATTTAACACTGGTATACTGCAAAGTTGCGTAAAATAATATAAACGTAGTCGTACTACCATTTCCATAGCAAAGCATTATCTAACCACATGAGAATTGAACGCAGACTATACGACATTGAACTAACGAAAATTACGAGTGTAGTACGAGGTTGACTCTAATTGAAAGAAGTTAATTAGAGTGGTTGTGATCCTTCATGATTGTTGGATAAGTTTGGATAAAATTCGTGGCACAGAATCAATAAAACAACAATACTGAAGTTAAAATTGCATTTTCACTAACGTTTCGGTACGCTTGAACTCTGAAGATGGTGCAAAGCGCACCGAAACGTTAGTGAAAATGCAATTTTAACTTCAGTATTGCTGTTTTATTGATCCTGTGCCACGGATTTTATCCAAACTTATCCAACTACGAGTGTAGTGTCACTTTCTCGTCAAAAGTACTTTCATTTACGAAGAGGATTCATAAACTACTATTTCTTAAATAAGTAATTAAACATTTTAGCCCGGTACTTGTTTTCTTAAATGCGTAATAATTTCTTTTTTATTAATTGAAACATTTTCAGAAACCAATTTCTGTAGACACTGAAGTAGGTGGATTAATTTTATTGTTTAAAAAATACTACTCAGTTGTAAGAATCTTAGCAAATTAAATAACCAATTACATATTAAACACAATTCCATAGAAAAACCGCCAGTTATATTTACGTTTCCTCGGATTATAGGCGCTAATAGGCTAATCGGTATATGTATCAACATCACGTGAAGTTGTAAGTATATTAGAGGACATGTATATTACTTGTTAGTAACAATTGCATTTTCATATTGCCACTCACGTTTTAAGTTGGCTATATGTGTTGTGACATTAGAAGACTACATGTTTCCGTCCTGTACTTTGGGACCAAACGACAGACTTAAGTTTTATCGGTTGGCACAAAATAGTTTTCTTCATTTATTAAAAAGTACATTTATAACTATTATCTATACATTTAAAATAATATTATTGTAATCGCGTGCGGTAACGCGGATAGCGGCTAGTATTAAATATTATGATACTTGCTATTCATTTGCATGGTTACATAATATGATTTCTCAAGTAAAATTTACCAAGATATGCTTGTCAACTACGAAACTAATTTCTTTTTGGCAGATCTTCAGAACAAAAGAACAGTTTTTTTTTATTTTCAAAATAATTCTGAAACTATCAGGCTTCGAAAAAAATTACACAACTTCATTAGAAAAGTACATAGAATAATAAAATGATAAGAAAAAAATACCATTAAAACAGAAAAAAACAATGTAAAAAAACATCAAGGCTTTTCATATTTACATGTCAAACATGTTACCAAAAGTTGATTTCGTACCACTCACAAACTAACAGATATGAAAAGGAAAATGACGACCCGATCTGTTATAGCACGCAATTTTGTTTGCTAGTGAGCACGATACAGATAAAAACGACTGAACGGATCGAAACCAAATTTTGGAAAAATGTTTAACATGTAAATATGAAGAGTTCTATTGTTTTTCATCAAGATCGGTGCATGCGCAGAAGAGATATGCGCTATGACGTTTTTTTCCGATATAAGGGTGTACTTTACAGTTTACACAATAATATCTATTGCAATATAGCTGCAATCTCGTTTGCTTAGACACAGCTTGTACGTTTTGTGACATTCAGTATAATAAGTAGAACAGTTGTTGAAACACAATCATAATGTAGTGCATGTATAGTTGTAGTCTAGTGTAGTTACGTACAGCAATCTTGACAATTACTTTGTCGATATTGTCATTGTACGGAGACTGAATACTTATGAGAAGACGCGCTTCTGTTTTGCATGAAGGAGGCTTCGACGGCTTCCACTTATAAACACAGTAAGCTTAAGTTTAGATACTCGTCGCTAAAGAATCGCCTGCAGTAAACAAAAAAAATATATTTCTTAGCATTTTATATTTTTCGAAAATATTCGTCTGTTTAATATTTACTCTAGTTTTTACAAGGGGGGTTTAGTTCCCGGGATTGCTGTGTACATTTTTTGTTGGAAACTCGTTGGAAACTTGGGAATGGGAAATTTAACTTTTCGAGGTGAAACTTCTTTGCAGAAAATTTGAAACAAATAACGTATATGTTTGAAATTTTCAGGAACAGTAAAGGGGAAATGATATAACGACGGGGAGATATAAGAGAAACCTTGATAACGCAGATTGGATAACGCAGCAATCAAACGAGCTAATAACTCTTAAAGAAGTTTCACTTTCCCGTGACCTTATGCGAGTGAGACTCACATGTTTTTTTAATTCTTTTTAATAATTTATCATCATTAGTAATATTGCGAAACGAAAAGGTTTTTTTAAAGCCATAGATAAACGTGCCACGAATCTTTGACGCTATAATATCCGAATTTATAAATTTTTAGATTATAGATAGTTAATTAAAATCGAACAACCTTGCACACGTTTGGATTCTTTCAGCGCCTCTTCGGAATTTAGTTTTAAAATTCATTTTTATTTAAATACATGATATAGGTACCTTTTTAATTAGTACAACTTAAGTAAAAAATAAAATTAATTATATACTATAAATGTTTTTTTTAAACCCCCCATTGGCTTCAAGGATTACTATAAATGTTGTACGTGATCTTTCCATTTATGTCAAAAAAAATAATAATCAAAAAGCCAATTCTTCCATCATTCTTAATTGCTTAAGAAGATGCTGATTTTCTTTCGATGTTTTTTTTAGTAGATAAATTACATTTTTCTTTCATTATTTTATTTGTATTTATTTTTACTATTGCTTAATGTGGATTTTAACAGAAGCTTATTTATCTCGTATAAAAAGTTCTGTACAATTTCATTACGATGAATCATCTCCATAGATAATATACGTGTTGCAAAATAATAAAACGAAGTATGTTGGATATCAGATGTGATTAGATTTAAACTTTAGTTTGATTGTCAATTGTAAAGATGGGCATATGAAAATCGTCACATAGATGGCAGCAGGTATATAATTACCGTTGTTATTATTGGTTTTCATAAAGATGACAATATTTTTTTCTCATAGACAGTAGACTGCAACTACTTCTTTTTCAATCCTGAATCCTTTGGAAATACAAAACCTTTATTTTAAATAAACTTATTCTGTGCATACTTATACGAACTGCTCACCAACCGAGGTGGTTATATCGCTGGTGCCCTTAGTGACCAAGTTTGGCAAAGCCCATTTCTATATTGATAATATGAGTATACCAAAATTTATTAAAATGGATTAATCCATTCTTAATTATTGCAAGTTCGAATCCCAGAGTACGACAAGTTTGACTGACCGCTGTATATATTTTGAAGCTTACTTTGTAATAATAATTCGGCATCCAGCCGCCGCGTCGCCAATGTCACGTCTGTCAAGTAAAGTGTAAAGCGCGGTTGTCTTAAATGGTTAGGGAATTGTCATCCGGTCTCTCCGCATATACGTACACTGTGTCCAGGACTTTTCGATGTTACGTTGCAACGACTAATTCATTATAATATGTGCTGAATATGTTGATCATTAAAGAATAGCGAATTTTTCATGTCTAAATATTCAATTTTAATGTTCAGTTGATTAGATTAGATTAGATAAGACAAGAGGGCGAGAGGATTTTATTCCTCGTCAACACCGCGACCTTGATAGATCTATTGTGTAGCCCTGACTCCTTTTATGTCCAGTTGATAGATGGATTGTAGTAAATTATAGACGCTCGACTGGATCGAATCGAATTGTACCTCACTTTTTTTTGAAGTCGACTGAATAAATAAAAATACATAAAAACCGATTTAAGTCTGTTTTATGTGGGAAGGTATGCTCTATTAAATAGAATAAAAATCATTCAAATCGGTTCAGAAGTAGTGCAGATATCGCGGAACATAAAAAATATTGAGGTCACATTCAGAGCCTCTTTTTTAATTAAAGTCAGTTGAAAACACAGATAACTAATACATATAGGTAAACTATTGCTTTTTTAGTAACATAAAATGTGTTATTCCTAGACATCCTGTTTGTGTAATGGCTAATCAGTTTGTTTAGCACACTACTTGCTTGTATCAAGTTCCTATTTGTATACAATACAATACAATACAACAATACAAACAATAATACAACAATAGATATAAATGATAGACGGTGTAAGAAAAGGGTCGACGATATTTTACTTAAGGCTGTCGGAACGCTCTGAATTTAAAGCCAAAAATAGAGCTTCGGCTGTCAACTGATTGTAGACTTATTCGTCAACATTCTGCAAAAATTCTTTCTCTATAAGGAAGATGAAGGACAAATCTAGGTCTCTAATGGACTACTTTTGTAATTTATGTACGGTTTACTAGAAAAAAGTTGGCACTAATTGTGCTAAAAAAATACACGTTTTCAATGTCACACTATGACCTTATTCGTACTTATTTCACAAAACTGTTCTATCACAAACCTAAAGTGACTCTTCCTTTTTCGGAAAAGTTTTATAAATCTTCAAAATATTTCCAAAAATTAGAGTAATCAATTGACAGCGGCACCCTTGCAATAAGATTTTTTAGCCTCGTAGTTGGCACCAGCCAAAAATTGAAACGTGCGGATGATTTGAGCGAGACAGAGCTAAAGAAGGTCACATCCACAATATGTCTTTTGCGTACCTCGCCCCTTACCGCTGGGTCTCAGCACAAACAAAATTCAGAGCGTTCCGACAGCCTTAAATAATTCAATAAGGAAACAGGTTGCAAAGTGAGACACGTATATAATTAAATCATTATTAGTATATTACAAATATAGTAAACATACATTTTATTTGAGATTTGCATATATCAGTGTAGACTTCTGAATATGACTCCTTATTCACACGAATAGCCCTATCTTACGAACATTGAATTTGTGTATGCATACAAAATGCATGAAAATCAGTTCCGAAATGTCTTAATTTTTACATAAAACCTTATTCAATCTTTGATAATAATTATTAGAAAACTTTTTTTCTACGCATTTGATCTTGAAACGTGATCTTTTTCTATATAATAATTTGTTTTTGTGTACAATCTAATGTTCTACTTGACAGCAAGGTTATTAGATACACATGTTAACTCGTTAATGAATGACGTCAGCGGGGAGACCGTTCAATATTTTTATCAACCACGCAATATCAATTGACAGCCCACTTGATGACGTCATCGTCCCACTAATATCCAACGGAACGAATTCACCTCTGTATTTAATAACTTTGCCTTTTTACTTTAGTATTATGCACGCGTAATATAAAATAATTCTTGTTTCTTTGAAAGATAATTGTTTAATGAATTAAAATAAAAATACAGTTTACAAATCATTCTCTTAACTATTATAAAACTTTGTCGAGGAGAAATATTGCATAACTTTCTAAAACAACTCAAAACCTAAAGCCAATGTAATATGCCTGACATAGAGTTTCACAACGACATTAGACTGCTTTGTATGCATAAAAACTGTAATTATACCATCACAATCTAATGCCTTTGTCAAATAACATTTTTTGACAATGCTTTCTGCAACACAGCATGAGTGTGTTTATGACAGATGTATTATTATTAGAGATCACCTGATCGCATCTAAGGCACACAAATCTGTAAGTAGGATGTTCTTATAATGAGGAAGTCTAGTTTTGTTCTACGGAGGGTCCATCGTCGTTGGACTGTGAGAATAAGATTTCATATTATGCGCTGCTGCATCTTCACATCAGTACCGATAGGGTAAAGGCGCTAATTCTCGACCACACACCTGTTGTCGCCCACTTTAATATCCGTAGTAGTTGATCAAGGTCACTATAAATACACAGGTTATACCTTGTTTATGAATGACATCAGCTGGGAGACCATTATTTTTATTAACCACGCAATATCAATTGACAGTCCATTTGATGACGTCATCCCCCCACTGCTATCCAACGGAACGAGGTCAACTCTGATATCGACTAACCCTAGCAGTCATCAAGGTCATTAGATACACAGGTTACCTCGTTAATGAATGTCATCAGCTGGGAGATCGTTCTTACTTTTATCAACCTGCATGCAATATCAATTGACAGTCCTCTAGATGATGTCATACCCCCACTACTATCCAACGGAACGAGACCACCTTTGTGTCTAACTGCCTTAGTAGTGATCAACATATTTGATATATTGCGTAAAAAGTGTGAAATGTCTTTTTTAAAACATCGTGCGAGTTTCAGTCAGTAACTATACTTTTTTTGGAACGGTAGGGTAAAATTGATTCATGAGTTTGAAAGTGTCGCAATGTACGTATACCATATACTTTGAAAATCGGTCGTATAACGTTGTATAGTGAGTGAGAGGTAACGGTCGTAGGTGCGATCCTGTCGATCGATGCTATTATTATTATTTTTTTTGTTGTTTTTTACACTTATACCATTTTTACTTCTGTAGTGTGTAATGTAAAATACACAGTCTCTTTTTTTAATTATGTCGGCGTATCATCAACCGAATTATTTATGTTTATATTTCATAAAACATAAATTTTGGTGTAAACATGAAATATTTAAAGACAAACAAAAGCAGAACAATACTTTAGACGCGCTAAAGCCGCTTCGACTATAATAAAACATATAAAAAAGTTGAAATAATTAATTCAGTGACGCCACTATCTTTTCATAATGTGTATGCAGTCAGTCATAACATAAAAACGTTTCCGGCTTCATTTAAAACCTACAAATAATAAGCATGAGAAGTCATTGCTAAATTTACTTAAACCTAAATAAAAAAAACGACACCTAATTACAATAGAACTGACACTATTTGAATATATACACCGGAAACATTGCAATAATTGACTAGCGGAGAAAAACACGTATTCAGCTGTTTCGTGAAATAAGCGAGCATCGTAAAGCGTTGACAATCGACAATATGAAAACAAATGGTCATCACTTGTAGAAGTGTGAGTGCGAGAGAGATGCACAGATGTGTTATATTAAGCATCATGTTAATATTAAAATTAACAAGCGAGTAATGTAATTAGATATTGCTGTCTATGATCCTAAGCGCACTAAGAATATGGCTTAGCCAGATATCATCGGACTATGTATGACATATGTTTTTCTATAATAATATTGTGTTGAGGTATATCTGCGACAACAAGGCAAAACGTCTAATAATTACATAATTATTCTAATTGTTAGTGTTAGACAGGTTGCGGGTCCAGGTTTTTCAAAAAAAAGGGCCACATTTTATCAAATTCATAAAAAAAAATCACACAAAAATGGTAGAATTTCACCTATAAAATTGTCAGGATTTATCCAAAATATGGCCAAAATTCACCCAAAAAATTGTCAACAGTCAACCATAATAACTTCTGCATTTTATTTTGTAATAATACTATAAATTTATACATAAAACTTGAGGTAAAACATAATTATGTTGTGCAAATAAATAGATTTTGGTTTTTATGGTTTTTGACAAATAATAGTAGACCCTATAATGAATTATGTCAAAACGAGCGACCAGTGAGTTTTAACAATAACACACGTCATAATAGCATTACAATCGAGATACATACCTACTACATTTTTTACACGTAAATAACTGATTCTCATGTCATTGATATACCTGCCAGTTCCAGTGTTCGGCCATTTTAGAATCTATATAGATTATTGACGAAAATCAAGCCTACTGTACTGTCTTTATTGCTCATATGGTTTTAAATGGCAACTGACAGGGGAATTACTAGTGGATTGATAAAATCGCATTTCTTATGTTTTACCGAAAATGTAACCTATGCAGTTTTGCCGTGTGCCCATAGATAAGGACGTAATGACGCACCGTTTACCATGTCGCAGAATCATTTTATTTTGGGACAGTAAATAATTTTCTCTCTCCCACGTTGCATTTTTGATGCGTTTTTTTAACATTTGTTTTAATTATATTTATATTATTCAAAGCTGTAAAATTAGTGCGACGCTATCCGAGAAACGGTGATATGTATGTTGTTTACACTACACACTAGAGAAGTGATGAATACTCGAAATTGAAATTTTACATCATCTATAATATGGTTTGCTATGGTTACAGCTTACACTGCTTGAAATTACACTTCAATAAAATTGATCCAAACAAGATTATTGGTATAAACTTGACTTATAGTGAATAATTTCCGTTATGAAAAGTCGACTGAGGGAAGTACGACTATCGACTTAATAATGCTGGGTTGCAGAACCGCATTGCCTGAAAATCAAAGTTCAGATGATCTTAGAATTTTGCTCAAAAAATAATTAATTGATTCAAACGATATGTTTTTTAAACTGTGTTTAAAACATCTATTTAACATAATTTTTTGGTTTAATTTCAACTTCAAAATAACATTTTTCTACGTATTTTGATGAAAATTTAGCTTAAGAAGCGATCTTTTCACATGTAGATTTGTAATTTTTTTGAGTTTGATAACAACATCATATCGTATATATTAATACGCTAAGGTTAAGATGTTTGCCTCCCTTTTTCGAAAAAACCACACAATTGCTCCACATAAATTTTATATCATTTTAAAGATAATTGCTTGCTCTACCGACATCAACAACTTAAAAATATTTTATTGCTTTTGTTTTTGCAAAATAATTAATTATAACAATTATACATTTATTCAGTATATGCAGCAATGCTGCCATCTGACGGTTCTAACTTTGAAACAACGTCAACCTGATTGACGGTCGGTAAATTTTTTTTGTTTAATTTGCAATCAAAATTCATGTATAAATACTTTTCGTATGGCGGCGCTTCTGCTCAACGTTTTCGATACTTGCGCCTCTATATGACAGTTTTAGAAAATTATTTTCTTGAACCGTTACTGCAGAGCTTCGTAATGTAATACAACAAAAAGAAGACAGTTATAAAGAGTGTGAGAAATTAGAAACGAATTTTAGCGCGAATTATTCGCACAGGTACCGCTAGTTAGAATATAATATGTGATTGTATGATTACAATCTAAAGTCGTCGTCAAATCATATTTTCTGATAGCACGTTCTGCAACCCAGCAGTGTCGATCAAAAAAACGCAGCGTGTATAACTAACGAGACAGTTGAGTCGCGATGGTGTTAAAAAGACCGCGGATACATTTATTGGTTAATTAATGTGAGAACAATAGACGGTGTGTCATCCTCATTTGTTTATGTTTACTTCTATTTAAATGTCTACGTACAGCTGACTTGAAAAATATTGTTCTCTTGTGCTCCTAATTCAATTGTTTTTCCTTTGGTCATTTGTTTCCAAGAAAACTTTAAGTGGCCCAAATTAAGACTTACTGAGAAAATTTAAGAAAACGTTTTGCCTGATAATTTGTGGCGCCAAGAAATAATTAATGATGCAAATTATTAATAATTACCGATTTTTTTTTGTGTCGAACTTAGTGTTGTTATCGAAATAAGAATTTTGTCTTTCGAGACGAAATCAAGATCACAATATTATGTGTTAAATTTTAGGAGTTTTGTCCAGTAGACTTTTGTGCGCTCAGAGCTTGAGCTATATATGTATTATCTACCTAATATATTATGTAGCAGCCTGAAATAGATTGAACCGATAAAACATACCTAATATTTTATTATTTCATTTACAGAAAAAAGAAACATTTTTATAATAATCAACTTTATGACTTATATTATACGTATAGAGAGAGAGAATAAATCATCTACTTCTATCTATGTATATAAGTAATAATTTTCAATATTATAGAATATAGCTGATATTGTTGTATTCTTATTTATAATATTTCAATATACTAGCGGTACCTGTGCGAATAATTCGCACTAAAATTCGTTTCTAATTTCTTCTTTGTGTTGTATTACATTACGAAGCTCAGTGACGGTTCAAGAAAATATATTTTCTAAAATATATAGAGGTGCAAGTATCGAAAAAGTTGAGCTGAAGCGCCGCCATACGAAAAGTATTTATACGTGAATTTTGATTAAAAATCAAACAAAAAAAATTTGCCGACCGTCAATCATGTTGACGTTGTTTCAAAGTTAGAACCGTCAGATGGCAGCATTGCTGCATATACTGAATAAATGTATAATCATTATAATTAATTATTTTGCAAAAACAAAATCAATAATAGATTTTTTAATTGTTGATATACATAGAGCAATTATCTATAAAATGATACAAAATTTATGTGGAGTAATTGTGAGGTTTTTTCGAAAAAGGGAGGCAAACATTTTAACCTTAGCGTATTAATATATATGATTGTTTATTTTAACACGACTGCGAAAAAGGAGGCTTATGATTTTAATTACGAATCGAGTTAGCAGTATAGCGATGGCGTTAGACTAGTATTTAGAGGATATTGAGGTCGAATTCTATTTAAAGATTAATAATAATATTAGTTTGCCATTTAAATAACTTGCAAACAACTACTATATAACTGATAAAAAAATGTCTGCCAATTGGGCGACAGAACCATTTCAACTTCAAAAATATTATCATTTGATGTACATATTATAATAAAGAAAATAAAATTTCTGTTAACGCGTACGGTGACGCGGGTAACGACTAGTAATAGATATGTATTATGAAATTTGCGATTCGTTTGCATGGTTAAATAATATGGTTTCACATGTAAAAATCAACCAAAGCATGCTTGTCAGCTACATAAGTAATTTCTTTTTGACAGTTCTTAAGAGTAAAAGAATATTCGATTTTTTTTTTTGAAAATATTTCCGAAACTATGAAGCTTAGAAAAAAATATTTATTTTCATAATGGGTATTTATTTTTGATTTCAGTTAAGAAAGTCAATAATCAGTGGACATGTATTTTGGTGCTACGACAAGACAAAAGCAATTACCAGCAGGTAATTATTATAGGTAAGCATTTATTGATGTCGTTCAACTGATAACTGCTTTTTTTCCTCACGACGACTAATTCATGTACTTAGTAGTCGAACACGGAAAGATTGGATATACAGATATAGATGTAGAAAGTATAAAACTGTATTAAAATAATTATTAAATTGATTAGGGGGTTTGATACGGTTCCACGGAAGCCTTACAACGCTATGTATAATAACTATTTAATAATCACAGCCATATATATATTATAATGTCCAACTTGCTTTTCTGCTTACTTCTCACCCCCGCTTTATTGTAGCTTAATATTATACATATTATTGCGAGAAGAAGGAGGTGTTTGGATTCGTTTTGGTCGGCAGACGATTCTGTGCTCATCGAGTAGATGACTAAAAAGGAAATAATAAAATATTTTTAAAAAACCTTTTAAAAACAAGATTTTACTATAATGTATTAAAAAGAAGAAAATAGTAAACAAACATATAAAATCATTTTTTATCATTATTGACCTGACCTAAAAGCTCGTCGCTAGATAATATTATGTTCATAAAAAATTTATAATTTAAACCTCTCGCGAAAAGCTTTTAGTTCAGGTCAACAATAATAAAAAGTGATTTTATTTGTTTGTATATTATTGCCTTTTTTTTAATACATTTTAATGACATTTTTTTATGTTTTATGGTTACAACCCACTAGTGGGGAATGGTAGTGATTTAGGTCAAAATTTGAGGTTGTCTGTGAACACGATACACGTCAAACGGACGAGCGAATTGAAATCAAATTTTGGAAGGATATTTAATATGCAAATACAAAGAGCCCTATTGTTTCTGAGGAAAATCGACACATGCGCAGAAGAGATATATTATGCTATAATGTTGTTTTTTGTGTCATGATGGTATACTGTTTATAACGGTTTATTATTCTAATTTTCTCAAGAAAGTTTTGTACATTTGTTTTCTGTCATAGTTTCTGAAATATTCTGAAAATAAAAAATCAGATGTTCTTTCGTTCTGAAGATCTGTCAAAAATAAATTACTTATGTAGCTGACAAGCATACTTTGATTAATTTTTACATGTAAAATTCTATTATGTAAGCATGAAAATGAATAGCTTTCATAATATTTATTACTAGTAGTTACCCGCGTTATCACACGCTTTAAAAGAAATTTTATTTTACTTATTATTTATATTGTTATATTTCAAATGTCAATATTTATAAAGTTGGAATGGTCCTGTCGCTCAATTGCCTGGAGTTTTTTATATTTTGTATCTATACTTAATTAAAAACTTGATGATTACATTCTGAAGGAAAAAAAAGAGAAAGAACTTTCGATTTGTATTTTTACAAGGAAAATACGCTCAAACTCGTCGGTGCTAGTTCTGAAACATCCCTGTATAGTACCGCCTCGGTTTTATATTTAAATGCCTAGATATATAAAAATTGCGTGGAAGCAATACGTATGTATACGTACCTAACATTAGAATAGATATCAAATATTAATGTAAAAGATTTAAAAGATATCCCGCAAAGTGACCATCGCATGATATGACTTTATTTTATCTACAACACAATGTCTGTATCTTTATTTGTCAACGTATATACAGGATCCACACAAACATTATTCATGAAACTTTATTTGAAATACAGTGGTACCTTGAGATACGAATGCCCTGACATACGAATTTTTTGAGTTACGACGAATAATATTCGAAAATTTCTACCTCGACATACGACGAAAAATTTGAGATACGAATTTTAATGCGCGATAATTTTATAGATGATCGCTAGATGGCAAAGCGTTCGCTCTGTTTGGTTGTTGACACCGTCGCCGCATCGTTCCTTGTTCACACGTAGCTGTGTTATTCGTTGTGTTGTGCCTGTTTTTCGTGCTATTTTAGGTGGGCCAGAGTTCAAAGCTAGTCGTGGCTGGTTTGACAATTTTAAAAAACGAACTGGAACTCATTCGGTAATTCGTCATGGAGAAGCATCTAGTGCAAATATTAAGGAGGCTGAAAATTTCATTAAGTTTTTTGAAAAACTCGTTAGTGAAGAAGGATACCTACCGCAACAAGTGTTTAATTGCGATGAGACGGGGTTATTTTGGAAAAAAATGCCTAGGCGCACTTATATTACCGCAGAAGAAACGAGGCTACCCGGCCACAAGGCTATGAAAGATAGGCTAACGCCTATTATTGGGATAGTTTCATATCGCTAGAACGCATTAATATACATTACATTGTTTTAAATGGGAAAAATTGCTTTGAGATACGATTGTTTTGACATACGACAATGATCCCGGAACGAATTAAATTCGTATCTCAAGGTACTACTGTATTTTTTATGATTCGAAAAGTACTCTAGGCTGTATTTTATTGCAAGGTTAATTAATTTAATTTTTTTTTACTTATGTACTTCTATAAAAAATACCTATAATCGTAACGTGCTGTCAAGGCATCAGATCGGCATTCCTTCTTCTCCCGATACATATAAGTCGTTAAAAAGCTAATATATCATTCGACTTCTGACTTTGCACGACGTGCAGTATACAAGTGTTCTTAGGCGAGACTCTTTTTTACTTCCACGAATGCCGAGATAAAATATATGGGATGGTTTTAAACTATATATCTCATGCTGTCCTGACAGGGGGCTGTTATTCCCGAGCAATGCCGGGTAAATACGGTTATATTCCATTTAAAAAGCTCGCGACAGCCTTATACAATAGGCAATCTACAAACCCGAGGGAAACCGAACCGGGCTGCTAGTTTAGTTATATACTCAAGTAATACCAATATAAATGTATCTATATATTTAAAAATTGATGTTGATATATTTGTTAGAGATTAATAGATTTCGACCGATTACCATGAAAGTTGGCACATATATGTATTTATTATATATTGTGTATTTTTTGTTGTAACTCGCCAAATATAGTGGAGAGGAAATATCCACTACTGATTGTCGCTGCTGTGTTTCATTACGATTACGTGCAGCGCCGCAGGTAGCGACTATTGTGTATATATTGAAAATTACGAACGAAATCAGAGAACTTTGGGGGAAGCGATCTGCCTCTGCTTCCTCTTTTGATAAAACAAATTCCATTCGCTTTGCGCGCTGGGTCAATTAAAATATAGAATATTGAAGAAAATCTAAATGATTGTCAAATAATTGTAGTCATTTTGTATCACTTGTAGAAAAGCAAATGTACACTTAGTGTCCTGCCTACATAAAAATGCTAATCTCTATCCAATCTTAATATGTCTGCCGGGACACTTAGATATGCATAATTTCAGTAGGCTGTGGACGAATATGGGCGCGCTATTTAAATATTTAATTGGTTCAGGAAAAGTTTACACGGTGTATTGTCACATAAGTCACGAAAGTTGGTTTGCGGCAAGTTAATGATAGCAGTGTGCGCTGATAACGATCTAGAAATATGTTATTTTGTTTAAACAGTGAAAGCTTTTAAAAAAGCACCGTTAACTTATAAAACATTAGTAGAAAAAATATAATACACATACGACTTCCACGATTATTTGTTTTTAATGATTTACGCGCGATCATTTATCTACTACAACTTTCTAAATTTGAAGGGATTACCGTGACCCCTTGTAATTCAGATATTAAAAAACATGTTTTATTTACGTTTTTTTGCTCAAAATCGAATTTGACTTCTGTTCTCTAAGACACTGAGAAATGTTTTAAGAATAACAAAAAATATCTCTGAATTAATAATATACTAGTAATATATTTTTAATAAAAATGTCAGGAAACTAGACAAAAAAACACTTATAAAAACGATTTTTGAGAATTATTAATTTATAGTTTCTGACGTCTTAATGCCTGACGAACTAAAAAAATATGATGAACACAATTCTAATTTCTTAAAAACAATTTCTAATGGATTTGAGAACAATTCGTGTTTGAGCATGACACAGTGGTTCATACTTATTATAAAAGTTATAAATCAAAGTACAATGTAAATTTTGGGATCCTAAGAATTGTGATAGTAAGATATAGTAAATTATGAACGCGCGATAATTGAGGTCACAGTTAAGTATTGTAGGTTATAGATGCTCGACAACTCGTCTAATTGAGGTTGTCAGGACAACTGATCAATGTAGGGACATGACAGACATTTTGTGCTACCTCCGTCGATTTTATGGAATTTTGGGGGTTTCTCAAGATTTACGGTGACAGAAAACAAAATCGCTAATTTCTGTGATCCAACCTGTTAAAATAAATGAAAACGCCGGTATCATTCTATTTACGTAATTCCGTGTAAAACACGGTCATACACTTTTTACGTTTATATTTGCATTATCGTCTCAAGTACGCGTATCTATAGGCGATTGTAAAGTACTTCTTTGAAAAAATGCGACTTTTGGTATAATACAAATTTTCTCAAATACATTTCAAATTCACTTATAGAAAAAGGCCCACGTTAAACAAAAATTTGTTTGTAGAGATTGTGAAACTAAAAAAGAGTGAAAAAATGACATCTTTTTGTGATTTTGAAAAAATTTAAATCGTCAAAATAATTTTTAATAAGCACAGTGAAAGCCAGAAAGCTTTTATAATATGACACTTAACTGATGCAAAATATGAACAAATTTCTGAAATCACTGGGTACACTGTGCGTCGTGCGAAGTCTGAAGTCGATTGACTGCTCATAACACAGACCGAAAGAAGAGGAAGAATGCTATACCATAATATAACACATAAACATAACACAGATCCCGCGAGACGGGAAGATGGGTTACATTCCAAACGTTCTTTTCCGTTACACAATTTTGTATACACATTTTTCGTTTCATCGAGATATCAATTTACCCTTCACATCTTCGAGGCAGCCGCGTATTTTTGCAGAACTACGTTTCCTTAGGAACGTGTAAAAAAAAATAAATTTTGCAATTTTCACTGAATTCACTCAATTCTACTGATTCATAACTAGACCTGTACAAAGTGAAGAAAAAGAAGTTTTGTAGCCAGACGTAGTGCATATGTGTCTAGAGGGGAGTTGGGGGGGAGGAGCAGACATGCAAGGTGCTGTACGGACTGGAGATGAAGGATGGCGGTCTGACGTTTGGTGTGTAGATGCAGATGAATGCACGCACTTTAATCCGACATTCACATCTTTTCTACCTTCTACTTCGACAGGGTTGACCAATTATTAACACTGATATAAATATAATTGCATCTCCGTCTATATTAACGTTTTCTCTCAGGTTTTCCCAGGCATTTTGTTTGATAACGCGCTTTCAAAATTGTCAGGTGTCTATAATCTGCAACCTATCGGTTTTCATTTCATATCGTCTCGTCTTGTCTCGTATAATCATGATGTATCGTTTTAATTTAATATGTCAGTTTTGGTACAAGAATTTATAGTTTAAATGTAGATTGAAAGAGTACAATTATTTAGCACATGAAGCTATCTGTTACCACATAGTACGGCGTTCAATCGCTAGAAAAATAATTTTAAAAAAATCTTAAAAACATGCCTATATTAACGCTCTAAAAAGTAGAATAGTAGTTTTTGCATCTAGTATCTAATGCATTATTTAATGACGAGTTATGACGTTGTGCTAATAATGAGCGATTTGGTAGTTTTAACAATCACACGTGTCATAAAACTATTACAATCGAGACGCATACTACAATCGTTGCACGTATCTCCTATAAAATAGCTGATTTTTACTTCATGATAAGTTTTTACTTCGTAATAAGTTGAGTCATATTGGAATTGGATTGTTTACGAAGACAAGGCCTACTTTGTTCTCTGTCGCTCATGTAGATTTAAATGGCAACTGACAGAGATATTACCATTGAATTAATTAGTTCGAATTACTTTTGTTGTACTTCACGCACTAGTGAAATACAGGCATGAAAAGCAGTTATTTTATAGGGAGGTGTGCAAAAATATATTTTTTTACGATCGTTTGGCCAGCCTTGTACCTGTATGGTAACGACGGACCCTATGTACAAGCATCAACCATCTCACAGCATACACGCAGTTTTCTTGCTTAACAAACGTACCATATTCACTAACCCTTTATTCTCGACTACAAATAACAAAACCATGATGTTATGATCTTTACTGTAAATTATTGTATAAACATTATTTTTTTCAAGTAGGTAAATTAATATTATAATTTGTTTACTCATAGAAAAAAATACATTTGCTGGTGGGTTCCGAATATTTAAATATTTCGGGGATCTAACATTTAAAACAGGTTTGTTCAAAATAATGAAAATCGAATTTGTAAAATGGCGTTTTAATGTTTAAAGGAACGTGTTCTACCTTGCGACCGCACCTTAGCTTGATGCTCTACAGCCGGTGGGAGAAAGTTATTCTTGAAATTGAAAATGTAATAGTATACTATATACGTACATTGCGACACATTCGCTTACATTCTCGATCTCAAGAACACATTTTTCCCTACCGTGCCAAAAGAGGTTTTATTACTTCAAAAAGTGTTGACGCTATTGCGTTTGTTATACTGAGTTATACAACCAAACACACCTAATAATGTCAAGTTGGTGTGAGAAATAATAGAATAAAAATAAAACTTAATAGCGATTTCTTACTTAAATAAATAACGAAGTGTATATTTTTTTCACAATGGTTTTTCCCTTGGTGATCCGAGGAGTTGACAATGATCTGTCAGTGGCCGCCGCGACGTTAGGGGACGTCGTCGTCGTCTGAGATGCCTACAGAATTCTGCTCTCTATGCATTCTGTTCTTTAACATATGGACGCTTCTATGGCGCATCTACAGGTGGACATAATTTATATGTACTTTTTTTTAATTAAACACTGCATTATAATCAGTAAATCGTCAAAATAAAAAAGTCACATTTTCAACAATATTATACGAACCTTGAGTGCCCTGCACCTACTTAGCCTTTTTGTTGCTTGTATGTAGATTGCAGACAAATGACGTCACACCTTGTTCGATAGGTGATCAATTTGTTTTTAACTATAACTTTCTTATTTATTGATACTTTTAAAAACAAAAAAAAAATACAACAAATTATTTTTCCCCGTTAAACTGTTTCAATAATAATTAGTCAAAAATGAAACAATACCGTATTATTAATATTTATTTTTTTCATGTTAATATCTACACACAAAAAAAATCAAGAAAAGCAAAAGTGCATTTTTTTGTCCACCTGTGAGATAATTCAAAGGGGACAAGCAAGCTTTTCTTTTATATATACATGGAAAACATGTGTACCCGTGGCTGTCTGAGCACACACACACACACACACACACACACACACACACACACACGTGAGATGGGGGAATGCTTCGTACAAGACTGCTGAAACACAGCCTTCTTTAATTTACACTTTACTCTGAGTTTTTTAAAAGTTAGAAAAGGAATAAGGGAGGAAAAAGAGAGGTAAATATAATCGTCTCCCCTAATATATTCCTTTCTCTTTCGCCATCTTGTGTTGATGAGAAATAGGGTAAAGGTACCGATTCTCGACCAATCTATCTGTAATCGATCAATTTTATATTTGTAATTGACAGATTAGTTATTACGCATCGTATTATGTAACCAAGAAAATATGTAATTATTATTTTAAATTATAGCGATAATGCACTCCGTCGCTGCGAACAGAAATTAGAAAATATTAATTTGTAAGTGGGTAATATATCTGTTGGTTGATGTGTAAGTATATACTCCTGCAAATTAATATTTTCTAACTTATGTTCACAACAACAAAGCATGTTATCGAGATAACAAATTAGAAAATATTACACATCTGCAGGTGAGTGTTACTTGATGTTTAGCTAACTTCGAAATTAATATTTTCTTTTTTTTCTCACAGATATAGTATCTCTACTAATTATAAACTACTCGATTATTTACGAATGGTCGGGAACAATTCATATTTTGAAAAGTTTGTAAGCTTTCAGATTAGAATCTAGGGATTTAGAATTTGTAACGGACGCCATATTATAAATAAACAACGAGATTCCGATAATCTCATCAAGGCGTTTCCATAGCTCCTCAATGACATGCACTAATTTCTCAGGTTCTCATCCGAGAATTAGTAAAAGTATCAATTGGATTTTTTATTTATTATTAAAAAATAACAAGTCAAAAATACTAATTACTGCTAGGCCTAAATAATCCTAGTTCTTGTAGGCCCATTAAAAAAACCGACAAACTCGCACATTCGTCTGTCGGAAACTTTCGTATGTTTAAAATGTAAAAAAAATGTGAACTCAGTGTAGCATTGATCTTTCTGGAAGTTATAGAAATACAGTATGGAATTAAAAATGTATACACCCTTTTATTTCGACAAGTAAAATGTAGAGACGATTCCTCACCCTTTCACTAATTTTTAATGTAGATCGTCCTTCGTCTGTGTAAAAAATGTTTGAAATAAAGCTTCGTTTGTCTCTGTTCATTTCTTTTCGTCTCCGTCTTCCTTCTCAATCCTTTCTTCTTCTTCCGATGCTTGGATATTTAAGTCCTTCACAACAACATCATCGTCAGACCTTTTATTTTAATCATACAAACATTTTAGGATGATTTTTGTTTTAAAAAAGTCTTTTGACTTCACTCTGTATGCTTGTAAGCTTTAAATGATATACCGGGTGTTAATAAGTTATCGCTACCGACTTGTTTGGTTTAACGATTCGAATATCAAGATACTTGCATTTTTGATGACTTTTTCAAGTAAAACTTCTTTATGAGAATTTTGTGAATTTATTTTACGAAAAGCACGTGACGCTTTTGCGCGGCCTACTAAGTTCTTTTATGCAGTATGCCTATCTATACAAAATAATACAGTTTTAAAAAGTCTTAGAGCGATTTTTGTTTTCATCATTTCGTGCCTATTTATTTTTCTGTATTTATCCAGTCTATACAGTATACTTATAAAAAATTGGATTGTTTACATGTTTTATTTCAAGCGCGCATAAAGGTAATATGCAAACTTTTTTTATTTCCAATTTGACCAAAACTCTAAAATTCAAGAAACATCGAACGGTTTTTTGAATTGATGTGCTATTTAAACAATATGTGACGTCATTACCCGCGCGGACGTCAAAGGTGCTTTGTTATAACAAATTTGTTTCTACTGTAAGGCATACATATTATATAAGAAACGTAACTTTTACCAAAGAACAGTAATTTTAATAAATAATTGCGCTTCAACAAATCGTCCAATGTTTCTCAAATTTTGGAGTTTTATTCATTAATATATGTTTTCGTTCTGTCCAAAAAAAAAACGTGAAATAAAAATTTCTGTTTTGTTATTTTCACTCAATGCTTCTAAATATAACGCGTTATGTTAGAAGCTCTTTTGTAGTTGGCCCGTTTTTATTGTTCATGCTGTAGCGAAGTTTTCTTTGGGGTAAATGTTTTAAATATCGTGTCATATTTCTTACATTTTGATGAACGTAAATCTTTTTGTATAAAGAAAACGCGAATTTTAATATAAAATTCGTATAAACCATTAAATTTTTTTGTTCAATTGTAAGATATACTCGTATTCAAAATATGTAGTCTTCGCTTTTCATAAAAACAAATATTCCTCATTTACTTGGTTTTTGTTTCTTAATTAGAGAACTTGTTTTTGTTTCTTAATTAAAGAAAATGTTTTATGTTTTTTTTTATTTTTTCTGAACACATTTTTAGTAGACAAAATGAATTTTTAAATTAATATAAAAAACTGGGAAAAAATGATAAGATTTAGAGATATTTTATACTCTTCTCTTATTCATCATGTCTGACATTTTACAGTTCGCACTTTACATCAGCAGACAAACATGAAAGTCGCATATTAATATATAAAATAGTCACGTCTGTGATTTCATTTTTTGCTTGTTTTTTGAATATTTTTTTGATATTTACACGAAAGATCGTGTACTTTGTGCCAGCATCATTTGAGCATGCCTGGATTGATTTTTATTAAACTCTTTACTGGTTTAGAGCAGTGCAATAATATAAAACATATTCGGATTGAATTGATATCTTTTAAAAGTGGAAAAAATAAAAATATGCTGAATCAAAATTTATGTCATACATACATATTTTTTTTTATTTTGCAATAATTGTTAATTTTATTAATAATTTTTTATTTTATTATTACATGAAACATTTTCTTGTTAAAAAAATCTATACGTGAATAAAAAATATACTCCTGTTGCATGCATGCAACACTAACGGATAAATTCAAATGACGTACGTGTATAGACTCAAAATTACTTATGTGTAAACTCAGAGCTTCGACGAGTGTTAATATATCGGATCGTGTTCAAAAAAAATAAATCAATCCACATAATATGTAGGTACTAGGTATGCGTTGATTGTGTAGTACGCTCCAAGGAGTATAGCGATGCGTGTATAAGCGGGCGTGACGTCACAAGGTGCGAGAGTTCCGGTGGTCCGTGTGGTGGCATACTAGCGGAGATGGGCTCAGTGATTTGTATCCACTACCGTTTCCTGTTCCTCTCCATCTTTATAATATATACGTGCTGTGATTATTTTAGCCCTCGTGCCCTTATTATCTAACCTATCATTATTCACAGCTACTCAATACCTATTATTGCCTTGATTATTACATACATACTTTTCCATGCTACTTCCTTACGTGACGTCATATCCGTGTACAGTATTGTGTTTGAAACCACAAAAATTGTTACTTATCAGGCAGATTTAAAAATGCACTGCAATTATTGTGGAACAGAAAAATGTGACAGTGGCTCTGTTTGATAAGATAACTTAGATAGGATATTTTAGTCTTTAAACGAAATGGGTTCGTGTCACGTTTTTTTAGGGTTGGAACCTACATTACAAACAGATAATAAAACATTTTTTTTGAGAAGTTTTCGGAAGCTTTTTCGACGAGAAAAAATTACCAAAGTGTGTATTTTTCAATGTAATTTTAAACATAGAGTAATCCCGCTATGGAAATACGTTATCGGTAAACAGCTGATTGACTGCCTCTAGTTGAATCACGTTCATTGGTTCTTTAAACTTGGAACCTGCGATAACTAATATATAAATCTCTTTCCATAGGTATACCTCTCTTTACATGCAAAAGTGGTGTGACGTCATCATGTGGCGCTTAAACACAGCCGTTTGAAATGAATACGTTTTTAAAATTCTTGTTTGCAATTTAAAGAATATAAGAACGAAATATTTGAAAGATGGGACGACCCTATTGTAATTCAGCAGTACAAATAATTGTATGTCGTACAAGAAACTGTAGCCCACAAAGTTTTTTTATTTTTTTATTATTCGTGGACTCAATGCTGCCAAACTGTTACTTCACGACCTTAAAAATTTATGTGATCACATAAAGAGTTGAGTTTTTCGTAGATAGGTATATGTTCTTTCTGCGCTTAACTCCAAAACAGCAGCTTCAAAACTGATTTCCAAAAATAAAAGAGGCTATTCGATTAGGCATGTTTATATGAGTAGATATATTTTTTAGTCATAACTTTTCGAGGGGTTAACCGATTTGAATAATTTTGACACCATTTGGTTCAGAATGTTAACGCATTACCAAAAAACAGTTTTTTATAATTTAGTTAATAATTAAATAAGGAAACACTTTGGTGTTCGTTCGTCTGTCACAGGCGATTTTTTTAAGTCCGGGTCTGTATTTCTGTGGTGCAAACCGGAAATGAAGTCAGGATTTTCGGTGTGTGAAGCTAGATGTGTTGACCGCACGCTTACTGACCGGTTACGTATTTCACGCGTTTTTTCTTGATTATTTTAATGGTTATTACCCTTACATGAATTATTTTGAAAAAAAAAATTATGTCGCACGCGAGTGGCACGCTGGTCTTTATTACAAAATAATTGTTTAAAAAATATTTTTTTTAATTTTTACGAGGGTAAATGCGCACCTCGATGTGCAATGAATAACGCAGCATTTTTTGCTATATCCGGTTTGAAATAGAGAATGTTTAATTTCATTCAATTATATTATCATTTGTTAAAGTCTAGTAAATACGTGTTATTTAAAATTCATTCACAAATTTAAAGATTTGGGTATTGCAAATATTTAAAGAAACTACTTATCTACCTATTTATAACGAACATGTTTTGAGGAAAAAATAATTAAAATTGATTCAGGAATGATTAATGCATCGAAATAATTACACCTTTGATTCACCCATAACTCTTACTATTGTGAAGGTTCATGTTTAGTGTTACGTAAGATGAAAATTAACTCTCGCATATGAAAAAACAGTTACAATTATGTTTTAAATACGAGACAGATTGACAGCTTGGATATATGTCATTTTTGAGTAGTTGATAACTCATTCCGCCGCGATAGTGGAAATATTCGTGTTTGAGACTCGGCGGCGACAGTGTTTAAAAATAATTTTGTCTAATACAGCATTGTAACAATGGGTGTTTCTTAACAGTTGTAACCAGCTATAGCTGTTCTAGTGTAATTAAAATTTTTGTTTCTGCAATTATTATTTCTCGATTACTAAAAAGCAGATCTATTTAGAGATTTATTAGACGTCTGGTACGATATAAAAGTGAAGTATATTTAGTAACTCAAGTGGAGTAATACGATATTCTTATAGAGCAGACACAAAGAAGCTATGATCTGCGTGAGATAACTTCTTAAAACACAAAACCTCCGACCACAAAGGAACCTGCTATACCTACCGGGAACTTGAAGACGTTTCCCTTCACAAGCTATTGAATTAATAACCCTATCGCCGTTAGAATTTGTAGCATTTAGATCTATATACGTCCCTACAATTAGCTGCCACCCCCCTGAAATTTACTTCATACAAATCTTTTTTAGTTTTATCATGCCTCCCTTGATGAAAATTTACGCCAAAACTGGGAATCTAACTCACAACGTACTGCTTTAGAGTTAAAAAGAATAGTCTGTTCTTTAATTCTTACATTTTTGTTTATTCAATTGATCTTAAAAAATGTCATATTAATATCATTCACTGACACTGTGTCATTGTACTAAGGAGGTGATCAGAGCAGCGTATCTCCCTCCTGTCTTCCTCTATGACCTCTCTCACTCACTCACTCACTCACTTTGTATTGGCAGGTCGAGGGTTCACATCCGCTCATGACGCGACCACAAAAACAATCCACGTACATACGAGGTCTAGCAAAAAAGTAACGAAACTGACAATTTTAGTGCTCAGCAGGCAACACCGTGGAAACGGAATCTTTGTTGGATGGTAACTTGAGTTTTAACATAGTATGAATTTCGACTAGATAATAAAACACGTGAATTACTAAATTTTTCCTTAAAACAAAGAAGGTTCATTAATGAAAATCGGAAACAATGACTAATGTTTAAATTATTTTTGGTCATAAAACACTCATGGTTTTGCTTAGCCTCCATTTTGATCGATTTTGTAGAAATTTCGTAACACGTAAAATATACGCGTATTGAAGAGTCATGATATCAACTGACAATGATGCCATATAATAAAACCAAGCGTAATGAAAGTAGCAAGTCGACACGCACATCGTCTGTTCAGAAAGTATCACGTTGTCGAAATGCTGCCATACAATAGAAAAATCTCTTTTTTTAGGACAGATAAGAACGACTGAACCGATTTAAAAATATATGATACCGGTTGATAAACATTTTGAACAAAACGGTGTTGAAATTTTTCAAATCGGTTAACCCCTCGAAAAGTTATGGCTGAAAAAACATTAAAAGAAATTATACTTGACTTGAATAACCTCTATTGTTTTTTAAAGTCGGTGAATGACTTATGATGTATCGTGTGTGTGATTAAATAATTGACTCAAAACTACTGCATATTAAGAACAGCATTACCGTTCTTACAGCGTTTGCGGTTGAGAATAAAAAAATCAGTTGAATAACTTTTAGACCACACCTCGTACATCCGATCTCACAGCTCATTGTGTCTAAATTTTACTCACACAATGAAATCACCTAATGCAGTCCGCTTCATTCAACGGCCTGAACAAACGAATGTAATGTTTACATCGTGGGAGATATGGACGGGAAGTGGAGACAGTTTTGTTTGATTCTTTTTATTGACATTTTTATGGAACGATCATCTTTGATGACTTTAAGAAATGCGTAAAAAAGTCAAGGTGTTTAGGCAGGATGTATTTTTTTTTGTTACGTATAGAGTTCAGTTAATATATATTTTAGTATCAAAAAAAAATAATAATATAGATATTGTAAATTATAGACGCTCGACCGCAGAGATTATAAGGCTGACTATGAATTATTTGGGGAGAGTATTAAATGCCGTTTTATTATTGTAGTTTTTTAAATCATTTTTTTACATGCTGGTACTTTCGCAAGTCCTATAAGATTAGAATATTGGAAATTCTGCGAGTTGTAATGTACAACAAAAAGAATTAAAATATGCAATATTGGTACAAGCCCCTTCTAATTCAATTCAAAAACTAGTCAGAAGCATTACTTGTCTTTTCGAATTTATTATCACAAAATAAATTGTAACAATCAAATAACCTTAGCTGTCGATGGCCTTAAAAAAACAGATAGACGAGAATTCTGTTAACACGTTTTCTGGTTTAACAAAATATCCGAAAACCAGACAAGAAAAAGAAAGTACAGAAAGATATTCCGTTTGCATATTAATTTTGATATGATGTCGAAAATCAGGAAGCTTTTGTTGAGCATTGCATGCCAGAAAATGAAGTGAGATTTTCCGAACGCATTTCCGTCCGGTATGTAAGTAAATAAGGTAAAGGTGTATAATATAGGAAGGTGGAGGCAAGTCAATGCAATGAGTCGTCATAGCCTAGGCGAAGGAACTGCAGATGCAAGAAACTGAACAGTAAAGCTCTTTATACATGGACGCTTCTCAAAAAATATTTTGTGATTTTACGTACTCTACATATGTTCAGTTGTTTTTGTTTTGTATTAATGTCACAAGTTGTCAGAGTTCAATGGAAGAAAAAAGTAATCCGCCATCTTGGAGCGCCTGTCATATTGGGTTTAGAATGATGTCAATGTTATACTCATCAAACCCTTTCATGTGATATCCACGTCCAGGGAGTTGTGAAGAAACAGATAATTCGCCATCTTGGGGCGTCCGCCGTATTGGGTTTAGAATGATATCATATATTATACTCATCAAACCCTTTCCTGTGATATCAACGTCAAGGGAGTTGTGAAGAAACAGATAATCCGCCATCTTGGGGCGTCCGCCGTATTGGGTTTAGAATGATATCACATTATATACTCATCAAACCCTTTCCTGTGATATCAACGTCAAGGGAGTTATGAAGAAACAGATAATCCGCCATCTTGGGGCGTCCGCCGTATTGGGTTTATAATGACGTCGCATATAACTTCTTGTATTCTACTCCTCAAATTGATATCCATGTAAAAAGAGTTATGAAAAACAAATAGTCCACCATCTTGGATTTTATATTATTATTATATTATAGATATAACATATTGCATTATCACCGGACGCACACACGTCAAAGCTCTAGCTCAATTAGAACTAGTCGAAATTTTAATTCCAAGTTTTGACCCAAACTGACGTGAAATTGAATGTAAGTTTGTATATCTCGTGCGTAATGGTATTTACGACACTAGGGTATACAATCTACTGTTCCGTCTGAAATGGGCTTAATGTAGGGTACAGTCATAGGGTAAGCAGCATGGTAATGGCTGGTATATGTTGAGTGGTGCGAGTGCAGAAGCCGCAAGGAAAAGTAAAATCAATACGCACTCGGTAACTGGTCGTCGTGCCAGTCGACCGTTGCCATCATCGTTCACTAACACACACACATACACACACGTCAAATTATTGTTTGTATGAGTGACTAAGATCAGGGATTAAGGATCACGTCCTGAGGTGAAGTTATTTATGACCATAGTCCAAAAAATCGAAATCACTTCAGACCCTGATGCTTGGTTTTATGGATTGCAATGCAGAGTAATCTTCATTTTGAGCGAGGTGAGCGCAGTTTCTTTTTAACAGACTTCGATAGAAAGAGGATATCAATTCGTCACGTATATATTTTTTATGTTTGTTTAGCATAACTTTTCGAGGAGCTAACCGATTTTAAAAATTTCGACACCATTTTGTTCAGAATGTTTACGGATTGGTGCCTAGTCGTTTTTAAGTAATTTCATAAAAGGAGTTTTTTATATATATGTTACCTCATAACTCTGTCATAATATATACACCGATTTTAAAAACCGTTTCAGCGTTTTTTTCTAGTGTATTAAAATATTATGAAAGAAGGCTGTTAAAAACGTGCAAACTACGTATTGCAAATTCACTAAAAACTGAAAGGTTAAAGATGAAAGGGTCGATTGGACTGACCACTTTGAAAATATTAATTTGTAAAGTCAAGACAGTTGGTGGTTTAAACAAAAATTAAAAATAGACACACAAAACAACGTAGAAAAATATATGAAAAAATGGCGATTGATTGTATGATATTTAATTCATCCTTAGCTGGATTCGTGTTGATCTAAGACGTCAAGCATAATACGAGTTTACGTATCGTAGCTCCCCCAGTCTGTGAAACAGGCTGCCGTAGGTGCCTACGCTGGCGTAGTGTGAGGTAGGTTAAGGCTATGTCTCGATGCATCGCATAGTGCAACGTGTGCGTCTTATGGATTTGTAAATAAAGTGTTGGTAAACACTCTGTACATAGTCGGTCAGAGTTCGTTTTGTTTCATACCAAGTGATTTATATACAGTGCGCGTCTAAAATACACCCCCCCATACCTTAACTTTTGAGCGAATTAAGGTAAAATCGCATAGTACAAATCATTTTTTGAGGTAAAATTTTTTATAAATACTCAATTTTCGATTCGACTTCGGATACTCATTTACGAGTTAATACTCGATTCTCAAGTCGAGCCGGGTATTTGATAAATTTTTTATTTTCGAAAAGATTCGGGTAGTTAATAAATGTTTTATTGGCGAGTTGATTCGAAATCGCGTATGCAATATATACTCGACATTTGATTCGAGACGAGTATTTAAAACACTGAAATATCAAACCGGTTGAATTCAATAAATTCTGTATTTTCGAATCCAGTTGAGCATTCAATGAATCGATTAACGTGAATAGTCTTATACTAACATAAGAAAACTTTATCTATTAAATTATCTTTCGAACATGATTTTTAATTTTTTTTAGTATTTACACTGTACCTATCTTAATCCTCCTTGAACTACGCCATATTAAAATAAAAATTCTCTATTTACAACCTTTGAGTTATTTTCGATGACGAATATTTTTTTTAAATAAAATTAATTTACTTTAATTGGACACTGCACTTCTTATGTTTTCACGAAATAAAAAATAGAACTACAAACAATGGTGAAGAAAATTACTCTTTTGAAAATAAAATTGCCTTAGATACTATGGTAGGTACTTAAAATGTTTTCGTAAAACTAAAAAAAAAATAAATTTCATTCATCGCCACGACATTATCCTTCCCTGTAAATTATGAAAAATTGAGACGGTAGTCTGGATTCTGGAATCGTATAAGCATACCTGGATGTAAGAGAAGTCGGGGTTAGCAAGTAAATATACTCTTGAACGTTCGTGTGGTGGATACGGTACTTCTAAATGCATCGTCTACTATTTTATAGTCGTTTTCTTTTGAGAATTATCACTATTCACTACTTGAATATTCTGCCTGTGATCAGTCAAAGTCAAGTGTGACCGACTTTTGCCCGATTATCAACAACTGAGTGGGTGCAAAGATTACATTATTATAATAATAGTGCAAGCGGCGGACGTAAAAAATGGTTTCGATTTTATAGAGGACGAAACTTTCAGAAAAGATAGTACATATAATGACTTCACTCACTTGCCTAGGCAACCCTGCGAGAACCTAACCCGATAAAAGAAAAGATCATTCCTGTACTCGTTTTGATGTGGTAACTAGTCCCATAGAGTTAAAGCTTTTAATTTTTATAAATTTGTTGACCGGTAAGAACTTTTTAGAAATATATGTGGTTGCTGTCTTAAATAACTGAATTGCCATTATTATTTAAGGCGACAACCATATATATTCCTAAAAAGCTCTGACCGATCAACATAATCATAAAAATTAAAAGCTTAAACTCTATGGGACTAGTTACTACATCAAAACGAATACCGGAAGTGGTTCTTCCATCTGTCGCATCAGGTTCTTGCAGGGTTGCCTAGGCAAGTGACTGATTACTATATTTTCTGGAACTGGAAGTTTCATCATCTATAAAATCGGAACCGTTTTTACGTCCGTTGCTTGGACTATAATCAAAAAAGTTTTTCTTAGTTGAAAACGGACTGCAGTTAGCATAGCTGCATTATCACACATATATAGAAAGAAAATAGGCTGAACGTCGCATGTGACGTAACGCGAAGGTGCAAGGAGGTTTGCGCTGTATAAGGAGGTAGGGCGACGAGGGAGCACGGTTAAGACCAAGGACTGTTCCGTCGCCACGACGGATGAACCGGTACGGGAGCGCAGCGCTGGGGAATTACAGATTGGATCACACACTGGTCTCTCGCAAGGAATATGAATACAAAGAAGTCTCTCTTCAACGTCTACATACAGAATTCTGTCGATATTGAAAACAGAACATAGATTAGCTTCTTTTCATTTCATTGATGAATTAATCTCTTTTTTCTTTCCTTGATTTTTTGTCTTTCTTTGGTTTACATGACTCGATTAGCCCCGACAGGTAAAAAATATATGAACTCTACTTAAGGTGTGTAGATTACGGAGGGTTGTCTAGTTTCATCTGACCAAATAGCGTAAGTGCCAGCTGATGGACCGTTCATATTTCTATATCGATCTATGGTGACAACATCATAATTTTCATTTATATTTAAAAAGGACTACGTAAATTTCTCACCTTAAAAATTCAATTTATTGCAAACAATATCAATATTCTCTCTTTTGATTTCTTTGACACAAAAGCTTATAAACAACAGCCGCAATCAATTGAGAGGTCCGTCGGATGACGTCATTCTCCCACTACTATCCAACGGGACGAGACAACATCTTTAATCTACTAGCATTGAGTTCTACTGCAGTAATTTTATTAATTACATGGAAACCTGTCTATCATCGACGATAGATTCATATTAATCAAGAGACAGTATGCATCCATATAGTACCTATATCATACATACATAAGGAAAAGGGTTACGAGAATTGTATGCAAGTGAATGTGGCTATGAAAGCAAGAGAAAACTTTACGCATACACTGAAGCAGCTAAGTATACTCTATTCATTGAGACGATGGACCACGGAAGTCACGCTGCTCCTAAGTACACTCTATTAACTGAAACGAAAGGCTAGCAGCACCGCGGAAGTCACAAAGCCTTTAAGTATACTCTATTAACTGAGACGAAAGGGTAGCAGGCTGCAGGACTATGGAAGCCCGAAGTACCTAAAAATACTCTACAGACAATAAAATTCATATTCATATACATTGAGATGATGAAGTAGTAGTATGAATAGTAGGATCACGGAAGCCACGTATTCTTCTCAGCATTGTCAAGCTCGCCATGTTGAAAATTTTATACGGATGAACAAGTTCACCATGCTATGCCAATAACAGAAAACTTACAGAAGCTCCAATAACCAATACGTATTTGTTTGTGCTTGTTCAAGTTTGCCGTGTTGAAAATGAAAGAAGAAAACAGTTTTAGAATCCGATTTTGATATGCGTGATCAAGCTGGTCATGTTGAAAATAACAGAAGATTTCTGGAGTAATAGTCAATACGAATTTTTATGAGCGTGATAGAGTTCACGGCAAACGAACGTAATTACAAAGGTCTCGTTATACTATCATATATATTAATACGTTAAGGTTAAGATGTTTGCCTCCCTTTTTCGAAAAAACCACACAATTGTTCCACATAAATTTTATATCATTTTATAGATAATTGCTTGCTCTACCGACATCAACAACTAAAAAATCTATTATTGCTTTTGTTTTTGCAAAATAATTAATTATAACAATTATACATTTATCAGTATATGCAGCAATGCGGCCATCTGACGTCAACATGATTGACGGTCGGTAAATTTTTTTGTTTAATTTTTAATCAAAATTCACGTATAAATACTTTTGTATGGCGGCGCTTCAGCTCAACGTTTTCGATACTTGCGCCTCTATATGACAGTTTTAGAAAAATATTTTCTTGAACCGTCACTGAGCTTTGTAATGTAATACAACAAAAAGAAGAAAGTTATAAAGAGTGTGAGAAATTAGAAACGAATTTTAGTGCGAATTATTCGCACAGGTACCGCTAGTTTCATATATTAGTAATGATTGTTAAGTACTAACTTGTCTTTTCGAATAGATTATAATGGTGACGAGTCTATGCAACCACCAACTCGGGTTTGGGGTTGAGGCGGTTGGAAAAATTCTACACCTTCTCGAGTGGAAAATGTGATTTCTTCATCTCTTCGCCTAAGTATGCATACATATGCATTATATACATATAATATAGTGAGGAATGGTATACAGCGTGGTTGAATAATCGTTTTTGTTTTTAGACAATTTTTTACCCGAGTGTGATACCCCAAGGAAGGGTTTGTGTTTTGTCTATTGTTGGGTCTCCTAGTGACAACATCAATACTGCATTGTCGACCACAACATAGTTTTGTTTTAAGTTTCTATTAGCAACGCTTAAGAAACAAACAAGTATATATCTTATTGTGATCAGACGTATTTAGACTTCGTCTTGATTAAATCAAATTTTATTGTTTCATTTATTTATATTTTTCTTTTATATAATGATCAAATAGATGTTACGCTCTAGAGCTGAAGCGGAGTGACCGTTTTGAACAAATTTATGAAGTATCGATTGAATAGTCTTGATCATCCGAGTATCTTAGGATATGTGACGTCACGAATATTCTACAGAATGTTTTTTAAGTTGATACTTCTTTTTTAACAGCGTGCAGGAATCAAATAGACGAACAAATATTGCACGTAACTTTTTTAACTAAACTCAAAAATACGAGAGAAACAGCCATTCAAAGTTAATTAAGAGTTAAGTTAATTAAGATTAAATTTTATTAAATTTTGAGGTCGACCCTGGCGCTATGTCTTGTTTCAAATAGGCAGCTAGACACGTCTTGATAATGACAAGATAATTCCATGGTGACATAACATAACTTCAGAACCGATCTCAAAATTGAATAAATTTAAAAAATTTAATTGAAATTTGAATGGCTGTTTTCTCTTATTTTTGTGTTTTGATAAAAAAGTTACTTGAAATATATGTTCGTTTATTTTATTTCTACTCGCTGTTATAAAAGAAGTATCAACTTAAAAATAATTCTCCTGTATAAAGGCTACAATGAAATGTCGTATTAACTATTAACCAACGTAAAAAAATGACAAAATCTCATCGAGGAAGGTAACAAAGATCTTGCTAAGTAGATTTCAAAAATAGAATAATATATACATGCTTCAAAAAACTACAAAGTATAAAAAAAAAACAAAACATGCTTGTTATATGAAAAATAGTAGGGTAAAAATGGGTGATTACTTTGAAAGAACAATTTTTAACTGTAAATATTTTGTTTTGCACAAGTATTTCTGATCATTCTGTTTATCTGTAAGTCCATAATGATTGCGATATAGCTCTTGTGTATACCTATAAAAATATTCTTTCATGGTGAGCTCGTCGAGTCTTTCGAATAGGGCACACTTATACCGCATACTTCTGTGCAGGTTCTTTCCTTTCAGGCGACAATTACAAACTGAAATACTCTGTTTCTGTCAATTGATAAGGTTATTTTCTTATATTTTCTGATCATCTTTTAAAATAGCAATAAATTGTATTGTAATTTATTCTATAACCGCGGTAACAAGGGAGAAACATATTAGATGGCTTTGGATTATAGACGCTCGAAATTTGAGATCCTTAGTATATGGTTTTAGCTCCGCAAATTTTGAAATTATGTTAATTTTTTTATATTTGATTATTATGAAAACCAAAAAAAAAATCGAGGCCAAATAAAAGTTTTTGGTAAACACATATGTATTTGGTAACTTTTTTTCTGGTTTCAAAGAGAAAGCATTTCTTAAGCTGTTCTATTTGATAGAAATGAGATTGGATTTTTTAAGATTTATGTCCAAAGGAAAGCAGTAATTGTAGATCTTCGTGGTTTTAAGACATATGAATGTTTGTATATCGTTCTGAAATTGGCGATTAAATAAAACAAAACTCATAAATGAAAATCAAATAGGTAATTTGTGCATGTAGTATGTTTAAATCCGTCTTTATTAAATTAATTTATAATAATTTTTCGTATAAATTAGAATGTAAAAATATATACAAGATTGGATTTATATTTTACAGTTAAAATATGTTTTACGTTCCTTATAGGTATGTCAATTTTTCGAATCAAATGTAATTTTGATATTTCTTTGTGAATTATATACATAAATTAATTAAAACAGAATAATGGAATTACTTGGGATACTGTTGTTTTTAAGAAGATTCCAAGTTTTATTTTGATATAAACTGTTGAAAGTAACGATTAGACTTTCAGTTTATTATTAAAATAAATAAAAAATTTAATTAATAAAATGTAAAAATATTATTTAATATAGAATAAAGAACACTAAAAAATATCCATGACGAATTGATAACCTCTTTTTGAAGTTTAACTTCTTTAGCGACGTATCTGTTTGAAAAAAGTAATAAATCGAGGGGAAGGAGAACTACCAAGAAAGGGGAAGTTAGTTTGTCTCCTAAATTACATGAAACTGACAAGGACAGAAGTTTATAGTGTGTTGCTAAGTATGTGTAAATATTATTAATTAGTTTCCTATAAAAAAAAATTAAACTTGAGAATAATATAAAAAACTAAAGGAGTTAAACTTCTTATGTGAACTTAGGAGGGTGAGGCTCATTATAATTTTTTTGAAGTCGGTTAAAAAGAACACCACTGTTCTAATAATGATGAAAATAACTTAGTGTTATATTTAGTAATATAATAAATTGTGTTAAGTTGGCAGTGATATTTCCTTTTTGTCTTGTAAATTATACGGTTGGCAAACGTGTGACTTTTATAAAAGGTTAATGTTATTTTATTATGTTCTTCTCGCAATATTGTAACGTCATCGTCAGAGAGAACATTTCGCTACAGCCTTCAAGACACCCTTCTTACATATAACTTATGACTTCAGAGAGTTTTTATTAGTTTTTAATTTATATATTTATTTCCCAAAGCGAACCCCCTCAGTTTCGAATTTCTAATCTGAGAACTGAAGAAACTATCATTTCAATTTTTATTGTGATAAAATATTAAACTGCTAATAAGAATTAGTCTTATGTTAGACCAAGATAGCTCTAACAGCTGGTGGCTTGAATTAAATTTAATATTATATTGACATTTCATATTTTTTTACTTAAAGTGTAGATTGTGTTTTTGCTGCTTTATTTACACGTCTACAGGCATGTAAAGGAATCCATTACGCACTAGCGCGATAAAATAGAATAAAACTGGTCGCACAGTATGAATACTATTGTCAATCATTGCAAAACCATGAGCTATTTTATAGCTTGTACAGGCAAAAAATGTTGTATAAATCTCGGGTGAACTCGCTGGTGTTCGTATTTAACATAATGTCACATACCTACTCGTGAGTAATATAATTCACTCCACCCAACTACTATAACTATTATAAATATAAGTTCCGATTAAAATAAAAACCGATCGAAGCCGCAGTCAACTGATAAATAACTGATAAATAATATAACTCCATACTACTTCAAAGATACTCTGCTAGACGCTCCAGCTATCTCTCAAAACCGACATTAATGTGGGCGGCTAAACGCTAGTTTATAATAAAAGCTGTGCCATAGAGAAGGTATAAAGCTAATTATGTGAAAATAAGCTCTAATTATCGCTTTCATTGAGCGAACTACATATTGTAATTAAAGTTAAAAGAAAAAGCTTCAAACTGAGAACGCACCGTGTTTATAGTGTGCACAATAAAGCACTAAATACACACATACGAGCATATGATATACACTAACTGACACTATCATACGCTATACGCACACTAGCAAATCGTACGTACACTATCGTATAGACAGAATGCAGCTTGGACTCATGTATTCATATACAGAATGTAACGGAAACTGTAGATTGCGTATATCTAGTCTCGTAATATTACGTTTAAAACTGTAATATTCTTGTAAAAAGGTCCACGTTTCTTTTAACTCAGATATTTTATTCTTTATTAAACGAATGTCAAATTACAATGAATTCTCAACTAGTGCGTAATGGATCACTTTACGTGCCTGTATACATACTTGTAAAGCAGCCACTTTATAGGTGGTACTGCAAAAAGTCAATTTTAGAACGCAAAGATTAAATGCATTTTAAATGAAATAAATCAGAATATTTTATTTTATTTACATTTAAGTACTTTATTTTATAACTTTTGTAAAATACAGTGGTTTCATCCGACCAGGATCTTGAACTCTGACAAAGCCACGGTGTTGGACGAAACAACTGTAATAAAATATTCTATTATTTCTAAGCCTTACTAAATTAAAACGCTGTGATATAACATTGATTTACAAGTAACCTTAAATTTACATCAAGTATTGGTATATCTACGTAATTTAACTTTATACCGGTATTTTTTGCACATATATTGTTGCCATCTAATGAAAGAAATTGCAGACAAAGAACCTTAAAATATCGCCTTAATGGAAGTTAAGCACTTGTACCATTTTTGATGCAAAATTTTTTTTGAAAATAAATCATTTTAGATTATTTTTTAGAATCTTTTCTGCAAATTTGATCACACGTTTTCGATGCGCACTGTATATTCAATGCAGATTCGACGGCCATCTACTCGTATATGCAATTCCAGTGCATTGATAACGAGCTAGGTCTAGTGGATTGTGTTTGATTGGGGATTCCCTCAGAACGTTTTATGTATTAAATATAACTTAATTTTTAGGTTACCGAGGGTAGTTTTTGATTCAATTGTATTCTCTCTGTTCAAAAATCAGGCAATACCAGTTTTTAGTACATCGTAAGATTGGTCCAACTCAAGGTCAAATACACAGGTTACCTCGTTAATGAATGACGTCAGCTTGGAGACCCGTCAATCTTTTTATCAACCACGCAATATCAACTGACCGTCAACTGATGTCATCTTTCCACTACTATCTAACGGAACGAGGTCATCTCTGTACCTAATAACTTTGCGTCCAAGTTCCAACTTTGACTGTCTGAAAAGAGTAACGGAGTATTTTCGGTTCTTGATTGTAAAGTTGAACGTGTATAACTGTACGTATTTATAGAGGAAACCGGGAGAAAAGGCTAACCGTTCGTCCAATAGATATACAGTTAGTTCATCTACTTCTCATCTCCCTTATTAACGACTTCACAACCCGATAGATGCAACGCTATGTCCGCTAAATAGGGATGTGTCAAAATTGCAGTCATTCCCTATTCTTTATGAACTCATGTCAGACTGTTAATTAGTTAATGCATTTATAATATTTTTAAACTCATCATTGATCCAGGCAGTGAAGCGAGTGATGTCCGGTTTCCACCAGATCGTTCACTACAAAGATGTCGATTGCTGGCCTTTGGTTCAAACTATCGTCTGTATGTTTTGTGTAATTAGACGCTTAGTTGTCGAGCATCTATAATTAAGAATTGACAACTATGAAAAACTCTCACCCTTTTTATTAGCCAGTGAACTTCTTACATATCTACAATAAAGAATTTTTTTGAAAATAAATGTTTACTCTCAATGAATTTTTCATTCACACGATGCATTTTGGTGAACATTATCGTTGGTTGAATATTTGGTTTGTTTTGTTTGTTTGTTCAGTTGTTGTGAACCGATTGAAGTAAAATTTGGCAGCGACGTTACTTAAAAATACGACGAACGAATCACGTAAACGGTTTTGTAAATACAGAATGTGATGAGTAAAGTAACATAATTTTATTTTATCTTTGCCAACCGATCCCTGCCGTCTGACATATTTTAATTAATATGACTAAAATTAGATGCCAGTTTGTACGGTTCGTAAGAAGCGCGCTGTATTAGTTTTAGAACTACTAATTCTTTGGTTTCGCAGATGTAAAGAAATGTACAAATTTATAATAAGTATTTAAAAACTCAAATCTTTTAAAATTATTAGTACTTAGGTATATATTGAATGTATTTTTCAATTTAAACGGAATAAACTTGTGCATTCTGATTGTACGTCAGCGTTTTCATATCCCTATAAGTCTAGTTGCATCACAGACCAACTGCCACCCCCGCGCGATGCAGTTTCCAGCTTGCCCCTGATGGTTTTTTTTTTGCATTTTTTTCACATCGCAAATACATGCACAGATGTACATAAACAAAAAGGAAGGGTCAGTAATATACAAAACACATTGTATATAAGGTATGTATGTGTGAATACGTTGAATAATGTAGGAATAAAATTTAGTCGATTGAACTTGATTGATATCGCCTTACGAAGTGAAACTCTTCGTTATTTTTTGTATAATTAAATTTAAAAATACTTATATAGTAATTTCAAGATACGATATCAAATGTATGAACTCTATGCTGGGTTGCAGAATCAAGTTTGACAGTGGTCTTAGCTTGTAACCATACATTTCTTTGGTGTCAGGGATAAAGAACTTAAGTCGATACATTTAGTTTTTTTTAGTCATTACCAAACGAATGAGAATACCACTACATTTTAGTCCAGTAAAAAAATGAAATTTAACAATTTTTTAACTTAATTCCCTTATATCTGACACCAGGCACATGTTTCCACAAGAAAAACTTGGCAAAATTATAAAACAATTTTGGCCGAAAAATATCTTCTTTGTATTTAACAAGGTGATGAACCGGTGACAACAGGTTTCTTAAAAATGTAAATATTAACATTATATATTTTTGTAATTGTAAAGTCGTTTTTCGTAACATTTTTCAGGAGACTAAATTAGAGTGTAGACAGCCTGTATCTTGACTGTATTTGTCCTGATGTAATATTAATATTTTATTGGTTTTAAATTCAATTCTCTTGTGATTTTGTGTACTGAATCAATATTAATGGACACTGTGAGGTATGATGATATGATAAGCGATTTTGCCAATTAGAAATTGCGTAAAAAGTATTAATAAAAGGAGTTAAATTAGGTATATTTGTGAAGAAATACTGATTATATCATATTAAATGTTAAAAATAAATATTTGTTATCTATTCGGTGTGTGAATTAGTTTGGTAATGCCATTGCTTAGTTTATATCACTTTATTTTTATAGACGCAGATGTTGATCGTCTATAATATACAATCTCTCTCACTATTTTGTTTCTTTAGATGTGGCAGAAATAGACCGAATAAGCTAATTTCATACTTTGTCTGTTTGTCAGTTTACTTGTTCTGTGTGTGCTACTGAACCGATTTTTATCGCGCGAGTAAAGGATGAAGTTAGTAGTAGTACTTTATAAAAAAAACGACGATTGAAATACCGGGCCCACAAGCTACATACCTACAAAAGCGTTATTTAAGTTACTAAAGCAAAAACCATTTGCAGGTCAATATTGTTTTCCATCGAACTGGTAGATTCGCGAATAGATGCACGCATTTTGCATATTTGTGATCGCAAGGCAAAGTGGCGTATGAGGCATTTAATTTCAGTACCTAGTCGTTCAGTTTCTTAAGGTATGAACTGAATTTAACTGCACTTGTGCGATGATTCGCTGCTGATTTAATGAATAAAAAACTGAAATTAATATCAGCGGAGTAAAAATGGTTTTGTTTTGGAGTCCAAATATACCGAAAAAATTCTCAGAAATGATTCAAAATTGAAATTTGACCTTTTATCATCTATTAAAAGGCGCCTCTGAAATTTTAGTAAAATTGGATTGACAAGATCGAACTTACCAATTTTATGAAAACACTAGTTTGCGCATACAAATTTGCTTACTGAAGAGTGTATTTAATTTAGTGCAGATGTTGGATCGATCACAATATTTCAACTGACAAAAAATTATCATTTTAAGCGGTGTAAAGGGATTTTTTTTATTTTGTCTAAAAAGTTTACGTAATAAAGCCATAATACCTGTATCAACAAATAAACTATATTGTCGGCAGGGTTTTGACACTGGTTCCATTACAAAACCTAAACCATTTTACCTCTTTGCTACACGTATATCTACAGTCAAACTACGTAAAACATTGATGCTGCGAAATCAATATTACCGGAAGAAGGGGGAGGGGGGGCATTTCATCACCCGGTTAGCCCCAACTGCACATTGCAGTTAGTCGTAATGAGTTTTCGGTACGTTTTTAGTAGCAATTTTTACTATAAGTTTCGACTGACCGATTGTAAGCACTGTATAGTTCGTAGGATCAACACCGCAGCAGCACTGGCGGTCAAGCGTCAAGCCTGGACGCCGCTCAGCGTCGCGATGTGTTGTCCGACAGACAGACAGACTTTATTGAAACCGTACAGGCGTATTTATTAATTTTTATATAACCATTAATTGGATTTTAACTGATGTACGATACATGAACAATGTCTATAAAATATAAAAATTAAATCGATTTGCTTGCAGAATTTTATACATCAATTATTAAAATAGTCGACAGGTCGTTATTTTAACGCTACGTGAGTTTTGAATATTTTTGTTGTAGTGTTTTGTTATTTTTAACCCTTTGGGATTATCCACGAGTATAAAACTAATATTTAAAATACTATTAAGATCTCGTTCTATAATCATTTTTCGGAGAACAAGAAAATCCCAAAAGTGCATATTTTTCAATTGCATTGTAATATATCTCGCTACCAAAATGACGTAGATAGTATTCGACCTATGAAATTACCAATTTTTGATCCGGGAGACGACCCTATTTTGCTTTCTTCCGAATCTTCGAAGAGAAACTTCTCTGGTTACGGTTTATGTCTTTAAAATATGTATACATATACATACATGGAATACAAAATAATTATTTTTATTTTATGTGTTTTGTATTACGTGTTACTGTCATGGCAGACGAATATTGAAATTCGCGGCAGTCAACGTGTAAAATAGGTTGTCATTAACTTTGTTTTAAACTACAGTTTAGTTAGACGTTTAAAAGTTGATCTTTGCAATTGCTATAATTAGAAATTACCTGTCATGCAATCTGCTATCCCAGTGGCATATCTACCTCCAAAGGTGTAGACGTTTTAAGGGAAACGTCAAGTTTTAGCGCATAGATAAGCCATTTTCTTAGTTAGTAAAAGTATCAGTTAAAATGTTTTTACAGTTTAATTAACGTTTGTGATGTAAATACGTTTGGGACAAACGAACAAACATATTTCTAGTTCTACCCATAGGTATTCCACAAACTGTCCGTAAGTCGAAAATTCGTAGATTTTTGTATTGGTTTTAATTACTAGTTTAAATTTTCCGAAAAAATGCTGGCGTTAAATTTATGCCATGTTATTTGTGAATTTCTAAATACTTACAGAACTAGAAAATGTGCGTACATCTGGACAACTAGAATACACACCTGAAACAAACAAAACAACGGTTAAAAATACGAATATTCTGTGAAAATATTTTATTTAAATTATCTTCTCTTAAATAGTGTAAAACAAAGTCGCTATCGGCGTCTGCCTGTTCGCTTAGTTTTTTTACAGAATTGATTTTAATGCGGTTTTCGCCATCATTCAGAGATTTCTTCTGGAAGGTTCTATTTATTTTATTATGTTCATAGTGAATTTAAAGATAGTAGAGATATCTCGATGTTTTGGCAATCAAGTCATAAGAAATGCTTTTAGGGCGCTTACATGACTTATGCTGATTAAATCATAAGATATATGTACATCAAATTATTGTACTACAGAATTGTAGGTTTTAAAAAGATTTACAGAAAAGTACGCGATAGCATAATATATCTAATCGTCGCAGGATGAGCTTTTCATTTTTCAAAAATTTGCTCAAAAATAATAAGTTAATTGCAAAATTATTTTGGCCGACATGGTATTAATCCTTATTCAATTAACTATTAGTTAATTAGACCAAAATTGACTTTTACAATTTATTTAAATGAATATCTTAGAAGATATACCAAAGATTGAAAAATTACTCGCAACAAAATAAATACTTGCTTGCCGAGACTTGCGAAGCTGTTTTGACCGACATAGTATTAATCTTTATCCAATTAAACATTTTAATAAGCAATCTACAAATTCGGACGAAGCCAGACCGAACTACTAGTTTTAATATAATTTTAAACACAAATGCAAAAGCCGGGAAGAAAGCTATTAAGAATGTTAAAAAAAAACAGAGAAATCAATTTTCACTTTTTACAAAATAGTAAATTTTTTCTTGAGTATGGTGGTTTTCTTCCTATATTTAAATGAAATAATTAAGGATATGCTTCGATGTAGATAAATTCGTTAATTAGTCGAAAACGTTAGAAGTTATGAGATATGGTATAATTGTAGTTTTAGATATTAGACCATCTGGCGAACGTTCTAATAGTAGCCTTATGTTGTGGCGTATGGAACCTTGTGTCATGTGAGAAACAAAATAACGTCTGCATGGTTCCATCCGACCAGAACCGTTATGGTTCAGAGGTCAACAGTTGAGTGCGAATTAAGCGTCGAAATAATCATTAGCCATTTAAAAAATATTTTCCATACCGATCGTGTCTGTTCGTTAGATCTCACTGTACCTACGGTGTTATCTGTAAGGAATCCATAATACATTGATTAAAAAAAAAACTCGGAAAGTAACACAAGCTAGGTTACCAGTAATTTTTTACGTTTGCATCAATTTTCACGGATCCATTATCTGATCCGATGGGTTGCTAATTCAGATTTAGTCGCGCTCATTTGCAGACATAGAACTTCAACCGATTGCAAACCGATTGCGCAATAGTTGCATCCTGAACCGGTTTGAAATTCAGGTTGCAAAACAGTCGACTCGTGTGCGGAGGGCTTTACAATCACACATAAAGTTACGATTTTATATATATTTATATTGATATCATCAACAATGTTACCAATTTTTTATATACAATTTCCAATCAGAATATAGAATCAGTATCGTGACAAGTCCAGTGTCACCAATCGTAAAATATTTAAACAATTCGAAGGCTCAGTTCAAAAGGTCAGTGTTTTTATAAGACTCGGCCATCGCGTATGCAACATTAATGGAGGACAGCGAAGGGATGAGGGGGGCGCTGGGACACAGTATGTGGATATGTAATTTTTTTAGCCTCTGGGGCTTGTGGGACGCCATATCCATGAAGTGAACGCAGGTTGTGAGGCGCGTCACATCTCTGGCCATATTACGGTGAATGTTTAATGACTGCCGGCCATTAATATTATTGAATATTTTATACGCTGGATATGTGTATATGCAAAATACTGTTATATTTTAAAAACAATGCTGCATGATTATACCGGACTAATATTAAAATTATCAACAGACAAAACAGGTCCGGATCATGTTCGTTTTAAAATTACACAACTTCGGGACGTGCTTCCTTAAGGGCCTTGAAGCCCTCTGCACACGGGCCGACTGTTTTGCAATTTGAGTTTCAAACCGGTTCGCGATGCAATCGTTCAGTGATCTTTCATATGTAAGAAAATGGGTTGACAGAAAGATGATCGATTTGAAACTAGTTTCAAACTGGTTGTGTGCGACTGAGACAATTTTGTCGTTTCGGTAATAGCGTCACATCATTATATATTTCATCTAATTTTTATTAAACGCTGTTGTGCTCTACTTAACAATAGTACCCCATATGCTTATATAGAGAAAAACATTTTTTGCAATTTCCCTATTACACGTACGGAACCCCCTTTAGAATAAAAGTCTCAACATTTTATCTACAATTTGCGTCTTTGAGCCAACGATTTACACATTACGTATGACTTTCAAGTCGATTTCTCATTTCGTTCAGACGTTAGAAGCCTCTGACAGACGGACGGACGAACAACGTTGCCACAACAATAGGGTTCTGCTTAAACTGTTGAGATTCGAAATTCTAAAAATCTTAATTTACTTGCAACTAATGAATCTGAGAATGAAAATCATTGATGAATATAATAAATGGGTAGCCTGGTTGCTTCCCAATCTGAAATCTATTTATTAGTCTAAATTGTTATAGAGCGCCGTTTCGAGCAAAATTTGTTCGAAACACAGTCATATGAATTCCAGTTCCGTACAAAGAGTTTTCGAACTTTTTTTCTTAAAATCACCTTCCGAAATTTGCCTAAACCATTTTCAAATATTCTGTACACATTTCAATTTGAAACCTAGTTTTTGTTAGGCACCCGCTATATTAGTACTACAGTAAATTTCGTTTCCAACATACGCAAACAAAACATTCATATTTTTGTTTTTTAATGCTTTTTACAGTATATTTTTTTATATGCAATAGTTATGTAATGATTATTTTATTTCGAACATAGCATTTTACACTTTCCATTCATTTAATTTATTTTTGACTGAAAAAACATCGTGATTCAATTGTCATTTTAATATTAGTTTGGGTTTCAATATGCAATTATTTTAAAATATTCTTTTAATACATATATTTTGTTATCATAAGCTATAAAAATAAAAATTTCCAAATGAATTCAAGAGATTTTGGTAATGGAAATAAAACAGTATAATTCGTTTACGTTTTTTTAATTTATTTTAGACCACCATTTGTCAGGCTTATCTGGATCTCGTACTAACTCATATCTTTAAGCCATTATTTTCAATTATTAGAGATCCTAAATTGAAAACGGAAATGATACTTTCACTCGTTATCAGATTAGAATTCAAGAATAGTTAATATAAATGGATATACGTATAATGACCTAAAGTGTGTTTCTATAATCGCAACTGTTTATTTATCTTAAGTAACCATGGACAACGAAAAACCTAATTCGACCAACAAAAAAGTCTACCAAAAAATGCATATGGTTTCTTATTTATACTTTTTAAATTTGTAATTTGAAAACGACACGAAAGATTTGCAGCTAATTCGGCCAATATGTGTTAAGTTATTCTCTACGTGGTCACATAGTGACATTACACTAACCCAGGCATGTATAATAGCAATACCTGTGTCTATGATTGATTTATGTAGCCTGAAGCGATGTCAGATGTGTTTATTTATTTATGTCAGTTTAATTCATATTAATGTTTTTCTATTTTTTGCGATCAAAAGTTGTAATTAAATATATATTGGAATTTGAAAATAGCTGAGCGTCAGTTCACAGGTTCTGAAAACTAGTAAAAGTACCAATTTGGTTTTCAACTGATTACAAAAAATATGAAGCCCAAATTGTTGGTGGCCTTTAAAAAAATGAAATAAATACATACATTCTTGGAGGCAAACAACGGGACAGAAGGCAAGTCTTTTAATAGACAAATAGATTACAAATTTCACATAAGAAATGAGACCAGAACGCCTTCTGTCTGCATGAAACAGCACCCTTTTCTACTTATTGTAAAAACATGCAGAATCATTCTACCCTCATCAAAGAAATTAAAAGTGATCGCAGTAAGCGATGAGTCAGCATCTTGTGTCAATTGTTCTTATAATGGAGCGTACGGCAGTTGTCTCAGATGTTCGTTTGTCTGTAAACAATACCTTCGATATATATCTCTATCTATACAGTCACATTTCGATTTATTAAACGAGGTAAATTCGAACTTTTTGATGTGAAATATCTCATGGCGCGCTTGGATGGGAATGAAAACGTTTACATTACACATCGTTTAAATGAAACGTTGCGACGTGCAATTCGTTTAGCCGATCAGCCCTTCCCTCTCTACTACACTACACATATGCTACGTCTGTATGTGTGTCGGCACTATGCCTAAAAATTTGTGTATTGGAACGAATATAAACAACCATAGCGTCGTTGCAACTTGCAAGTGTTTATTAATTTTAAAAAATGTGAGTGACAATTATATGAATATTTGTTATACTTTCATTTATACTTCATTGGAGTATAATAAAAAAATAAAAATTTTAATATAAATAAATTTATATGTTCGTTAGACGTCGCACGATTTTTTCAAAATTATTTTACGGGCTTGATATATTGTATTAATGGAGCTCTGAGAAATTCCGTTGTTTATCTGGCTCGTCTATAATACAAGCCCTTAGCCACCAAGCTGCGATTTGAGAATTGATTAAAGTATCAACTGGATTGATCAATTAAGTAATTGAAGCTAGTCAAACTCGTTGGAACTTTGTGGCGTTTCAATGACTATGTTCTAAATATAAATATATTTCAAAAAATCAGATTTCATAACATGTGGAGGAATGAACACTAATTTTAGGTTGAATTTGAATATTTTCAGTATCGATCTGGTTACGTTCTTCGTCCAACTTACGGGATTTTAACTGTACATTGTAATTTATAAAAGACTCAAAACGTCTTAAGATTCCAATTAAATTTCTTTACGCCAATTTTAATTTTTTGTTAAAAACCTAAAAAATCAGCTGTCTAAAAATGTTTTTAACGGTTTATCTTATTAACGGAATAAATAAAAATAGTAACTTTATAATTTTTTTTAACAAAACAACTCAGTTCAGTTTCTATCTGTTTCTGACGAACCCAAAAACTGAACTGATTTTGATCTGACGTTATACAATCAGGAAATAGTATGCAAAAAATTCGACATTAACGCGAGTGAAGCCGCGGGAAAAGGCTATTTATTAGTGTATTGCCATATATGGCACATACACTATTGGCGTCGGTCGGATGGCGGGACCTAGAGGTCGGACCAAAATTTCTCGACGTTTCATAGCCTTCTAAACACTTTCGCACCATTTTTGGAAAAATTATATATACATATATGTATGTATGTATGTATGTATGTATATATATATATATATATATATATATATATATATATATATGTGTGTGTGTGAGCACGATAACTCTCGAAGGTCTTATTCGATTTGAACGAAATTTGGGCCACACCCTGGAATCCATCATCGCACGAAGCCTATTTAAAATGGGCCTAATCGGACCATTATAAAGGGTGTATTTAGGGGTTGAAAATTGTTTTGGGCCCCGAAAACACCGAAAATATTCTCGGAATTGTTTAAAAATTGAAATTTAACCTTGTAGTAATAATCAACAGGTGCACCTAAAATTTTAACAAAATCGGCCCGACAGGACCCAACTTATAAATTTTATGAAAACGTTTGCGGTTAGAAAATTATACTTACTGAAGTCTCTGTAGGTATATAATTTTGTGCAGATGATGAATTCATAAAACAGAGACGAAATATTGAAATTAAGAAAAAATATTATTTTAAGGGTTGTATTAAGGGTTTCAATTTTTTTACTTTCTCCAAAAACAAACAAATTCAAATAATAAAGTCACGCTGCCTGTAACAATACACTGTATTGTCGGCAGGGTTTTGGCACTGCGACCCGGGTTTTTTTTTTGTGAAATCTAAACTTTTTTCTCGACGCACGTTAAAAAACGATTAAAATTGCATTTATGCAGAAATAACATTTCTATTAAAATATTAACTTCTGAATTATTTCCACTCTTTTTTTAATAATAAGTATTGAATGACAGTTATGAATTTATAAAAAATGTGTGAAAACTTTTAAAAACAAAAAAAAAATGGAATAAAGTGTATGTTTCGATGATAATAATATTCGCGCATGCATCAATACAGAGTTGCCAACATCGCGGCACGGTACGACCAAAATATCCCTATCTTTTTTCCGTCTATATGAAACCGTATAATATAAAACATTGATCGACGTATATATTACTTCCCCCAGCGTGTTGTTGGCGGCAGCGTATCCCATACCCGGTCTTATACCTGCGCCTCACTGGCCGACCACGCCAAGGAGTAAAGAACAAAATTAAAAATGTTATCGTGGAACTCGGTGTCCAATTATTGCTCGCTCCAACTTCAATAATATCCATACATTATATAAAATTGTTACGAGATTCCGTTTTCTTGCGGATTTTTTTAGAGAAAAACACATACATGGGCAAACGTCTCCAGAATTTTTGTTCGTTTGTACCTGCATCAACTTAGCCCGTCTAAAATAATAACGAAACTCCCCATGTCTTATCTTTACTAGGGATTGCAATGCTGGATCCAGCACATTTTTGGCCTTGCTGAATCCAGCGGTGCAGATCCGCAATTAGTTAAAAACAAGTAATTAACTGGGTCTGAGAAGGATTCTGATAAGATATTGAAGAAAGAAAAGGCACTTTATGAAAGTGAAAGAGTAAGAGGTGAAAACCTAACTTTAATCTATGATTAATAATAATAATAATGCGTTTAACGTCCGTTTCTCGACTTTATGTCATAACAGACGCCATTCGCACCATTACTATTTTCCATCTACCACACTTCCCGTTATTTTTCTACATTTTTAAAACTTCAACTTATGCAATAGCAATGGGCGAATGAAGGAATTATAGGAAATTAGGATAAGGTAGGTAATTTTTGAACTAGGAGTTTGATAGGTAATCGGCCATGGCCTCAAATAAGGAACATTCTCGATATTTATCTGGAATTAATTGAGGGAAACCATGGAAAACCTCAATCAAGATGGCCGGTACAGGAATTACCGTTTCTCGGCGAGAGGCAATAGGAAAAAGTCCCAGCCACATCTGCCCCCGCCGTGATTCGAACCCGGACCTCCCGAATGCGAGTCTAGTGCTATCACCACTACTCTACCCAGCTCGGTTACATGCATCAACTTAGCCCGTCTAAAATAATAACAAAACTCCCCTTGTCTTATCTTTACTAGGGTTTTGCAATGCTGGATCCAGCACATTTTTGGCCTTGCTGGATCCAGCGGTGCAGATCCGCAATTAGTTAAAAACAAGTAATTAACTGGGTCTGAGAAGGATTATGATAAGATATTGAAGAAAGAATGAAAGAGTAAGAGGTGAAAACTCTCAACCCAGAGGTAGAGAGAGCCTTTTCCGCAGCCGGATATAATTGCAGTTCTTTAAGAAGTAGGCTGAGAGATAACACCATCAATAACATTTATTTTTTAAGATCTTACTTTAAAAAAAGGAAAAATAAACTGTTACGTAATTGATTTAGTTTGTTCTTTAAAAAGCAAGTCAAGGCTTAAATTATATAATTTATATTATTTTCAAGGAAAACGGAATGGTACAGAACTCTCTCCACGCAAGGTCGGCTCACATTTCAGCGGTTTTTCGAAAGAGTTCTACCGAGATCCAAATGATTTCCGATTGTCATTTTGTTCTTTCCTCCTTGGTTCACCATTCCCCCCGGTCATTCCCCTCCTACGTAATGTACAGTCTGTGTATATATATATATCTGTACAGTGTACATACATACCTATAGCCACAGCACGAGCGAGCGGAAAAGTTAGCCCCGGCTTTGATTTTTAATCCTTTATTACATTTCGTAGTTGAAGCTCTGTGTGCACTCTTTTTCTATACATGTGTGTGTGCCACAAGCGCACTGGATGTGTGCATCGCGCATGACCAAAGAAAAAATTGGCGGTTACAGAACAACTTCGACGTTCACAAAATGTCACAAATGTTCGATTTACATAAGGGCCATAATAATAATAATAATAAATTTATTAGTCAAGTTGAAGATACAGAATGCATCTATGTGACATGTCAGAAATATAAAATACATAATAGGTACATTATTAAAATATATTAAAATTTAAAATCATCGATATTATAGAGGCACGCTTCAGTCAGGATTACTTTGATTCTATTTTTAAACTTAGGTAATGATAAATTTTTTATTATTTGGGGCAGATTATTGTAAAATTTTTGAGATGAATAGTAAAAATTGTTCTGAGAACTAGACAGATTATACTTCGGTAATCGAAGAGCTTCTTTATACCTTGTATTATAATTATGGTTATCATTAATTCTGTTAAAGGATGAGACTACCGTCACGAACAGGTTTTGTGTATGTATGTCATAACTAGAGACCCACCGAAGCGAGCTGATTTGAAATTCGACAATGACTATACACGTTACTCTGATGTATAATGTAAAATTTCTGTTACTTTGTATTTGTGCTGCTTATAATTATTATAGAGTCACTGACTTGATTTAGACGCGTTTTTTGCATTGTGTACAATTTTTTGGAAAGATTTTAAACTATGATTTGACAAGGTGAATGAAAATGTAAAAAATGAGTTACTATACGTAAATTTGTAACGACCGAATGACATTTTTTGGTACTATGTTATAATATATAAATCATTAAAGTGAAAGTTTGGAGTAACGAACACCTAATATAGGTTTCATAAACAAATGAATAATCTAAGGCAATGGTTCCCAACTTTTTTCCGCTGGCGACCCACTTTTCCTTATTGGAATACGTCCACGGTACATGATGGAGTAAAAAACCTTATTAATATCGTGACTATGTGAGTCATCTGGAAGGGATGTAATGTTTCTGTTGTCTGCCCAAGATGCCAAAAATCAAGAACCAAAAAAACAATCAAAACACAATTCGGCTTGTTTCGATTTTTATCATCTTTTCTGATGGTTTATTCGATGGTTTCTGATAGTATTAGATTCGAGTCGCGACCCACCAGCTGGGAACCGCTGATATAAGGTTCAATAAAACAAGGTTGATAGTTGCACAAAAAATATTACGCACACCTAACCGTGCATAAAAAAAGAAAAATGAGCAAATTTTTCTTTCCAGAAATATTTCTGTAGTACTTCTGTAACAAAACAATGTATTGATACTTTTCAGTGAACCAGATATAGCGTAAAGCCATCATTAACCGAAGTTTTGTCAGTTGCGCAATCATTCTTCTATTTATTTTTTTCTATGATACAGCCAAAGGCAATAGGCTGTTGCTTGGCCGTGGTATGAGCCTATATTTCTATATACATGGCTAACTAAAGTTGTAAAATGTATGCGGACGCAGTCGAGGAAACCAAGTTAAAAAAATAAATTTACATTTTTTTTTTAATCTATGAAACGAATGTCAAATATGTAACTTCATAAATATAAAAATACTTGAAGACACTTATTTTTAACACGCAGGTCTTACAAAAAAAGAAATGCAACTCGATTTTCAGCCTCTTCCAAATGTCCAATTGACGTGAAACTTTGCAGTCGTATGTAGTTTTTAGGACAATGTAATATTCTATGTTTGATATAATACTATTTATATAACGAGTTACGGAATGGAAATAAATTATTAAGTGGTGGGAGTGATGGTACTGACGGTGGGCGTACGTGTCTCCAGTCGTTAAAATTTTAAACTAATGTAATGTACAATGACAACAGATTTGTAAATAAAATTTATTGTTTCAATAAAACCTAAAAACACATTTATATTAGCGCAGTAAAAAGTCGAAAATAAATGTCTTTCTCTTCTGTAACGTTTGGAAGCGCGGGCCACACGATGAATTAAAATTAAATATAGGTAAAGTGAGTGCCCCACGCTTCTAAACATTATAGAAGAGAAAGACATTTATTTTCCACTTTCTAGTGCGTTAATGTAAGCGAGTTTTTTTGTTTTTTTTTAAACTATAAATTTTAAGATAAAAGTCATTCAATTATTTTTTTCCTAAATAAATTGAGAATATGATGTATGTATTATAGCGACAGAGCTATAGAGTTCAGTTCTAATCTTACTACATCATTTAAATGATGTTCAGAAATAGCTCTGACCCATTATAGTTTGATATCATTGATATTTATTGATCACAAAATTGTTTTGTGCTGTAGTGATTTAATAGGTCATTTTTTGTGAACTGTAAAACCGGAGCTATAATAGCTCAGTGTAATATAATGTCTATATGTATTGAATAGATAAATGTTTTTCGTTTCAGATAGCCCATTTTTAATAATAAGTAAAAATTGAGCTACTATAGCTCCGTTCACTCTACTTTAATATTAGCGGTATGCATCACAAAGAGAATTGTTTTTCGAATGGGTCACTTTCGCCATTCACATAGCTCATTTAGTATAGATGTGATGTACAGAGAGTGAGCTATAGTATAGCTCAGCATTAGTCAGTACAGCAGGAACTATATGGAATATAGTCAGTGGGTTATGTGTGTGTACGGGAGGATAGAGAAGAGCATTATATGAAGGTGTGTGCAGTTGTAACTATGCATGAGCTATATAGCTCTTGCATATATCTCGCGCTTTATGTACGCGAGCTCTTACTAATGGTCACTGGAAATGGCTAGCTTGCAGAATAAATCATTTTAAAAATTTAATTATTTAACTCCGTTTTTCATGCAGTTTTACGGTTGAGCTTTGCGTATGGAGAAATATTATCCCCGCGTTCATATAATAATATATGACCTGAGTGCCAGGTTGTGTCCGTTTTTAATTTACACTTCATAAAATGTTGGTTTTTTTTTGTTTAAAATATCAACATTCAAAATATGTGGTTAGAGACAAAACCTATGTAATCATTGTTTAGGATTCGCTTTTTGGTTTAACGCTATTTATTTGAATCAACTTAAGGATATCATAAGAGTAGTCCAAGCGGTAGCCGTAAAAATGGGTCCGATTTTATAAGGGTTGAAACTTTTAGAAAAGATAGTACAGATACATTTTGATGTAGTTAATAGTCCCATAGAGTTAAAGCTTTTAATTTTTCTTGTAGGTTGGTCTTTAACGAGTTAGTTATCCTAACTTTTTGGCCCGACTCTGCTCCGGTAGATTTTGTTTTGGGCGCGAAATAATCAAGAGCAAGCATTCATTAATTTATCTCAGGTTCGAGTGCGGGATCCTCGACTTGTTAAACATTCTTGCTCACAACTCAACCTCATTTTGTCATAGCGTAATAATATATGGTCTTAGAATGAAATTTACTTTTATATAGTGAAAGAATTTTTCAAATCAGCTCAGTAGTTTCTGAGACTATTCCCCGCAAACAAACATACCTACAAACTTTCTTCTTTACACATTTAGTAGTGAATTTTTTTTCCCGGTAGAGTTCGGAATTTATTAAACAAAGGCATTACGTATTTGCAATTGTTATTTGAGTTTCAAAATGAAAAAAGCACAGTTGAAAAAAGTTAATTAAAAGTCAAACCTGCTTTATTATTAGTTTATGTTATACAATTTTTTAGTTTAAAATTTTTAATTGAATTTAGTTTTAAACTTGAAAATTAAACAACTCGATTTTATAACATTTACCGATTCAGTTTTTAAAATTATTGAAGAACGTTTTGTAATTGTAAACAAAGATATATTTGGAGCAGATGTTTCTATGAATTAAAATTAAAATTTTGAATTTGGTTAGATTATAATAAATTTGCACATATGTTATTTATAAGAAAAAGGCCACCCTCGCATACCTTAAAAACAGCAGATGCTCCAGAATATGATATTTTTGATACAAACACCCTTTACTTTTGACATCAAATTTTGCAAACTTCTTTTCCAAATAATATATTATTTTACCCTTTGTCATCTTACCACAATAACATTTCTGTGTGGAAACTTGAAAGAACATATCTGATCGTATTAGACGTCTACTGATTTATTGTTGTGGTACAACTCATTCTAAAAGAGGTTCTTGACCCTTTCTAGGTGATAGTTTCTATGAAAGGTTTAAGAAACCCTCCAAGTACCTTGTTTACGACCTTCCCGAAAGGATTGAAATCTAACTCAACGAGTTATAAATAATTTTAACTAGAAAGGACAACGTGTTGTTAGCAAAGCGGCCTTATTTTTAAGTATGAACATATTTAATATTAATATTAATGTTATCATCCATAATTTTTTAAAATATAAAATTATCAGAAAAGTGGGCAATTATAAAAAACGCAGACAATCATTTCAGCTATTTTAATTTAATAAAATAAAGAAGTTTTGTAAATTATGCTGAGTAAATCTGAAGGATGTTATATAATAAACTAGTATTACATACTATAAATCAAGACGCCTGACGAAGACCTAATAAAAAGGTCGAAACGTTGCTGAATTGATTGTCTGTGTTTTTAATAATTGTCCACTTTCCTGATAATTTTATATTTAATATTATTATTTTCTTTTATAATAAACCATAAGCTGGAGACATTATATAAAGTTAATAATTACAAATATATAGATAAATGTTAATATATAGACAAACATTATAATAACGTCTATTCGGTAATAAAATAGAATTTTATATAATTAGTACCATTTTTCAATCGATCTTATACTTCCACTTATATTTTACTAACGATCGCAATTTTCTCTAAATTAATCTTTAGAACTAGTACCGATAATTTTAGTTTTTCTTCAGATATATTCTTTTTTATAGATTTTCGTTTTTTTTCAGGTCAGTTGTAAAACGAGGATAGCCAGAGCATTCAGTTTTGGGCGTGTTTTTTCGGGGGGCCAAGTGAATATTAAAAAAAATGTATTCATTTTGCTTTTAACTTAATGAGATTTAGACCTACGCGAATATATTTGATGAAAAAACATTATCTTCTTCCTACTTTTTTTTATTAAAGTCGCCGTATAGCTCGTTCATTTTCACTCCCGTTATTTATTAATAATAATAATCGTCATCATCAACAGCATTGTCATACAGTATAATTATATACATAATTTTGTAAATTGCGTTCTAAATTTTAGATCATACGAATAGTACGATATGTGGGGAGACGGAAGAATCTTTCTATCGCAAAATTCACTAGCCACGACTTTTATAATTTTTGCAATTGTCCTTTTTACCCTTGACTTCACTCGTGTGAGTGAATCCGAAAAGCAGATAAAAAAGATTGAAAATGAAAAATGTTTTCTAAGTCGGAATTTCATTAAAAATTTACGGTGCATAATTACAGACAAACTAATGATTTTGTTTATTTCGATTTATGAATGTCAAATAAGCCCATCTATAATGTTTTATTCTTAGTTCTTTGGGTGTAAGAAACAAGGTTTTGTAGACAAAAATACAAATGTAACAATATGTTCTGCGGATTCTTTAAGACTTTAAGCAATAATGATTGATCTACCAGCAGTGTACCTAAGTAGACAAAACTTAGAAGCATTGTGCAGATTTTATATTATTTATTTGTAAATTTATTGAAGCCTGCAATATTTTTCATATAATAATTGGCCGGAAATCTTAAGACATACTCGAAATCTTACAAATTTTTTTGGATCGCTTACGAGTAATTATTATATTTATATATTTACTGGTCTTTACCCGCGACTTTGTTTGCGGAAATGTCAGTTTTGATCGCCTATGATTTGTGGTTGTATAATTTTAATTGTGTTACGAAGTTGACTCAAATCAGTCCAACTGTTTAAGAACTGTTTTTTCTTCTTTTTTTTTTGTTCGGCGGTTCTTTTAGGTCTTGTAATTTTCAGAGTTTTCTTGAATTTCCTGTTATTTTTTTTTTAATACACTAAATTATCGAACATCTTAACATTCTGTTTTAATAAGTTTTTATTTTTTTACGGGAAATTGGACAATTGAATTTTAATATAGATAAACTAAATTAAAAAATTTGCGACGTTTCGTTAATTCGTTTTAACTTTTTAATCATTTCAGTTTTGCCCGAAGAAGTTAAGACGAATTAACGAAACGTCGCAAATTTTTTAATTTAGTTTATCTATATTAAAATTCAATTGTCCAATTTCCCGTGAAAAAATAAAAACTTATTAAAACAGAATGTTAAGATGTTCGATAATTTAGTGCATTAAAAAAAAATAACAGGAAATTCAAGAAAACTCTGAAAATTACAAGACCTAAAAGAACCGCCGAACAAAAAAAAAAGAAGAAAAAACAGTTCTTAAAGTTTTTTTTATTTATTTCTTAGGTACAACTCAAATAGACAAATTTAATAATAATGTAACAGGATTTAATAAATCACTCTGATTCAATAATAACGAAAAAAAAGTAGTTTTTCAACACAAAAACCTATTTGTAGAAATCTTGTAAATAACCTAAACAAGAAATAAAGGTATAGTTATCACATTTGGCCATCTGTCGTACTACGCAAAATTAACAGCTCTCTTGAAAACATATCTTAGTTCCGAAATAATTACTTCCCGTCTTTTGAGTGACCTTCGGAATATTTAAGAATGAACGTGTAAAATGTGTAGTATTGTTGTTAAACAGTCGAACAACAAATACTCCTACATTTTGTGAATGAACAGAAACATGTCCAAAGCCCACTCATAAATTATTCCGTTAACAGAAAAAATCGGTAAGCGACTCTTAAGTAGGCAATTAAGACACTTTTAGTAGTACCTATGCATGTTCAAATTTGTTACCGGTGGTTCTTTTATTCCTTGTATTGATTTATTACTCTATGTCGACTTTGAAAATCTTTTCTAGATTATAAAATAATTTTATTATCGTATTTTTTTAAACATTTAAATATTTGGTTCATAATAAATTCTTATACTGATGACGAGCGTCTATAATCTACTACCTCTCTCTGTCTTCTAAATTTTTATAATCGATTGATAAATTTTTTTTTTTTTTGTGTGAACATTAGTATTTTCAATAATTTATGTGTAGGAATAAATATCTTATCTGTCCCCGTCTGCCAAACATTTCTGATAAGGTGACTCATTGAATTGTCATCTTAATTATGTCGTGACAGTTACTGTTAGATTTCCTTTTTGACAGCTGACCAAGGAGGGTTAATGTTATTTTGTTTTTTTTTTTTGTTAAATGTAGCTGTATATTCGCATCTGAATATTTACACATCCCTTGAGAGTATCAGGGATCCATTTTTTCAAATTATAGAAACATGTCTGTAGTCAGACAACTACTACTGTCAATTAATTATTTTAAATTTTAAATTAAAAATCCAGTTGATACTTTCACCAGTATTCGAATTGGAACTTGATAGCAGGGTGTTTGTAATAGTGACTCCATTTTTTTAAAATTAAAACACCGATTCTCAAGATGCAAACTGGAAACTTGTGGTTTTTAAACGATTTATTAGAAATTTAAACAACGTCATTGCAAGAATTACGGCTGTTTTTAATCCTTAAAAATGGAAAAATAATTAACCGAGGAGTAGTCCACAAGTTCGATGCGTATGTCATTTTTCTTTTTGAAATAATACGTAGATAAATATTGATTTTCGGTGAATCAAAATTATAGAACTTGCATTAGTTTTTTTTTTTTTTGTAAGGGAGAAATTAATAAGACATAATAGGTAGTATTCCGGAAATATACAGAGGAAATAACAGCATCATTAGGTATAAGTGGTAGATTATGGTACTTAAATGTAAAGATACAAATATTAAATGCCTGGGTTATTATTGCGTGCAGTATTGCACCTTTACCTAGCATCGATATCTCCACTAGGACAGGTGATGTCTGAAGCCCGTAGACGTGGAACCATTATGCCACGAATTATGTAGCTACTTTGCAACAATATTAGAGGACTTGAGGGCGTATGAATTAAAATGAAGACTGTATACAGTATGTATGTCAAAACAAGGCAATTCGAGGAATAGTTTTGTTTATTTTTATACTATTTTTATCTGCACCTTCGTTTTACTTATAATGTAGGTTTTAACAAAAGAAACAGTATCTACCCGATCGAATTAAGGTAGTTGTCGTGGTACAATATTGTCAAAAAGTTATAGATTATACGCGCCACAAAAGTATACTAGCTTGTAGCTAAGTCATCCATAATTTGTACGCAAGACTGTACCCGTGGAAACGTACCCATACAGTATTCATATGCATGTATACTTTTCTATAAATTGTTGAACTTTAAACCGTTATTTATAAATAATTAGACGGTCAAAAATATTTTCTTATTTTTTTTAAGCTCATAACAAATGCATTGAAAGACTGTCAGTTTTTGTAAAGTTTCTGACAGTTAGTTCTTTTTTTATAAATAAGAATATACAATCAATGTTAATTATCCAGTTATTAATTGAATTTATCTCGGATTATATACGGTCCATCGATTTCAAATTTTCAGGGTAATTGTATTATCATGCCCTTAATAAGTATACAAAAATTAAGAATTTTATGACGGTGTGCCTTAACCACGACAACTACCTTAAAAGTACGATATTGTTACGGGGTTTAACTGAGACTGTACCAAGTTTTGGTTCTCGATTGATACTGATGCAGCCAGACAAAAATTCTGAAAACACGGTTTTGCGTCTAAGTATCACATAGAATACACAACTGTTCAATACTACACCTTGTTCCCCCGCGAAACGCTATGATACGACTGTTTATATGTGTACATAAAGTTCTGGAAGTCTCCAGTTCGTATAAATAACCTTCTTCAATATTTGATGGCAATGCTTTCAAAATACACTAGCAGTGTATGTATTATTTTTCCTATATGACTTTGAGCCAGATTTTTATACATTATTTAGTAAATTAGTATTTAACACTTAATGTATAGACAAAAATAAATTTAAAAAAAATGTTGAACAGAGGTATTGACAAATATGACGGTTATTGATACAATTTTTAGGACAAAAAAAATGTGTTCTTTGAATATTTAAGGTTAGCAACAAACTAAATTTTGTGAAGCTTAATGCGCTTATAAGCACAACTAATAAGAAAAGTAGTGTCTTTTGTGACACAATTTTACAGCCCGCGAGTGAATAGTCCCTTTAAAAAAGCGAAGTTACAGACAAATGTTTTAATAGTTTTTTGGTAACTATTTGTACCACGTCTTATTAAAATCGATCTAATAGTTCTCTAGTTTGGCAAAAGTATCGTACAAATTACTCGAAACACGCAAAAAAACGAAATTACAGATATAGGTTTTTTAGTAAAATGAACTTTTTTCCTCCTAATTCATAAAATGCATTTCATTCAACGACCATTTCTTGGCTGATTTTTTTTTGGGTAGTGAAAACGTACATCCCGTATAATTAATACGTGCAATAAAATTATGGGTACGGAAAAGATCTTTTGAAGATTTTACGAGAGTTTTGCGCAAACAGTGCCGATTGTCTATTGTCATGTTTAGTAAGTTTGTTTCCTAACACCAGGTGGTAGGCGTATACCACCTAAATAATATTAAATAAGTCTTTCGGTTTTCTTTTCTTTTTGTTGCGTTTGGTAAAACGGTATTTATGGGTCTTTATGTGTAATTTTATCATTTTATTAATGTCTCGGTCTTTTATGATACCTACCTCTGAAGTCTAGAACATGCATCTCTCGTACTTCACGCCTTATTATTCGAAATTAATTGCTTGTCATGAATTCTTTGAAATTATTAATGTTTAACGGTTTTTTCACTTTTTACATTATGACATTAACTTTTATATACACGCGTGCGCCCTCCTATAAACTTACATATTTTTATGGATTTTGCTATGAGTTGTTTTTTGTTAAAAGGTGTCATAAAATACTCGAATTAAATTTGATAAGTAGTCTTTATCGGAAATTTTACTTGCGTTGATGTCGATTTGATGAGAACGCGAAAGAGTCCTTTAAGTTTGGGTGTGAACTATTGCTAGCGTACAAAAGTTTTATCAAAATCGGTTTAACCGTTCTCGAGAGATGCTGCTACAAGCAGACAAAAATTCTAACAGTGATTTCGTTAGGTACTATAGTTTATATATAAATGAAAATCTTGAGGGGAGATGGAATCTTTCGACAGTGAATACAAAAAAAAATTATAATAATAATGTTAGTATAATCAAAAGACGATTAAAGTTTTAATGATTTTCTGATTGTTAACTAACTTGCATTGAGAAGAAAATATGGGTGCGTTGTATTTTATGGTTGCTATTTTGAAATGAAACTTCTTTAGCGACGTATCTGTTTGAAATTTTCTGAAACGCTAAAGGGGAAATTATTCAATAGCGGCAGCATCTTGGCAAAGCAAAATGGACAAAGCATCAATTAAACTCTAAAGAAGTTTCACTTCACCCGTAAGTTTACGTGGATGAGGCTCACACATTTTTTTTAAGAGAAACTGCTTTAGCAACTTTTCTGAGGAAATGATTCAACGACGGGAAAATATAAGAGAAACCTTGGTAACGTAAAGTGGTTAACACATCAATGAAACGAGTTGATAACTATAAAGAAGTTTCACTTTCCCCGTGTGCTTATGTCGGTGACGCTCATGCGTTTTTTTATTACTCGTTAGTACTGATTACAAAGTTAACATTTCACGGAAGTATTTACTATTCAAAGAGTCAATTCAAAGAAACAACCTTGCAAGGCTGCATAAAAGGAAATATAATTGCATCAAGTTGTAGTATTTGAACCGTAACGAAGTGTCTACCCCGTCTCAAGGCTTACATAATTTCCTTATAATAAATAACACGACATTTCCCCTTCTTTAAAGTCCATTCAAGAATACGTGCATTCATATAATATAATCTTACCCCTCCAAGAAACTATGACGTCATGACTCATATGATATTCTCAAGGTTAAATGAACTACCCGTAAAGAAATCATTTCTTAATCTTTGTGACGAAATATTCAATAACAGAAGCGAACTATAAAAACAGTTGAGCTGTACGATAAGAATACGTTATTATTATTTATATAAAAACATATGACAGCTGCAAACAATGACGTAACGGTATACGACATAACCTAATTTTATAAGAGCGACCTAACCTCACATAATGCGAATATATCGTATTATTGTATAAATAATTGTTTAAGATTAGGGAGAAGTTTGAACGTATACAGTATGAGGCCCGGTGTTCCTGTATTTCTCATTCAGAATTTGATTCAATTCCATAAATGTTTAAATATGCGATTATTATAGTGTAAATGTAAATACATTTGTTAATTTTTTTTTTCTTAAAATTTATACTAATCTATTTGTTTAAAGTAATAAAAAATAGATGTTAAATTTTGGTGTTTAGCGGCCAAAATTGTCGATATTTTATATGGTTTGTGATTGAATTAATACTGAAAAGTATACTCTTGTCGTATTGTCAAATCAAGCGATGTTTTTAAAAAAAGGGGATGAGAAATTTCTTTTGTAAGTTCAAAAGAACACCTAACGTTTCATTTGATGTTTAGAGAAAGGGTGAAGAATTATACAGAAGTACTAAACAGTTTTCTTTTTTTTTTTAATTTATATAAATTTTCATTGAATTAACATTTTTTATGATTATACATTATTTTTAATACCTAATTGACTGCAAATTCAATATATATTTTACTGATGCTTGCTGTTCTCAAATTTGAATATGAGAATTGGGGATTTTTAATACACGTTCATATAAATAACACAATCTCTTGGCTATTCTTGGCTAGCTTGGCTATTCTTGGCTATTCTTAAATCCCTATCGAATTTTATAAGTTATAACTATTTCAAAAATGAAGTTAAGTATTAGAGATAACAATGTTATTTCCGAGGCAAATATTTCGTTACTAGATTTTTCTGGCAAGAAAATAAGCCAGACAAAACTTACATTGGCTTTTCAATTTTTTTTAAATAATCTGTTTTTTGACAAATGTTAAGGTCCGAGTTTGAGTACTCTGATCGACTATCATTATGCACGAGACATAAATGGTATTTTTTGCACGTACGTCCTATAAAATAGCTGTTTTTCAATTAATTTAAAAAAACTTTGACAGTTCACTTTCGAACAAACGTCACGAATAGTAGGTTATAAAAAAACAACTAACAAATATTGTGCAATTGGTATACCGCGATCAGTTTTTTTTTTTACTTTACTGCACTAGCGTGTAATGAGTAAAGCAGTTATTTTATAGTGGGTAGTGCCTAAAAAAAGACGGTGTGTTCTACACTACACACTACAGAAGTAAAACGTGTATAATTGTAAAAATAATAATGGCACCGACCGCTGAGATCGAATCTACGACCTTTAAGTTACGAGGCAGCCACTTTACCTCGCTGCTACCTTAGCTTAGTGCTCTACAGTCAGTTTTTACAGTACACGATGTACGCATATTGCAATGTTTCGTTACATTTTCAATCTCATAAACCGATTTTACCATACCATGCCAAAATAAGTTTTACTTGAAAAATATTTTTGATGTTTCGAAAATGTGTTAAGAGACGCTGTAATAATTGTGTGAAAGAAGTGTAGAGAAAGATTACCCAGTAAGTCGGGTTAGAGGGGAGGTAGGAGTAGTCGCGTGTGCTAGGACACGTGCCCGATGCTTCTATAGCCGTGCAACTACCTATGGCCACAATGACTATCAGTTTTATAATAAGAGTGTGCCCAAGTTCAATGCATTTGTACTGTGTTTGTATTTCGACAGTGGCGGCTTCTCATTTTAGCTGTGCATTTCCACAGCTCCTTTATTACAATTTCAAATGGATTTTTAATTTATTATTCAAAAAAAAATTGGATCCATGCTAAGCCCAAATAACCTATGATGTCGTTTTAGCTCAACAAAAATGACAGAATTGAAACAGCTTCTTCAGGCAAGTTTTGTGAATTTTGCGAAGTAGACACTCGGTAATTTGCTGTTACGGACAAATGTGACGTTTTTACCGAAGTAAATCTTTTTGGTATCCCGCCTATGGATATTCTTTGCCCCTAATAATATATGTATTGTCTACATGTTTTACGTACACTTTTCCTTTTTTTGTTAGAGCCGTCAACACCTAAGATCACTTTGGTCTTTGGGTAAATAAATGATTATGAATTGAAGAAGTGTATTTTGTTTCAGCTGCCAAGCTTGCACGCCGTAAGAGTAGTGGTAAAAAAATTAGAATACGATATATTGTTTTGGCCAGTAAAACGAAATTACGTATTTATATGATTGTTTAGAATGCATTTTCAATTTTGTTGATACCTACTTGAAAAAAAGCTTGTAAACGAGAACTGTCTTTATTATACAAACTGAAAAGATTCACTTGCTTATAATACTGAACCTAAGTATAACAATAATTGATCAAAAATAAGTGTCTCAACTCAATTTTTTTCTGAATTTTTTCAATACCATAAACGTGAATTTTTAAATTACTTTCCCCGTTCTAAAATGTTTACGTTTTGACAATTTTTTTTTCTAATTATGTTAAATGTTGTCGAGCATATAAAATTAATTTAAAATAACAGATGAGAGTCTTATTATCATCGTTCCACGCCACTGATTTCGAAGGACAGCTGTACCTATATAAGTACACTATATGCATGTATGTTTTAGCCCTCGAGTCACCTCTAGCCTGTAGCCTGTATGTCGTATATGACGTATCGAGACAGCTGACTTGCAAGAACAAAAGAATAAACTGTGCCCCTCCGCTCCTTACGCATGGGGTGCACCTACCTACTGTTTCTCTTAAAGGGGGGCGAACAATCTAGATATTGTGCTATATTGTACGTACATAAAAACTACGTAAATGTGTTGTTACTATACCAGTCACTGTACTTAATATTTGCGGATATTTGCCGAAATTTAATTTGTTTATTTAATATTGTTGGATTCTTCTATTTAAAACATTGAAGTGATTCCATAAGCGTTCCAGTTAGCTTAGAAGATTAATTTTCTGCAGATTCCTAAATAGTTTTTAAGGATCTGTAAAAAAAATGTTTTTTTCATTTAGATGGGTAGGTATAACTTAAAAAATATGAAATATGTTCTATAAATATATACAAACTTCAATAAAAAAATATTCAAAACTTAAATTAAAAAAAATTATTAAAAGATCAGATTGCGTTTAAACAAAAGCACATAGGAAGCTTCCAACTATTAGTCAGTTAAAAACACTAACTAATGTTTTTTATGCTATTGGAAGCTTCCTTTGTACTTTTGTGTTATTTGTTATTTTAATGCTTTTTCTTTGAAGTTAAACTTCTTTTGACACGATAGGGTAAAATCGTTTCATGAGATTGAAAATGTATCGAAACTTTGCAATATACTATAAAAACCTTCTGTAGTATATCAAACTAAGGTGGCGGCGAGGTAGAATAACTACCTTGTAACTTAGGTAAAGTTCGTAGATTCGATCTCGGCGGTCGGTGCCATTATTATTATTATTTTTTTATAATCATGCCAGCTTTACTTCGGTAGTATAAAATATAGTCTCTTGTCTATCACTATTCATAACTACTATATCACCTATAATTTCAAAAACAAATATATTTTATAACGAATTAATATCATAAACGATATGTTATTAATCAATTTAATATCTGTTAAACAGTTTGTTTGAATTGATAATAGGCCACATGTAAGCCAATAATGACAGTGTAATTAAATATCCCTACATTATTAAAATGATAAAAAGCCGTGAACAATTTGCTCCTTTCTAAATCCGGGACGATGGGAACGTTTTGTGTTGTCATAGTTGAAATCCAGTTTTAAACCCGCTGAGACGCATGTTATATCATATAGTAGTAGACAGGGAACGCGTGCCGTCGTTTCAATCATCAAGGGTGGCTGCGACTGCCTCATGTATACCGAAACAGATGACTGACTGCCTCCTTCCATCTTTGATCGTGATCTTCATTTATTATTATTTTATTTACAGTAGAGATTATACACGTTGAACGCAAATTAATGTGAGGTTAATGTTACTGTATATTCGTCTCCTACTTCGAGACGAAAAATTTTACAACTCTCGGCCGGTACGTTCTCGAGGATGTTCTTTGAAGTGAAACTTCTTAAGCTACGTATCTGTTTGAAAAATTGTAACGGCAGGAAAAATATAAGAGAAACGTTGGTAGCACAAAATGGATAACGTATCAATGAAATGAGTTCATAACTCTAAAGACCACTTCATCCGTGAGCTTATGTGGGTGAGGTTCACTTGTTTTCGATAGTAACGAGATCTTAACAATTTAATCTCGTCGTGGATTTCAAAACGAGAAAAATTATTAATTTAGTATTGAGATTTTTTGGCTTGGCGGGACCGTGAGGTGAAGTAAATTCTAGAGTATTCTATAAACTCGCAAAGTGGTGATTTAATATTTGTATTGGTTACTTTATTTCGAGTTTGCTGTATATTATTTGACGCAGAAATTAATTAGGGTGCATTATTAAGCATATTAGATATAATCCAAGATTTAATTCACTGTTCGGTTTCTTTTACTACTTTTAATTATTAATATTTACTGAAGTGATTGATTGTTTACTTTTTTTTATTTAATAATTTTTTCATTTACTTTCGATGTTATCTTCTTCATGCAGGTGAAAAATTTAGAACTTTCTCTTCTGAGTTTAAAGGTTAATAAAGAACAGCATGAAACAAAAAAAAAGGCTTTTTTAGCAGGTCTAAAACAAACATCAAACTGTTCTTTGAATTATTGGAACAATAAACTTTTTATAATTGACGTTTTTTTCTTAAATGAGGGAATTCTTTTATAACGAAATATTTGCATATGCTTTTATATGAAGTTGGTTTTTACTTGTGGCCTCACTCGCGTTAATGTCGGTTTTCACCAGTAGCGGTTTTAGAAAGTAGACTAGACGTCTACTCACAATGTTTGTAAAAAATATTAAAAATTTAATACTTTTAAGTATATTTTACAGCCTTTTTTGTGTACTACGCTGGTGTTTTTTACCGATTTAAAAAAATATAATGTAAATTTTTTAAATCTTATCTTTTAATAGAATCATTTTTCAGGTACAGACATGTAAAAACTAAGCATATATAAAACTACTAATGTACAAAATAGGAGCAAAATCTTGCCTATCCTAAATAAAATTCCTAAAACTGCCCCTGGTTTGGAGACGAACCTTTTCTCCGAGCGTCGTAGGATAAAAAGTATTTAGTATATCGTTTAGCAGATGTTATAAATTATAGAAGCTTGACAACAGACGCTATAAACGTTTAGTATTTTAAGTTTGGGCACCAGTTGTTAGTGGACTAAGTTTTATCAAAATTCATTCAGCCATTCCATTGCTAGCCAAATATAAATAAAAAAACGACAGCAAATCCACCACAATGTATTATCTCTTATAGTATTGATTTTTCAAAATAAAATTCTGAGCGAATTGAAAAATATTAGTCATTACATAATAATTCGCACACATTTGAAATTTGGAAACACGTGACTGTCGACATTATCCATGATAAATCACCTAAGATAAATTTATACGTTCTCTAATATTGGTAAGACTGCACTTCGGTGCAGACCAGCTGGTCTCCAAAAATAATAGAATCAAGTCCCCATTCGTTGTAAGTATTGTACGCAGTGAATTTTCGATTAGGTGTTTCCCCTAATACACATTATAACATTTCTGGTAACCTACTAACCCTCAAACAAAAAGAAAAGAACGCGGCACATAGAAAAATCCTCACCCCATATTCTTTCTCTCCTCGTCTCTGTGTTGATGTCAAATCGAATCTACAACTCCCCTTTCTCGCAATTGCTTACTCAGTACAACAGATAATGTTATGACGTCACCCTTCTTATAGTTGGTTGAACCACGGAGCTACTAAACAACTAACTTGCGAACAAAGTTGACAACCCTACGGATTTATCCGTCGGTCTAGGCATTTATATAGGTACAGTAAGACCCCGCTTAACGCGGAAGATACGTTCCAATAAGTTTCTGCTCTATACAAAACAGCGCTAAACGAGGTCATCTTAATACGTAGATAATAGTCATAAGTGAAACAGAACCGAGAATAAGAAAATTTGTTAGTTTTTTTTCGAGTAAGAAGTTAATAATAATAATAATAATGCGTTTAACGTCCGTTTGTCTACTTTTATGACCTTGAATAAGGAACCATCTCGATATTTATCTGGAATTAATTGAGGGAAACCATGGAAAACCTCAATCTCGAGTAAGAAGTTATGTTTGTAATGTGGAAGGTTCGTCAATTGACATCTTTTGCTTTTTGCAAAAAGTCATCTAATGTCGTTTGCCTTTTTCAGTTTAGTTCAGCAAGCTGTCGATAGCAAGATATTGCATCAATGAAACTTTGTCTTGCCTTTGAACTTCTATCAACATTTGAATCATTCTGTATAAACTGATCCATAATTTACGTTATAGTGGCTAAAGTTTAGAAATCGCGTAATGCTGAAACAGCATTTTTTATAATATAGATAATTCCATATTCTCTTCTTTATTCTGCGTTACAACGGACCGTATCTGGCGATTGCGTGGAGTTGATTTTCTGTTACGCCCGAACGTCGCTAAAGGATTATACACATCAATAAGAAAAATCTGGTGTTCCGTTCTCGGCTCGAAACAGATAGTTTTAGCTCCATGGTGTGTACGTATAAAATGTACGATTTTTCGCCATATGGCAAACAAAAGAATAAGCACACGAGCGACGCGGGCTACACGTGTATGTTTTATACTGTTATGTAATCTTAAAACCTGGTCAGACGCGTGGTTCGCATTTACATAAGTATTGTTCACAGATTTTTTTCATTTTTAATATTAGACCCTATATGATAATACGATATGATGCTGGAATAAATTTAAAACAACTCTAACATAAAATAGTATAGATTGTGTATCAAAGGCATAATGAAGACGATTTTTAACCAACTTCAAAAAAAAGGAGGGGGTTCTCAATTCGTCGGAATCTTGTTTTTTAATTTTTTTTTATTTTTTATTTATGTTCCCCGATTACTCGAAGACGTCTGAACCGATTTGGAAAATTCTTTTTTTGTTTGAAAGGGTATACATCCCAGGTGGTCCCATATAGTTTTTATTAAAATCGGTTCATCCGTTTTTAAATGACGTCAAAAAACATATTTTTTAATGTATGCTACCTCATATCTCCAACATTTGTAAAGCGATTATGATGATTCTTTTCTTATTTAATAGGGCACATCTTCAGGGTGATCCCACATAAATTTTACTTAAATCGGTTCAGCAGTTTTTTAAAATGTGCGAAATCAAATCCATCACTAAAAAGTAAAAAATAAAAAAACTTTTTAAAAAAAATATTAACCTCTTTCAAAAAAATCACTAAAATGATAAAAATAATGAAATTTTGAGGTCGGAGCTAATTTCATTACAAAAAAATCACATGAAATTTTGAGGTCGGCGCCGATTTAATAAAAGTAGATATGTAATTAAGTTTTTTTTGACGAGTGTGATGTTTGATACATGAGACAAATTTGCGTTCCGATTTTGATATGCACACTGTATGGTTTGTCCTACACCCTATGTATATGCTTTTTGATATTTTACTTGGAAACTTGAAGCTGTCATAGAGTGTGCGTAGCTGATAGCTTCCCGTGTCATTTGTCTTGTATATACGGTTCAAAAGATCACAGGATCGACTTCAGTTAGAGGAATATGGAATACTAGCTTCGTTCGCACAACGATTCGAAACCGCCAGCAAACTGACGCCAAATGCGCATTTGCTTTAAAGCTCGTCCCAGTCAGTTTGTGTATATTGACTGGCAGATTATATAATACACACATACAGGTAGATGCTGCTAACCCTAGCTGTTGAGCGTCTATAATAATTAATCTACAATCTATCTATCTATAAAGCAGCTATTTAGCGGCGGTTTAAAATATTAAGGATTGTAGTTTCTTTAATAAAGCGGTTTTATACTTAATCGGAACACCATACTAGGTATTCAATTAGAAGGAAAACTACAATAATAATAGAACACTGTTAAGTTGGAGAAAGGAAAACGAAGGAAATGTACACATATCACACAGTAAGTGCCTGCTTTATATCTACGGTGACATGGCCAAGTGACGCATGTCATCCACTCTAGTCCACATTTGGGAGAGATAGCGGAATTATGTGTGTAACTCACCCATATAAGTTCACGGGAGAAATGAAATTTCATTAGAGTTATGGACACGTTTCATTGATACGTTATTCATTTTGTGTTACCAAGATTTCTTTTCTGTTATTTCCCTGTCATTATGAATCATTTTCCGTTTAATTTTGCGCTACCAATGTTTCTCTTATGTATTTCTTTGCCGTTGAATTATTTCCCCATTTTATTTCCCGTTACCAAGGTTTCTCTTATAAATTAATATACAGTGTAAACTCTTTATAACGAAATTTAAGGGACCGAGCATTTTTTATCGTTATAGAGAGTTACCGTTATATGGAGTGAAGAAAGAAAAACAACCAAATTAACAACAATCTTTAATATGTATGTTTTTGATAAAATTAATACATAGTCAGTTAACTTTGCCTGACGTTTTTTGCTTTGCCAGTACTTGTTTTGTATTTTCTTATGTATTCTATCCATCTTTTGATATGTGGTGAAATCTTCTTGACTAAACAATAAAAATTTTTCTAAAGGTTTAGTCGGCGCCTTTTGTAACCTGATAAGATAACATAAACAATAACACCGACAATGACGATTTTCTGTGTCTAAATATGAACACATTTCTTCGTAATAGAGAATGGCTGCTGCGCTATAAAGAGTGTATCAATGTATGGGTTTTAAGGTAAACCAACCAAATTGTGATCTTTTCTATGTTATAGAGAGTTTATCGTTATAAAGAATAATGTTATAGAGTTTACACTGTATATTAATTATCCCTTTAATTTTGCGTTACCAAGGTTTTTCTTATATATTTCCTCGCCGTTGAATTATTTTCCATTTAATTTTGCATTACCAAGGTTTCTCTTAGTTTTCTCCGCTGGGGAAATCATTTCCCTTTTTAATTTTGCATTACCAAGGTTTCTCTTATAAATTTCGCCGGTTTTGACTCATTTCCCCTTTAACGTTTCAGTAAATTTCAAACATGTCGCTAAAAAAGCTGCAAACATATTGAAATTTTCGCGTAAGCAACTTTATGTTGCGGTCGCGATTAATACGTGTACATGAATGCTCTCTGGAGTCTAGGAAACCGGAAAGCGACGGCGTACCGGAAGTGGCTAAGTAGTAGTGCACAATCAACTGTTCCGGTTATATACCTACGTGGATGTACATTATGTATTTAGTTAGTTATATGAATGGATTTGTGAACGTTTGAGAGAGATAGTGAGATATAATACCTGCTTCTACCGGAGCTACGCTAAATAATTACTATCGTTACCTATTTATAGTGTTGGTGCAGGAAATTGATCATTTTTTTATTACCAGACTTTCAACACAACATTATTTTTGTATCTCTAAGAGCTTTCTTGATGTCAATTATTGTTAATATTAATACTCTGCTTTTGAAGCTTCCTAAAAAAGACGTCACTAGTGTTCTGTATGTAATCGAAACCATGTCTATGATTGAAACAGTGGATGTGTTCATGAGCTTCCCATGAGACACCAATTAATAGAACAGTATAATTTTCACACGGAATAATTAATTATATTGATTTCCTGAGTCAAAGTTCAATTAAAATATTGTTAAATTGTAATCGATCACTTATTAATATAAAATTTTTATAATCCAATGAATATTTAGACAGCTTGCTTGCTTACTTCACATGCATTTATGATACCCAAATTATCGACAGTACAAGGAAATTAGTGACGCTATTGGTAAAAAAAGAAAACACTAATACGCACAAATTAGTGGGCCGTTTCTTCCCATATAAGTTCGTGGCCTCCATGGGACGGATATTTTTCGCGACGGTACCCGTGTTGTTACCATGCTTTGATTTCTTGATCTCGAATGATTTTTTTAAAAATTGATTAAAATACGACATTGCAGTGTTAAAATGCAACTCTTTTAATACCTTTTCAGTTGTCTAATTACAAAGCATTTGTCGATTGACTGGTACAATAATAATAATTATAATAAATAATTAAAATTTATTCCACCAAAATATTGATTATACACAACGCTATAGTTACAAAATGATTTGGAATTAACCTATCCAACTTGGGAAGGCCATATATGAAGTATTTAAGTTTCTATTGAACTTTATCTTTAAATTTTATCTATGCCTAAATTATCTTTGCATTATTTTAATTAAAAAATGAAAAAAAAACCGGTACATTATAATGTTAGTTAAATATAAATTTCAAAACAACACGTCACTAAAGGACAATTATTTTCTTTGCAGGCTTGATCTCTTTTCAACGACAAAGATCTTATCGAAATACCAATGACCCACGACCGACAAGCCTGGAAACCAAAAAGATCGGGAACAACGCGGGTCACGTGAATGCCTACACACTTGTGTCGCTTAAATATTATACTTATTGGGAAATATATTAGTGAGCGTCAAATATTTTCGTACCTTAGTTTATGAATAAATTACCCACCGCCACTATCATAGTTTCCCGACGCATGGTCCTTAAAATATATTTTAGTACAAATAGAGAGATTGTTGGTTATAGACGCTGGACAACTGAGGTTATTAGCGAGTACAAGATACAGGTAATAGGCTTCTGATATTTATTGTAGCTCTTCACCGTACCGCTATGCACCGCCACTATCGTTCTCTTTCCTCGCTAACGACACATTATCGCATGAAAGCTTTAGAGCTGTAATTGCACAAATTAAACTCCGATTTATAATTGGTTTGTCTATGTCTTTGTCTTCAAAGCTCGCAGCTCAGACAGACATTAATTTATTATGCATTTTAAGTTCTCAAATTAAACTGTCTGTCTGTCCTCTTTCCTCTGAATGGAGGACTTTTGTGCATTGCACCAAGATGCAGTTTTTATGTATACTCGCATCAACCAGAAATGCCAAGTCGATATATATTGAGTTAAATAAGAATTGGTTAGTTCGATTAAAAAATGTCGGAATTTGTAATAGTGTTGCCGAATAAAATGTTGTCAATAATTTAATTTCGGGGTGTAACCAACTTTCAATAAATTCAGTTCAGTCGTTCTCCGGCAATATCAGGCCAAATAGATAGACAAAAAGACTGACAGAAATTTTGAAAACACCTTATATTTTTACCTGTGTTAGTGTCGGTTTTTACTCCGAGCGTTGCCGAAACAGAAGCATTCAATACCTTAATTTTGATTGTCCAAAAAGTAATAAAAATTGGCCCAGGCGTTCCAGACAGGAAATAAAAATTCTGATAACACGTTATTCTCAACTGTGTTTCATCGCTCCAGGGAACATAATGGAAATTTGCAACCTAATCCGCGCATTCATCACTTGCAAATTTTGCCGGATCCTGTATTTTTGAGACCTTTGTGTGAAGATTCGTCATTGCCTACAAAATATACTAAAAAAACCCGTAAGAAAATGAAATTACAGATAAAAATCTCTTTTTAGGATAGATATTTAAATTCAACCGCAAAAAATGACCACAGAAATGATTGTAAAAGTGTTTGAAATTAGCCGTTGAATTATTAATAAGTTTTGACATGCATGCGGTAGGAATGGTATGGTATTGTGTAGTATTCGTGACATTGTATGCACATTATGGAATGTCATATAGGAACATTACCCGTTGACTGACATCTGCCTTGACAAGAACGCCTAGGCAGTTAGCTTCTGCCACGCTGAAAACCTTTCACAGGCACCGCCTGTCCGTTTTGGATTATTAAAAAAAAAGTTTCAATATTTATTTTATAAATTAGTGTATACTTCAGTACGCTCTATAGTAGGTACTTTTATTCTGATTGTTATATTGGTATATACGCGACTGTGTCACGTGTTTACCACTCTCGTTTCGTAGTGCTCCGCTTAACTCTAGAGTAGGAATTCAAGGGAAAGGACTAATTTACTTGGGTAACTGCAAGATCATTTAGGAAAGTTCAAATAACGACCCTACCAAATTTTGTTAAAATTTATCTACGAATCCGTGGAAAAAACAATATGGCTCTTCCTATTTATATGTTAAACATCGTATTAAGATATGGTTTTGATGTTTTTAAACCTCGGGGGATATTAAAATGACAAAATAAAGTAGAATTTTGAAAAGTGAATTTTGACCTAAATTAGTAAAATGAACGGACAAACAAATCAAATTTTTCATTTTTCTTTTTAGACCTGTACGAAAAAAGATTCCAAATTTTAACTGTTCAAGATAAAATGATCATGAAATACGTTTCAAATATCAACCTCTAATAATACCGAGCGTCTATATTTTACAATATCGATCTATGCAATTTGCTAAATTCGAAAAAGTTTTAATTAAAATGCAATAGCCAATAAGAATGGATACTGGGAAATATTTTAAATCTTTAATTATTCTTTTCTGACGGAATACTCTGAGAAGCGGAGAAAAGTTAAATTAAAATGCAGCACACAAAGGTAATTGCAAAAAAAGTGGATATGTAGGTACAATAATTATCGGAAACTTGTAAGTAAAGCTTTCACAGAAGCTACTTTAAATTACATACCTAACGAAGTTTTTAATTTGTCCTGGAAAAAAACTTAACAATACAGCATGTCTTTTCAAAAATTAAACCGGTTTTTTATGTAATAAAGTTTTCCTTTAATTAACTAAAGCGATTATACTTCATCTAATATTGATTATAAAATGTCTTTTTTATTCATAAAGGAAATTAAAAAGTTTCGTGTAAGAATGGATTTAGAAATTAATACGGGAAATTAAAACTTTTAAAGTGTGCTTTTACTTAATAGAATTTAAATAAATTGTGGATTATCGACGCTCGACAACTGAGTTCATTTGCATCTCTAATATTAACGGGACCTCTATGTGTAAACGGGAACGCATTTCGATTATTTTCGAAAAAGATCTGAAAATTCAGACCTGCGTAAAATTTAATCTTATTATTTATTTATATTTAAAATAAGAAAAAAAGATTATTTTTAGATGAAATTAGTGTTGAGTAGTTGAAAAATAAACACAAAGTTCTACATGAGTAGATGGCTATTTAAGTGACAGAATACAACAACATAAGCAAGTTGTAAAAGCAGTTGTGATTTTCCGGAGATTTCCCGCAAGGCTGCCTTCGAGCGGTCTGAGAATTTGAAAGGAGGGAAACGGGGTGACGACGGCACAGAAACAGACAAGGGTGAGGGCGATCTTAATGGGGCACTTGAGAATTCTTGGGGGAAGTTCCGATGGTTGTATGTAAGTGGTTGTGGTGATATCAAACAAGACGACGTAAACGCTCGACTGCCTTGCATTATGTCTTCACATCTCGACGGAATCCTTAAATGTTCGACTCGTATTCATAGTCTACCAGTCTTTAGCTGTGGTTTCTTCTTTAGTATAATACGCGCCACGGTTCTAAAAGGTTCTGAAGCTAGTCACAAACACCGTTGCAAATGCTTAGTTTAGAGACGTCCTGGTTGTTTTGTGGGAAAAGAAGATTCCTACCACCTCCCAGTTACCGACACGGAACGTGCGCTCGTCGGTGATTGGTTGTCTTGTCAATTGTCGCTTTCCTGCTATTAGGTACAGTCCAGTACGCTATTGTTAAGTTGTTTGTTTGATTGTTAATTGATCAAGATGCCTAATACAGTTTTGTATAGACAAGCACGAAAAATAATTTTTTGGATGACTTTATGCAAGGAATTAGACCTTTAGATTAAAGAAAAATTAAAAATAATAATATAGCGCAAGTTTGTAGTTTTTCAATCGACTGTACCTGCGCAAGCCTCCATTGGCATCTAACTTTCGAGCCTTTTAAATCCATGGCACGTACTATATGCTATTCCGTGATGTTAAAAACTCCATACTGAAAATTCGATTCTGAATAGGTTCAGTAGTTTTTAATTAACCCGGGAACAACACACTACCATGCAAAAAAAAACATTTCTGGCTATATACTATATTCAAAATGGATGTTGGTATATCTGTTTAAGATTAATATACTTCGACACCGTTTGATCGATTATCATAAAAGTTGGCAAATATATGATTTTTTTCATGGAGAAGGTTTTTATTGTTTAGAACAGTTGTGAAGAAATCGGGCTATAGCAAAGAGTGCGAAACGTTCGAGTTGGAACTATGAATATTAGTTGAAGACATCAGTAGCTTTAAACTTGTATATAAGAAAGCCTTCGTAAGTAGCAACCTGTTGATTTCCAGTGTGGTTTGACACCTCACCCTTGTACCGCGCATTGAGGGTAGATTAATATCGCTATCGTCTTAGAAGGGTCGTGCCGTCAAAACAAGGGGTTGAGGAAATCTTACAAGATTCCGTGCAATCTTGTCATACAACATATTAGAAACGCTTCAAAAGTTGTTATTTAAAAATGCAACAGTTTATCTAATTACACTTAAGGAATGCATTTTTAAATGTATTACTGATTTCTTTAGAGCAGGCATGAGTAACCTACGGCGTACCGGACCTTTATCGTCTAGTTATTAAATTTTTGTATAAGTAGTTTTCTATAATAAAAATTCAAAGTGAAAAATTTGAACTACTATTACATTTACAAATTAACAGCAACGTTTGGCATCAGAGGGTTTTTATTAAAGTTATAATTAGGAAATTTACTATAAAGTCAATCTGTATCATTAATAGTTTCTAAGGTTTATAACCTATTGAACTTTAGCTGATGTCGAGCGTCTATAATTTACAATATTCTCTCTCTTTATAACCTAGCACAGGGATGATGAATAAGCAGGTTCTTGAAACTGGCTCGCGATTTTCTTGTCAAATTATGAAAAAACGAGTCAATAGGTTTTTATAAATTTCGATATTTTTTACTGGCTGAATGAGCTTTGTTTTTTTAATTAAATATTTTAATATACAAAAATAAAATGTCAAATTTTACAATTTAGAATAATTTTTATTTAAAGCAGCAATTAAAAGGTAACACATTATAAGCTCCACAATCGCTGAATTACGGGTAGCATTCTGGTCTTTCACTCTCTTAATTTTTTTCAAAATAGCTCTCTGGTTGCGCGAGTTTGCCATTTTCAACCTAGCAAAACAAACATTTAACAAGTATAATTAACCTTATAATTTTATTTATTTATTTATTTATTATTAGCCACCAATCACCAAGGTTTTTGTGTCATAGCACCAATTACACAATTCTCTGGAGTCAAGTATAAAAGACTTAAGTTAAAAATGATTATTTTTTATTTTTTACTGGACTAAAGTCTAAATTATATTCTTGCTCGTTTGGTATTGAAGGATGAAAAACTAGCTTTTTCGACTTAAATCCATTATACCTGAGATGAAAGAATTATAAAATCAAAAATAAAAATATTATTATTAGGTACTCCACTACACAAATTACCTGCTAATTAGTTTAATTTTAATTAAATTTTAATAACCTGCATTTAAGACTATAATGCAAAATTTACTCACTCAGAGCAGTCTATATAACATTAATGATTTCTTTGTTATGTAAATTTTAATCAGAGTGATTAAGCTATGAATGTTTAGAAATTATTCTATTCTATTCGTAATATTTTGTATTTATTCATTATTTTTTAATAACAAATTGAAAATCAATTTGAACTGAGGGCTTGTAAACAGAGGAGCATATAAATAGCGGCATCGCTATACGATTTAATTGGCTATTTTCAAGACCCAATTTTTATTAATTAATTTATTTTACCCATACTTTCATTTATTATTAGCAAAAGAAAATTGATACTTTCACAAGTTCTAAGATTGGACATCCTTATAATCTTGGAAACTCTCAAATCTATGAATTTTAAGTCGATATTTTTAAAAGTTGAAAAATATTTTTGAAATTTCTAACATTAACGTCATAAATTTGATTGATTGAATATTTATGAGCAGTTTTATATACTTAGTTCGATTGTGTAAAGCTATGAAATTTAAATTATTTAATGTTACATTGTCATTTGCATAATATCGAACAAAATAATCCTATAAAACGGAAGATGTTTGTAATGTCATACGATTGGATTCAATTATGATCGATCGAAGATTTCACTAAGGTAAAAACACCACTTCCAGATCGCTTACCATAGAAGAAATTGTTTTTTATTATTATAGACCGGGAGCTATCGAACTTTTTGGAAATTGATTTCTGCATGGAAATGACATATTTTATTATGTAATTAAAACAGTTCGTACAACGCAAATGAATAGACGCTGATGACCTCAGCTGTTAAGCATTTATAATCTACAATTCTTCTTCTTCTTGAATGAAAATGACATTTTGCCTAACCGACTTCTGTGATTTTTAGAGGTAATCAACCCTTAACGTTGTTAAAAATTGTTTAAAAAAAACTAAGAGCGGCAAAGCTAATTTTTTGTCTGGTGTTTAATTAATATGTGTCATATAGCACAGAGTACATCGTTCAGTCGCTAAGTGGTGGTAGCTTCCAAAAAGTTCAGTAGCTCTTGAACTATTACATGTAAAACCAAATTACAATATTGTTATCAAATAGAAAACAGTATCACGGGTAATTGGAATAATGAAAATAAATCAATTTAAACACTCATTGATTGCAACGTTTCGTCTTTTCTTTAATTAAGACTTTTTCAAGCTCTCAATATGCTTAAACGATAGTTAATACAAAAAACAATTATTAAAAATTGAAAATTGTAGAAAATAATATGTTCTTTTTTTTTAATTTTTTTATTTTATTTTCATTATTCCAATTACCCGTGATACTGTTTTCTATTATAACATATATCTGGAATTGAACTTTAAAGATGAATTGTTATCAAATTTCTAGTTTCAAATTTTAGCAATAATATCTATGAATGCGAGAGACAACTAAAATTCCACAAATGCTAACTAGCGTTGTTCGTGAAAACTTTTTCAGATATTTTCTCTATTTAATTTTGATATTATCTGCTTTCATTTTTGATATTATCTGATATCCTTAAAGTTGTGCAATAATTAAAAAAAGACAAGTCGCTACGGGGCGCTGTTAAATGTTTGATGGTCGCGAACTGGTGCTTTTACCTTATTGGATCGAGTTTGTTTTCTAAGATTTAGAAAAGTGTATTCTTTGCAAATCTTTTTGACGCTAACAAAACCCACATCACTCCTTCTTTACACAAAACATCGAGGATCCGCAAAAACTGAGCAACAAAAGGCTAATAGATTCTTAACGCAATTTTAAATAAACAACTCATCTTTTTTTCTCTGTTGACATTTTGTTTGATCGATTAGATTGAATTACCGGGTGCTTTTTGGTTTTCATTGTAATTCGATATCGCTATCGACTTTAAGAACAGATTGCTCTTTTTCGGTATTCTAAGCAAATATTTGATCTGAACCTAATGTTTACTGATTTCTTTGTCTATTTATTCCAGTGGTAGGTAAACTGTTATCGATTTTATTATTAATTAGTACAAAAAACCCGGGTCGCAGTGCCAAAACCCTGCCGACAATATAGTGTATTTGCTTATACAGGCAGTGTGGCTTTATTTTGCGAGCTTAAGTTGATTTTTGGGCAAAATAAAAAATTTTACTCCTTAATACACCCCTTAAAATAACATTTTTTTTCTTAATTGCAATATTATTATAAATCGAACCTCTATACCAAATTATATACAACTTTCAGTAAATAATTCACTATTTGTAAACTAGTGTTTTCATACAATTTGTAAGTCCGGTCCTGTCGGGCCGATTTTATTTAAATTTTAGAGACACCTTTTAATTACTACTAAAGGGTTAACTGTGAATTTTGAAACGATTCTGAGAATTTTTTCGGTATTTTGGGCCCAAAAACATTTTTCAACCCCTAAAAACTACCCTTAAAATGCCCCGATTACGCCCATTTTAAATAGGCTTCTTGCGGTGATGGATTTCAACACGTGGACCACATTTCGTTAAAATCAATTAACTCTTTCGAAAGTTATTGCCCGCACACACATATATATATATATATATATATAAACATTTTCAAAAATGGTGCCAAAGTTTTTAGGAGGTTATGAAACGTCGAGAAATTTTGGTCCAACCCCTAGGTCCCGCCATCCGACCAACGCCAATAGTGTATGTTGCCTTATGGCAAATACACTAATAACGAACATATACTCTAGCGACTTCAGTTGTCGAGCGTCTGTAATATACAATCATCCATTATTCACAAATAACTTAAAAAACTAGTAGGGATGTTTAGAGTCGAAGAAAACTGATCGGAAATTTATACTCCACAGTGAGGAAATATTTAATACACTTATTACTTGTTCTAAAATGACATTCAGTTAAATCAGAATTTATATATTTAAGTAGTATATTAGTTACTATTTGCAAAGAAAATATCGAAATGATTTTATGAGTAAATGACTAGAGCGACTTTGTAAGTAAATGACTAGAACTAGGTTTATATTGTAAAAAACAATATTAAAAAAAACATAACTATGTATGAAACGAAACAATGTAAGTTCATATTGTTACTTGGACATAAAATATGTATTGCCACTGTTAAGCATAAACTGTGGGCAAAAGTAGAACACTTATCAATAAGAATTAGATACAAACATCTGCCGCACGCCCCCACATTATACAGAACAGTTGAACATCAATACGATAGGCATATGTTTATTTAATAAGTGAATGCACGGTGGTTCAGAAAAGAATTGCGGTTAAATTAAATCATTTTTTTTAAAGTGGCAATTTAAATCCAAATAGAAAAAAAATATTGTGCAGTACTTTTTTCAATTAATGACAATATCATTTTATGCCAGGATTGCGTCAGCCACATGCAAGATTGCAAGCTGTCAGCATTATAAAACTTACTTTTAAGGATGATCATCGTAAATCTAAAAGACCGCGCACAATTAACCAGCACGACCAGCACAGCATGGATTAGAAAAGTCTGTTCGTGAAGGTATCTATGTTATTTATCTAAGTACCCCAAATTTGAACCAGCACCTGCAGCATGCAACGACCATCACTCGTTTGCCTGCAGTTATTTCTGTCTAACCGTGATGAATCGATGTAGTGTGCTAGTGATGTGTTGTCTTTATTAATTAATTTTCATTAATGGATTGAACTCAAAACCTTCTTCACTTTGCTTCTTCCTCTTCCTCGTCTTCACGCATCGTCAAAATAAAAAAAAAATCTTTTATCGAACTACACACGTCTACGCTCACTACTTGCAAAATAGCTACCGCACACGGAATCTGCACTAAAAGTTGCTGGTCTGTGCTGGTTTGTCCGGTATAGTGTGCGAAATCGTGTAAGCTACAAGTTCGTGCTGTGGTGGTTCGTGTTGGATAAGCGTGTACATATCACTAGTAGAATATGATACTTCAAAAGTGTGCCATTTTAAATAGATGCAAATTATTTGAAAATGGTTCCACACCTAGCTATCAAATTACATAAGGTTTATATTACAAATAATTGAATATTGTTTGTTTGTATTCATGACATTGTTTGGGTGTTTTTAAAATGTTGTTGTAGATATCAATTACAAGTTTGACCACTGGTCATCTTAAAGAAACATCTGGATTTTAGATGAAATGGGTAAGTTTTTTTTGACAATGAAACAGCTGTAGATATCGTTCAGGATTACTAAAAAAAATCTAAGACGTTTCGATATATATTTTTTTTATGCAGTTTGACGTGCAAAATGTGTAGACGAATTCTACTTTCAAAGTATGATATCTAGATAGCATCCCAGAGATCGGCATCAATAAAATAAATATTGTAGAGTTTTTAAATCATCCTTCGGGCTATTTAAGAAGTCTAGTACGATTTTTAATCGCACGGTTTCTAAGACAACGTAACTAAAATAAAAAGAAAAGTCTTTCAACCTCACAAAATAATTAATTAGTGAGCGTTGAAAAAGATGTATATTTGCTGTTGAAGTTTAGAAGACTATAAAGCCGAGACGTGTGAAACAAATGCAATTATTTTTAAAAAATCCGCGTAAAAAACAAAACAAAAACGGCACCCAGTCCAAAGCGAATAACCTTGTTGTGAAAACAAGTATAAGACCCTTGTATAGAGACAGGTTTTATTTTTTCAATGAAAGTCTACAACATAAGGTAATGTTTACAAGGTCAGTGACTTGAAGGAAGGCAAGAAGGGAGCCCCTTAGAACACATGTCTTAGAAAAAACACACCTGGCAATGAAGATGTGACGTCACTGTTTAAATACCCAAACGGTGAAAAGATACGTGCGTTCTTAAATAAGTATATTTCTTTTTAAATGACGTATTTTTTTAAGGAGGGGATTCGAACAACTAATTTAAATTTAATATTTCTCTGGTGTCAGGTATAAAGGGCTTAAATCGATAATTGTTAAATTTCATTTTCTACTGGTCAATTAAAAACATGGAATTTCTACTTAATCCTTTACATATGACATTAAAAATCTAATCGTAATGTGGCATCTTGGCATCCTGCGAACCTGTTTTTAACGACCCACCTCCCCCCTATAAATATTTTAATTTTTTATCATTTAACAAGTTTGTTTGTTGTTTCTGCCAACAAGACTTTCTTAAAAATTGCCATTTTTAAAAACGTAAAAATCTCTCAGATACTATTTAAATAACATTTTCAAATTAAATACTCTTATAGAAAAAAAGCACGCGAAATCTATTAAGGACACGCGCATATTTGTATCTCTTTTAGTTTAGATGGTACGGACCTATGAAATTTTTCAAGAAAATTACATACTATAACAATATAAAATGAAAGGATATCCGCTGTGCTATATGTGTTTGTGATTTACTGTAGTATGACCACCGGGCGGGCATTCATTGAGACATATCTATGGAACGCAGCGGACGTCGCGTCGGAGAGGACATCTAAGCAACTATACAGAGAACCCCTACCTGTCCAAACTTCCTATCTAGTACATGCTATTTACATATGAATCGATTCTTTTGATTATCCACTAAGCAATATTGCAATGGAACTGTTTTTTAGTGTATTTGCCATATGGCAACATACACTATTGGCGTCGGTCGGATGGCGGGACCTAGGGGTCGGACCAAAATTTCTCGACGTTTCATAACCTCCTAAACACTCTGGCACCATTTTTAAAAATGTTTATATATATATGTATATATATATAGGTATATATATATATATATAGGTATATATATATATATAGGTATATATGTGTGCGGGCTATAACTTTCGAAGAAGTTAATTTATTTTAACGAAATTTGGCACACATGTTGGAATCCATCACCGCACGAAGCCTATTTAAAATGGGCCAATCGGGCCATTGTAAGGGTAGTTTTTAGGGGTTGAAAAAAATTTTTTTTACCCAAAAACCAACTTAAGTTCGCATAATAAAGCCACACTGCCTGTATCAGCAAATACACTATATTGTCGGCAGGGTTTTGGCACTGCGACCCGGGTTTTTTTAAGTTTAGCCGGAGAAAAAGCAACCTGTTTAATGTGACATGGTTACTTTTTCTCCGGCTAGACTTGAAATATAAACAAATAAATACTTGTTTTTTATATCAACTACCTAGTTTCGTCAAAATTGGTTCAGTCGTTTTCGCATACATAGTACTGGTGCTATACTCGAATAGATAAAAATTTCCGTCGAAATTGACACGTCAGAATGAAAATAAAAAATAGTTACTGGTGAACAGTGGCAAGTTTATGAATAAAATCATTTAAATACATAATATGACGTTTGATCTAGACTAAAAAATATCTCTGTCAAATTTCATTCAAATTGGTTCACGAATTTGGCCGCAACAGTGGAACAAAGAAATTCAATTACAAAACAACCAGCTCGCTCGATCAGCAAATTGTTTTTTCTCTCTCGAATCAGTTTGAACGAACAGAATGAATTTGAACTGAATTGTGAGTTTAAGAGGAAACAGAAAGAGACAGGTGACTTATCAGTATAAAAGAATCGGTCACTGGAACGCGGAGATACGAATCACTGGAACATATTCCTTCCTCCAAATCCCTCTCTCTCCATCTTTACACATCCGTTGGTCAAATATCGTCATTATTGTACAAAAAGATATTATAAATCAGGATGTTGATATATCCGGAATCGCGACATTGAAACATTTAATTAGACTTCATTGTTCTGTCAGTTTACCTGCTCGAATTTCTAGAAAAATATTTTTCTTTTATACTTTTTTGTTTGAAGAAACAAATACCCAAAATTAAATTGGTTTATCTGCTGAAGACACTAGTACTAAAAATAATGCTAATATTATAAAGATACGACATTTGATTTGTTTGTCGCGGGTAATCTCAAAAACTATTGAACCGATTTGAAAAAATTCTTCTATTGTTTAAAAGTCTATTTCTTCTTGATTATCACAAGCTATACGTATATTGTTAAGCTAAGCAAAAGGGGGTTATGAATGAAAATGTAAAGCAAATTCAAAGAGGGAGTGGTGTGTATTGTTTAGAACTACTAAAACTAAAAATTTTTAACGTGGAAGGAATGTTTGGTTGAGGAACAGTTGAAAAAAAAGAAGCTTTACTGATGTTTCGCTTGTGGCCTACGTTTCGGAAAATATATTTCCATCTTCAGGACCTCAGGCTAGTCAAAGGGTGGTAAATTGTACTAATCTTAAATATTTACCACCCTTTGACTAGCCTGAGGCCCTGAAGATGAAAATATATTTTCCGAAACGTAGGCCACAAGCGAAACATCGGTAAAGCTTCTTTTTTTTCAACTGTTCCTCAACCAAACTTTCCTTCCACGTTAAAAATATATATTGGAACAAAAAATATTAAAAACTAAAAATGGCGTCAAAATTTACTCCGGAGATAATTGAGGTTAATATATATGTTTCTTGGTTAATTTTATTAAAACAAATATATCGCGTATACCTACTAGTGTGTGTTGTATTTACTAGCACAAACAGTAAAACGTCAAAAAGCCGGAACAAACTATTTTTACGGCACACTTGATCCCGTTTTGTTTGTCTGACACCGCCATAATAAATGTTTTCAGTTGTGAAAATATTGTATCAACGACGTATCATGAGTATATGCTTGTTGAATCTTTTGTTTTTTACTATTTAAAAAGTAGACTTTATATTGTAATTTCGTTTATAAAAAGACAAAAATAATCTGTCTATAATCATTACATTTCAGTTTCACTTTATAATTTTTATTATTTATTGATGATGCTAAGTTTGTTAAAGGAACGCATGTCCAGTTTACTATGTGGATATTTTCGGGATAAATTTATTTGAGTATTATTTTTGTTGAATGAATAGGTATATAGGTATAGAGTTCGACTATTTAACCCGACTATCTATGTATGTTTCTTTGTTACTATAGCCTAATTAATCTAAGCTAAATGTCAGATTAATTAGGATTAAAAGATAAAAAGAAAAGATTTCCTTAAAAATTTCTCAAAAATTCCTCCGAATTGAGTTAATGTGAATTTATTTCATTAACTACAAATTTAACTTATAATTTTATTGGTGTAGGCGTTTGATTCTGTGTACAGTTTCAATAATTTGATATCAAAATACTTAATCCTAAAAAAGCTATAAGCACATATCTTTTCCGTACATGACGTATCGATTTTCTACGAAAATAATAGGGCTTTTCCTATTTATCAAGCATTGTACCAACATTTGGTTCAATCGTTTGATCGGTAAACAGAAAAACACATTTTTTGCAAAAACGCATATTTTGCACCCCAGGTACCTCAAGTATGAAAAGTTGTGAAAAGTGAATTTGGACTTAAATTAATACCATTCCCCCCACTTGTGAAGTGGGAATGGTAAGAAACAATTGCAACGTATAAAATAAAAAAAATAACAACAAATCAACTCAAAATATTAGTTGGTGACGTAAGAAAATCTTCTTTTATTTAATTTATAGAATTCGAACGGACAGAGGCTTGTAACAACTTATTTGGTATGTTGACATTACATTTAATTAATGAATGAATTTTTGAAACATAATTTTTGTCGGCGTTCCCGAATGATCTGTTTTGAGTTTAGAACATAATATATGGCATATCAGAGGGTGGCGTTGGCGATGAGAAAAATACACGAGGTGTGACTGGGGCGACACTTGACTACAGCGGCATTATCGCGAACTAAGAGCACTCCGTTTGTAACGTGTCACACAAGTGGTTTTCATTTTATAAGTGCAAAGATAACTGGTTTATGTTCATTCTTTCTCACTTCAAAATAATGTCTCTGTTGCTCTTATGCAGTGATAACGTGTGAAAACCCGTGATTATGATTAGTTGATCAGAAATTTTAGAATAAATCATTTCTGTATTTACTTCCTCGTTAAACCAAGGCTTCGCTCGCGTTAATGTCAGTTTTTCTATTATTGCTGAATCATTTTAGTAGAAGCGCAATGATATCTAGCCTATTATAACAAATACTATTAGTGAATATTAATTCACTAGTTTTTGAAAAAAAAGAAACGAAAATATAAGCTGACAAACACAGCCAAATACACACATAGATAGAACAAGTGATTTTTACGGTCTAGGTTTTTTGTAACATCACTCAAAGTCATATATTACGACCGCTATATTACGGTACCGCTTCCCTAGGAAGCCTCGTCTTTAACTCCAAAAACTTGCCTTATGCACCTTCATGTATTCCGGGTTGTTGCAATGGCTAATGATTAAAATTCGAGGGTTAATAAGACGTTCATAATTTGAAATCGATGTAAAATTTAATACGTGCGCCACTGGCGTCGTCAATTAAATTAGACCGTATATATTGAGATATATTTAAAAGAAGTTTCAAAGCTGTTTGTGTTCCAAGTTTAAGATTCGTTTAATTAAAGTTTGCATTGACAAGGGTCGAACTGATGGAGCAATTATAGAAGTGAAGAAAAGCCATTTGTCGTCCATTAAGTAAGTCATGCATGCAAGGCTATTATAAAACTTTGTTTGAGAAATCTTTAGACATAGATTAAGCCAATACATCAATAGATATACGTAAATAAAATGGTAACTTTTGTAACTAACTTTTTAACGAACTATGAAGATGTCTCGACCGCGATTTTTAGAATGTTTGTGTCTGTATAAAAACCTTTTATAAAATCACATAGTAATCAAAATCATAATATATTTATAACGTAGTAACGAGTTCACTAAGGCCATTAAATACACAGGTCACCTCGTTAATGAATGACGTCAGTTAGAAGATTGTTCAATATTTTCATCAACCACACAATATCAACTGACTGGATGACGTTATCTCTAACGAAACGAGGTCACCTCTGTATCTAATAGCCTTGCGAAACAACCGTTTGCTATTTCATCACAAGAAGAAATAAACAACCAGAAGTATAAGTCTCCATTACGCCGAAGATTATATTTAAAAAACATGTTTAGTGTTTACTCATTGTCAACTTTTGAGCTTTTAGTATAATGACAATTTTTAGATAGATGTCGTATTAATATTTTTAAAACACCTTGATTAAAATTTATCTACCTTCTATATGGCAAAATAAACACAGTATCTATTTGTTTAATTGTTTAATGGCCATCCTTGCAACACTACAACAATTATTATTGTACGTTTTGAAGTCTTGAAGAAGGTACAATTATTTGGTGTTGAAACTATGGCAATTAAAGAATTTAGTTAATAAATCTTATAATTCTTCTTCCTTTAGTCCTGTTAGACATTGTAAATTATAGACACTTGACGACAGTGGTCATAAGCGTCTTAAAATGAAAGTAAATAAAAATTTAAACGCAGAGTTGCTTTAAAATAGATATTATTAAAATAGGTATTATATATTATAGACGCCCGACAACTAAAGTTATATTGTTCATTTTTTGTATGTAAGCAGGCGTTCTATGCATATGTCGTATGAAATTTTCCCTTAACTGCAAATTTACCAGACCATTACAATTTAAATAAATACGTAAGTAGCGTACGGTAAGTCAGACATTCTGTTTCCCCTTTTGGGTTGATCGACACCGCAACTTCAAATATACGCGAACATCTGCCACTAAATTTATGACCGCACGACAAACTGGCTTATGGCCGATTTTTTTATTGTTAAGAAATAATTCTTTAGACTATTCTAATGATATAATGTTGATTACTTAATTTTTTTAATAGCAATTATTACTATTTGACGAATTCGACTCTTTGTAGTGCTTCAAACGATTCGGTTCAAGTCATATGGCCTGATGAGAAATTTAAAATATTAAAACTAAGCTGCCTAAAAACTTAAAACTTTTCAAATACTGTTAAACATTGTTTTTATATTTGAACGACACCAATTTTGAGTTTTTTTTAATTTAAAAATGTACTTTAATTTACAAATTTTAAAAATATTCCCTAGTTATCCATTTTTGGCTGTAATGGAAAGAGACGAGACTGCTGGAAGCATGTCGTGAGATCCGACTAATCCCAAAAATCATTGTGAATTACTTTGTTTTTGCGAAGTTTATTAAGATTTAAAATGCACGTTGGTGAATAAAGTACGTTCACTTCGTCGATCACGATGCTCGTGAAGTGGAAAAATATCTCACGGTGATAATAGACTATGAGGTGATCCACGTATCTGAAAGTTGAATGGAGTTGAATTAAAAGTTTTAAAATAGTGTTTAAATTTTATTAACAAAGGATACATTTTGAAAATTTCTTACTGAAGACTGAGAAATAAAATGTTTTCCATGATATCTGGATGCTAAAAAATGGGACTATATATTTTACACTACACATTTCAGAAGTAAAACTGGTATTATTGTAAAAAAAACAAAAAAAAAAGTAAAAATGGCACCGATCGCTGGGATCGAATCTATACGAACTTTAGGTTAGATTCTATCTCGCTGTCACCTTAGCTTAATATTCTACAGTTGTTTTTTATAGTATACGGTATACGTAAATTATGACACATTCGTTGTATTTGCAGTCTCAAGAATGAATTTTACCCTACTGTATCAAAAGAAGTTCTATTAAAAAAAAATCTAAAACTCGACATGAGCAATTGTGTCTTGTGACCGCAGATATATAAATAAAGTGCGATGGTAGTGCACATACAACTGGTCTTATGAACAGCTACTGGAGGGGTCTACGTCGTCGGAAGCAACCCTCCGAAGATTTGGACTTCTATCGATCAGAACACCTGGAGTCCGAAAACGCGTTGTGCTCATTCAAAAACCATATACCATAGGGGTTACACATGATAACTTAACATACAAGCTGTCTCGAAAAACCATACAAAATTAAACGGATAAAGGTCTCATCGTAACTAAAAGAAAATGTATCAAAAATGTTAAAGTTTTCGACCAAGTTGCAGCAGCTTCTACGTTTTATATGTAGAAACGGATGGCCTTTAAACAACTAGATAATAATTCGGAAAAGGCAAAAAGGCCTAAATAAAGGGGTGTATAAAAACATACTGACGAAACTCGAACCCGAAACTCCTTAAGCAATTCTCAACAACTGAGATAACGTTCATTTCATTCTTCTTAAATAGCTAGATTAATGTTTTCGGCGAGAGCTAGTATTTGATATATTCTTCTTAAATAATTACATTACTTAATAAGGAAAGTTTTAAATATTTATAAATTTTTCATTTTATCTATCAGATGTCTATTTTTAATTTCAATAAAAAAAAACCCGGGTCGCAGTGCCAAAACCCTGCCGACAATATAGTGTATTTGCTTATACAGGCAGTGTGGCTTTATTTTGCGAGCTTAAGTTGGTTTTTGGGGAAAATAAAAAAATTTACTCCTTAATACACCCCTTAAAATAACATTTTTTTTCTTAATTGCAATATTATTATAAATCGAACCTCTATACCAAATTATATACAACAGACAGTAAATAATTCACTATTTGTAAACTAGTGTTTTCATAAAATTTGTAAGTCCGGTCCTGTCGGGCCGATTTTATTTAAATTTTAGGGACACCTTTTAATTACTACTAAAGGGTTAAATGTCAAATTTGAAACGATTCTGAGAATTTTTTTGGTATTTTAGGGCCCAAAAACATTTTTCAACCCCTAAAAACTACCCTTAAAATGCCCCGATTACGCCCATTGTAAATAGGCTTTAAATAGGATTTCAACACGTGGGCCAAATTTCGTTAAAATCAATTAACTCTTTCGAAAGTTATTGCCCGCACACATATATATATACGTATATATATAAATATATATATATACGTATATATATAAATATATATATATATATATATACATATATATATAAACATTTTCAAAAATGGTGCCAAAGTGTTTAGGAGGTTATGAAACGTCGAGAAATTTTGGTCCGACCCCTAGGTCCCGCCATCCGACCAACGCCAATAGTGTATGTTGCCTTATGGCAAATACACTAAAAAATGATGCAATTAAAAATGACGCTATAACTCCTAATGATAAGCAATTTTGTTCTTTTTTTGTAGTCATGTGTTTTAAATGTGTCATTTGTTTCTCAATTGCTGATAAAAAAAAACAAAAACAGGAGAAGTCTAAAGCGGAAATGATTGTTTCATTCCCAGAGATAAGAATTCAAGAAAATGATTTTTACCCCATCTAATCCCAAATTTTATTGTATGAAAAATAAGTTTTATTCGTATTCCTGTAATCTATACCTTTTACCATTCTAACCCACCAGTGGGAAATGATACTAATTTAGGTCAAAATTCGCTTTTCAAAATTTTTAAATATTTTTATTTATTATTTACGTTTGGTAGATACATAAAAACATGTGAAGTCTGTCCTAGAATACTCTCACTGTTGGTGTCTTTAAAAAAGAACGCTGTCAATTTTGTCTGTTGATTTCATTATCAAGGAATTAGGTTGAAATCTTTAAAATAATTTAATTTCAGTAACCAAAACCTGAAACCATTATTTTAGCAAAAAAAAAAAAAAAAATAACTGACCCATAGAAGCGAATGAAACGTGGGAACTGGATAAAAATTAGTTGTCATGGAAATTTTCCTTTCTCGTTGTTCCGGCGAAAAAGTCTCGAGTATCGCGAATGTCTAGATTCTAGGACTTACTGCAAAACATGTTTTTGATACTTCATTAGTTTTCATAAGGTACTATCATTAAAAATTTTAATCGGAACGAAATCGAAATCCGACTAAAATTTTCCAAAACACAACCGTAACCGAAACTTCGGTGAAACCGAAGCACGAACATCATTTTAATTCGATTTCAATCCATGCGAGATAATACTATTGATACGAATCTTAAATGTTCACAGGTGTTCAATATGACCCCTTATTCACCCGCATAGCTTTATATTGCGAGCATTTGAATGAGCTAACTCACATGAAAAATAATTACCGAAATCTCTAATTTCTATGAAAAACTTCTTTCAATCTGCGATGGTAATTCTTTTAAACTTGAAGTATGTATCATTCTCTCATGTGACTTTGGATCAGATTTTTATATAGTATTTTACACACACATTTATTATAGAAAAATAAAATCAAAAAAAAATTGTTGAGCAAGCTAAATGTCTCAGTATTTTTAACAATTATAAGACTTAACGTAATTTAAAATTTCTTGTGCTGTAAAGGAATATTTATCACGTTTTTTTATATAATTTTTTAAACGAAAAAATGTGTTTTTTGAAATTTTTAAGAAACAAGTCAAATCTTGTTTAGCTTAATGTTTAATCGCAGCTAATAAAAACAGTAGTATGATGTATTTTGCGACCACAGACTGAAATTTTCCGAGAGCATCTGTTATAATTCTAAGTGAACAATCACCTTTATCAGTTGAGTTGAGTTGACTCAAATGCGGTTAGAAAATGGGAACAGTAGCAAAAACAACACAGAATAATCGTCTTAGAGACTTTTATCAGACGACCGCCCGCAACGTGTTGTAATCACAAAGTTTCAAAATGGTGACTTATCGAGCACGAGTCAAGAATCGGCGGAAACGGAAACCTAATGATAGTGTTGCGTCGTTTGCACTGTTTAAACGACAACTCAGTGTTGCCAATTTTACAAACTTAAGTGTCTTACAGTAGATTTTAATTAAGCCAGTTCCTATGAAGTTGTTGGCAGAAGAAAACTTTGACTTAACGGAGGCACCTTTTTCTTTATTTCATTTTAGTGTAGGTATTTTAACGTACTCATTGCCAGTCGGAATGGGAGATTGTAACGGTTGAAAACAGTAAGGTGAAGACCTTAAAGAGAGACTTCTATATATAAAAAGATCAGTCAAATTCAATTAGTTTTTAACTCACACAATAGTGATGCACTACAGCTTTGTAACTTAATGAAAATTACTTCGAGGTTATTTATTGATTTAAAATATTCATTGACAAATTAATTATTTTATTTTTGCATTTAGGGTTAAAACGAAACGCTGTTAAAAAGTAAAAAAAAAACTATTCATATCAATTGAAATAATTAAAACCGTAACTTTACCTATAATTGTAAGTTTTTAACGAAATGTCGAGTTAGGTGTGTAGCTTGTAAGGCACTTTTAGAATGTCTATCAGGTTGTTTGTTCCACGTTGATTCAAAACCTACTGAACGGATTTTCATGGGACTTTCACTATATAGACTTTGTTTTATACCAAGAAAGAGATTATATAATATTATTGCTGAGTAGTTGCCGAACAGTTGCTATGAACGCAAGCGAAGCTGCGAATAAAGGCTAGTCAGTAATAAATTATGAAATTCCTAACCTTATCGTGATCGCGGTGCTTTACTAGAATCATCAGGAACCGCAAAAATGTATCATTGTACAAAATGAGTAACCTACTATCTACTGATTAATATTATTCGCAATCAATTAACTTTTTTAATTTCTTTACTTATGTTTCTTTTTATATAACATCGAAGAGTTACGCATCGTCACGAGAAATCCCACAATCTTCCGTCACACAAAAACTTGACATCAAGTTTAGGTAGTTCTCTTGTGTTTGAAAAAATCGGATAAATGTTATTTGCTACGCCGATCCCTTCTCGATTAATGAGTAAGTTAGTCCAAGTAACTAAGACTAAAATTAAAGATTAAAATAAATAGGGTGGTTCTAATTGGCCCAGCACCACATTATAAAAAGATTTTTGTGCTCCTCCTTTTTATTTTGGATGTAGTCGGCAAATAAATTGAATTGAAAGATTGGTCAATAAATTTCATCCTCATCAATGTAACCAAACATTGTTGTCCTAGAGTCTCACATTCGAACACGATATGGAAGGCTGTTTCATCCTCCATTTCGCAAAATTCACATACTTTGGTGTATCCCCATCAAACTAAGGCAATGTATCATTATGATCCGGGGAAAACCGGGCTAGGCAGTTTTCAAGTAATAACGAAAATATCTAAAAACTGATTTGAAAAAAAAAATTGACCAATGGAACGTGCGTTGAAAGATATTAATTATTGTGACTATGAAAAATATATTGAGAAAAAAGAAGATTCATTATTAATAGAGACCAGTTTCATAATATCTAGATCTAAGTTGTTTCCCAAAAAAGTACGATATCTTTTTGATGAAATTACTAACATTGAATAAAGATTGAAAATAGCTTAAAAATAATTCCCGCAAAAACTTTACGACTTCAAAATGCATTTTTGTTACACACTGTATTTTCGGTTTCATAACATTTCAATTGGTGTAAAAACTTATTATAACAGGATATGAAACGAAGAATTTTCTAAAAGAGCAAAGGCGATAAAATAATTGTCAAAGACTTCTTAACTTCAACAAGAAAAATAACTTGTTTCAAAGTGTTTTCAAGAAAGAGTGAAAACGGAAGCAAGTGTAAGAAAAGAGATAAAAGAAAATTCGTCGAGTGGGACTTTCTTATACATTTTCTTACCAATAAGTTTAGTGTTTGCGCGTGTCTGAAGGCGTATATATATACACTGGCTTTATATACTTTAGATATATAATACATTATATACTGTAAAGTACGTTCCACTTGTTTGCTCCGATGAAGCCGCCCAACAACTTTTACAGCCAATAAGACGTTTTATTTTATACAGGTGTCTAAGCATACCTGATTTATCCGCACAGGTGAACGACTAACAGGTGAATAGAAAATGGCCAAGCGAATAATAAATAAAATAGCATATCTTTGCTTACTGAACATTGCTACTAGAAGTCATGATTTTTGCGAGAATTCAAAGCCGGATCTACATAGGGACAAATAGGGTTTAAGTCTTTGGCCCCAAAGTCTCAAGTGCCCACAATAATTGAACTATTATCATACATTTTTAATACTGTGTAATCGTATAGTAAAAAAAGTTAATATTAATGAATATTATCATTACCATGGATACATTTTTACAATTTTTTGAGTGAATTTCGACATTTTTTAGGATGAATTCTGACATGTTTCTGGGCGAATTTCGACATTTTTTTGGGTGATTTTTGACAATTTTTTTAGGTAAATTTACAGTATTATTTGTTCGGTGAGGTCATCAAATTTCATTTCTGATTTTGATGTTATTAAAAACACATTTTAAATCTCAATTTAAAGATTCTTAATTTAACAAAAAAATAGGACCTTGTTGGACTTCAGTACGCCCTATAGGCCCCGAAAGACCTAGATCCGCCCCTGTACGAAATGCTCCGATGTTTTAGCTTAATTTGAGGGTCCTGTGCGGAAGAACCAATTTCATGATTTTGTCAGAAATATTTTATAGATGTGAGCAGAAAGAAACTCTCTAACAGTCCAATACTCAGATTTTCTGACCATGCGTTTGGCAACCTACCACTAATATATTATGCACATCCAGTAATCCGAACAATTTGTTAATCGGAACGCAAATTACTGTTCGGATTAAAGAGAGTGCACTGTAAGTGTATCACATATAAGAGAAATAAAGTTTCCTTTTAAAGTACACTTTGTTTTATTGCATATAATGCAGAATCTTTGTAAACCGGACGAGCTTAAAAAAGCAGACATTCACAGAGCTTACGAGTGTATCTCTGTGTGTGTGTTAGCATTACTTCATAACATACTCGATATAAAGCTCCAAAGCTTGGAGATTTCCTTTTACCTGTACGATTCTCCACTTTTCCGTAAGTGTGTGGTCGCGCACACAAAAGGGGTGGCAAAAGGAAGGATGGAGGAGGGGGGAGCAATACATCGCGACTGTATATTATGATGTATATATTACGTAACAATACATTCAGAAGTGAAGAAGTTATGCGGAATATATGCTTGTACTTAAAATATACCAGTGATTCAATGGGTTTAGTAAAACTATCTGTAATAGGCCCCATTACACCTGCGCAACAGATGCTGTTGTATATGGTAATGTTCGACGTACTGTGCAACTAGTCACAGAAATTACGCAACAAAAATCGTTGTGCAATTAGCAGGTTAGAATAAATATTAAGAGCACTGTGGTTGGAACAATAAAAATAAAAGAAAGAATAGTTACTTCTTACCACAACAGATTTATTCAGTGGATGTACATTTCGAGAGCTAAGCTCCCATCTTCAGCAAAACACTAAACTACATCCACTGAATAAATCTGTTGTGCTAAGAAGTACCTATTCTTTCTTTTATTTTTAGCAGGTTAGAAGTTTAATAAAATTAGAGTTTAAAAAAACTAAAACAGCACGCTTTTATGAACTAAAAAATACAAAATAATTTGACAACAAAATAAGCTTTACTGTAAAAAGCGTGGCGTACTTAATATCGGTAATACATTTTTCATTTACTAGCTAATTGTAAACGTAGAGCTATCATGAAAATTTACCAGTAGACAGTACACCACGCTTTTTACAGTAAAGCTAATTTTGTTGTCAAATTATTTAGCATTTTTTAGTTCATAAAAGCGTGCTGTTTTAGTTTTTTTAAACTCTTATTTTAATTATAAGACTAAAAAACAAATTGCATTTAACTATGAGGTAGGCAACTCAACGTACGTCACTGCACAGCGTGTTAGCTTGTTTGCTGTAATTTTTCAAGTTTTTTTTACCCTGAAAGTCCTGGTCAGGATAATAAGACAAACTTATTATATTATTGAATTGTCGTCGCTCCTTGACAAGTGTGTAAAGTTTCAGTTCAATTTGACGTTTTGAAGTAGTTAAGTTGTTTTATCCAGTACGTCCTGGTCAGGATAATGGGACAAACTTACAAAAATTATTGAATTAATTTGCACTGATTTTTCACTCGGCACGTGGTAGAACATGATTAATAATAACAAGTAATTAAAAAACACTTGAAAATTCTACAAATAATTCTTTATTTAAAATAAATAAAGAATTATTTGTAGAATTTTCAAGTGTTTTTTAATTACTTGTTATTAATTATTGAATTGTCGTCGGTCCTTGATACGTAGGTGAATAATAAAAACATACAAACAGGTGAAGCTAATAAAAGCGTATTAAAAATGTCGGGTTTTATAAATAACAAAGAATTTTTAAGCGCTAGACGGCATGTTCTCAACAAAACTGAAGTTTGGATTATAATTGCGTATAGTGTATGTGCGACCTTGCTTATACAACAACTTATTGTGCAACGTTTTCGTAATTTGTTCACAAGTGTATATAGTCGATATAAGGATTAGGATAGTATCAAAGACGGAGGTAAAATGGAATGTTGAGTAATATCGCTTAGCAGAGAAAGTGGCAAAATGGGAAATCTGCGTAGTAAGAAGAGTGGGACTAGCGATCAGTAACGACGTGATTTGTAATTTCTGGAGCAATCACAGGCGGTATCTGTATTGTCAATGGTGCTGTTGCGACTAACAACGAACAACTAAACGACCATATAAATAATGTTCCATTTTAGTTCGATCTTTGGAACGGTTTTGCACAAGCCCAAGGAAGATTACTATCGATTTATTTATAATTGGAATAACCGGATCTCTATATAAATTAGTTTTAACATGACTATTATAAGTCTAGGGAAAAACCCCTTTCGTCGCGACATCTAACCACAAGTATAATGTAGCTACAAAAAACAGTGCCGACTACGGAGTATAGCATATAGCATTATGCAATGTGACTGTATGACAATTAATAATGCATATTTCTTCTGTCTTTCAAACGATTCCGCGTTTCAGTGCAATATCAAATTTTGTGCGGTTGTCGCAATTAAACATCTTGGAATATTATAGATACGAAACCCCACGACGACTCGATATTTAATTTCTCACTTGGAGAAATCTATTTTCTATTTCCACATTGAAAATATCAGTCGCAATGTCTCCACTATGGAAATATAAACTTAGTAACTGAGTATTATTTTTTAAACGATCTATAGTAATTAATATTTTTAGTGATCTAAGGTATGCTTTTTTGTATTTTTACAACCTAAGCTATCGTAACATACGGCATGAATATAGTCATAATTCGATTGTATCAGTAAAGTAATCACGGATTTTTTTTTTAATTTATTTATTTCTTTTTATCAAAAAATAGTAGATCTCAAAATAATATAAAACAAAGTGGCTATTCGCGTCTGTTTGTTTGTTCGCTTAGTGCTTCTAGCCTACACAATGGATTTTGATGCGATTTTCACAACTTAGAGAATTTCTTCCGGAAGGTTTACGTGTATATTACATTCATATTATATTTAGTAATAATAGGGAACCCTCGATGTCTTGGAATCAAGTCGTAAAAAGATTTTAGGCCGCTTACATGGTCTACGCTAAATAAACAGGTTACTTCAAATTAATGTACTTGTAGGTCTTCAAAAGTTCTACAGAAAAGACCAAGATAGCATATGTATCTCTTCTACGGATGAACTACAGTAACCATTAGCATATGTATCTCTTATACGGATGAACCACAGTAACCATTTTTATCTTTCAAAAATTTGCTAATAAATAATGAAATATTTGCGAAAGTATTTTGACCGACATGGCATTAATTCTTATCAGATTAGATATGTTACTTATCTTAGGCATTTATTTACAATGAAAATAGACTTTTACACCATATCATTTAATATCTCAGCAGATATCACAGATTTAAAAATTACTGGCAACAAAATTATTATGGCTTAATTATAGTTTATTTGCTTGGCCAAACTATTTTGACTGACATAGTAATAATCCTTATCCAATTAAACAAGTTGTCTTTCATAGGCAATTTACAAATCAGGTCGAAGCCGAACCGGGTTACTAGTTTAGTATAATAAAGTTATTTCGATACCAAATCAAAATCTAACTCTGCAAAATGGGTCGGAAAGCTGGTCAATTGAAAGGTAGATATTGCCCTTTTATACACCAGCCTATTTTAATTTTCAATAACAATAGCACTCTTTTTAAGAAATTTGTACACAATAGTAAAAATTCAAAATACACATAATACAATTCAAGTTAAATGCATTCTATTCAGTAAAATGGAGGTCCTATTGGTTTTCTGTAAAAAGTATAAATGATACATTGCATTACACAGCAGATTTTTTTCTGTGTCGTTTTCTATGATTCTTTTGTTTCTGCTATAACGTGTTTGATCTTCCCTAACGCGGAGAAAGAGACGAAGACGAAACGAAATTACAGGTAGCTGCATATATCAGCACACGCTGTTCTATTATTTCTCAAATCATTTATGGCTCTGTTAATTCGATAGTAGTGGACACCAGTTGATAGTGTATTTACCAAGTTTAATTAAAATCGGTCTAGCAGTTCTCGAGTGATTCGAATACAAACAACTAGGCAATTCAAGTATTTGATTTTTTATGTCAATTAACAAAACTTTAAAAATAAAAAATCTAGTTTGTTTTGGTTTTTTAAAACCTTGAAATAAACAATTCTGAAAATATTTATTTACAAAATATTCAAAAAACCCACGCAAGAAACTGAAAATATAGAAAGTGACCCCAATTATAAATGTTGGGTTCACTTTCTATGTTTTCGTTTTCTTACGTGGATTTTTGAATATTTTGTACAATAAATATTTTCAGAATTGTTTATTTCAAGACTAAATTATTTTGAAGGACAAACCTGTGTATATGCAACTAAAAATAAAGCTTCCCTACAAATACTTTGAATACATATAAATATACAAACTGTTCAAATCAGACGAATTTGTATGACGTAAATAATTCTGTAACAAATAATTGCAGTATATTATCTGTAATACTTTTTATTTTTAAGGACTTTTACATGACAATTTAACCGAATGAAAAAATCGTATTATAAAGTCATGCTTTTATCGATGTAAAATTTGGGTTAAATGACACGTTTCCATCACTATATAGATCGCTAAACCTAAAAAAGTGGTTGTGAATAACAGATAATCCGCCATCTTGCGATGATCACCATATTGGATTTAGAACGATATTAGATACATTGTATTGCATGTCATCAAACATATACTGGTGTGCAAAATTTCAAAGCTCTGGTTCAATTAAAACTAGTCAAAATTTTGTTTGCAAAATTTGACCCAAACCGATTGGCTGACAAACTGATTGATTGACATACTAATGGAATGAAAAACATGTGAATTTGAATAAAAGCTTGTACAAAGAACGATGTACTTTGTGGAAACTTCTAGGTCAAAATTCAGTCATGTCACAGCAATCTTTCTGAATCAATTCATAGCCATTACGCAACGATGCAGACATGAATGTTTGTATGTCGATATTGTAGGCATTCTCTTATCTTTGTGTCAGAGCTGCAGTTTGCTTTGTTTTTATTCCGCAGATATGAATGCAAAATAACACAATATTTCTATTTTATTGTGAATAAACGTGTCTTACATCATTGAGCGCTATATTATACGTGTTTGAATCTCGTTTCGAATATATATTAGGACCAAAATAAGACAATCCAACTGTGTAAGCTTTCACGACCGGCGTTGTTCCAAATCTTCAAGTTTTCCGGGCTTGTAGTCTGGATTCTTTGGTATTTCTACCTGATGTTTCGTCTACAATTGCGGTAGATCTTATCAAAGGCGGTGTGGCAGCAAGAGAGGTGTTCTCCTTGGCGACTTATAGGTAAGTATATCGATGGCTGGTGTCTACGCGTGAGAGTGTTCTCGGGTCGGTCGTAGTCCGTGCTTCCTAATACACTGTTTATACACTTAGCTGCGAGTCGCCAAGGAGAATATTTTGCCAGGTGCCACACCGCTTTTGATAATGTTTACCTCAGTTGTAAACGAAACGCCAGGCAGAAATACTAATGGACCACGGTCCATAAGCCAAAATGGTTTTGAGCAACGTCGGCCGTGAAAGCACACACAGTTGCATAAAATAAGACAATCTTTTCAGTACACTGTACAGTTTCTAGTAATAGGTGTATACTCTAAATTAAATATGCAAATGCGTGGACTAATTAGTATATTAAATATTACTATAAAAAACGCAAACGAATTATGTGACGTCAGAGATGTGATCAGTGTTGGTTTTCCAAGTATAATTCCTGTGTATTGTTGTATGTCTAATATAATACAATAATGTGTTTTTTATTTATTACAGATTTCTAACTAACCGACCGGACAAAACGAAACTACTCTTGCATTAACTGTGTTCTCTGATAACAATCAACTCTGTTATTGTTGGTAGACAGGTAGGTCACCTTTTCTGTGGAATCAACTTCTACAGTGTGTTCGAAATTTTGTGTTTGCGATTTTTATACCCCGTTTAGTTGAGCGGCTCTTATAATCGGACGGGAGATAGTGAAATTCGTTTCTGTTTTTGATTTTGGAGGTACTCAACAGAAGTTAAAATATTTATGACTTGGTTTATTATTTTCACAGTAACTGTGTACATTGTACGTGTTGATTTTACTAGTTCCGCCATAAAATTCAAACATTTAGGTAACAGGGAAAAATTTAAAAATCTCAATTTCTTCCTTTTATTTTTGCTCAGCTAAATGGAAAATAAATTTTTAGATTTTAAATATGGAGAATTGATTATTTATGCCTCAGTACTGTTTTTTGCGGACATTTGCTATATGGTATGATAATATCAAATCTAACCATAATATTACACCAACAATAGCGTTCCAGCGTTGCTATTATTCTGTTTCCTGAATTAAAAAGTCAAGTCAATTTAAAATTCAATATACTCGGTGATAAAGTGAAACAAACTTATGCAACTCAATTGAAAATTGATATTTCTCTCTCTCTGATCTAGTAATCAAGAAGTCCATTACAATTAATTTTATGATGTTTATTGCACGAACTATCTGGACCGTATCTACTTAATTTACACAAGTATTTTCATGATCGATTTTTAAATTGCAAACTCTTTAATGTGTTTTTAAACAAAATTTACTAATAAAAAGGCACAAAAATATTGCTGAGATACTGCATTTGTCAGATACCGTCACATTTAACGCGCGTGTTTAAGGGCGCTATTATTATATTGACGACTTTAAATTACGTTTTCTCATACAATATGAGTTCGAATATATGCTGGTTTGGGTATGAATTTTCTAATGAAAAGTCAGTTAATTTTTGCACTCCCCCTTATAAATTGTTGGTTTACTTGAATGTAAACAGGCATGTAAAGTGACCCATAACGGCCATAACTTACTAGTTCTATAATGAAAAACAAAAGTACGCGATCTAACCAATTTTACAGTAAATTACCTTTAAGCTATTATTAGAAAAATAAGTGTAAAAAAACAGCAAGTGTGAATAGCAATTTTCACAAATATATTATGACATGAAATTTGCTTCACATTCGAACTGTCAAAAATGCTAAAAATATACTGAATAAGAATTGAAAAGCAGCTATTTGATACGTGTAAAAAATACCATAGGTATATATTCGTATATTATGTCGTGCGTAATGATATTGCGGTTCGTGTGATTGTTAAAACAGGTCGTAATATATAGGTATCATTACGTAACTTATACATACTATTATTTAACCTTTATGGAAACTTTATTAGTGTATTTGCCATATGGCAACATACGCTATTGGAGTTGGTCGGATGGCGGGACCTAGGGGTCGGACCAAAATTTCTCGACGTTTCATAACCTCCTAAACACTTTGGCACCATTTTTATAAATGTTTATATATATATATATATATATATATATATATATTGGAATCTACCACCGCAAGAACCCTATTTAAAATGGGCTCAATCGGATTATTTTAAGGGTAGTTTTTAGGGGTTGAAAAAAGTTTTTGGGCCCAAAAATACCTAAAAAATTCTCAGAATCGGTTCAAAATTAAAATTTAACCCTTTAATAGTAATTAAAAAGTGCTGCTAAAATTTTAATAAAATCGGCCCGACAGAACCGGATTTACAAAATTTTTTGAAAATACTAGTTTGCAGATAGTGACTTATTTACTGAAGGGTGTATTTAATTTGGTGTAGACCTTCGATCGACAATAATATTGCAATTAAGAAAAAAATGTAATTTTAAGGGGTGTATTAGGGAGTTAAATTTTTTATTTTGCCCAAAATCCAACTCAAGTTTGTATAATAAAGCCACACGGCCTGCATTAGCAAATACACTATATTGTCGGCAGGGTTTTGGCACTGCGACCCGGGGTTTTTATATTCTTTTTGACGACAAAAATTTTCTTATCTCGTGCAAAGATATTTTTTTTGCGAAAGACGTAATGTAAACGTGATATCCAGCTAATGTACCTTAGGTAAGGTTATTGTTGTTTGACAGACAAAAGCATATTCTCTCTGTAACAATAATTGTCAGGTGTAACAACTGTCCGTCTGTCCGTTTATATATCTGCAATCAACAGTATCTGACCGGTCGGTGCGAGCGTGGAGATCAGAAATCAGGAGACACGGTCCAGAGCTCAAGGATAATCAAATGACACGAAAAGATCATAGAAATCGCCACCATAATCATCATTAAAACCAAACAACATTGTTATTATATCTAGGCAACTCTCTACTTTACTTCATCCGTAACAACGTGTCCTTTTTTACCGACAGACCGTGAAGCGCGATTAATTGCAATTCATAATACAATTGTAAAAAACTTTAACAATGAACTTTTTCTTGAACTGTGATTCGTTGAATTTTTTCATCTCCGCCCACTTTTATATAAGTCATTTTGTAATGGCGATTTATTTCTAAGAGATGACTAAAAATTAACTAACAGTTTCAAGAGATGTGTAAATATTAAGATTCGTATAGGTATGTATTCCAATTTTTTGAGAGGGGTAGAAAATAAATTCGAGTGGAGCATCACTTCCGTGACATTTCATTGAATGACCAGCAACAGTTTTTGGCTTGGTAAAGATGCTTACAATATTAATTTATCGTTTGTGTGAAAACTATGATTAAAAAAATTAATGACCAATTCAGCAACATCAAATACTTTCAATTTCATAGATAATCATTTGTTTGTTGAACTGATCATTGTGAAAAAAGATATATTAAGAGCACAACGGATTATTAACAAAGAAGAAATGAAGAGAAGAATGTATCTACATTAATACAATAATTTCGTCGAAGCATGCCGTTGACTTGATTGAAATCTACCAAAAATTATTAAGCATAAAAAAATATTAATTTCGAATCGACAACATACATCCGCCAAATTCGAATAGGACGTTATTACGATAATCATAACAATGAATGGCATTAATTTATTTCATATTACTGTCTTTCGTTAATAAATCTGAACTTCATTGAGTACCGATTTCTGGAAGAGCATTAAAGTGACGGAAATATCCTATTCGATTTATTTAAATGACTATCTCTGACATGACTTTTATATATACACGAAACTTGACCCGAGCGAAGTTGGGTTCTCAGCGAGTAAATTTGTTTTCTTTTACAACAGCTTTTTATATAGGCGCTGATTTGACAAAAGTTTACTATAAAACAGTTTAGAATATGGCCAACAAAAAAAAATTTCAACATTCTTGTCAAAACTAGTTATACTATTATTTAAATTCAAAGACGTGAAATTTCATAGGTGACATCATCTTTGATTAATTGCTTTCGGCAGGGAGACATTGTAATAATGAAAAGTCGCCCTTAAGAACGGCGCATGACGCCTTCGAAACTTTGATCATTCAACGGACAATTGTACACGTCTCAAATTACACTGTAACTTTATCCCATTTTCGCGTCATCTTAATACGTTTGCTAATTGCCTATGTCATTAGAATGTCAAAAGATCGCTTCATTCGAATATAATAGATGTACTAAGGTAGACGCGCATTTTATAGTTTGTTTAAAAATGGTGTAGGTATTGGCCAAGATAAGTTGACATTTCTAGCGACACTAATAAGGAAGAGTATATATTAAAAATGTCATTTATGTTTAACTAGGACTATGTAAATATCTTTAATTAAAATTTAATTTATTGCAAATAATATCAACTATTCTGTGTTTTGATTGACATTTGTTAAATACTGTCACTATAGTTTATAAACAACAGCCGTTGCCACGCAATGAATTGACGTCATCTCCCGACTATTATCCAACGGAACGGGGCAACATATGTAATCTACCAAATTGCGCGTATTTTATATGTCATATCCGCATTTAAAGGTTTCAAGGTTTTTGAAATCCTACTCTAAACATCAAAAGGACCGCTTGAAACGACGTCTTTGCTTAAACACATTTTAATGGTTACGGAAAAACCGTTTGATTTATATTCTAATTCTCGGAACAAGTGCGTTCGTTTGTGATAAAATTTTTACCTGAACCAGGAAAATAAACTTAGTTACTTCAATGAAACACATTTCCAAATCTTTTCAGTTTTAAAACGCGCCTTGTTTCTCAGGAATAAATAAAAATTTTGATTATTTCCACTCAAACAACCGTTAAATCCGAATAACTAAATGTCTTGGTTACATCGTTTTCGAACAGAATTTATGTATGTTTGAATCAACCTAAATATCTTACAAGACGAGACACTGTTACCAACATTGAAGACATTAAATGATGCCAACCCACTGACACTTTAACACCTACTGTTCGTTAAATAATGTAACCATAGTTGGCAATTGTTCGTGATAGTCTTTTGTCTTGAAAATGAAGGATCATGGATGTAGTTTGTAGATCGAAGTTGATTCGTCTTTGTTTTGTATTCAGTATTCACGTGTTTTAGTAAAAACAGAGAAGGTTGGTAGATAATTTCAAAAGAGCTATCGAAACTTTAACTAGTCTTTTAGAAACCAAACTACGCTAAGCAAATATGCCATTATAGTTAAAGTAAACCCTGCTTTAAAAAGTTTTTATTTTATTTAAAAAATCTTAAAAAAGTAATATTTAATTTCAAATTATCGACGAACTTTTCACAAATAAAAGTTCAATTTATAGTGTGAATGCTACTTTTAAATTAGTTATCAATTTTTAGGTTACAAAATCAGTTGTACAGTTTGATTAGATGCAAACTTTGTTTTGTATAACTTATAGTGTTAGTTAATTTTTAACAAATTTTACAAATTAATATTTCTTAAACGATAAATCGTTAATAAAACCGACTTACCTTTTAGAAGTCAGTTTGCGATTTTCACTACTGGCTAGACAAAATTTGGTCCATGTAGTCTATCTGAAAAAAAAAAACAGAAAAAATCTTTAATAATAAAATAGTAGGCAAGTTATTATACGATTTCTATGCGTATATCGGAAGAGATTATTGAAAAAAACTGTGGAGATAATAATCCATTGCTTCTTGACAGCACCTTACTTGTTGAGCGTCTATAATCTACAATAACTAATTAATTGAAAAATAAACTTGTTGAATAAATTTAACACATTTCACGATTTTCATGTTTTATTAATGAATATCAAAAACCAACTGAATTCTTAAAATTTCTTAATTAGCTAAACATGACGTAAACAATGAATTAAGATTATTGAATAAACAAATTATAAAGATGGATACACAATGAAAGGTTTTAATTTCAATTGATTTATCGGTAATTATTTTTTTGACAACCCCCCCCCCCCATTTATATTGGCTCTTTATCATCGGCATCGTATCTACCATATGGCTCGAGGAACCTAGCCTAGCATCCTCCCTGTGTCGAATGACCTCAATTGAGTGACCAGTCACTTTTTATCAACCACATAATATCAATTGACAGTCCGTTGAATGACGCCGTCCCCCCACTACTATCCAACGAAACGAGGTCACCTCTGTATCTAAACATCTGGGGATGCAGCAATTTTTTGAGGTTATGTACAACTGTCACAGTATTCGAATCTCAATATTTACAATTTTTTCGAGAGTAGTAGGGAGCGGGGAATCACTTTTTTATTTCGATGACGTTTTGATATTTTCATGAAGTATTCGCGTAGGCGCACGCCATTTTTCAATGAAAGCGGAAGAAACAGTGTGAAGAAAATATTGGAATGATTACGTACAGAAGAATAATTTGTTTACCAGGCCTTCTTGAAAGTGAAGTAAAAGGAGGCGTACAACTTATCAGTAGATATCAAGTATGAACGCACATACTTGCACACAGACAAATTCTGATTATATAGTATCTGCACTGTGAGACTTGTGATTGTGGACTGCGGTCGTAAACTTGATTATTGTGTCAGCTGAAACCTACAACTTCTGTGTAACTTAATGCGATAAGATATTCGTATCGTTAAATAATCTGCTTTGGAAATAGTAGAATGCCACGTCTAGGCGGAATGGCCATTGCAGCAAAGTCTATCATTAAGGTTATTTTAGATAAGTACAGATGTGACCTTGTTCTGTTGGGTAATAGTGGGGGGATGACGCCATCCAGCGAACTATCAATTGATATTGCGCGGTTGATAAAAATATGAACGTTCCTTCAAATAACGTCATTCATGAAACATTGGTATATTACATAAGGCTCAAGAAAATTTACAGCAAACTAAAGTTTAGGTAAATGAAAAATTGATTTATTATTTGTTTAATTTTCCAATACAAAATTATTTATTTATTTTTATGATATAAAGCAGAAAGATACATTTTTTAAATCAAACAAAATCGATTGTGGGACGCCATTATGTTGTATTTTGAGTACAAACAAAAACCCAATGTCAAAAAGTATGTTTTATCCATTTTTCACTAGTTGGTTTGCCAGCTTAATATTTGTCCTGGCAATGTGACGAATCAAAATTTAGTGCATTTCTAGACTTCTTGAATAGCATGTATGATATTTTTACACTAAAACATTTTTTAATAATACCTTAATTACTTGAGATTAGAACCAAATTAGGATTTGTTCTAAACCATCAATTTAAAAAAATCTCTCTATATAACATATGATTTTCTAATGTTGTCTAATCTATCGTTCCAGGTTCTTGTTGACCTAGAAAGTTGAAACTTAGCGCACTTATCGTAGAGGATACGAGACAGAATCTGACGATTTTGGCTTTTCGATTTTCTCGTTTAGAACAGAAATAGGTTTTTTTTAAGAAAAGAAAAACGTGTAAAACAATTAAGAGGGTTTTAATATTTCAAATAACTATAGCTACCTGGCAAAGATAGATTTTGCATAATAATATGAATATTTTGCCATTCTAACGATTTGTATTTTTCTATGATTCAATGCATAGTTGTATCTACGTTCAGTGGACATGTGTTAACACATTTATCTGAGAAGTAGGATGATGAAACCGCCCATTTCCCTAAGGACTTGAGTGACAAGTGGCTGGATCTTATGACTACCAAAATAAACATCACTTATCGTTGCCTTTAGCAGAACGGACCCAGAGGGGCGTCTTGTACTATCGTTGACATTCTCCATACTTTTGTTCATTATTACTATTGTTATCATTTTAAACCACAAAATATCCTACGAAGTTCGTTATTTCAGTTTCGACTTCTTATCTTGAAAATTCATCGAAATGAATGCAAAGCAAAAAATAAAACATTTTATATAAAAATTGAATATAGTTGCAATTTGACTGTATCTATCAATATACAAAAAATAAATGATATATTATAATGTCAAATGTCTATTTATTGATGTGTAATATCCTAGCTTTCATTATGGGGATAATTTTGTGAATGAAGTGGAAATGATGCGTTAAGGAAGAGAGAAAAACGCGTGCTATTCAAATTATTCCATTTACTTCGTGCTTTTATAAATACAGTGTGCAATAAATATGTTACACATTATTGGCGACTACTGTAACGCTCGCTCATTTTTTTAATACATTTTCTATCAAAATTAAATATTATACGTAAACCGTAAACTGTGGGTCCATAATATGAATAATAAATATGGATAAAATGAAAGCACCCCCACATTGTGAACAGTTCAGTCATCCCGGAGGAGTTCGCAATAAAGGGGTTTCACTATATTGCATCAAGTGTAACAGTTTTAGTGTGTTGCATCACGGGAAAAATCTCACTCCAACTGCATTTCTCCTGCCAGGTTCAAAACTAGGCAATTGGTGTTTTCCCTAGTAGTTCATTATACAGTCGTATAATACTATGAACTTGCGTTATTATGGACCAGGTAATAGTAAATGACGCACAGAACTATGTGATGTTAGCAGTTGATAGTTCTAGCACATGCATTACCATGTTACATATGAATGGATGATTAACGTTTAGATCAGTGCTTCTCCAAACTGTGATACTTTTCAAGGTATAATAAAACTAGGGTTATTATATACAGATGTGACCTCGTTCCGTTGGATAGTAGTGGGGAGATGACGTCATCTAGTTCTAGTAGACCGTCATTTAATATTGCATTATTGTTGATCAAAAAATATTGAACGATCTCTCAGCTGATGTCATTCTTAGAAAACTGAAAATCGAGTTGATACTTTCACCTGTTGACAGATCAGGTCCTGAAAACTGGGGGTTTGTAATAAATGAGTCGTGGTAATGTTTTAAAACCAACGGATTTCGGCTATCTTTAAAACCATAATATGAATTATACTTTCATTAGTTCACTCTTTTTTAAGTCACTAGCACCTAGGGTTATTTGAATCTAGCACGAATTCGTATTTTTAATTATAAAATTAAAATCTAGTTGGTACTTTTATCAACGACATCGCTACACGCTCGGCTATTCTCAAAACTTCACCAGTTCTCAAATTAGAACCTCCTTGAGAAGAGCTTGGTGTAGCGGTTAGCGTGCTGGTCTTTGGATTAAACTGTCGTGTGTTTGAATTCCACTTTAGCTCATGAATGTTTCGTGATAGCATTTAATTTAATTTGATGTAATTAGACGCTAATTACCTTAGTTGTCGAGTGTTTATAAATTACAGTTAACAAATAAAAAAGTAACTATTCTCGCTAGAGTGAAGGTTCATGTCTAGCGTTATCAAATTGAAAAATTAGCTCTCGCATAGTGTGAAAAATAGTTACAAATATGCTTTAAATACGAGAAAGGTTGATTGTTTTGGATATGACACTGCAGAGTAAATGACAACCTATACCGCCGCGAAAGTGAAAGATTCGAATTTGAGTCCCAACGAGGACATTTTTCTTTATACCCGGTCGAAAGTACGTACTTTCGGCTTCGATTTTAAGGCAGAAAGCTTAACAGTTATGTTCAGCTGAAATTACTCGCACGCCATCTATAACAGCGAAAGAAAGTAACATGCTAGGTAACATTACATCGCATGACCGCATAATACGCTGCTTGCTGGAACGTATAAAGAAAAATAGTATAAACCACACGGGCAGAAATTTGAGAAACCGAGGGCATCATGTCGCGTAGTGCAGGAATTTCAACTTTCAACTCTTGTGGTGTAATATACTGTTAGCATTATAACAATAGGTATTTCTTAACAATAATTGTAGCTATTTCGAAAAAAACAAACTTTACCCTATTATAAATAAAGAATATTCTCCTGTGTATCCTTTTCCTAAATCCATCAATGAAATAATATGTATATTTTCATGGATACACAATGTACTTTTGTAGTTCAGAGTGGGTCGAAAAGTTAACGAAGCACTGGTTTAAATCATACAATTAACGCTCATGCTTATGTGCGCGTGTGAATGTGTTTGTTAGGTGGTTGTACGAAGCTTGAATGTGTACTACGCTTTATGACACGTGCAAACACTGCACAGGTGTTTCAGTGCAGATTGTAACCCACGTGGCTTGTTCTCTAAAATAAAAGCAATGCTAAGATTGCCGCTAAGGCCTTCGTTTCCTAAGTAGGGGTACCGTAATATGGCGGCCGTAATATGACGGTGCATAACGTAACAAAATATGTGAGTTAAAGGGAAATAGTTTTCTCGGTAGGGGCGATACTGTCGTAACGTAAAAAAGCGGTATCCAGTTATTTCTGTACACATGTTTTTTGTGCCGTCGTATTACGACTGAGATGTCACGGTACTGCTATCTTAGGAACCCAGAGCTTAAGTAGACTTAATGCTGGGTTGCAGAAAGGATTTCATTTGACAATGATCTTGGATTGTCATTTTGGTTACACTCTTTGTTATGTAGAACATTACATTGTACTCACAACCGACGACTAATTTGTATAGAAAACTATTGCTTTTCAAGCTATATTTTGGTCAAATTGTAATGTATTTGCAAATGTAAGTTGGATATTTTTTAGCTTTTAGTTGATTATATAATTATTTTCCATCGTGTATAATTGATTACTAAATTGTACATCCAACTAAGAACTAATAAAAGGATTTTGAGTTATAAAAATAATATTTTTTATCAAATTTCTAACACAATAATTATTCAAAATAAAGAAATAAATGGATTAATTATTTTTTTAGCAAGATCAATTTGAAATTTTACAATGTTTTTCTTATGGCGAAATATGTGTCACGATCTAAGGTCACTGTCAAACTAGATTTCCAGATAATGTTTTCTGGAACATCAGAAGACTATAATTTGATATAACTTGAATTAAGTGTAAATCAAATGGAGATATATAACATGTAAATGCCATATGCTCATTGAAATAAAATGTGCTGTATAATTACTACGTTAAAAAAATATACAATTCCCAATAGAATTAGTAAATTTCCGCGTAATTTTTATTTATCACATGAAAATCTTTATTCGAAGGACGCACAATGTGATTATAAAGAAACAGTAATATTTAAATTGGAATGTCCAATGAATTTATTAGAAATGCGAATGAAATAAGGAAATGATTTTAGCGGCTTTTTTGCAAAAACAACGAAACCGACAGAAAAACCACATTTTACTTTTTATCTATCAAGCAATTTGTTATTTTCAAATCTACCAACGGATATGACTTTTCCTTATAATGAGCCACGTACAGTTACATAATAAGAAAACTATTAGATGAATATCTATACTTCCTTGTAGAATTCTCTAATAAAAACTTCTAATAAAATATCCTTTTAACTTCGCTTTCTGGATCCACATTTCCACTAAACAAATCTATATGATCTATTAAAATCGGCCATTGACTCGAAGTCTATTATGTGAATGAGCGAGACAGACTACACATAGCTCCTATATAGCTCGTGTCAATGACAGTGTTCATTATGCATTAATAGCTCCAGTCTATTATATACCCACATACATGCATATTATTACATAATCGGCGCAAACCAGTTGTTTTAAAACTATGCGTCGCGACGGTATGGGGTATCGCGAAGGTACATCTGGCTCTAGGAGACGTCACATATCAAACGAATAAAAATATGAAACTTCGAACAGCTGAACCATGGACTCTATACAAGGGCTACGAACTCCATGTATATAAAAAGCTTATTGACAATTTTAAAAATTTTAACCGCCACCTTCGAGATTTTTTAATATCTAAATGTTTTTATAGTATTAATGAATACCTAAGTTTTTAATATTATTATATTATATAAGTATTGTACACAGTACGTTATTGAGACGCATTGTTATCATTTTTTGTTAACAATAAATAAATATCATATCATATCATAAAAAAGATATCACTAGTGTACTGTATGAAACCATGGATCAAAGAACGCGCTTCACACGAATCAAATGAGACACTAATTAATAGAACAGTATAATTTTCACATGGAATTATTAATTATATTGATTTACTGAGTTCAATTAAAATATTAAAATTAATTATTAAATTCTAATCAATCACTTATTAATATAAAATTCTTATAATCCAATGAATATTTTGAAAACTTACATATCTAATGCTTGTTTACTTCACATGTATTTATGATACATAAATTCACATCAATACAACAGGGAAATCAGGGACGCCTGGTTAAAACACTAATATATACGATTTCGTGGGCAGAAAAACTGGAATTAACTGCTACTGATTCAATGTTTTTCATTATATGATCTATTAAATTTACAAAAAAATATTTTAGTAATAATAGAAATTAGTTTCACGGGTAATTGGAATAAAAAATCAATTTAAACACTTATTGATCTTTGTAATGCAAAATTGCCTTTTATATCATAGTTTTATTATAATTTAAACATGCTGAGAGCTTGAAAAAGTCTTAATTTAATAAAGACGAAACGTTGCAATCAATAAGTGTTTAAATTGATTTTTTATTCCAATTACCCGTGAAACTAATTTCTATTATTACATATTTTGGAATTGAACTTTAAAGATGTATTTTAGTAATGTTGTCCAGTAGACTTTTGTAGATTGAAAGCTTGAACTGTTTGGGAACCACTGGCGTAAGCTGTTCAAAGGCGTGTGTGTTATGCAATCAATGCGTACGTGTGACATTGGCCATGACCTTGATAATGTATTGTAACAACACTATTAGCGGTTACAAATAGGTAATAATAACAACATGCATGTAGTAGTTGTTTGTTGCGGATTATGTAACCGATTATGAATCAGTGAAACATTCAACCGAAACAGTACGTTGTATCATTGAAAATGCTCAAGCTACTATTTTTTTTCATAATTACAACGAAATTTCTTTTTAATCACAAGAAGTTTTTCGTTCTGTCAATGAATTAGATGTAAAAAACGATATAGGTAATGAAAGTAACGAGTTTAAAAATATAAATAAATAGCTTTTTAACTACAGAAGAAACTTGGAATAAAAACCGATAATATGGTGGAGGTAACGGGACTTAAAATTTCTTTCATTGAGAATTAAAAATCACATCAGACAAGTATAAAACAATTAAGAATATGATCTGACCGTTTAAACAGAGCCCCGTGATAAATTTATAACTTCTAAGCGACATGATGAAGGAAATATGTTTTCAAATTATTCTACTTTCTTATATATTTAGCTTATCTGAAGGCTTGAGATAGGCATTTACAACCAGATTATATCGTTTTATATTTTAAAAATATACTGTGATTCCTATGACAGTTAAAGGAATTTTAAGCGATATGGTGGAAGTGGCAGGTCTTTAAATTAATCTTTTTTGAGATGTTTATTGAAAACAATTAGATCAGAAAATCTTAAATTAAAAACAATGATATGATATTAAAGCCTTGGTTAAGTAACACAGTAAATTGTGATTACACATTATAGATGTGGTGAAGGTAACGGGCTTACAATCTGTAAACCCGTTACCTTCACCACATTGTTGTATATTACACGATTGTACGACGATAACAAGTTGTTTTGTATTGCAGCATGGAAGAAGGATTAATCTGGGCTGATGGTATATTAATATATCGTACAAATAACACAAATTATTTTATTTATGCTATATGAACTTAATGAGTTCAAAACATATTACATATTTGTGAGTTGGTCGTATTGTTTAGTTGTTTACACTTCCAGTGATTTTAATTGAATAATTAATACAATAAATGTATTCAATAGAACAATATGGTTTTATTTTCTCTCCGAGAGGATTTATGACTTTTTTTGCAGTTCATTCATGTCAAATTATTAATATGTTTTTAGATTAGTCGTCATTTCATTCAAGAGTTAATATTACGACTATTTTCATATTTCTGTGCGTTTTATTTTCAGAAGACAATCTTGTTTGTGCGTACTTGCTAATAGTTCAATAACGTCTTGACGACGCTGCTTATTTGAAGTAAATGCAAACGAAACACAGCAGAAACTCTGTAGCTCAAACTGCAAGGAAAATTCTAAAAATTTCGAGATACAGAGTTTTAATAATTATAATTTCGACTTACAGAAGCATATTTTATTACTTCGAGTTAAAGAATCTCTCTTGAGAGTACTGGAGACTCATTATTGTATTTCTCACAGCGTGATTATTAGGAAGTATTTAATTAAGCGCATTCATAGGCGTACTTAATTAATGTCACAAATAAGAAAACTCTTTGCTTTAATCCGTGAATAGTAATATCACGTGATCAACAACCCCAAACTAGTAAACACGCACTTTGCACCCCAAAAAGAAATCCCCTTTTTGAACGCGTGATCTGATCATAACCTACACAACAATTACCGGTTCGTAACTACTGTTTCCGGAACATGATTAACCAAACCGGAAGTCCATATTAACGGCGGTGAATGATTATGGAAATGCAAAAGTTGCACGCAATATTACAATAAATTATAATAATGCTATGTTTAGACTACTTATTTAACACTATAGCTCAAATAACTTGAAAAAATATATTGAGGATGTATGTTCCTGTAAGATTGTATCCCAAATAAATACTTAAATTTTTATTTCACTTTTGAAAAATCTGAAGTTTGAGGAGCAATAATCAGGGAATCGTTCATAGAAAAATATATATACCCCCTGTCTGGAAAATTCATTGAGAAGACGAAAACTTCATTTTAATGAAGAAACAATTTAACGCGTTTTTAGTGTATTTGCCATATGGCAACATACACTATTGGCATCGGTCGGATGGCGGGACCTAGGGGTCGGACCAAAATTTCTCGACGTTTCATATCATTCTAAGCAACTTGGCGCCATTTTTGAAAATGTTTATATATATATATGTATGCGGGCTATAACTTTCGAAGGAGTTAATTTATTTTAACGAAATTTGGCACACATGTTGGAATCCATCACCGCATGAAGCCTATTTAAAATGGGCCCAATCGGGTCATTTTAAGGGTAGTTTTTAGGGGTTGAAAAAAGTTTTTGGGCCCAAAAATACCGAAAAAATTCTCAGATTCGTTTCAAAATTGAAATTTGACCCTTTAGTGGCAATTAAAAAGTGCTCCTAAAATTATAAGCAAATCGGCCCGACAGGACCGGACTTACAAATTTTATGAAAACACTAGTTTGCGTATACGAATTTACTTACTGAAGGTCGTATTTAATTTGGTGCAGATGTTGGATTGATAACAATATTTCAACTAATAAAATTATTATTGTAAGGGGTGTATTAAGTGGTTCAATTTTTTTTTATTTTGTCCAAAAACAAACTTAATTTCATTTAATAAAGCCACAATACCTGTATTAGCAAATACACTATATTGTCGACAGGGTTTTGGCACTGCGACCCGGGTTTTTTTAAATTATCAAATATCTATGCTTCTCAGTTGAATGTTTTTTCTCTAGTTTTTAAATAAATAAATAAGTAATGAAAATATATTGTAAATTATTGATGGTCGATAGTCTAGATCACTAAGGCAAGGCAATTTAATAAATAAAAATAAAAATAAACTGAAGAAAGACAAAATTATCGAGTATAATAAAAAGGAAAACACAATGAAATTAGTAATACTGAATCTCGCTAATAAAGCATTTATTATTAGAATAAAAGATAACTGATTAAAAAAACAAACGAAAAAAAAACAAAAGAAAAAAGAACTGCTAGCATTGAATACACGGTCAATCATGAACGTTAATTGTGTGTATTCAGATAATCGTACGTTAGTAATAGTTGAACATTTTGTCCGTTAGTGACGCCACTAGTTCAATATAGCGGCTTTGCTGTAGATATACGCATTCTGCGCATGCTCGTCGTTAAACAAGAGACAAACGAGTGCACATGCAAGAAGGGTGGCATATGTGATCTGGAGTTTGATGGCGAAGGTGCCGGTACTTAGCTCTTGCTACGAAATGTAAAATATATGTCATTTCGACGACACAGTTTCCAATCTCTGAGTCACGTGAGATTTTAAATGAGCCGCGATCTCCCGTCAAATCATGAAACGCTTGGAATGAAAAGACTCGAAAATTATGCCACATTAGGTCCACATGTATAACGTGCAATTTCATTACATATTTTATTATTATGTCCAAAATTTTTACATAAATCAGATTTATCTTGAAATGTTTAGGTATGCTTGCGAGTATTGTGTTGTGAATATATTATATCTTTAAGATTGTACATTATAGATGTTTGACAAATAAAGTATTTAGCAATGTATCTTTTGAAAACCTAAATATATTCAAATAACGCTTTATCTGGCTCTTCATTTCGTTAGGTATTTACGTCTTATTAATTTTCTTAAGACACCGTATTTGAAGTTTATTTACCTTAGAATGGATGACAATATTTGTTGGCTGATGGAACAGTTATCTAAAGATAAATAACTAAGAATACAATTCTAAACTAATTAACAGTATGACAAAAGTTAAAGCGAATTTATGAATGAAATTTATAAATTATAAACGCTCGATTTTTGAAGTCATCAGAATTGACGAAAGATCTTGAGGGGGTTATTTTCGGAGAAAATTTGTCATAAAAATTCCAATTTCTGAAATTCTGAAAAATTACCGAGAAAAATATCTATCACCATAATAATATGAACAGAGAAAAATTGAATTTGTCTAGAAAAGAAAAAACGCTACCTAGATTAATTGGGCAAACCATTGAAAAATTCCTAACAAAAGTGCATGCACCATTCTTAGAAAATTGCGTCCTTGCTTTTTCACTACGAATAAATAACTTTATAGAACATTATTGCATTACGTCTGCGAAAACATATTTGATTACAAAAATGTAAATATTATGTAACTTCAAGTGTTTCTTATAAAAAAATCAAAGATTGGATTAGTTATTTACATTCTCCCTTTTCTTTTCGTAAAATTTACGAAATTTCTTCACTCCTTAAAATTATGCAGTTATTACTGGTAATGCATTACGGCAAACTTCAAAGAAATTTTGTAAGACGTGCGAGCACGGGCAGAAATGCTGATAGCTAATAAATAAATAAATAGTTTTTTCAAGTATCCGTAACGCATTCTTATGATTAGCATATTTCGCAATGAATTTATAAACATCTATTTTTTATATTTTTTACGACAGCAGAACGTAATCTACTTGCAAAATGTTTGCACAGCAACGTAAAGTTTTTAAACAAATGACATTTTTCAAAGAATTTTGTGCGATAATCTAATAAAATCTGGGACCCTCGGTACTCTTAAAAGATTTATAAATAAATTAAAGCAGTTAAACTTGTAGTAAAAGTACAACGTAACAATTGAAACAATTTGTCAATTAAAACTAATCATTCAATACTAACACTAATACTAACACCGGTCCTCAGATTAGAGGTTGGAAATTGAAGCTCAGCAACGTTATATAAACAACGATGTACAAACGATTTCGGCCAAACTCAAGTTCCTAAAACGGTAATTAATATAAATAGTTGACATAGAGAACAATCATTTAATAACACACGTCATTGGAACGGTAATTAGCCAGTTTAAATAATTTTTGAATTATTACTAAATTACAATAAATATTTCACTAGCAATGGTTTTTGCAGCGTGGATATTGTTCTCGTAAAATTTACTAATTACATTTAATTTTAATTGGGGCCAGAATTAATTTAATTAATTTTATTTATTGCCAACATATTTTCATAATTAATAATTATATTAATTTTGTTGTGTTTATGTTATTTTTGACTACGAACGGCTAATATTGTAGTTATAATTTGGCTGGTATACCGCACTTGAAAATTAAGAGTTTTTAGAGAATTTGTGTTGTTATAAAGCTGAAAAAGAGAATATAACTAGTACTCAAAATATGGAAACTTTATGACTGGCAAGTAAAAAAAAACAGTTCTTTCATCTAAACGTTTCATGAAATTTTTGGCAGTATTTGATTTGTACTTTGAGTATTTTTTTAAAGTTTAAGGAAGGAAATATGGTAACGAAATAATTATGTTACATCAGTTTTGGTTAGCTCGATAAAATTTAAATGTTATTTTTGAAAACTAAAATTTTCACATAGTTTTTGCGACGTTTAAAATATAATTGCTAAACATTAAAATACTTAATTTAAGAACAGATTTTCAAAAAAGTTAGGTACGGTGAACTATTTTATTAAAAAATAGCTGTAATTTTCTTATTTAATATTTTTGTAATGCCGAGTTTTAAATAACATTATAACTACTTCAATTTTGATGAAAAAAAGTTCAATTAACGTGCGCAAAAAATTGTAGCAGTTTTTAACTAAATAGATATTAAAACTAGTTCAAAAAACAAAATTTAGAATATAGCACGTTTAATTAAATAAAGGACTGTGAAAATTAAGTGTTGACAATACATGCAATGAAAATGAATATATTGGGCAAACACTACTAAGAAGTGAACGTTTTATCGTTCAAAAGCCTAAATAAACATAATATATTTACAGACAGAGAAGAGTGAGACAAAAAATAAAGGCGGACAAAGTCACACATGTCGCCATAAAACAATATTAATACGTGATGTTGGACGTATGCAATCTTCACAACGTTTATGTGTTGTGTAGTTTAAATACTGACAACTAAGGCGCAATTGAGGAAATGACAACAAAAAATCGCATTCCAACCGAAATTTTACCTTATTGAAATTTTTCAAAACAATATATGACGATTGCTTATTGAACGGAATTGATATTATTTTATGAAAATTTATTAGATATAAATTAGCTTAGGTGTCTTTTAAAATGATTTTGTATTTCGTAGTCTACAAGTACAAACACAACTTGGATGTAATAGGCAATTTAAAATTGTCTTTCAAATGAAATTTTACCTACTTAAAACTTATTAAAAAACATGTTTTAAAGTACACTCAACGAAGTTGTATTAATTTTACAAAAATTGGCCAAAAATGGTAAAATTTATTTTCAAATTTGCTCTCAAAATCGTTTTGAAAATAATTTAAAATAACTGAAAGCACGATTTTACGAAAATATACAGCTGAGGCTTTAATCGTCAATTATAGATTTCAATTGAAAAAAAAAATTGAATGCGTTATAATAAAACGTTTTAACAGACACTGTTCGTTAAAAATTAAAAAAATATGTTTGAAACATCAAGGAATATTTTTTCGAAATTCGGTCTCTTAAAAACCCTGCAACTCAGGCAACTACTTTAACAGTGGTCAGTAGTACGAGAATTCTGTCGTCCTGTCAGACAGGTCTTGGGGAGACAAAACAAAAGAACCCCGCTGAATAAACGAGTCGAACGACTGGCTTTTGTTCATTTCAATGAAAAGAGTAAAAAACTGGTGCGGCCAACGGATTTCTTACTGATTTAATTTTAGTATAATACGAACCATAGAAGTGATCGTAACGTTTTGATATAATATGTGCGTTGTGGATTTAAAAATAAGGTAAAAAAAATTTTACTAAATTTTTTTGCAAGAACAAAAAACTTACTGTTTTAAAAGCACACAAAATATCCTTCAAATTGTCACAATGCAATGTCATTTATAATTCACATTATGAATTGAAAATAAACGCAGTCATGTTTTAAAAATCTAACACACACACTAATAATTAAAAAGTTCATTAAATATTTAAATTCACATGGTTTCTTAAAATCATGTTTACGTCACATCACCATATCACTTGGCCAATTGAAACAAGTTTTATTTACAAAAATGCGTTTTAATCGAACATGCATTTCACAAAAAAATATATTCAACTGCGAACACAACTTATAAATGTTTAAAAACAATAAAAATTCATTAAAATCACACAGTTCTTTTTTCAGACGAATAATAATTATTTCGACGACTAAAAAACAAATAGGTAGGCAATCACAGTGTCAGTTGTGTGTCGACACGTGTAGCACATCAGGAGTATAGCATAGAGCGAGAGACTGTAGTGTGTCTTGACGCGACAACGTTCGACCGAGAAGTGAGTGGTACCTTCTCAAGATAAGGTCTTTAAATATGTGCATATGTATAGCACAGAAGTGAGACACGACGTACAAGGAATATCCCGAACAGGAGAAAGGAAGAAGAAACAAGGAGCTCCGGCAATGCGAAGAAGGACGTCTACATGGTCCCAGAGGATGTTGTATTCTATACACACACATATATATCACGATCACTGCACTGTACCGACCGTAAAATGTTCTATATATATATATATTTATACGTCTCTCTGAATGTGTGTGTGTATGTGGTGTGTGCGTGTGTGTGAGTCTGTCGTCTCCAGTATGAGACCGTACTGTCAATAGACAGTCGACTGGAAGGACTCACCGACGCTTCGACTCTACTCTCCGACGCCAGGCGTCTGTATTAGAGTAGCGCCGGCGTGCTGTGTTAATATTCCTCCTTGCGCCCCCCCACCACGGCACGACGCCGCGACGCTCTCTCGCATACAGCCCCGCCCTCGGCTTCCTTTTCTTCATCTAGCGTCGCTGATGCCGTCGTCGTATGCAAAAACATCTCCGTATATACGAACGGGCTAAGATCCAGAAGGCGATGTAGAAAGGGTAGGGGAAGATAAGAGAATTTTAAATTATTTCCACTCTCCTCTCTCTAGCTGAACTGTTAGTTTTCGTTTCAGGAGGCTTGGAGGGATGGACTCTCTGTTCTGATGTTGAAAGAATTCTTTGAGAAGTTTTTCACATGAAAAGTGGGGGTTGGAAAGAGATAGCTTACTTGCATACACCAATTTTACTCGTTCTTATTTTTGAAGACAAATTGCCAAATTTTTCTAAAATTTGAAATATAAAAAAAAATATCCGCGAATTCTGTAAGAAGTTTTTTTGATGAAAATTACAAAGGGGGGTGGAAAATAGATAGCTTGCTATACGAATTTGATTTATTCTTAATTTTGGAAACGAATCGCAAATTGTTTAAAATTTGAAATATAAAAAAAGTAATTTTGCTATCGCACCGAATTGTCCGATTTTATGGTGGAGTTGACGGGTATCAACACATTTGTTACAGGGAAAGTTTATGTTGATTTTTCAATTTTTTTAAGGATTTGTTTTTATAATGCCGGTGATTTGTAAATCTTGAATTATTTAAAAAAAATCAACTTTTTTATAACATTGACGTCTGTTTCTAATAGAAAAAAAATTTGAAAAACAATTTTAATTAAAATTTTGTTTGTTTAAAGTTTTTATATATAGTTGCAAAATTGCACAATAATTGGTTTACATAGTTAGAAAGTCATCAGCGATATATTAATTGCTTTGAACAATCTATAACCCACAGTGATTTTTTAGAGTGTAAATATTTGAAATAAATAAATAATAACTACGAAAAAATACATAATATTATGTATTAAATAACATATACACTCGACAGCGTTAAAGCGATTATTTAAAATCAATATTTTTAAACGTGATTTCAGTCAAACGCATTAAACAATTTAATATCATATTTATATAGAATAAAAATAAATATAGGTGATACAGATGTTCTTTCCCCTTTAACGTACTTGAAAACAAAACACACTCATATATATATATCTATAAAAATACACGTTCCCGATATTATACATACATAACGCGTTTCCCCGCACGTTCCCTCATATCGCCGCCGCTGTTCCCGATCGAACCCGACATATTACTTCCCCACTTTTGTGTCAATAGATAATGAACCTATACCTATACTTTCCCTATCAATTTTTCTATATGTTGGTATTAATATAAATACTATTGTGCACACTCGAAAAAAACTACTATTCGATCGAGTGTATTGGTGTCATATATCAGATAATAGTTTTCTTTTGTTTTATCATACGATACGTTTTTGTTTTATTGCCTTTCAAATGTTTTACTCATATTATCTCTAATCTGGTATATCTAGATGACACGAGAAAATGATATTTCAATCAAACTCGTTGATTGTTTTCATAAAAAATATTTGGCATATAAAAATAGTTTTTTTTTATTTCACAAATATACTTTTCTTTCAGTTTCACACGATTACGAATTTTTAAACTTTATATTTAAAATAGAAGCTTATTGTTTCTGTTGTCAAGCGTCTATATAATCAACATTTCTAGAAAAAGAAACACTTTTGAATTAAAGATAAATTTATTTAACCTCAAGGTGCTAAACTGCATTCATTTTCTAAGAAATTTAAATATATATATATTACATACGTTTTTATAGCGAATACAATTTTAAGAATGTGATTTTTTTAGTTAAAGACGTATTTTTAGAATAGATATGACTTTTATCAAAGAAATATGTTGTAGGAGTTTATTCGCCGTTGACTTGATATAACATATCTACAATATTTCCGCTCAAATAAAAAACAAAAATAAACAAAACAGACATACTGTTGAAATCTATTCTTATTCTAAAAGAAGTTTTATTTTTTTTTTAGATTTATGGTTGAAAGAAGAAAACAAAGAAATAAATACAATGGAGGTTAGTTGAATTATATAAAAGACAAAAACGTATCGCAAAACAATCTGAAAAGCTCAGAGAATATACATATATAAACAAATGAAAGCGTCCAATCTACAAGCAGGTGTATAAGTACCAACCTATATTAAAAAAAGTTCCTATATATACGGTATGTTTTGTATATAGATATTAAAAATAAATCGATAAATGATGACGTCATTTTCAGGCTAAACGTAGTAGATATCTCGCAGTTTAAGAATATTTAATTATTAACTAATGAGTCTTGATCCGCGGTTTCGCTTGCGTCAATGTTGGTTTAGATAGAAACTTTATTTTGGCCCATTTGTAACCGGGTAAAAAGCAAATCATACTTTAAAATCGGGTGCAATACTGTACTAAATTAAATCTACTCAGCAGTTTACACTAGTCAGACAGACGTGCAGAAAAAAAAAATTAAAAAAAACTTTTTGTTACGAAGAAGACATATATTATATATTTTTAGTATTGATGGTGATATCATAGTAGTATTTTAAATCACAAAATATGTTATAAAAAAGCGAGGCAAATTTTGTTATAGCGGATGGAGACGTATTCGAAATTCCTTTTGATTTTTGTTTCACACTCTTTTATTTTATTTATTTGTTTGTTTCCTATAATCAATGTCATCACTGAATGCAATTACGTTATTTTTAATTAAAGTGTTTTTCGGTTGTGCTCTCAAGTCTCGAAAATATTTTAAATATGTGTTTGTTCCTTCGTCATTAATAGCACAAAGTATTGACTTTTTTAAATTTAATAAAGGCCACCAAAACACTGTTATCTCGATCTAGTACCGATCACAATTGAAAACCCTTCCCCAATCTAGCGATTCGCAGATTAAATGTCAGTTATCTGAGGGATAGCTTGTTTCACTCGATTGTGAACATAATTTTGGAAAACCTATTGTCTAGTCATGTAGAATGTTTTTTAGAAGCACTGTTAATGGCTGCTTAAAATACTTGATATATTTTAATGGTGGGCCAGCCGACCAAATTCTAAATTGTAAATTATTTATTTAACAATCAATGGCGTTTCCCAACATTGCAACAATCTTCTAGCTTAAAATTGTGACATTTTAGTGAGAACCTGAAGACGCTTACGAAAGAAGTAAAATATTGCAATTTATACAAATATTTAAAATGAGAATGTGACTTGAACTCTATAATTTTCGCTTGTGAACATTGTTATCGAGTATTTATAATCTACAATATCTATCTAAAAATTTGAACTATCTTAAAAAATATTTTTGAAGGCATTTATGTGCTGAAGACAGTAAATCTTTTTAAAAGTTACTTGTAGTTGTTTTTAAACCTTCAATTAACTACAAAAGCTTTTTCTTCAAAACTTAACAACATATTTCCTTATTGATGTTATTTAGTTTAAATGCATATTATAACGATGTAATAAAATTAGTTCTGAATGCAACAAATAGTTTTAATGATGAAGTGTTGCATCCGTCACAAAATATGCCAACATTATGGGTCTGATTTTAAACTATAGATTATCAATTATTTCGAACTAATTTTTTAACAAGTCGATTTATATTATCGAAAGCTCTAAAATAAACACGTGTATTTGTATCAATTAAGCTCAAACAGTTTCATAATGAAAACATTGTTTTGTAGTTGGTATAAATATGTTTATAAATACAAAATATGAAAATGACGTAATATCAATTTTAGAATTGTAAAAGTAATGTTTAATACATTCGCAGCATTCATGCTCTATTCGCAAGTGTAGTAAAATTTTATCAATTTTTTTTTTCAAAAACAATCCTTATTATGTTGCTTTGGAACTATATGTCTACAGTTATTTGATTGATAAAGGATTTAAACAAAGAAAACAAGCTTAACAAATCATAAATTGCGCAATGCTGATGATAAATTATTATTTAGTTGCATATGTACTGTCTCATGAATTCGATTCTGTACATTTTTTTAATGAATACATAAACTAGATCCAGATCATTATAATTAAAGTTACAATTACTTTTATAAAACAGTAGAAAATTGATGATATTTTGTTATTTTATTATTCAAAACACATAGAATAAAAAAAAGGAAATGACTTAAAATTTCTGATGTATAATATAGTTTGGCGTAAGTTTAATTAAAAAAAGAAAATCTAACAAACGTATATTTTGAATTTTGAATACGTATATAATATACTATTAAAACACTTTAGTTTAAAATAGCTATCCATTCTGTTCAGCCACTTTTTCCAAACTACGTGAACTATTTGCCAGTTTGACTAGGAAAAAGTAAATTAAAAAAAATCATTTTTTAATATATATATTTTTTAATAATTTAAATGCCCGTTTGTTTTTATTTATTAGATTAAAAACACACGATCTTCAGCTTTGAGACAATATTAAAACAAACGAGGTGAGATGTAAGCGTTCGAGCTTTTAAAGTCCGGGCGTTTGTAAAACTCATTGACCGTCACGGTTGCTGCTTCGTCCGCAAGCTTTAGCGACGGCTTTGGCTTACAGAGGAGCTTTTGACGTACGCATTTTAAAATAAAAATGTAAGTATTCACACTGTTCATAAGTTTTTTTACTGTTTTTAATTAATAAAGTTATGTTTAAATGACCTATTTAATAACAAGGCTTTTATTTTATTTTTTTAAAATTAAACTGGAAAATTTTTATTCATGTTTTTAAATAAACGCAGTTAAGAAATATTTTAAGAGGTATTTGTTTGAAACAAAACTTATTTATGCTCTATAGTCGATACTGTTTCAATTCTTAATTTTGTTTTAATAACTTAAAGTTTTAAAAATAAAAAAAAAAAGTTTGTCCTCATGATTAATTGAAATAAAAGATGCCGATGACCTTAGTCAAACGTTTCTAAAACTTGAGTGAATTGAAATATTAAAATTCTGTTTTTTTTCTTGGATTTTTTTTTAATATTGGTTTAAAAAAAGATGAAATCTTGAAAGATAGAAAAGCACATGCAAAATAGAAAGATATATAAATATGAAAAACTCACCATTTACAGAAAATTTATAAAAATCCTTACATTTAGAAGAAGATGAACGTTAATTAACGCTGTCAGTATTTTCGCCTGTCCATTAAACATTATTTGTTATTATCACCCACATCATAAAAACGTTTTTATACAACTAATAAATATTTATTTTTAGAAAAATTCCAGCCAAAATCGTTAAAAAATTAAAAAATCACAATTTTTTCTTTTTAAATACTTTTTTATTAAATATATCGCGAAAAAGGTACTTTAGATCAGTCTTTTTTGAGTCCGAAACAATTTAAATTAAAACATTTTTTTCATTAATTTTTTCGAAAAAAAAGTAAAAATATATATTTTTTTAAAAATTTTAAAATGTATAATAATAAAAAGTGGCCGTGTGTGCCGCGATAGGTTTTTAGATTTTCCACGCTGCTTTTTACCCGGCACAACACATTACATACTGTTGGAACCAGTCGCTTCGTATGCGTTATCAACATGTGGGAGCCGCGAGGGGGTCGCGGGGGACGGTGGGAAGCACATACCACCAACGGCGCGGACCGTGCTGTTATCATAGACAGAAGAGGCCGCGAAAGAGAGGACACGATGTGCGACTGCATGCGGTAATTAAAAAAGTAGAAAAGAGATGGAAGAACGCGACAGAGAACGAGAGAAAGTAAAGGCGTCGCGACGCTTGCACGAAGCGTGACGCGCGGATGCGACGTCGATGGGTCAGAAAGAGACGCGAGAACAAGACGGACACAGTCGGAGACTAGCGAGTCGAACAAAGATGAAAATAGGAACAGACTTGAGACGGAGCGCGGTGATTATAAAAGCCCGTGAAAAGAACAGAGATAAAATTGAATGTCCAGTATCCTGGACCGAGCGAAAGAGTGGGGTGCATTTGTAGAAAAACTGATTGGAGTGAGATGGCAAAAGCTTAGAAACTGGACACTAAAGAGGGACGCACGTTGCGAAGGTAAACGTGAGCGACAAGGAGCGAGCGTTTGTTCTTAAAACGTTCGGCTGGAGAAAGGAGAAAGGATTGTTTTATACGGGAACAAGGATAACAAATGTCGAGAGACAGTGTGTGAGACTGAAATGTCGAGGTTATAAAAAAATAAGACGAAGAAAGATGCTGTGTATTCTACTAAGAAGTAACAAAGACAGATGCTTAAAAATTCATAGTGGAACGGAGAGATGACTTTGTTTTAAAAAGAATTTGGCAAATGAGAGAAAAGGTTGAAGAACACGATAGAGTGAGATGGCTTTATGGAAGTAAATGCTAGAGAAAGTGAAATGTATTTGTTTTAATTAAGATAAGATGAAGACAGAGAACTAATTTTAGTTTAAGAAAAGAATTCTGTACGGAAAAGTGGGAGATGTGGTATTTCTTATAACGAGAGTGAGTGAGATAAAGACAGGAGATTTTCAGACAAAGGTGGAAAAGAGGGAAATGTTAACGACGCGAAGCGTCCGCCCTCAGTAGAAATACGAGGATGAGGAAAATGGTCTGGCTAGTGGCGCCGCTAACACGGAATGGACGTTTTCTGTACTATTACGTTCGTTGTTTTCAATGTGCTGCTAGAAAATGTATCTTGAACACTGAAGTTAAAGTTTCTATAGTAGAATTCTAAAATTGGAGGTTTTTCTTGTTTTACTACAATGTAGCAATTCATATTATTTAGATATACTGATAAACGATTGAAAAAATACTTTTAACACAAATGACTGATATTGCTGTTATAAAAACAAAAATAGATACTGCTCTGCGAAATAATTTTTATTTTTTAATTTCGCGCTTAAAAATCTACAGATTCTTGTATCACAGACAGCTGTACCAATTCTGTTTGAATTGATACGTGGGTATAAAATTCTTCAAATTTTTTACAAAATATTCGACAATTACAATATACATTAGGGATAAAAAAGCAAGAAAAAAATTAATAACGATTTCTGTTCTGTTCTGTATTTTTTTTTGTGTTAAATGGTCGATTCCGAATCAGAAATTTAAGTAGGTAGAAATTTTGAATTCTCTACCAACGGCAAGGGTTATCTGGATATAATGCCAATTCACATTTATAATTTATAATATTTTTAACAATATACTTAAAACCCAATTGATATTTTCACCAATTTTTAGGTTGGAACCTGGAAACTGTGGGTTTGCAATAAACACACCGTAGTAACGCCATGTAAACAACATACGCTCAATTATCGAGCGTCTATAATTAATACATTTATAAACATTCATATGAACAACGGTGGTTGAAAGGAAATTTTGAGTCAAAGACTTTAATTGACTGAAAAGCACAAAAACTTTCAGATTCAGAAAAAATCTGCAAAGGTAAAATAATTACTTGAGGTATTTTTAATAATTGTCCACTGGTAAGACTTTGTACAAGATTTTCTTGTTTCGACAAGGCGAAACCGAGATACGTCATTCTTTCTTGGGATCGATTCTATTAATATACTCATTCAAAAATATCGAGTAAATATTGGAACGAAATCGAGAGCATACTTTTATCGCTAAAGGAGTTCCATAAAAAACGTTACTAAATATTTTTCTATAAATAAATAGTATGCTAATTATTTGATTTGTTTTACGAAACAAACATAGAAGACTGCCTTCGACGAAAAGAAAACGATACGTATTCAAAAATATCGAATAAATGTTGAAACGATATCGAGGCAATGATTTTCTTGTTAAAAGAGCTCCATAAAAAAAAATACAAGAAAAAATATTTTTCTATGAATAAATAGTATGTTAATTATTTAATAAATTTTTTTTATTTACATATATTCACGTTTTTTTGTACTTACCAAAGTACATTGAAACGATGACTTAGGTATACGATATCTTAATGAGACAGTTATTAATGAAAAGATAACGAGAATATCGAGACAAGACGAGAGGACCATTAATGAAACTTTTTCGTTATCAATGACAATGGAACGATTTTTTCATAAAAATAAAGAACAAAGACAGCATCGTCTCATTATTAGCTATCTTTCTTTCTTTCCTTATCATTTCGATCTTATTTCTTTGGCTACCTTATCTCGTGCCGGTTAGACCTTATTAACTGACAAGTCGTCTCGTTTTGATACGTGATCTCGGTGCAGACTCGTTTAAACATAATATCTCGTCTCTAGCAAAACTATAGTCTGATGTTTTAAATATATATATTTATAGAAAACTGGAAGATGTAATTAAAATAAGTTGACATTTCCTTTGTAGAAATAAAAGTTTTGAGCTTCAACAGAGAAAATATTAAGTTCTTGATATTGTGTAGAGCTTTATAAATTATAAAAGTTTTCAGCGTGAAGTTTTAATACTTTAAAATGACAAGAGCAGTACACTGAGAGAGGTGAGTGCGGTAAGAGTCAGCGCCCCCATTTGGTAGAAATGACCATTAAAGTTTTTAATTATAAACCTCTTGATGGTAAGTTTAATTAGCGAAGTAAACTGTCCCCTTTGTATAATGCATACTTGTGTATTGTCATAGAGTTTTTAAAACTGTTGACTTTATAAAACGACAAAAGTCTACCTTTATGAAGAATAATCTTCTTAAATATAAGTCGCTACAAACTTTTTGTTTCGAATGAATCGCTGCATTTTCTAGAACTGCGATTGCCAACATTTTTTGATATGTGAACGTCTTTGCTGACACTCCCAGAAACTCTACTGGAAAGATAGGGTGAAATGTTTCGGAAATAATCGTCTGAATTCGTCGTTAAATTACCTCCTGAATTAAAAAATATTAGTAATGTAAAGGGTAAATAACCGGTTAATTAATCGGTTAAATATCCGATTAAATAATCGTGGGTATTTATTTTAAATAGCCGCGGATATTTTTTATTATTACTATACGAGATTTTAATTTTAATGTTATTACCAATATCCACATAAATAAATACGTTAATTAATTAATTCTTTTAATTCAACTATTAAAATTGCTCTATTGTTTTGTTTTTTGTTTTGATAAACAGAAACCGAAAACCGCTATGTTGTTTGACAAATAGTCGGTTAATTAACCGGTTAATTATCCGCATAATTGGTTACAGTCATAAATAACCGGTAATTTTAAGTTACTGTAAATATAGAAGACTCAATACCATCGGTGCAACTCTCGTAACGCGAGTAAAGGTGCAAATTGTCTGAGTATCGACTCGATATTTTTAGATAGGTCGGCAATAACCGAAACTGTCAAGCGTCTATAATTTACTATATATCTTTTATCTCGATCTCGTATCGCCTAAAACTTTAAGTCGTTTATAATACTTATTTATTGTAGGTTATAGACGCTCGACAACTAAAGTCATTATCGTTTAATTACATCACATTACATTAAATGAAATTAAACGACATCACAAAATATCCATGACGGAGGCAGTGGCCTACTACCGAAGTGCTAGGCGGTGCAGTGCACCGGGGCCTTCAAGCTCAGGGGCCCTTCGGCCTCCTGAGCGACGTTTGAAAACGTCATTTAAATATCCTAATCGAAAAAAGAAGTTTTGACTTTTGACTCTTTGGCCTCTGTAGTCTGGTTCACAAGTTGAAAGACGTGTTAATTTTTGGTACTGCGAGTTAAAATACGTGTCTTAGCTCATTGGACTCGTAATTTCCTCTAGAAAAATGTGCAAAAGTTTGAAATCCGCACAAAAACAATTGCAAAAGCTATTGACTATTAATTAATAATCTCAAAAAAGGGGGTCTAATTTTTTACAAATAACTCGAAAACTATTAGTGCCAATGAAATTAAAAATACGATTCTTAGAAAGGAGGAAATTTCTGAAAAAAATGTCGACGTCCGGAATTTCATCTTTATTATTAATACTTTTCATTTAATATAGAAAATAGGGCTCGAATTTTAGTTTTCCTCCGGGGTGCTTGGCTACGTAGCTACGCCACTGGACGGAGGTGGAATTCTAACCTGGAACAGTTTGATACGAAGACATTAACCATTACACCAAAATGTTCTCAGGTGTTAATAATACATGTGATAGATCATATAAACGACACCTCATCGATCTCGACAATTTTCAAACTCAGATTATTTATCTGTTTATTACAACTGCCTTAAACTCTACAATCATCTGTCAAATGAAATCAAATCATTGCCACTGCAAACCTTAAAAAGAAAGTTAAAGAATGACCTGGTAAACAGAGAATTTTATTGTATAAATGATTTTTTTAATGTGTTAATTGTTTTCTATAGACTTGCCATACACTTTTTTGTCAGTGTGGTAAATAAAATCTATCTATCTATCTATCTATTTTAATTTTGTTTAAATAAATTTCTGTTACAGGCTCCATAAAATTTATGCGCATTTTATTGAGATCGTTTATTCAAATCGGTTTTTTTTTTATTTATACGTTACAGAATAGTGTTTATATGTAAACTAAAATATTGACAGTATGTAAAATGATTTTAAGTTGAATATTCAAAAATCCCAGATATCCGGTCGCCACTAAAATGAATAATGCAAACAGATTTTTTTTGATTTTGATGTTCCAAAAAATATCACGAAAAAAGCATTTGTGTGTATATATATTTTTTTAATATGTCGAACGATAGTTTGTGATTTTATGTATTTTTCTTCTGTCGTAGAGAAATGTACTAAACAAATAGTTTTTTTTTTAAATATTTTTTTAGCTCCAGAACAGTTTATATTTACCTTCAGAACTACACAAGGCAGATAGTTTCATTGATTTGAATTTATTAACTTGTTTGTAAAAATTGTAACGTACGTTAATTTCAAAATAAAAAAAAAATTAAAAAAATATTCGTACAATGAATGTTCATAGAAATAAGTTTTGTTATGAAAAATTCATCAGAGTAAGAAAAACTTATTTTTTTTAAACAACTTCGGTTCTAAGTAAAGAAAAAGGTAAACATTAAATAAGTACATTTCTTAATCTTTTTCCGGATGACCTTGAAACCCTACCCTGGAGTTAGGCAGAGCACTACGAGACGAGAGTGGGTGGTAAACAGGTGCGGCCAGTGACGTAAACAAATTTAATAATCCGAATAAAGAATGTCATTGAAACACAATTGCAGTTTAAACATTTTTATTTCCCAAAACAGACATTTTTTAAATGAATCAATGAAAACTATACATTATTAACGTGTTACGTTATTATCGTAGTTAGAGACCTGATTTAATCATGGTACGGCACTGCGTCTAGTCAAAGGCAGTGAGCGGAATGAAGATTCAAAGTACATTCTACTACATGAAATCTCACACATGCTTTGTTTGATAAAACACGATTAAATTGGTTCCCTCAATTCAGTGCTCATACCAAAACATCTCGTGGCTCCTAACCAGGAAAAGGTTAAAGAAATAATAATTTTATAAAAAAGTCATCAGATTAATATAATATAAGCCTTCTGGATGTCTTTAAAATTTAGCTTTGATTTATTAAGTTAAAAATTCTTTAGACTAAATCAAAAATTAATTGTAGGTACTGTTATTGATTTGAATCCCACTTCTGCGTCTTTAGTTTTAAACACAATGGAACTTTAAGTACAATTTCTTGAACAAGTAGCCCACTTTATAATTTATATGATAAACGGTAGTATCTGTAAACAGGTTTTATTATTTCGCATGAATAGTTTTTCGATTATTATTTTATCAACTTTGGTGTTATTTATTATGGCACTGTTTGTTATTAGGTCAATATATGGACGCATCATACGCAATACACGCACACAAAAGCAAGTAAAACGCACCCTGCATTCATAGCTAGGGTTCTAGTCGACAGATACAATAATAGGGATGATACACACCCCCCTTCCCCACCTCAAGCGTGTACCTGTTTTGCTTGTGTGACAGTTTACTGAACGCATGTGTCAATATAAAATACGAAACACTCAAACGACCTTGGATTGACAGAGACGCATTTTGTTTTTTTTAACAAGCCGTTATGGAAAATTTAAGTTACAGGTTTCGGTCCGATTTTCGAAATATGAGTTGGCATCAGATCTCGACGTTTTGGGGTTCAAAGAATATACTCCATTTTTGGATGGGCGTCCGTAGATATGTGTGTGTAAACAAATTTTTATCGAACGATATCTTGGCATCGAGTTTCGGCATTCGAAAGGGTTTATTGGGACTAGATCTTATTAGATTTTGGAGTGTAGGTAACGGTCGAGTAGTTTCAAAGTTATTCAAAGAATAAAAATTAAAAATAACATTTTTCACGACTATTGCATAACTGCTAATCTATTTGTTATACAGTTATCAGAAATGTTCATTAAAACTTAAATTAGCTTAAAGATAAAAGTCTATCATATACATATCTTTAAGATTATTGTAAAAAAAATAAAAATAAAAAATCAACAATTTTTTTCTTATGACTGAAGTTCTTATTTATTTTTGATAACCTTCTTTAAGATATTATAAACACAATTGACTAACAGATTTCCACATTTTTTTCGTTTGTTTTGTACTGTAAGATCGTGTCGATTGAAGCGCACTTAAAAATAGAACTTTGAACATATACTAAAGTTTCTACACAAACGTTTATTAGAATCAGCGTGTCTTTTTATGCGTTCTGGTAATTTGAATAAGATTTTTTAAAAATCGCTTTTAGGTAAAATTTAAATTCGCCTACACAGTTTTCGAGATAAGTAATAAGTACGCTTGTCATTTAATTTATTGTAGATTATAGACGCTCAACTACCAAAGCAATGAGCGTTGATAATTACATCAAATTAAATTAAAACGACATCACAAAACATCCATAAGCTGAGGTTAATTTCGAACCCACGGCAATTTGATCCAAAAATAATCACTCTAATTTTTACATTCGAATTTCGAAGTAATTCGCACACACATTTGTACAGCGTTGCAGAGTTTCGTCCGTTACGTCTTTTCGTTATGCATTCAACCACATGAATCTAATTCACTTTACCATGCGCGAAGAAGTTTCACTTCAAAAACTTTTAAAAAGGTTTGTATGTGTAAACGAAAGTAATAAATATAGAGCGCGTTTTATTATAAGTCAATGAGGTTAATCGTTTTAAAATTTATGAATGAAAATTGATTTTTATAACGGTGAATAAATTAATTAAAACGCATTGAACACTACTAGCACACTATTGGATAATATGTAGTGTAGTTATTGTCATTTGTTTACATATTGCAGTCAATAAAAACACATGTAACGATTTGTCAATCGATTTTTAAAGTGCGAGAGAGAAAGTGAACTAAACGTTGTGTCTGTCGGGGTGTGTGTGTGTGTGTGTGTGTATGACAAAACGCAGTCGGTGGTGTCGACGAGTCATCAGTCGCGGTTAACGAAAAAAATACATTATATAGTGAATGAATAAAAAAGTTGACAACGAAAAAAAGCAAGTCGCGTAAAATGAAAAAAAACACACAAATGTGATACTATGGATGGGAAAAATGAAATGTTGAAAGTTGTGCACACGAAATAAGATATAAGACGCAATGTGAAAAATTGGCAGTGTTGCCAGACTTTTTTCGGGCAAAGCGGGATTTTAAAACCTTTTGAGTAAAAAAAGTGGGATTCTTAGATGCATTTCCGCAGCACCCCCACTTAAAAAATGTTTATAACTATTTTGTTTGCTGCACGAACGTCGAAATTCGGGCACAAAACAGCACAAACGTAGCACAAAAAAAGTGGGGGTGCTGCGGAAATGTATCTGGGATTCTTTCATCGAAAGCGGGACACTAAAAAAACGTATATAATCAGTAGTTTTTAGATACTTATCTTTTTATTTTAGTTTCAAATTAAGTTTACATGACAATAGATAGCCATAGAAAATTTATTTTAATAAAAATACGTTAGTTTACTATACTCATAACAATAACTGTCTGGTTTACCCTGTAGTTAGCCAGTTGAATCTTCAGAGGAATATAAATCATAAAAGCGGGACTAATAATATGTATATTTAAAATTATAGAGAAATTCGTTCATTCGCTTCAGTACAATAAGCGAAGCAATAAAAATGGTAAAATTTCAGGCCCGAGTTAAAGTGAACTAATTTATTTGTTTGCAATATATCAAAATCTATATTGTTGCATTGCCTGATTTTTTATTTTTAACGGTAGGAACCACCCTTGACTACTCAAAAATTAATAACTCTTCTAATTTTACGGATAAATTACCGAGACTCCATACACTTCTATTTTTGAGGTCGCTGAATATGATTCTTTGGTGTAAACTTAGGAAAGACGAAAATATTAGAGATCGAAATCACCATTAAATACCGAAAAATTAATATAAATTAAATTTTAATTTAAATAGTAGCTTATTCTTTGAAAACTGAAAAAAAATATGTTCTGAAATTTTATTTCTTTTTTAATACGGCAGATTTTTTTTATGAAATATGTTTTCCATCCCTCAAACATCTGTGTATAAATGATAGTTTTACAGGCATGCGCCTAGCAAAAACTGACCTCTGACACAACGTATAGTAAATATTATACATGCATTGATATTTGATAGTACTATTAAAATTCCAAATCCTTGTTATACCTATTTAGAAATCTGATTGAGCACTTTTCGAGGGGAATTATACACTTCAGATACTTCACACGTTTTTACGATAAAATCATTATTATTTTTATTGTTCTACAGTAAAAACTCCTTATCATATGTAAACCTACAGTATTTAGACGAATGTTATTCAGTATTGTTCTGTGAATTGTGTAATGCCTTATGTTATGTAAACTGTGTATGCGTTTACTGATATTGTAAAGATTGTAAGCGGATGCAATAGCATTCTGTGCTGAGACAGGATGGAGTTCACATCGGTTGTTTAAAATATATTTTGTTTAACAATTGAATTCTTGCTTATTTATTGGTTTCATTATTTTATTTTCTTACACTAAATCACTACATATACGCAGTGTTTCTAGGAAAGGTTTCTAACTTTCTAAAGTAGTATTCATAAAAGTGGGGTTCTGATGAAACTACTTTTTATCTTTAATTTTTTTCGACTTTTGCCGTGAATATATAGAATTAGTGTTGGGTAACTTAGATCTGAACCGGTTCAAAGAGCCGACTCCGACAGAAGATCCGTGAGAGCCGACTCACTTCTTTTTGAGCCGACAGATCAACGGATCCGCGTAACTCAGTGAAACACTTAACACACAGAAGCACATTTTACACTTACGTATCAGTTCTTGCTTTGATGCATCTGTCAGCTCAAATGACTCATGCATCACATGTTTGGCTATGCATTCTTGATTCTATACAGGTCGTGATATGATTGACTGAACTAGGTAACTCAGTGGCAGACTGCAGTAACATATTCAGAACTCGGCTCTTTTTGAACCGGTTCAGTGAGCCGGCTCACATACGGGATCCAGATGCAAAGATGCAGATCACTAAAAAGACCCGTTTTTCCCATCTCTATATAGAATTTGTAGATATTTCTACGTCAAGAAAAATTTTTTTTTCACAGTTTAGAAGTATACTTCTTGGCGAGTAGTTACGACAAAACAGGGATGAGCAATCACCGAAAATCTCAATTTAGACCCGGATGAAACCGGATTGGGTTGCTAGTATACTACAAATTCGTAACAGCATGAAATCTGTTTACATGCAAACTGTATTTAACAACGTTGTTTAATTTCTGTTTCACTTTAACATACGCAATGTTAAGTTTATTAGAAAGGGGCAAAAAATTAACAGTACTGTAAATTCTTACATTGCCAATACAGAATAGCGAAATTATTCTATCGTGAAAGAAAAATTCAGTTAAAGAAGTTTCACTTCTAATGGTGGTAAGAAAACAGAAGTTAATATTTAATTCAATTTTAAACAAGACAGTTACTTAGACTCAAACAAATTGCTAATCATAAAAAATCTGGTGTTTCACGGAATTTATAATGAATTTCAACTGTGTTTCTCTCACAGGCGTCAATTAAAATCTAGTGTATTTTTATTATATACTCCCTCAACTGATTTTGCCTCTTTGTCTGACACTTTTGAAATAGACAGATTATATTTAAATATTTTATTTGTATTTTTATATTTACGATAAAATTTTACGATTCATTGAAAAATACATAAAATTTCTATATAATATATACTACAGATATCGTACGCTCATATTATACATTATGTAGCAAATAAAAAGATCAGGTGAAAAGACCAATTTTTTTTTTAAGTACGTTTTTATTCAATGTACGACGTTTCGTCGGTATTATTCCGACTTCTTCATGTACCTATTTTAACAGACATAAATAGATATATGTAATAAATTTCAAGTTATAAAATGAATACAAAATGATATATAATAATTTTGTATTTATTTTATAACTTGAAATTTATTACATATATCTATTTATGTCTGTTAAAATAGGTACATGAAGAAGTCGGAATAATACCGATGAAACGTCGTACATTGAATAAAAACGTACTTAAAAAAAAAAAATTGGTCTTTTCACCTGATCTTTTTATTAGTGTATTTGCCATATGGCAACATACACTATTGGCGTCGGTCGGATGGCGCGACCTAGGGGTCGGACCAAAATTTCTCGACGTTTCATAACGTCCTAAACACTTTGGCACAATTTTTAAAAATGTTTATATATATATGTATATATATATATTTATATACGTATATATATATATATATATATATATATATATATATATATATATATATATATATATATATATATATATATACATATATGTGTGTGTACGCGCGATAACTTACGAAAGAGTTAATTGATTTCAACGAAATTTGGGCCACGTATTGAAATCCATCACCGCAAGAAGTCTATTTAAAATGGGCCTAATCGGGCTATTTTAAGGGTAGTTTTTAGGGGTTGAAAACTGTTTTTGGGCCCCAAAATACCGAAAAAGTTCTCCGAATCTTTTCAAAATTGAAATTTAACCCTCTGGTAGTGATTAAAAAGTGTCCCCACAATTTTAATAAAATCGGCCCGACAGGACCGGATTTACAAATTTTATGAAAACACTAGTTTGCAGATAGTGACTTATTTATTGAAGGGTGTATTTAATTCGGTGTAGACGCTAGATTGATAATAATATTACAATTTAAAAAAATGTTATTTTAAGGGGTGTATTAAGGGGTTAAATTTTTTATTTTGCCCAAAAACAAACTTAATTTCACATAATAAAAGTTTAAAACCACACGGCCCTGTACAAGCAAATACACTATATTGTCGGCAGGGTTTTGGCACTGCGACCCGGGTTTTTTAATTTATTTCAAGACCTGATTTTTCCTAATATTATGTAGTAATTAAATTGTTTTTTAATGTCACCCTACAGAAATATTTATATATTATAAAAAAGGGGAAGTTATTGTTTCAATCCGAGTTTTCGTTAGATCTCGACGTTTTGGGGATCTAGGAAGCTATTCTGATCATTTTTGGATGGGCGTCCGTGGGTATGTTTGTGTGAACAAATTTTTATTTTACCATATCTTTAGAGTGAATCAACCGTTTTTCGAGTCTTAAATCTGACTAGATTTTGGAGTCAATGGGTCAAATAGTTTTAAAGTTATTAAAAAAATAAAAATTAAAAATAATATTTTTTCACGTGTCTGTCACATAGCTCCTAATGTACTTGGGTACACATAGTGGGAGGTTGTAGGGTTGGCCGGTTTCAACATTTCTTTTTAACAAAAAAAGTTTCTTTTCAATAATGTCAAAATATTGGAAATACTTGAATTATAATCGATTTAATTATTATGGATTACCCTTCTAGTGGGCCGTTGAAGCCTTTCAGTCCATATAGTTTTTAATGGTAAAGTATATTTTATAACTTAACTCGGCTATGAATAATAAAAATACGAGAAATTTACATGTTACCAAAATAAAGTCATTTTATCGAAGAATTTTTTTGACACTAATGGATTTTTATATAAAGCTTTGTTTACAAGATACGGCATGAAAATATGGTCTTTGTACCGAAATTTTGTATTTATTATTTAATATTCCAATACAGCTTTTTTTAACAAAATAGTTCCTTTTCAACAATGTCAAAATGCTAAAATTAGATGAGCTATAAGGACTTTTTTCTTATCACAGAAATTCAGACTGAAACGTTGTTCAATTTTTGAATACAGTCTGTTAATTTAGTCGTTAATTTTATTTTTCTATTTTTTATATTATAAACACAACAGTATCAACTTATTGTAACGTATTTAACACATATAACAGGATATTAGACTTTAGATGTTTAGCGTCTATAGTTTACAATTTAATTTTTTTTATGAAATTGATAAAAAAATAAGGTTGTCTTCAGGAACCATTTAATTTTTCAACCGACTTGATACTTGACAAATAAACGACTTGATTTGATATTTGGATTTGAAAATGTCTAGCCGGGAGTCCTTAGTTAATAACGCGAGTGAAGTTACAGTTTTTTTTTATATAATTTTTTTTAGCTTTTATACTATTTGTATATTCGGTCACTAATCTAAAAACTATAAAATAAAATAAAACTTTGCATGTATATATAAAAACGGGGACACAAGAAGGATGGACCAACAGGATATAGGAAATCGGACAACGTATGTGCCTCGGACTCAACTCGGCGTCAGGAACACGGACGGCCGGGAATGGTAGGAATGGTAGGTAAGACATATCTGGTAAGTATGTTAGTAAATACCCGTATAATGACTATTTTAAAGCCACAGTTAAAAGTTAATATTAGTGATAATGATACAAAAGCCATTTTTGAAAAGTCACAATAATATTAAATTATTTTCATAATTTCTTGTTATCTTGTAAAGATCTTAAGATTGGTATTTACTTTACCGATCGCCTGTACTATACAGCATACCTCCAAACATAATATACAGGACGCGTGTTTGGTAATTAAAAACAGTTATCTGGGAAACGCCGGAAAATTTAATTATTGGTTTTTCCGCGTATTTCCGGCGGGCGTTTTGTGGCGTTGGATGCTAGCGTGTGTGTATGTGTGTGTCTATTTATTTGCATGTGTGTAGAGTTTTATTCTGTGACTGTGTAGAAAAATGACTGTGTCTATGGGTTATTATTTCTGTGATAAAATATATGAAGTAAGAAGTTAATAAAGTTATTTCAGTAATTACCATTTTAATTGTGTTACTTTTTCGTCACATCAAAGAGTATGGAATGTTGATTACTTTTGGGAAAGTGTTTTAAATCGTGCATAAGTATCCTAATATAGCCACAAATATTTATTATTTTTATTTAAATACGGCTGAAGCTTTAAAAATCATGTATTTTAAATTCCGTTTCAAACGCTCCAAAACGCCAATACTTGTCACGTGACTACCGTGACGTCATGCAGTGATAAACGCTGGTAAACTAATTAAGTGATGAAAGATTTTTTCGTTGTTGTTGCTATAGTTATATGTGATTTGACGTTTCCTATAAATAAATAATAATAAATTACACACTCTAAATATTAACCAACCAATGAAGCCTTTTGACAGCGTGAATAGCGTCCGTCTCTACGACAGCGTCTGATAATGTTTATGACTTCGTGACGTCATGCACTCTGATTTGGTGTCCGGTATCACGTGATTTGAGTGTGATTTAATTACGCTTTCTTTATTTAATATTATTAATTAAGTTCCTTAAAAATAAAGAAAAAAATTATGTTTTTTAGTATTTTTATTACAGAAACTACCAATTTTTATTTAAATAGAGTCAACATCTGTAATGTGATCATAGGAATTGTATGACTCGTTTATTACAAAGCCCCATTTTCTTGTTCTAATCTGAGAACTGGTTAAAATACAAATTCATATTTATCATGACCTTTGCTGATCTTAATTAACGTTCAAGTATGAGATTGAGAATAGTCGAGTTCGAAGGGATGATGTTTATGTGAAGTTTCTATGGTTTGTATATCCCCAGCTTACAGCTTACAGGTTCTACTTCATGAAGTATGAAGTTTAAGGAGACGAAACTTTACAGCCTACTAAGCAAAGCGTGTGTAGTCTTTATTTAACGATTAAATAAATATCAGTCTTTTGATTACACAATAATTTCAAGAAACGAATTATCAATGAATAATATATATACTCTGAATAAATCTTCTTGCTGTCTGGGCTTGCAATCTGTGGTCCATTGATATTTCTACCTAACGTTTGGTCTGCAATTGCAGTAGACATTATCAAAGGAGATGGCAGCGAACGAAGTGTCCTTCTTGACGGCTCACAGAAAAGTGTGTGTATGTTCTCCATTCTTTTATGCTCAGCGTGTTAGTGTTCTCTGCTCGGTCGTAGTTTCTTCTTTTACGACTGAGCAGAGAGTACTAACACGTTGAGCATTAAAGAAGGGAGAACACTAATCATCGACACGCCAAGGAGGACACTTCGCTCGCTGTCACACCGCCTTTGATAATGTCTATCGCACTTGTAGACGAAATGTCAGGTAGAAATACCAATGCACCACGGCCAAGAAGATTTGGAACAACGCCGGCCGTGAAAAAGTCTACACACTTTAGATTACGCTGAACAGTAATTATGAAGCGCATTCACGTAAACACCTGTATAATGTATATGCGATTGTATAATATTGGCAGGGACAGTAGCTCCAGGTGATCCGGCGGGCACCGCGTGCTCTGCCCCACATCAAACCATCGCACCTACAGCGATATTATACGAAAATATGAAATAATCTCTAACGCTCATCCTATTTTGTTTCAGCTTTGAATTTTTCATATTTGCCTATATACATAGTACACTGGCAGATACATTTTTCATTTTCGTTATAGATAATGATACCTAGGAATATCGAACTGTAATAGTACTATCTCGTTCGTGGAAGTAGCATTATGTTAAAACGAGCGACCAGCGAGTTTTACCAGTCACCAGAGCCATATCATTACGGACATTTTTTGCACGTAGTTATTCGAAGAACACCTTGTTCTATCAATGACGCCAGCTGGCAGACCGTTTATATTTTTATTATATCAATATCAATTGACAGTTCAACGGAAATTATGTCACCTCTGTATCTAATAACCTTGGGTTCATCCTATAGAATAGGTGATTTTCACTTCATAATAAGTATTTATATAATATTTCTGACAGTTCAGTGTTCGGCCATTTTAAAATCTATTTGAGCTGTTTACGAAAACTACACCTACTTTGCTGTTTCTGTTGCTCATATAGCTTTAAAATGCAACAGATAGGTCGCTTTTGGAAATTACTAATAGAAATTGTTTGTTTTATTTTACGAAACGTGCCCAATGTCTCATTTTAACACCGCTATACAGGCATCAAAGCAGCAATTATTTGTGTCTATCAGTTCGTAGAACGTTACTGCAGTTTAGCGCGATTATTCTCGAAGGGCAATCGATTTAAATTAAATTTAGTACACATATTATCATACGACCCGCAAAAGAGCGTCATCAAGCCATTTCAAGGGGTTGAAACACTGCTGCGAGGCCGAAAAAAGTGCACAAATTTACGGAATTGTTTCGAAGTAACCATAATAATTAAATATTAAAATACTGAAAAGTGAAAAACTAATTGTTTCTTTCAGCAGCTTTCAGATTACAAAATTTGCTATAGCCTAGTCAGTTAATCTCTATTGAAAATTCAAAAGATACTTTCACCAGTTTTCAGATTAAAGCCTGGAGCTCGGTTGTACTTTGAAATATTTGATTTACGTGTAAGTTTTGGTTCGCCACTGAATCATGAATTCGTATAAATAGAGTAAGCAGATATGTAAATTAATGTTTAACATATCAGCTGTCTCATTTTACAAGCAGGTATTCGTTTGTTGAGAGATGCAACAAATGCGACATTGCATCGCTTTTTGTTGCAGAATTCACGCCAAATGGATCCATCATTTTATTAAGGGAATTAAACACCTATCGGTATGTTGTAGACTAATGTGCGCGTATTATTTCAAACTAGTACCGACTAAAATGTTGTGTGTCTGCTTGTTTGTTCTGCCATAACTCTTAAACCCCGAACATTTCACAAAATGTGGTAGGTACACTGTCTCGGGCTCTTCAATTTAAAGCTGCCTTATATTCGGATTAGTTCGCGTTATGATAGTACTTTCATAAAAAAATTCGGGTCGCAGTGCGGAACCCTGCCGACAATATACGTGTCGATATTAGACTGACAATAATATTGCAATTAAGAAAAAAAATGTTATTTAACGAGATGTATTAACGGGTTAATTTTTTTGTCCAAAAATAAAGTTAAGTTCATATAATAAAGCCACAATGCATGTATTATACTCGCCACGGTTCTAAAAGGTTCTGAAGCTAGTCACAAACAGCGTTGCAAATGCATATTTTGATTGTTTTGTGGGAAAGGAAGACTCCTACCACCTCCCAGTTACCGGCACAGTACGTGCACTCGTCGGTGATTGGTTAACGTTTGTTGTCTTGTCAATTGTCGCTTTCTCGCTATAAAGTACAGTTCAGTACGCCATTATTGTTTCTTTGATTGTTCAAGATGCGGTGATTCAGATGATAATTTATCTGCTGAGAACCCCTAAATTCCTACACCAAGTACAAGCAGGATGGATGACTTTAGTGCAAGGAATTAGACCTTTACATTAAAGAAAAATTAAAAAATTAAAAATAATAATATAGCGCGAGTTTGTAGTTTTACCTGCGCAAGCCTCCATTTGCATCTAACTTCCGATCCTTTCAGATCCATGGCATTTACTAGCAAATGCATTATATTGTCAGCAGGGTTTGTCACTGTGATTCGAGTTTTTTTTTGTCGTAAATATAGCCACGGGTGTACACGTACATTCATTATGAATTTATAACTTGCTGCTCATGTTAATACGCTTATTATGATTTGACGAAACTGTCGTTGGCAATGGTGACATTCATTTGATGTTTTGCAAAATGACTAATGCATTTTTATATTTCATTATAGGTACTGACGGAAGTATTTTTCGGTACCTATTTGAAAATTAACCCAAGAATTTTTTTTTGCTGCAAACAAACAAAAAAAAAAAGGAAAAGAAATTTGAATTCTGCAAAAACTGGAAATAGGAAACCAGATGGGATTAGAAATGTCAGATGTGAGAGTATCTAAGGCATTATTAGTGTATTTGCCATAAGGCAACATACACTATTGGCGTTGGTCGGATGGCGGGACCTAGGGGTCGGACCAAAATTTCTCGACGTTTCATAACCTCCTAAACACTTTGGCACCATTTTTGAAAATGTTTATATATATATGTATATATATATATATATATATATATATATATATATATATATATATATATATATATATATTTATATACGTATATATATATATATATATATATGTGCGGGCAATAACTTTCGAAAGAGTTAATTGATTTTAATGAAATTTGGTCCACGTGTTGAAATCCATCACCGCAAGAAGCCTATTTAAAATGGGCGTAATTGGGGCATTTTAAGGGTAGTTTTTAGGGGTTGAAAAATGTTTTTGGGCCCCAAAATACCGAAAAAATTCTCAGAATCGTTTCAAAATTGACATTTAACCCTTTAGTAGTAATTAAAAGGTGTCCCTGAAATTTAAATAAAATCGGCCCGACAGGACCGGACTTACAAATTTTATGAAAACACTAGTTTACAAATAGTGAATTATGTACTGAAAGTTCTATATAATTTCGTATAGAGGTTCGATTTATAATAATATTGCAATTAAGAAAAAAAATGATATTTTAAGGGGAGTATTAAGGAGTAAAATTTTTTATTTTGCCCAAAAACCAACTTAAACTCGCAAAATAAAGCCACACTGCCTGTATAAGCAAATACACTATATTGTCGGCAGGGTTTTGGCACTGCGACCCGGGTTTTTATTAATTCATTGTCTCTGGTAATTGTTTGCGATCTGTGAATAATACGACCGCAGTTAAATCAATTAGAGTTTGACAAGTGTGCGACTGGACAACGTCTCCAATGTCCTTGTTGATGCGGTAATAGATATCGTCTTCACCCATGTCTCGAAGTGTTCCATGTATTGGACAGTACAGATATAATACAGCCTGGGATACATTCTATAAAACGCAAGTCGAAGCATATAAATATTAGGCTCGCAGTGCAGAACCTTGCCGATTGTTAATTTGCTATGTCGATTAAACGAACTATTGTGGATCGACTCTATATCAAATAATATCTTAAGTAGTTTTTAATGACTTAAAAATGTAATATAGTTCAATTACAAGATCAGCATTTACTTATAAAAATATGCATGTTATATATTCACATATGAGAAGGAAAAAAACGACGTAACTTCGGTAAATCGCGAATTCAGATAAAATGGGCTAGGTTAAGTCGGGATCGAGATTTAACATTATTATTGGATAGATAGATAGATTGTAGATTTTAGTCGCTCAATCAACGTCTATATTATTATTGGGTACAATGTTCATAAGGAATTATGATAGATTAAAACCTCTTCCAAGAAATAAGCTAAGTAGTCCTCGTGTTTTTATTGTTGAAAAATGTGACTAGGCGAGCCAGGAGATAGGGCGAGGATAATAACCAGTGATATTTTAGCCAACTGTCAAACGCTCAAGAATTTCGAATGACATAAGCAATCGGTTCAATCAATTACATACGTGACCACATTTATAGCCTCTTACGCCCAACCTATAGTTTTCTACTAACCTTGACTTCATATATTATTTATAAGTAATGACGATGCTGTGAATTTAAATGCGTTTTTGGCGATATTTCGAACTTCCAGATGAGAAAATTGATTGATTTTGTAGACACACAATGAAGGTTATCAGCGCTTGTAAAATTATTTTTCTCGTTTCGACAGTAATATCAGGGACTATAGTGTTTCCTGCCAACATATGTATAGTAATCGTTTTACGAGTATTCGTGGACAAGAATAGAGGGTATAGTTTCGTATCAACTCGATATATTGGTTCAAGAATACAATATCTGTTGGTGGGAGAGATCATTGCTGGGTTGCAAAAAGCATTGTCAAAAAACTGACATGACAATGACCTTAGGTTGTAATCATATAATTACAGTTGTATACATGCAGAAGCAGTCTAAATGTCGTTGTGAAACTTCTTGTCATCTAGAACATTAGATTATACTCACTCAAAAATAAATGTTTGAAAAAAAGATAAATTTTAATCAATATGCGTAGAAAAATACTGATTCCAAATGGAATTGTATGAAAAACAATGTTAAATACATGCATGCACTGCCGTTTAAAATAAATATAACAATAATAATAATAATCCGTTTAACGTCCGTTTCTCGACTTTGTCATAACAGACGACATTCGCACCATTAATATTTTCCATCTACCACATTTCCCGTTATTTTTCTACATTTTTAAAACTTCAACTTATGTAATAGCAATGGGCGAATGAAGGAATTATAGGAAATTAGGACAAGGTAGGCAATTTTTGAACTAGGAGTTTGATAGGTATTCGGCCATGGCCTTAAATAAGAAACCATCTCGATATTTATCTGGAATTAATTGAGGGAAACCATGGAAAACCTCAATCAAGATGGCCGGTACCTACAGGAATTACCGTTTCTCGGCGAGAGGCAGTAGGAAAAAGTCCCAGCCACATCTGCCCCCGCCGGGATTCGAACCCGGACCTCCCGAATGCGAGTCTAGTGCTGTCACCACTACTCTACCCAGCTCGGTGTTTAAAATAAATATCGTTTAATCTATTCAATTATTTTTCGAACGAGGTCGATTTAAAATATTATTCTGCAAAGCTATTGTTATGGAGAAATACGTGCAGTCACAATGTAAAGTCATTGTCAAATCTGATTTTCTGTGCAGCCCAGCATATGTGTTTCAGTCTTTATTCTCTTAAACCGAACGCGTGGTAGGTATAGGTACTACACGCTCTTTGGTCACACTCTTCGTCCTTCGAGCAAACACACATCTAGAAGTCCAATAACAGAGTACAGACGGATCCTTACAGGACGTAAATCTTGCGTCTGTTAGACTTTATAGCCTTCTAGTTGCGGTTTATGACCGAACGTTATTTATTTTAGATGAACTCTCCACAATCTACATGTATATATGTCGTTAAACTAAATTGAAATTTACTGTGGCCTTATGTGTGAAGCCAGAAACGCAGGCTCGGACCAATTAATTTTTTTTTTCAATTTTTATTAAATCGCTGGTACTACTAAAGTCGCAATTTTTGCTCGCTGCTCAATGCCCTTTTGTTGTAGCGTAAAAATACCATTATAACCTATAATAATGTAGACTTAAAAAGTAAAAGGCTTTTTCAGATCGGTTTAATAGTTTCAAGCAATCCAACAAGCTATTTCTCCTTAATTAAAATCACAAACAGTGAAACTTCGTTAATTCAAACTCTTATAATTCGAATTTCTTGATGATGCGAATTTCTAGACAATTTGAATTTCTTAGCTGGTTCCTTGAAATCCTCATATAATACAATATAACATTTTTTCGATACCACGAACATCAACTCCGATAATTCGAACTTTTTACCTGAGCCTAATAGAATTTTCGATTTCTTCGCCGTTCTTTGAAAGATAAAAAATGCGTATTTTTTTAACTACGCGATTTTTTTACGTGTAGACAGAAAAAGTGGGAAGAGAAATATTATTTTTCTAGCAATCACTCGATAATTTGAATTTTTGGACCAGTTTCTTCAACATCGAATTAACGAAGTTTCACTGCATTAATAATATTTAGCATAGAAAAAGTATAAATTATAAGTTATAACATCTTACTGCATTGGGCCTAAGCATATTTTGTGACTACATGTTTTTTAGATTCTAAAACTCTGTTCGAGACGGATTTTCTCGATCTCGTTTGCTGCTAGTTTCGATTGACAATCAATAGAAATTTTGAAAAAATACACAAAAAGAAATCACAGCGTTATAATTAGTCGTGTGATAGCGCGACACACATGGTCGACCCCGCGCTAAGATGTACCGCATAAATAATACGTCTATCATTTAGAGTCGACACGGTTGATATGAAGTGTTAATTTTCCGTTTGTATATTGGGACGCATTCATTCACTTTTCCGATTGTGCTAATTGTCACCCCCTGTTGTAGGGGAAATACCTGACGTATAACAAACCACGAATACCCATCCCATTCATATTGATAGATACATACTGCATGCACGCTATATACGCGATGCTCCAAAACTATATTTTTGCACGACCCCCAATAGCTGCTATTCATGTCTGTAGTGCGGTTGAAAAATTACTCTTTTTCGCTCTATAGTGTGTAAAGTACTTCGATCAAATCTTCTTAATTTCCAGGCTTGTAAGCCGTGGTTCAGTAGTATTTCTACTTAACGTTTCGTCTACAACTGCGGGAGACATTATCTGTGATCCGCCAAGGGGGAAACTTCGTCCGCTGCCACACCGCCTTTGATAATGTAGACGAAATACCAATGAACAGTTTACAAGTCCGGAAATCAAGAAATTTTGAAACATCGCCGGCCGTGAAAGCCTTGGATAAAACTAATTCGATTTTACCAATCCAATAGTGTTATTTCTGTCAGTTGCCGCATTTAAATCCACATGAGCAAAAGGGATAGCATTTAGTAGGCGTTGCTATCGTAAATAGTCCATAAGTATATAATTCCAATATGGCCGAACTGAACTGTCAAAAATATTACAAATATACTTACTATTATGAGAAAATCAGCTATTTTACAGCTGGAGGCGCATGCTTTTATGACTCGTGTGACTTTAAAACTCGCTAATCACTCGTTCTAACATAGTGTCACACTGGTCCATAAAATAATGCTTAACTTATGAAGCTTCTGTGCCACTGCACCATTTTTAAATCCTATTGTGAGCTACCAACTAAAAGAATTTATTAAAAATATCTTACCTTTGTTTACTGCCTATTAACCTACATTTCTAGTAAATATTAAATCAATTTTAATTAAACTGTATATAACAAAAAGTCCTGTGGAGGAATCAAGGTTAGTCAACCGGAGCATTAACGCGATCTACCAAAAATGTTCCCGTGATTGACGGTTTGGCGATCACTGATATATACATAAACTACTATTTTAATGTTCCCTACTAAAATTGGTATAAACTGAACATTTTTGGAATGACCTTTTAATAAAAAAGAGACTGTGTATCTTACACTATAGAAACAAAACTGGTACAAATGCAAAATAATAATAGTGGCACCGATCATCGGGATCGAACCCGCAACCTTTAGGTTGCCAGACAGCCACTATACCTCGCATCTACCATAGTCCAACATTGTACAGCCGGTTTTTACAGTACACAGTATACGTGCTTGGCAACGATGCGTTACACTTTCAATGTCGTAAATCGATTTTGCTCTACGTAAAAAACGGGACGTTATTAGTAGGAATGGCGATCTGAGATCGATTAATCAAAGAATCGATTTCTAGGGCAAAAAAAAACGATGATTTTAATCGATATATAGTACTGACTCGATCCAGTGAATCGATATTTCACCCTTGAAAATCGAGATTCGATGTTTTCTAGCTTGCAGATAATGACCATAAAATCATTTACAATTAGTTGAATGTACCCAAGCACATGCAAAGAAAGAAATGACAGTTTTTCAAAGCACTGGGAACTATAAACTATATAATTTTCAAACTTTTTAATATAAATAAATTTGTGAAATAAATGTTTTTTCTTACACCCGATTCTTTGATATGGTTGTAAAAACAACTTTAATAAGTTAACATCGACTATTATGGTGTCCTTTATGTTTTCCATTATATGGATTTATATTTATACTGTTAATACAAACTCTAATAGCAAATCGAAGAAAAATCGATTTCTGAGAAATCGATCTTGTAGAACTCGATTTTTTGTGAATCGATTCATCAGATTTCGATTCGAATCGATTTAAAAATCGATATATTTCGGAAAGAATCGCCATCCCTAGTTATTAGCTCTGTTCGTTCGGCCAAGTTCGGTAAGTTGCGTAGCTAAATTTAGAGACACTGTGTAGCTGTTGTTTTGTATGTGTGTGTAGGTATAAATTGATTATTAATTTGTCGACCGTTACTTTATATAAGGGATGCGGGTGACCAGAATTTACGTCAATATATATCGGCGTTGGGAACACGACAACAGATGTTTTATATTGACTAAATCAAATGTCGATTTTTTTTAATTGACACAATCGTGTTTAAAACTTTACCCTTGTAAATTGTGTTATACCTACGTTTACATAGGTGTGCGGTAATTCAGATCGGGATATCTATATATATATATATATATATTGTACACGTGACGTTGTTAGGTTATGTATTTCGCGTTTGTGTTTTGTTTGAAGAGCAATTTGTTTTTTCTTCTTCTGTTGTTTTTACTGTTCTTTTAATAATCGGGTATTTATCTGTCATCACAACATTTTTAAATCTGATCGTCAAAAAAGCTGAACGGGATATCTAAAGTTATGCTATTAAGTTAATTTTGCGTTTGTGTTTTGTTTGAAGAGCAGTCGTTTGTTTTTTCCTCCTTCTGTTGTTTTTACTGTTCTTTTTATACTCGTATTAATTATGACAAATTTTTTATTGAAGGTAATCAAAATGACTATTGAGGACTCAGGTGACTTTTTGTTGCGATAAGTTCGTTTTTAGTATAGTACATAACTTCGACGCTACTGCAACGTTTTATATATCTACAGTAGAACCTTGATAAGTTAAACCTCGATAAGTTAAAAACCTCTGTAAGTTAAATTTTTTTTGAATTCTCTTCCCCTGAAAGGATAAATTAACCTCTATTATTTAAATCACAAAACCTCGGTAACTTAAACAAATATTCTGAACATCGCCCTCGATAACATAAAATAATATTTTGGTGACCTCCATAAGTTAAAGTATTATCAGTGAGTCATCATGAGTAAGTATCCAAACAAAAGGTTTTGCCAAGAACTTAATTGATTTTCACTTTAGTCTTCCACTAAATCGCTTTACTGAATTTTTTGTTTAAATAATTGATTATTTACATAAATAAATAAATAATTGATTTTAAATGAATAAATGAATAGATAAAAAAATTTATGTTACCTCTATTGAACTAAATACATCCTCTATAAAATCCACAAACCTCGGTAAGTTAAAAATTTTACTCTGACAACCTCTCTAACTTCAACTCTCGATAAGTAAAAAACTCGATAACTTAAATTTTTCAACGTTTCCCTTGGATTTTAACTTATCGAGGTTCTACTGTATATATATTATTATATAAAAATATTCATATGTGTATGTATGAAATATGTGTGCACTAGAACCGATTTAACGTAAAAAACTATCCGACTAATTTTATTGAAACTTTTTTGAATTGTTTCTTTTGATTCCAGAATCATATTTTCTTTATATTTATTTACTGTAGATTATTTTTAATTTCTTCTTCAAACCTACCTCCAAACAAATTTTGGCAAATAGACCAAACAATAAAAAATAATATCACTACGAAGTTTTTAAGCGAGATATTTTACAAAGTGAAATAGTATCTTTTTTTTAATTATTCAAACATAAAACAAAAATTAAAAAAATGGACTTTTTACTCACCAATTGTCTTTTAGCAGCACTTCATTCGTAGATCTAGAAATAAAATAACAATTGTTTATATAACGTCACTTGATTGGTTAAAATTTATTACACATTTATAATCACTTAAAAATTCTATCACCATTAATATCACAAAGTTTCAAAAAAAAAAAAAAACTTTTTCTAACACTTTCTTTGAGTTGAATACAAATAATCCTGGCCACTGATTTCAAACAATTTATTATTTCATAGATAAATTACTAAACTTAATTACATTTAACAGTCTTATATGTTAGTAAGCGTTCAGAAGCTTACTAAATTCAAAACTTTCTTGAAGTTGTTGGAAAAGAAAAGACGTTACAAAAAACCCCCACCACTAAACTTCATCAAGACAAATATTATCTTAAAGATAATAACGTTTTTTAATTATCTCCCACTACTCACATATGAACTTTAACGGTCAAACCGAGGGGTGGAGGGTTTTGAGATAAATTATATCTACAGTAGTACATTATGAAATTTTGAATTTGAAAACGTATTCTTGTTTCATTTTGTCATTTTATTGTACCGATGTATCGTACTCTTTCTAGCGAACTGTATGGGAAATGTACGTTACTTTTTTTGGCGCGTGACGAAGAAAATACTGGCATATTATGTCGTTCAACTTGGATGATCATCTTGTCTTTTAAAGAGAGCAAGGGTGGAATATTAGACTTTAATTGTCAGTGCATAATTAAGTCAGGTTTACAATAGAAAAGTATCCAAATAAACAATAATACATTTATAATTTTAAAGATTCGTTTCTATGACGACCGACTACGTTTTTTTTTTCAAAACAAAACTTTTAATAAACAATATAATATATTGCTTATTAAAAGTTTTGTTTTGAAAAAAAAACGTAGTCGGTCGTTCCAGCGTTCATAATATTATTATTATATTATAATAATAATATTATGAACGCTGGAACCTCTTTAAAGTTGATTAAATGGGACTTAAATTTAAATTCACACTGAAACTACTCAGTCCTGGTTAATTACTTGTTAGAGTAAAGGTCATTTTCTAACAAAAAATCTAAATAGGACTCGTTCCCTTGAAAGAGTAAAATGTTATCTAAAACATTTATTTTTGATTTTACAATAACTTTTGCATCGGATTTTGCAGAAAAAATCAACGTTTGATTTTTCCTGCAGATGTTCCATTAATTACGTGAGGTGTTTAAGCGGAGGAGGGCGTAGACCCGAATCTTACCCAATCTCACGGGGGGGGGGGGGGGGGCTCCGGCAAATATCACATAATTTTTTTCCGCAAGAACATTGCATAAATTGGGAGAAAACTGGGTAAAATTAATTTGGTAGTTCCTATTTAAGTATTTTATTCTTCGATTTTCTCACTGTGATTCTAGACTTCTAGTCTTAACTATAAGTCTTAAATAAAAATAATAACGAAAACTATGTTTTTTAAATAAATTCAACGCAATTAAGCACAGATACGCATTTTTAAAAATCTCATGTGCGATTAGGGGAGGGGGGTAAAGCCAAATCTCAGGACATCTCACTCAGACTGAGGGGGGTCGAAAATTCACCAAAATCGCATCACGTAATTAGTGGATGTCTCCTTAACCACTCATAGAGTACCAACTTTATCAAAAATCAAAATCGATTCAGCCATTCTAGAGAGGTGCCGGCACAACAAATCAGGTTCAAAAAAAAATCCAAAAACGCATTTTCCCATTAATACCCAAAAACATTAGAAGACAATTTAATTACAGACAGAGATTCTGTTGTTCTATTATTTGTTAATGACTTTTGTTTATCGTGTGAAGAGCGCTTTTGCTCTCGACAGAGCCATAAGCGACATATGGCCGTACTTTACTGCACACGACCGACGCAAGGACTCTTTCTTAAGACGTTCGCCTGGCCCCGTGCAGCTGACCTTAAAGACGCGTGCGGAGATCACAAACCGTGACTGACGAGACACACACCGGCCCGGATGCCGAAGCACCCGACTGTGGCACGGGCGCTGCACCCCCTTACCTGTTGTTGTCGCTTCAAACTCATTGTGTAATAATCAAGTAGTATACTGTGCATTTATATTTATAAATTTTTTTAATTTTAATTTATATTAAAAAATTCAGTTGACACTTCGACCAGTCTTCGGATTAGCTCCGAGCTCGTGATTATTATCTTTTTAAATGATTTATTTATCATCTATATAAATAATAGCTATAGTCTGCTATTATATTATGACACACTCATTGTTGACGTTATAATGTAATATTAAAAAAAAATCCAGCCAATTGGGTGAGAGGACATTTGACATTATAACAAATAAAATAAAATTTTTGTTAACGTGCGCAGTGACGCGGGTAATTGCTAGTAATATATATGATATTTGATATATTTTGTTTCCATTTTTACATAATACGGTTTAACATGTAAAAATTAATCAAAGCATGGCTTGTCAGCTACCTAATTTCTTTTTGACAGATTTTTAGAACAAACGAACAGTTGATTTTTTTTCAAAATTATTCCGAAGCTGTAAAGTTTAGAAAAAAATTTGTTTTACAAAACTCTTAGAAAAATAAATAGAGCAAAAATAATTATGGAAAAGTATATCATTATATGAAAATGCATATATTTCTTTTGCGCATGCGCCGATTTTCCCCAAAAACAATAGGACTCTTCATATTTGCATACCAAACATTCTCCCAAAATTTGGTTTCAATCCGTTCATCCGTTTGATCTGTATCGCGCTCACAGACTAACAGACGCACAGAATTTTTTCAAAAATTTGTGTTTTGGATTCAGGGTACCTCAAAACTAAAAAATATTGTAAAATTTTGAAATGTAAATTTTGACCTAAATTAGTACCATTCCACCTCTAGTGGATTGGAATGGTAATACTATTCAAACAATATCACTGTCGGGCCTCAAACCCGATTCTTCCACTATCGCGGCGACTGAGTTATTATTTCTTCTATACAATTACACATCTAAACAAACAACTTTCTGATATTAAGGCTTTATTAAAACAGTATACCACGTCCTTAAATTCTGATTCCATAATGAAACTCAATTTAATTTCTATAATTTGTAAGGTTTCGAATATAAGTACATTTGTAATTTTGATCTTAAAAAATACACACGTGAACAGATTCTCATCTAGGCCTTTGCGAGAACGTAATTGAAGAATAGTTAATATAAAATCGCAAATGCTTGGAAAGGGTTTGCAAACACATTTTATTAGTGTACTTGCCATATGGCAACATACACTATTGGCGTCGGTCGGATGGCGGGACCTAGGGGTCGGACCAAAATTTCTCGACGTTTCATAACCTCCTAAACACATTGGCATCATTTTTAAAAATGTTTATATATATGTATATATATATTTATATACGTATATATATATATATATATATATATATATATATATTTTTTTTTTTTTTTTTGTGAGAGGAGGAAATGCTAATGCACACCAGCAGGTAGTGTCGGACTCGCACCGACTAAAACCTCCTCTCGATATGTGTACGGGCAATAACTTTCGAAAGAGCTAATTGATTTTAACGAAATTTGGGCCACGTGTTGAAATCCATCACCGCAAGAAGCCTATTTAAAATGGGCGCAATCGGGCCATTTTAAGGGTAGTTTTTAAGGGTTGAAAAATGTTTTTGGGCCCCAAAATACCGAAAAAATTCTCAGAATCGTTTCAAAATTGACATTTAACCCGTTAGTAGCAATTAAAAAGTGCCCCTAAAATTTTAATAAAATCTGCTCAACAGGACCGGACTTACAAATTTTTTCGAAAACACTAATTTGCAAATAGTGACTTATTTATTGAAGGGAGTATTTAGTTCGGTGTAGACGTTAGATTGATAATAATATTACAATTAAGAAAAAATTGTTATTTTAAGGGGTGTATTAAGGGGTTAAATTTTTTATTTTGTCCAAAAACAAACTTAATTTCACATAATAAAAGTATAAAACCACACGGTCCTATACAAGCAAATACACTATATTGTCGGCAGGGTTTTGGCACTGCGACCCGGATTTTTAAATTCTTTCAACGATCATTTTGGGTTGTAAATTTTTTTTAAGTATTTGTGTTCTTATGTTATTATTAAAAAATAATTATTACAAAATTGGAAAAATGCAACTTTAGAATAAAGAGGTAGGTTTGATAAATTCCAATAAGACGTCTAATAAGACATCTGTCTTCAAGATATTTAAAATGACATACGGTTACTTTTTTATAACTTATTTCGATATAATTTGCTAAACTGAAATAACTGTGTTTTTAAATTGATCCATTATTTAGAGATATTATTTTTATATACTGTATTTAAAGTTTAAATTAGCTATTTATTTAATTGGGATATTGTAACAGAAAAACGTCATGAAAAGGAAAAAAACTGCCAATTTACCACCTATTGACAAGTCTATTGTTTGCCTGAAGTCGAACCTTTTTTTTTATAATTTGCAGAACAAAATTAGATGTGTTAAAAATATTTGATGAACATTTAACGGAATATTTCTGACAACTTCACACCGAGATAATAATTACTTGAAATTTAAAAGTTACTGCCTAATTTATTTAATGTAACGGTTTTTTTAACGTTGCGTAAATGTTTTATTTTGTGCATCTCTTTCAAAATTATACTTGCAACATTTTTTTTTTTAACTAATTACCAGTTGCTAAACATCTTAGGGTCTATTTTTAGGAATTATAAATTACAGACTATAGACGCTCGACAACTAAGTTTATTAGCATCTTGATTACATCTATCAAATTAAATTTAATGTCGCCACAAAATATCCACGAGTGAAGGTGGGATTCGAATCGACGACAACTTGATTTAAAGGCCAGCACGCTACCCGTTGCACCAAGCTGTTCTATGTACGTGTAATGTCAAACCCATGTGTAATTTGGCAATGTGTAAACTGACAACGCAATTAATTCAGGTATTTTTGTATTTTGTTTTTTTAAAGTTTTTTTAAGACCGTCTCCAATTGCATTTCTATTATATTTACTACTAGGACGACACATGCATAGAACGGGTGGACACTGATTTATCGCTATTATTCGTTTGAGGCCGGGAGGCAGCGGCCATGGATTGACAAATATGTATAGGAGCGTTGTTTTATTGAGTCCGGCTAGAGCACTAACAAAACCAAATATATGCATTTTCAATGGGTCCGAGTTTATTAAATTGCTGTCAAAAACACACATCCACACACACACACACACACACACACATAATATGTACGCACAGGTAGTATTACAGCTATGAACACAAGGCAAAGTGGCTATTGATTTTTTTATAATTTTTGCATATACCGTTATTGTACTAAAATATAAAATCCTTCTCTGTAATTCGTTTCGCTGAATGTTTTTTAAGGTCGTTTTTGAGGTTTATATGATAGACGCAAGCCCAAGTAGACTATGCATTATTTTTTAATAGCAATTTATGTATGTTGTTTGTATATGAAGGTATTATCATGAGCTTGAGATAGTGTTAGCGCGAGCATTTTTAAGGTTACTCGAGTGATATTAGCATTACAAACATACTACATTTTTTGCACGTACCTTTTCTAAAATAGCATATTTTCACATTATAATAAGTATATTTGTAATATTTTTGACAAAATTTGGCCATGTTGGATAGGTGTGTAGACTGGTTATGACAACAAAGTCTATCATGCTTGTCTCTCTTGCTTATGTAGATGTAAATGACAAAAAACCCGGGTCGCAGTGCCAAAACCCTGCCGACAATATAGTGTATTTGGTTGTATAGGGCCGTGTGGTTTTATACTTTTATTATGTGAAATTAAGTTCGTTTTTGGGCAAAATACAAAATTTAACCCCTTAATACACCCCCTAAAATAATATTTTTTGTCTTAATTGCAATATTATTGGCAATCTAACGTCTACACCGAATTAAATACACCCTTCAATAAATAAGTCACTATCTGCAAATTAGTGTTTTCAAAAAATTTGTAAGTCCGGTCCTGTTGAGTCGATTTTATTAAAATTGTAGGGGCATTTTTTAATTGCTACTAACGGGAATAAATGTCAATTTTGACACGATTCTGAGAATTTTTTCGGTATTTTGGGGCCCAAAAATATTTTTCAACCCCCAAAAACTACCCCTAAAATGGCCCGATTACGCCCATTTCAAATAGGCTTCTTGCGGTGACGGATTTCAATACGTGGACCAAATTTCGTTAAAATCAATTAACTCTTTCGAAAGTTATTGCCTGTACACATATATATATATACGTATATAAATATATATATATATATATATATATATATATATATATATATATATATATATAAACATTTTTAAAAATGGTCCAAAGTGTTTAGGAGGTTATGAAACGTCGAGAAATTTTGGTCCGACCCCTAGGTCCCGCCATCCGACCGACGCCAATAGTGTATGTTGCCATATGGCAAATACACTAATGACAGAGATATTATATTAGATTGGTAAAATCGAAATACTTTAGTTTATTTAACGCACTAGTGAAAAAGAGGGTTATTTTACAACCGCTATGCCACCATGAAAAGTAGCTAATTTATAGAAGGTCGTGCAAAAAATAATTTTTGCACACCTCGTTATCGTCTTAAAACATAAAACTGTAACGCTATTTCTTGAATATATTTGCATTTTAGTTAGAACTTACAGAGTGTACCAACAGTTTACATTTTTGGCAAACCTATCATGCAATTTTTTGTGCAAATTTCACTCGAGTTATCTATACTACACTAATATACAAAACACACCTAATATGTGGGTTCACTTGCTTAAAAAACCTGACATAATTCATTTTGTATTGTGACCTTAAAGTTACATAATGCATGGTAGAATATGAAATATCAGTATACTCTTATTACGTTGCATAGTTCGTACCTATACAATAAATACTAAATTAAAATTACAATTTCCTAGCCTTCGTCTTAATTAAAAATAAAAGTGTAGCCATTTAATATTATATTATTTTTTTATGTTTTTATTATTGTATATTATGATATATCCAAACTAAATAAATAAAAAAAACTCAGATCACAGTGCCAAAACCCGGCCCACAATATAGTGTATTTGCTAATACAGGCAGTGCGATTATATATTATATGAATTTGTCTGTTTTTCGAGAAAATAATAAATTTAACCCTTTAATAAACCCCTTAAATAATGTTTTTTTTTGTTAATTTCAATATTTCATCTCTGTTTTATCTTATCTTAAAAAATATGAGTCAGTATATATAAGACCCGTAAAATCTTGGTATCTTTAAAAATACTGTTTATTTTCAAATCTCTTTTTAAAATCAGACTTTAATAAACCTAATTGTGTCCAGCTCATATGCATTATAATATTTACAAAAGAAATTCCGTGACTAAATCGTTTACACATTTCACGAATACCGGAGGGGGCGAAGCGGGAGGTTAGTTTTCCTGATGTCCACCTTCCCTCGTAGACCGCTCTGGGGGTGGGCTACTGAAAGGGTGTATTGTCGCATGTTGCATGTTGTATCTTTTAAAAGATAGAATGCTTAGATAGCAGCCTTTTGCTTGCGCCATAAACATGTATAAAAGGTTTCCGTGCTTATATGTGAACTAAATAAAATATACTCATATGCGCGGCTACACTGTGCCTATACTCGATTCGCGGTGATCAGAAAAGTAGCTGGATGAATAAAGAATAAATTTAAAAAAAAATCATACAAAAATACATTTTGCCTAGCGTGAGGATCGAACCAAGGACCCTGCAATTAGGTGTCTAGAGCTCTACCGCAAAACTAACATGTACCTCTATACCAGTGTGACAGTTATTCATTAATTTGACATATAATAGTCTCAATTAAATTGTTTATAACAATTAATTGCGTTGGAATTTTTCAAACCTGATAGTAATTAATAAGTGCAAAGGATAAAATGGAGTCCCCCAATATAACTGATAATTTTCGCTCAATTTAAACTTAATTCTCATTTTTTTCAGATTTTTCTAAGCGATCCTTTGATAGGAAGGGTGGAAGAAATTTTTAAGCCTTTTTTTAAGCAAATAAATCCATCATATTATATTTTACTGAATTCGTGTTTCAATAGGTTTTCATTTGACACCTTACACGATGCCTTTGATAAAACTTTTTTTTTCATTTCTCAATTTATTCCCCTAGAAACAAAATTCCGCTTTTTAGTGTATTTGCCATATGGCAACATACACTATTGGCGTCGGTCGGATGGTGGGACCTAGGGGTCGGACCAAAATTTCTCGACGTTTCATAATCTCTTAAACACTTTGGCACCATTTTTAAAAATGTTTATATACATATATATCGAAAGAATTAATTGATTTTAAGTAAATTTGACCCACGTGTTGAAATACATCACCGCAAGAAGCCTATATAAAATGAGCCTAATAATTTAAGGGTGGTTTTTAGGGGTTGAAAAATGTTTTTCGACCTCAAAATACCGAAAAAATTCTCCGAATCGTTTCAAAATTGAAATTTAACACTCTGGTAGTAATTAAATAGTGTCCCTAAAATTTTAAAAAAATCAGCCCGACAGGACCGGATTTACAAATTTTATGAAAACGTTAGTTTGCAAATAGTGAATTATTTACTGAAAGGTGTATATAACTTGGTATAGAGGTTCGATTGATAATTAAGAAAAAAAATGTTATTTTAAGGGGTGTATTAAGGAGTCAAATTTTTCATTTTGCCCAAAAACCAACTTAAGTTCGGATAATAAAGCCACGCTGTCTGTATTAGCAAATACACTATATTGTCGTTAGGGTTTTGGTACCACGACCCAGGTTTTTTTATACTTCACATCTGTAATTAAGTCACCACACTCTAGCTCTGTGCCAAATTTCAAACTTTTACGGCCGATAGTTTTAGAGAAAATCGCCTGTGATAGACGGACGGACACCAACGTGATTCCATAAGTGTTCTGTTTTGCGCGGAACACTAATAATTTCGGCTGTATTGTGTTCGGGTTAATACGGCATGTCTCGTGTTCAAACGCGAATCGACTGTAGTTAATCTTTGTACAGGGCAGTGTTTGTGAGTGTATAAAGCTCTGCCATCAACGGAAACAATAGGGTAAGATATGACATTATCTTTTATAAGGTTTTGTGGTAGCGTTTACACCCTTAGACTCATTACTGTGCATAATTATGTATACACTATATAATATTGTCACGTCACTTTCATATATTATTACTCATATTTTTCTTTATATTATTATTTTTTATTTGAAATAATATTTCTGTCTGGTCTGTTATCTATTATTAAACTAATTGGATTTAGTTGAGATTTCTTTTAAGTATGATTTATTAATAAATAATTCATCTTTAAAGTTCAATTCCAGATATATGTTATAATAGAAAACAGTATCACGGGTAATTGGAATAATGAAAATAAATCAATTTAAACACTCATTGATTGCAACGTTTCGTCTTTTTTTATTATTTTAAAGTTCAAAAAAAAAAGTCTTAATCAAAAAAAGACGAAACGTTGTAATCAATGAGTGTTTAAACTGATTTATTTTCATTATTCCAATTACCCGTGATACTGTTTTCTATTAATAAATAATCTTTATCTATACCGCTTCGTTTGCGATAATGTAAGTTTTTTTTGCCTGCTACTTCTTTTAGGAGAAAGTGCGATGATTAGTACGCTTTCCTGATATGCAAACAGGCACTATAGACTATAAGAAAATTAAAGCAAAAGTTGTTCATAATTCTACATTTCATTGCACAATTTTAGGATTTGTTAACTTCTCGCTATTAAATAGCGAGAAGTTAACAAATCCTAAAATTCGATTTTCGAAAATAACTTCCAAATTTTTGAAAATTTTTCAAAAATTTGGAAGTTATTTTCGAAAATCGAATTTTCATCAGATCCGAGGAAGCTATTCTGACTATTTTAACGATGGTCTCTCTCTCTCTCTCTCTCTGTTTGTTTTGTGTGTGTATGTAAATCTCTTAAAACTTTTGAACGGCTTGACCGAACGGTTCGAAAGGGTTCCACTAAACTTAGAGTTCCTGAAAATTTGAATCGATTCAGCCCAGTAGACTTTGAGATATCTCAAAAATAAAATTTTCAAAAAAATGTTTTTTCGAAATAACTTTCAGATTACTGTACCGATCAATTCCAAAACCAAATCAGTTCTTGTCCTTAAAAAATAACGTCGAATGTCGCTAACCGCACCTTGACCGGTCGATTCTTTCGAGAGATGTCACAACTCAAAATTTCAAAAAAAGCGTTTTTTTTAAAATAACTTCTGGGATTTTCATCGGACTATATCGCTTTTTGTGCTCAGAAAACTACATCAAATGCCACGTACTGGAATGAAATTGAACGATTAGTTTAAAAAATGTTATTGTTGAAATAATTTTTCAAAATTATTTCAAGATTTCATAAAGAGTTCCCTTTCACGCTTCACATAGCACTATAATTTTATTGTTTAGTTCATTTTTATTGTTTATGTCTACATATAACTTTTTTTACTCATTTGGGGGTTTTTAATAAAAAATGCAACAATCGTTAGAATATTTGGTATGTTAGTAAATAAGGCTTGATAATGATACTGTGTATCAAAACATGTCACCAAGATAGTTTTTAAAACAAACTACAGTTATCTTGTGTGGATTATCTACTGATGCAATTATTTCAAGATTATTCAAGAATATTGAAATCTATATTTTTGAGCTCGAAGAGCTCAATTACTTGCAAATATGTGTATTTTCAAACGTTTTGAGCGGGAAATTCCAGGATCAACCATTGTTCAGATTTTTTATGAAAAACTTTTCCGTAATGTAGATTATAAAAAAAGGGACGACCCCACTTTCGGGCTTTTGATTGTGAACGACAATAGTTCTAGATCCGAACAATTGGACCGATTAACAAAAGTCTAGTTACAGAGTGAGTTTCCTTATTGGATTTTCATAGTGATGGACCCCTTAAGTGTTTATTGTCTTATGTTATGTTCAGTGAAGACATGGATGCCATCTAGTTAACAAGATATGCAAATTAAATCAGCAGTTAGTTATCTGATTGGAATCTTTGTATCAATGAACGCCTGTCCTTTGTAGAAGACCTAATACAGACGGGATAAGATGGGATAAGCCGTTGTTAGTTAGTTAGATTATAGGTGCTGTATTTATCCCGAAGGAACTCCTTTAACCTCCAAGTGTTATTACGAGACAACATACTGGATCTTTCAATTTAGTGCGGTTTTTGGTTTGAAGATATTTTAGGTAGGCTAGTTAAAGGTATCGAGCGAAGACGATCGCGAAATATTATTATATTGTAGCGCGCCCTCAATTGCTACGCCACTAGAAATGACAGAGGCATCTCGAATTTGACCAGAAGTTTCTGGAATGATCAAGAACGGAATTTAGGCGCCTATAAATTCAGCACGTGAGGGGCGCGACAGGCATTCAGTTAGAGACAGTGATTGAGTGCATAGTCAGTGAGCAGTTGAGCTCACACATAAATACATCGTCTACATAAATAGCATTATTTCGGTGTGTTGTAAATAGTCGTGTGTGTATATAATTATTGTTCTATAGTTATTGTTGTGTTATTATAAGAATCCGTTTATTTTTCATTGTTAGTTTTTTTTTTGTCGTTGTTATTAGAGAAGTACTTTTTAGTTTATTTGTTTTGTATTTATTTCGTTTGTTGAAAATAAATCAGTTTTGTTGCAATATTAATAAATTAATAGTTTCATTACGGAATAAGAACTAAATATACAAAATAGCTATAGTAGGTCCTCTGTCATGTTATGAAACACCCACTGTTGACAATATAATGCAATATTAGACAAATGTTATTCAAACAATGTCAAACCCGAATCTACCACTATCGCGGCGGCTGAATTATCATTTATTCTACAGTGACACATCTAAACAAATCAACTTTCTCTCATAATAAAACATTTTTACTTTTAGAAAACGATATTTAGGTGTCATATAAAGAAAATGCAGATATAGTTGCATATAATTGCTTGTAGACACTAATAATACTACAGTTTCGATTATCAAAATTATTTAAGCTTTACTTATTACAATTTAATACATATTAAATTGTAATAAATAAAGCGTAAATAATTTTGATAGTCGAAACTATATTTTAAGAAAATCAAATAGCATGTCTGCGTATACGTATTTATAAGCAATTATATGCAACTCTAATATCTGCATTTTCTTTGTATAGTATCTAAATATCGTTTTCTATTTTCTTGCATTCACCTACAATTTGTCTATTGTAATATTTTATTCTTCTGATCGTTATCTTTGAAGCTAAATTTTCCTTATGAATTCTTAATGCAAATGACGCCAGGCTATACTTGCCGTACTAACGTACAGGATCCGACAAAAAGTATGCATTTTAACTCTGTCGTTTGATTTTTCGTTCATTTGTTGATTTGTCCTTTGCAACAACATACTCAATATGTAAACATCAATTTTAATAGAACTTCGTTAGTTATTGTTAGTTATTGTAATTTATCTCGCTCAACATTGTATTGATTTTATTTTTTTATTTACAACGCATTTAAAGCTTTAAGAATTCTCAATTATAAAAATTAATAACAAAAATCTTAATTTTTATAAATCAATAGTTTCATTACGGAATTAGAACATAAAGTTGAGTGAATGCTCATATTCAAATGATGCGTAAACTAATGTAAAATTAGCTCTCGGAGGATATGAAATATTCTTGCCAATATCTTGTACTTCATTATATTGCAGGGTAGTTGATTTTTTAGGTGTGTCACTGTTGAATAAATGCTATTTCAGTCGCCGCGTTAGTAAAAGATTCGGATTTCAGTTTCGACAGTGACACTGGATAGTATTTTTTTTTAATATTGCATTGTAACTTCAGCAATGGAAGTTTCATAATATAATTCGTACATTAATTTTTATAGTTATAAATATTATACTCAGTGGCCGTCGTGTCATTGTCTCTGTCATAATGCCCACGTGATTTTGATTTATTGTTTGCGATTGGAGATAATAAACTAATTGTGTGATTGAATATTAAAAACCAGCAAATTGTTTGGTTATTTTTTATATTCTGTGTCTTTACACCAAATGTTCCGTAAATTTTCAAGAGGTTCGTGAATAATTATTTGATAAAAACTAGACTTGCAACGAATAGTATATTCGGCAGTATACGGAATACCGAATATTCGGCGAGCTCCCTGACCGAATTATGAATATACACGTAATGAATGGTTTTTTTGTTTTTCATTTTACCAATTATCTCCTTATAACAAAATATAATACTTAAGTATTCGGTATTCGGCCGGATAATATGTAGATATTCGGTATTCGGCCGAATATAATAAAAGCAGCCGAATAGACCGAATACCGAATAGTAACCGAATATTCGTTGCAAGTCTAACAAAAACTAATTATGCGATTAATTATGATTGAGCCAAATAAGCTTTTTAAGATAGAAGGACGCCTCACTAAGATTAAGTTCACGCCGTGAAATAAAAACCGCGTTGTTTGGAACTTTGTCTAGTTTTTTTTCATGGCATCATATTGATTCGGTATTTATGTCGGTCCCTGTCCCTATAGGTATGAAGTCGATGTTGTAATGACATTAACATTACAGCTGTATAACTTCAAACACAAAGAGCTGAAGAGATTTAATATAGAGATATCGAGGCGTATTATGGGAATTAGGAGCTATATCCGTCCATCTGTCATATCGTACAGTATAGCAACATTATACACACATACAAACTGGCATGTCGTATATATATATATATATCACGAAGCATTGACCCATTGTTCACGCGACGCGTCTGAAAAAATATGATTTATTAAACCTTTAAATTTTAACTTATACAAAAAAAAAATCAAGCCAACTGGACAACATTCTAACTTCAAAATACTGATATCTAACATGCGGTGAAGCGGGTAACAACTAGTAATATACATGTTATGAAATTTGCTATTCGTTTGCATGATTACATAATATGATTTCACATATATAAAAATCATCCAAAGCTACTAGTGTGAGATCCGGCATTACAAATATATATACTCCCATCTGTTATTTAATTTTTTTTTAAATAAAAGGTTATTTTATTACCTATCCAACGGTACTAGGTTGCCTAAACAAAGGCGGGTACATGGGTAGATTTTAGAGATTGAAAAATGTTTTTGGGCCCCAAAATACCGAAAAACTTCTCCGAATCGTTTCAAAATTAAAATTTAACCCTCTGGTAGCAATAAAAAAGTGCCCCTAAAATTTTAATAAAATCAGTCCAATAGGACCGGACTTACAATTTTATTTGAAAACACTAATTTGCAGATAGAGACTTATTTAGTGAAGGGTATATTTAATTCGGTGTAGACGTTAGATTGATAATAATATCGCAATTAAGAAAACAAACCATTTTTATGGGGTGTGATCAATGTAGCGCGCATAGATGATGGGAAAAAAATTTCTTTCAGAAAACTTAACATCTAAAATGGATGGGACCTACTTTTGTTTAAGCAACCTAGTACCGTTGGATAGGCAATAAAATAACCTTTCATTTAAAATAAAAAATAATTGAATAACAGATGGAAGTATAAATTTGTAATGCCGGATCTTAGACTATACTGAACTAATTTCTTTTTGACAAATCTTCAGGTCATCTGATTTTTTTATTTTTAAAATAATTTCCGAAACTATGAAGCATAGAACATTTGGAAAATATTTTCCTCAAAAACAATAGGGCTTTTCATATTTGCATTTTAAATATCCTCCCAATCCGCTCATCCGTTTGATCTGTATCGTGTTCATTGACAACTATAGACTTTTTCAAAAAATATGTTTTTTGGTTTCGGGGGTCCTCAAAACCAAAAAATATTGTAAAATTTTGAAAAGTGATATTTGACTTAAATTAATATCATTCTTCACTAGAGGATTTGGAATGGTAATTTTTTTTTTAAATTTTGACTTCGAGGTCATATATGCGAGAAACAAAATAATAGGATTAAGAAATTGTACTAATTCGTCGCCGTCGACGTAAAATTAATTTTTATTTATTGTAGACTATGGAAAACTAAGGCCAATAGTGATCTATTTTGTGATGTTTAAACATCACAAAGTATAAGCGGAGGTGAGATTCGAACTCATCCGTTTGCAATCTAGTTATATAGATGAAAAGTTACAGATCTGAGACGAAAGTATCCGGAGATATCCGAGTGTACGGGAAAGTTTTAACTATACTGTATTAAATTAATGTAATTATAATTATCATTGGCTATTTAATGCCTATTTCGTAAGAATATAAAACGTGACAAAATCCATATAATATGTGTGATATATTATTATCTAGGGATTGATAAAATATTAGTTAATATTGAATGATAAACTTAATATCTTTTCCCTTAATATGTCCTTTCGCATATAAATTTATATGCTTCATAATTACCATGATGTACAGGCGTGTGAAACATTTCTTGCATGGGTCAATAAATTGAGATCGTCTTAAAGGTCCACATGCACTGAATCGTATCGGATTACTTGGCATGATCGGCAGTTTTGGGATAGATGAAGTTAAATGAATACCGATCCGATCCGATTCAGTAGGTGTGAACCTTTCGATGTAAAAATTAAGTAAGCATTGGTAAACTTGATCGTTGGGTCGACAAAAAAAAACAGGTTGAGCAAAAAATAAACGTTTTTGTATAGGTTGTTTCTGCAAATCGCCAAAAATGTATTTTAACGAAACGTTTTCTGAACAATTGATATGGGAAAAAATATCGAAAGAAAACGAAAGCTTTTTTTGTATCATTTCTTACTTACATATCGAAGAATTATTGTTTTTACGCTACTACCCCTATAAAATACCTGCTTTATGCAGGGATGTAAAGTGACCCAATACATCACTCGTGCTGTAAAGTAAAACAAAGTTGGTTGCGTTATACTAATTCCAAAGTAATAGTCAATGTTTGTCAGTTGATCTTTTTATAACCTACATATTATTAGAAAGGCTTTTCCTTAAAATGAGGCGTCAAAAATTTTCAAAATGAAATGAAAATCAGCTCTTTTATAGGATGTATGAGCAAAAAATAATATACATACTCTTGTGTTATAGTACGATGACTCGTGTGTAATATAAAATACATCTCGTATAAAATAACCTATTACGACACTAGTGCTGAATTGCAGAAAGCATTGTAAGAAATTCTGATTTGACAAAGACCTTAGATTGTGACTACACATATTTTTTCATAAGAAATGTAATTTAAAATTTCAAATCGAACTCTCGCTCGAATCGTTATTTTTTAAAACTGTGTATACATTGTATTTAACATAATTTTTTCTACAATTTTCATATCGAACAACATGTTTCTACGCATTTTGATTAAAATTCAGATTGAAAAGCGATCTTTTTCTACGTAGATCAAGCATTTGTTTTTGTGTGGGTACAATTTAATGTTCTACATGAGAGAAAGAGTTGCACGACATTAGACTGCTCCTGCATGTATAAAACCTGTAATTATATAATCACAATCTAAAGCTATTGTCAAATCAAGTTCTTTGACAATACTTTCTGCAACCCGCAGCATTAGTATACAATGTGCGTCGTGTAAGATTTTAAAATTTAACTTATTAATTTAACTTGTTTTGGGTTTAATACACTTGAAATTAAAAATTTTAAATGCGAATTTACAACAAATGTTCTTTCGCAGTTTTAAGAAATATTTTTTTAAGTTTGATCACCCTTACTTTGAATAATAAACATGCCACATACGTTGGTACCTCTGTGCAGGTACGTATGTTTGTGGTCAGAACAGAGCTGCCGAGCTGAGCGTACTCGAGCCCATCGTTTTGCACGTTAAGGGTGCGGCGATCGCCTCGGGGGGCTCTTGGTTCATGCCAAGGTAGGGCAAGACAAGATCAACCTTACGCTAATATATGATGTCAAGTTGTAATCGGTTACTTATAATTTTATCGCTACGACGCTTTTTACAAGCTTTTATTTAACTTCACATGCTTGTTAGTCGGTCAGTTTGGGTCAAATCTTGTAAGTCGATTTTGAATCATGACTTTCACTTGATCTATTACTTTGAAATTTTGCATACTTATGTAGTGTCGATGCCACTACAATAATCTGATAACTATGACTGGATAAGGATAGTCAGCTCACTGCGACTTTTTAACAGCCCATGGTAGACGTACCGTGTTTGGCCTCGTTTTGGTCGGCAGACGACTCTGATATAATACATTCATGCTGTGTGCTTATAGAGTAGATGACTAATAAAATATATATCTAAGTAAAACCCTTTTAAAAATAAGCTTTCATTAAAATGTACGAAAACGAAGTAAATAGCAAACAATCAAACAAAATTATTTTATCATTGTTGTCTTATTATGTGTTAATAAAATAAAAGAATATAAACTTCTTACCGCAACTGTTTTGATGTGTCCACAAAAATCATAATTTAAACTTCTCGCGAAAAGCTTTTAGGTCGGGTCAACAATGATAAAATTATTTTATTTTTTTGTATGGTATTTTCTTCGTTTTGGTATGTTTTAATGAAAACTTGTTTCCAAAGGGATTTTTATTTATATTTTATATATACTGTCCAATCTCTGGAAATAAACCATCAGTATCTGATTCATCGGTTGAAACTCAACACAGCAAAGCAATCAGTCTTAGATGGCATAACAATTTTTTGTTATAGCGATAGTCTCAGGGCCGACCGCCGAATTTCCAATCGAATATACAGACAAAGTTAGCATTTGGGGTAGACAAATAAGAGCGACAATTATTGTTATTTTAAAGATTATTCCGATCCTGACTATTTAAATAGATGAAAAATTGTATGAGGACTGAGGATTAATTTTTTTAAGTCAATACTAAATGTTTATTTTAATCACGACGTTTCAGAATTAATTTATAAAATAATTTTTTAAGTATTAACTGTTTTATTTTGTTGTTTTGTAGTTTCCATTTTTAGTCTACGGTTTTAGTTTATAATTTTTTTAAAGGTCAAATAGTTTATAAAAAGTAATTAAAATATACAATTAAATAAATAAATAAATAAATAAAATTGTATATTTTAATTACTTTTTATGAACTATTTGACCTTTAAAAAAATTATAAACTAAAACCGTACACTAAAAATGGAAACTACAAAACAACAAAATAAAACAGTTAATACTTAAAAAATTATTTTATAAATTAATTCTGAAACGTCGTGATTAAAATAAACATTTAGTAGGTATTGACTTAAAAAAATTGATCCTCAGTCCTCGTACAATTTTTCATCTATTATTGTTATTTTTCTCCTGTGAAAACTTGAAAAATTAGAGCTTCAGTCCTTGTAATATTTAGGAATCATTTCTACTTCGTGTATAATTTGTGTACGCGCGTTTGAAGTTATACTTCTTTGACATGATTAAAAACTAATTTTTAATGTAAATGCAAATAATTTATTGAAACAAAATCTTCAAAAAGTTTAAGAATAATAGTTACAATAAATTGACCTCAAATATTTTTGAAAACTTTCAAAATTTTATTTTGGTTTTTACTTTTATATTCAATCCATTTTTTATCAAAAATACGGTGTTATAAATTGCACTGGATGACACTTAAAACGGCTATTGGTAGAAAGTGTATTGATTTCGTCCGTTATTTCAGTCTAGGCCTCTTATGGCAAACTTCATACTGTCGAATTTTCGTTAGCTGTGGGCGCGCAACTTCTATTGCCTGCTGAAGTTTTACTCCCAACACGCCAAAAGAAGTATATCTTCAAAAACCTTTTTTGTAAATTACGTAACGAAACTATAAAATGGAACAGAAAACAATAACTCATAACATATTTAGGTTAGATAAAGCAGTACCACACCTTAGCTCGAAAATTCTCCACGTCAGCGGAGAACTAAAGTCTCAGTGCAGTACGTCTCTAGGGGGTTGATGATACACATTAGACACGCACCTTTGTTTTGTACAAATGAAAATAAAATATCGTGATACTTCATGGCGATTTGTGAATTCAATACGCCCTAAAAAATGTTCACAGAGATATACACATATACAAAAAACACGATGTTAATTAAAATCGGTCATTCTTTTATACAAGCACATTGTTGATTTAAAATATCAAAAGAAAATGATTTTTTTCAAATCGCGCTTCGATTAATAATCTCTAACTTTGATTTTCATAAAAAGACAGGTATTGACTATTGAGTTTATTAAACGTATTTTTTAAATTAAATCGACAGTGCAAGTTTTTATAAGAAAAGTAAGTATACATAATCGAAAGGCCGCGATGTACTGTGAAGTTCCGGAATTCATCGAATTATTCCGTTCAAAGCAATTTAAGTTTTCTATCTCGGAAAAGTATAATTTTAACGTTCGTGATCGTAATTGCTAAGACAGATTAATTTACAGATTCACATGAAATACAATGAGTCTACGGGTCAGTGCATACATATTAGTTTTTGTAATGCGATTTTGCGACTAAATCGTTTGAAGATTTGAACTAATAGCGTAAGACCACACGTTCTTCGCTTAAATACACAATTGATATGTGGTACTCCTCAAATCGCGATGTAGTATTCTAAATCGCGCGTTTACGATAAAAAAGTATCATGTTCTATTCCTTTTGAAATAGTCCCGATTATGATAAATACGTAACATTTAAATTCAATTTGATTTACTTTTATTGTAGCATAGTTAAAAATTTATCTCAAATTCTGTAGTAATTTATTAGTGTATTTGCCATATGGCAAAATACACTATTGGCGTCGATCGGATGGCGGGACCTAGGGTTCGGACCAAAATTTCTCGACGTTTCATAACCTTCTAAACACTTTGGCACCATTTTTACATTTTAAGGGTAGTTTTTAGGGGTTGAAAAATGTTTTTCGGCCCCAAAATACCGAAAAAATACTCCGAATCGTTTCAAAATTGAAATTTAACCCTCTGATTGTAATTAAAAAGTGTCCCTAAAATTTAAAAAAAATCGGACCGGATTTACACATTTTATGAAAACGTTTACAAATAGTGAATTATTTACTGAAAGGTGTATATAATTTGGTATAGAGGTTCGACTGATATAATAATATTTCAATTAAGAAAAAAAAAACGTTATTTTAAGGGGTGTATTAAAGAGTCAAATTTTTTTTTGCCCAAAAACCAACTTAAGTTCGCATAATAAAGCCACACTGCCTGTTTTAGCAAATACACTATATTGTCGGCAGGGTTTTGGCACTGCGACCCGGGTTTTTTTTTAGCTATCGCTTCAATAATGTCCCAGAATATTTATCTCACAACCTTAGCATTGTTTTACAAGGGGCAAGCAAAACTTTCATAAATATAATATATAAACAGTCGAATAGTCAAATCGTTTGCTATCATTGTTTGTTACAATGCTATATTAGAAAAAAATATTTACCAAAAACTGTTCCCATCGGGACTTAAATCCGAATCTTTCCACTTTTGTGGTGGAATGGGTTATCAGTTACTCTCCGGTGCCATGTCTCAACAGTTTATCATTGTAACAATGGACATTTCTTAACAATGATAGTAAGCGATATAGAAATAGCTATTCTACTGTTTAATAATTTAGTCTTACGAACTATACTGTAGTGAACAATTTACTAATAAATATATAAGTAATCTAATTAGCCCGGGTACAATTTAAATATGACTAGTATAAGCGGGTCTACATTTATCAAATGTAGTAAAAATCAAATCTATGTGAATACCAAATAACTTAGTTACCTAGTGTAGTACAGCTTCACCCACCCGGACACATAGCGTGTGTTTGAGGTTTTTTCGAGTTTGTGAATAAATGCGACTAGTTATTTTGTTTCTTTCCATTAATTTTAAATTAAAAGAAATAGTTTTATTGTTGTGAAACATGTCTTATATGCACTACTTCTCCCTTGCTCAAAGTATCCAGAATCTGACATTTCTTCTTTAAATTTAATGTTTTTTGTTTACGTTTTTACCCATTTTACAAAATAAGATTATTCACGCCACTCACTGATTCTCACTTTGCCAGTAATAACTGTTTGCGTACAGTTTTGTAAATATAAACAGGTCGTTAGTTATATGCAAGTGTCCGAGATTTAGAGTCAAGTGTCCGGAAACATACCCGCCTGGGTTAGTGTGTGTCCGGACTTGCCACTTTTTTGTTGTAACACAGACTTCTTCATTTATATTGTTCAAATTCTATTTATATTATATAAATGAAAAATTCTGTATAATAGTTACTACGTTATTTAGTGGTTTTCAGTTTTTCCTAAACACAAACGATTTTATAATTTTTTTACGAAGGCACATGACAGATCAATTAATGAATATCATGAAAACCTTGGTTTCCTAAAATAGCGGTAAGCGTCGTTATATAGCGGCCGTACTATAAAGGTGAATTGCGTAACAAAAATGTTTCCAATTTACGTTACGGTGGTACCTACCGCCGCTACCGAGAAAGCCACATCCATTTACTTTAATGGACACGTTTTTTGTTACGTCATTCGTCGTAATATTACGGTACCGATATTTTAGGAAATTAAGGTTTAAGAGAAAAAGTTAAAACTTAATGAAGCGGGACTTTTTTTTTTAAACATTAGTCACAGAAAACTTGTCATCATAAAGTCATAATTCTTTGAAGTAGTTTCGTTTACAGCTTATAAAAGTACTTATGCTTGTGTAATTTGTAATATTAAAAAGTATGCTTGCAGTATGTTTAAAGGGGAGTTTCATACAATCTAGTTGTCAGTTGTTTTGTATTTAACGACAAGCGTTTAAGAAAGTCGATAATTAACAGAAAGACTAATGAGAATCTTGTAAGACGGTACCCTCTTTTAGAATCTCCGTTGACCAGCTGACTTCTACCACTGACCGTATAGTAAGTCAGAAATCATTTAACCTTCGTATACTCGCGTCAAATAATGTAGCACATATACCCGCGGACGGTCTGCGCTTGGTTCATTTTAGTATGTTTTTTAGTAAAATATCATTAAAAAATTAAGTTTACTATTAGATGAGAATGTGTGAAAATATATCAAATAAGATTTTATAGAAAACTTTTACGTTTATTAGCGACTAGTAGTCTTTTATTACAGCGATTGGTAAAAATATTCTTATGAGAGTTACGAAAAATGTACTTTCTATTGCACCAAACAAAAAAAAAAAAACTCTGAAATCTTAAAGAACAATACATAAAATAAAAAATAAAAACATATTCACCCGAGAATGCTCAACAGGACAGTCGGAACATGTACACCTATACCCGCGTCGGTCTAACAGACCGATCAGTGTCGTATACGTGCACACGTTTTGTATGCACGAATGCTCGTGCTACACTGAATATAATCATGCAGCTACCAGTGAGCTCGAAGCGCTGAAGTTTTTCATTAAAAAAAAAGGCAAATCGTCGGTCTGACAGACCAATGCGTGGGTACACGAAAGTTAATAATAGTTTTGAAAGTCAAACTTGTGCTGGGTTGCAAAACGCATTGTCAGAAAATATGATTAGACAATAACATTAGATTGTGATCATATTATTCACATTATATTTATATGAAGGTACAGTCTAATATCGCTGCTATACTCTCTGTCATGTAGAACATTAGATTGTATGCGTACATACTTCATACATAAAATCTTTATTTAAAAAACAGTGCAGAGCTATATAAAATGTGTCATTAAAACAATATAAAATCATTAGTTAAAATATTCTTGTAGTTTGTAATGTCACTCCGAAGTGGAAATTGTTAAAAAATACGTTAAATACATGCATATATAGTTAAAAAAAGAGATTATGTATTTTACACTACACTACAGAAGTAAAACTGATATAATTGTAAAAATAGAAATTATAACAAATATTACTGCTCGCCAGAATCGAATCTACGATCTCTAGGTTATGAGGCAGCCGTTCTGCCTTGCTGGCACCTTAATTTAATGTTTTACAGCCGGTTTGTTATAGTATGCGGTATACGTGCAGTTTCGAACCATATTATAGTTACTTTTGGTTCACTATACGACGTAGTTTTAATCTATTAACCTGTTTGTTTTTTGTAACAGTCATAAATGACCGTATAATAACCTAATTGATAATGATAATTTATTATTCTTTCTAAGAAACGCACATGTTCTAAATTTAACGCAAACCAACAAAATCATAACTTTGTAATAATTCTAATATAATTGCAAACTTTTTCATCATCACTTGTAAGTTCTATAAACAAGTAACAAAACTGTCCATGTTAGAGATGTCAGAAGTGCCAAAAAGTATCGATATATATCGTATCGATATTTTTTTCAAGTATCGATATCGGTACAGATATATTTTAAAAAAAAAATCGATATACCGGTTCAATTTTAAAGAGAACATTGGCACTCGAAGAAATTTGGTATACATTGTGGCTATAGCTTAATATAATCTCAAATAGCAATTAACGGATATTATTTCTAATAAATCAAAAACAACGATAAGAATTTTTTTTTGTTTATTAATCAAACGTCTAATACATTTAGGAGCAGATAATTTGCGTGCCAGAGGTGACATTCGACAGAAAATTGTTGGTACAGCATGAATTGAGGTGAAAATCGAAATAATTAAAAATATTCCAAATGTTGTAGAAATGAAATGAAATATTGCATGAATAGCTATTCTGACTGTTTAATATTGCGAAAATATCGAAAAATCCGGTGAAAAAGAAACGTGTTTTACATGTGCTTTATTCACTGTTGTTGTTTTTGGAACGCACTTAAAGTATGTTCCAAAAACATATGTAAAAACACATATGTTTCTTTTTCAGTGGAGGTTTCGATATTTTCGGAATAATTAAACTGTCATAGTCAGTCGCGGTAGTACATACAAGTGTTGCTACTGAAAAAAAATATCTATTTTCGATACTCGAAATTTTATATCGATATATTAAATATCGCCCAAAAATATCGATATATCAAATAAAAAATGTCGATATATCGATATTTTTTCGACATCCCTAGTCCATGTTGTTCTGTTAAATTATTATAAATATTTACAGCGAAAAGTCAAGAACTGAACAATTTCTTTCGTTATAAAAATTTTTTGTTCTAAGGAGTGCGTATCGGTTCTCATGAAGAACTAACAGACAATGTTCACTTTGTAGAGAGTTTAGTTTTGAATTATAATATGGTTATTTGAACTGAAATATTTTCTTTAATGGCCGATTTTGTCTACACCGTGTGTAACTGTGTTAGTATGAAATTCTCATTTCATTAGTAGGATATCGCACATACCACGGGGAGTAATTAAAGTGATGTTTCTTAATTAAAAAAACGAGCCGTAAGTAATTGAATAATTCAACACTTTCATGCAGTATATGCATGAACTATACATAGGTGTACTTATGTAATATAGACTACACGTTCATATATATAAGGTGTATACTGTGTGTACCTTTAAAAATTGCTTCACAAATAATCTTAAATTGAATTTTCCTAATATTTCTTAGCATGCCAAGCAGTCCAGTTAAAACAAGACCACACTTACTCGTGAGACAGACCATCTACTAACAAGTTTCATTACAAATATTACGGCCTAAGGAGCTTCCCCTTTAAAGAGGGGGCGGGGGGCGATGAGACATTACTGTTGTGAATCCGGCTTAAATATTTTATGTTTAAAATTATATGATACTTTTGAACTTATATAATGTATTAATTTTATCTAAAGTTTTGTCAGTTAGAATCCCGTAATCTTTTAGTTAGCACAATTTTTTTTCTTTCTTTGCGTATTACACTAAATATTCGGAATAATAATTCTTTTATTTTTGCGCTTAAATTATTTGCCTTATCGTACTTTTGTATGTGTCAATTTAAATCAAATATATATAGGTATATATTTTTTTTTCTCGTTAAAAAAAATCTGTAATATTATGTATTTTCTTGTTTAAATTTACGGCTGGTCCGATATGAACGAAAACTGCTTCTAAATTATTTTTATCAAACACTACAGTTTTCAATAAAACGTACCCTGGACTCTCCATCTCATATCTAACCCGGTATTGCTATAACGCTACAAATATTATAAATACATTTTGACTTTTCGTTTTTACACCGACAGATGGCGTTTCTGTCAGTCAACCTTCTTGGATCGATTTCATTGTGATCTTTCTTTAGCACATAAGTATAATGGATTTCGGTACTTTACATTTTTACGTACTACCATCATAGTACTAAACCTTATTATAGTGCTAAGCCATACACAAATTAATTAGTTAATTAATTTTATTCTGACTATACTATCGATTTCTTTTGATAACTTGATATCAGTGATTTTTGTTCTATCCGCGAACTTCATAAGTTTGTATTTTAAATGTTTAATTTGAGAATAAAATTAGTCGAGAATTAAATAGATATCGAAGTAGACAGTTTAAAAAGGTAACGTCTGTTTGTTTTTCGGAGACGATAAACCCGAAAACTATTCAACCAAATTCCATGCAATTTTCACTAATAGGTAGAGAAAATGATTAAAAAGATGTTTAACATGGGGCTTAGTAAAGAATAAACGGGCAATGCAGTGTAATTAAATGAAAAAAGACATATTGTAGATTGTCTATCTAAACACATAAAAATATTTGAACTTGTGCGGGGTTCAATATTTATGTTTGCAATTTTTGAATCGGAAATAAAATCCTTCTTACGCATGATAAATCTTCATAACACACTCCGTATGTGTTATTCAGCAATTTCCGCATGCATTAACAAGAAACTTGTAGAATTTGCAATTCATATAATATTATGTGGAATAGAACTTTGTTGTTATTTTTCAATGACGTGTGAAATGTTTTGTTTCGCTTGCAATGTTTTAAACAATTTTATTTTGGAGCACATATTGAATATATTTCAGAAAAATTCTTTGAAAACGTCTGTAAAAAAATGTATTTTGTGTAGGTACAGAAAAACAATATTGTGAGTATTTTCAAGAGATGTGTCGTTCTCTGGTTTCCTATAATAGTGGTACCGTTATGTAACTACCGTGATCAGCCTCACAAAATCATATGCATAGAAATAAATGAATGTCGCTTTTTTGCGTTACGGTGGAGCCGCCGCTATCGAAAAAACCACATTCATTTATTTTTATGCACACATTTTTGTGACTTCATTTACCGTTGTATCACGATCGTTGTATTACGGTACCGCTATCTTAGAAAACCACGGCTTAAACATTCAGATTCGAATGTGATGAGCGCTACATAAATGACCTCAAAAAATACAGCTGACCAACGCGTGATCAAATATAGTTCTAGCGTTTTATGGTCTATGATGCCATAGGATCTGTGCAAGGTCAGTAGGTTACAGAGGTTACTTCGATCCATGAATGACTGTTCATATTTTTTTTATAAATCACGCAATATCATTCAACAAGTCCGCCGAATGACGTCATCCCCTCACTACTACTCAACGGAACAAGGGAGCGTCTGTAATTTACTGACCTTGGGGCCTGTAGAAGTGTGTAAATTGCCTTGGGGTATTCTTATGTGACCACTTCGAAAAATCGATTTTACTTTTTTTTTTCATATTTCAATAGTAAAACCTATCGAAAATATGCTGTGAAAAATAGAGACCGAAATTCCTAGTTTTAAATAAATTACAACTCATATAGTGGCTGACGCGCCGTAAGCGACTTGTTGGCTCTTGAAACTTTAAACGCATTTTTCTGGAAACATTATTTTCTAAAACTGTCATGGTCCTAAAAAAAAAAGTATTCAACCGATTGCTTAGAAATTTATATATGTTCTTCTACTCATTAATGGTTATCGTCCGTACCAAAATTGCTTATTTCCGAAAATATTTTCTTATTTTTTTTAAACGATTTTTAACAAAAAAATTAACAAAAAACATACACTTTTTTCTACAGTCCGCCATTTTTTTTTTTTTTAATGAAATTGATTAATTTTAGTAGGGACGATAGCGACATCCCTACTGAACAATGATCCATTCGATTTGTTTATTTCAGACAACATGAACATTGAACAGCCGCTATTATCATGACCAGTGACTTGCTTTTTTTTTAGTGTCTAATTTAATTTAAAAAAATATATATATAAAAAATGTAAAATAAGAGAAAAAAAATTTTTTTATACAGTTTAAGATACAAACAAAAACATATAAAAAAATTAAAATGATTGAATGTTATTGTCGTCTAAAAAAAAATTCCCTAAAAAGAGGTGAAATTTATGCGTTTACATAAGAATACCCTCTTAAATATCCCTCCGCGTCACACTGTTCTGACTTTTCGTCGCAGAGATTTTGAGAGGAAGTGCCACTGAGCTCGAAGGGCTAATATTAACGAAATTATTTATGATAAACTTCGCTTGCAAAAAGTACAATAGTGTGAAATTTATTGAGTCAACGAATGAATCAAAGTAGTTTTATATATATTTATAATGAACTAGAAAATAAAGAGGACGACATAGCACATTATTTAAGTGGAGGAGAGAAAAAGAAGGACTTGAAACGTTCACATTTTCAGTGTAGTGACTTTGCATGATGAAAGGTTTGGATAATTTAATAACACACATTAACGCTTGCATTTATATTTTCGTTTATAAAAAAATTTAGTAGTGAATTTATATTTATTTATTTTCGATTATATTTTTTCACATCAGAAGAATTCACAACAATACAGATGTAGTCTCGATATTGTCATATATCGTCTCGGTCTTGTCTCGTCTCATCTAAACAAAGTTGTATGCGATCGTTTCGGTTTCGTCTCGTAAATTCCAGATATCGTCTTAATTTCGTCCAAGACACTCTCATTATCACCTCATCGTTATTTATTTATTTAGTAATACCAACAGTTATAAGAATAACCAGTTAATGGTATTAGTTACCAATAAGTACAGAGAATAGAACAAAATGCAACATACGTCAAATATCAGAAACAAAAATACAAACAGTCAGTCATAAGAAAACACTGAAATGAAACCAAGAAAGTTTCAGTCATCGTTTCGGCCTCGTTTCATATACTCGAATGTATGCTAATGACCTCAGTTGTCGAGCATCTATAATCTACAATCTATCTCTCTCCTCATCGTAACAAGCCAAAGAATCTTGACCTCGGTCTCATCTCGTCAAAACGACCAAGAAAGTTTATCATTTTAAATGATATACATTTCTAATGATTGTCTCGATCCAGAAAGTCCTTGATATCGTCTCGTCAGAACGAGAGCGAGAAAGTTTCAGTCTCGTGAGACGTTCTAGTAGCAATACATTGTTTTGTGATATGTTAGTTTTTAAGAACTCTGACTTTATTTTTGTTATATCTATATAGAGGGACGACGGTAGAAAGATAATGTGTTACATTCAGTAATTATAAACATGAAGGCGGGGTTTGTGATGGCCTTTTTATTGTTTTACTGTGGTCCGTGGCTCGCGCGGCACCGCGTCAGGCGTCTGCTGTGCGAGCCTTACTTCACAATAGCGTTATCTGTCTAACAAATTCTATATAGGGCTCTACACCAGATTTTTTCGATCTAGTTTCGACGAGCTGGCACGGAGACGATTTTTGATTTCGTTTAACGAGATGAGATAAAATCGAGACCTTTGTCGTCACGAGAGTTTGGCTGATACAACTTTTTAAGCCAGAGGGAATCACAGACGTTTGCTAGCGCTCACTGGAATCAGTTTATCCTTTTGTTAAAGTAGGTATTAGTTTGAAGAAGTTCTGAGAGATTTAAAATATTAAATCAAAGACTTTTGACTATAATATTATATCGATCATAAGTTTATTTATCAAAAAATTCAGATTACTTCTGATATAAATTGAAACAATTATACGAGGCGAGAAAGCATTGCCAGAAAATCTGATTTGACAGTGACATTAGATTGTGACCATACATATTTCTTCATAAGAAAAGCATTGTAGAATTTCAAATCGATCCTGCTCGAAAAATAATAGATCGATTTTTTCAACGGTATATATATGTACTTTACTTTGTTTTTTGTACAATTTTTACTTCCAAACGACATTTTTCTACGCATATTGATCAGAATTTGGCTTGAAAAGTAATATTTTTCTATGAAGATCAATCATATTTTGTTTTTGTGTGAGTACAATCTAGAGATGACCTAGGGAGTAACGGCATTAGAATGCTCTATGATTGTCAAATAATTTTTTTTGACAATGCTTTCTGCAACCCATTAATAATGATATAGCTATTGAGGCGGTACCGATCTAGAAACGGTCTTTTTCTTTTTCAAAAATATCAGAATCTCATGCGTAACCCTAGTTAGACTCTATTATTTGTAAGTCAACGTAACAGCAACAACGCGTTATTCTGAACAGTTAACGACGCTATCTCTGGCTCCACTAAGCTATATGCTTTGCTATAGTATTTTAAACACGCGATAGCGAATTATCAGTGCTGTCAGGTGCAATGGAATTTCGCTAGATCTGGTGATAAATGAAGAATTAAGAGGATAAAAATCGGGGTAGAAATTTTTTAAAATTGAGTTTATTTTTTAAATTATGCTTGATGGGGATTTACATGATATAAACTTTAACTCGTGTTAATGGTTTCTCTGCTATGAATTTAAAAATGTTTTTGGCACATTTTTAGTTTTTACAAGTTTTTTACATAGTTTCGAAATGTTAAAATATGAACTAGTTTTAAACAAAAAATTCAGTCAATTGAATGATAGGACCTTTCCAACTTAAAAAATACTGACAAGTATATTATATCATAAATAAAATAAAAAAGTTCTGTTAACGCGTGCGGTGACGCAAGTAACGGCTATAGTAGAGTTGGGTAACTCAGATCTGAACTGGTTCAAAGAGCCGACTCCGACAGAAGATCCGTGAGAGCCGACTCAATTTTTTTTGAGCCGACGGATCAACGGATCCGCATAACTCAGTGAAACACTTAACACACAGAAGCGCATTTTACACTTACGTATCAGTTCTTGCTTTGATGCATCTGTCAGCTCAAATGACTCATGCATCACATGTTTGACTATGCATTCTTGATTCTATACAGGTCGTGATATGATTGACTGAACTAGGTAACTCAGTGGCGGACTGCAGTAACATATTCAGAACTCGGCTCTTTTTGAACTAATTCAGTGAGTCGGCTCACATACGGGATCCAGATGCAAAGATGCAGATCACTAAAAAGACCCGTCTTTCCCATCACTAGGCTATAGTAAAAAATATTATAACGTTTGCTTTTCGTTTGCTGGGTTACATAAGGTGTGTTTGGTATATTAGAGTAGAGTAGATAACTCAGCGAAATTTATTTTGAAAAGTGTACGTCAGGTTTACCACATGTATACACTTATAACAAACGGACTAGTGACAGATTACACAACAAGGTTAGAGCTAGAACAGAAAGACAAGCTGTTTTTATATTTTGTATTTTTATATTGTTTTCAAATCGAAACTGATTAAGACAAAAAAATGTAAAAAACGGATAATGAAAAATTTACCTCGTTTAACATTTGTCAAATTCAGATATATGTCACATGATTAGGGTTGCCATCTGTCCGGGTTTCCCTGGATTTGTCCTAGTTTAGAGGGCATCCGGGGAGCGTCCGGGCGGGGTTTTATTTGTAGTCCGGGTTTAAAAATTTAAAGTCTTGGGCCGCCCGCGACACACGCACTGTGCCTGCACGCCGCGATCAACCGACGAACGGTTATGAGTGTAAATGTCGTTACAATTAATTCTAACTGATTATTCAAACAATTTGTAACAAACTGTAATAAGATTTGTTAGGTACATTTAAAATGATGATAAAAGATGACTAAATTTAATTTTAAAGTCTGAAAATAAATAAAAATAAAAAGGTGTTGACATGTCCGGGCTCTGGGCTCTAAAATCCGGGGTTTTCACGCGTCTTGTCCTGGTTGCCAAATTTTAAATATGGCAACCCTACACAATATGATCTACTTTACTCTGCTCAAGTCGAGTCGGGACTGTTAGTGTCTACTTCTTTAGTTCGACACCAAACAGATCGGTGTATTTTGTTCCTTTGTATAACCAACGCAATAGTGTAAAAACTGTTAACACTTTTTAAACTAGAGTACGATAACAAACACACCTAATTTATTGTTTCGCATGTAAAAATTAACCAAAGCATGCTTGTCAGCGAACTATTTTTTTTGACAATCTTTAGAACAAAAGAGTGGCTGATTTATTTTCAAAATATTTGCGAAACTATAAAGTTTAGAAACTAATCTTTTTTTTACAAAACTTGCTAGAATAATAAACGTTATAGCAAATATCCTTTGACTGCAGGCGCCGATTTTTTCTAAAAAACAATTAGGGTTTTTAATATTTGCATATTAAACATCATCTCAAATTTTGTTTTAATTTGCTCATTCGTTTGACCTGTATCATGTTCATAGATTAACAGACACATATACTTTTTCCAAACACACGTTTTTTGGAATCAGGGGACCTCAAAACGGAAAAATACTGTAAAATGAAATGTGCATTTTGATCTAAATTAGTACTTGTGAAATTGGAAAGGTAAAAGTGTGCCGTAAAGTTTCTTTAAAGATATGTTTGTCCTTGGGCTTCTCTTCTATTAAAACGGACTTGAAGTTTAAAGGTTAAGTTCGAACTACAAGAAAAGTTCAAGTATCCACCCTATATGATACTTGATATATTTGTCTCTGACATTATTTAAGTCTTAGCTGGGTTTAAATCGCATTCACAGAATGTAGGTACAACACTTGTATATTGTGACCTCCCTTTCAATAGTTTATATAATTACTGCTGAAGTAATTGACCAAGTAAAGTGAACACATTGAATATACAGTGCGTCTCGGTATGCAACATTTTTCATACCCTGACGTAAACGAAATAGAGATTTTTTTATATACAATTCTTTAACACTTCTTAAATGAATTAGTTACAATAAACGAATCTCAATTCCGTAGTTTATAGGTATTCTAATTTTATTTGGGTGCACAGTAGTGCACCCGCCAAGTCGAGCGCTGCTTGGAATACCCTCTCAGGTCTAAAATTTTCAGGATAGAATGAAGACGCCAAGCTTATTCAATATCCCAAATTTCATTTTTATAGCCGTGCTACTTTAGATTATAGTAATACGCATTTATGATCATCAAAACCTTTAAGATTCTTCCCGTTGTCCTAGAAAGCTGAAATATGGTATGCAGACTGGTTTCAAGTACAAGCAATGTGAAAACTAAAAGATATGTGATTTCCCACCTCAAACTTCTAAAGTAGGAGCCAGGAGGACACACTCCTAAAAACCTGAAATTTTGTATGCGAGCTGAATTTCACGTACAAGTGACGACGATTAAAAAACATCTAGCAAAACACACACGGTCGTATTGAAACTTCTGTAGAACAGACGTAACAAACCTCAATACAATATATTTCAACAAAATAAAACCAAAATAAATATCACAGTTACTTTCATATTTACAAAATTAACAAAAAACAAAACTATTCACAAATCTACACGCTACATGAAAAGTAAACTAAAAAAAAATTTACATCTAAAATTATCAAAATGAAATTAAAAAAGAAAATCAATATGGTTTCATATAATAAAAAATAATTATTCAACATACTTCATGATTTTAAACAACACACAGAATTAATTTACTTTCTCTATATAAAAAATATTTTTTGTAAGTATAAAAAACATTTGTTCATTTAACCTTAATAAAAAATATTTAAGATCAATTACTCTGTAATATCATATAATTTTTTTTGTAGCAACTGCTGATGATGCGATTGTGAGAAACGTTTAGTTTTTAAATTATATATTTTGTACAATTTGACAATTGTTAAAAAAATAAAATTTATTTTTTTGAAAAAAAAACAAACACATGTAGCTGATTTGATCTAAAAAATAATTGTAGATTATAGACGCTAAACAGCTGAGATGTTTATTTAATCGAGTACCTAAATAATTATTCGAATAGTGCGTAGACGCTTCGCTTCTGTCGGGCGTCCCTCGACGTCGTCCGTTTTTTTTACATTTATATTTTTAGTGGGATACCAACGGGAGATTTGGCTATATTTTTACATGAAATGTTTGTGTCGGGATATATATTTGTCACAGACATAATGAGGACGCCCTATATAAATGCACAGTGCATATAGCACATGTATACAAATTGAACAGGGCATTGGCCAAGCAGTTGTATTCGACCTGAGCCTTGTGTAGACCACCAAGAGAACAAGTTGTAGGAATCGGCCCTCCTGCTTCAAATAAGTGTCCTCAGTCAGCGTCTTTAAAACAAATCATGTTATAAATGCAAATTATTTTAATGAAAGTCGACTTCGTTTACGCAATTTGTTTTTTGTCTAAAATCTTTGACACATTGCCTATCAGAATTTTCCATAAACTTTTTTGCATTCAAGCTGTATAATAAAATTCCAGATCATTTTAAATGTATGGAAACGAAAGCTTTTAAAAACTCTATAAAGAAACTCTTATGTAAAAACGCGTTCTACAGCATTGACTTTTCGTAAAATTTTTTTCTTGACTTATGTAACATATTTTGTATGATCTACATCAATAAAGCAATACTAACCCGGGCGCCAGACATAGCAACAACATTTGAACGCTTGTTTTAACTAGGGATGGGGATCATAAATCGATTATTCGAAATAATCGATTATTTTCCTGCCAATCGTTTCCGATTATTTCGAAAAACCGATTGTGGGGAAAACCGATTATTTTATTACCCTAAAATCGGATAATCGGTCCAAAAAAGAATATTTTTCCCGATTTTATAGAAGAAAAAAGGTTTTATAGTTCTTTTAAAACTTTTTTTCTTCTATAAAATCGGGAAAAATATTCTTTTTTGGACCGATTATTCGATTTTAGGGTAATAAAATAATCGGTTTTCCTCACAATCGGTTTTTCAAAATAATCGGAATAATCAGAAACGATTGGCAGGAAAATAATCGATTATTTTGAATAATCGATTTATGATCCCCATACCTATAGTTAAAACAAGTGTTCAAATAAGTGTTCAAATATTGTTGCTATGTCTGACGCCGGCATAATACTAATATTAATACCAATACTACCACATTTGGGGAACATATTTAAGAAAATAATTATTTTCGTTAAAGATGTTTGACAAATATCTAAATATGTAAGGGTATATTCGTTTAGTAACAATGAATATTGATTTTTATCAAACATCTTTGATAAAGATGTTTTAAGGTCCGCACCCACTGAATTGGATCGGCTTGGCACTATATATACGCACACTGGGTCGACCCAAGCCGACTAGTGCATGGGAACTCCAACTTCATGTAACCCAAAGCTGTCGATCGTGCCGAGCCGATCAGGTGGGGATCTTTATACGTATTTTTGCATGTATATTTAACAAATATATTTTACGTTAAAATGTTTGACAAATATTTTTTGGCAAGTATGCTTGTCAAAGATGTTTAACCCATTTTTTCCGTGGTCCAAAACTGGAATTCTGTACGTTTGTCTCAGTGTTCCAAAATTGGTACAAACGTTTAAAAAAATTGAAAATATGTTGATAGAAATGTTAATAAAGTTTGCCAAACTGCATTATATTGAATAGAAAAATAACACTTAATTTATAAAATTGCTGTTATGAAATATTATTTGAACCAAACTTGAGAAAAAACGGATTAAGAAAGATGTTTGACCATGAGTCGACGGTTCGAAAATGGTTTGTTTGTTATTGTAGCAACTATAGTTTTGCAACTGCTGTAACATAAGGTCAGAACAAGTGAAGTCCAGCGACTGACCAAGTCGTATATAACGGTCAATTGAATTCAGCCGACTTAGATATCTGTTTTATTGGCGCCTTATATGAATAGCTTTTTGACCATTCAACACGCCCGTACAATAGAATTCTCTAGATTGAGTTTATACGGGAACTTGCTAGTTCGTAAGTAAGTATAGCTAATAGTAATGAATGCTTGTCAGAGATTTACGTATATATAGAGACGTTATCTTAAATAGGGTTCATTTACACAGATTTATCAGTAAATTAGTTTTTGCCCGCGGTTTCGCCGCGTTAATGTTAGTTTTGTCGCACGGTTGAAGTAAAACATGTAAACAATATATATATTGTTAGGTTTACAGTTTTTTTATATAAACACTAACCAGGTAAAAAAAAGCGAAAACTGATACAGTGTAATCGCAATATAACGAACCTTAATATAACGATTTTCTCGATTTAACAAATTTTTCGAAATCCCCTAGAGCTGCCCGTAAGAGTTAATGCAAAATATACCTCTACATTACGAATACTTTTTGTCAAAAATCTCTTTATAATGGATTTTCAATCATTGCAGAATATAAATAGAAAGTATCATTTACCTCTATTTAACGATTTTTGTCAACTTATAACCTTTACATAACGTATCCTACCAATCAATTACACACAATTCCACAATAACAATAATTCATATCTCGACAGGTTCAGACATTAAATTTATCGTAAGACAATCATTCTTGTTTAATGTAAAGTTATGTAAACACTGCTGTTGGTCACTGTTGTTAGTAAATTTAACGTTGTAGCGCGAGCGGCTGAGAAACGAAAAAGGTGTTCCTTAACCGTCGCAGAGAAACGAAAAATCCTACATAGAAAAAATAAGACATCGTAAAAGAGTTCGAAATTTCCGCAAGTACATCGGCCACAATTTTAAAGTTTAAAGATAATTTTTCAGAAAAAATGGGTTTTCTTACCTTGTTAAAACGAATCTTAGACCAACCTAACCTCTATATATAACATACTTCATTATAACGAATTATTTGGTATAACGAATATTTCCTACTTACTCTTCAGCTTTATTTCGAGGTCGTACTGTATTTCGCTTTAGGAATCTGTAAAACTACAGTTACAAGCTAAGTTACGACAAAGTTAGTAATAAGAGGCAGAAATCTGTGAAAAGTTTCCATGTTAGACATTTATATATACCTGTTCTAATAACTAATAAGAGCTTTGAAATGAAATAACAGCAAATAAGACTTTTTATTGCAAGTGAACAAACCAATTTTCGAAGCAATTTCGTCTCACGTCATGTCAACACTTCTTAGAACACTGTCAATATTTGCTTCGAAGTGTCAAGACATCTAATCAAGGTGACTTGTGTCTATAATAGTATATTACACGGTTAACTTATAAAAATTAAATGCCCTATTATTTATTTTAAATTAAATTACTGGATGCGTGTCGGTAAACCTCATGCGCGTATGAAGCGAAACTTCATGTGTAAACTTTTGTACAGTTGATTTCTTTATTGTGAATTTATATTTGGTCGGCTTAAGTTAATAAAAATGTAAAATTTAGATTTAATAATACTACAGTAGTTGACAGTAATAAGAGGTGTCATTTGTATGGACCCAGAGTCCGTTTGACATCCATGTTATATAAATAAATAAAAAAAAAATAAATAAAAAAAACACGTAATTAATTTCTAAATTGAAACCGGAATTTTTATATTTTTTGTTTACGATATTTATTAAATAAAAGTTAAAAATCATCACGGAAATAAAGAAGAAATTTAATTTTATCGATATTTGTAAAAAAATATTTCAAGTTTCAAATTGTCATCATAAGTAGCAAGTGTAGGTGTTAAGTGATTAGTAAAATCAACGTGTAAACGGTCACGCTGTTAAGTGATAGGTGTAAGTGCAGCGAAGTGATTAGAAGCACAGTCTATTTTCATTACTTCCCCTTTTTTTGTTAGTTCTACTTCCCTTCGATTTCTTACTTTTTTCAAGCAGATACGTCGTTAAAGAAGTTAAACATCAAAAATTGTCAAAAATGTGGCAGATGTCACTTCGCCTTGTGGCAGAGAGGTGTATTCTCGGTACGCAATTGCCGGTGGATGGTGAATATTTGATAAATTCGAAGAAGGTGCGCGACAGTCTTGTATAGTAAAATAATAATAATAATAGTAATAATGAAGGGGACGCTGGGCTATGAATGACGTATGCGGTACGTAAGATTTATTAACAGGGGATTGTGCTGACAGTGTCCGCAAACCGCCTCGCCGCATCGACAGTTCGGTCGGTTACAGAGCGCACTGCTTTACCGTCTGCACGTCCACCGTCCTAGTCTCGTCTTTAATAAATTGATGTTGCATAAACTTTACATCTTAAATAACAATTCACTATTATAAGGCTAATATTACACTACCATAACTTTCAAAATTTGACAGAGACTTGTCAAAAATTCGTTACCTAAGAAATTTTACAAACATATTTGGAAACTAATCACAGGTGATCTCGTTATGTTGGATAGTAGTGGGGGGATGACGTTATCCAGCGGACCTGTCGATTGATATTGCATGCGGTTGATAAAAGTTTTGAACGGTCTCCCAGCTGACGTCATGCATTAACAAGGTCACTTGCGTATTTAATGACCTTGCGAAACAAATATATATAATAGATTTTTCACAAAGTTATATGATAAAGATACTTGACTGTTGCCAGTGTTTCATAAGAAATATTTACGAACGATATTTGTCAAATAACTTGATAAATTTTTTTGCCAAGCAACTTTTCTAAACATATTTGACAAATATGTTTGGCAAAGGTATTTTACAGAAGATTTTTTATGGAATATTATTAGATCTTTTATAAAAGGAAACCTCATAAACTTGTCTTTCAAAAAAGATTTTTAATATCCCAATTCAGCCTAGTCATATTACCTAATATTTAGTGTTTTTTGGGAGTAAAAATAACTATTAATAAAAACATACTCTAAGAGGCTTTTAAGAAAACATATTTCCAAGACATTTATTTTTATAGATCACCACATGACGTCGCAAGTATATTTTCTTGTAAGTGATTTTCACCCGCTGGGTAAAGGCCTACATTTTTATAAGAATTGCAATGTTAGAACCACATTAACTTTTGTGTGCCTATGCATTAAAAAATTCAATATAACGTAATGTCACAGATGATTGAATTATTAAAGAAATAATGTTGACAGGAAACAATCGAACATTTGGAACAGACAAACATTTATTTAGATGTTTTGTCTAAACATATACATCTCGTTACTACTTAAGTTTTTAATACTAAAAAGACTCACAAAACGACAAACCACGAATATTTTTTTCTCGACATACGTTTTGATATCAGGAGAAAATAGTAGTTTAAGATCATTATGGAAAAACGAGAGTTAGCGAGTTTTTAGTCACATGGGCTCTAAAAGAATTAATTTTGTGATATACATATTATTTTTTTGCGCGTAGCTCCTATAATATAGCTGATAATATTTCTGACAGAGCTGTGTTGAACTGATAGTTTTTTTTAAACTGTGTATACGTGTAATTAAAATAGTTTTTTGCATAATTTTTATTTTGAAACGAGATTTTTCTACGGGTTTTAATCAAAATTTGACTTAAAAAACGATCTTTTTCTGTGTAGATCAAACATTTGTTTTTGTGTGAATACAACCTAATGCTGTACATAACAGGGAGTTTGAATATGACATTAGACTGCTCTATACGTATGAAAACTGTAATTACATTATCACAATTTGAGGTCACTGTCAAATCTAGTTTTTTGACAATGGTGGACGCCTGCTTTGTATCGCTTTGCTATCTCTGTACAACTTATAGAATTATGCGGCAATTGACAGGTCGCCTTTGCTAATTACTGTTGGATTGGTAAGGTCGAATTTTTAATTTTACGCACTAATGCGAAGTCGGTCATTTTATTATCGCTATACAGACATGAAAATCAGCTATTTTAAGAAGGAATCCCAAAAAACGTTTTATTATTTTGCACTTTTTAGTGCCTATGCAGTGTCTTCATACCAAAGGTTCCTTCGATCTTCAAAAGATTCATTGCTATAATATTAATTTACTATTCAGGTAATGTCTTCAGTCTTCAGCTTATTTCCATTCAAATTTACAGTTTGGCATTATATTTTGAGGCAATTCCACGCTGACAAGAAAAACTACAAAAAAAATGTATTCGAATCATAGCGAGTGCGGCACCTCGAGATAGCTGTCGAGAGTTATTCCAAAAATTAAAAATTCTTACAGTTTACGACATTTTCATTTTACAATGCGCACTCTTCGTACAAAATAACCCACCTCTGTTTATCGAGAATATTTTTTTACATAACTACTCGACTAGAAACAAAAACAATTTTAAAACGGTAGCATCTTTGCTTACTACAGTCCAAAAAGGTGTCCGCAACGCTATGATTCGAATACATAACAGAATACCTGAACGTATAAAAAAAGAGGCTAACCTAAAATACAAATTAAAAGAAATATTACTTAATGAAACTAATTATGATATAAAAAAATATCTCGGGTAAAAATTTGACTAAAATTACTGTTTATTTTTTATGAAAAACAAACTAATTTTATTATACACTTAGACTTCTCCTATACGTGTAACTACATGTCTTACTGGAGTAACAAAAATTATTATTATTATTATATTGAGACAATCATTTTCAATAAAATAGACATCTTCAGGTAATCGAGATTTATTGTTTGTTGAAGTAAGTAGCCAACATGACTTTTAGCAATCTAGCTAACAGTAATTATTATGTACAGAGCATACATAAAACAATGTAACATACTGCCAAAGTAACTAATGTATAGATTCTCTCGATATACACTAAACAATGTCGTACCCACTGATAATATTATATACGGAATGTTTAAAAAAGCTGTGTCCAAAATGCAATCATGTTGAGTAAACTTAAAGAAAGTAGTTCAGCCGGTACAATCAATGTTAAAAGAAAGAGCCGCTCGCATATATTATACATTGAGCTGCACGATTCATGCAACCAATGCTTTTTCTTCGTATCATGCCGAAAGTGCGTACTTTCTGCTTCGATTTTAAAGCAGAAAGTCTAATATTTGTGCACTGCTGGAATTACTTGCATGTCGTCTGTAACGGCGGGTCGACACAGTTTTCTCATGCACACTGATACGAAAGGACGTACTTTCGGCATGGTACGAAGAAAAATAGTATGCCCTTACGGTGTAATATACTATTATCTCGAACGGTAGACAATGCACTAAGTAACACATGCTTATAGGTGTCCATATGTTCGTGTTGAACTGTATACATATTTATTGGAACTTCCTTTTTAACTGAGTAGTTTTTAAAAAAATTCTTAACAATCGTTTTCGCATACGAAGGGTCCCGTATCACCGTATTTATTCACTTTATTTTATTTTTATTATTCGTTGTCATATACACACTAGGCCCCATAAATGCCTAAACTAATTGCTTTTAAGATATTCCGTCCGATGTCGGTAGTATGCATCATGTTGACGTTTGTAGAAAAAAAGTTATTTTTTTTGTGATGTAACTACAAATTTACGGTTTTCGGATTTTTCCCTTTACTTGCTATAAGACATTGCTTCTTGCCAAATTTCATGATTCTAGGTCAACGGAAAGTATCCTTTAGGTTTTGATTGTCTTCTCTTTTGATTGCGTTGACTTAGAAGTTTGATTTTTTCACAGTTACAAGGGATTGCAGACTTGAGTATTTGATATAAATTTCAACTTGATACCTCCAAGGGTTTTGACAGGCAGATGGACAACTAAATGATACCATAAGGATTCCTTTTTTCCTTCTTTGGTACGGAACCCTAAAAATGTGGTGTTTCGTGACGCTCGACATAGGAAATAAAAGTATGAACTTTATTAGCAAATAAATCAAAATAGCCCGTGGAATCAGTCTGAAATCTAACAGCCGCTAGATATTACTGTTTTTTTATAAAATATTCAAATGATCAAATTTCTAAAAAAAAGTGTTTCATTACTGAACTACATAAAAAATAGTCTACAAAATTTTATACAGAAATATTGGTAACAAATTTTTTATTTTCTTAAGTTACTGTATTTTGTACGAAACCTACGATTTTAATAACCAAAAGCCATGCAAATATGAATATTCTAGTGTCATATTTTGTATTTTAATTATTCCAAAATATTAAATTACTTGATATGTGTGTGTTTTTTTTTTAAATTTATTGGAGGCCACTAGCTACAAGAGTTTTTGGACATGCATACTTTTCATATTATTTCTAAAAAAATTTACAAATCTGTTTGACGCTTTCGCTGATTAAAACAGGGGAGACAAGCGTTAGAAATACCATATAAATAATTAAATTATATTCAAATAATATTTTGTAAATTGAGCATTTCAAATATTTCATTTAGAAATTTCATTAGCAAAATTTGTGTTGACCAAATTTTGTGTAAATTTGTATATTTTATAGCTTAAATATCGACTAAGTGTCTATAGACTTCGATATATTCCTTGTAGTCTCTTGGGTATTTAGTTCTCTGGCAAAGTCTTCGACTTGGCCTTTGGGCACTTTATGCCGTAGTTCCTTCAACTAAACTGACCAGCGTATACCTCAATCGCAATAGTTTAATGTTAGTTTTCGAACCTACTGTTAGGTCCGATTCTAAACTATAATCGTCCCAAATAAAACACACGTATACAGAGTGTTCCGCGATGTGAGAATCACAGCTTTAAGGGAGTATTCTTTAGGCAATTTCAAATCAAAAATATCTTATACATATATGTTCAAAACTCAATATTAACGAAATTATTGGCAATATTATCGAGATGTAAAGATAGCGGGTTATCTTTTTTCAATATTTTTCAATGATTTTCTTATATGTAAATTGAAAAATTATATCGCTCATTAAATAGAACAACGTTATAACTAAAAAAAAAGAACAGAAGAAATTTACTTCAATCTTTGTAAATAGTGAAAAAAAAAATTTTTATTTAGTATAATAGCTTTTGTCTGCTATAATTGTTAAGAAACATTCATTGTTGTAGCACTATATTAGAAAAATTTATTATTCCAACACGTCATTGGAATAATAAATTTTTCTAATATAGTGCTACAACAATGAATGTTTCTTAACAATTATAGCAGACAAAAGCTATTATACTAAATGAATTCAGCTGGTACGTAGCTACAAGCGTATGTAATATCTACTAATAAAAAATTTTGAGTTATGACGTATTTAATAAGCGCTATATTTTTCTAATTATATGAAATTAAAATATGTTGCTAAAAAACCATGATTTTCTTTTAAAACCACATTGCACTAAAAAGTAGAAAATAATTTTGATTAGAATAATTTTAAAAATTTGTAAAAAGAAAATCACTAGGCGTTTAAAAAATATTACTGTTATCTACTGTTTTGAAGAGCGAGCCATGCTTTTTTTTACAAATTTGGAACATTTTTCTGATCAATTAATAAATTACGATCTTTTTTAATGCAATTTTGTTTCTAGATGTTTTTTAAAACTAATGTTAATGTTTTTAGGACGTGAGAACATTTCATATCAAACAAAAAAGTAGTAGCATTGAAGTTGTGCGACTAATAACGTTCGAACAACTTTATAATTTATTTAACCAATAGTAGCTTAGTATATACCAAAATGACTTTTTCATATTTACTTTATAAGTTTGAGTTACGTCATTACCAAACTAAAAGCAAAATTATAAAAAAAAAACAAAAATAATAAAGTTTTGAGGTCGGCGCCAATTTAATTAGGGGGCGTCCATAAACCACGTAGCTCGATAAAGAGCTACGCTGAGCTAAGTTAAAGGACGGGGGAGCTGGAATCAAGCTACGTATTTTTTTATGTTTTTATTTGGCACAATGAAAATAATTTGCAGAATAAGTTGAATATTTATTTGCAAACATTGGTTACTTTTATATCTTAAAAACGCTAGATTCTTACAATGGGGGGGATCATAGGGAAGCTTCATGACGGGACGGAGGGGTGCCAGAGAGGCTGAAATAGGGCCACGTGGTTTATAGACGCTCCCTTATTATATTTTTTTATACTGTGCTATACTTATACTTTCATTAAATTGACGCTGACTTCAAAACTATTATTTTACGAATAACAAGTAATTAAAAAATACTTGAAAATTCTACAAAAAATCTTTATTACTCGACGATCGTTTCGGACAATAAGTCCATCTTCAGGAGTTGTACTCCTGAAGATGGACTTATTGTCCGAAACGATCGTCGAGTAATAAAGAATTTTTGTAGAATTTTCAAGTGTTTTTTAATTACTTGTTATTATTAATCATGTTCTACTACGTGCCGAGTGAAAAATCAGGGCAAATTATATTATTTTACACTTTTTAGATGCTTTTTTTGAAGGAGATTCAATATTTTCTAAAGATGTTTTTATATAAATTTAACATGCTCTACTGCTGAGGTTATTTGCGCTGAGACAAAATAGTGCCGATGTTTTAATGTAGCATTGGTCACAATGTGTGTTTCTTAACAATTGTAGCAAACTATGGATATCCTGCTGTATTCATTTAGTCTTACGAACTATACCATAAAAATCAATTTATAAGCACTGGCTTGCCAAGTTGGGTGGGAAAATTCTTACTAAATTATTATATCTCAATAAAATGTATATTGAAAAAAAGGAACAAATAAATAAATACGAAAAAATGAACGGAAACTTAACATACGTCATGTTGCCTTGAAGGTATAGATATACGGTTTTTAGAAGATATATCGGGCGTCTAATAGTATCAGATCTTATTCACGGTGTGGCGTCGTGAAAGAGGTACGTGGGTGACGCAGTTCACGGTGTACAGAATAGTCGGGTAACAAGGGGCAGAGGGATTGTGTACGTGTAATAGTTCGTTTGTCAGTTATTGTAGCGTCTGTAATGACGTTTGCCCCCTTGCATGCTATAGTCTCCGTAACCATAGTAACAACTGTTTCAACCCTTTGTGTCCATCGGTCGGGGGTAAAGTCTTACTTTGACTGACCATCGATAGTTACGAACAGTGCTTCTCAAACAGTACAAATATTTTAAAAGGTTCAACATATATACCTAGTATTAAACAGCGTAAAATATTATCTGTCCTTAATCGATACTATTTAAATTAAAAAAAAAGAACATTAATCGAAAGTTGATAATTAAAGGTTTTTAAACATCCTTTTATTAAACAGTTGCTCCTTATGTTTGTATTGCGGTAGTAAAATGATTCCTTTTCGCACTAGTGCGTAAAGTAAAGCAAAAGTAATGTGATTTTACCAATCCAATAGTTATATCTCTGTTAGTTACCATTTTAATCTATATGGACAGATAAGCACATAGATATCTATATGGTCGACCGCGAACTGTCAAAAATATTGCAAATATACTTATTATGATGTGAAAAACAGTTATTTCATAGGAGATACGTGCAAAAAATATGGTATGTATCTCGATTATAATGCTTTTATGACACTCGCTAATCTCTCGTCAAACTCGTCATAGAATAATGCATTACAGACTAGATACTTATATATTATATGATTATTTTTTTTAAACATTTTGGATTCTTTTGTAAGCAGTATAATCCCCTGAATGTTTTAATTTTATGTCGATATTATGTTTTGTATTTGACCATTATATGGTGTAGTTAATACAATAAAATATTATACATTTATTTGTTTACTGATATATACAAGATGCAAAATCTGTTTACATTAATTTCAGAAACTACTGAACCGATTTGAAAATTCTTTCACTACTTAAAAGTGCATTTCTTTCCGACTGACATATGTACCTATAGGTTATGATACAATATGTAATTACAGTACGACAAAAGGGAGACGAACATTTTGACAAACACTGTGATCGTTCGAATCACAGCAAGGCGTCTCAGAACAGTGAAACAGAAGGAACCGCGCAGTGTTTCAACCAGATGATCGCCATGGGGGCAAAGCTCTATCTGGAGCCCCTGCGTCTATGCAAGAGGTGGACTTACGGTGGGATGACGGACAACGGTTAGATTGGCACAGGGCTGCAGCCAAAATGTTTTAAACACATTGCACAATAATATTAGAAAATATGCATTGATTTATAAATAAATATGTACAATGAATAAATTTGTGAACACAAAATGCTTCTGCCAAATTTCGTTAAAATTGATTCATTTTAAAATTGCGGAATAAGAAGTCAAACAAATAGAACTAAAAAAAAAAAACAATCGGGTTTTGCATCAGACAAGATTTTTGAAAATATCATCTTGATCTCGTTGAAAAAGAAATATTAGATATCTTCGTTTTAATGATCATTTCGTTTCGATTGTGTCATGGTCTGTTTTCATCTCATCGAAACGAGACGCTTCGAGAAGTCTCAGGTAATGTACTTTATCGTCGAGAAGAAGTTTCAAGTATCGTCACTTCTCGTCGAAATGAGATTGAGAAAATTATTGCTTAGTGCTAGTGAGTAGTGAACATTTCGAATAAGTTTACATCGATCGAAATTTGGTAGGAAGGTAGATCGCTGGACAACTCGGATCCTGAGCCACTCTTCTTCAATTTTTTTCTAAATGGAAAAAAATTGTTATCAAAATTTCAAACTGTAGAATTAATTGTTTTCAATTTGTTTTTGAAATTTAGAAAAAATTGTAAAATTGAGGAATGGTTTATGGGATATGAATCGATCAGCTAGGTTGCTTATTCCTTTTTTATGCAATAAAAAGACTACCTTCTTAGAAAAATTCAATCGGTAGAAAAACATATATATTGTTTTATTATTATCGAGACGAAATTGGTCGCTTGCTTTACTCACGTCAATTACATCCCTGTAAGTAGTACGTATGGTCGTCTTGTCCTGTCTCTCTATCTGAGAGGATAATCGTCGATAATTAAATCGTAGTGTCACATCTCCCGACGTTCTTCTACGTGCGTTTCGTTAAATTCACGTGTTCAATGCGCTGTACTTAATAAATCTGTTTAAATAGTTATTGATTATGTAATTATATTAATTAAAAAAGTTTAATGAACATTTTAAATTTGATTTTTTTCGTACAATTAATCGCTATCGAATACGGACTTCTGCGTACGAGGCAGCCGCTGTACCTCTTAGTTACCATAGCCTATTGCTGTACAGCTGATTTTTATAGCATTATACGGTGTACACTAAGTATCGGTCATATGTTCGTGTATCTACGGGGGTCTTCGTGGTTTGATCCCTAGATTCTTTTTGTAACCTTTCCTAACATTTTTTTCGTATCATTTTCAATCGCATGAATCAAAGTTTCACTTCAAATCAATTAGTCAGCACAGGAAATGTTATCACACATTTACAAAATAGGTACTCGAAAGTTTTAAATATCGAATTTTTGCGTAAATAATAAGTATTCAGGATTCAGTTTTCTGAGCAAGGTCATTAGATACATGGGTTACTTCGTTCCGTTGGATAGTAGTGGGCGAATGACATCATCCAGTAGACTGGCAATTGATATTGCGTGATTTCTAAAAATATTGAACGGTCTTCCAGCTTAACGAGGTAATATGTGCATCTCATGACCTTGGGTTATGAGATGCTACCAAGGTCACCTCGTAAATGAATGACGCCAGCTAGAAGACCGTTCTATATTGTTAACAATTACGTAATATCAATTACTGGATGAGTCATCCTCCCACTACTATCCGACGGAACGAGGTAACCTGTGTGTCTAATAACCTTGAATGCTATAGTGTTCAAACTTACATGCAAAGTTGTTTGTATTATGCTTAGAGACGTTTAAGTACGCTCGAAGTCGAACTCTTCTGTGTTCGGACTGGCGGGCGCCCTAAGTAAATGAGGTGAAGCATTGTGAGAAGATAGCCAAGGCCTACAGGCCTTTTGGACTGTGTACGAGAACGGATCACGGCTAGCCGTAAATTAAACAATATACAATGTGGCGGCTAAAAGTTTCAGAAGATAATTCGAATAATATTATTAGTTTATTCCGAGAACGACTAAACAGATTTTGAAGTTTAACTTCTTTAGGGACGTATCTGTTTGAAAAAAGTAAGAAATCGAGGGGAAGTAGAATTGTCCCCGAAAGGGGAAGTTAGTGTGTCTCCTAAATTACATGAAACTAACAAGGACAGAAGTTTATAGTGTGTTGCTAAGTATGTATAAATATTATTATTTCGTTTTACATAAAAAAAATTTAACTTGGGAATCATATTAAAAACTAAAGAAGTTAAACTTCTTATGTGAGTTTATGAAGGTGAGGCTCATTATAATTTTTTTTATAATTCTCTCTTTGACAAATAACTCATATTTTCCGGGGCATTAACTGTTAGCGCTAATAGAGACTTACATCCGAGAGAAACTGCACCGGGCCAGTATAAACAAAATAGGCTAAATCTTCTTGGCTTCCGGGCTTGTAGGCTGTGGTCCATTGTTATTTCTAGCTGACGTTCCATCTATAACTGCGTTAGACATTACTAAAGGCGGTGTAGCAGCGGGCGAAGTGTCATCACACTTACCTGCCTAGAAGGATACTTTACCCGCTACCACATCGCCTTTGATAATGTACAACGCAGTTGTAGACGGATTGTCAGGTAGAAACAACAATGGACAACGGCTTACAAGCCCGGAAACCAAGAAGTTTTAGTCTATTTTGTTTAATTTGAATCCAATGTAAATAAAATGAAAACATGTGAATTTGATATTCAATGCTATTCAAATTGAGAAGATTCAAGTCAATATCATATGCAGTCTAGTGTCGATCGTCCGCGAATAAGCACCTATTTATTGCGCTCGTAAAGTCGTGTTGTTTCTTGAAGGGGTGCATTGCATCTCTTCAATATGAGTTTCATTGCAACTACATCTAAGCGATCAGCAGCTGATCAACCTGCTGACAAGAAGCGTAAAAGTATGGCTCCATCTCAGCAAGTCAAATATGCCGTCGGTACGTCTAATAGATTTGACGTGCTCAGTGATAACAGTTCAGAAGATTCAGACGACGAGGAAACTGCACCCAGCATACCTAATACAAAAATGCCTCCAATTGTAATCTATGGATGGGTAAACAATCACTGTGATACTCTGGCAAACATCAAGTCACAATTAAAAGAAGACATATCAATAAAATTCAAAGGTAATCGTCTCATCGTTTTCACTGCTAATGTGGATGACTATAAAACCTTACTGTCAGTAGTTGGTGAATCTAAAGTTGAGCATCATACATTCACACCTAAATCAGAAGTCGAACCACGAATGGTATTAAAAAACATACCTCCCAATATAAGCTGCGATGAAATAACTGAAGACCTAATAAGAAATAATCTAAAACCTAAGTCAATCAAACAAATGATTAAGAAAACCATTGATGGCGACGTCAAACTTCCTATGTTTATAGTTAGCTTCGAAAAAAACACACTAATATCAGAAGTGATTAAAACCAACAAAATATGCCACTGCTTGGTACAATGGGAGAAATTTAAAAATCCTTCCGGGGTCACCCAGTGCTACAAGTGTCAAAATTATGGGCATATAGCTAAAAACTGTTTTCGACAACAAAAATGTCTCAAATGTGCCGGTAATCACAACATAAAAGAATGTCCAGCCAACGATTCCAATATACTTAAGTGTGCAAACTGTGGTGAAAACCACTTAGCTAGTGATAAAAACTGCGAACTTTATAAAAAAATCCTAGATGATCGTAAACGAAGATCGAATCCTGCTTCAAGACGTACCTACCAGCCAACCTCAAGTGACTTTCCACCACTTCCTAAAAGTAGCGCAACGCACTCAGTCAACAACGTGCCTCACAGATGGGGCTCTCAATCAACACCGTCACCTTCTACAACTAATAGTGAATCCCTTAGTGAGTCATTTAAAGAAATTAAGTCTATCCTTACAGGACTAAATTTAAGCAGACTAATTGTCACTCTAAAATCCATCAGTGGTAAACTAAAATCCGCACCAGATGCAATTACTAAAATTGTAATTATTGTAGAAAATATTATCGAACTATTTGATTAAAATTCAAATTCAAAAACGCAAAACTTAAAATATTAACATGGAATGCAAATTCCGTCAAAAATAAAATAAATGAATTGATGTGTTTATTAAATGAAAACAGTATAGACATCATAGGCATTTGCGAAACTTTTTTAGACAATAATTGCACATTAAAAGCTCTGAACTATCATGTTTACCGTCAAGATAGAAACGCAAATGGTGGAGGAGTCGCTTTGTTTGTTAAAAAGGGGATTAAACATCATGTCTTCAATCTTGCTGATACTGCTTCCATTGAAACTGTTAGTGTGAAAGTCTACACTAATCAAGGCACCATCTTATTTGTAGCCGCCTATTCACCTCCAAACACTAATATCCGACGCAACGACCTTCAGACAATTTTTAACGCGAATCAAAAAGTCGTAATCCTAGGAGACTTAAACGCAAAACATACCTTCTGGAACTGTGCGATCAATAACAGGTCAGGTAATACTCTTCTCAACTTCACTAGAAGTGGAAATATCGCCGTAGTCGCACCTCAGGAACCGACCCACTACCCTACCCAAAGAAATTTTAGACCGAGCACTATTGACTTTTTTGTAACAAAAAATATAACGAACATAAGTCAACCACTATCTCTATCCGAACTGAATTCCGATCATAACCCTGTAGTTGTCGCAATTAACTCCAAATGTAGCAAAAACAAAGCATCAAAAATATTCGACTACAAAAATGCTGATTGGAAAACGTTTAAATCCGTACTTAATGATAACATTAATTTAAACTTTAATTTGCACAGCCCTTCAGATATTGATAGCAAAATTGACGAACTCACACAATTAATTCATAACGCACGAGACGTGTCAGTTCCTTACCTCGAAACGAAATCAGTTATTAATAATAATAAAGACGATACGCCAGCAGCTACAAAAATGTTTATAAAACTAAAAAATATTCTGAGACGCAAATTCCAAAGAACAAGAAACCAAACCTATTATGAACAAATGCTATTCCTTAACCAAATAATAAAAAACAGCTTGTCTATACATAAAAACAAAAAATGGAATAATTTTCTCACCAACCTAAATCCCAAAGACAACTCACTCTGGAAAGTGACCAGATACTTCACAAAAATTAAAAAATCTATTCCTCCGCTTCAGTCAGACAACAATTATGTTTACACGGATCTCGATAAATCAAATGCACTAGCCAATCACTTCGCATCCATTCATCGGCAAAATGTCGATCTAAGCTCTACCTACTTCACTAACAAAATTTCGAGAGAAGTCAAATCTTATCTTAAAAATACACCTAATGACTCTTTCAAGCTCACTACGCCAAGTGAAATTTGTTCATTAATACGCAACCTTCGTCCTAATAAAGCGCCAGGAAAAGACGACATCAATACAAAGATCATTAAAAACCTAACCAGGAAATGTATAGTGTTCCTAACAAAAATAATCAACGCAATATTTAAATTCAACTACTTTCCAAGTCACTGGAAAACAGCCAAAGTTATCGCACTCCCTAAACCGGGCAAAGATCCAAAATTACCCTCGAGCTATAGACCAATCAGTCTATTAAGTCATCTGAGTAAACTCACAGAACGTATCATCCTATGCAGAATTAACGATTTTTTAGAAAAAAACAACATATTAATATTGGAACAGTTCGGATTCAAAAAAGGACACAGTACGGTCAAACAACTAGCACGCATCACAGATCATGTAATGGACAACTTCAATAAAAAGAAACATACTGGAATGATTCTCCTTGACGTCGAAAAGGCATTCGATACTGTGTGGCACAAAGGTCTAATCCACAAACTAATTACCTACCAATTTCCACCATATTTAATTCACATAATAAACTCATATCTGTCAAACCGTCAATTTTTCGTTTCAGTAAATGAATCCAAATCCTTGCCGATGCTAATCACTTCTGGTGTTCCTCAAGGTTCAGCAATCGGTCCTGTTCTGTTCAACATATTCATCAACGACATCCCCAGTCCTGAAAACATAACCCTTTCACTTTTCGCTGACGACACTGCCATACTTGCGAGTTCCACTCGCATTGATACAGTGATTAACAGGTTACAGATTGCTGTCACCAAAATCGAAAAATACTTCCAGAAATGGAAAATAAAAATAAATGCACCCAAAACTGAAGCAATAGTGTTCACAAAACGAAGGCCAGTCACAAACAGGACAGTAAGAGTGAACAATAACGAAATCGAATGGGTAGATCATGTCAAATACCTAGGAGTTCTGCTGGATAAACGCCTCACCTTCTCAAAAAATTGCAAACATGCATGCAACAAAACCTATGCAGCTATGTACCGTCTCTTTCCCATGTTTAACAATAATAATAATTTAAACTTCAATAACAAATTACTACTGTACAAAACAATTCTAAGGCCTATCTTAACCTACGCCTGCCCTGTCTGGAGCTCAATGAGTAATTCAAATTTTCAGAGTCTTCAAATCGTTCAAAATAAATCACTTAGAATTGCAACACGCCTTCCTAAATACACTCCAATTACCTTATTGCATAACACCGTTGACTTAATGCGAATTAAAGATTACGTGCATGCAGCAACAAATAAATTCTTCCAAAAGTGCAGTTTCAGTGATTTTGACATCATCAACACCATCGGTAATTATAACCCCAGTGACCTTAGTGGATGTAAACATAAGCGGATCAAGCATATACTGTATAAAAATTAATGCATCAGTGCAAACAAGACGTCCTATGTTTGGGTTTTTTTTTTCCTCACCTTTTTTTTTTCCCCGTTTGAACAAGCTAATTATTTAAATATGTTTAACAATGTAGATTCATCAAACAATATGCAGTTGGTTATATTGGTACACTGTAAACTATATTATTGTAACTTTTTATTTTTCTTATATTCTTTGACAATAAAAAAATTTTATTATTATTATTAAAAAATATCATATGTTGTATATTGAGATTGACCTGTTATATAAAATATTAGAAAAATTACGTAAAACTTTATGTTCTTATTTGAATGCATAGTTTGTTTTTCATTATACGAAAAATATGACAATATACTTATTTTAATTAAACGCACTGTATGTGTAATTAATACTGTATTGAAATAAATAAATTTATACCCATTTACACATTTAAACTACCTAGAATAAACGTTTTACTTTGATCATGTGTGTCGTAAGACATGTCATATTATGGGGTAGTTTTGCTGTGCAGACTGTATATTTTGGTGAATTGAAGTTAGGGCTAACTCTCACTTGAGAAGTTCATATTACTAATACACAATTATATGCCCGTAATCTTTGAAGTAAACTGTTGGAAATAATGCCTAGATAATAATATAGGACCAACCCTTTAGGGTTCAATAGGTTAAGACGATATTACTATAGAAAACAACAATGCGCAATATATTACAAGTTTGATTGCTTGTCGACTGTTCATTACCTACTTAAAAACAAATTTACGTCTCAGCTTCGTGAAAAGAACGTACGTATCAATATTAATATAGAAAACAGTAATGCAGCGCCCGGCAATCGATGCCACGCGTGCCTCGAAAATGAGTTAATAAAATTTTCGATACGTAATAAAAATTAAAAATTTCAAACTATGAATCAAATATTGAGGTGCTAGTTTACAAAATTGAACCTCTATGTAGCGTGTATTATTATAGTCAAATAAAAATGTCTTAGAATAGATTCACTAGCTTTATTTCAGTGGCCCGCTGAGTGTCCAGTATTTGAATTACCTGTTTTGTAGCACCCCAATGCATTTGGGTTGCCAATCGCTATAGTAAGGCAATATAATTTCGTTTCCTTAAGTTTTTTTCTTGAATGTTGTACGCGTTTCTAGAATTAGCGTTTGTTTATACTAGCATAAATCGAGAACGGCTGGACCGATTTTGGTATCTTTCGTATGACATCGAGACAGGAAAATTCTTTGCACATTTTTAAAGTGAAACTTTTTTTAAAGTTTTCCTTAATTTTCACTGTGAATTAATTAGGTAAACCGTTACACATTAAGTGTGACTATATAAGTTTCACTGAAATCACGCGTAAAGGTTGTACCACAATTATTGGAGAACAACTGGGCCGATTTTATTGAAATTTTCTACATTTTCTATTGCGATCACTAATAATTTTGTTTTGTAAAACAGGTTTGCGAATAATTTAAAAGTAGGCGCGACAGAAGTTATACCTGGCGTCATCGCGATAATTAATATTCACAGTTTCGTTAAAGATGTACACTGATAAAATAAAATAGAATGTCTAGGAAGATGATAAATATACATAGTTGGAAAAACATTTTAAAACATAGGTTGGGGTATGTTTGTGGTCTTATAATTTATATATTTTTTACTTTTGTTCCATTTTCAAAAGTAACATTTTTACTGCGTGCATAAAGTAACTTTTTAATTTTTCTACTGTTGAATTCATAATAAAAAAAAATAAATAAATAAAAAAATACAAGTATTGAGGTTATTTAACTGTCAAAAGTTGTTAACAACACTATAGATTTTAAGAAGTTCCGTCCGATGTTTCTAGTATAACCTAATTTTTAGGAATTGAACATATTCTCATCTCACTTTATTCTTAGCTGTGGTCTATCCATCTTAACTTCAAGTTGGTGTGTTTTACACCAAACCCAAAATGTAACTAATTACTAAACATTAGTAGTATGAAACGGTATTAAGGTGGATGGTTAAAAAACATAACAAACTGGTTATTGTCATTGTTGTGTTATCCTTTTTACGAATGTTAACATAAAAAAATAAATATTATTGTTTTCATTAATCATGAACTTTAATTATTACGTGTATTACACCCCCACAACTTTGTTTTTTATGAAATAACTATTTCGACGTTATCAGAAACAACAGCCGCAACATATTCGTAGCATGTTGCCTTCCGTAACAGAAAATATTTTACCCTCAGTACGCCAAAAGAAGTAAAACTTAAGGTAGTTGTCGTGGTTAAGGCACACCGTCAGAAAATTCTTAATTTTTGTATACTTATTAAGGACATGATAATAATAAAATCCGAGATAAATTCAATTAAAAATTGGATAATTAACATATTGTATACGATTTCTGTAGTTCTGAACCAGCTTCTTATTTATAAAAAAAGAACTAACTGTCAGAAACTTTCCAAAAACTGACAGTCTTTCAATGCATTTGTTATGAGTTTAAAAAAAAATAAGAATTTTTTTTGATCGTCTAATTATTTATAAATAACGGTTTGAAGTTCAACAATTTATAGAAAAGTATACATGCATATGAATACTGTATGGGTTACGTTTCCACGGGTACAGTCTTGCGTACAAATTATGGATCACTTAGCTACGAACTAGTATACTTTTGTGGCGCGTATAATCTATAACTTTTTACATAAAGCTACGTCATAAAAGCGTTGTTAATATTTTCCAAGTAAATTAACAGATTTCCTAGTGCCAGTTTGGGAGTTCGCGAGTCAATCTTAATATTAGTAGCTTTAAGACAATCCACACATACCTTGAGATGTTACGTAAATAGTCTTGTTTCCACGGCCGTAAGACTGACATATGACAAAGGTAAGCTGCGGTTAATGTTGCAGACTTATTCTGGAGACAAATAGAGACGCGTTTCTCGACGTCTATGTTGTCCTCTTAAGACGCCACAATCTTTGTCGAGCTGTTATGATCTTCGCTGCTTGTCACTGAAACAAATGAGACAGGATTAATTATTAGAATTTTTTAAAGCCAACGACAATAAAGATTATCTGATAAATGTAGATACTGATTAGTGAATTATTTTACTTATTCAGATAAGGTTAGAGAAAAACCCTAGTTCTTTTGAATCATTAGGCTATTTCACTATTAATTTAAATTGTCTTAAAATGTTCATATCGTGGAATTAATCCACAGGAATTTTTATTTCGTTTAAATGTAATCGTGCTTAAAATTTTAGATCGATAAGTTGATTCGAAAATACTAACCTACATTCATCTTTAAAGTTCAATTCCAAAATATGTAATAATAGAAATTAGTTTCACGGGTAATTGGAATAAAAAATCAATTTAAACACTTATTGATTGCAACGTTTCGTCTTTATTAAATCAAGACTTTTTCAAGCTCTGGAAAAAATTTTTTTTACAAAAATTAACAATCATATAATAAAAATATAAAACCTTATGGATTAAATAATTTACTAAAAAGAAACAATAATGTGACTACCCTCAGCATGTTTAAATTACAATAAAACTATGATATATATATATATATATATATATATTATATAAAAAATATATATAAAAATTTTTTTTTTTACAAAAATTAACAATCATATAATAAAAATATAAAACCTTATATGGATTAAATAATTTACTAAAAAGAAACAATAATGTGACTAACCTCAGCATGTTTAAATTATAATAAAACTATGATATATATATATATATATCATAGTTTTATTATAATTTAAACATGCTGAGGTTAGTCACATTATTGTTTCTTTTTAGTAAATTATTTAATCCATATAAGGTTTTATATTTTTATTATATGATTGTTAATTTTTGTAAAAAAAAAATTTTTTCCAGAGCTTGAAAAAGTCTTGATTTAATAAAGACGAAACGTTGCAATCAATAAGTGTTTAAATTGATTTTTTATTCCAATTACCCGTGAAACTAATTTCTATTACTAACCTACGTGTTTAGGTACCTATTATGACGTAATTCTTGTAGTATACAAATAGGTATACAAATAAGGTTCGGTATCGTTTACAAGAAGCTCGCTTAGGTTTTACTCACGTGTTTGTGTGTCATCTGTTTATATATTATTTATATGGATGTTTACTACAAGTCTGACGTCACATTTCAAAACATCATGTCAAGCAACGTTTTTTGACATATCAAAAATTAAAATAATAAATAAATCTGGTATTTTTGTGAATACAAACCGAAATTTCTGACTTCTTATTTGCTAAATTGTCGTATGTGTTATATTTAATGTACTTAATATGTAAAATAGGCATAAGATGTGTTTCCATAAATGTAATTCATTTTCTACAGTCGGTCATAAGCCAGGAAGCCATTTAAACATTTAATTAAAATAGTTTTAACATTTTTTTTACTATTCTAATTGTTAACTTATTATAATTTCAAATATTACAGATAATTATTATCAAACACTAAAGTATCAACATAATTTAATTATTTATTTTTTATGCCATCGAATACCTTATTCCAAGTAACATAAGCAGAGAAAAATGTTTTATCCGTCCCGTCCTTTAAAACCTCGCGTCCCCAGGCTTCAGCCTATTTAGTTTATATGCTAAATTAGATAAGTGATCGAAAATCGGCGCCTTTACCCTGCGTTTAGTAATACATATATACGTTTGGCGTTATCTTTTATAAAATAACAATTTATATCGACGAATGTTTACCAGTAGGTGAAACTGACCTAATTAACTCGAAGAAAAGAATACGTATACGCTCGAATTATCAGAGGGCGTTAATTGCAATGCTTGTAGAACTGAACATATGTGAAGATTAGACATATCTCACGCCTACACGTACGTGTTTTGTTTCAATGTTTGCGGGAAGAGGGGTGTACAATTTACATAATATGAAGGTGTACGGAGTTTAAAGGGCTTATAGATAACGCACTCCGCATCGAAATCTACGATGTATACAGGTATTCTGATTTTTTTCCGCTTCTGGCCAAAAAGTTTTGAGTAAATATGTATATTTTTTGTGACTCCTTAACAAATTTTTAAACATTAAAATATAATTATAATAAGCTTCTGAGGACAGCGTGGTGCAGTGGTCACCGCGCTGGCTTCTGGACCGAACTGCCTTGGGTTTGATCACGTCTCTGTTCAGGGATGTTTTGTGATGACGACTTATTTGATATTGTATTTATTTCTAATATTATTATTCAATTAGCAAGTTGTGGCTATAATTATACTAATAGATCTATGTAGAAACCAAAGACACGTTTATTGAAAAAAAAAAACTTCAACACAATTTCTTTGTATATTTTTCACCGGAATATATTGTTTTCGAATGGCGTTAAGATAAAAATAAAAACGCAAATAGCACAACTTAACATCAATAATAGGGTAAATGTATAATTTTTGAAAATAGTTTAAATCAATTATTTTCAAACTTAAAGTTATCACACACATAAAATCATTCATTGAAACATTCTTATTGAATTGAAAAAACATATTCTCTTTGGGCAAGACGTCATAGCCTATATGTCAAACATCTTGTTTAAACAAATTTGTATTGATTCTGGTGAAAGAATACCTAGCAACCACACGCGTAGTTTCGTTTACTTAGATTTCCACGTCACACTGTGTTTCGATATTTTATATTTCGCGCGTATTTATTTCATTTTTGTTTAATTAATATTTATTATTTAGCAAAAATTTAAAAAGAAAAAACTATTTGGAGTTTACTCAAGTGCAATAAAGATTATAAAAAATAATTCATCTTTAAAGTTCAATTCCAAAATATATAATAATAGAAATTAGTTTCATGGGTAATTGGAATAAAAAATCAATTTAAACACTTATTGATTGCAACGTTTCGTCTTTATTAAATTAAGACTTTTTCAAGCTCTCAGCATGTTTAAATTATAATAAAACTTTGATATAAAAGGCAATTTTGCAAAACTTTTACAAAGATCTTTGTAATGCAAAATTGCCTTTTATATCAAAGTTTTATTATAATTTAAACATGCTGAGAGCTTGAAAAAGTCTTAATTTAATAAAGACGAAACGTTGCAATCAATAAGTGTTTAAATTGATTTTTTGTTCCAATTACCCATGAAACTAATTTCTATAAAAAATAATATTTTAACTAAATATATACCCTATTATGAAAAAGTAGGCTTATGAAAGATAAATTCTGAGACTTTTATAACTGGTGCAAGTTTCAATTAAATTTTCAGTTGATATCTGAAATTATTAATATGAAAATTATACAACTATGAATTGCTATAGCTAGGATCATATGTGGGTCTAGACCCATTTACGATCGTAACCGTCTCTAGTGAAACTATACTCCTGGTTCTTGATGGAGAATTTCGGAGTGTTGAATCGCTTTCAGCAAGTGGTATTATTACTCGGTGATAAACGTGATGTGATATGATATTGGCAATATAGGGCGCGGGGTGTAAGGCACAGGTTGGCACACATGTACTATACATGCTTTGTTGTGCGAAACAAGGTTCGCACACCCTTATAGACCTACCTAATCTTTCACCCCTGCGTAAACGTGTTCACAGTACTGTACAAAGGAAAACAGTCACACAAGTAAATTACGTGAAGACGATAATTTAGCGAATAAGAAATCAAAAACTGTCGCTTTGTATTCATAAAAATACGAGGTTGATTTATTTCATTTTTAAAATTGCATTTTTTTGATATGTCAAAAGCGCTGCCCGCCATAATCGTTTTGACATGTGACGTCAGACTTGTAGTAGACACACATATGTCTATATGAACGCACGTGAGTAAACACTAAACAACTCTCGTGTAAATGATAACGAGTCTTATTTGCACATTTTTGTACTACAAGAATGAGGTCACAGTTGGTAAACATGGCGGTTCATGTTTTGACGCCAATTTATATATTTAAAATTTTAAGTGCTATTTTATCCTATAAAACGATGACATTTAACCGAAATAAAAATTCCTGTGAATTAATATTACGATATAAACAATTTAAAAAGAAGAGTCAAATAGTCTATTTCTTAAAGAGTTGTTACGAAAATTCTCATTCAAAAACTGGAAAAACCAAGTTGTATGAAATATTTTTATTTATTTTTCGTCTGAATTTCGTTTTTGGACATAAAGTAGGCTCAAGTGCGATGTTTAATGTGCGCTTCCAATTTTGTTTCCAATTTCAATAAATAAGTTGAGATTGAGTACAAATGATCATTAATAAAAGGTCAGAGTTCACGTGACTTGTCGCCTCCCGGCCCTGAATAAAGTCTATGTATTTATGATATTTTATTTTAATCTATATAGGTAGATATTCTAGAGTACAGACATTCGGCGATTTAATTTTAATCAAACATAAATTATGTGAATAAAAATCGTTACCGAAATCGAATCACAATATAAAATTGACTTTTGAGTTTAAGAAAAATACATAACATTGGTCGCAGTGTTAATTTTTGCCGACAGCGTATTTGACTTAATTCATGCGTTTCACAATTTTACAGCTCTTACTGTGTGTTTTCAAGGTTTCCCGAAATCGGACTCCAGATTCATAAAAAAGACACCAACGCGCCTGAATATATATGGATGAAATTGTAACTAGATGTATAAGAATGTTTTTATAATTAAATGAAGAGAAAGAGAGAGAAAGAGATTGTAGATTAGAGATGCTCGACAACTGAGAATATTAATGTCTAAGACATTCCTTCAGTCAATGGACATTAACACGGTATAGTAAATTCTTAAATTTCTGTTTGGTCCTATTTGATTGGTTTTGTTTAAAATCTAGAAGTAGATATATATTTTAAATCACAGAAAAATAAAGTTTTTGTCACTTCTTTGATGTAATAATAAAAGCAAAATAATTATTGGACTATTTTTTACACAATAGTGTATAAACGATATATGGCCAACTAATTCACATTTAGATAATAGACAATAGGTGATAGACTGATAATACAGCTGACTGTTTCACGCATGAGTATAGAGAAAATAATAAAGAAATGGTTTTACAATTATTTTAATCACTTTTGGAAAAAATCTGGTAGAGAAAAAATTAACTATTACAGGATTCAACATTAGGTGGTTGTTTACAAAGTCAGGGTTTTAGTATTTATTACTGCTTCTGATTGTCACAAGTTCCTACTTTTGTGCGCCTTGATCAATCATCATCCGAGAATACATGAGAAGAAAATGTCTTTTTGGTGCTTCTTTTGTTTCCAAGGTAAGTTAAACTTCATTAGAGATAAGATAATTGAGCTAAGTTTGTAGTGATACCATAGATATAGTACTACTTACATCTATGGTAATATACGTATAATAATATACATAAATGTTACATCAGAACTGGAAGGAAACGAGCAATTAGTGATGTTTACTAATCAGTAAATCACTGCCATCTAGCTGGAGGATGTTGTTACATTATCCATTGGCGGGGTATAAGGATTGATAAGCTGGATCCAGCACTTTTCCGGTCTTGCTGGATTTAGCATCTGGTCCTGCATCCAGCGGTGCGAATCCGCAATCAGCTAAAAACAAGTAATTAACTGAGTCTGAGAAGGATTATGATAGGATATTGAACAAAAAATGGCACTTTATGACATTGAGGGAGTAAGAGGTGAAAATCTAACTTTTAATCTATGATTATTTGATGACTCTCAAACCAACCATCGTCGAGGCAGAGAGAGCCTTTTCCGCAGCTGGGTATATTTGCAGTTCTTTAAGAAGTAGACTGGGAGATAACAGTTCTTTTTTGAGATTTTATTTTCAGAAAACTAAAAAAACCTGTTACATAATTGATAGGCTTCATTCTTTAATAAACAAGTCAAGTCTTAAATTATATGATATAATTTATATTAAAGTTTTATTTCTAATAAGAATTAATTAAAGATTTTATAAGCGGGCTCCGCAATTTTATTTCGAAAATTATTGAGACTGAGAAACTAAGACTACATAATTAGTAAAATAGGTAAATGAATAACTATTTCAGATATCTAGAATATCAATTTGGGTGATTTATGATTGTATTTTGATAATTAATAATAATACTCCGAATACTTGTAGCTATTACTTACTATTAGAGTACTTTACTAACGCCAACAACTACAAACGAATATTTGATGTAAATGTAGATAAATAGTTATAAAAAAATTCTAGAGTATAAAAAAAATTATTACATTTATTCGAAAAATCGATTTATGCTGGTTCCGCGCTGGATTCAGCTGGATTTGCTTTGATACAGCAAAAATCCAGCTGGATTGAAAATGCCGCTGGATTGCAATCCCTAACGGGGTATTTGAAAAATCACATTTAGTGGATAGTAAAGCAGCTGAAAAAAAAAACAAGAATTTAGTCACTTCTTGTTTTGATGAAGAAATGACTTGTTGTTTCTAGTTTTCAAATCGAATTGTTTTTCGTAATTATTTAATAATAAAGAATTTCATTTCTAAGATTCATATCTAAATTTTTAATTAAACTCTTTTTTACATTTTCATTTGTTTGTTAAACGGAAAACTAAATTATAAACACTGCATAGCTCGAGATTTTTGCCCTTTTGTTCCACATAAAATATCCAGGCAAAATCTGGCTACACTACCAACAACGCTTATATTAATTTTTTTAGTATCATCCATGTTCGATTAATTAATTTTATTTTAAAAAAAACCCGGGTCGCAGTGCCAAAACCCTGCCGACAATATAGTGTATTTGCTTATACAGGGAGTGTGGCTTTATTATGCGAACTTTAGTTGGTTTCTGGGCAAAATAAAAAATTAGACTCCTAAATACATCCCTTAAATAACATTTTTTTTTTCTTAATTGCATTATTATTATCAATCGAACCTCTATACTAAATTATATAATATACACCTTTCAGTAAATAATTCATTATCTGCAAACTAGTTTTTTCATAAAATTTGTAAATCCGGTCCTGTCGGGTCGATTTTTTCAAAATTTTAGGGACACTTTTTAATTACTACCAGAGGGTTAAATTTCAATTTTGAATCGATTCGGAGAATTTTTTCGGTATTTTGGGGCCCAAAAACATTTTTCAACCCCTAAAAACTACCCTTAAAATAGCCCGATTAGGCCCATTTTAAATAGGCTTCTTGCGATGATGGATCTCAACACGTGGGCCAAATTTCGTTAAAATCAATTAACTCCTTCGGAGGTTATTGCCCGCACACATATATATATATATATATATATATATATATATATATATACGTATATAAATATATATATATAAACATTTTTAAAAATGGTGCCAATGTGTTTAGGAGGTTATGAAACGTCGAGAAATTTTGGTCCAACCCCTAGGTCCCGCCATCCGACCGACGTCAATAGTGTATGTTGCCATATGGCAAATACACTAAAAATCATACTGGATGTTGTTGAGTCGATCCGAGCTGATCGTACCGTACTAGCGCATGGAAACTCATTTGACTTTATGTATCCCAAAACTGCCGATCATGCCGTGCCGATCCGATCCGATTCAGTGGGTGTGGACCGTAACAGATAAACATGCCCTGCCGCTGGATAGAGCCATGCATCATAGGGAAAATATTTTTGCGCCGTCAATGTGATAACTTGAAATAGTAAGTTTGTATACGTTAAGTTGTTATCACTGGAGGCAATGGGGCCAGTTGTTAAATTAAGATCACGACTGTTGGATTAACCCCCTCAACCTTTAAGTTCGGACCTAAGGGTGAGTCACACATCGAATGCAACGTCCAAGTCCTCTGTATTATATATCTCCATACATACAAAATGTACCTTCTCTCGTATGTATAATTTATGTAAATCAAGATTGCGCTTTTCTCTCCAGAATACGACTTCAAACTTCGAGACGACGCGACGTTCGAACATTTAGCCATAAAATTAACGTACGTCATTGACTACAGATGGCATGACAAACGTTAGTTATAAGATACAGAGGTGACCTCGTTTTGTTGGGGAATAGTGACGGGATGATGTCATCCAGCGGACTGTCAATATTACGCGGTTGATAAAACTGTTGAGCGGTCTTCCAGTTGACGTGACCTGTGTATCTAATGACCTTGGCTGTTACTGAGGTTATTAGAAAAACACAGGTTATCTCGTTCCATGAATGACGTCAGCTGACAGAGCCATCATATTTTTATCCACGCAACATCAATAGTTACTAAATAGGTTCGCCGGATGACATCATCCTCCCACTACTATATATCGAAACGAGGTCACCTCTGTTGATATTTGTAAGATAAATTCGGTTATGGCTAACTAAAATTCGGTCCGTGAACGTAACAATATTTCGTTTTCGGTTTTATTGGCGGTTTCGACATTTAAAATTTGCGGTTTATTTGATAACTTTCTGTTTCGATCCATAAACATCATATTATGCACTTGTATTTTATTACGGAACAATAGGGTACATGCATAATTTTTGAAAATAGTTTATATCAATTATTTTCATATTAAAAGTTATCACATACACGAAATCAATTATAAAGCATTCTTATTGAAAAATTGAAAAATAAATATTCTCTTTGGGCAAGATATTTTAGTTATTCAAACGCGCCTGACGTCATAGTATAATATGTCAAACATTTTGCTTAAGCAAATTTGTATTGATTCTGGTGAAAGAATACCTAGCAACCACACGAGTAGTTACGTTTACATATACACTGACGTCACACTGCGATTCGATATTTTATATTTTGCGCTTTTTTATTACATTTTTGTTTAATTGATATTTATTACTTAGCAAACAGTTAAAAAGAAAAAACTATTTGGAGTTTAATCAATTGCAATCAAGATTACAAAAAATAATATTTGAACTAAATATAAGTTACATGTATATATCCTGTTGTAATACAAAATTAGAACGCATGTCAAAACGTTTAGGAGATGGAAAAGACGTTAAGACTGTTATGCTTATAATATTACATAACATTATACAGTTGAGATGATCAGCCGGCCACCAGTTTACAACACTGTAAGACGGGTTGCCATCCACCCAGACGATTGCTGGTACTTAAGGCTGTCGGAACGCTCGGAATTTTGTTTGTGCTGAGACCCAGCGGCAAGGGGCGAGGTAGGCAAAAGACGTATTGTGGGTGTTGACCTTCTTTAGCGCTGTCTCGCTCAAATCATCCGCACGGTTCAATTTTTGGCTGGTGCCAACTACGAGGCTAAAAAATGTTATTGCAAAGGTGCCGCTGTCAATTGATTACTCTAATTTTTGGAAATATTTTGAAGATTTAAAAAACTTTTCCGAAAAAAGAAGAGTCACTTTAGGTTTGTGATGGAACAGTTTTGTGAAATAAGGTTATAGTGTGACATTGAAAACGTGTGTTTTTTTGGCACAATTGATGTCAACTTTTTCCTAGTAAATCGTACATAAATTACAAAAGTAGTCCATTAGAGACCTAGATTTGTCCCTTATCTTCCTTATAGAAAAAGAATTTTTGCAGAATATTGACGAATAAGTCTACAATCAGTTGACAGCCGAAGCTCTATTTTTGGCTTAAATTCAGAGCGTTCCGACAGCCTTAACACAAGGAACGTACCAAAAATATTCCACTTTAAGAACACGTTTTGTACTTTTTTTAGATATGATAAAAATTGTTTGCTTGATTAAGAAATTGATATTTTCGTATCCTAAGGAAATAAATCGCAGCGGTTTGAAGCTTTCAGGGTACCTTTGAGACACTTTGAGGTTGAAAACTTGTAGATATCATTCGTTGATCCATTTTATGCAAAGTTATCCAAATATCCTCAAATATGCTATTTTTTACCTTTTTTCATCCCACATTTCTAAAACCACTAATCACTTCTTGTCGGGAATATTTTGCAGTTTACAAAACTCCAGTTTAATTTTCTGTAGGGTCATTATGCCCCGAGTAATTAATTGTCAAAGTCAAAAAAAACTTATTTGCTTTGATCGACGATAACTCAGCGCCAAATCATCGTACAACGCTTTCAAGTAGGTCAAATTAAAGCTAATTGAATTTTCTAAATGAGCTTTATAGTGGCATGGCCAATAAAAATTTACCGAAGTCCATAGAGCATGTTAAAAATGATCAAAAATTTGGAAATTTTTGTTGTGATCAGTTTTTGTACGATAACTCAAAAATCGCTTACGTTAAAAAAAATTTAAAGTCCAGATTCAAAAACTAGACACTTTAAGTTACAATTTCCTTTTTTTTTTATTTTCTGTACGACCATTTCCTTCAAGCCTGTTAAAAATCACTGAAAAATTTGGAATTTTTTTTATATCTTCTAATTTTAATGACCAGTGTATAAACCCTGTACACACGTGAAATTAAATAAAAGTTTATAAAAACAATTAAATAGCATACTTATGTTTTAACCCAGAAGGGTGTGACTTTAAGTGTAATATTAATTAAAAAATTGATGTCATCATCTGTCAAAAAAATCTCTTAATGATATTAGATTGTAACACATTTTGTTTTGAGACAGACCATACATTATCTTCCATACCATACAGCACGCTGTGCAACAGACAAAGACAACCAAAATAAGTTTGCGGTTTATTAGGTAAAATCGAGTTTTTAATTTGTTTTTATCTTTGTTAAAAAGAAAAGTGTTTGAACATAATTTGTTATACAAAATGTATGTCAAAATTTTACCTCTTTCGTTTATGACAGGTTTCGAACCGATCTGAGTTTAATAGAGCGCACTTATAAGCAAACAAGTTTGATTCATTTCCCCTTTAAGGTTACAGATTTCCATTTCAACGACACAAAAAATTTCATACAGATACATTGCTAAAGAAGCTTAACTTCAACGCGTCCAACTGATAACTTCTCTTTTTTTGATGTCGGTTAAAAACTCCCACACTCCACGCGTGTTTAAAAATCAAAAATGAGTTCAAAATTACAAATAACTGCGTTTTGTTTCTTCAGTTCCTTAGTGATTCAAAATTTAACATACAGTTAGTGTTACGCAAGTATAGATTTTTTGGCCTAGAGAGCTATATAAAAATAGCTAAAAATGTAACTGCCACAGTAAGTGGATTTAAATACATGGCTTAGTATATAATACTCAGTGACTTGAATTAAGGCCGGACAGCCTGATGCTTTTCGGGGAACAACGAGCGGTGTGGGTAAGAGCCGCACTTCAAATTCGCCCAAAGCGACATACTTGAAATCTGCAATGAGACTAATAAATAAATAACAGAGATGTTTCTTGAAAACGTCTCAAAGTACCGTAAAAGCAACTTTGGCTGTCTATTTTTAAAATTCAAGTTTGTGTTTTTATGTAAAAAATTCTTTTCAAACTCAAAATTTCTATTCTAAAGTAAAACATTTGCTTTACATCATCGCTGAAGCGAATTTGATTGTCTTGAAAATGGAAATATCACGAGATGTTTCTGGTTTTTTAAATTTTAAATTTAAGTTTTCTTTAACCCTTATGTTAATACCCGGGTACCCACCGTGTTGTATTTGCATGAGAAAAACCGGAAAAAAATGAAAATTTCATTTTTATCTCCTGGATCGTCGTTATTTAGCTCAAAAGCAAGCAAATTGTGAATCCAAGTTATTTATATTTTGTTTTTCCTTTTTGTTTTATTAGTTTAAACTTTAGCCATCGCTGCATTCGTACCCGGGGACCCGGGTACCCACAACAGTATTTGTACAAAATACATTTAAAATTATTTTTGTTGATGCATGTAAAGTAAATTTTGTGGTAAAAATTGCGAACCATAACACTTTTTTCTTTATAAATAACATTTATAAATAACATTTATAAATAACATTTTATAATATTTGTTGAATGTTCATCACAAACCCGTAATTGATATTCGCTGCAGTTCTTGGGCGTTTTTCGTCGTCTTTTTATAGTTCGTTTATAACATATATGACAGGATCCCGTGACTTTTCTTCTTCCCGTTCTGTCCCGCTCAAATAATGGACCGGGATCTTCTGTGATAGCTGCTACTTGATGACCTATGCTAGTTTCAATGGCAATATTAGTTGTATAATTGCGCATCACTCAAGTTCTTCACATAGTTTCCGCATAAAGTGACGTTGTTCCATTGTTTTCTTCGCAATCATTTTATTAATTTCACAATGAATTATATATGCCTCGAGTGAAGTGACGTCCAATACATTGAAGAACATTGCCATTGGCTTTCTTGAACATCGTCGCTGACTTGTGTATGTCCTGAACTGAACATTTGGTCCATAGTGTCCACGCCAGTTTTATATTTATTGTAATAATTGATGATATCAGGTTTCTTTTTTGCATCGCTACTCACAGCCATATCCGAATGCATTGTCGATATTAGAATTACCGCTTTATTTTTTTTGATACGTATGAACATACCGTCACTCATGAAAACCAAAAACTGCCGAGCATTGCGCTCGTGATTTATTTGCTGCCATGATATTGGGGCTATATGGGTTATTTCTTTTTATTATGCCAACAATGGTAAGATTCTACGATAGCAAGAGCTGTGCAATGGGTAGAGTTGTAAAAAAAATATCCATGCAGATATTTCTTCCACTTCCTCGGTACGGAGACGCTAAGACCTCTACTAGTTTCCGATATCATTTACATTTCTATAGCATTTTTTCTTCTTAAACTTACTTTAGATACTCAATGGCAATATAGGTATACTAAAAATATATATAAATTTAAAAACACTTTCGCTTGCTAAAATATTAAAAAATTAAATGAGTACCCGGGTACCCTGGATGTTAAACAACGTCGGTAAAGTTGGGTATTAACATAAGGGTTAACTATGTTTAACAATCTCGGTGAGCAGTGGCGTAACTACACTGTTTGAGGCCAGAGCTGGGCAAACTACTTGACAAAAGTAGTTGAGTATAACTACTGACTACTTAAGTAAAAAAGTACTTAATACTCGTTCTTAAAAGTAGTTAAACTACTAACTACTAGTAGGTAGTAGTTAAAATTTTAACTACTTTTTTAACTACTATAATAATAATAATAATAATATAAATCTCTTTATTTATGTCGTACAATCTGCACATATAATATATGAAAATTATTTTAAATAATAAAAACTTATATTTAATAACAATACGACGTTTCGGCCAAGATGTCAGTCTTTTTCAAATGAATATAAATCAAAAATTCTACAAAAAACAATTTACAGCCTAGAATGTCCAAAAACGATATTTAAAAAAATATATAGGTATATTACTGTCAATTGCCATCAAGTTTTGTATATTTTAATCTTTCTTTTTGACAGTCTGTTAATTATTTCTAACTTAATGCTATTTTTGTTTTCTTCAATGATTGTTATTTTTTGTAGGATCTTTTATTTATATTCATTTAAAAAGTGCTGATATCATAGCCGAAACGTGTTTTTATTAAATTTTGCAAATAGCAACGATGCGATTACCAGTTCCACGTTGAATTTCAAACTAAAACTCAAGCAACTGATATTTCATTATTTAAAAAAAAGTCTGATCGTGTTCCAGAATCCAGAAAAATGCATAACGAATAAGAACTTGTTCTAACACGTTGGTTAAATATAATATACTAAAATATTTTTAAAAGTAGTTAAAATTCAAAACAAGTAGTTAGATTACAAAAAAGTAGTTAAACTACCTAAAGTAGTTAGAACTAAGTAGTTAACTACATTTTTAACTACTTTTTGTGATTACTTGATAGATATTGAAAATAATAGAGTACGATTACTACGTGGAAAAAAGTAGTTAGAGTACAACTACTTTTCCAAAAACAGTAGTTAACTACTTTTGTAGTTAACTACTGCCCAGCTCTGTTTGAGGCCCGTGGCAAATTCATCGGATAGGGTCCTCCCTCTCTGTAAAGGAGCTCAATTATTTTTTTATAAATCATCACGTGAAGTATGTACAAACGCTATTATAATTAATTGATTTTCCAGTTACTTTTAATATTCGACTGAAATCGCAATTCTAGTTTTAGTACAAAATTTTAATTATTAAAATTCCCTTTTTCGGGCTTTCTGTCCAGCAAAAGTGTTAAAGACATCATCAAAGTTCAAATTTCGTGCAATGGAATGTTTGATGAATAAAATAGCTAAGTTGCCTAACCTTTTTTTGTCCCATAGAGTTCCCAAATAAGTTTTGATCAATTTTAATTTTGAAAATGATCGCTCGGCATTAGCCGCAGTCACATTAAGGGTTACAAATAACGGAAATGTAGTGCACACTTTAGGAAAGCTTGAAGAAATAAAATGGTTCTTAATGATTAATAAATCAGCAAGTCCTCCTATAGAAGATGACTTTTCTAATTTCGTGTCTAAAAGTAGATCGAAAACTGAGACATCTTTTCTTCCAGCTATAACGTTGGACCTTATTACGTATCGGAGGCATTCTAAAACTGAATGATATATCTTTTTCTCACAAATGCGTTCAAATCTTGATACAATTTTTTGTTTAATTTGTGTTTGTACTTCAGTAAATACTCAATTTAATTAAACACGAAACTAATAAATTTTACTAAATGTTGTAATAATAAAAATTAGGATCCACCTGTGCTTACGGCCTTCTAGGGTGGGGGGTCCGTGGAATTTTCCTCGTTCTGCCACCCTATTGTTACGCCACTGTCTGTAAGAGTAATGCCTTTTCGTTTTCAATTATTGTTTTTCAAATAGTCGAGATCCTATGCTGCACATAAGTGCGAGAAAGACGCGACTAGTAATAGCAGCTGCAGCATCTCTCTATGAGCTCTGCACTATGCAGTTTGGATTGTAAGCGTGTTTCTGTGTTGTTTAGAAACCAAAAATAGGTACAAACTTTATAAGAATTTATAAAAAAATGTGTTTTGTTTCTTAAGTTCATCAGTGATTAAAATTTGACACAAACTTCACGTTACGCAGAATAGATTTTTGTGATAATGTGAATTATAAAAATAAAATAAAATGTTACTACCATAGTAAGTGGATTTAAGTCCACCGCTAAGGATATATACCCAGTTAGCTGGCTCAAGGACGGGCAGCCTGATGCTTCATGGTTTGTAAGCGGTATGGGCCGAGCCGCCACCAATAAATCACCCAAGGCATCTGAAATTCCTCGATTTCAGTATGTTATAACAAGCGTGTGTTCATTTCTTGAGAGGAGGTCCTGGCAGAACCTCTCGCCAGCACCGTGAAGCGACTTTGGCTGTCCTTTTTGAAAATTCGAGTTCCTATTTTTGTATGCACAAACTTTTTTCAGAATAAAGATACTGATTTTTAAAAAAATTTGTCTCCACAGCATTGCTGAAGTGACTTGAAAAAATTGAAATTTCCGTACTGTTCACGCTGTAACAATTTAATATAGTTTGCAATCTTCGTGTAGAATGGCGCCACTTTCGTTTACTTTCGACACTTTCAAATATGCACGTATTACAAAAACTGATAATGGTTTTAAAGGCCGCATCTTTTTATTGCATTCGGCTAAAAGTTTGCACTTTTTACAGCGCTATGGCACTGTAGACTTTAGCATTTAATATTAATTTCAACTTGATACCTCTATCCATTCCTGAGAAAAACAATCTTGACGAAACCCTTAAAATTAAGTTTGTTATGTGGTAATGCTAAAATTAGAAATTGATTTTTGGATTTTTTCCTTTTCTTATGTTATAAGACCGTCATTCGTGCCAAATTTCAAAATTCTAGGTTAACGGGAAGTACCCTATAAGTTTTGAATATCTGGACTTAGAACCTCGAATTATTTACAGGATTATGGGATTGTAGACATTAGTACTTGATATTAATTTCAACTTGATACCTGTAGCCGTTCATGAGAAAAACAGTCTAAACGGACAGACAGACAGAGAGCAAACTGATTAATAAGGTTTCTGGTTTATTAATCTGAGGTATGGAATACTAAAAGTAATACGAGTGAAGCCGCGGGTAAAGGCTAGTTAATAAATAATACCGTATAAAAATTGTTTTAAATGTCTACTCGATATTTCAAATTAAATTACAAGCAATTAATTGTCACAGAACGCAAACAGTTATTGCAAACAGATTAATTGATTGAGGTTGTATTAAAAAATTATATTAATTTGTGTATTTTAGCTTGTTTTAGGTAAACGATCGTTACTTGTTTGACATTACAGCAAACAAATGAGAATCAGATTGGATTTATTGAAAATTGTATTTTTTGTGAGAAAATTAAAAATGTCACTGATTTTTTATCTTGTAATTTTTTAAAAAATTTAAGTATAGGGCTAGAATTAATTCATATTCGCAACTTATTGTTAATTTTTCAATATTAAAAATATGTGAGTAAAATTAAGTGAAAATAGATGGCGTTGAAAATAAATGAGCAGATAGTTTTGTCGAGTCGTAATTATTCGTGGAAAAATATAATTTTCCTTGTTGCTTCTATAAAAGGTTTATTAAAAGATAGTGCATGACAGATGGCTGGCATTATTGATAAGTTCCCGTTGGAATATTATAGTTATCAATATATAAAGTTAGCCGATAACTCGTTGTTTATTAGAAATATATCTCTAGAAATTTAAGTACGATCACAATATGAACGCTAACATGTAATCGAATTTCACTGTTGACATAAACCATAATTATCTAAATGATTGTTACGTTCACATTTTTTATCTATCATATGAATTTTTAACAATTTTGTATGACATTTGAATTAAGGCATTTATAAACATTTTGCTTTAATATCCGACGGCGAAGAATCTATCTATACCTATGCATATATATAAATCGATGTGTGTATGTATGTTTCCTATGGACTCCTAAACGGCTGAACCGATTTTGATGACATTTTCAGGCAATCTTCAGATTAGCCCAGCGGGTGAACCTGTGAAGTTTGATAGCGATCAGATCAACAGATTTTTTTCTGACAAATTTGATTTTCCTTCGATTTTTGAACATTCACAATTAAAAGCGATTGAATTCGCGCAAATTCAATATACGTTGAGAATTTTATGATAATGATTGTCATCTTTTCTGGCTACAGATAACTAGATAATTTGTGCTACCCGTGCGAGGCCGAACTGAGCCGCTAGTAATATATATAATTGGATTCATGTATTTTCAACACAATCATTTTCAATTGATTTTACTCATGTGTTTTCAAGTTTTTAATTCCTATTTCTCATGCAAAACGTCTCGTCCAAATAGAAAAATGCTAATGACAACGTTTAGTCTCAAATTAATTAATAAAGGGTTTTTTCTGATTGGTATATGACTGCCACGAAGTGGGGATGAAGGAGAAACTATGTACCTATAAATACCCTCTGCATTCTTTATCTCGTCTAAAAACAGTTACAGCTCTCCCGATGCTATTTTAAAGCTAAAGGGTTCAGATAAACGCCAAATGAAGGACCAAGAATAGAATCACACAACAGAATTTTTTTGAAAACATTTTCGGCTACGCGTGAAAGACAACGTTATCTATTTTTTTTTAAAGTTTGTCTTGGATATTTTTTTCAATTTTTCACCAGTAGGATTCTTGGTGCGTCATTTGAAGTTTACTCGAAATCTTTAGCTTTCAAAATAGCGTCGGTAGTGCTGTAATCATTATTAGGCGAGTGGAAAGATTGGTGATAAAGAGTGCAGGGGGTATTTGTTGGTATCAGATGCTCTTAAGTATCCAGTAATTATATACCTAGGTACGTCATAAAACCAAGAAACAAAAACAATAGTAATTTTAATTGACACAGAAAAATTAAGTAAAACAGGAGTCAATAAAAAGGCAGTTAAGTTGCTAGTAATTAAGAACGCCGTCACGTAAATAAAAAAACAAAAAACAAATGCAAGTCGCGTACAACGTCCAAAGCCCACTATATACTTATATGCATTATACTCGTATGTAGTTTAAAATACCTCGATAGTATTGCCCCTAAACAATTGAATTGTATCCACAACAGGGTTTTCCCAAGGTTAGAAGAATACTATGGGTTGGGTTGGGCGTTAACATTGTTGAAAGTGTGACTTGGCGAGACGGAAAATAGGGCGGGGGTAAGTAAGCTTTGAGACCTTTTTTCCAGCTGTCGAACGTTCAATAATATAATTGAAAAATTAAGCTAAGTGTTTAGAATGACGTAAACAATCGATTTAACCAATCACAGACATGACCACTTTTATACACTTGTTACGCCCAACCTATAATACTCTACTAAACTTGGAATTGCATAAGCCCAACCTCATAAAAATATAAGTATACTAGCGACCCGATCTCACTTTGCCCCGATGCAATTAAATATACATATAAATATGTAGTTCTATATTCTATGATAATGGTTAAGATATTCAACTAAATTAAATGGTGTAAAAGGCAATTTTGGTTAAAATTAAATACTTAAGATGACTAACATATTTATTTAAATATACGAGTTTTTAGGTTGCAAAAAAGGATGGTAAGGATTCTGAGTGGGGCTGGACGTTTGGAGCATTGTAGAGGGCTTTCCAAGTTGTTTAGAATTTTAACTCTGCCATCGCTTTTCATTTTACAGTGCGCATTGTTTGTCAAAAAGAATAGTTCTTTATTTACTTTGACCTCTGCAGTACATTCTTATAATACTAGGCAAATTGATAACATCTACATTCAATCATTCAGTACTACATTGGGCAGTAAAGGACCTAGACACATGTGTCAAAAAATATATAATAGCTTACCTCCTGTTATACGACAGATTGAAAATTGCGATAAATTTAAAAGTTCTCTGAAACTATATTTAATTGAAGAAGCGTATTATTGTCTGGATGAGTTCTTTGGGAATCTCTCTTAACTATGACCTTTGACACTATTTGTTATTATACATATATAACAAATAAAGAAATTTATTATTATTATTATTATTATTATTATTATTAATAAGTATTAATAGCATGACAGGCACAAACACCTTCGCAAATAAAGCATTCTTTTAAATCAAATTTGAAAGTCATAAAAATGGTTATTGTAAATCAACCTTAAAAGGTAGACATATGCTATCGCGGATTTTTTTTTAGAACTTTTTAAAAGAAACTATTCCGCCATACATTATTTTCGTGCTCTCAGAAGTAGGCTTGCCAACTTTAAAATACAAATTTGCGGGAAATAATGATTTCAAATGCGGGACAAGGGTTTAAAAAGCGGGATCCAACTAATTTTATTTAGAATACAAAAAAACGTGAAATTTTCTTTACAAATCAGGATGAAAGTAAAATAAAACACCTTGTTAGATGAATAATAGTCAATATTTACTAAAAAAAAACCAGTTATAATGTAATTTAGACTTTATTATGAAAACTATAAATTACTTTTTAATGAGTATTTTTCTTGACATTTGGCACTTTTAAGGATTTTTTTATTTTTAAGTACAAAATTGTAAAAATCTCGTCATGGATAAGAAAAATTTACTTTAACTTGTAGCTCTGACTTTACAGAATCCACATGAAGACGATTTCGCGCGTCGGTCCAGGCATTATTACAAAGTGAGAAGACTCTCTGCGGCTGCATTAGAACACGGAATAGATGCAATGTATTTAGCGTCCTCCGAAAAGCGGGATATTTAGCGTCCCGCACACACCCTGAGCGGGACGTCTCGATAAGGGTATCAGCGGGACGGTTGGCAACCCTACTCAGAAGGGACGGTTTTTCCGACTTTACTCAGAAATATCACTATATCGGTAGCTTTTTTTTCTCAAAATATTTAATATATATAAATTATAGCCTATATAACCTTCCTAGATAATCCTTCTTTCAACTGGTGAAAACCGTATGAAAATCCGTACAGTAGTTTCTGAGATTAGCTCAATTCAGCGCGGCGGGGGACTTTTAACTATATTTATTTCAAAATGCTTTATTAGTCTTCGTATGGACCACCCAGTAGACTGTTTAGATATATTTGGGTTGAAAAAAGCGTTTTTGTTCCGTGAATTATTTGTCTATTTTGGACATTCATTACGGAATACTCGTTTGTTGTGAGGGAAATACCCACACTCAAAAAACAACATGGATTTAATTCGACACTCGCACAATTCTTAATAGAAAGACAGTGACAATAATACCTTTCAGAATAATCACATTTCGATCGTTTACATCGATCCGTAACGAATAGGGTAAAGAACACAAAATAATATTACAAGCGATAAGTTTATTCGACGTAGTTTTAAAAAGGAAAAAATAAACACAAAACTCATGATTATATTTTATTTCAAAAACTTTTTGTGGATTTCTGTTTTCTTGAAATATACTAGTTTAAAAAAGATATCTATATCAGAATTAAACAACAAAATATAGATAAAATATTTAAGGGCACAGGTTTTCGTGTTAAGTTGAATTTAGAGGATTTTATAAAAAAAAGTTAGAAAGAAAAAAAGTCCAACCTCTAACCGCAATTAATTCAGAAATGTCTTCCAAAAAAATAAAAAAAAAATATGCCCAATGCTATACGTTTGTTTACCTATTTTATGTATTCGTTGAAATTTGACTTATTACCAAAAAATGAAAAAAAAAATATTCAAGGCTTCTTTCGAGATTTGTATTTATTTCGAGCAAATTTTTATTTTTTTTTACAAACCGTGGCTTACTGGGCAGCTCTGTTATTACTCTCATAAGTGTGACTAGGGCAGTTACCATTTTTACCACTCTGGTATCATTGTGTTCAAAATACGTACATGAATTTCAAATTGATTCTGTTTATAATAGTATAGGTTTGTTTATTGACATATCGAGAATAGATCAAGCATTCCGACAAAAATTATACTGTGTAAACGAGATTTTTGAACTTTACTCGTCCAACGAATGAACCAATCAAGACGCAGTTTACGGCATTCGAGTTATGATTTTGGAATTTATGGAATATCGATACGATAATCTAAAAGTTATTTCAAGAAAACATTGTTTCGAAAATTTTATTTTTGTGTTTCTCAAAATTTATTGTGCTGAATCGATTCAAATTTTCAGGAAATCTAAGTTTAGTTGAACCCTTTCGAATGTCGTCAACCGCGTTCCGATTGGTCAAGCCGTCCAAAAGTTATGAGGTTTACATACATACACACATAAACACACATACACAAAGGACCGTTTTTAACCTATTGGAAGCCCTGGGTACTTTAGCATAATGGGGCTCCTATGACTATTACAGAGGACTATTTTATTAAAAAAAGCGTAATTACTATGAAAATCAATAATTAACAAATACATTATTAAAAATATATCGATATTTTCGTCGGCAGTATTGGTTATCGAATGTTGATCTAGCAGGAAATAGGGGATCCCATCGACTGCGGGGCCCCGAGCACTAGTCCAGTGGAAAATAAGGGCCTGCACATACATATACAGACACCCCGACAGCATCGTAAAAATAGAAGTTAAAAAAATAACAATAAAAAATCAATAAAATGCTATTGTTCACTTCCTGGTTACTATAAAAATTATATAGAAAAACGAAACTGTGTATTTTGCACAAGTAAAACTGTTATAATTGTAGAAAAACAAAAAAAAAATGGCATCGACAGCCGGGATCGAATCTGCAACGTTTAAGTTACGAGGCAGCCACACTATACCGTAGCACAACGTTGTACGATCGGTATACGGTATAGGTGCAATGCAACGTTTCGTTACACTTTCAATCTCATGAATAGATCTCTACCGTGAAGTTTTACTTCAAAATTTAATTTCCTTGTGGCATGACCGATTATGCCACACATAGACGTTCCAAATTATGACATCTACCTTCGTTTTTAATTGCGAATGCTCACTGGTGGAAAAGAATATAAGTTGCGGCGCTCAAAAGTTGATATTTTCAGCATTTTGCGCAGTCCATTCTTCATGTCAATCAGTCCGTTTAGGTGTATTTGCGTACGGCAGTGGGAGTGATTCACTGTAGGTACAATTCTAAGCCGAGCTTATTCCGTCACATAGGGAGAAACAATTAAAACGCAACTGGACATTGACTGTCCAGTGTTTTGTCGCACGCTCGTTCGTTCCCCGTTGTTCCTGTTGTATTTGTTGTTAGTTGTTGTCAGCGATCGACATTAAACGAAATTGCACAATTGACGCGATCCAATGCTGTAGCTGTTGACTGAGTGAACGATGTACAAATAATTTCAGTTAAGATGCAACATCAGCGGTTTTTTTTTGATTTTGTAGCTATGGAAATCACTAATGCATTGCAGAAAATCGTTCCACTTAAAATGCAACATGCAACAAAAAATAACCTACTTGAAATATAAAATTTTAACTAAAAAAATGGAAATTACAAGTTTTCAACATCACCATTAACGGCTAAATAGTATCAACAGTTATAAAAACTATTTAAAGCAGAATTAATTATTATCTGCAGGGTAGATGATTCAGAAACTTTCATTATTGTCTTTTTAAGTTGGTCAATATTTTCTAATTCGTCACTAAATACTATTGTTTTCATAAAACCCAAATAAGAAAAATAATTGGGAGCAGTGGCGTAGCTACGTAACCAAGGGCTCCGGAGTAAAAATGAAATTGGAGCCCTATCTAAACTGGTTAAGTTTTATCGGCACAGCGCCGACCACACGGAGCTCTAATTTCAATATTAAATGAAAAGTATTAATAATAGAAATTAAGTTTTTTTCGGAAATTTCCTCCTTATTAGAAATCTTTTTTATAATTTCACTAGCATTGATAGTCTTCGAGTTATTTGCAAAAAATTAGACCCCCTTTTTTGGGATTATTTAATTGTTAATAACTTTTGCAATTGGTTATGTGCGGATTTCAAACTTTTGCACATTTTTCTAAAGGAAGATTACGAAACCAATGTGCTATGACACGTATTTTAACTCGCAGTAGCAAAAAATAACACGTTTTTCAACTTGTGAACCAGACTACAGGGGTCAAAGAGTCAAAGATTCTTTATTCGATAATGATATAGCTCAGGAGGCCGAGGTGCCCCCTGAGCTTGGGGGTCTCAGTGTATTGCACCGCCTAGCCTTTCGATAACTACGCCACTGATTGGGAGACAAGACCGGGACTATTGTATTTCTCCTCCAGACCCAATTCACCGTCGAGGAAAGGCAGAAAAAGTATTTAAGAACTCTCTAACTTGGTTTAGGGCCTACGAAAGAACTAATTAAAAATGTATTTATTTATTTTTTTAACAAAATGGTCTTTACTCTGACAAGTAATTAGCCAGAGCTAGTTTTTAAATTAATTTGAAATAAAGTTTGACTGATCTTGAATACAAGCGACGCGATATAAAGTAAATTATTTATATTTATGTACATATTGATTATAAAATTAAAATTAGAATCTTGACTGGAATTTGAAATCGTGCATTAAACTTTCTGCGCAACTTTGTATGATAATAATAAATAGTCTCGGCTATTTAAAATAAATAACTGCGGTTAATTAACAGGTTATTTACTCCTTTGCATGACTACTTTAACCGTAATAGACATTATGATAACTTAGCGTACTATAGAACGTGTGCAGGTACCTTTACAGTATAACTGTCGGTACTGTTCAGGATGTCGGAACTTCGGATCATGCATTTGCGGGCGGTATAAACATCCAGAGCGTGAGATCCAAATAGGCGCCCTATATGTAACAGTGCGACAAAGAAGGAAAACTGCATCAAACGGAGAGAGAAAGAACTAGAACATCAATACCTAGCCTATAGAGAAATTTGTAATATCATGTATTCAGAAAGACAAATATAAAATGCACTGTTTCACTTTAAGGTTAGTGTTTATCAGCTGTTCAGTATATCTCCTTTTCCACCTCCATTTTATGAGCAGTTGGATATGTGTGTCATGTAAAATTCAGAAATCTTTAATTTTTATGAAAAATCTTATTCAATTTTTGATGTTAATGCTTCAAAATAAACTAGAAGTACGTACCATTCTTCCCATATATGGTTGCCATCCGTCCGGGTTTCCTCGGATTTGTCCTAGTTTAGAGGGCATCCGGAGAGCGCCCGGGCGGGGCTTCATTTGTAGTCCGGGTTTAAAAATTTAAGAATAAAAAAATTCTAACTGATTATTAAAACAATTTGTAACAAACTCTAATAATATTCTGTTTTGTTAGGTACATTTAAAATGATGATAAAAGATAACTAAATTTAATTTTAAGGTCTGAAAATAAATAAAAAGGTGATTTATGACATTTTCAACTGTTTTTTATTACACTATGTTTAAAAAAACCTGTTGACATGTCCGGGTTGTGGGCTCTAAAATCCGGGGGTTTTCACGCGACTTGTCCTGGTTGCCAAATTTTAGAGATGGCAACCCTATTCCCATATGACTTTTTGCTAAGTTTTTGTAATTTATTTGATCTAAATGAACGATTTGAAGTCAGCTTAAAACGGGAATGCTAGCATAAGCTTTACATAAATTTTTGCACAGAAAAAATTAAATTTGAAAAAAATTGTCAGTATTTTTAACATAAGTTTGTAAAGAGAAAACATCAAAATGTTTAATGTCTTCCCGTAATTCGAAATCTCGTGACGTGCTGTAAACAAAATATTGACGAAAGTTACGTTTTTTGATTAAATTTTTTATGCAAAAATGTATGTTTTTTGACATTTTTAAGCAACAAGACCAATTTTGTGAAGCTTAATGTTTAATCACAGCTAATAAACAGTGATAAAATCAATTTTGCGACCACAGTTCGAAAGTCACCTTAAACATTAACAAAACATATCGAAGACATCTTTTTATATGTCCATGCGCTTTCCATAGTAATTGTAATGAAGTAAAATGTAAAAGTAAAATGATACACAAATGTTTCGTTTAAAAAATATTCTTTCGCTGCTACTTTCATCGCAAACAAAATAAAACTTTCCAAGCATTTAATTCCGATGGCACTTTCAAACGCCTAGATAATATAACATAGTAGGTATTGTATTGTAAAATCTTGACAACTTGGTTGAACATAAAGATACCAGGGTTCTTCATCTCATTTATATAAACCTGTGTCATATAAAAGAAATAACAAAACTGACATTAAAATCTGTTGTGCTAACATCGAACCCCCCACATAAGATAACAGTGGCGTAGAGTTATGCTAGCTTGCTTGCACAACGTTCAGCCTTAGAACTAAATTTAAGATGTAATTTGTTTTCAGCTACATGGAGATCTCTATATAGTAAGAATACAAATTTTTAGGAGCTCAAAATACCGAGTCCGCAGTATTTGGGGATGCTTTTTCAAATTTTAAAAAAACTACATGGTCATTGGACAATTTTTAAACTAATTTTGATTTTTTTTCAAGAAAAAATGACTACTTTTAGCACAGGTATTGATGACTAAATTCATATACTGGAAACTGAATTGAATTTATTTTATTTAGGCCTGTTTCAAGGTTCTTCAAAAACATTTCCTTATTTCTTAAAAGTAATTAAATATTGTCTACATATAAAAAAGACAACGTTTGTGTGCTTGAACTTAATAAAGTCGGAAATTGAATATTCAACTGATTTTTACGAATAGATAGTGAAAATATTTGAGAAGGATTTAGGCCATATAAGGGGGCTAAATATTGCTAATTGATATAGTGCAGAAACCAGAAATTCTCAATTAAAAATTGTAACTTTAATACACAGTTCTCTAAAATTCACAATATTAAAAAAAATGTGGAAAACAATTGACATGTGGGCCAATCCTGAAACGTCCCGCTACGTGTTAAATACGTTACAATAAATAAAATCATTCAAAAACATTTTTTTAAAATGAACAATTTTTTTTAATGACAGAAATTATTAACAATTTTTTATTTTAATTTTTTCATGTAAAAAAGATTATAACAAAAGTTGTGAAGAATTTCTGAGTCATTAGAAAAAGAATTGTTCATTTTAAAAAAAGGTTTTGAATGATTTTAAAGTTATATATATGATAGGCTTTTATATTTAAGTTGATTTAAGTTTTAATGTACTTTTCTGATCACCGTATAAAAACATGAAATTTTTTATAATTCTTTGAATAACTTTGAAACTACTTCACCGATTGACTCCAAAATCTAATCACCATTATATGCTGGTACAACTTTATATAACTCTCTTCCGGATCGCATCAAAACAATAAATAATTTTAACAATTTTAAAAAACATTTAAAACAGTTCTTAATAGACAGTGTTTTCTATAACATAGCAGAATATTTTAACGTCTAAGTTTTAATTTTATTTACTCTATTATATGTATATGTAACGCTGTTGTAACCCCTATGGGGCCAAAACTGTGATTCTTTAGTACTGTTGACGCTATAATACAGACTTTAGTCTGTCAAAATAAAGAAATATCTATCTATCTCTGTATCAATAGACACTTTCGAATTCCGCAAACTTGATCTCAATCGGTAGATTTGCGACAAACATTTGTTTACACACACACACATACCGACGTCCATCCAAAAATAGTCAGAGTAGCTTCCTAGAGCCCCAAAACGTCGAGATCTGATGAAAACTCGATTTTCATAAATCGGACCAAAACCAATAACTTGAAAATTTTCGATAGCGGAGAGTTAAAAAATATTAAACCAATGTGTAGCTTTGAACGAGCCGCCCCTGATTATTGATACCTGCACACCTATAATAATTGAGAATGACGTGCATTCTTTATTTCCTAACAAACATAAAAACTTAACGTGTTGTCGTATAGCTCGTTATAAAGGCGTACAATATACTGCTCACCCTTCACGCGGAGTCCCTCGCCCACTTCGAAGTGTCAATGAAGTTGATTGCTTGTAAGATGTATCAGTTCTAACCTCACATTACTTGGTCTTGTAAATAGGGGAATATCCCCAAATCATATTAGCTCACCCAGTTGCGCTTATTCACATAATAATCGAATTTTAAGTTGAAAATGAAATTTAGTTCGCGATTTTCTTTTCAACTTTTAACAGACCTTATAGGAGGTACCTGATTTTGATCTACAATTTTTAGGTTAAAACAAGTGAATATTAAAAAAGGTGGGCGCCTGAACGTCATGGGCGTTGGAAGTAAAACTTCTAGGGTATAGACAATTGAAACACCTAACACGTCCACCTTACTTAATGTTATTTTATCGCTAGAGCACTTTCCGGATAAAAATCGGAAATTTTTCCCATAGTTACTGAAATAAATGTTAATTGGCTCCAGGCAAAACTCTAAAAAACTGATTATAAATAAAGTAAAATAAAAAAAAAAAAACTTCCATGTGTATTTCTGAGAAAATATTACTTAAATATTATCAAGAGAGCTGTCAAACTAACTGTCAACCATGTTTGAACTATAACTGTCTATCAGATATATTATACGAAATATACTGTTGTAGTCAAATTATGTTTAATGTTGAATTATTATTATTTTCTTAAATATTAAAAAACTCAATTATGATTTATAAGATTAAATATTTGAAATAGAAACAGTAATTTATAGTCATATAACATTTTTTTAATGGAACACTGTACGAGCACAATTTACTTGTTGTACGATCGATACGGAAGATCAAAGTTGTACACATTCGGACGTCAAAAGACAGATGAAGTATTGATCTTTGTTGTAGCGCGCCCCCAATTGTTACGCCACTGGAAATGACAGAGGCTTTTCGAACTTGAACAGAAGTTTCTGGGATGATCGAGAACGGAATGCACGCGCCTATAAATACAGCGCGTGTGGGGCGCGACAGCCAGTCAGTCAGTTGCTTGCTTGCTACAGTCAGAGTACAGTCAGTGGGTAGACGCACAGTCGGTATGATGGACAGTCTAAATAAATAACATTATTACATAAATTTCAGTGTATATAGTCATTGTTATTAGAGAAGTACTTTTTAGTTTATTTGTTTTGTATTTATTTCGTTTGTTGGAAATAAATCAGTTTTAATCCACCACAAAAAACAGTTTTGTTACATTATTTTATTTGTATTTTTTGTTTATTAGATAAGTGAAATTTTACTGTTTTAAAAAAAATAAATATAAAACGCTTGACATAAGTTTTTCCAGCCCTATCGACAACGGACACTATAGATAGAGAATAGAATGATGTCGTAGGTCGTATAAAGTTTTGTTAAGCAATCTATGGATGGATTGTTTTCTTTATACTGTTTTAACGGGAGAAACAGGTGAAGTAGGTGGTCATAAATGCACGTTCCCTACTAGACATAAAATTGTCATTTTTACTTGCCTCGCTTCTGCTTTAAGAATATATGACGTATATATACAAAACACTCTACTTTTACATCTGACAATAACTCTATTAATTTCTTTTTTATTTCTAACGACATGTCATCTCAATATAAAAAGTGGATGCAGCAAGGCATTACGTTTTTGTGACACTTTTTACAATATAACTTCTCTGAGTTTTGTGATAAAAGGTGTGGTTGGGACAGGGTTAGTAGAATATTATAGGTTGGACATTTTTGAGAGTGTGACAATGCGAAACGGGAGAGAGGGCGGAGGTAGTAGTCCTTGAGACCTCTTTCCTAACTATCAAACGTTCATTATAATTGAAAAATCACGCCAAGGGTCAATCTAGTGTGTAAACTCTTGTGCGCTATGCTCGGCGCTTTCCTATTTACACTGTTAACTGTCTATTTATTCCATTCAGGAATTGTGTTGCCGTCTAATATACATAGGTTTGATATAGCGATAAAAATTTATAAAAAACCCGGGTCGCAGTGCCAAAACCCTGTCGACAATATAGTGTATTTGCTTGTATAGGGCCGTGTGGTTTTATACTTTTATTATGTGAAAGTACGTTTGTTTTTGGGCAAAATAAAAAATTTAACCCCTTAATACACTCCTTAAAATAACATTTTTTTTCTTAATTGTAATATTATTATCAATCTAACGTCTACACCGAATTAAATACACCCTTCAATAAATAAGTCACTAATTGCAAATTAGTGTTTTCAAAAAATTTGTAAGTCCGGTCCTGTTGAGTCGATTTTATTAAAATTTTAGGAGCACTTTTTAATTGCTACTAACGGGTTAAATGTCAAGTTTGAAACGATTCTGAGAATTTTTTCGGTATTTTGGGGCCCAAAAACATTTTTCAACCCCTAAAAACTACCCTTAAAATAGCCCGATTACGCCCATTTTAAATAGACTTCTTGCGGTGATGGATTTCAACACGTGGGCCAAATTTCGTTAAAATCAATTAACTCTTTCGAAAGTTATTGCCCGTACACACACATATATATATATATATATATATATATATAAACATTTTTAAAAATGATGCCAAAGTGTTTAGGAGGTTATGAAACGTCGAGAAATTTTAGTCCGACCCCTAGGTCCCGCCATCCGACCGACGCCAATAGTGTATGTTGCCATATGGCAAATACACGAATAAGGTACGAATGGAAGAATGTTTGAGGTATGAATGAAGAAGGACGAATGACGAATGCTTGAGTTCTAATTTTCACTGAGAAGAAGAATCCTGAATAATAATTTAGAATAAGGTTATGGCAGAAGCGAAATATGAAATATTAATATGAAATATGAATATTAAAAAAAGCCAAGGGTTTCGAATAATGTAAGCAATCGAATCAACCGATCACAGACGTCACTCCTTTTATAACCTCCTAAGCCCAACACTATATTATTCTACTAACCTTGTGTTTGGAATATTAGTGTAGTGTAAATTTACACTGAAACGTGTACGTTAGATTTACCAAAAGTGTAATTTGTTCTAACAGTGTTGTCAATTTCAGACATCTGTCACGAGATCTGCACTATATTATGTTCTCCTGCTCAAGAGTCGGGACTGCTAGTGTTAATATTTTTAGTCCAACAGGGACATAACAAGGTCAGTGTACTTTACCGTGCATAAAAACACTTTTTTACACTGGAACATACAAAATCTTTGTGGCTGATATATCCGAGATAACATTTCCATAAAATTTAATAATTTACGAAAAATCCTGACGCATCACACAACTTAAAGATTTTTCTTTTTTTAAATAACAGAATGGCCTTTACTCTGACAAGTAATTAGCCAGGGCTAGTTTCTTACTTAATTTGAAATAAATAAAACTTAAAGATAAATATTATAACATGAAAAAAGTGCATAAACCTCACGCTAGTATTATAACTTTTTATTTAATCAAAAGTCGATGAGTTGGATTTAATTTTGAGCTCTCCTTACGAAAATTAAGGACTTCTTCTTAATTAACTTAAATTAGCTATAAATCTTGATCCATAAACATGTTTCAAAAGCTTAACAATTAATTTTTCATTTAACAAATACTTATACATAAAATCTTTGAAAGAAAATTATTTCTTTAATACCTAATAATAAAAAATATTTCAACTATGCATAGGCTTAGAAAAATATGTTTTGCAACCACTCCCTATGAAATTACTGCTTTACATGCATGGCGTACAGGCAAAGTGACCTAATACACACTAGTGCTGTAATGAAAAACAAAACTAATCACGCTATATCAATTTCATTGTTAATTGATGGTTGTCTAACCTAACTCTAGTGCAGAGAGAACTGATGAAAATTTTCAGAAAAATCGGTCCAGTTTTTCACCACCGGTGGGTGGTATGAACAAAACAAATTTCCGAACATACATTTTTCCGTGAAATGTAGTAAACTCCAAATAACATCCAAGATAAGAACTGTATTCATAGATGCGACTGTCATTCGATTTAGGATGTCCAATCGTATAAGATATACAGTTTTCATAGACGAGTGGTAGCTAAAAGAAATAGCAACAAAAGCCATAAGTGTTTGACATAAAAGTCGCTGTTGACTGCTCAATAACATTTATATGTTCTTAGGTATACATTATTTCCTACAATATAGAATAACCACTTTCATGTATTGTAAAACGTAAGAGATGTGCTATGTTGTTCTTTGCCAGTAACAAACGTTACTGTTCTTGTTCTTTAAAAAGTTAAATAATCGTCTTTTGTTGTAAAAATTAGGTAAGGACCACACACAAGCCAAGCCTGGCCCAATAGTCATTGATAAATATTTGCTTCCAATGAAGCACCAGCAACATAGGCTTGCGTCGTAACTAGGGGCTGGTCGCGATGGGTCGCTACTAGGGGGACAAACCTTAAGGAGGCGCACTTTAAAGTTATTGTATGTTTTTTTGAAGGCGCAAAATTCAAATCTTATCCTGGGCACTCTTGATCTTAGATACGCTACTGCTGATATGAAAAAACACAAGAAATTTTTTTAATTTTTTGAAAAATATAAAACTGTTACTGGTATGATAGTAATTACTTGACCTTATAGAAAAAAGTGCACAGAACTGTATCTCTAATAGTTTCCAAGTTGTGGCCATTTAAAATTCTCTTTAAAACGCCTATATCTCTAGAACGAAACTAGCTACAAAGCTGCGCTTGTGCTCATTGAATTCAGCGTATCAAAATCTATAAATTATCCTTAATATAAACTTGATCGGAGAGATTTTTTTCAGTAACGGTTTTAAAACAACTACGACTGATATTTGTTCCCGTTACAGTAGAATCACAGCTACGGAGCTCGCTCTGTTGCCACTTTCAGATGGATTTTTATGTACGCCTTTATACACTTAGCCATCTATCGAAACGGTTGGTCTACAAAATAAATATAAATCTTTTATTATTTCAACGATTCAAAAAATGTTATAACGGTGTTCATTCATAGCGCTGTTCCGTTATTGCATACATTTATAATTTTACGTTTTACAATCGCTATAGTGATATTTTTGATTAAATAATTTTTTTCAGATATTTCTCAATTTAATCATGATCGCAGAAAGAGCTATGATATGGTTTAGAGTTTTAAGTATTTAAAAAAAATTAAAAACTATCTTTCAACGCCCCCATATTCTAAACTAAAAGTATACATTTTTGATTTTTGAGATAAGCGTGTCCTTTCTATAAGTACAATGGTACGTTTCAAACAGGCTAGATAACATTTCGATTTTTGAGATATATTTATCCTACCCAAAACGACATCCATTGTCGTTTTGAGTGGGATGCTGTCAACGTGAGAGTTCTATGTGCTCAAGCATGCATATTTTTTTCTGTGCAAAGCAAAATTCAACGTCTATAATTAAGTCGTTATCTGAAAGTTGTAATTTGAAAGATCTAAGGTGTCGAACGTCTATAATTTACAATCATTCCATTGTACGACTTTTAGAACCGCTGGTAGTGTCTCATAGCTTTCTACATTATTGTATAGATACGATCACTTTAATATGGAGGTATAAAACAAAAACATTAAAGACAGGCTGTGAAAACTATGTACTATGTTCGCATTTTGAGGTTATGTTTCGAGTCGTTAATATTTATAGTTTGTATTAAAAATATAATGGAATTATACGTGACCTAATATTTGTCGATATTATGGCATGCAACATAAATATTTTATAACAAAGACATCGATAAATGAACAGTATATTTACTTAATAATTGCTAACTGTGGCGAGAAAAGGTAATACTTATTGTTAGTATCCTTCACCTCTAGTCTGCGTCATTTTTTAAAAAGAGTCTTGTGTTTGGTAGATGGGGTATCATTTGAATGGTATTAAAAAAGTGGGTACGTGTACTTATGGAGCGCATGTTTGAAGCTATACTTCTTTGGCGAGATTGAAAACTAATTTTTGATAATACCTATACGTGCAAATAATTTATTAAAATAAAATCTTCAAAAAGGTTAAGAATAATACCCACAAAAATATTTATTTGGGTTTTTAGGGTTCCGTACCTTAAAAGGAAAAAGGGAACCCTTATATAGGATCACTTTGTTGTCCGTCTGTCAAGATCATTTTCGTAGGAACGCGTGGGAGTATCAAGTTGAAATTAATATCAAATACTGAGGTCTGGAATCCCTTGGAGCTGTGAAAAAATCAAACTTCTAAGTCAACGCAATCAAAAGATACGGTCGTTTATTTTGACAGTCGAAAAGGGAATCAAAACCTATAGGGTATTTCTCGTTGACCTAGAATCATGTTTGACAAGAAGGAATGTCTTATAGCACAAGTAAAGGTAAAATCCGAAAACCGTAGGTACATCACCAAAACATTTTTTTTTGCGATTATAAACTTATTTGCAGTTGGTAAACTGACCGCGACCTACGTCGATGTATGCCGACAATAGTTTTTAAGTTTGTCCCTCAATCTAGTTTATCATTTCGTTAGAGTAATATTCGGTGCTTTCGTAGTTTTTTTTATCCAGATGCTCATCAAAAATACTCTGAACGGAATAAATATAAAATTTTAATTTTGTAGTCTAAATATCTTTTGCGTATATAACTTAAAAATGTCTGAAATTATCGAGCGAGGATGAAATTAGTCGTTTAGGATAGAGTCGGCACAAACAGGTAATTCAAATACTAGACTCTCAGCGTGCCACTAAAATAAAAGTAGTAAATCTATTGTAGGGCAATTTTATTTGACTATAGTAATGCATGCTACATATAGAGGTTCAATTTTGGCAGCCAACACTCAATATTTGGGTCATAGTTTAAAATTTCTAATTTTACGCACACTTTTTTTAACGTACCAAAAATCATTTTCGAAACCTGCCACCAAAAATCCTTTTGCGTGTTACTTATGGTGACACGCGTGCCATAGATTGCCGAGCGCTAGTTTGGGGCATTAAATTATCTATGGAGTAATGTTTTTGTTTATATTATATAATTTTTTAGCTTAAAAAACCTATCCTCAGCTGTAAATATGACTTGACGATAATTGAACTTATTTATTTTTATCAGTATAATTTCCCACATTGTATAGTATTCTTTATTTAATGATAAGATTATTCGCAGGTTTGGCATATGTTTGGTAATCGACACACGCTCAGAACACTTATTGGTTAATACGCATCGATCGTCAATTGTCTGCAATATTGATATTGTTTTATATAAGCAATATGGCTTTTATTATTCCTCAGATAAAAGCGCTGTTTTATTGACACGACAAAGTAAAATATTGCATCTAATAACACGTGATATTCCTTGGATATCAAATTCTATATGCTATATTTCATCTACGAATTGTTCATATGCCACTATAGTTTATCCGCCATAATTTTTTTTTTTTGTACTTCGAGACGAGATTGTTACGGTTTCGTCATAATCATGACGAGAAAAAGACCATTTAGACAATTTCTCGACTTAAATTATGAGACGGAAATAGTCATTTTTGGATGACAAATCTTGACATGAGAATGACAATTTTTCTTGCCTCGTATAACAAGACGTGATCGAGATAAATTTGTCAAAATCCCATAGCTATCGATAAGAAAAAGATATTCCCATGGCGAGTCCAAAAATAAATTTAACAACTTTTCTCGTTTAGTTATTCGAGACGGAAGTCGAGACTGAACTGTCGATATCTCGTGGCTTTCGAAATAAGAGGCACCCTTGATACGGAGAGTTATACATTTTTTTCGCCTCCAAGTACAAGACGGGAATGATAATTTCTGGACAAAATGAAACGAGAGGGCGTCACTGTAGTAAGGTATCAAAATTTAAAGCGCTAGTCATCATTAAATACGGTTCGCTTAATGGAGCACACCCGTGTCATGTATAAACACTATGCCGCTTATATTACATTGTGAAGTATAAGTGTATGACACACTCCTTAAATCTTATAGTAAAGGTACTTATATTTAGTGTTTCGTTGAAGCGAAACACTCACGGAATCACATCAGCGTCGTCCGTCTCTCACAGGCGATTTTTTTGATGTCAAAATAAGAAATTTGGCACAGACAATGTGGTGGTCCAAATACAGATATGAAGTATAAAAAGTTGCATTTTGACTGTGAGGGTTAATTTTAGGGTGCCAATTGAGAAATGAAAAGAAAAAACTTGTCTCAAGGACAAAGTAAGGGTGTCAAGTGAAATCTTATTGAATTCAATGCAGAAATTCAACATATCATATGATGTATTTTTTTTGTATGATGTAATAAACTTCAGTGTATACTCTTACGTGCTATCGACTACAATATTCCAGAGCTTATCAGGATAAGTGTTTGATAACAAGCCGTTATCTCTATACTTGTATTCCTATGTTATTAGATCAGGTTTGTTTGATTTAGTTATATCCACCAACATAAAAACTTTTAATAAAAAAATTGATTGAATGAATAATCACTATTTATATTTGCATAAAAATGGAACAAAAATTACATATCGCAAACTGAATAATTATTTAAAAAACCACAAACAAATGACTCACAGAAAAGATACTAACTGAAAGGAACAACACAAGTTGGAAAAGCTTCTTAACACCCTCTTCATAAGCAGTTACATATCGAGAGTTAATGTGCAAAACAGAGTTGGGTAACTCAGATCTGAACCGGTTCAAAGAGCCGACTCCGACAGAAGATCCGTGAGAGCCGACTCACTTTTTTTTTGAGCCGACGGATCAACGGATCCGCATAACTCAGAGAAACACTTAGCACACAGAAGCACATTTTACACTTACGTATCAGTTCTTGCTTTGATGCATCTGTCAGCTCAAATGACTCATGCATCACATGTTTGGCTATGCATTCTTGATTCTATACAGGTCGTGATATGATTGACTGAACTAGGTAACTCAGTGGCAGACTGCAGTAACATATTCAGAACTCGGTTCTTTTTGAACCGGTTCAGTGAGCCGGCTCATATACGGGATCCAGATGCAAAGATGCAGATCACTATTAAGACCCGTTTTTCCCATTTCTAGTGCAAAAAGGCATAAGCGACAGAATTAGTAAAATTCTGTTTATGCCTGGAATTATGATCAGTTCCAATACAACCTGGTAAAACGACATGTGTGTTGGATGACGTAGTAAATTGCTATAGTTTTTAAAAACTGCCTAAGCGACAAATTGCTAAATGGCAGTTTTACTCTAAGAGTGAAGTTTAGGGTCTCCATAATAATATTACGGGCATTAAACATAATTAATAATAATAATAATAATAATGCGTTTAATGTCCGTTTCTTGACTTTATGTCATAACAGACGCCATTCGCACCATAACTATTTTCCATCTACCACACTTCCCGTTATTTTTCTACATTTTCAAAACTTCAACTTATGTAATAGCAATGGGCGAATGAAGAAATTATAGGAAATTAGGATAACGTACGTAATTTTTGAACTAGGAGTTTGATAGGTAATCGGCCATGGCCTCAAATAAGGAACCATCTCGATATTTATCTGGAATTAATTGAGGGAAACCATGGAAAACCTCAATCAAGATGGCCGGTACAGGAATTACCGTTTCTCGGCGAGAGGCAGTAGGAAAAAGTCCCAGCCACATCTGCCCCCGCCGGGATTCGAACCCGGACCTCCCGAATGCGAGTCTAGTGCTGTCACTCTACCCAGCATAATTACATCAAACAAATATTGAAAATACGATCGTAAGGCCTTTTTGGCTCTCCTGTAAAATTTACTAAATGTCGCTTATGTATTTTTGGACATTAACCATCGATATCTTATACTAACTTATATTAAAAAAAAAACACAGAATCAATTTGGATCAGACACAGCTCTCCATCTCTTTTAGTTTTTAAATTTTTCAAGAAAAATGTATAGAAACGTTCATATTTGGATATAGAAGTGGGGGTAGTCGAAATCCAGGGAAATCGATGCAAATGGAAAATTCGTATAGGTAATTTTTCTGAACCCAGCCTTTTGCCTTATACTGTTATGTTCTAGTTAATTAGTTAAATCAACGTCGGCGCAACCGGATATATTAGTGAGTTTGTTAACTTGATGAAGAACGGTACAATTTCATCACCGGTAGATACATTATTTGTAAACTGTACGACTAAAGAACTAAGGACATGAGATTTTGACCTCTGAGACTTGTCAGGAGTGCAGCGTATTGTTGTCCGGCAAGGCAACGAAGTGGCCAGGATTAATGTTTGCACGTTTTAAATTTAACGGGGGACGAGCGTCAAAAATGAGGCGGCGGTCGTTCTGGTTTCACAGGAGTGTTCTCTTGTACGACAATATAAAAATTAACTACACCAAACAGGGATCCTCGACTTTGACTAACTCTGGGGTTAATAGATTATTGAGGCTGCCTCGTTCCGTTAGATGACGTCATCTGGTGGACCTTGCAATTGAGTGCGTGGCTATTGATTTTAAATTTTAATGGCAGTATTTAAGAAATGTCAAAGAAATCAAAAGATGCATGTTGATATTATTTGCAATAAACTGAATTTTGAAGTTAAAAGATTTACATTATTCTGGTCTGTAAATAGTATAAAGCAAAGTCACTATCCGCGTCTATCTGTCGGTTCGCTTATAGTTCTTCTAAACTATACAATGTGGGTTTTGATGCGGTTTGCACCATCATTTAGATAGTTAAATTCCGGAAGATTTATATGTATAAACATTTATATTAAATTTGAAGATACAGAGAAATCAAGTCGTAAAAAGACGCGTTTAGGGCGCTTACATGGCTTACACTGACTAAGTCACATAAGATACATTGAATTAATGTATTACAGAGCTGTAGGTCTTAAAAAGGCCTACAGAAAAGTCCACAATAGCGGATATCTATCTTCTAAGGATGATCCAGAGCTACCATTTTTATTTTTCTAAAATTTGATAAAAAATAATGAGTCATTTGCGAAGCCATTTCGACGAATATTGTATAAATTTTTATCCAATTAAATATGTTAATTACCTTAGCCATTTAGTTTAGATCAAAATTGACCTTTACACCATATTATTTATAACTGAGTATCTTAGATGTAAAAATTACTCACAACAAAATAATTAAGGTTTACTTGCTTGGCGAGACTTGCACAGCTATTTTGATTTTGATCGACATAGTATTCATTCTTCATACTTTTAGTGACAAACCAATTTTAATTTTCTATATAAGCATACCTGATTTTGCTCAAAATCGTAAGTAAACATATTTGTATTAAATTGTAAATTAGATATATTTGTAAGTTCAATAATACTGCTATATGACTGACGATTATTCTAATGTGTAACTCAAAAATGTTTTTATGTTGATTTTTTAATTGATGTCTTATAAGGTATTTTGTGACATTTTCCTGTAGACTTTGTGTATGTTCGAAAATAAATAATATTCTTTTCTATTCTATTCGTATCCAATTAAATATGTTATCTATCTATATATCTACAAATTCGAGCGAAGCCGGACACAGCCGCTAGTTAAGTGTAAACGCAAAATTATTATTTCAACCGGATTCAAGAACATTTGAGTATAGGATCCCATGCGCTTCCTGACTTCATCAACTTAACACAAAAGCGACGCTATAGAGGTACGAAGGTACACAAAAGAATTATTATTATGTTTTCGCATCTCCGGTGTTCAGTTGCCGCTACTATCTTTAAATGTACACACGTAAAATATAAAACGGGAACGTGGCACTTTTACACCCACCGTCATCCGTCCCCTGTTTCCCCGAGTCACCTCGTCTGATGTTACTGCTTGTCGTCTCTAAAAGTCAAGTGGTCAACGAGCGATGGCCTTATCGAGGTCAGTATATGCCATTGACAGAACCGACAGATGCTTATGATTTCAGCTGTCTAGCGTCTATAATCCAAAAATTCATATGTCAAGTTTATTTGGGTCTATAGTACTAGATTTGACTTGTTCCGAAACCATACCATCTGTCGAAAATATAAAAATATCTTAGATATGCCTAATTTTAACGTGATAGAAAAAAGTGCGCAAATTGATTATACCAAAGAACAAGTTAGTATCTCGTTTAGTTTAGAAGCTATGACCGGTGCCGGATTAGCCACGTAGCAAGAGTAGCAAATGCTACGGGCCCCGCGAATTTGGGGGCCACGCGCTCCAACGCCTGTCTGACCGTAATAAAAAAAATATTAATTTAGATGGGAGCGTAAAATATCTTGCATGCCTTAAACGCGAAGCGCTTAGGCTATGCCTCACTTCCACTTGAAAATCTAAAACTCGATTTCGTCACGTTAAATCGTAAAAATAAGTAGGTCTTTTACGAACTTTTTAACGTTAATGTTTTGTTTTATTTAATACCCTAAACTTGAGAACCTAAAGCAAACCAAGGGCCCCTTGACAGAATTTGCTACAGGCACCGCGCTGGCTTAATCCGGCACTGGCTATGACGGTATAAAATGTATAAAAATGTAAATAGTTTAAAACGGCGATATCTCCAAAAATAAAAAAGATACACAGCTGCGGGTGATCGGAATCGATTCAGTGTGATTTTTTCTATAAGTTTGTACACTTAATATCGAACGAAACAGAGCAACTTTATTTTTCAAAAATGTCGCTAAAGTCTGTTAGATCTTGCTTGCATATGGCTGAGCTACTTTTATGGAAAAAATGGCGCTGATTCGATTCCGATTACTCCCACATTTATATTTTTCTTCGCTTAGAAGTTATGGCGTTTTTAAATTTTCTAATAAAAAATATATATAAACGCTCATATCCCTGAAACTAGGAGAGTACAGGTTTGCAAATGATCGGAATCGGTTCAACGGACTTTTTCTATAAGTTATCTTAATATTAAACGAAGCAGAGCGAATTTGTTTTTCATAAATTTCCTAATTTTTAAGTACAGTAAAATCTTGATACAACGGACTAATGCACCTTCATATACTGCTCGGGCTAGGTGCAGTCTAGGAGCAGGTCGGCATTATGTCTCAAATTCTAGTGCTCGGCGTAAGACGTGATTATCATGGTCGCTAAAAATTGTTTACATGCGGCGACACTTGAATTTAAGCATGTATAATATTAACAGGACGTTTTTTTTAACATTTGACCGGATTTTTCGTCAGTTATATCCGAAGTTCGTTACATAGAGGTCCGTTATATCGAGGTTTTGCTGTACTTTTTTAACGAATATTTTTTTTTAATATCCTGTCAATGCGTAAGTGTTCCTTCGTCTGAACGAATATCTCGTGTGTTTACACGATTTGTCTATAGATGCGGTGGAAGGACTAGAAGGTGGGAGTACGGATATTTGTGGTGGGAGTACGGGTCTATGAGGTGGAAGCATGGGTCAGTGTTATGAGGGCGGACGGATTTTTACTTAAGTGCAAATGACCATTAGAGACATTATAATGGACAAAGCAATGACAAATGAATCAACGTCAAGGAAAAATGTCGTAAAATGTAATGAAAGCCTTGTGTTAAAAGGTCAGAGAGTTCAAACACGGTTTTTTGCATTCAGTGCAAATTATTTTTTTATACACGTACTAATATGAAAGAACTTCAAAAGTAAAGTTTCTAATGGAAAGCTAAAAAATGATCAAATACATTGAAAGAATTTTCTTCGATAAGGTAGCAACGGGAAACATTATGCTAACTTAAAAGTTAAATGATAAATAACCAAATACAGTCGACTCTAGATAATTTGACACTCGTTAATTTGAATCTCTCGATAATTTGAAAATGTTTCCCGGTCCCGTGAAAATTGAATAAAATCAATATTAATTGGTCCTCTCGGTAATTTGAAGTTGAAGGAATAGTATCTTGCCCGCTAACATGCAATCATTTGAAGTTCGGGGTTCCCTACTCTATAATTTGAAGCGTTTATCATGCACAGACCTGTCGTTTGTTTACATAAGTGAGATATGAGTGAGTTTTCAGTTCGCATTCCAGTCTTCCTTTCTGCGCAGCTCTCACCATTATCGAAAACTCATTGGACAATGACAGACAGAAATTGCTCATTCAACAGAAAATTACGAACTTCTTTTCAAAATGAATAAGTGAATAGCTGTACAAATGTTCAAAATAATAAATCACGAATTTTGATCAAACTCTTGTTTACTTGATTTTTTTCCTCCCTCTCTCTTGGTTATTTAAATTCCTGTTATTTTGAGCTCTTGGTGATTTGAAATTTTTCTCTGGTCCCTTGAGTGTCAAATTATCGAGAGTTGACTGTACATAATTGTTTAAGAATAGACAAATTCCAAGAGGCGTTTTTGGTATATACTCTAAAACTAGTGGAAGTTTCAACTGGATTTCTGATTTATTATTAAAAACTATAAATTGAACATATTAATTTGTAGTAATAAAAAATTATTATATTATTAAAAAAAATGTATATAAAAAATTTATATATTCGACCAACAACATTTTTTATTACAACCTGTGAACTTGGGTGTGTGTGTATGTGTGTAGAGGAACCTTTGAAATAATTTGATTTATAATATTAAATTAGTAACACGAAATTATTTGTAAAAAATAAGAATATTCATAACGTCACAGTTACGAACATTTTACCTTACGAATAATATTTCATAAATTCATCTGTATTATATCATATGTGCCGCACATACGAAATCTGTCCACATATAATGCGATTATTTTTATTATTAAAAAAGAACTTTGCAGAGATATCGTGCTTTCAATTATTCGTGACACGGCAAAGCGTGCATAAAAAGAACACTAGTTCCATCTATGATTTAGTGGACTAATTTACCGGTCCCTCGGGCGATCGAGACGAGCGTGAGACTAGCGCCTCGTTAAACTACAACGGCAACTATTTGAACTACTGGCACACGGTAACCTGGAGACATTTTTTTATATTATATAGTAACATTCAGTTACTTGAATAGTTAATTGTAGTAAAAGAACTTTGACCTTTAAACTGAAAAAAAAATATTTATAAATTCCAAAGGTGTTTTAACATGTAAGCGCTATTTTTACATCAATAGCAGATTTTGGAAGAAAATGACTATTAAAGTATATTAATTTGAACAAAATATGTTTCGGCTCCAGATTACAAAAATAAAAAATGAAAAGACATTCGTACGTGCTCGTAATAGCAAGTCCTCGGCAAAATGACAGTCAGTTGTATTGTATTAACCGACATCAAAAACGAAAAAGTTTCTCAATTTGTTCCATATTTAATAACGTGCAAACTACGTATTGCAAATCTAATATTATAAAGCTGAGAAGTTTGTTTGTTTATTTGTTTGTTTGAACGCGCTAATCTCAGGAACTACTGGTTCGAATTAAAAATTTTGTTTTGTCTTGAATAGTCCATTTATCGAGGAAGGCTATAGGCTATATAATATCACGCTACGACCAATAAGAGCGGAGCATCCATGAAAAATGTTGAAAAAATAGGAAAAGTATTCTATAAGAAAGACTACTGTAGCATACGTCTTAATCCGGACGAAGCCGCACCGGGACGCTAGTTAAAAAATAAAAACAGAAAAAATTAACTTTCTTCAAAAACGCCTCTAAAAAGAGACAATAAAAAATTGAGCTAGTTTTTTTTAAAGAGATTTAAAAAGAAAACTTTACACTATGATACTAAAATTTTTTATTTGACATATCTTATTTTCCCAACGTAAATCACGGTCTCTTTTCCTCATAGTCTTCATAGTCAAGGTTTTTCACTCTCGTTTCGTTTATAAGGACGAATTTGAAAGATGTTTCGATATTAATAGTATTTACCGATCCAATTTAGTTAAAAATGAGGTAGTTTTGAAAACGATTTTTTTCTTTTGGAAATTTCGATGTAATTTAACGTTAAATAAAAAAAGGAAAAAGCACATGTTCGTTTGTATATAAACATATGCATAACATAAATTTATAATAACGTGAACCTGTTTTAATATGTTAAAAACGTCGTAGCGTACCTACATGGATAAATATATCTACACAGTGACACAAAACGTTTATACAGCATTTTTGTAAACATTTCAGTCGGTGAGATCAAAAATTGCAAGAGTAAAAAAGATGTGACAAATATGTAACCCTGTAAGCTGAAGACAGTTAAATTTTGTGTGAAGAAATAAAAATAAAATATTAGAAGACAAGTTGACTTTTTGCTTTTTTTGTCCTTGGTAATTAATATAAAATTTATTTTTATAATAAAACCGTTTTTTAAAAAACGGTTTTATTATAAAAGTTTTTATGAACAATTGTTTAACGAAAATTTATATCTACATGTTAACTTTTATATCTACTTAAACAGAACATTTAATGGTGTGTATAATTAATATCTAATTTTTATATTTCAATTGTAAATTTACAAATTGTATTTTATATTTAAATTCCAGTTATATGCTTGAAAAAGTTCCAATAAAGGGACGATACGTCACAAATTAACAAATAAGTGTTTACTTAAAGTGTCCTTTTTTCCCAACAAATAAATTTTTTATTAGAAGACAAGCTTTTAATATTAAAAAGCTGAACATAAGTTTTGATGATTAGGAACCTAATTTTTTTTCTAATATTTTATTTTTAAATTCGTACTTACATCTTAACCTATGCATTTCTCATAATGGAAGAAAAAGGTAATTCGCCATATTCGGGCGACTTCCATGTTGGGTTAAGAATGACGCCATGTAGTTTATTGTATTATAATTGTCAAATCCTTACATATGATATCCATGTCAAGGGAGTTATGCAGAAACAAGAAATAATCGGCCATCTTGCGATGTCCGCCATATTGAATTATAACGATGTTAGATACACTATATTGCATTGTCGCCAACCTTATGCACATGTGCTCTATGTCTAGCATAGCTATAGTCGAAATTTTGATTAGAAGATTTGACAAACATATGAAGTTGAATATAAACTTGTAAAAGAGTCCAACTGTAGAATAAAATAAAAAACATTGTTTTTGATAGATTCCAGTGGAACCATAGAATTGTACCTACAGACTTATTTACATTGAGAAAAAAAAATTGTTTGAGAAAAAAAGTAATTTTTTCCTCGAACAATTTTTTTTCTTGGTGCATTCTTCTTAATAAATTTTCGTCTGAATTTGGAAACCTACTTTCTAACATCACTGAAATCTGTCAAAAACATTTATTATTACTCTTGAATATTTCAGGATGCACTACGAATGTAGTCTATAATTTAGTACTATAATATAATATCATCTCAATGTTGTTTCTTCAGACAATGTCTAACTATTTCCAAATTATAGTAATATGTTTTTTTTAGCTCGTGAAAAGTCTGACCTCACTGATTTATTTAAATAAGTACTAAAAAATATACGAGTAGGCTTAGATTCAAAATCGTCACGCGAGATGGCATTTATTTATTTATTCTTAACTATCTTAACTATTTTTTTACTTAAATAAGATATCTATGAAAACAAATCGACAGACAAATATTTTGAAAACAAATAGGATAACAACTCAAGAAAACGAAATTGAGGTTTTGTTACCACACTGTTAAAATATTTCAAAATTTCATAAACTAATTCGCTTCTGAAATTTTAAAATCAACTTTCTGAAAATAACTTAAGAATAAAATAGTTCTGAATTTTGCAGAAAGTATAGTAGCAAATTCATAAAGGTATATGCGTTTTCAGAACTATAGATTCTTAACTCTAAGTCGCGATGAAAATTGCTTTATAATTATTTTTCTGAATTTTCAGAAAAACTTTTTAATATTACATTTAATTTCGAGTCGGGATAATTATTATCAATACAAACAGACAGACGAACAAGAATTCTATCTTTACCCGAGTGTAGCCGGGTATAAAAGGGTCTTCTGGTTAGTGTACCAATGAAAATATATTTTAAATGACACTGGCATAAACAAAATTACAAAATTCTTCACCTAATTATTATGCAAAGTTCCAAAGAATCCAAAATGACAAACAGAATTTTCATTACTTTTTTATTTAATTTATGTATTGGCATGATCAGAACTGGAAAAAGTTTCAGATTTTCGTTTTATGAAAAAAAAATATATATGTATTAACAAATGGAAAATATGAATCGGTACTTGACCTAGATCATTTCAGCAGTTGGTGGTCAAAAAAAAAATATCAAGGGATGTGATAACCCGATAATGATATGATATTTTCATGTTTTTGTGATATAAACAAATGAACGTTTTTAATTTCCATTTTATTTATTTATTTTTTGTTGCATAACGTAGGCTGAACATTGTATGCGGATGACCGGTACAAAATTTTCAAAATAACAACATATCGTACCAGTTGAACAACGTGTGTAGGTATATTGTTTGTTGCTAAGCGGACAGAGCTAAAAATATTTTTTCGAAACATACATATACCATACTACATTAGCCTATAACACATATGTATTTGATTCTACAGGATGTTCTACAAAATCTGTTCAAAGTATATGTGATATGGAGCAAGTAATTAATGAGGGCATTATTTACACTGCCCGGACAGTAAATGACAAACCAAATCGGGTCATACAATTAACAATTATTTAAACTCAATTATTTATCACATAGTCTCTGTCGTCTGGTCGCTATATGGATATTGCTACGTTATTGTTGCGTAATTTGAATATTGAGGAGACCAAGAATGTGACATGTGCTGATTGTTCCAGTTAAAGAAGATAATGTGATTAAGTCTTACGTTCACAAAACAGTTAAAATATTTCCGATTTTACATGACATCCATTTTGCAGTTGGACATGGAGAAAAAGTTATATTTGCGCTATAAAAACATTACGAGAGAAACGACTGTCATTTATTTAAACTTATGTTTAGGTTTAGTGGTTTAAGCCATTTTAAGCAGCGGAGTGAATGCAAGGTGTCACCGTGTCACGTAGACCTAATCGATATTATGCAGTTCCAAGGAGAAGATTAATATAAATTTCTCTGTTCGCTGAAAAACTAAAAAGCCGAAGAAGTCGCACATGTACTATTTGATATTTTTATAATCTTCTTACTTTATTTTATGTCTGATTATTCTTAAAACTAAGATTCATTATATATTTTTAATTTGATATTTAAGTACTATTCGTATTTTAATGTCACACATTCAAAGAATTTAATAAAACACAATTTTTTATTATTATGCCCCATTTTCCGGTCAATTAAATTTTTTCAAAAGTTATATCATACTGCTATCTCATCTTGGGCATTTTTCAAACTTTCTGGGCGTTATGAATCATGACGTGTTATTTATTTATTTATTGTAGATCATAGACGCTTCCTTAGATCATTAGCCTCTTAATTACATCAAATAACACAATCACTTAAAACTAAACGACATCACAAAACATCCATGAGCAGAGGCAGGATTCGAAATCACGACATTCCGATCAAGAAGCCAGGTCGCTAACAACTGGACCAAACTGTCCATGTATAGATAATGTCTTATTAATCACTTGAAAGGCAAAAAATATCGACAAGTTTTTACAGAAAGATGAGAAAATGAAATCAGCAGCTACCCGCCAGCAAAACAGACAAATACATCAAACAGCAAACATGGTATGTTTGTATTTGCGATAAAGAGTGCAGGAGATATTCATAGGTATTAAATGCGTTAACAATATTTGACATGTACTACAAGCCCTCAGTCGCAAGTTCCAAGCTGGGAACTGGCGAAAGTATCTATATCAAATTAAAGTTAAAAACAAACGCTAAAGATTTTGAACTATATCTTATTACGATGTCGTAACTGGGATTGGATAGATATTGTATGTACATTATAGACGCTCGACAATAGACATCATAGAGTTTGATCATAACAGAGGGAGAGGTGAGCAATTATTGCCCGTTCTTTTATTCAGTACCCTCTTACGAAATTATACCATTACCATTTCTTCTTCTGCCTTTAATGTCTGTTTACAATTTCTCCTGTCTAAAATTAACTTTTTTGGTTTGCTTACAGTCAAATAAGCGTCGTTTGGAATGAAACGAAATAAAAAATTAAGAACTGCAATTATGATCAGCCTGTGCATGGTCTCACACCTAGGAGTTCCAAATCCCGGGGGCCACCATCGCGGAAAAACAGCTGAAAGAGAAGCGCGGTCCCCAACATTGACTAGCTCTATACATAGCATAGCTCAACGACTAGAGCTCCTCTCTGTATAGCTCTGACCCCGAAATGTAGGTGTATAATAGCGCCCCTCCGTCACCCCTCATTGCTGCCCCCGTATTGGCACTAGGTGCTGTTAGTCCGCATACAAGCATTTATATTGAACCGAATTGTTTCAGAAGAACTCTTTCCATCAGTCATATGGCGTCTTAAAATAAACAAAACTTTGTTGGCGCAATAAAAAAAAACCCAGGTCGCAGTGCCAAAACCCTGCCGACAATATAGTGTATTTGCTTGTATAGGGCCGTGTGGTTTTATACTTTTATTATGTAAAATTAAGTTTGTTTTTGGGCAAAATAAAAAATTTAACCCCTTAATACACCCCTTAAAATAACATTTATTTCTTAATTGTAATATTATTATCAATCTAACGTCTACACCAAATTAAATACACCCTTCAATAAATAAGTCACTATCTGCAAACTAGTGTTTTCAAAAAATTTGTAAATCCGGTCCTGTCGGGCCGATTTTATTAAAATTGTGGGGAAACTTTTTAATCACTACCAAAGGGTTAAATTTCAATTTTGAAACGATTCGGAGAATTTTTTCGGTATTTTGGGGCCCAAAAACATTTTTCAACCCCTAAAAACTACCCTTAAAATAGCCCGATTAGGCCCATTTTAAATAGGCTTCTTGCGGTGATGGATTTCAACACGTGGGCCAAATTTCGTTAAAATCAATTAACTCCTTCGAAAGTTATTGCCCGCACACATATATATATATATATATATATACGTATATATATATATATATATATATATATATATATATATATATATATATATACATATATATATAAACATTTTTAAAAATGGTGCCAAAGTGTTTAGGAGGTTATGAAACGTCGAGAAATTTTGGTCCGACCCCTAGGTGCCGCCATCCGACCGACGCCAATAGTGTATGTTGCCATATGGCAAATACACTAATTACGAAAAACAATAAGTGTGTTTGATGTAGATATCTCAACATTTTTTGCACTGAAGCACGATACTAAACACACCTATTATTGCAAACCTACCAATTTTTAAGAGATTAAGGTTATGTCGGATCGGTAATCAATTTATTTTATTGAATGTCCGACTGATTTTCAGATTAGACTTTGCGAACTGACGATTTGTATTAGTCGAGTCATGGAAATGCTATATAAGCAACGGTATTTCAACGATATCGGGTAGTCCACAGTCCTTTTTGTTTGTTTTTAAGGTCACCAATAGCCAAGGCTATCAGAACCCAGTATTCAATATGATATTAATATTAATGATATATTGAAACTTTAATTGAGTCGTACTAGTTTTCCGCTTAGAATAAGCATTAGAAATGTCATAGTGGCATTCCTATAACATAAGAATAAATAAATAAAAAACGAGCTTTACGTATTTTTGTGACCTCAGTACTCGATTAATTTGAGGTTTTATTTTGAAACTGTATCGACTCAAGTGTTTGAAGGTTTACAACGAATTCTTTCTTAAGCGTCGGGCTTAAGACATTTTTTTTTGGTTACTTGTTTTATTAGTGTATTTGTCATATGGCACATACACTATTGGCGTCGGTCGGATGGCGGCACCTTGGGGTCGGACCAAAATTTCTCGACGTTCCATAGCCTCCTAAACACTTTGGCACCATTTTTGGAAAAAATATATTTAATACAAATTTTATGAAAACACTAGTTTGCGTTTACGAATTTACTTACTGAAGTTTGTATTTAATTTGGTGCAGATGTTGGATTGATAACAATATTTCAACTAATAAAATTATTATTTTAAGGGGTGTATTAAGGGGTTCAATATTTTTAAATTTTGTCCAAAAACGAACTTAAGTTCATGTAATAAAGCCACCATACCTGTATTAGCAAATACACTATATTGTCGGCAGGGTTTTGGCACTGCGATCCAGGTTTTTGCATTTTAAAATTGTTACGATAGTATACATATATAATTTTTTTTAGACAAAACCGTAAATGTATAAATTAAATAGATACGCTTATGGAAAAGCAATAAACTTTTATCTTTTGCTTGAAACAAGTCGGTAGCTACATAAAAGGCACCGTCTTCGAGTTAAAACTCTGGCCTTTTGATTCTTAATCAATAAATTATTATTATTATTATTATTATTATTATGCTTCTGGTTATTTATTTATTCTTGTGTCTATGATTTCGATAATTCTTTTAAGTATTTAATTCGTTATTGAAAACCGCATATGTATGTGTTCCAGTTGCCGCGTGACGAAGTAATCAAATGTAGTTTTAATAAAGTAAATAACGAGTTAAACGAAATTTATTCACCGTGCTACTGGTTACGATAAAAGGGACACAATAAAATTTATTTTATTGAAATTGAGAAAGTAGCTCAGGAAGAGAAATGGATAAATAGACAAAAGGTCACTAGTGTATGGATATGTATTCTGTGCTTGTCTTTCGGATTCAAAAATAATAGCTGCTTTTGCACATCACTCTATAAAATAGCTGCATTACGTGCATGTATGGGCATACAAAGTGACCTATTACAATACTAGTGCTGTAAAGTAAAGCAAAACAGATCGCGCTATACCAATATCACTGTCTGTCATTTGTTAACCTACTATTATTTTTAACACGCTTTTATTAACTTCATGTATGTTTGTAATGGAATCTTTGAACGTGAAATTAACCTACTTCAAAAAGTCAGATTAAACTGAAACTTTGCACACTTGTCAAGGACTGATGACAATATAATAATTTAATAAGTTTGTCTTATTATCCTGACCAGGACCTTCAGGATAAAAAAACTTACTTACTTTAAAACGTCAGATTAAACTGAAACTTTGCACACTTTTCAAGGACCAACGATAAGACAAAAATTTAATAAGTTTGTCCCATTAACCTGACCAGGACCTTTAGGATAAAAAACTTGAAAACTTACAGCAAGCAAACTAACACGCTGTACAGTGACGTACGTTGAGTTGCTTACCTCATAGTTAAATGCAATTTGTTTATAATTAAAATTCGAGTTTAAAAAAACTAAAACAACACGCTTTTATGCACTAAAAAATGTAAAATAATTTGACAACAAAATTTTGTAGGTAAATTATTTTGAATTTTTTAGTTCATAAAAGCGTGCTGTTTTAGTTTTTTTAAACTCTAATTTTATTTTACTACGGAGATCAAGGGTATTTTTTCAAAATGCTCGCTAAATGAACGAGTGAGTGAAGTGAGTCGAGACAGGCAAGTTCATTATGGAATCGATGTATGTGATACGTTCACATGTGCGGATCCGCCGCGTCTATTGAATCTGACATTATTCTGTGTTAGTAATATACATTGTATATTCGTTCAGTCAATTTATGTTAAATTGTTGCTAACGCTTATGTTTACATAGCCGGTATTGTCCTGTCGCTACGAACGCCTACACTCTACAGGGTGCCGTGACAATTGAATGGACATGGGCACATGACAAGCGTAACGTAGATGGCAGCAGGTATATAACGACCTAAGTTGTGATTGGTTTTCACTAAAAAGTATAGTACAAACCAAATCTACGCGTTTCTTCCTAATAGGAATGTTGACTGTATTCAAATGAAAACATAATTTTAACGTTAAGGCTGTCGGAACGCTCCGAACTTTGTTTGTGTTGAGACACAGCGGTAAGGGGCGAGGTAGGCAAAAGACATATTGTGGGTGTGGCCTTCTTTAGCTCTGTCTCGCTCAAATCATCCGCACGTTTCAATTTTTGGCTGGTGCCAACTACGAGGCTAAAAAATTTTATTGCAAGGGTGCCGCTGTCGACAGATTACTCTCATTTTTGGGAATATTTTGAAGATTTCAAAAAATTTTCCGAAAAAGGAAAAGTCACTTTAGGTTTGTGATGGAACAGTTTTGTGAAATAAGTACGAATAAGGTCGTAGTGTGACATTGAAAACGTGTGTTTTTTTGACACAATTAATGCCAACTTTTTTCTAGTAAATCGTACATAAATTACAAAAGTAGTCCATTAGAGACCTAGATTTGTCCTTTATCTTCCTTATAAAGAAAGAATTTTTGCAAAATGTTGACCAATAAGTCTACAATCATGATGACAGCCGAATCTCTATTTTTGGCTTAAATTCAGAGCGTTCCGACAGCCTTAAGTGGTAGTTTCTATGATAGAAATACTAAAAAACACAGTATTTTTTCTTATTTTTAAGGAATTTAATTAATATTTAATAAATAAAACGTAATTACATCACTCTCAATCAGAGTGCATGACGTCACGAACTCTTAAACATTATCAGACGCTGTCATAGAAAAGGACGCTGTGCACGCTGTCATAAGGTTTCATTGTTTGGTTAATATTTAGAGTGTGTAATTTATTATTATTTATTTATAGCAAACGTCAAATTACAAATAACTATAGCAACAGTTACGAAAAACCTTTTATTAACTCATCAAATTCCAAGCGTTTATGAACACAGAACACAGAACACGCATCTATAGAATGGTAACTCCCGTGTAAACTTTTGAGCCTCCTATTTTAAGAATCTATGAGGTTACGGCAGTCACATGACAAGTACCTATTGACGTTTTGGAACGAAATTTGAAACAGAATTTAAAATACATGAGTTTTAAGGCTTGAGTCGTATTTAAATACAAATAATAAATATTTGTGGCTATATTAGGTACTTATGCACGATTTAAAATACTTTCCCAAAAATAGTCAACATCCCTATTTGCGTGATTTAAATAAGTAATAATTCAAAGTAAATCTGCGATGTTTTAATATTATAACCATCATTTAAATAAAAGAAAACAGTATCACGGGTAATTGGAATAATGAAAATAAATCAATTTAAACACTCATTGATTGCAACGTTTCGTCTTTTCTTTAATTAAGACTTTTTCAAGCTCTCAATATGCTTAAATGATAGTAAAACTATGATATAATATGCAATTTGGCATTACAAAAAACAATTATAAAAATTGAAAATTGTAGAAAATAATATAATATTATTTTCTACAATTTTCAATTTTTATAATTGTTTTTTGTATTGTCAAATTGCATATTATATCATAGTTTTATTATCATTTAAGCATATTAAGAGCTTGAAAAAGTCTTAATTAACGTGATTATTAGTTTTTCTATTTGTAATTTCTTCTTCTGTGGCAAAATGTTCTATAGTATAGTGGGCTTCACACTTTATTGTCACAGTATTTACAGTTAGAGATAGCGGGCAATCACTTATTTTTCAGTTCCGGATCCTTTGGAAATACAAAACTTCTATATGATTTTAACATTGGTAAATACAGCACATCGGCAATGTCTATGATTTATTATTTGAAATTAACGTATCTTATACACACCTATGAACTATTCGCATACTATATAGCTGGCGCCCCTAGCGGTAAAGTTTGGCAGTATCCATCTTCATTGATTTGATGAAGTCAATGATAAATATCATGCATATCATGTATAATTTATTCAAAACGAGCTTTTTGGTTATCAGCGGCTCCAGGAGACAACCTCCTCTAAAAACTACGACATTCATTGCAGAATTTCTTTTAAAACACTGCAGTAATTTTTCGATTTAAATTAAAATACGAATACTTATATAACATAATAAAATAAAACTTACATTCAATTTTGTTGTCTGTTGTAGTAGGTCTGGAAAAACAAAATAAATATGGTTGAAAGATGTTTAAATACCACAATAAATTGTATTATTAATACTTATACCTAGTATCAAGCACACGCTGTAATAAAAATTCGGGAAGTTTTTTCAACAGTTATTATATTCGAATAATAAATGTTTAATTTCATAGAAATCTTTGTGGTTTAAAATATATGTCTCGTGCGTAATGTTAATACGGCTCGTGAGTCTTACTGTCACTGGTTTTAAATATAATGTTCCATCTCGCCGGAATATAACGACACTAGTGGTGCTATTCTGTATAAATTTACAGTACTGTTAATTTTTTGTTACAGTTACATCTCATAAGTTGAAGTGCGATAGAAATTTAACAGCGCTGTTAATTTTAATATTCAATATACAGAATAGCAGCATTTATATATACAATCTACTATTAAATCATTTTGAACAGCGTCATGATTTTTGCTTAAATAAAAAAAAAATTAAATTAATGGATGCTTTTTTAGGTATATGACTTTAAGGAATTTTTTACAATGTTGTGTACCTGTTGTTTGACGCTATTTATGCTTCTGGGTCTTACATTCATTCATATCTTTTAATAGAGTATTGTAAATCAATTAATGAGCTTTCTTTAGTGTTTTCGATTTTTATGTCAGGAAATTTTGAATTTAGTTTTTTTTAGTATTTAGTATGATAGTCACGGTGCGGTAATCATACTGTTTATATATAATATAGAAGCATACAATACAGAGCATGCATATATAGGTACAGAAGGTCAGTTTAGCTTGAACAATTAACAATTAATTACGCCTATATTAATTAGCCGGACGATTACGCCATTGACCGTTACAGAAATAATGCATGAATATATCCATCCCTACATAATATGTGCCTATACAGACATGCATAGCGGTGTTGTACAACTCACACAATATAGGTACTTAGTTATATAAATGTGTAATGGGACATCTGTCTGTAATTTTGTTTTCTTGTGGACTGTTGATTTTTTGTATGACACCTAGAGCGGCAGCGTCCTAGCTAAGGGCTGGTCGCAGGAGCGGCTGCCAGGGGCGCAAACTTCAAGGGAACACACTTTAAAGTTATTGTTAGTGTATTTGCCATAGGCAACATACACTATTGGCGTTGGTCGGATGGCGGGACCTAGGGGTCGGACCAACATTTCTCGACGTTGTAAAAATGTTTATATATATATGTATATATATATATATATATATATATATATATATATATATATATATATATATATATATATATGTATATGTGTGTGCGCTATAACTTTCGAAAGAGTTAATTGATTTTTACGAAATTTTGCCCACATGTTGGAATCCACCACCGCAAGAACCCTATTTAAAATGGACCCAATCGGACCATTTTAAGGGTAGTTTTTAGGCCCAAAAATGCCTAAAAAATTCTCAGAATCGTTTCAAAATTGAAATTTAACCCTTTAATAGCAATTAAAAAGTGCTCCTAAAATTTTAATAAAATCGGCCCGACAGGACCGGATTTACAAATTTTATGAAAACACTAGTTTGCAGATAGTGAATTATTTGCTGAAAGGTGTATATAATTTAGTTTAGAGGTTCGATTGATAATAATATTGCAACTGAGATGAAAATGTTCTTTTAAGGGGTGTATTAAGGAGTCAAATTTTTTATTTTGCCCAAAAAAGCAACTGAAGTTCGCATAATAAAGCCACACTGCCTATATTAGTAAATACACTATATTGTCGGCAAGGTTTTGGCACTGCGACCCGGGTTTTTTTTGTTTTTCTTCCTAAAAAATATAAGTTTTAATGAACGTAAAATTTAAGTTTTGCTCTAGGTGTTCATGACATTAACTACGACATTGCCTAGACTGTGTTTTTGGAATATTTGTCTGCCTGCAGCTCGTGTCAGCACCACTCGAGAATAGCTGAACGCCTTTTAACAGAAATGGTTCTCAAAATTAAAATATAAGGTATTTTTTCAACCCGATACGAATTGGTTAAAATAAGATTTCTGTCAGACGGGCACCTAGACGGAAAACGTATTCCCAGAATTTTTGTGCCGGCATCGCTGGACAACGGCTGAACCGATTTTAATGGAACTGAGTACATAATCTGCAGGTTCTGAAAGGTAAGATATGAAGTTTATTCCAGTTACCATCGGATTTTGATACCACGAGAATTCTGTCAGGCTCAGTAATAAACGACAGCGAAGTTTGTATCTCCGGATTACTTGCGAACGACTGAACCGATTTTAATGATATTTTAATTTGATACATATTCGAGATTGGAACAGTTGATTATTTTAATAATTAATAAAATAACAGAATTCAACATTTTTCAAAAAACCACAAACGTTACAAATTTTGATAAGCACAACAAATTTAATAATACATACTTATCTAAAGACAATTGTAAATAAATATTTCTATTTAATTACAACCAAAATACATTCGTTTTACGGTTCTTCGATAAAAAATAAATCAAACATTTTTTGGTCCTTCGATCCAAACTAACTACATCGGATAAAAGCAAAAGGCTTATTTAAAATAAAGAAACTGCTGATAAGATTTAAGAAAATATTCAAGAATTATAAAGACGTGTCAAAATAAAGTAACACGTCTACTTTAAATTGGATTCCGCAGCAGAATCCGTAAGCACAACGTAAATGGTTTAGTCATTAAGGAAACGAATAACAGCAGCGCATATTAACTCTATTCTGGACATAAGTATTGTTTGAATACAAAACATAGTTGCTATTTAGAAGGCAAGTTTGATTCAGCGAATTTCGGGTACGATTGAACTGCCTGAAAATAATTGTGCTGTGAATTATACAGTGATATTAAATTTACTTAATAATATTGAGTCAATTAATAAGAAAAATTTTATATCACTGTATAATTCACAGCACAATTACTTTGATGCATTGTAAAGTATAGACTGTTTTCTAGTCGGTTACGGTCGAGTATGATAAACTATCTGTCAAAACCGAAGTTTCTGAAAAATTGTCTCTACCGCCATCGAATAAAATAATAATATAATATTTCAGGCAGTAGCTATTATCTGTCTAAAGGTGATCTGCTACGATAAAGTTCCTGTTAAAATAGACATTTACGTGAGCGAAGCCGCGGCTAAAGTCTATAGGTTTCGATGTTTACTACAGTTGTATCAGACAGCGATGAAAAATAGAAAGTATGGAGAATATATCATCTTATTCAAAAAGAATTTAATATAGGCATTCATGCACTACTATTATTAAATATAAGGGTGATAAAAACCCTTACAAGTATGTCACAGATGAGAAAAATTCTCCCACGGTCCAGCGATGCAAGGGATGCTGCGTATACAGAAGATCGAGTGACCTGTGTGACCTCCATGAGACAGGTTTCCTAGACTGGACGGTGGAAGTGGATCAAGATCACTTTGCACCGCGGTAGCGAGTAAGGTGAGATGTTAAAAAGTTTTTTGCACTACCCCCTTTAAAATAGCTGTTTTAGATCCATGTATACAGGACATTGTACCTCATGCACTAGTGCGGTCAAGTAAAATAAAAATGATATACCAATTTTGCAGTGAACCACTGTTTATCTGCCAGTTATTTGTTTAAAATTGAACCGTCAAATATTTTCAAAGTAGCTATTTTTAGGGGGTACGTGCAAAAAATACCATATTTTAAACCGGATCATTATTTATTTATATGTATATCTTGTGCGCAATGGTATGACGGCTCGTGTGATTGTTAAAACAATTGGTGATTCTCGCTTTTAACATAATGTCACATCTAGTCGTAATATAAACCATTACGACACTTTATATACAATCGTCTCATATTTATTTCACATAAAAACATTTTTATAAAATTTCGATTTTGATGCGCAGTTTATCAAAGATACTTTATATGAAATATATAATAATATAATAAATTCCGACGTTATATCTACTTGATGTAAATTAATTAATATTTTAAAATTAAATAAAACACGTTTTAAATTATTTACACTTAAGACGTTTATTTTATAGTAATTATCAAATTCGATGCATTATTTCGAAGCTTTAGATTTATAAGATACATTTATTTATTTAAATATTTGTTAAAATAGGTAGCAAAATAATTTGTACGCACAAGTTTAGCATCGTAATAAGAGTTTAAAATCGCATAGCTTGTGCAAAACAGTTGTGATAAAACAAGGTTTCTACGTCTAAATAATTTAAAATGCCTTTTATTACATTTTAATTTAAATGTGATCTAAAGTGATTTGAAACAAATATACGTTTTTTACATTCAAAATAATAATAATTTGGGGTGTATTTTATGCAATTTTACTTTGGGCTCCAGATATGTTCAATCTACTGTGCCTTGACCTAGACAATCGTGGCAGTTGGTAGTCTCAAAGAAATATTTAAAATGCGTAGAAATCAACACTAACAGTCAAATTGTAAGGATAGTTAATTTAGTCCATGTCAATCGAGTTTTTTTGTCTATTTGTTCCGTTATAACTTCTAAACATCTAATGTGATTTCGATTAAATTTGAAATACTTATATAGGACTCAAAGGTACCGATTTCACTCGCTTGCTATAATATTATTATTAATGTAATAAATTTCAAAAAGTTACTATTAACGCGTGAGATGCTGCGTGTTCCCGGAAAAAGATATTTTTGGTCTCGAAAAAAATGAGCACATAAACAGGACGGCAAATAAATTCATTTTTATCCATTGTTCCTTCTAGAACGTTATTTTGTACAGACTAATATTATTATTATTATTATTTTGTAGACAGGTTACTATTGACAATGATAAATATTTTAAAGTTTAAATATAAACCTGATCTCTTGCAACGCAAAAGAAATTTCGTAGCTGGTGAAAGATCAGTTATAAGAAAGGGTTAAACAACAATAAAGGGTTAAAAACTAGACACTAGTTTTCAACTATAGAAGATATTAGTGCAAGTGTTTTTTGTTGTCAGTTTGATGAAAATAACGGATTTTCTATTGTATATAATCTTCGAGCGCTACTTGCTTCTAAAAAAGTGATACAATAAGTTTTCTTATTTTAAGCAACGTGTCTTTTAAAATTGCTACTTCGACAAAGATCTAAAATGTTTCGATTAATGAGATTTTAGTATAAAATATGTGATGTTTGGCAAAATACTATATTGCGTAGCAAGTGTGAAAAGGAAGCTTCTTTTTTAAAATGCGTGCGAAGTTTTGTAAGTGTACCGAAGGCGTCCTCGCCGAAAATGAATTTTTTAACGAAGTCATGTGAACGAACGAGCGTAAAAAGGAAAAGCGGGGTGTAAAAGAGCTTTTTACGCACGACTCAAAATATATATCTTAACGGACGGTCCGTATAACCATGTAAAAACACCATTTTACATGTTCGTGTTATAAAAAAACATGTGGATTGTATTGGACACCAGCGAATTTTTAGATTTTTATTGCTTGGAAGTTATTTTTGTTTTAACAATATTAAAATTTCGAAAAAATATGAAATACTTAGTTTACATCGATTGGTTGATTGATTGACTGCAGATTATAGGCGCTCGATATCTAATGTCATCAGCGTCTATTAATTTACATCGCTAGTAAACTTTTGTATAATTTTCATGGTAACTGCATGTTAAACCAAAAAAATATTTTTAAAAAACGTGTGAGTCTCCCGGGCGAAAGGAAACTTCTTTAGAGTTATGGACTCGTTTCATTGATGCTTTATCCCTTTTGCGTTACCAAGGTTTCTCTTATATTTCGCGGCCTTTGAATCATTGCCCCTTTAATGTTATCGAAAATGTCAAACAGATAATTACCTATAACTAAAGGGGAATGAGCAGTGTACGAAAATGTATAATCACTAGTCGGGGATATTTGAACTAAATTGATGTACGCTGTAGAAATAATAAAATATATATATTTTATTGTCAAAGCAATAGGACCAGATTCATTGGATCGAATGATCATTGATCTTCCATGTGTCCTTATTACAAAAATATATACAAACAAATTACACCTAAATTGGCAATGTGTAACTTTTTTGATTTTATTTCGTTGCCAAATCAAAATCTACCCGGACGAAGCCGGACCAGAAAACTAGTAGTAGGTGTGTAAATGACTCAGTAAATTTATACTGAAAAGCGTTTGTTAGGTGTATCAAAAGTACAATTGTCAAATTCAGACATGTAAAGGGGAACGCAGTGTATTTCTTTTGGTCAAGAGTCGGGTTTTCCTAGTTTTTACAGTTTTAGTCAGACACTGAACTATCAAACAGGTCAGTGTATTTTACACTTTTGTATAACAAACGGAATAGTGTCAAAAGTGTCAACTGTTTATACTGGAGCACGATACAAAACAATTACTTAGTATATAAAGCAAAGAAATGATATAGGACTCAGAGAATATTTCCATTTTAATAATTGCAAATTGAATTTGCAAAGCCGTCTGAATACAATGTCTGAAAATCACGTTGGGCTTCCATGAATTTGTAGTACGACATAGGAGGGTTAATATAAGTTATCGACGAATTATATAAGGGTGGAGAAAGCCGGGTAGTTTTCATCCCACAAGGGGTTAGAATCTACATGGCAAAGACAAGTTAGGGGTATATAGAGCTGAAATATTATTAGGCATAAGAGAAAAGGGTCTCCGCTGTAATATGTAAGAGATGGAAATAACGGGGTTCAGAGGGTGGGTGGTTACTGGAGAAGTTTCCAGGGGGGTGTTGTATGTCTCTGTGATGACGTGTGTAATTAATCATGCTTGCTGATGTGCCTTTGCACCCCCGCGTTCCCCCAATTTCCCCTCTTTGCCGCACCGTCATCGCGCTACGTTTGGAGCTCGATCTGTACACACAAAACATATAACCGGACTACAGTTTGTTCGGCTGTAATTTAATTCCAAAACTATTAAAACAAAACGTGCAGTAGCTGTGCTTAATTACTTCCAACTAAAATAGAAGTCATTTTTATTAAAGGGTTTCAATTAAAATTAATTTATTATTTTACCAGCTTGAAGTGATGGAGCGAAAAATGATATTTCTCTTTTTTAAAGATTTTTCGTACATGACTTGACAATATTGAAAAATTAAATCGTCATTATATGTATAAGTTTGTAACGATATTTCAATGTACAGTTGTAGAGCGTCTATAATCTACAATCATATTTTTGTACATTCTTGGTATATTACACATTAATATAGAAAAAAAAACCCGGGTCGCAGTGCCAAAACCCTGCCGAAAATATAGTGTGTTTGCTGATACAGGCCTTGTGGCTTTATTATGTGAACTTAAGGTGATTGTTGGGCAAAATAAAAAAAATAACTCCTTAATACACCCCTTAAAATTACATTTTTTTCTTAACTACATTATTATTGTCGATCGAACATCTACACCAAGATTAAAAACACCTTTCAGTAAATAAATCACTATCTGCAAACTAGTGTTTCAGAAAATTTGAAAATCCGGTCCTGTCGGGCTGATTTTATTAAAATTTTAGGAGCACTTTTTGATTGCCATTAAAGGGTTAAATTTCAATTTTGAACCGATTCTGAGAATTTTTTAGGTATTTTTGGGCCCAAAAACTTTTTTCAACCCCTAAAAACCACCCTTAAAATGACCCGATTGAGCCCATTTTAAATAGGCTTCGTGCGGTGATGGATTCCAACATGTGTGCCAATATATATATATATATATATATATATATACATATATACATAAACATTTTCAAAAATGGTGCCAAAGTGTTTAGGAGGTTATGAAACGTCGAGAAATTTTGGTCCGACCCCTAGGTCCCGCCATCCGACCGATGCCAATAGTGTATGTTGCCATATGGCAAATACACTAATAAAATCATAATTATGTAAGTTTTTGAAGATATTTTGACTTAGATGTACTGTTAGTAACATATCTAATGACTTAGTTGTCGAGCATCTCTAATATATAATCATATTTTTACCTGTCAAGTTACTAGCTTGTTTCTTTCGTATTTTCTCAGTATTCTCAGTAACTACTGCGCCGATTACATGTTCAATATTACAACTGTTCAGTTGTTAAGTCTCTTTGATCGAAAAAGTTACATTTTGTAGCAAATAAACATACTGTAAAGAAACTATTTCAACACTATTTTGTTATAATACGATGTAAAAATTCCTCCTCTTTCGTTTAAGACATATCTCGAATCAGTCCAATATCATTTATGTCAGTTATTAAGTTTCAAACTTTGGTTAAGTTTTTCTGACGAAACTTCGTCTGATTCGAAGTTACATCGAGAAACGTGATCGTCATAGTGTCTCTTTTCAATGTTGCAAAATTGTTTTTTCAAAATATCGATTGAACACATCAGTCCAAGGTCACAGAAAGATGCGAAATGTTGATGTAAGTATTCCTCTCACAATTTTTAGTATTGTGACTTTGTGAAACGTCACAAAAGTAGTCAGTTCTACAATTCCTATCCTACTTGGGTAGCTGTCAACATTTTTTGAGGTTTTATGTAGCTGTCGTCGTTATTAGAATCTGATTGTCTAAACATCTGTAGAAACTACCAGGGAGTATATTCGAAAAACTTCGTTATATTAGGCGTTCGTGACTTTTTGTGGGTGTTACTGAGTTCGTAAATCGTCGAGGTATCAGGATAATATTTCAGAATAATAAGAATTCCGCACCTCGTATAAAGTGTCATGAAACGTGTCGGGAATTTTTGAATTCAGGAGCCACGAACGGTTTCAGCTGCACCTACGAAGGATCCGTACTTCTCCCGATCCGATGTCGACCGACATCGAAAGGAAAGCAAACATCAAGGTTATAATCTATAGATGCCTACATTGGAAAGGTAATTGGGATTCCCTTTCCAGTGTAGACACTTACATCATAATCTTGGTGTTTGCTTGTCGTCCGACGTTGTCCGACATCGAGCCAGGGAAATACGGATCCAATGTGAGTGCAGCCTAGTCGAGGAACTTTTTGAAAACATGAATATTTCTTGAGAGAATTTCCCTTATTTCTAGCGTCTGTTTGAGAATCACATTTTTAGGGTCTAATATCCAAATAGGCGCGAATCATCAGTTTTAGTTCTGTTTATTGACGGCGTAAACAATAAATTACGCCGATCGACAGGAATGAGTTGTAAATCGAATCACTTTTGGATGGACTATAGTTAGTTCGTACAACGCACTGCTATACCAAATTCTGTTCTTGTCTCTCTCGTTCTATCATCACTCTTCTATATCTGTCTTCTTCTCTTTCCATATTATGCTTTCTATGTATGCCTTGGTATCCTTTTATCATAGAGTTGTAAATTTTCTTCGTTTCAAACAAATAAAACCGAATTAATCAATAGCTTTTACCCATGAATTTGCAAGTGTTTTAACATAATTGCTATCTTAATTCGATAGTACCTTATACTCGTTTGGGTAGATACAAGATGCAAGATTGGTGTACCAAGTATGTATCCGCATCCTCAACGGTAGCAAAGGAGTTTTAGCGAATGCGGATGTGTTGCAAACCATGACAAGATTATCGTGGGCGGGTCCGGCACTTAACGCATGCTTGAGTTCTTTGACTACTTGGCTAATATGGATTAAATACAGTGACATCTCGATAATTGGAATTTCAAGGTAAATGCCAAAAATTTTGTGTGAAAGATATACACTCATACCATGCTATACGGCCGCTTTTTATACGGCATTTCGCTATAACGGTCCTATTCAATTAGGGCACGTTTTCGATTTACGGCCTAAAATGTTTCGATGTCGATATATCTACATGTTGCCAGTCTTGCAATTTAGAATAATTGATTCCTTATACGGCTTTTCGCTTTGCGGCCAAGTTTTGTGGAACGTATCTAGGCCGTAAAGCGAGGTATGGGTGTATTATAAAATGGTAACAGAGTTTCTGTCTGTAATTTAATTTTCATGCAGGAATTTCAGGTATTTTGAATGACAGAAGAAACCTCAGAAATTAAGTCGAGTTTAGGATACCCATAAAGTTTGTCCTACAAAAAAATATTGAAAAATTTACGACTTTTAGCAAAGCTTCGTAAGTTTGCTTACGTTTGTTTGCATAGTTTTTCTATAGGATTTCTCTTAAAATTACATTATTCTGAGAACTTTTCCAAACCATAGTTTACAAACAGATCACTTCTGTATATAGATATATGGAATTTGCTTTTTAGACCGAATGTCCAACATTTTAAAAACATTTACAATGATCTTTGACTGTTCTTACGTCGATAAAAGTTGTAATTATATGACCACAGTAAAATGTTATTGTATAATTCAATTTTTTACAATACGGTGAGTACTTCAGTAATAATAATAATAATGCGTTTAACGTCCGTTTCTCGACTTTATGCCATAACAGACGCCATTCGCATCATTACTATTTTCCATTTACCACCTCCCGTTATTTTCTACATTCTTTAAAACTTCAACTTATATAATAGCAATGGGCGAATGAAGGAATTATAGGAAATTAGGATAAGGTAGGTAATTTTTGAACTAGGAGTTTGATAGGTAATCGGCCATGGCCTCAAATAAGGAACCATCTCGATATTTATCTGGAATTAATTGAGGGAAACCATGGAAAACCTCAATCAAGATGGCCTGTACAGGAATTACCGTTTCTCGGCGAGAGGCAGTAGGAAAAAGTCCCAGCCACATTTGCCCCTGCCGGGAATCGAACTCGTACCTCCCGAATGCAAGTCTAGTGTTGTACCACTACTCTACCCAGCTCGGTACTTCAGTATAAATGAATTGAAAGAATATTTGGAGGTTTCCTGTTTCTACAAATTCCATTTCACTCTAAATTTCTTCGAGCTTTAAGGTGATTGATCCCTCAGTTTGTAATTTATGTTCTCGGAAAATTTCGAATTGTGGTTGCAAAACTCATATTACAAACTTATCTTAAAAATACTGACTTTGGTTTCCTCAATTTTTTTTTTCAAATTTAATTCTTTCTGTACAAAAATTTGTGTAAAGCTTATACTAATTTTCTCGTTTTTATATGAATTTAAATCGTGTATTTAGATCAAATAAACTGTAAAAACTTGGTTTAAAGTCATATGGGAAGAGTGGCACATATTTTTGGCTTATTTTGTAGGCATTGCCATCAAAGGCAAAATGGATTTTTTTTTAGAAATTAGAGATTTAAGAAACGGAAGTACACATCCAAATCCTCGTAAGATAGAAGTATGCTGGTGACAAAGGGATCATATTGACCAGCTGGTAAACGGTCACCTTAAGATTAAAACTTTATAGTAAAGCTCTGTAGATTTATCACACACGCACGCACACACACATAGAGAGATAGTAGGAGGCTATGACCGTGATGGGTCGAAGTGATTAACGAGCTGACCGGATAAATGCAAAACACAAGCACCCTAGCTGTGCGCCGCTGTACCTCTACTACGGGATACAACTACAGTTTACTAGCTCTCGCGCTAGTGTAGCTCCTAGCGCTAGCACGTACGTACACACACACATAGTGGGAACAGACGCCATTACTAGAAGAGCTTCTATAGCGCCTCGTACACTGGATAATATTACAATCGTTGTGGTATATGAAGCTTGCTCCTTCACGCGGGAAGAGCAGATTCCAGATTTTGTTCTTATTGGCTTCTGAAAACATGAAAACACATGGCCTAGCGAAAGATGATGCCGTTTGATGTATGGCGTTTCTATAGCAAGTTACTATAGCAAGTTGCAGATCACAGGTTCTTATCGAAGAACTGACAAATGTCAATTATTGTTAGTGTATTTGCGATAAGGCAACATACACTATTGGCATCGGTTGGATGGCGGGACCTAGGGGTCGGACCAAAATTTCTCGACGTTTCATAACCTCCTAAACACTTTGGCACCATTTTTAAAAATGTTTATATATATATATATATATATATACATATATATATATATACATATATATATATATATATATATATATCCATATATATATATACATATATATATATATATATATATATATATATATATATATATATATATATATATATATATATATATATATGTGTGTGTGTGTGTGTGTGCAGGCAATAACTTTCGAAAGAGTTAATTGATTCTTACGAAATTTGGCCCACGTGTTTAAATTCATCACCGCAAGAAGCTTATTTAAAATGGGTGTAATCGGGCCATTTTAAGGGTAGCTTTTAGGGGTTGAAAAATGTTTTTGGGTCCCGAAATACCGAAATAATTCTCAGAATCATTTCAAAATTGACATTTAACCCTTTAGTAGTAATTAAAAAGTGTCCCAAAAATTTTAATAAAATCGGCTCAACAGGACCGGATTTACAAATTTTATGAAAACACTAGTTTGCAGATAGTGAATTATTTACTGAAGGATATAATTTGGTATAGTGGTTCGATTGATAATAATATTGCAATTAAGACAAAAAATGTTATTTTAGGGGGTGTATTAAGGAGTCAAATTTTTTATTTTGCACAAAAACCAACTTAAGTTCGCATAATAAAACCACACTGCCTGTATTAGCAAATATACCTACACTATATTCTCGGCAGGGTTTTGGCACTGCGACCCGGGTTTTTGTTTTTTTTTTTTTTTATTAAAAAAGAGGTACGTCAGTTAGTGAACACACGAAGGCTGTTATGCTCCTTACGTATTTTATATTAATGTTTAACATTTACGTACACACAAAATCTAGAAAAATTACTAAATTATAAAATTTTTATTCATTAATAAGAAATATAAAACTACTGAGTTTATAGTTTTTTTTTTAATCGACCGCCTATAAAATACCTGCTTTTCATGCCTGTATAACGGTAGCAAAATGACCTATTCCGCACTAGTGCGTGAAGTAAAACCTTGCTTAAAATTGAACTGCCAATCTTTTTTTTAAATTATAAAAAATCAGCAATTTTAAAGTGCAAAAATTTTCCATAATTATGAAAAGTTTTAAATATGTATTTAAATTGAATCGTATGCTTCAAAATGGTGGACGATTGCAGTACTTCGAAAAACATCGTTTTTTGTGTCACACAATTTGTTTTGCAGGTCGCGGACATTCGTCTCCTTAATTTTTGTACTCTATGGCTAGAAGCCCAGAATGCTATTCTGTTCTGAAACAGTCGAGAAACAGACAATTTCTCCAGTGTACAGAGCTCATTAAACAGACGCTAATAAACTAAGCCGGTCACATACAACGGTTTTAAACTTTCTAAGCTTAACCTAAGCTTAGAACAACCAACCGCTGCGAGCAATATTCGTGTATACTAACAGAGTACATATACACATACCTATAGATATTATATAGTTTATATTAAAATGGGCTTTTCCGTGCATAAATTACAAATAAGTTCAGCTCTTATCGTTGTTATTAAATCAGCACACTGCTAGAGAAAATCGTTTTGCTTTCAGACGTTACGGGAAATCACCGTACAGAATTCATACATCAGAGCCGGCTTTATTTTTAATATATTTTGTATTTAAGATTTCTATCTTAAATACTTGTATTTTTTTTACAACTGCCAGGTACTAATCTCGTTTGGGCCTATTATCAATGATTTGTTAAATGTAATTACATAGAAATTTAATTGACACGTTTACTAGCTCTTGGACAAGAACCAGCTAGTAACTGTGAGCTTGTCAAATATGAGCAGTATAAACATTGGCATTGCTAGTCTTTCGACTATTTTCAAGCCCTAATTACTTGCATTTTAGTTACCTTTTAGCGTGGTTATATCCGAAAATGAATCTGATTCTAAAACAGATTTAAAGGTATTGTGGGAAATCCGCCTGTTTCGTACCGCTGTACCTACATTTTGAAACTGAAGTAATGAAGTAATATGCTTACGCAACACGATATAAATTTATAGATTTTGTGTTAATGTGTTCAGATAGAGATTGAATTGAAACGTGTACGGGTTCGAATATTGTATCTAAATTAATAAATATAATTGTTTGATTTGAGAATTTTGTGTATTAGTTTATTTAATTTTATAAATTTCCTACATCAGAAGCGGGATTATTACCTTAAATACGCCCATAAATAAAGTGGAACGGAGTGCATTACGTCATTGCGGCCGAATACGTGCCAATTTTCTAAACTGAAAATTGTTGGAGAGATTTCTCCTAAAGTTTCGGTCTTCACGATGACGCATAGATAAATATCAAAGAACAGGAAGCTGAGTGGAAAACGAAAGTATAGGCTCACACCAGTTCATTCGGTTTGATTTAAGTATTTTACGAAATTTTGATAATATGCGGTGAATGGTTACGACTTATGTAATGATGAGTTTTATGTCGATGTCGCGATACGAGATTTATATATTATGTGATATTAATAGTTTTCGTGTACGCTGATGTTTGTTGTTAATCGATATAACAGTGAAAATGATGAAAACAGATCTGATAATAGTGTGTGGTGTAAGTTTTGCAAATATACGTGGTGTATTGTGTTAATTAATAACCGTTAAGTTATGCAATTATAATTAAGCCAGGTTGACAACTTTAACAGTTAATAGAAGATGATAACTGATGCTAAATTCTTAAAGTGTTGATAACTTACAAAATGAGAATTGTAACGAGCATAAAGATCAATTTAAGGTGTATGTTGTTTTGGTGGAAAATGACGAAATTGTGTAAACGACACGGGCCAGTTTGCTGAAATTAATGACTGAAAAATAAATTCAAAGTGGCAGAAATTAAAGGTCATTGGAAAGTAATTTAACGATTGAAGAAAACTAAAGTTGCGTGCATTTTGAAATTGTGATGCGTTATGCTGAAAGATGTTCAAATGTTATTGTTAATATACTGAAGTATAAGGAATGGATTAATTAATAGTGCGTTTGAAAAAGAAGAAGCGATGCCTGTTAATACAAGAAGATTGCTGAAATGATGTTTTATGAAATTAACAAAGAATGTCACCTTATAAAAATCGGAGTACAATTATGTAACAACAGAAAAATGATAATTATTATATCAAATTAAATCATCACGGAGCAATGGCGTTCCTCTTGATATGAATAATTATAAATACAGTGTGTTTGTGAAATTGAACTTTCGATTGACGTGAATTCAATTCTTCGAAGAATGAAGTGGTGCTGTTGACAAGATAAAGTTGGTTTTGGACTTTGATTTGCAAAGTGTATCGATAATGATTCTACTTTTCAGAAGACACAAACGTGTTTTGAGAAAAGTGGCAACTATGGAGCTAAACGCTGAAGTTATGACGATGAAATATTGAATTGTCGATGTTTTAATGAATTGAAAATGATAATTAAAACAGTTAAGGAAAAACTGTTACAAATTTGATTGCTTGCGTTTATTGTCAAGTAGAGATTTGCTACAATTGCAAACTGCAGAGAGTGGTACTGAAACTTTTGTAAGCGTTGTCAGTTTGAATGACGGACATGATATGGCTATCGCACGCAGTGTCTATCAGACAGGGCCGACTTTGATTTCCGTGGCTGATGGTGTCTTTCAAGTACAGACGTCAAGTCCGATGGTGGTAATACTTCAGCGAGGTCCTGGAGAACTGACGTGGAGAAAGGTTTCGTGTGAACAGCCGTTGCACACGAATCAGTCAATCCTAAGCCCTAGGTGAAAACTGAAGTTGATGTGGTGTGTTTATAATGAAAAATGAATATTGCTATAAATATGCAATTTTGTGACAATAATATTAACAGAAGAAATCTCTCTCTTAAGCGAGCGCTAGACACACGCGTCACAAAAATTTATTTTATATATACTGTCCAGCACGTATGCAATTTATGGTATGTGTATGGTGTCTCACGTGTGTTCGTGACGGTATTAATAAATTGTTGGCGTTTGGTGTGTGCGCGCGCGAGATATGATTTTTTCATATAATATTTTGTTGTTCCAGTTGATATTTTGTTTTTATGCATATATAAATGGAAAAGGTAGTAGCGAGATGTAACGAATGTTTTGAGACAGAAGTTGCAGATGTTAAGGGTAAGTCTGAAAACGACAGAAATCAGAATTCATGATGGAAAGAGATATAGTTGCAACTGACCTGGTTGAATTTGTGCGTGATGTATCTGGTACTACCATATACAGCGCAGTAAATAAATTCAGACACACAGGTAATTGTTGGTCAGCGATGGGCGAGCTATGTGGTAATATATAGCGGTCGTTTGAATGATAAGAATCTTTAGCGATTGTTTTGATGTGAATCTGAAGAATCGGTTGCGACCGGAATGCCTTGCATTAGATTGGCTATTGATACGCCGATTGCGCGTAGGTCTTTCAGACTCGTACTGGTCAAGAGAGAAAGGCAACTGAATTGTTGTTAGGCTGTAAAGCCAAAACTTTAGATGCTAGTTGTTGGACACATCTAGTGGAAAAGTTCACTGATGGTGACACCATTGTTGTTTGGTTGAACGATTGTTTTATACTGTTGGAAAATACGACTGTTGTAAGTTTGAAGGTACAGTTGTTTTGGGGTTCAAAGCAACTCATTATGTTGTTGGTTTTAACCTTGAACGTTGGTGATTTTGAGAAAATAAGGGAAAACTTGGGACGAGGTTTTCGAGGCCTTATAGGATCCGAGAATCCTAGAAAGGGAGAGATATATGGTTGAACTTGTTTTAAGCTCACGAGCTATAAAAATGGTTGTGGTTCATGTTAAAGTTAGGCTGTGGCCTGAAGTTGAAGTAGAGAATGCTGGTGAAACAAGTATTCGTGACCTCTGAGAGATGTCTGTGTGACACTACAAGTACACGAGATACCTCTGAGTTCACAAGTTCTGGAAAACTAGTACTGTACTGCTGAAGGATGCCATGCGTGACATTACGAGTACATGAGATATCTCTGAGTTCACAGATCCTGTAGATCTAGTGTCGTACTCCTGAAGAATGTCATCAGTGACATTACGAGTGCATGAGATACCTCTGAGTTAACGGATCGTGAAAAACTAGTGCTGTACCGCTGATAGATGTCCTGTGTGACACTACAAGTACACGTGGCACATCTGAGTACAAGATCCAGTTTGGATGCTTGTTGGTTATTGTATTGTTTTATTTTATAGAATGTGATGACATCAGATGTTAGGCGTCTATAGTCTACAATTCTTCTTCTACAAGGTTCAGAAGACCGGACCGTTGGAATAAAGCCGAAGATGCCAATAGGAAAAGAAAGAAAAAAAGAATGACTGGAGATTATTCGGGGTTTATTTAAATACATTTCTGACTTATTAAGCGTGAATATCGTAAGATGGAGCGCCTGCATGCATTCACTTTGTCTGTAAATCTGTCACGCTGTTTATGTCACGCGTATGGTCCAAACGGCTTAACCGACTTTGAAAGACTTTTCATGTTTGATTCGTCTCGAGGTCTATTTGGTGCTAACGTCGTCCAATTTTTGAATTTTGGTCCCAGGGGAAAGTAACTTAAACGGGAACGATGTTTGAAGTATTTTGAAATGTTTTGCGCGTTGGGCAATTTTTATTTCAATTTGGATGGAAGTAAAATCAGATCGGTTCGAAACCTGTCTTAAACGAAAGAGGAGAAAATTTTACATATAAATGCCGTATAGTCGAAATAGTTTTTGTACATATAAGAACGGAATAAAAACTGTATACATTTGATTTGTCTAATGGGTCGCGCACTTTCTTCGGTTGTCTGTCTGTTGCACAGTGTGTCATGATCATTAGAAGATTGCGTATGTCTTGCGTTAAAATAAAAACGGATGCTGTCATTTTGGATATTTTGAAGATATCCGATCTAATTAAAAGCCGATATTTGTGAGTATTTCAAGATGCGAAAAGAAAAGTATGACGCCAATAGATATCGGAACGACGTCCAAGTGATAACTATCATTTTCGGAGCGTGACTACAATCTACATTGCTGATACAATAAGGATGAGGCTGGTGTTTGGAATCTACGTTAGAGTTGCGGCACAGTACGAGGGCGATGAATGTACTAATATGTGTACCAGCTGATCTTTTGTAATCAGGTTGTTTTATTTTATTTATTATAATATGCCAAATGTCAACATTTTAGAAGTCAAAATGATCTTGTCGTCCAATTGGCTAAAATTTTAATTTATTGTTTGAGATTTTTGTTTGGTGTCATATTGCTGACTGCCGATATTTGTCAATTATTGTCTTTCAAATTGAGTAAAGTCAATTATATTGTTGAATTCAGAGTCTACTCTTAAATTGCTGGTAATCTTCAAAATGTTTTCGCTTTTGTTTTATGTTACAGTTTGATCGTATCGGGGCGATACTATTGTCAGAATTGGCCGTGTGGGAAATCCGCCTGTTTCGTACCGCTGTACCTACATTTTGAAACTGAAGTAATGAAGTAATATGCTTATGCAACACGATATAAATTTATAGATTTTGTGTTAATGTGTTCAGATAGAGATTGAATTGAAACGTGTACGGGTTCGAATATTGTATCTAAATTAATAAATATAATTGTTTGATTTGAGAATTTTGTGTATTAGTTTATTTAATTTTATAAATTTCCTACAGTATCTTAGATACATATAAAGTAACATAGATATTTTAAGTGACTAAGATACTTTTGAAGTAATAAGATATTTTTAAAAATAACTTAAATACCTACTTTTGAAGTATCTAAGATAGTAAAGTTCGATACTGAAATGTAAGTAATTCGATACTTAAATATGTATACAGTAGAAACTTTATTTGAACTTCAAAAGAAATGTTAACAATTACCAGTTATTGAGTTTTTTACCTATTTCGAGTTAACAGGTGGCTGTAAAGTGTTCACGTCACTTATTTCGAGATATAGAAATTGCGAAATAGACTTTAAATAATTTGAGTTATAGAGTCTTTTGTGTCTCAGCGGAAGGTTATTTTCTTCGAAAAAGGGGATTCCGACATAACGAGGTTCGAGTTATAGACACTGAGAGTTTCAAGTAGATGTCGGCAGAAAGTATTTTAGATATTAATGTATCTTTTATTTGGATACTGTCATAAAAATGTATATTTTTCATATTTAATTTTTTTGTGGTATTAATTATTTGGTAGCTTATCTTATAGTTTTTTCAAGTATCTTTTGCAGTTTTAACAAAAAGGAAATAAAAAACTAGCTTGGCATTCCGAATTTGAATACAGCCGAGTAATATTTATGTTCTTAAAGTTTGCACGTAAAATTATGCAACATTCAGTATAAATTTACTATATTGTGGACTTAATTCGATTCATATACCGGCTTGGATGATGAACTTAGCATATTATGCAAGAGAAGGTCTACGAAATAATATTTAAAGTGGGATCATATAACGAACCTTCATAAAATAGTAATACGTAACCTAAACCTACTAAAATTTAATTTGTACGGTCACTTTTTCCTATTAAAATTATAGTTTCAAACTAGATACTTACACCATTTTTTTTTAAATGGCGTCCGCCCACCAATTGCTCATGCGATTTCAGAAAATTAGCACCCTTTTGACTTAGCCGTTTCCAGACTTCGTTAATTAACCTCTAAAAATTTTACTTAATATTTAGAAAAGTGGATAAGACATTAGTATTGGATTTTTGATGCGAATTTCAGCTTTAAATCTAGATTTGAGAATGTAATTTGTCGCCAACTAAATGAAGATCTCATACTTACAGGCAAAGATCTGCTTTAAGCTGTCTTACAACAGGGATGTTGACTATTTTTGGGAAAGTGTTTTAAGTACCTAATTTTGCCACAATATATTTATTATTAGTGTATTTGCCATATGGTCGGACCAAAATTTCTCGACGTTTCATAACCTCCTAAACACTTTGGCACCATTTTTGGAAATGTTTATATATATATGTATATATATATATATATATATATATATATATATATATATATATATATATATATATATATATATATATATATATATTTATATATATACGTATATATATATGTGTGCGGGCAATAACTTTCGAAAGAGTTAATTGATTTTAACGAAATTTGGCCCGCGTGTTGAAATCCATCACCGCAAGAAGCCTATTTAAAATGGGCGTAATCGGGGCATTTTAAGGGTAGTTTTTAGGGGTTGAAAAATGTTTTTGGGCCCCAAAATACCGAAAAAATTCTCAGAATCATTTCAAAATTGGCATTTAACCCTTTAGTAGTAATTAAAAAGTGTCCCTAAAATTTTAATAAAATCGGCCCGACAGGATCGGACTTACAAATTTTATGAAAACACTAGTTTGCAGATAGTGAATTATTTACTGAAAGTTGTATATAATTTGGTATAGAGGTTCGATTGATAATATTAATGCAATTAAAAAAAAAATGTTTTTTTAAGGGGTGTATTAAGGAGTTAAATTTTTTATTTTGCCCTACAATCACCTGAAGTTCGCATAATAAAGCCACACTGCCTGTATTAGCAAATACACTATATTGTCGGCAGGGTTTTGGCACTGCGACCCGGGTTTTTTTTTATTTAAATACAAATCAAGCCTTAAAAATCATGTATTTTAAATCCCGTTTCAAATTTCGGTCCAAAACGCCAATAATAGTCGCGTAACGTCACCTGTTCATACCAAAGGAGGCTCAAAACTTTATACGGGAGCTACCATCCTATAGATGCGTATTCTGTGCTCATCAACGTTAGTAAACTGAGGTGATGAAAAGTTGTTTCGTAGTCGTCGCTATAGTTACATGTAATTTGACGTTTGCTATAAACAAATAATAATAAATTACACACTAAATATTAACCAAACAATGAAGTTTTTTGACAGCGGCTGAACATATGACGTCATGCGCTCTGATTGGTGTTTGTTGTCACGTGACTTGAGAGTGATTTTATTAGTTTTTATTTATTAAATATTAATTAAATTCCTTACAAATAAGGAAAAATGTAGTGTTTTTTAGTATTTCTATCATAGAAACTACTACTTTTCGTTAAAATTATGTTTTTATTTGAATACAGTCAACATCCCTATTTAAACTTAACATTTTGATTCCACATTAATATTGTCACAAAAAATATATAAAATATAAATCTCATTTCAAAGCTGAAAGCCATATGAGAAACAGAGCAAAAGATAGCCATACATAAAATATAACAAATTATTTATTTAAATTACAGCAACGCTTCAAATTGCATATTAAAATGTCTCAATTTTTTAAAATTTCAATTATTTGAAGTGATATATTTTTACCGACTTACATGTTTGAACTTTTCTGTAATGTTAAAGGGGAAATGTATCAATGGCGGGGAAATATAAAAGAAATCTTGGTAACGCAAAACGGATAACGCGTCAATGAAGCAACTTCAAATGTCACTTACTCCGTAAGGCTCACACGGTTTTTTTTTTAATTGTCACAATTTATAACCTAAACACGCTTATATAAAGTTCGTTGCCAATTATGTAAATAAGTAAAAAATCGTAATTTTGCTACCTATACTAATAAACATTTGAACCAACCATTTAATATTTAGGAAACAAATAAAACACTATCATTTAAAAGCAAAACAGAATCACTTGATAACAATTTAGAAATTAGACTCGGTGATTATATATATTTTTTCAAGTAGTGACTATTGAAGGGGCTGCGTTTGACATTGTCAAGCACTTGAGTAACCTAAAACAGTATACCATATATTCTAAACCTGTACTTTCTCTCAGTAGCGTAGTCATCGATTTTAGTCTTTTATATTAGGCTTTAGAGTATAGCCAAGATTCTAGAGATACTAAAAGTTTCTATACTCTTTACAACACAAGTCCATCACAAATGTGTGCAGATGTGAGAACTGAAATGTCAGTTTAGAGACAAATAACTCTATCAGTTGGCAGTCTTTAAAAAAAATAAATAGAAAAATTAATGAATAGAAATAATTTCACCTTTGATTCGTTCATAACTCTCATTATTTTGAACGTTCACGTCTAACGTTACCTAAAATAAAAATTATCTCTCGCATGATGTGAAAAAACAGTTAAAAATATGCCTCAAATATACGAGAAAGATCGACTGTTTGGATATGTTACTGTTGAGTAATTAATAACTCATTGCGTCACGATAGTGGAAAGATTCGAATTTAAGTTTCGACGGTGACAGTGTTTAAAAATATATTTTTCTAATATAGCATTGTATCAATGGGTGTTTCCTAACAATTGTAACAAACTATTGCTATCCTACTGTTAAAACCAAAATTTTAATTATCTGTTTTAACAGATTGGTCTAATGCCAAGTGTAGGCAATAAAATATGTAGAATTTGTAGAAAAACGTGTATAGTAAACTTTAGTCTTTACCCAAAGCTTCACGTGTTGACACAAATCTTATTTTGATGCGATTAGAGGCAGATAAAAGACCATAAGGATTATGTTTAAGTTTCACCAAAATCGGTTCAGCCGTTTTCTAATGACGCTGTTACAAAATTTCTGGGAGCACGTTTTCATATCAAAGTATCTAAAAACGTCTAAAAACACGCAAGAAGACGCATTTTATTTATAGGTGTTTTGCTTAACTGTTCGTAGATGTTATTAATTGTAATGGCGTACATTACTGTAATTTCTCACTATACTATACGTGTTAAATAATTAATCTAACCTCTGTTGTCGAGCGTCTATAATAATCGCTTGACAACAGAGATTAGATTATTTATACACGTATAGTATAGTGGGAAATAACAGTAATGTACGCCACTGGTTTTGAGTGTGCTCGAAGTATACCACTTGAAAAGTACCTTCTACCACTACAGGCTAACTCTCACCAAATATTGATTGATAGCGATGGGTGATGACTCTACAATCGACGATATTGACCGTTGCAAACGATAAAGACGGAAATACGTGCTAAAGTGAATCTTTTTTTTTAATTTCATTAATCATAATTTATTTATTTATAAGTGTTTTAACCAATCATTATGGAAAATGATTGCTCTAATCAGGTGTTATAAGAAAAGTTGGCCCATATGTATTTTTATCCCAGAAAATTGATTAGAGATTTTGAAAGAAAGAATTTAAACTGACAAGACAAAAATTTAATATAATAGAAATATTTACAAACACTTAATTAAAAAAAAAAACTAATAATAATAACAATAATAATGACAAAGAAAAAGAAAAAGACAAACAAATAATTAATTAGAATGAAGAGAAAGATTTAAAGTTAATGAATTTATATAATAAGAAAAAATTGTCTGAAATTATTTATAAAAGAAAAAATAATAATAATTGTTTTTCAAATTCGTTCTTAGTTACAACATTTTTATAATAATCTAATGAGCCATGAATTTGCCATTCAAGGCTCTAGCGATTCTCGTTTCAAAAATATTATATATAATTTTTTGTAACAGTGTATAAAAAACGGATGAATCGATTTTAAGAAAAACTATGTGATACCAATCCGACAACATTCTGAACAAATTGACGTTGACATTTTTCAAATCGGTTCACAGCTGGCAGAGCTATCGCGGAACATACAAAAAAATAAATAAATAAAAATACTCGTCGAATTGTGTAAAGCTTTTTTTAAGTGGGCTGATGAAATCTCTGTCTATAATTCTTCTTGCATGATTTTCGGAAATTAAATTATATGCACGAAAACGAGCTATCAGAATTTTTGTCTGTAATTTTATTTTTTGCGAAACAAATAATTTTATCCATGAATTGTTTTTTTAACAGTTTCTTATTTATTTATGCGAATATAATGGAATCTTTCCGCACTTTTATAGCATTCTCAGAGAACTTTTACCTATCCTACAATATTGCAGAAGTTTTTATCGCCGAACTTTTATTTTGTTACAAAATCATTCAAAATTATCAATTTAAAACATACATTAAACATGACGTATTTTAACAAACAAACGAACGCCTATTTCACACGTTGTCGTTCATTGGTTCGTATTTTATTATGACGTAATAATATTATGGAACTGTAAAGTCAAATTACGTCACATTAGATATTAGAAGAACGCAGAAACGTGGACTTTATTTTAGCAGGGCAATCTCTCGTTTATAAACATGCAAATCTTCAATTTTCAAAAATACAGTCCTGTTTTACGGAAGAATATGTCGTTTGCTTCGCATTGTATTTGCTCAATCTAATGTATGTTTAAATTAAGCGGCAATGATGGCTAAATATAGTGTTTTGTTTTTTCTCCACCAATTGTTTAATAAGCTGACCGTGTTTTTTCTTTGAACAAACATCGGCGCTCTAATGTTTTCCAAGTAAACAATGTATTACATGGATTTGATTTTAGAAATGACCACATAATATTAACAGATGTTCTAGTTTTATTTTTAACCCTTTTCTGACACGTGATATGCCAGTGTTTATTTAAAAACTTGAGAAAGATTTTTTAGGTAATATTATCTTCCTACTTGATATATTAAATTAAAACTTTATAATAAATTATACTGATAATTGCTGCTGACTTTTCGAAGAGTTCAAAATCATATAGATAGTAACGTTTCTTGAGCTACAATAATGGTAAGTTTCAGGGTTGACCCCCAAGTTCAACCGCTGTTCAGATTTTAAAAAAATCGTTTCAATTAGTCAATTATTTTGCATGCAGAATCAATTTAAGGGGGTATTCTCATGTGACCACTTCGAAAAATCGATTTTATTTTATTTAGTAAATAAATCGAAAATATGCTGTGAAAAATAGAGACCGAAATTCCTAGTTTTAAATAAATTACAACTCATATTCGCCGACGAGCCGTATAAGCGACTTGTTGGCTCTTGAAACTTTAAACGCATTTATCTGGAAACATTATTTTCTAAAACTGTCATGGTCCTAAAAAAAAAGTATTCAACCGATTGCTTTGAAATTTATATATGTTCTTCTACTCATTAATGGTTATCGTCCGTACCAAAATTGCTTATTTTCGAAAATATTTTCTTATTTTTTTAAACGATTTTTAACAAAAAAATTAACAAAAAACACAAACTTTTTTTCTACAGTCCGCCATTTCTTTTTTTTAATGAAATTGATTAATTTTGTTAGGTACGATAGCGACATCCCTACTGAACAATGATCCATTCGATTTTTTTATTTCAGACAACATGAACAGCCGCTATTACCATGACCAGTGACCTGCTTTTTTTTAGTGCCTAATTTAATTAAAAAAAATATATATATAAAAAATGTAATATAAGAGAAAAAAATTTTTTTATACAGTTAAAGATACAAACAAAAACATATAAAAAAATTAAAATGATTGAATGTTATTGTCGTCTAAAAAAAATTCCCTAAAAAGAGGTAAAATTTATGCGTTCACATGAGAATACCCCCTTAAAGTTCTACTATAGTTTTCGTATGGAGAAATATATAGCGTGGTTACAATCTATGGTCATTGTCCAATCAGATTTTTTGACAATGCTTTCTGCAATAGCTTTAGAATAGGAATGTTGCGATTATTTATTTAAGAGTTCAGACGTTGGCGCTAATGACTTTAGCTGTTGAACGTCTACAATTTACGGGACGCTGGTTAATGTTCGGGCGATATTACATTAAGAATCCCCAGACGTTGGCACTCTGTTAACAAGCATTAATAGTATTTAGCCTTGGTATATTATGTCTCCGGTATTACGTTACGTGATTGTCTGTTAGTTAGAGAGTAAGTTGGTTTGGTATGTAGGTACGTATGTATGCGACTCTGGGGGCCATCACTAATTACTATCAATGGGGCCTTCCGTTGGGGGCCGAGTCGAGCCGACGTCTGGCGTCGTTCCTCATATCAGACGACGACATAGTATAATTATAACCTGCGATGGAGTAAAGAGCGTCGTGATGCTATACGTGATTAATAACACCTCTTTATCATCAGTGAATCTATATCAAAACCCTATATCGTTGTTGGAGCATTTATAGCAGTGATGGTCAACCTTTTTTCTGTCGAAGAGCCATTCAAAAATTATTAGAAAAGAAACTTTTTAAAGACAAGCTTTTACTGTATTGTACTAAAAAGGATAAAATAATTTTTAATAATTTAGGTTCATAATCATAAAAGCGTGAGTTGTAAGCCCTACGATATTTCATCAGTCACAGCCTACTTTTTTATGATTGTGAACCTAAATTTTTAAAAATTATTTTTTCCTTTTTAAAATGCGCGAAGTGGCACGCAATTACTTTTTTCAGTTTTGATGCTTTGAAAATACAAAATTTCTATGATTTGAACATTGATTAACACATAATAATGGCATTGTCAATGATTTATTATTTTTAATGAACACACAGTACTTATTATTATCTACAGAGCGAGGTAGTTATATGGCTGGAACCTTTAGCGATTTATTTTAACAGTGTGCATCTCTACTGAAAGTATGAATTGGCGTCAGGTTCAGATTTCTTGTATAAGGTATAAGGAACTTAAGTAAAAAATTGTTAAATTTCATTTTTACTGGTGTATATTGTATTTTTTTTCGTTTGGTATTAACAGCTAAAAATTAGATTTTTCGACTTAAGGCTGTCGGAACGCTCTAAATTTAAGCCAAAAAGAGAGCTTCGGCTGTCAACTGATTGTAGACTTATTCGTCAACATTCTGCAAAAATTCTTTCTCTATAAGGAAGATAAAGGACAAATCTAGGTCTCTAATGAACTACTTTTGTAATTTATGTACAATTTACTAGAAAAAAGTTGGCATTAATTGTGCTAAAAAAACACACGTATCCAATGTGACACTGTACTTATTTCACAAAACTGTTCCATCACAAACCTAAAGTGACTCTTCCTTTTTCGGAAAAGTTTTTTAAATCTTCAAAATATTTCCAAAAATTAGAGTAATCAATTGACAGCGGGACCCTTGCAATAAGATTTTTAGCCTCGTAGTTGGCACCAGTAAAAAATTGAAACGTGCGGATGATCTGAGCGAGACAGAGCTAAAGAAGTTCACACCCACAATATGTCTTTCGCCTACCTCGCCCCTTACCGCTGGGTCTCAGCATAAACAAAATTCAGAGCGTTCCGACAGCCTTAAATTGTTTATACCTGACACCAAAGAGATAATCTTTGCACTTTAAATAATACTGTAATAATTGCAGGTAATAGTTTAGGCGACCTCAATGTATATTGTATTGTACAAAGATGCACTTGATAAATACAACTCGTTTTGCGATGCAGTAAAGGTCCCGTTTAGGGATAGGGCTTACATACTGACACGTGTCAATTGGTGTCAAACCCCTATGTCTGTTAAGGTGTTATTACTTTAAACATGTTTTGTAACTAACCTTTTACCCCATCAACATCGTAATGTTAAAATACTTTAAGTACAGGTGAATTCCCAAACGGGACCCCATTCAAGGATGATTAGCTTTGATGCTTAACAAACTGGTTTGAAAATACCAGAGTTTCGTTTGAAGATTTCTATTTACAAGTCGTATTAAATTGCTTTAGACTAGATCCTTGACATGCTTCTTTGATAAACAAAATAAATATATACCAATATATAAAATGGGTTTCATATATTCGATATAGAAACATATCAATTGGAGGGAGTCAGGACGTCACTTGATTTACACAAAAAAAGAAATAATGACCAATTTACAATATTACTATTAAGGTCGCCGTAACGTCGGGATTTTTCTGGAAATAAAATTAATAATAATGTCACGGGTATTTGAACAATTTAATGTTAAAACAATTAAACAATTATTGATATGCGACGTTTCGTCTTTTTATTAAGACTTTATCAAGCAACTCAACAAGTCAATTGACTAACAACATAATAATTATATGGTAAATGAAATTAATAATTCACTAATACTAAAAAAAATTTTTGTTTTAAATATTGAAAATGCAAGAATTTTTTTTTTGCAGTATTAATTTAATTTCTTGCATTTGTAGGTACCATGTTTAAAAATAAAATCTAACCCAAATTATTTGATGATTCATCGTCTCAGAAATTTTCGGAAATTTGGTTTTCGATCTGGGCACCCTAAATACTACTTATTCTAGTTCTTATAAGTTCTGTCCTGTATATTATTCCACCCGTTTTCTCAGTCAAGCTGCTGTTTTTAGCGCAAAGGTGCCTTGCTATTTTCCAATTCTATACTAATGCTACAAACCGGGCAATCATAGTGCTAGAATGTTTGTAATTTTTCTAAAATTTGTATAAATAAAAAGTATTTAGTATATTATTTTATCATCAGAGCCCAAGCGCTTAAACGAGCTTTGTACAAGTACGTCAGTAAAATTTGGGTGTCGATGTTGGGACTGCTAAATAAAAAAGCGAGAATCGAACGCAATTTTACGCGCGGTGAAGTGAAGTTTCATCAAGCGTCGATGCTCACATATCGTAACATTATAGATATACGGACTGTACGATAAAAATATGTTTTGATTGCTCTAATTTGTTATTACCTTCAAGCAAGTAGACAGCACGAAACAGAAAACAAAATAATCAATAGAAGGCTATAGCACAGTTTTGAATCTATACAATCCGACATAAGAAGCAGACCTCCGTTTATTATAATATTTTAACACTGTCGGCCTTTACAGTCAAGTCAAATGGTACACAATATTAGAAAATCCTATCTTATATTATAAATGTGAAAGTCTATTTACTTGTTATTCAACTATGCCACAACAGATGTGAATGAAATTAGCATTTAAAGAATTAAATGACTAAAGTTTTAACCTAGAAGACTGAGATTTTAAACATAATATTAATTCAAAAAATGACATCATCATCTGTCAAAAAATCTCCTAATAATATTAGATTGAACCCATTCTGTTTTAGGGGAGACCAGACTACGCAGCACACTGCAAAAGACAAAGACAACCGTAACAAGTACGCGATTTATTATAGGTAAAATCGAGTTTATGCAGTTTGTATTGTTTTTCTCTGTAAAAACTGTTTGAACGCATTTTTTAACTCGAAATTTATGTAGGAATTCAACCAGTCTCGTTTAAGACAGGTTTCGAACCGATCTGATTTTAATTAAGCGAAAAGGTTGAATCATTTCCCCTTTAAGGTTACACATTTCAAACAGATACGTCGCTAAAGAAGTTTGACTCCCAAAACTGTAAACCTAACAATATATATGTCGGAGCAGGAGCCAAGGAAGTAGTCTTATTTGTTTTCGTCATCATTTATTCACAGTAATGGTAGTTCACAATCAATAGATACACAATATTAAAACAACTACAGTACCTACACTATGACAATAATCCGTGGGTGCGATAACGAGTCCACGGTCAGCAGGACGGCAGCTCCCAAAAGAATGTCTTTGTTTTGCTCCAACCTAAGGTTAGATGCACACTTTTTTTTTGTTTCGCGGTAGTTTTTGCGTTACATTCGGTACAAATTGCGTGCACACATAAACAGTTTTCTCTCTTTAATGGTTCGCCGTTCGATTCCCGGTATGTGATATCGTATATAGTGATGATGTTCGATGGAGCACGCGGCGGTCGATCGCGCTGCTCGATGAACCGATCACAAAGGCGGTCCGCGATTGCTCGTATTCTTCCTCTCTAATGCATTCATATATTACCTATATACCTGCTATTACATATTATGTATTTATAATAGCCTCTCAAATTATATATAGGGTACGTTCGATTTTGCGTTCAAATCAGTTCAAGCGCTCTAATGCGACATTTCTGTACTCTATAAGATTTATTGCGTTTGTTGTACAAGAGTGTAAAGGTGATATCAGACGGTCCGAATGAATGTTCATTTGACAGAATGTTCATTTTTGTTTCATTCCGCGTTCGCACGGTACAGACAGAATGACCTAAAAAATGAACGTTCATCCCGTCTTTTCCTCGAAGATGTCGTCGAATGAAGTTGTGCGTCTTGGAATACGTTTGATTTATGTGATCATTTGATCGAAGAATTGTCAAAAAAGAAGTCTAAGTTTAAATCACTAATTAGAGATTTTAAAGAATTTGTCCGTATTGTTCTGTCTTTGTATTCGTCAAGTTTGAAGTTCCAAAGACACGAATAATTTTTGAAATTCTCCAAAAACAGCAGCGTGTTTTGGTTGTTCCAATTGAATACTATTTTGTCTCATACACAGACAGAATATATTCATTATGCGGTGTCGTAGTCCCAAGTCCGTCTGCTATAAGACACGACACAAAATGATCGAACTTGAATGAATGTTTTTTCTTGTGTTCAGGCGCTTCATTTTTCATTCATTCAGAGTGCGAATGAATCATGCCGAATGCCGATATCTATTAATTCATTTCTCATTATTGTTTCATTTTGTGTTCAGACGTTTCATTTCGAGTGAAAGATGCTGAATGAGGACAGAAATGAACAAAAAATGAACCGTCTTATATCACCTTAAATAACTCTAATGCTGGGTTGCTGAAAAGATTGTCAAATCATTTGATTTGACAATGACTTTAGATTGTGAACACACATATTTCTCCATATGAAAAGCATGGTAGAATTTTAATTCGATTCTGTTCGAAAAATAATTGATCAATTGAAATTATATTGTTTTGCATAATTAGTGTATTTGCCATATAGCAACATACACTATTGGCGTTGGTCGGATGGCGGGACCTAGGTGTCGGACCAAAATTTCTCGCCGTTTCATAACCTCCTAAACACTTTGGCACCATTTTTAAAAATGTTTATATATATATATATATATATATATATATATATATATATATATATATTTATATACGTATATATATAATATATATATATATATATATATATGTGCGGGCAATAACTTTCGAAGGAGTTAATTCATTTTAACGAAATTTGGCATACATGTTGGAATCCATCACCGCACGAAGCCTATTTAAAATGGGCCCAATCGGGTCATTTTTTAGGGGTTGAAAAAAGTTTTTGGGCCCAAAAATACCGAAAAAATTCTCAGAATCGTTTCAGAATTGTAATTTAACCCTTTAGTAGCAATTAAAAAGTGCTCCTAAAATTATAAGCAAATCGGCCCGACAGGACCGGATTTATAAATTTTATGAAAACACTAGTTTGCGTATACGAATTTACTTACTGAAGGTCGTATTTAATTTGGTACAGATGTTGGATTGATAACAATATTTCAACTAATAAAATTATTATTGTAAGGGGTGTATTAAGGGGTTCAATTTTTTTTTATTTTGTCCAAAAACATCATACTTAAGTTCATGTAATAAAGCCACAATACCTGTATTAACAAATACACTATATTGTCGGCAGGGTTTTGGCACTGCGACCCGGGTTTTTTTTTTACTTCAAAATGACATTTTTCTACGCATTTTAACCAAAATTTGACTGGAAAAACGATCTTTATTGTGTAGATCAAGCATTTCTTTTTATGTTATACATGACAGGGAGTTTGAATACAACATTAGACTGCTCTTACATGTATGAAAACTGTAATAATATTATCACAATCTAACGTCATTGTCAAATTCAATTTTTGACAATGTTTTGTACAACCCAGCATAATATGGTAACAAGGTCGGATTTACTCATAAGTAAAATATGCAGTTCCTAAGGGCTTCAGCTTATTGGGACCCCCCCTGCCCGATTCTGAATTCAAAATAATTAAGACTTATCTTCGTACGACTATGTCCCAGAAAAGACTCGTGGAGTTGACTATTTTATGTGTAGTACAAAACAAACTTCGAAGTTTATTTTTCAATAACATAATTGAGTAGGTTGCGCTTGTAGAATCCAGAATGAAAAATTTGTCATTTACTTTGTACTTAAATAATAAGCATCTTTTGTTAATTTTCCATCTTTTTTTTAAAATAAATACCTCGAGAAATAATTTATGAAGGATTATTTAATTCTTCGATTTTAGGATTCGCTAGACTTAGGTTGAATAATTTCCGAGGTTAAGAGTCCCTCCTAGGATTACTGCTTAGAGCCCTTACAAATATAATTCCAAACCTGCCTCACCCGTTGCCACGCTGCTTTTAATAATGTCTACCGCAGTTGTAAACGAAACGGCAGTTAAAAATATCAGTGAACCACAGCCCGCCAGCCCGGAAATCAAGAGGATTGGACATTTTTCTATATATTTCAGCAGTTTGTGTAATGTCAAGACTCTAGTGAGTCTAGGGTCTAAACTATTCATGAAAGTGACATTTTTCACAATAAGACATAAGTAGTATACCTATACAAAACTATATACAAAGAATTTATGAAAAAGATCTGAAAGATTAATATCTATTTAATTAGCGATTAGTTTTCAATAATGTAGTACAAACAATTAATTTATTGACATAGAGATCACTATACAATATATATTTTAAAACCAATTATGTAAATATGTGTTTGATGGTTAACGTGTTAATGTGTTAATCAAATAATCGAACAAAAACTATAACACTAAAACAATGGAGTAAATAATACATACAAATATAATATATAGATGGCATGCATGTATCAGGTAATGATGAGGGTGGGTTTGAATGTCGACTGTCATATATACTAATTATTTTATATCACCCCAATATATTGATAAAACGCTGGTTTTAATGTAAATATTATTGAAAGGGAATTTCAATTTTAATTTCGTACGCAAATTTAGTGACTGTTTTTTATATATATTTATACATTTAGCCCAATCGCATGATTCCAATTCTGATGGAGCAGGTGAAACCATAATTGTACAAATGTAATTCATATTAAATGATAACAATTATATTGAAATTAAGTTCATTTGTATGTACGCGTGTGTTTTTTATTATTAGTGTTGACGTTTAAAAAATATCAGATTTTCACAGTAATATAATAGTTCATTTCATAAATTCTATACAAGTGATTCATTTACATGTGCTGGGTTGCAGTAAGCAATGTCAGAACGTTTGATCTGACAATGACTTTAGCATGTGATGATATAATTACAGTTTTTATACATGCAGAAGTAGTCTAATATTGTTGTAAAACTCCTTGTCATATAGAATATTACGAGTAGATTCTTCTCAAATATTGATCTACATACATAAAAGTTATATTTCTAACTAAAATTGATCAATAGGCGTAGAAAAATGTTCTTCCGAAGTGGAAATTGTACAAAAAACCATATTAAATACATATACTCACAATTTAATAAGAAATGTCGTTTCAATCGATCAATTATTTTTTGAGCAAGATCAATTTGAAATGCTGCAAAGCTTTTCTTATGGAGAAATATGAGTGGTTACAATCAAAAGTCATTAGATTTTTTGTCAATGCTTTCTGCAACCCAGCACCATACTTTAAAATATATGCTTTACAGTGTTTCATTGTTTTTCCGCTTCAAGTGAATCATAAAATCATGCAAAATGTATTGGAAAATATGTTCATTTATTGTCCGACTAACTATTTGGAAATTACACTAAAAATACTAGAGCCTTGTCCCAGTAGGGGATGGTTTTTCGTGACAAACGGGATGTTCCAGCAAAATTTGCTTGGACCTATTTAAATTTATGAATATTATATATTTTTGGATATTTACAGCAAGTTTCAGCAGAATTTTTTTGTTCGTTTCGTAATACGGGAACTTAACAATTCTTTTTCATTTCGATATAGCGTCAAAATCTTATCTAAAATTTTGAGACAAGAAATTTTGTCGAGTCGCAGGGTGCCTTTCTAGTTTCGATAGCTATGTTAATTCTCGTGCCAATATTTCTCGCCACGATGACAACACTACGAAAATTGAACAAAATATGCGTACATATTATTCTAAAATCTTTAAAAAAAGTTATTTCAAAAATGCTTCAAGAAGTGTTTTCATTTCGAATATATATTTACAATAGAATACAATATATATTTACAATAGAAAATATCAAAGATACAAGCATCTAAGATACCAAAAGATGCGAGATCTTAGATAGCTCTGATTTGAGTTATAAAACTTTACTAAAAAGCCGACATACGCGGTTTTGCCTTGAGAGCGTATATACATATATCAGCAGCAGAGCGTAGTAGTACAACATGACTACAGTCGAACATTGTGGTGTCAAATTGTTACCGTTTATTAGAGCTCATTCTACTGACATTGATCTGATCCTGGGCTGGGGGATTGAATTAGCAATGAACGTACTCAGCGGCGTAGCTTAAATCAACCAGGAAAATTAATTAGGTAGGGAAACGATGACGGCAACGCATCAGACATTCCATTCGAGTTTGTATTATAGAAACTTCTATTAATTTTATTTTTTTCATTTGCGAAATGGCATTTTCCTGCTGCAAAAATTACTCTTAAGAAATTTAGCCAGTTTAAATATTTTTTTTAATTGCCTTATCCGAAAGGATGCTGTTTTTTATATAGTCATCCTATTTTAGTCTTTTCATTTGCGTTTTGGAATGTTCTTACTGCAAAAATGGCCCTTAACAAACATTTGAAGGACATACGTTTCTGAGAATAGCAGATCTCGTAGGGATGTTTCTGTATTTACATGGGGTCATTATTTTATTTTTACTTAACTATAGCGAAACAATTATATATTTGCTGCGTGATATCTCATAAGCTAACGAACCGATTTTAATTAAACAAACGTAGAAAATCTTTATGAAATTGCGGAGGTGGCAATGCATATATTAACTATGGAAACAAAAAAACAAAATAACGGATGCAGAACGTGTATCTTATATAATGGCTTTCGAGATATTTAAAACCTTATAATTTTATCAATGAATATAAAAAACTTAAAAAACTAAAGTGAAAAATATATTAAATAATAACTGCCGATAGGTGACCCGCCAAGGAGAACACTTCACTTGCTGCCCCAGCGCCTTTGATAAAATGTCTACCGCAGTTGTAGATATGAAACATCAGGTAGAAATACCAATGAACCACAGCCTACAAGTCTGGAAACCAAGATGATTTGGAACAACTACAATCGTGAAAGCGTACGTATTTGAATAAAGTGCACATTTCAAAATTATTCAATTTTGAGACGCAGATTCGTGTATTTCAATATGACACCAGTTATGTATGTATGTTTACAATGTTCGATCTCTTCTCGACGCCTGGTCTAGTTTAGGATACGTCACTGAGATAAAATCTTGATTTACACCTATATCTAGTAGCATACATAACCGCTAACCTAGCCCTGATGGCCTCTATAATAACAACACTACATCGCCATTTCTCTATACGTATACGGCTCACCTACACGCGCACTTACGCACTTTGAATATGTGTGTGAAACTATGCCACATCATCATCAGTAAACAGGAACATATAGGGCAAAGGCTCCGATTTCCGATCATCCACCTGTGGTCTACCACTTTTATTTCTGAAGTTATGCTTTTTAACGCAGGCTTCGAGACTGGGCAATGCACTAGGAAAAAAACGATTGAACGTCACGAAAAAAGGACGTTTAGATCATAACTTAGACACAAAAAGGACCATAGAAACAATGCGCACGTAACTGTCTTTAATGGAATTTCATGCTCTTGAAGTCAGGAGAAAAATTTCCGATTTGTGTTGTTTACACAAAATTTTAAACGGATCAATAGACTCACCTGACTTACTAACGAGATTTTACTTGTCTATACTCCCATTTATCATACTAGGAATCGAGATCTATTTTATATGCCTTCAGTTATGACCAATTATGCTTTCAACTCTCCACTTTTCAGGATGGCGTACATTTTCAACGATATCAACAACAAAACGAATATAGATATTTTTGCAAACTCTCATTATAGTTTTAAAAGACAAATTTCTGTTTTTTTGAGGTCATAATACAAGTACAGTTCAGTATATCCTCCTTAGTTCTTCTATTTACTAATTATTTAATATATGTTTTGATTTCTCTTTTTCTGTATTTCATGTTTTTTTTCTGTATTTTAATGAATGCACTGTACTGAATCTTGTTTTATTATAATATTATGTGCAGGCTTATTACTGGACATTATTGTCTGTTAGCCTCCCAGATTTACAAAATAAAATAAAAATAAAAAAATAAAATAATACGTCGTTTATATTAGATACTATGTGCATTCAGATCAATCTATTCTACATGTGCATTTTGTATACCTGGTTAAGGTTAAGGTTATTAGCTAATGGCAATCGGTAGTTGTGATTGCTACTTTGCGCCTGTTTACAAATTAGTGGTATGAGAGATGTCACACCTCTCAGATTCATATGCCAAATTTGCATGAATCAATTTTCGGTCGAGCTCAAGGAAATTGGTGGAATAAGTGCATTTACCCTATACATATATACAACACAATTATATACAGGTTGTTGTTGTTGATAATGATGATCATGATGTTGGTGCATCTATGCCAAAACAACCAGTTAACCTACGTCTGTGACAGGATTCGAACTCGCGCACTGCGATGTTCTGATTTGAAAACCGTTAAAAAGCCGAGAAAAACCGTGGAATGTGAATGGAGCGAGTGGTGGATAGATGGCGTGAATGGCGCTTCGAAACAAACTGACAACGTACTATTCGTTCATAAAAACAAAACAATAATTGTTAGGTTAATTTTTTGTTATGTGTAGTGTTTGTATATTTTGAGTGATTTGTCGAGGAGTAGGATTTAAAATTGTGAGCGTGACTAAGAGAAATATTTTTTGTATAGTAAATATACTATAATATAGAAGAATAAAAAATAAACAACCAGAAATATAACTGTCTGTTACGAATCACTGCTGTATACCGTCTCGAGGTTTGGAAGTTTTACAGCGAGTTGTTTCTTACTTGCCGGGTTTAATAAGACATTTTATCTAGCTACTTTATCTAAGTACTTGTTTTATTTCCTTTTAAAATTGTCCTTACTATGGCAGTAAAATACTTGAATCTACATAATATATATATATATATATATATATATATATATATATATATATATATATATATATCAATTTAGGCACGTCGATGCACGTCGATGTAAAGGAAAAAATCATCTTTTATTCAAAGCCAAGGTCGCGAATCCATCGGTAGATACATCAAAGGCACTGCCTCCAATATATGCTTCTGGATTTTATTTATTCTTGTGGTATAGTAACATAACGTAAATATGTTTTATCACTTCGTTAATTTAAAAAATCGTGGGTTTATTAACTTAGTCTATTTCGTGCTGCATTAAAACGAGATCGAATCGTAGATCACATGTTTCGACGTACTTTCGTATCCTACGAGTACAACGTTGCGAATGACAGAAGGTCAAAACTTTCTTTGTTATTATATTTTCAAGATACAATTTGTGAACGGACGTTACAGTTTATGAAAATGACAATAGGTGAGTTACATTATAATAACATTTCATTATTTCAATTTTCCTTATAACTATGAATTAAAGCGGAATAATTAGTTTCAGTTATACAATGCGAATTTCAATACCGGTTTTCATATGACGTAAATCGCGAGAGAGAATTTCATCTCTCTCTCTCTCTCACTTATTTATTAATTGTCAATACAGATACATAGAATAGTAACGCTGTAATTACATTTTCTCTTGAGGTCTTCGAGTATTTTGTATAATATTAGAGAATATCTTGTTTATAGAATTTTTGTCTATCTTAAATTTTTTCTTAGGTCAATAGTCAAGATCAAGTCACAATTAGATAGTTTCCTCTAATTAAATCTTAATAAATATAGTCCTGAAAATTTGAAAATTAAAGACAGCTTTTTTTAAAATATATTTAAAAACAACAGAGATATGCCACTTAATACTTTTCGCTTTGACGTCACGCGGCATTTGTGAACTACGACCGCATGCCCTTTCATACAAAAAAAATTGACTTCTGCTGATAACAAGAATAGTTGACGCTGATGAGTGACAGAAAATTAAATACCATAGGTATTTAAATATGAGTAAAAAAAATAGTTAACACAAATATTTCATTGTCCTTCATAGACCTCGCTCAATTTCATTTGCAGCTCAAAAAATTGAATACTTTCGTCTTTAAAGATATCAAAATAATTCTTTTGGCATCTTAAAGGTTATCCACCTAAAAAAGAGGTTATCAGTTCCTCATGTATATATACATACGTACATACATACATATATATATATATATATATATATATATATATGAGTGTGTGTGTGTGTGTTTTAAAAAATATTCGATAACATTTTGTTCAGAATGTTCACGGATTTTTTTTAAATATCCCAATATCTGCAGCAATTGTGAGCCAAGTTTCATTATTCTTTTTCTATTTGATAGGACGTGCCTTCAACTTGGTCTTATATAAATTTTATTTAAATCAGTTCGGTAGTTTTTTCTACTTTATATAATATGATTTTGTTCGATAATCTTTGAGCAGTTGAAGTGGTTTCTTTTTCGGCACAACATGAAAAAATATAATCTGTCTATCAGTTGCTTTGTCACACAAAATCCTCAAACCATATTGGCGACCATTATGGATTCACACATCTGAATATGTATATGGGAAATAATATTATATGCTATAAATAGCTGTAGGTAATAGCAACCAAAGCATTGCTATAGAGTGAATATATAATCATACACAGAATGGCCAACCTAACATGTTCTGAAATCATTATGCACTAATGATTTGAGAACGCCTCCTTAATTGTTCGTAAGTAATGCCAACTGTTCCTCAATAGCTTTCCAATTCTGAATAGAAACAATTAAAAGATCTATATACAAGCTGCAATGAAAATGTTATTTATTGATAAATTAAGTAATGGCGCCATCGTAGTTTAAGAACTTACGCAACTGAATCACCCAACACAGTTTTGAAATTATGCACATTAAAAATTCCACCCGAAAGTAAAAACTTATACGAGATTGACTCTAATTAAATGAATGATTAGAGCGGTTGTGATCCTTGATGAATGTTGGAAAAATTTGGATGAAATCCGTGGCACAGGATCAATGATACAGCAATACTGAATTCAAAATTGCATTTTTACTAATGTTTTAATAACGTTTCGGCATCTGAAACTCTGAAGATGGTACGAAGTGTACTGAAACGTTAGTAAAAATGCAATTTTAAATTCAGTATTGCTGTTTCATTGATTCTGTGCCACGGATTTCATCCAAATTTCTCCAATAAACTTATATCTAAACAAGACATGAAATCATATTTCGTCAGTGGGCGATTAAATATTTGAGGTTTCCAAGAGCAACTTTATTTTTGAGAACTTATCTGTAATTACTTTAAATCAATTTAGAAAACGCTAACACAACACAATATGTTTTTGATTTTTTCGAAAACCTTGCGACATTGAGACTCAAAACGCGTTCTTCTTGTGCCTGCGTGGTGAACTGGTGATACTCCATTGCATCAATGTTAGAGGGAGACTACGAACAGCTGTATTGGGTCCTCAAATGTTTCTGTTTGTTTGAAGAAACACGATCAAATCAGAAATATTTTTTTTGCAACTACGAAGGAGCCCTAACATCATCATTGGTCCTCAACATTTCTTCATCTTACTGGATGTAATCATTAACCAGGTGTTTTGATTTCTAAGCAGCAGACATGAACGAAAGACGTTTTGTTATTTCTAACTCGATTTGTTTAATTTCGAGTTTAATTTCCAGATAGTTCCACAATCGAATACATGTGCTCACATCATATTCAAATTCGGAACTCCTGTAGGTGTATATAATATATGAATGTTTGGGAATGTATATATAGGGGTATGCACTGCGCTGATAAGTCACTGATGACAGGGGAATGATTTATGGTTAGTGTAAAAGTTGGCATTCAATCATCAAAGTGATCGTGACGTCGTACAACATGTCCGCCAGTTGGAATACACTGAATTATAAACGTAGACAAATACTCTGTACACTTAATTATTATTCTGAGCATGATGAAAAAAATTTGTAGAAGAAGAAAAATTAGGTACTCCAAAGTTTATATTATAATATCTATGTGTGTTTGGTATATTGGCGTATGTAGATAACTCAGGAAATTTACACTGGTTTTACAATGGTTTCAAAATAGTCCAAGTGGCGGATGTAAAAAATTGTTCGAATTTTAGAGAGGATTAAGGGGGTCACTCCATGTGATGAGTTCAAAGAATCGAATTTTTTTTTGTATAAATTTATTCCTTAATATGTATAGAATATTCTAGTAAAGTGATTTATTCAAAGTCGAAGTCGTTAGAACGGGCAGGTGTTCGGAGCGCTGAGTTGTGTAGTGAGGCACTAGGCCTATTGTGACGTGGCGTTTTGGTGCCTGAGACCTTTCAATACAAATGTACATTCATATATACATGTACAGAAAGAGATTTCGATGATGAGTTGTTATTTCAAACTAGACATCACAGATTGATGGTAAGTAAAGATTTTCATAGCTTAAACCGTACTTGAAACTTGAAACGCGTTTTTCTCAAAACTGTGTTTTTCGAGCTTGTCTCCAAGATATCTCAAGAACGGTTTGACCGATTCACTTGAATTTTATAGGGTAGACTCAGCACATATAGGGCATGAACTAGAATCAATAAATTCCAAGTATTTCTATTTTTTTCGTAACGAGATAATGAAAAAAAGTCAAACATTGTTTTTTAAAAAGTTTGTCAAAAATTCAATTTTCAAAATTTTCAAATGACCCTAGTTCATGCGGTGCGTACAGGCTTACAAATTAATATGCCGTTGGTCTTTTTAATTTCAGTTTACCAAATCAGCTGAAATCAAGGAGACCATGAGCACACTTTTTTCGAGGCGGGTGTCTTCAGACTGGTACAACTCACGATTCAGAGAAGATTTTTAGTTGAAAATTTATATGTGTACTCTCAAAATACTAATAAACAAATAGTAAAGAATTCAAAGTTCTATCTTTTTATTTGTCGTCACAAAAAATTCCTAAAAAATGCCTTAAAAACCGGCCGTCACATGGGGTGACCTTAAACTTTCAAAAAAGATAGTACATTTAGTGACTTCGATCGTCTAAGCTAGCACCTTGCGAGAACCTGATCTAACAACTGGGAAACGCCACTTCCGGTATTGATTTTAGTATAGTTACTAGTCCCATAGAGTTAGAGCCTTTAATTTGTATGAATTTGTTGGTCAGTATCTGTAAGTGCTTTTTAGGAATATATATGTGGTTGCCGTCTTAAATAATGATTAAACGTAATGGCAACTTATTTTTTTCATGTTATTACATCAAAAGAAAAACTGAGTTGCTAATATTAGTTGAATTTTTTGCTGACATATTAACATTGTTTTCATGCCAAGGTCATGATTATTTCATAATGTGATAGCCGCGTTAGTTTCAAAACTACAGTGGAGCCCCGAACTCATTTAAAGAACATTTTTATTACAGCTTGTATGTCGATCTTTCAGTTATTTCTATTCAGAATTGGAAAGCTTAATTCAAATCCTACTCAGAACGAGCTGGCATTATTTACGAACAATTAATACATGCAGCTTTACATTCTACCAACCTAACGACTCTAATATGTGCGTGTGTGTGCCGTCTTTGTGATGGCTCGTGAAGTAAACTATAAAATAACGTTTAATTTGTTTAAAAGGGCTGAAGTTAGTGTCTGTGCTAAAAACGCCCTTTGCTCAAAAGCTTACGCCTGTAAACTTAGGGCTGCATCAATTGTACTCTACAAAGAAATGTTAAATTAAACATTTATCATTTTAATTTCATAAAACAACTCTTTCAGACTTATGTAACGGTTTTGTGATTTTTCGGTATTACGAAGTTGGGTCGGAAACAGGTGTGTAATTACTATAGTAAAACGTCAAACTTAAATTTTACGATATCAAGTGTTTGTTGTTAAATTTTATTGTTGGGTAAAGACATCTATAATTAGGTATGATAGTTCATTACATAAGAAAAATAAAATGTTATTACTTTATTCGTATTTTTTCTGTGAAGAGAAATTATATAATATTAATGTGCAAATGTCATCGGTTACTTAATATGTCGTAATTCATCTGTATATTACTATAAGTATTACTTTTCAAAATTGGATTTCTTACCCTACTGCCAGACTATGCTCCTCGCTCTGCTAATCGCGCTGTCGCGATGTTGCCCTAAGTGGCCAGACACTGCTGTACTCGCGACACTCCGCACTCGGCTTTCGCCTTTCGGCAATGGAGGTCGATACTGTGGCAGCGTGCGCACTATGCCTTTACACTTAGATCGCTTGATGCGTACTGAGTGGCGCGGGAGTATGTGGCCGGCTTACTCGTGCTTTTATTGCCGGTCCTTTGACTCGCGCACAAAAAACCGACAATCGAGGGAGCACTGAGCATGACGAGGAGCATGACGTGCGGCATGATGAGTAACGCGGCCACACAACGTCTCTGCCTCCTTTCCTCGCTACTTCCCATGCCACTCGTCGAGTGTGTGGCTGAGGCATTAGACTTTTTTTATTTAAAAATGCTGGTTCCATTCAGATTGATTGAAAATAATAGACAAATCTCCAGAAATTTACGCATCTTTTTTATGTTGGGTTGAAAAAAGTATTGTCACAAAATCTGACTTGATAATGACAATGTAGAATTTTAAAACGATTTTGCTCGAAAAATAACTGATTGACTAAAACGATGATTTTTTAAACTTCATGTTCATGTATTTTTTTTTTGGCAGCTTACACTTTGAAACATTTTGATCAAAAGTTAGCATAAAAATTAAACTTTTTAAATGCAGATCAAACATTTATTTTTGTAGGTATTGTTAAACATGGCAGTTTCGACATGAGACTGCTCCTGCTTATATAAACACTGAAATATTTGATCACAACTAAGGTTATTGTCAAATCAAAAGTTTTGACAGTGCTTTCTGCAACTCAGCATTAGTGTATGTGTAGGTGACATGTCATAGCTAATGTTAAAATTGGAGTGGAGATTTGGCGGGAATTTTGAAAACGGATTATCAAAACAAAAACTGATAGATTTAAACCAACCCTGATGCTATTTCGTAATCTAATCCACAGACCAAACAACGATACGGTAGACGTTCTGCACAGAGGACATAAAAACACAATGTAAACGTAAAGTGGGAAAGAGTGATACATGCCAGAGAAAAGGAGAAAGAGAGAGAAAGAGAAACGGCAGACAAAAGGCCTTTTCTCTTCAGTCCTTTCCAACTTGACTTTGCATGACTTTGTCCAACATACATTAGATGATTACAGCAAAACAAAATATCTCGTTAGTGTTTTGTTGGATAAAACAGTAGCAACACGGCCTTAAAATAGAGGGGGCGATCTAGTGGCACAGCGCTAGACTCACTTTGCAGCCCGGTGCAATGTAAGATTTGGCTTTGCGTTCAAGAAAATCTTAGAAATTCGTAACAAAATTTAAAAAAATATTTAAGAAAACGCCTTTCAAAAGAAATATCAAGTCACGGTTATTAAATATAGAGGTGACCTCGATCCATTGGATTGTAGTGGGGGGATGACGTCATCCAGTTGACATTGCGTGGTTGATAAAAATATTGAACGATCTTTCAGCTGACGTCAATCATTAACGAGGTAACATGTGTATCTAATGGCTTTGATCCCACGTGACCGAATAAAAAGTGTTTTTTTTTTGTGTTACATTTAGAGCCCCTCCCCTCAAATTAATCGGGAAAATATTTTTTAAGTTCTGACTATTGAAATATTTGCGGGTAAGTTAAGCTTTGTAACTATGCGCCAACATTTCAGTTTTATACATTTTTTTAGTTCACAAAAATACTGCCGTCATAAACATACGGACGGACAGACAGCCAAATTAATCATGTAATAAGGATTTCGTTTTTCTACTTCGAAAAAAGATATTTTTCTAGTAATAAGAATTTATATAAAAATTGTCGGTGTTATCATAGTAATTATAAACATATTTACTATAGCAGAAATCATTTACAAAAGGTATAGAATTCATTCAGTATAAACGATTTTCTTTCTTTTGGAACCTCCCTCTCACCGGGAGTCTCTAGAACTTATTCTTCCAATCTCTTATATCGGCCGATCCAGTATTCTCATTCCTTGTACTAACTTAGACAGTCCGTGGACTGGGTCATCGTTATAGTCTTTTGGACCCATTATTGATATAGTCCATGAATTTCCTTTGCCTTCTGAGATCCAGACCACAGGATATGATACAGTTTCTGTCTCATTGCAGTGTCTGCACTTTAAGTCCCCATTAAGCAGTTCGATTTTTTGGAAGTGTGCTTTTAGGGTACAAGGTCTTGTTTCAGGATGTCTACTACGAGACGAAGATTGTTCCGACTAAGCGTCTAAACGATGGGCTTACAATTAAAATTTATTAAAAACTGAGGTAACTCTTTCATTTAAAAATTTGTATTTAATAAACTTCACGACATTTAAACTTAATTATGTACGTGTATATGCAGCTTTAGTCGACACAATATTCAAGTATTTTTGCCAAGCGCACACCGGAACTTGACGGTGATAATACATTCATATCTGCACACATGTACATATGAAGGTTTATATTATATACAGTTCTTTTATACGGTCAGAGCCTGACTTAAAAAGTATACTTTTACCATAACAACTCCACAAGTGGGGAATTGTATTAAAATGTAGCTCAAAAAAACTTTTCAAAATGTAACCATTTTTAGATTGATCGTAAAATTGTAGTTAGAAATCGCGAACGGTAGTTATCAGTTGGTATTTACGTACATATTATGTCCATCCCATGGTTGACAGAAGTTGACCAATCAGCGCAAGCGCGGGAATGACGTCAGCTGGCGGACCGTTCATATTTTTATCAACCTATAATGACAGTATCAAAAATGACATTTATAGTTAACTAGGACTACGTATGGAAACTTCTAAACTTAAAAATTCAATTTATTGTAAATAGTATCAATATTCTGTGTTTTGATTTCTTTGACATAATACTGTCATTCATATTTATAAACAACAGTCGTTGCCACGCAATGAGTTGACAGGTCCGCCGAAAGACGTCATCCTTCCACTACTATCCAACGGAACGAGGCAACTTCTGTACTAACCTTGCGTGCGTCCGTTCTCTACAGGTAGCAATTCTTATTTTTTAATCGCTTTGTTTACTATCAGAATAAAACTCTATTAGAATTCATTGCAACGCGTTCAGTCGTTCAATTGTTATAAACAAAAGAGTAAAAGAGTTATTTTCTTATCATACAGTGGCAAGTATAGCCGATGTTCACTTTTGATTTTGCCAAACAAATATTAATGGTATAGAGAAGTAATGGAGGTGCTATTGAAACTAAAAATGTTTGCCTCGATTAATATAATATAATATATTATATAATATAGATGAAGAAACAAGCAGCGTTAATTGAACTGAATGTATTTATTATATAAATCCAATCCTGAGTTCCTCACGGAGAAAAGCCAAAAGCCCTTTCGCTTTAATGTATAGGTTGGTAGTATACTGTCCATTCAGCGTCGTATCCCCGGAGCAAAACAAATGAAACAACTTCAGCCTCCTCTTCAGACCCTGACCAAGTCTCACCAGACGTTCTCTCCCTCAGTTCAACTCTACAGCTCTTATTTCTATCTGCATATTTTCAACGATTTGTGCGTTTTATAAAAAGCAAACATCAAGAAGCTCATGATAAAGCCATACATACTCGTACAATAAAAAAAATTTCAAGACAAGCTTTTATTAAAATGCACTAAGAAGGATAAAAGGCGATTTCTATCTCTATCTGAACGTGAAAATTTGAAAAAAGATTTAGTCGGTTCACACGATTTTTATAGACAGATGGAAAAAATATTATGGATTTGTTAAGCAATATAGTTTTATCATATTTAGACAGAATTATTTTATGGGTTTAGATAGTGGTTGAATATATAAAAAAGTGCAGTAAAACCAAAAAGGTTACAAAAAAGATATGTATACGAATATTAATTCGTGGATATCGCCGAGTAATCTTAGGGGAACACAATAGATCCCCCAACCACTAACAACTCCAACGCATGATAAAATGCCAAAAAATAAAAATTATATAATATGCATGCCTAGCGAGTTATCTTTTTATAATTATTTTCCGAGGAGCGATGAAACCCAGACAAGGGCAGATAGAGAGAGATTGTAGATTATAGATGATCGACAACTGACTTCTGTATAATAAAAATAAATCCAAATAAAACGAGCACAAAACGCGAAATGAGAAAAACAAAGAAGTTATTAGTATTTGGTTCATATGGAAATACGAACAATTGTATAAGGCTTACTAATGAGCTAACTGGTTCAAGTACCAACGACAAATTTCAAGTTCGATTTTTGCTCGCTTTGTCCCAAGTATATTTGAAAACCTGGAAAATACAATTTTAAAGATTTGCTTTTTATGCTTTTTATAAAACAAATATATTTTAGGTCACTATAAAAACCACCCCTACAGCATCCGTAAGTCCATTTGTATGTGTGTGTTACTGTTAACCCTCTGCAACCCTTCGACTTCTAACCACCCCATTACGTGGGTTTATGACGACATTTTACTTACAACTACAGAATTTCAGCCAGCGATAATATAAGGCATACCGTGAATATTATATTATATAGAATTTGTTGATTCAAAGCCTGTGCGTTTGAATAAATTCGAGAGAATATTTATACAAACTCTTTATTTTCTGAATTGAAAGTCAATATTTATGAAAGTTTCATAACTAATTTGGAAATCAATCAACAAATCCCCGGGTTATCTGAACCAAATCGTATTTTCGATTTATTAATGTTCTCAGTAATTCATACTTACAGATTAAAAGTTACAAATTTGAGGATTTTCAGGGCCGGCAAGAAGGGAGATTATATGTAAATAAAAGCTCTTCTATAAAAATAGCACTATAAACGTGGCCAATAAACAAAAGAAATGGGTTTTCCTTCATTGCTATAAGCACCTAAAAATGTTTTAGTGCCACTTTAAACCAGCCTCGAAATTTCTATCGTCATCCCTAGCGGCTTAGAAAATTTTTTGTGAGTTAAAAACTCGCATATTATATGTAAAACACTACACTGTTTCATGTTCATCTATCGCCTTTTATATAAGACTTTACGAATTCACTACAGACGGAGCCCAAAATATTTACACGTTGATAAATACCGTTCGTGAATTTTGTGCCGCTTATGTTGCATTGTGAATATCTGAATATCTGCAATTTTCGAACTGAGCTATAGCTTCATAGACATCGAAAGAAAACAATATTGTGACGCAAAAAGCCACAATAGTATATTATTCAATTTATTAAAAATTAAAATCATTGTTAACTATTATAATGAATATAGAGTAGGTACTATTTAATAAATCTCAAGTTATGCAGAATCAAAATTAGAATAACCAGTTTTGCATTGAAATCAGTGAGAAATATTGGCGTTTTTTAAATATTGTAATCAGGAAGATAAAGTGAGAGTAAAAGTTCCGTTCCCACGATTAATAAAAAAAGAGATATAGCTATTGCGATTCGCTGTAAAATGAAAGAAGATGCTAGCTCTCGAACATCAGACACTATTGTTACAAGAAATGCATATTAAAATCTTCATGTAGAAAAAGAAGGAGCTGAGATGCACCCGTAGCGAGCTGTAAGTTAGAAAAAGACTCATGCATTTAAGCATTATTATTGATATTAGTGAGTTAATGAGATGCACGGAGAACCGGTCCACCTGGTCAACAAGTGGTCACTTTTAAGGTGATATACCACTTTGACTGATTGTTAGTCTTACACTGTAGGCACTACAGGTAAGACGTTTTCTGTTTTGTTTTTTTTTTTTAATTGTTAGATTAATTATAATTGATTTATATGTTGCAAAATTATTTTGCAAATTATAAAATAAAAATGTAAATATATTTTTTTCTTTTTAAGTTTTGAATTAAGTTTTAATGAATTTAACGAGTTTGATAAAAATGTTTTATATACAATTTTTTATAAATTTTCAAAATAAAATTGTTTTGTCAGTCAACAGCATTGGTAAAAATTATCTTAAGTTGTTGCATTGGAATTGGTATATCTAACGCGTTTGGTCCATAAAAAAGTATCTGTTTAAAAACTAGAATAGATTAGTAAGAAAGCGTTGGTAAAAAATATATCAAATATCATATTATAATTTCTCAAAAGAAATGTTTCCAAATTACATTTCAATGCTCAGTAAAAAACAGTATTGTTAAAAATAATTTGAATCTAATTTTTAAATTGCAAAATTGTAATTTTTAATAATGAACAGTGTTTGAAAAAGCATTTATGTTAAATTTCTTAATAATTTTGTCGCGTAAATTTGACGCATTTATGCCATTTTTTACAGCTTTCAATACACATTGGAATCAGATCTAATTAAAAAAAATAATAATGTACATTCTATTTTCCTTAAATTATAAATTCGAAAAATACTTTATTTCTTCAAAAACCAATCGATTTAAAATAAATTTTATAAACGATTTATGAAATACCAAATTTGTGTTGTATTTAGTAAAGATAAATAAAAATAAATGCTAATTTTTATTTGTTTTAAATTAAAACCCAGCTGTATTGAAAGTGCTGAAAAAAATTTAATAAAAACACAGATAAATAAATAATTAAAAGCTGTTAGTGCGAATGCTTAGTAAATATGTTTATTAAAATAAATTTTAGTTTTCAGGAGTGATATGTTGTCAAAGTGCCTACAGTGTGAGTGCTAAAAGTGATTATTATGTTTTTGTGATTTACAAACCGACGTCCGTTTCCATCGCCTTCTTTGGGAGCTGCTATGAAGGTACAACGAAAGGTAAGACTTTTTTGTTCCTCCTTTGGCTTTAATAGCTTTGATTAATTTAGAAAATATACGTTTTTGAAACTAAATATCTAGTTGCGGAAATTTTAAATGAGCAAATAAAAGAGTGTATGTAATTAGTGTTTTGTTCCAGTAAAATATTAATGCGAAGGGAAAGTTTGGTAAAGAAACAATTTAAAAAGAAGCTATTGATGTTTTGCTTGCAGTCGACGTTTCGAAAAATTTAGTTTCATCTTTAGGGTTTTAGGCCTTAAATTTTTCCTCTACCAAACGTTCCCTCAACATTGTTATTTTTTGTATCCATTTTTGGCTCTAAAGTCTTTAATTAAACAATTATATTATTCACGTTTTAAGGAACTAAACGCTTAGTTTGTGGAAATTACGAATGGCCAAATTAAAAGAAATGTCCGATCCGTGTTTTTAAAAATACTACTTTAAAAACTAAAGTGATATGATATTACTGTTACTGCCGATAAAATAAAAATTTAAATTTAAAATATTTATTATGCAACGACAAAACGGATTTCAATAAAATTTTGGGTCCAGATAATTTATGAAGATGAGCCTGGATATTAACCACTAATATTGGGTTGCAGAAAACAATAACCATGCGGCATATTTCCTCCTAGAAACTTAAATTCTGCTCGAAAAATAATTGATCGATTCAAATAATGTATACATTTATTTAATATAGTTTTTTGTACAATTTTCACTTCGAAACAACATTTTTCTGCGCATGTTGACCTAAATGTAGCTTAATAATCGATCTTTTTTTATGCAGAACCATCATTTGTTTCTCTTGGAGTATAATCTAATATTCTACGTGATAGAGAGGTCAACGACACTGCATAATATATAAAACAATGATATGATCGCAATCTGAGTTCATTTTCCGATATGATTTTTTTGACAATACGTTCTGCAACCCAGCAATACTCTACTTTTTAGCTTTGTGGCGATCAACTCAGGATTTCCTGAGGAATTAAGTTTTTTTATGCAAATGGTCTGTGACTATGACTAATATATAAGTTCATTTTTATTCCCTGCGTCTATACAGGACAGAGAACATAGACAATTAGAGTGCAACAAGGCAGACCTAAATAAAACGAGTAGCGCGACAAAGACAGAATTATTCTATCATGGCTATCTGAATTAAATTAATAATCATGGTTTTCACATGAAAAACGATCAAAGCAATCACTGATCTTTAATGATTCTTACTACAGTGTTTTTTTCTCTACAGTGAATTTTATTTAAGACACAACGTACATAAATTGTTGATGTTAGCTATAGAAATCATTAATGCATTACAGAAAATCGTTCCAAATAAAACGCAACATAGAATCGGGCGCCCCAGTAAGGTTCTTTTGTAAACTTGAGGACTGCATTCTAGTTTCTGATACAAGTTAGGAAGTTCTTAAATACTGCCTTTCCTCAACGGTTGATGCAGATTGGTTCTAGATCCCCAACTTGTCTCTCCACGCTTTTTCTTATTTGAGTTTTATAAAAACAAAAGTATTTAGTGATGAAAAGGAAAATATTGATCAACTTAAAAGACAATAATGGGAGTTTCTCAAACGTTTACCCCGTAGATGGTTAATTCTGTTTTAAATACATTTTTATAGGGATATTGTTTAGCCGTTAATGGTGACATTTTTGAAAACTTTCCATTTTTTTAATTAAAATTTTATTTATCAAGTATGTTCTGTTTTGGTGTATCTTGCGTTTTAAGTGGAACCATTTTCTGTAATGCATTAATGATTTCCATATTTACTAAATAAACAAAACCCGCGTATGTTGAGTCTTAACTGAAATTCACTGATGTTCTTAATCATCCTGTACAGGGCATTTTTAAGGCTCTCTGCGCGGATGGAGCCGCAGGCAAAAGTTAGTTTAATATAAGCGGAACTAATACGAGAAGTCTTACTTGATTCAATATTGAATTTGAGATATTCGAGTAAACCTCGAGTTTTTTGTCCGCGTATTTAGAGAGAAATGGTCGAAAACTGGCGAGTGTGTCCATAGCCTGCTGGGACCTCGGCTGCTGTTAGACAGTTATAATACGTTTGTACGCCCGCACACACACACGCACACACACACACACACATGTGGGGTATACATGTTGAAGGGAGGGCGGTCACCGAGAGAAGTGAAGGGTGCCTCCGACCATCATTCCCTTAGCCCTTTATCTATCTCCAGCAACTAGAAACAACGGGGGTGAACTACGCTACAGCGGTCGTGTGTCAGTGTATATGTGTTAACAAACGAACACTATGTCTGTATATAAGTCCTGTTAGGTTGTTCGTATATAAAATGGACGCATCTCTAGTGACCATTAGTCCTACACAGATGTATATGCGTGTATGTTTTTGAATGTATTTCAGCTACTAGATATCGACTAAATATGTACGTTCGCCAACTGTTATTTGGTAATAAATTATCAGTACTGGGGACAAATTTTCGTCAATTTTTGGAAGCTTTTTATTTTCATTAGCTGTATAATAGGTCTCCTTATTCATCCGCATAGTTCTATATTACGAGTATTTGAATCTGTGTGCAAACAAAATGCACGAAAAACGGTTCCGGAAATCTCTAACGTTTATGAAAAACTTTATTCAATCTTTGATGGTAACGCTATCAAAACAAACTAGAAGAAAGTATATCATCGTTCTTTCCGTATGACTGAGAAACATTTTTATATATTATTTGATCAATATAAATTATTCAAAATCAAGTACATTTGTTGAATAAGCTAAGATCAGGAAAAATTACGTGTTTTTGAAATTTTTTAGCAACAAGCCAAATTTTGTTAAGCTTAATGCTTAATCACAGCTAATAAAATACGATAATAAAATGCCTATTGCGACCACATTTTGAAATTAGTCGAAAGCATTTTGTTATAGTCACTTTAACTTCACTTGTTATTTGATATTAAAAAGAAAACTACAACACTTTTTGATTGAATCATTAACAACAATTAAACTAAATTTAGTGTGTCGACAATATCAACTGGCGTTGATATAAGTGGACACGTGCTGTTCCGTCTAGGATTATACAATATTTGCAAAACTGCAAATAAATGAAATTACAAGCAAAGATTCGGTAGTTTTTATAGATTAGTACTAAATTTCTGACCTGACAACTTCTTTTGTGTCGTTGACGATCATCCTTTTGTCTTAAAAATAATATAAAGTCAAAGTTATTCGGGAGAAAAATAGATTTTTACACAATGAAATGAATTTTCAAACGGAATCACAAGTTCGAGAGATTGCCCGCGATAAACAAACTTTTCCTCTTTATAACAAGATTGTCACGAATATCAAATATTTTGAATATAAATATTCGAAACATCACTGGTTTGTAATATTAATATAGATTGATAAAATTCTGAAATATTTGCGATGAGTGTGAGAGACAAGTTTGTAGTTTTGTTAGTGTTTCGGCACATAACCATTGCCAGTGTGCAAAAGGTACCTTCGTTCCTATCTAAATATTTTACATGTCGTCCATTCTAACGTTGTACGAAATTTAGTTTGTACATGTTTTAGTTGATGATGTTCTGTTGGAATTAATTAATAAATTGAATTAGCAGGTTATTTATAGAAGGTTTGGTTTAGGTCTGAAATGAATTGCTAAAGTTATTTTATATCCATTATATCATATCAAAATCCTATATAACATACCTACACAATATATATGAAGATAATATATATTTTTAGATAATTCGTTTAGTCTCATCTTAAGAATACAGTGCGTTCAAATTGTCGGCCGATTTTGAAATATATTTGACATATTATTTAAATATTTTGATACCAGTTTGCCACAAATACTTTCCTTCAATTTTGTAGTGATTCTTCGATTTTGTTCAGCGTTAATTTTGAGACAAATTATTATTTATTTAATTGACGTTTTATGAACTTAGGCCGTCTGCGCACAAGACAATACGAAATAAATTTAAGTCACAAGGTGATGTTGACGATATCGTTGATCTAACCAACATGGCATCCACACACGAGGCAACATTTTAGACAGTCAACTCATGGATTTTAAAAAGAAGATGCGAGCAGATTCGATTAATATTTTTTCTGTGAATTTATATAATAAATTTAAGCAACAGTTTACATTTGTCGGACCAACCAGCTTTGCAAGAACAATATGCGCTCTTTATGTTTTCTATTGCAGTTAATCTAAAAATATAAATTTAGTAGCGATTTATTAAATTACTCCAACAATTATATTTAAAATAATTTATTTGCCAGTCACGTCTTTTCGGAAATACTCAGTGAGAGAGACACAGCACTCACGAATTTGATATTAAACATTAGTAACACGTTGCTCATATTCCGTTACTTTGCAGGTCTCCTGGTTGCTCAGATTCGCAATCGAGTATTTCCCCGATTCATGTTGCCTCGTTGATGGGTTCCTACTCCTTTACCTAGGAAGTGACAAGGAGGGGGTATTGTATCGTTATTGAATTGCTTTCGTGTTGCCTCGTGTGCGGACGGCCTTACAATGAAAACAGTCAACTATAAACTATATTGATTCCACAAGTCAAAATTTCGATGAAAACAAAATTATTTGTTTTTTGCATGCATGAGTATTGTGAGTTATAGAGGTTGACTAAAATACATTTACAATATAGGTTGTGTATAGTTGGATTAATCAAACATATTTAAACGAAATTCAAAACCGAATGCAAATTGACCCTTATTTGCAAAATTTATACGTAAAATCGTGTGCATATTTCATATATGTAAATAGTGCAAAGAAAAATTTGAATGTAATGTTTCAAAACAAAATGAATAATCATCGGTTTAACATGTTGACCAGTGTTCTGTGTTTTTACGCAAAAATAAAAGAAAAATAAACAGAAAATGAATGTACAGTTTGAACTAGTAAATATACTATTAGATATTGTGTCCTTCCGCCTTCGTGATAATAATAATAAAAACCCGGGTCGCAGTGCCAAAACCCTGCCGACAATATAGTGTATTTGCTTATACAGGCAGTGTGGCTTTATTATGCGAACTTAAGTTGGGTTTTGGGAAAAATAAAAAATTTTGCTCCTTAATACACCCCTTAAAATAATATTTTTTTTTCTTAATTGTAATATTATTATCAATCGAACCTCTATACCAAGTTATATACACCTTTCAGTAAATAATTCACTATCTGCAAACTAGTCTTTCTTAAAATTTTTAAATCCGGTCCTGTAAGGTCGATTTTATTAAAATTTTAGGAACAGATTTTAATTACTGCCAGAGGGTTAAATTTCAATTTTGAAACGATTCGGAGAATTATTTCGGTATTTTAGGGCCCAAAAACATTTTTCAACCCCTAAAAACTACCCTTAAGATGGCCCGATTAGGCCCATTTTAAATAGGCTTTTTGCGGTGATGGATTTCAACACGTGAGCCAAATTTAGTTGAAATTAATTAACTCTTTCGAAAGTTATTGCCCGCACACATATATATATATATATATATATATATATATATATATATATATATACGTATATATATACGTATATATATATATATATATACGTATATATATATATACATATATATATATATATATATATATATATATATATATATATTATATATATATATAAATATATATATATATATAAACATTTCCAAAAATGGTGCCAAATTGTTTAGGAGGTTATGAAACGTCGAGAAATTTTGGTCCGACCCTTAGGTCCCGCCATCCGACCAACGCCAATAGTGTATGTTGCCATATGGCAAATACATTAATAAGAAGAAATACTCGTAGGTATGTGTACGAAAAAATATAGGATAGATGTTATAATCCATTTTATGTAGGTACGACGTAGTAATATAATTTTAAAGACCGCGACTAATATAATTTAATTTTCAAAATATATAAACACTATTTTAAATAGCAGCTCAATGCTTGAGGTGCCCCCCTAATGATGATTAAGTAGGTTAAAAATTTGATTTTTATACAAAAAAAAAGCATCCGTATGTAAACGTATAATTTAAATCTTTCAAAAAATTATCTTGAAAGAGTTTTTTTAATAACTAAATTTTCAATTTTATTGCCATTTTTGTTATTTTGATTCTATTTCATGCTTAATAGAGCTACTTTGAAACTAAATAAATGAAACTATTAATAAATAAAATTTTAAAACCAGCAATTGCCAAATAGTTAAAAATAATGAAGCAGATAACCTTAAAAATCATTCAAATCGAGTTAGTGGTTTTCTGATTAAATGCGAATATAGTCACAGATTTATTTTGATATAATTAATTATTATTAATTAATTTGTTCCAGTGAAACTAAAAAATGTGTAAATTCAAAAATAAACTCACCATAATAATTTTCATATAGAGACGCAACGTGACCTGAAAAATAAAAAATAAATTAAAATTGTAGTGTGACGTATTTATTGTTTATTACTTTTTTTTGTGATGTTTAATTCTGTAACACATAGCTTTTAGCGAAAATATAAAAATTAGACGACGGATATATTATTTTAATTATGAACTGTGCACGAGGTGATTATAACGAAAATTTTAAAAATCTGCAGTTATTATTTGTTATTTTGAAATATCATATTGTATCCTGAATTTCGGGAAAAGATGTTCAGCAAATACACATATACTAAAAAAATGCGTATAGGAACCTTCATAATAAAAAAAAACTAATTTCATTATAAGTATGAATAAAATTAATAGTTTTAAAAAAATCTAAAAATCACGCTTGGGCAAATTAACGTAGTAAAAAGTAGATAATAAATATATTTGTCTTTTGTAACGTTTAAAATCGTAGTGGACTCACTTTACCTGTATTTTATTTAATACAACGAGTGTCCCACGCTTCTAAACGTTACAGAAGAGAATAAAACTATTTTCTATTTTTAGTGGGTTGATATAAGTTTTAAGAATTTTTTGAAATCATAAATTTCATTTTCAAAGCTGTAGTCATTATAATATTTTATATTATTTTAAATTTTAAACGGCTAGAGACACGTTCAAAACCGTCACTCCCACACTTATATTTAATTTTCATTTGATAACTTGTTATATAAAAATTATTACAGTCAAAATACTAGAATATTGTATTGTCATCAAAACTACATACGACTGCAAAATTTCACGGCAACTGGAAATTTCGAAGAGTGTGAATATCGAATTGCAAGATTTTTTACTTACATACAACATAAGTACAAGTCAAGCTAATACAAGCTTATTAAAAAGTTATGAGCTAAAAAAAGATGGCAATTTTTTTATTGAGCATCTTTTTAAAAGTCCGAATAACAATTACCTAATGCGACAAAAATTAAGCAAGATATTTATTTAAATTCTTAACCGGAAGGCATGTTCTATGTTATAGAAAGCAAAAGATCGCTTTAATTGGTTGCCATAGTTACAGCGCACAGACAATTTATTGCCGCAAGCAGAACGTAAATTAACTAGAAACCCAAACAACATGTATTGCGTTTGTTGTAGTGTTGAATCCGACAAAAAAAAACGCAGAAGCCGACTGCATTTGTTTATCATTCATTCAGCTGTGACGTCATTTTATGACATGTGCAGTTTTTATTTGTAAAACGCGGGATTATTTAAAAGTTTCAGCGCACGGAGTGAAAAAGTAACCGTTTTTTATTAGTATTGAACTAGCAATTTCATGAAATTTGTATCACAAGAGTAAAAATGACAAGGATAGAATGATTTCAAACTTTCGTCTATCACAAGTGCAAGAGAAATGAAAATAAAGTCAAACAAAGATATTCTCTAATCCTTTTAATAAATATCCGCCAACTGCGTCTAACAAAGATCGATAATTTACGAAAAAACGTTAAAATAAACGAAGACAATGATATACAGAACATGTTGGCATGAGCACGATAGAATTATGTGGTTTACGTGCTCAGAACAAAAAAGTTCTTATATGAAAACAGAGTAAGACTTATGCCTTTCAGTTATGCTTAAAAGTGAGATGGCTATTCAGACAAAGATAAATGTAAACTATTTAAACTAAAAAACGAAAAAACTCTAAAGAGCGAGATGGATATGTTTGTGCAGACTCATATTTTAATGAAGTAGAAAGAGACAGTTTGTATGCTTTAGTGTTCATAAGACAGAGATAGTTAAAAACAAACCGTTAAGCTTGATAAAGCTACGGAGTTCTGAAGACAAGGATCGGGCTAGGTAATAAACGCGTGTGGGAATGAAACAGAGCATAAATAAGTTAGGTGAGAGAGACGGATGTCGAGTAAAGTGCATGCGGTGAAAGAGAACGCTGTATGTGTTAGTAAAAAAGAAAGTACAAGCTAGAGAGAGCTTTTGGTTGAGGGTGGCGTACTGAGGCTGCGTCACAAACTGCTTTGAGCTGGTCCCTCCCCTCGTAAAACTCCTAAGTCTGGAGCTACGATCGATTCTCAGTCCGTAGCACGAAACCAACATGGTTGACGTTACATTGAAAACACAACCGAAGTAACGTATATTTATAAGGCTCAAAATACAATAGAATTGTGCGCAGAAAACGACTTTAACGACACAATGTTTTTAAAGACGTTTATTGCGCATTCTGGTGACGAAAAAAGTAAACTGTAAAATTTAAGCCAGTCGATTTTTTGATACAAAATACGAAGAGCTTATACTGTACGGTATACACTTTTATAAAGAACTGTGTACTTTCTCGTAGTCTCAATGCGCAGATGCCATAAGGGTGCGATTCGCTTGTTTTTACTTTATTTCAAATGCGGGAAAAAGTTGAAAATGCGGATTGGAAGCACATTTTTTCAGACCACGTGGTGTTGTGAAAATTAAAACGTTTAATTAACAAGATCCTTGGGGATTTTTGGGGTTATGTTCTAGACTTACTGGCTACTTATTTTTCTTATGTATTATAATATAACTTCTTGGACTTCGAATTTAATTTAGTATTTAATTCACGTATTTTTTAATGAAAATTGCACTTAACAAAAATCTAATTTTCCAGCAGTTTTTTAATAGCAATTATGAAGTTTCAATTTGAGAATTTAATTTAATACTTCGTAGCAGTACTTATAATTTTAAGCTATAGTATTTTTTGTATTAGGTAAATAAAAATTTGATTTTCCACAATTTTTTTAGTTAATCGTAATTCTGCAGTTTTAATTTGACAATTTAATTTTTGAATTTTTGAAGGAGTACTTATATTTAAAAAATAAACAAGCGGAATAAAAAACGGCTTTCTACTAAATTGTTCCGACAGTATTATACAATTTTGCATTGAATTCAGCAAATTACACAAATAATATTAGACAATGAGACTTCATTTTAATATTTTTTTCGAGATCTTAAATATTCAATAATACAAAAAATATATATGTATAAGAAAATAATAAAAAATAGAAATATAATCAGAGTTCCTCTGATTTCATTTTTGGTTTATAAATGATATTCTTAAAACTCATACTTTTTTGTCCATTTTAAAAATAAATATTTTAAAATCATCGATGAAATATAAAATTTGGCATCAGAAAGCATTTTAAAGCCAAAAAGTCAATAGAAATATTGAAGTCGAGTTGCCGATGTTTCACAGGTTTTTGAATACATCTTTATTCCTCAGAGCTAATTATTATTATAAATAAATATAATTTTGATAATATCGTCATTTTTCCGACTGTATTTAAAAACAACATGTATATAAACAATATTATAGTATAATAGTAAAAAAAAAAATACTTACACGAGTCTAACGATATATTTCTCTATAATATAATCATACAAATAACATAGAACTTAACTACACCGCTAAAAACACGCAGTAACTAGCAAAAATGAGAGACAATAAAAACTGATGCACAAAAATCACCTTTGATGCTTTTGTATATTATAAACATTATCACGAATGAATATTTTGAAAACAAGTCATTCGTGATTTTTTAAATTTTGATAAAAAGGTTAGTCAATACACAACAGTCTTTTACAGTACAAATGTCCAGTACGAAATGATTGACAAATTCATATAATTTAATGATTACCTACCTAAAATTTAGATACGTAACTACTTTCAAGTTCATAGCTGATTGTAATATAAAAAAAACCCGGGTCGCAGTGCCAAAACCCTGCCGACAATATAGTGTATTTGCTTATACAGGCAGTGTGGCTTTATTTTGCGAGCTTAAGTTGGTTTTTGGGCAAAATAAAAAATTTTACTCCTTAATACACATCTTAAAGTAACATTTTTTTTCTTAATTGCAATCTTATTATAAATCGAACCTCTATACCAAATTATATACAACTTTCAGTAAATAATTCACTATTTGTAAACTAGTGTTTTCATAAAATTTGTAAGTCCGGTCCTGTCGGGCCGATTTTATTTAAATTTTAGAGACACCTTTTAATTACTACTAAAGGGTTAAATGTCAATTCTGAAACGATTCTGAGAATTTTTTCGGTATTTTGGGGCCCAAAAACATTTTTCAACCCCTAAAACTACCCTTAAAATGTCCCGATTACGCCCATTTTAAATAGGCTTCTTGCGGTGATGGATTTAAACACGTGGACCAAATTTCGTTAAAATCAATTAACTCTTTCGAAAGTTATTGCCCGCACACATATATATATATATATATATATATATATATATATATATATATATATATATATATATATATATATATATATACGTATATAAATATATATATATATATATATATATACATATATATATAAACATTTTCAAAAATGGTGCCAAAGTGTTTAGGAGGTTATGAAACGTCGAGAAATTTTGGTCCGACCCCTAGGTCCCGCCATCCAACCAACGCCAATAGTGTATGTTGCCTTATGGCAAATACACTAACTAGGACTGGACTAAACTAATTTCGAGCAATATTCTAAATCAAATTAACAACGAGTGGCGTTGAGGAACGTCCGACTGAAGCGAAGCGCCTACGCATTTAATGATTTGAATCAGCGCACCAGCTAAGCAAGCGTGGATAGAGTGCGCGCAGTTAATGGTCACGCATGACTTTTTTTCTTATTTCACTTGCCAGTAGTCGAGCGCGAAAGTCCAAAAAAGACATCACTTTAAAAATAAAATATGAATTGTAAATTTTAATATTATTTTTTTGACATTTGCTTAACTTTTTGAGAAAATGATTAGTTCTTTAGGTAATTTGAATATAATTATAATATAGATAAATCATTCCTAACTTGTAACAAGGAGTTTTATTTTAGAATGAAGATTGATGTTTCTTTATAATAGAAAAGAATTATTTCAAAGGAATAAAAAACAATCGGAAACCAAAACAACAAAAGATCTTGCATTCAGACAGCAGAGAAGTAACCAGTTTTGAATAACCACTTTATTTTCTATATCGCTAATGCAAGGTTGTTTTACAGGTTACGTTAACCCTTAAATTTTTATACAGGTTCAATTCTATTATATGAATGATTACCAAAAAGATATCTCACCAGTTGTTCTCAACATGACCGCTAGGAACGCTGATGGCAATAATATGCTGGCTTATTATGTACTGCATAATGTATTAACTGCACTAGTTTTCATTTCTTTAGTATTTAGTCATGTGATTGCAACGAAGACAATATAACCCAATGTTATTAGATTGCAGAGGTGACCTCGCTCCGTTGGATAGTCGTGAGGGATGACGTCATCCAGCGGACTCTCAATTGATATTGCCTATCACTTTGGTTTTCAGTATTTTATTTGGCTCCAAAATAGCCATAACTATAGAAAATCCGTTGCTTAGATGCAGTTATCGTTACTCAACAATATCATGTCCCCAATTTTCATATTCTTATTTGAGAACTGGTTAAAGTGTCATTTTGATTTTCAATTTAATATTTGAATTGAGAATAGCCCAACCTTTAAATAAATTAAAAAAAAATAATTTTTGTCTCAGCGTTTGAAAGAATCAACTTTAGTTTTATACAAAAAAATAATTACGTAATATCTAATCAATGTAATATAAAGTTGGTTCCAAAAATTGAATCGATTTGTAATATCAATTATTCATAATTCTCAAAAAAATATTCTGTACTATAGAATAGATGACTGATTTATTATTTTTGTCTATCTATCAAGATATTTGCTCCACGTCAACTCAAAAACTAGTGGGCTATCCGTTTTGGATCGGTCTTTCACTATGGTGTTTGTAAAGATAGGCTACATATAATCGTACTTCTACTAAAGGGGGAATCGAGCAGTAACCAAGAAGTCAACATTAACGTAATCACAGCCGAATGAAATCTAATTAGTGTATTTGCCATATGGCAACATACACTATTGGCGTTGGTCGGATGGCGGGACCTAGGGGTCGGACCAAAATTTCTCGACGTTTCATAACCTCCAAAACACTTTGGCACCATTTTTAAAAATGTTTATATATATATGTATATATGTATATATATGTGCGGGCAATAACTTTCGAAGGAGTTAATTCATTGTAACGAAATTTGGCATACATGTTGGAATGCATCATCGCACGAAGCCTATTTAAAATGGGTCCAATCGGGTCATTTTAAGGGTGGTTTTTAGGGGTTGAAAAAAAATACCGAAAAAATTCTCAGAATTGTTTCAAAATTGAAATTTAACCCTTTAGTAGCAATTAAAAAGTGCTCCTAAAATTATAAGCGAATCGGCCCGACAGGACCGGACTTACAAATTTTATGAAAACACTAGTTTGCGTATACGAATTTACTTACTGAAGGTCGTATTTAATTTGGTGCAGATGTTGGATTGATAACAATATTTCAACTAATAAAATTATTATTGTAAGGGGTGTATTAAGGGGTTAATTTTTTTTTATTTTGTCCAAAAACAAACTTAAGTTCATGTAATAAAGCCACAATACCTGTATTAGCAAATACACTATATTGTCGGCAGGGTTTTGGCACTGCGACCCGTGTTTTTATTAAAATATGTAGGTATGAATAAATAATTTCACATTCTGCGGATGGATATTGCAGATTATAGATTTAACGACTCAGCCCGACTTCGTTTGTGTAGATACAATTTTGTTATGTCGACCCGTTAAATAAGTTGTTTAATAGCGGGATTCATTTACTTCGTTCGTTCAATCGAGTAAATACCTTACTTTCTCGCTTCGCACGTTCGATCTCGGAGTTTTGCTATACAATCTGATTTGCATTCGGGCGAATCCAGGCCTATATATTTAAAGTTGACTTTAGAAATAAGTTGTCGAATGGTAAGAACTGCAATCAAACCTGTTTAGTATAGCCAATTAAATCTGGTTTTCGCTCGGGTGAAGTCGGGCTAGACATTAATTATAGATCTAAACCAAAGGTTTCCACTTTTTTGGACTAACCATTACCTTTAGAAGAAGAAAAAATACAACGCCCTCGTAGTACACAATAGTTATTTTATTTGAAATATTAATATAATTTCACGTATTAACGTATTTGATTTGTCTGTTTATTTATCGATTAAAAGTCGCCATAGAAAGGCTCCAGCGCCCAACGAAGGGCGGTACCGTCCCCGTTGAGAATCTATGATCGAAGCTTTCCCCAGGGAATAAATCGAATGCTAAAAATCGCATTCAAACTTGTTGAGTAGTTCTCGTGTTTTTAATGAACAGACGCGGACGGGGACTTTCTTTTATATAAATATTTTTAGTATCTGATGGACACACTGTAGCTTGTTTATAGCTTGCAGATTCTATTTCTTGATCAATGCCAGGTCTAATTAGTAGACACATGTTACTAATTAAGCTGTATTGATCTAATTGCTATTTCTATCAATTTTAATTACAAGGAAAAGTAGAGACATTAAGAAAATAAATTGAACTTTTCAACACTAAATAATTACATCGGTAGAAATGATATAATTTCTGTTGGAAAGTTTTTTACTTAAAAATTAACGCTATTGAAAATGTAATTACTTAGATTTGAATATTGTTTTTATAATAAAATTTACAGTGACAGCGTCAGCCTCCGCCTGTTAGGGGAATGAGATGCAAATTAATCAAAGAAAGTACAAAAAACTTACAATAGAGCATAATATGCGTTGTATTTTTATTTTTTAAGTAGATCCTTAAATAATTTAGATGAGGTACGTGTTTTTGTAGATCCTTCTTTGTCTTGTAATTAGCCACTATTATTAATATTGTAAATGAATGAATTTTTCGGTTTATAAAAATACAATTTCAGTCTTTAATGTCATATTTTCATGTTTGTAAAAAATATGTTATGCCCGCAAAATACGTTTTGAGTAGTTTTTGTGTTTGAAAAAAATATATTATGCCAGTAAATTACAGCGTTTTAAATATTTTCTTAATGAAGATGAAAGTAAGTCTTCCAAAACTTTATTGCTAACTGTATTTTTTATATTTAGCCAAAAATACATTTTTTTTTCAAAATTTATCAGAAGTACTTCCAGGGTCATTACTATTTACAGCAATTCATTCGAAACGTTATAAAAAAATTATTCGCACAGCGAACGAAAATTCTGCAGTATGAAATTGGACGCACACAGCCAATGAAAAATCGACAGTACGAAGTTGGCCATAAGATGCCCAGACTAAAATGACAGATTGACGAAATCAATGCACTTTCTGCTGTCTGGAAACTATATAATATACTAAATAACTATAACCTTTGATTACAACCAATAGTCGTTTTAAGTGTCATCCAACTGAAAAAAGTAAGAACCAAAATAAGGTTTAAAAAGTGTTTTCAAATATTTGAGGTTAATTTTTATAAGTATTATTCATAAACTTTTTAAAGATTTTATTTCAATAAATTGTTTGCATGTGTATTAAAAATTAGTTTTTAATCACGCATCCACTTTTTTGTATCAAAATACGTATACTGGATTGTAGCATTTTTCGTTTCGGGGTGTTTCGTGTTATAAAATTGGCACTCCGTTCACATGCGAACAAGTTGACAGACGATTTAATTTGTATGACAAAACGCTGATTTGCCGCGTCCCACAACAGGTGCCGCAACTGGAAGTGGGGTAAAGGTGGGGGTCAAAGTAACGAATGTAAATTCACAATTAGCAAGTTCGTTTGCTTTCGCTAATTCCTCATTAGGAGGACTGTTCATTTAAATATTCCACGCGGTGCTTAAACTAGACTTGTATTAGCTACATGAAGTACAATGTAGCTATATATATATATATAAGTAAAATACATACACATACAAATAATATGTCTAGGGCTGTACAAAAACCGCATGTTTAATGTCGACCGACCATAGAATAAAAATGGAACCCAAGGTCAGCATTAGATACACAGGCCAGCTCATTAATGAATGACGTCACTAAAAGACCGTTCAATATTTTTATCAGCCACGCAATATTACTTGACAGTTCACTGGATGACGTGATAGCAAATATCCAACAGAACGAGGTTCTTAGATGCAACCATATATTTTATTTAATTATTGCTGTCTAAAAAATACTGAACTAAGGTTGCAAAGATACTTTTTTTCTGCATGAGCAATAAAAAAATCTTTCTTGCACACCCCCCTACAAAATAGCTACTTTTCATACCTGTAAAGCAGTCTAATCAATTCAACAGCAATTTTCATAAATCACGTAAGTCTATCATTAGAAAAATAATATCTAAACCAACAACAGCGTCGAATAGCAATTTTCATAAACAGCCTAATAGAACTAAAGTTTGTTGTGTAATGGGACTGTCAGAAATATTTAAAATATATTGAAAATGAAGCGAAAACTATTTTATAGAGAGGTAAAAATGTAGTTCAGATCTCGGATGTAATGCTATTTATTATGTAACGTTCGTATGAATATTAAAACTCGCTGACCTCGTTTCTATATAATGTCACTCCCTAGTCAAAAATGGCTCACATTACATCCTAGATACATAAAATACTATTTCAGTGTGATATTTGTCGATATAAATAGTCCGCAAATTTAACTCAACAAATTATAGTTTGCACACTACTGTACGTACACTGTACACGCAATTCTCTGTAGTCATTGTCTGCACAAGACCTAGAGGCTGTGAGCTTAATGAGCTGGATCTGCACTCTGTACTTTGAATACTGCATAGCTCAGCTATTTGCAACTTTTACCTCGTTCAATGCAATGGTGGCGTTGTTTTGTTCATTTTTACATCACGCTCTTTCTTTTTTAGCTAATAGTAATATTTTTCACCGTACTGTTTACATGTATATTGTATAATTACCATAGTGACACCGTCGGAACGATAAATTTTTATTTTTTTTATCACGATACTTACTCGATGGTGTCTTTTTCGTCTCGCTAATTTGATTGAAATCTAACCTAGAAATACAGAACGAAAAAAATTGTTAGTTTCATGGAGATATTTCTTGCCCGATTACAACACTATGATACCATTTAGCGTTTAAACCAAACATCCGATTTTCATAAAAGGACAAAGAATAATTCTAAAGAGCCCTTCAGTACCATAGGCTATGTTATTTTAAGTTATTAGCAAAACAATTATCAAAGTCAGAGAATTTTACAAACCACGTTCGTGTACTGTAAACCATTGATGGGTTCTATGACCAGGTTCTGACGAAATAAGATTATTTGGTGAGTAGCCCCTTTCAAACCAAAAAAAGTCACGTCCAAAGCGTGAGCGGACTAAGAAAAATAGAGAGAGCCTTCTCCTTTTTTAAATCGATTAAAAGAGATCAAATCTCTTTTTTTGGGTAATTTTGTGTAATTCTTTTACTGGTTATGCAACTGAACCTCGTTTATTTATCGTATCTCCCAGCATAATAATCGAGAATAACTAGCTAGTCTACGTGCCGTCATAAATACAGGAAAACCTATATTATGCACGATATGGTCCGATTGTTTATCCAAAGCCTACCGAGACTAACTTATTTTACTGTTTTGTTGAAGCATTATTAAACCATTCCACTCCAAATACTGAAAACTGGTTTAATTTATATACTAATCATTTTATCTCTCATAATATCACAGTTTTATTGTTTAAGAATACCACATGTCAGTGTCTTCTGGGCCTAGTACCAAACTTTTAATTTATTTGTGATTAGATTTTCTGCCCAGCTTCGCCTAGGTACGCTTTAGTTTGCCGACGAGATAATGAAGATTTGCTCAGATATCACGTACTGATGATATATTTTTGAAGAGTCATGAAACAAATGATATCCCTACGATCTTGGCTGCTCTCAATTATATATTCTTATTATTTTTTTGATAAAAAAATGTGATTTTAGTGTATTTGGCATAATATGGCACATACCTACACCATTAGCGTCGGATGACTGGACCTAGGGGTCGGACCAAGATTTATCGACGTTTCACATCATTCTAAGCAACTTGGCACCATTTTTGAAAATATATGTATATATATGGTCTCGACAGACTTAATTGTTTTAACCTAAATTTGGTGAAACATGCTACGACCCGAGTTATTTTAATTAGCAAACTTTCCTGTAAACAAAGACTTGAGTTCGGCAAATCACATACCAACACCGGAGATCCCAAGACCTAGAACTGATTCATATTTCCGATTAACTGGTATTTTTAATAATAAATTGAAAATATACCATTTATATATCCTGTGTTATTTATTTTATAATGTAAAAAAAATCCAGCCCATTGCACGACAGGACCATTTCAACTTCAAAAATGCTGACATTGGAATAAATAAAATAAAATTTCTGTTAACTTGTGAGATGATAGGAGTAACGGCTAGTAATAAATATTTTGATATGTGGTTTTCGTTTGCATGGTTACTAACATGGTTTCACAAAAAGTTTCATATGCAAAAATTAACCAAAGTATGTTTTTTTTGACAGATTTCGACACAGAAGAACAATTGTTTTTTTTTTTTTATTTTCAAAATATTTATGAAACTATAAAAACATTTTTTGTAGAAAACTTTCTTGCAAAAATGAATAGAATAATAGACCGTGATGAAAAGTATACCGGTGTAATAAAATTCTTAAAAAAAATATTAACCTCCTTCAAAAAAATCACTAAAAAGATGAAAATAATGAAATTTTGAGGTCAGAGCTAATTTCATTACAAAAAAAATCACATGAAATTTTGAGGTCGGAGCTAATTTCATTACAAAAACTTTTAATTACATATCTACTTTTATTAAATAGGCGCCGACCTCAAAATTTCATGTGATTTATTTGTAATGAAATTAGCTTCGACCTCAAAATTTCATTATTTTCATCTTTTTAGGGATTTTTTGAAAGAGGTTAATCTTTTTTTATGTTTTTTTATTTTTTACTTTTTAGTGGTGGATTTGATTTCGCACATTTTTAAAAACTACTGAACCGATTTAAGTAAAATTTATGTGGGATCACCCTGAAGATGTGCCCTATTAAATAATAAAACCCGGGTCGCAGTGCCAAAACCCTGCCGACAATATAGTGTATTTGCTTGTATAGGGCCGTGTGGCTTTATACTTTTATTATGTGAAATTAAGTTTGTTTTTGGGCAAAATAAACAATTTAACCCCTTAATACACCCCTTAAAATAACATTTTTTTTCTTAATTGTAATATTATTAACAATCTAACGTCTACACCGAATTAAATACACCCCTCAATAAATAAGTCACTATCTGCAAACTAGTGTTTTCATAAAATTTGTAAATTCGGCCCTGTCGGGCCGATTTTATTAAAAATTTGAGGACACTTTTTAATTACTACCAGAGGGTTAAATTTCAATTTTGAAACGATTCGGAGAATTTTTTCGGTGTTTTAGGGCCCAAAAACATTTTTCAACCCCTAAAAACTACCCTTAAAATGGCCCGATTGGGCCCATTTTAAATAGGGTTCTTGCGGTGGTGGATTCCAATATGCGGACAAAATTTCGTTAAAATCAATTATTTCTTTCGAAAGTTATTGCCCGCACATATATATATATATATATATATATATATATATATATATATATATATATATATATATACATATATATATAAACATTTTTAAAAATGGTGCCAAAGTGTTTAGGAGGTTATGAAACGTCGAGAAATTTTGGTCCGGCCCCTAGGTCCCGCCATCCGACCGACGCCAATAGTGTATGTTGCCATATGGCAAATACACTAAAAAAAGAATAATCATAATCGCTTTACACATGTTGGAGATATGAGGTAGCATACATTAAAAAATATGTTTTTTTGACGTCATTTAAAAACGGATGGACCGATTTTAATAAAAACTATATATGGGACCACCTGGGATGTATACCCTTTCAAACAAAAAAGAATTTTCCAAATCGGTTCAGGCGTCTTTGAGTAATCGGGGAACATACATAAAAAATTAAAAAAAAATTAAAAAAAAGATTCCGACGAATTGAAAACCTCCTCCTTTTTTTGAAGTCGGTTAAAAAGATTGTATATCGTCTACGCATGCGTCGATTTTCCTTAGAGCCATAGGGTTCTTTATATTTACATAACAAACATCTCACCAAAACTTTGTTTTGATCGCTCTATCCCTTCGATAACAAAAGTTGCTTAGAATTAGTCAACCTATCCATTTCCGTGCTTATTTTCAACGAAACATTTTTCAGCTCCGCAATCGAGGGCGGCAAAAATTTTTTTTTAACTTTTTTATTTGAGCTTTTAACAATGCAGTCCAACAGTTTTCATGAAGATTCATTGACTGGCCCTGGATTCCGAGGTTTTACAATTTTTACGTCTAATGGCACTCCACTAATGTATATATTTTGAAATCGCATTTGTTATAATATCAAAACACAAATACTCAGTTTCGGTATTTGACGCAAAATATGTTGCTGTTTTAACAAAATTAGAAAAGTATAAACAATTCAAATTGTTGCCCAAGTGTACAAAATTTATTTGGAAATTATATCTAGCACAATGTAGCCTCCTGTAATGAAAAATGTTTTTATTTTTTCTAAATACAGTAATTTACTTACTTACTTATTTACTTACTATTTTGTCGAAATTTCTCGTAAATCGTTACTCGTCTCAGCAACAATTTAATGTCGAACTCGTCTCATAATTCGAGAGGATAAGCATTATAATTCTTGTCTCGGTAATAATAAACAGATTTATTGTTCCCTGGCGACAACACTAAAATTAATACTTGAAGTAGCGTTCATTGTATAACGAAGCTGTGCGCAAAAGCTAGTATAGCAAATTAAAATTAATTGTCAAAAAAGTTAGTTTAATCAAGAAAGTCAACATGATGTAACAGTTTGAAATCAGGACAACACATTACATAATATTATATCAAAATATGCTTTTTAGACACACAGACAGACTGGCGGACACTTACAAAGTGTGAGGCAAATACTATAACGCCAAAATTACAAACACATACACAGCACGTCATCTATTATATGTAGGTGTGTGTGTGTGTATTAGGAACACAGAAGAGAAGAGAAAGGTAGGCAGTGGTGAAATTTCATCTACAGCCCGTTTATACCCACACATCCTAAAACTTGATAGTCGACCGAGAATCGGGTGGCTCGTAGAAGGAGGTGGCACACCATTTCCAGATGTGTTGCTGTTGCGAATTTAATTTCGCCTCTCTTTGAAAATAGTAGGTTATGTTTCTAGTTCGGGATGACATATATTATAGTGAATAAGACACTAAAAACGAGGGACAGCGAGTTTTAATAGTTATATGAGCCATATCGTCGCGCACGAGTGACATGTGGTTTTCTCACGTATCCCGTATAAATAGCTGATTTTTACATAATTTAAAAAATGTAGACAGTTCATTTTTGAACTAGTTTACTTCTAATTGTAGGCTGCGTTTGATTTTCATACTTTTATTATGGAAATGGTAGTATGACTAACTTTCGTATTTCTTTTGTTTTACTTGCACTAATACGAAATTGGTCATTTTACCGCTATAAAGGCTTGAAAAGGGGGTTGAGCAAAAAATGTATTTCTTCACTGTCAAAATATCTTTTAGTCGATTTCTGTTTTCAGAATAACGATAACTCGTAGATAACTTTCGTTTTCTTCGTTGAAATAGCTCTTTGTCAGATATACAAAACCGTTCTACAACTAGTCTTTAGACTGCTCCTGAAATATTAATTGTTAAAAGTGGACAAAAATTCGAGACAACTACCAAATTTTTAGCACAAATGATTAACGCGTGCACGAACTGCCAAATTAATCAAATGTCAACTTTTAGTAGCTACCTAGAATTTTTGTTTTAACTTTTGACAATTAGTATCTGTTAAATGTCAAATAATGTCATATTGATGAAATCATAATTTGATAATTGACTCAAATATAGAAAAGAAAAATAGAAGGTGCCATTAAAACAAAAACGATGACGTTATTCCGTAAAGAGGGGGCGATGAAAAAGATGCACGATTAAAAAATAATAAAGACCTGTCCGAAGATTCTGGTCGCGAATGATCTGTGATTTTGAGGTAAAACTTCTTTTGGCACAGTATAGTAAAATCGATTCATCAGATTGGAAATGTAACGAAACGTTAAGCTAAGGAAACGACGCGGTACTGTTTTTTGCTCTTTTTTACAATCATAGTAGTTTTACTTCTGTAGTGTGTAGTGTAAAACGCGCATTCTCTTTTTTATATGGATTTTTCCAGACAAACGCACTATATGGCACAGACGAGGACTGCAATATTAACATATAGTATTTCAGTCGGTGGCTGCTAGATGTCACGTTTAATTCGAAAGTCGTTTTCTAGATGTCATCGTTGCGACAATGTTTTTTGTTCGTTCGGCCACAGTTAGCCAACAAAGATCAAACCAACAGTTATACAAGTGTAATGCAGTGAAGAGAGAAATGGAGTCTGAGAAAGAGTGAGAAAGGAGTATACACATACAAAGCGGGAGAGGGTGGTTTTGGTTTGAGTCAGAAGAACGGTGTATGGGTTTTGTGAGAGGGTAGTTATAACCCCCTCACACCATCGTTTCCTTACACAGAGGAGCCGTTCTCCTTGCAAGCGATTAGCGCCCTTACGTTTCATGGCGAACTGCTCTGGCCGGACGTTTGTTTCGCATAGCACACATCCGGTTTAATGTGCTATAACCGCCCGTTCTTCTGCGCTAAGGATACATAGTAGTACTCTGCTTCTGCTGCTAGAGAAATAGCCTTTGTTTGACGTTATTAGAGTTAGAAATGTAGACACACATACACACACACTCACACACCACACACACACACACACGCACACACGCTAGATAACAGACATTTCTCTTTACAGCTTGTCGTGTTTTGTTATGTATCAAAACAGCGATTTCAAAACCGAATCAGACATTATTTTGAAAATGTTCGTTGTTATCATTTCCAGAAACTGCTCTCAAATATTACACAGGCTGTATTTCAGAATTGAGAACGCAAAAATTTAGTAAGTGCAAGAAGGAAGACATAAACAAAATTAGTAGTGCGACAGAGATAAAATGCAATCATGTCTTGGGAAATAAAATGGATCATCATGGTTTTACATGACAAGCAGGCAAAGCAATCAATAATTCTGAATGATTTCTCTATGTGAGACATCGTGTAGAATTTTAAATACGCGTTGATGGTCTAAAATTGAAAAAAAAATGTTTTGAGATAATTAACCGTATTCTACTATTTTTGTTCTAATTACTGTTCTTACGTAGCCACAGTGATTACCAAATTTATAAGCACTGTTTGTAATCACTCATGTTAAGCATGCTATTTAGATAATCACTTTGCTCAGCACTTGGTAATCACCGTGGTTATTGTAAGTATAATAGGCTTGATTACCTATTTTAGAAACAAGATTATAATGTAGGTAATCAGTAGACTGATTTTTTTCGGACTTTTTTCAATCTTCCCGCGTAACTACGGAAAATAAATTTTACATTTGGAGAAATCATTTTATACATTTTTGTCCCTTAAAAAATGTGATACGTTATTATTTTTTTATTTAAATAATTGTAGCCAAGAATTTTAATGTTGAAAATGTATCGACGTGCTGCAAATCTACGGAACTAGAATCGTTTGACTATCGCTGTACTTATTGTAGATCGGTCGAGTCGTAAAGCGGGCGTTATTTGGGGGCGGCAGCGCACTGGAAATGGGCGAGATGAAGAAGAGTTAATGTTAGGTACAGTTTGTATTAATTTGGGTTAGATTCCACTTTGCAGAACTGCTTCGTAAGCTATATCTACGTAGTATAGAGTACATTGGATACAATATATACATATAGTAGAAAATACTAATGTGGCTGGATGAACGTACATTTGTAGTATTACAAGGTAGTCGAATAAGGCAACTGCGTTATACCGATCAGAGATGGGCCTGTGGTGGGACTCACTGAATCGGATCCAGTGGCGTAGCTACGTAACCAAGGGCCCCTGTAAAAAAATAAAATTGGAGCCCTATCTAAATTGGTTAAGTTTTATCGCCACAGCGCCGAACACACGGAGCCTTATTTTCAGTATTAAATGAAAAGTATTAACAATAGAGATGAAGTTCCGAGAGTCGACATTTTTTTGGAAATTTCCTCGTTTCTAGCAATCTTTTTTTTAAATTTCATTAGCATTAATAATTTTCGAGTTATTTGCAATAAAATTAGATCCCCTTTTTTGGGATTCTTTAATTATTAATAACTTTTGCAATTGTTTATGTACGGATTTCAAACTTTTGCACATTTTTCTAGAGGTGATTACAAATCCATTGGGTTATGACACGTAGTTTAATTCGCAGTAGCAAAAATTAACACATTTTCCAACTTGTGAAGAGTCAAAAGTAAAAAATTCTTTATTGTATTAGGATATTTAAATAACGTTTTCGAACGTCACTCAGGAGGCCGAGGGGTCCCCTGAGCTTGGGGGCCCCGGTGCACTGCACCACCTAGCCCTCCGATAGCTTCGCCACTGACCGAATCGGCCCTGCCCGAGCGACAGTTTTGGGATATGTGAAGCTAAATTAGTTCCAACGCACTAGTCGGCTTGGATCGACTCAGTAACATTCAGTGTTCGTATACACTGCCGTGTCGAGTTGATCCAGTAGATGTGAACCTTAACTATAAAGGGATGTAAGTCTATAAGTATAAAAATGTTTTGTCGGGAAAAAGGACTTCTTAAGTAAACACTTATTTGTTATTTATTTATATTATTTAATATTTTTTAAAAACGGAATTATTACAAACTTTTTAATGAACAATTGTTTAACTAAAATTTATATTTACATGTGTATTTTAACTTTTATATCTACTTGATCAAAACATTTAATAGTTATAAAGCTTGAAAAAGTCCCAAGCAAGGGACGAAGCGTCGCTATAAATAACAAATAAGTGTTTACTTAAAAAGTCCTTTTTCCCGACAAATCATTTTTAGATAAAGGAGAATATTTTTTCAAACATTTCGTATAATAGAATGTGTCCAGACATTTTTCTTATACAGATAAAATAGAACAAAAGTTCGATTTTATTTAATAAATCGAACTTGTTCTGGTTATCTTTGGCTGTTGGACAATATGCTGTGTGGTATAGATTACAAAGGTGGGCAACTATTTGTATAACTCGGGTCAGAAGAAATGTGACGTTTTTTTCGCGGATCGTAGTAGTTAATTAACATATTGTTATGAGTGGGGACATTTGAAGTGAAAGATGTTTTAATATATGTTAGTTTTAATATTAGTACTAAATTTTGAACATACATGATACTATGTGCGTTTAATATTCAATTTAAAATGGACGAGTTACATCGAACAATATTTATTTATAATTTCTTCCAAAGATCCCGCGGGCCGAGGGCTGTCCACCGTTATAGAAGATAACTTATGGTCTTTCTTAAAACAAAATGTGTAACAAACTAATATCATTAAGAGAGTTTTATGACAGATGATGACGTCATTTTTTATTAAAAGTCACGGCCTCCTGTGTTGACACTTATATAACTTATATATTTTTTATAAGCTTTTATTAAACTTTACTTGTCAGTCAGCATGTATGTTTACAGTATTTATATATTATTGTATATATATACACATTTACATATATGTAACTATTGTTGTTTATAGATACATATTATATATAATTAATATTGATTATTATATATTTTTATATATTGGTAAATCCATACTTATTTTAAAATTAAATACCATATATTATTATAGAAATAGAATAACGCTAAAGAAATCCCATTTCCTCTGTAAGCTTATTTGAGGAGAATAATTCCGTTGTGAAACCAAAACTTTGTCAAGCGAATATATTATTAGTATTAATTATTTATCAGCACGTATTATAATCTGGCTCTACTATTTCACAAAACGCTTTTACAACTATTTATGATCTCGATTGTATGTAGTCGGACAACTTCGACTATATTTGATTATAACACTGTTGGAAATATCTAAATAATAGCACGGCGGCAGTACTATTTACCATTCGTATTCTCTAATTTTCTAACAAGTTATTTCATTGGAAATATTTGTTAGAGTGTGTATTTTCGTGAATTTATTAGTATGCATTGTTTACAACTACAATGAAGCGTTATATTCCCCAAGTAATTATATCATAATATTTGAACATTTTGTGTACCAAAACATAAACTGGAAATTATGGAAATATTGACGATACATATTTTCAAATAAATTATCGCGTTCCTTTGTCCATTTATACAATAATGAGGGATAGTTAAACTAGTGCTATCGTCTTGTATCGACCAGAACTAACCATTCTTGTTCTCGTCTCGATGAGAAAAATATATATTCGTTCTCGAATATCCGTTCTCGTTCTTGAACAATCCGTTAACTTGAGAAATAATCATTTTTGCTCGTCGAGACCAGAAACAGAAAAAAATTTGAATTAATTTGTCCATTAACACAGGTTAGGTAGTGAAACTATTATTGGCATTTCGATTGGCGTTCGGGACAATTCATTAATTACTTAAGGATTCCGAGGGAAGGGGTGGGTTTTCAAAATCTCTACATGCCCTTATCTCGGTGTAGGGGGAGGCAAAAGCCATTCTTACGTAATATTTTATAAGTCAAAATATGCGATTTCTAACATAGAGTGATGGATATTTGAGAGCTATTAGCGTTGGTGATAAGATCTATTTTTCTTTTTTATGCATATTTTTATTTGAAAATTTTTATTGCATATTAAGTTTTCAAAAACAGATAAAATCTTACGTAAGAAGGGGGAGGGGGAGTCCGAGAAATCTTATGTATTCTTACATGGGGGTTGGGGAGGTCAAAAATGGCCTTACGTAATTAATGAGTGGCCCCTTCTCGTTTCAAGAGAAATTATTTTTCGGCGAGACGAGAATAAGAAAAAAAATTGAATTCATTTATCCACAAACGCAAAATGGTGAAATTGGTATTGCCATCTCGTCGTAATTTTCGTTTTCGTCTCGTGAATTGACAATTATTTCTCGTCGAAACGAGACGTCAATTCTAGTGTATTTCACGTTTGTATAGAGGAATTCGAAAATATTTCTATGAAGAGAAGTAGGCTTTCTCGCCCTCGTCTCTTAACAAGTAATTATGACTACTTCTCGAGACGAGGACGATAATGACTATTTATTGTTTAACTATCCTGCATTAATGGATACAGGGATTTATTTTCTCGTCTCGTCTCGTAAATCTTATAATAAATGCATTTAGTTGAAGGCAGTTCAGATGTCAGCACTGAAAATGCACTTCCATTGTACAATATTTTTATATGGCTGCTCGTAATTTGAAACTTTCAAAGTGTTGACAAACATGGATTTGTCATTTGAAAACCTGAAGTGATTAAATAATTTAAAAGTAACAGAATAAAGTTTCAGTAGTTAGAAAATCGAGTTTCAACATAGTGAACAATGCCTTTCTCGGAAAATTCAAATTTACATTTATATATTGCTTATTATTTAATAAGAACTGTTTTATTGTGCTATTTACATCATACTTTAATGATCTTTTTGTTCGTTATATCAAATAAAAATATAAATAAATAAAACACAATAAAATTTGATTTAATCAAGACGAAGTCTAAATACGTCTGATCACAACGAGATTGAAAATTATATTATACTTATTTTTTTCTTAAACGTTGCTAATAGAAATTTAAAACAAAACTATGTTGTGGTCGACAATGCAGAGTATTAATGTTGTCACTAGAAGACCCAACAATACTATCGACATTCGTTTTATTAAAAAGGAAACAGACATTTAAAAAAAGGTATTGATAAGGATAAAGAAAACAGAACTTATACAACTTTTGATAAAAATTATTTTAAATAATGTTTTTAACTGACAGTTTCAAAAATAACACATTTTAACAAGTAATTAAAAAACACTTGAAAATTCTACAAATAATTCTTTATTTCTCGACGATCGTTTCGGACATTAAGTTTATCCTCAGGAGTACAAAAACTTATACTCAGAGTAAGTTTTTGTACTCCTGAGGATAGACTTAATGTCCGAAACGATCGTCGAGAAATAAAGAATTATTTGTAGAATTTTCAAGTGTTTTTTAATTACTTGTTATTATTAATCATGTTCTACCACGTGCCGAGTGAAAATCTGTGCAAATAACACATTTACACAAAAAAAAACGTGTTTAAAGTTAAATTTTTACTATAAAGGACTAGAAAAAAAGTTGTTTTGCAAGGAAACTTGTACAAGAAAACAGATAACTTTTCTGAAAATGCCTTGTCTAGGGAACATTCAAAAAAAAAAAAAAAAGGAAACTCAAATCATAACGGTCGAAGGTCTCGTTACTATTTCATTTATATTGTGCAGAGTAGACTAGTAATATTATAATACGAACGTTGCCTTGACTGTGTTTAGTTAGATGGCTATAAGACTTAGCCCAGCAGTACATAGAACCGCTGTATTGATTGTCTGAGAGGGAGTACAATCTGAGAGCGGAAAGGAGAGGGGGAGGTAGGTATTAGCATGTTCTGAGGCTTTGAGGAGATACGAAATAAGAGAACGACGACGTGCGGGGAACGGGTGAGAGTTGAGCGGCCGTTGATGCTCAAAAGCAGTAATTCGACCGCTACTGAGTACTGCAGAGAAAATTTTCTTTCAGATAGATTAGATTGTAGATCATAGATTTCTGTCTTTCGACATCCGCGGCTTCGTTAGGTTCTCTCCCGTATTCTATACTATGAGTGTACAAAATTTCAGCTTTCTAAGTCAACGGGGGCTTTCTGGAAAGTCTGAAAGGAAATTATATTGTAGATGTTAGTCACGATTCACACTATCGTGGCAGGTATCGTTTTTTGACATGTGGAAAAATTGCAGTTTTGAAATTGAAATAATAAATCTACCTTGTGTTTTTGTGAATACAAACCGATGATTTCTGATTTCTTTTTGAAAAATAATCGCATTCACGTAATTAAATTATTTATTATCATTCCAACTGACTAGTGGGGAATGATACTAATTTAGGTCAAAATTTACTTTTCAAAATCTTACAATATTATTTCGTTTTGAGGTCCCCTGAATCCAAAAAAAGAACTCCGTGCATCTGTTTGTCTGTTAGTCTGTGAGCACGATACAGGTCAAACGGATGAACGGATTGAAATCAAATTTTGGTAGGATGCTTAGTATGCAAATATGTAGAGCCCTAATGTTTTTGGGGAAAATCGGCGCATGCACAAAAGAAATATATGCTTTAACGCTGTTTTTTCTCACATAATGATATACTTTTCCATAATGATTTATATTCTATTTATTTTTCTAAGAAAGTTTTGTAAAAATTTTTTTTCTAAACTTTAAAGTTTCGGAAATATTTTGAAAATAAACAAAAATCAGCTGTTCTTTTGTTCTAAAAATCTGTCAAAAAGAAATTATAGTTAAGTAGTTGACAATTTTTACATGTTAAACCATATTATGTAACCATGGAAACAAATAGCAAATATTTGTTACTAATCTTTACCCGCGTTACTGCGCGCGTTAACAGAAATTTTATTTTATTTATTATAATACTGCAAATGTCATCATTTATCAAGTTGAAATAATCCTGTCGCCCAATTGGCTGGAATTTTTTTATAGTGTCAAATTCGCTCGATACGACACGAATATTTGTTTACAAGGCTTCAGCACTTCAGCGGCGCCATTATAAACAACATTACTGCTGCAGATAGACGAGACCTGAACCAACTCCTCCGGATGGTCTTACGAGCTTTTCGTAGCTTCGCAGCGCCGTCCCGTCCCCTCCACCGTCGTATAACCGTTTCTTCCATCCGCACACTCTCACGTACCCACACCACCACTATAACGTTGCAGGATGATAACTGTGACCATAAAGCGAAGTGGCTTATATAAGTTTATTTTCAAGATTGGCGTCCCGATCCGGCTTCGCCTGTGTAGATTAAAATTTGTTATCTCAAGAATCCTTTTAGAAGAGTTGTTTAATTTTGGGATTTCATTTATTCGTTCAATCGAGATAATACTTTCTTCACCCACCTCGCTCGATCGATCAAGCTTACGATAAATTATTTGATCTCCAATCTAAAATAAATCTGACTTGAACTCGGAAGAATCTGACCCGATGGACATAAACTTTCTTTAAGAAATAGCTATCGCATCAAAATGTTTTCAGTATAGCGAATTCAATACAATTTTCACTCGGGTGAAACTACATCGGACCGTTGTAGATCTAAAACTTCCCCAAAAAATAAGTTATTGTATGGTAAAAACCGCATTCAAATCCGTTCACTAGTACTCGCTTTTTTAGCAAACACACAAAGAGACGCGAACTTTCTTTTATGTAATATTAGTATTGATGATTTAATTATAATCAATCAATTCGCTGCAATGAAAAATGAGAGCACTGCCACGTGCATTATTAAGAGTTGAATCTTTTAGAGTTTATTTATTATTTATTTATTAGTAGAGGATTTGAATATAAATATCTAGAAGTAAATTTTGCCATCCAGAGCGCATAGAAAGATTCGTCAGTAGAAAATCACAATTTATTTATTTAAATATGATTCTTTTCTCTGTATGGCATGCTCCCACAGAAAACATTTTGAAGTATACAATTTCATTTTCAATTTGAATTTGATGGAACGAAATAAAAATTTTCATCAATAACATCAGTAATATAACTGGCTTTAAATTTAAATTTCTGGCGTGTTTTTTTTGGGTATTGTAGATTGTACTTTACCTAGACGAAAAAGAGAGATAATTTCAAAAATTTTGTCTGTCTGTGTATTTGTCAGTTTGTTCGTACATCTACCAGCATCAGATAAGAACGTTTGGATTAATTTTGATGAAACTTGGTTTCAATTAGTATTCGAACTGAAATATATGATATGTTTTATAATGCTGCGAGTTACGATGTAATTTTTAGTAAAATCGATATTGAAGCAAACGCTACTTTAGTCAATAACTTCACTACTATGCTTAGATATTTATATACAATTTTAAAAGTCGCCTGTTAAATTTCACCGCTGCGATCAGGCATTATAAGATTAAACCGAGAGAGAGCGAAAGAGAGATTATAGACGCTCAACATGTGAGGTCATCAGTCAAAACAATTAACAGAAGCAACGACTTTATCAGGATGTAAAAAATTTGAAATTATATGTAAGCCATTTTGACTTGTAGGCACAGATGTATGTATGTGTGTGTGCAACTAGAGTTATTCACCGCCTTCTCCCCTCGGATCCCTCTACCGCGCTGGTGCTACGTTGTGGTCAAACCTTCCTGCTTTTCGTGTCGGCGGTATACAACTATATACTAATACTATATGCAGAGGAAAGTTGTCAGTACTTTTTTCATTGTGCTTGATTTACTTATTTGATCATTGAATTTCAATTATCATTTTTTTTTATTCAAATAGTTAAGGTAGATCGCCGAGTTCGTAAGGCAGGCGATCTCTTAAAAAGCCTTTTTAACAGGAGTACATACACATTTTCGCTTTTTATTTTTACATCGAGAGATGGCGTCAGTGTACTCCTTTTTGCATATTATCTCTGCCAAATTAGTACTTAATAAATTTTTTTTATTGGAAATTATTGGTTAATAACGAAATATACAAATATAATAAAACAAAAATGAGTGATGTCAAAGAAACATTTGCAATGTAACGTGAGTACCTCCAAGAAAAAAACCCGGGTCGCAGTGCCAAAACCCTGCCGACAATATAGTGTATTTGCTAATGCAGACCTTGTGGCTATATTATGTGAATTTAAGGTGATTGTTGGGCAAAATAAAAAAATTAACTCCTTAATACACCCCTTAAAATTACATTTTTTTCTTAATTGCATTATTATTGTCGATCGAACGTCCACACCAAAATTAAAAACACCTTTCAGTAAATAACTCACTATCTGCATACTAGTGTTTTCAGAAAATTTGTAAATCCGGTCCTGTCGGGACGAATTTATTAAAATTTTAGGGGCACTTTTTAATTGCTATTAAAGGGTTAAATTTTAATTTTGAAACGATTCTGAGAATTTTTTAGGCATTTTTGGGCCCAAAAACTTTTTTCAACCCCTAAAAACCACCCTTAAAATAACCCGATTGGGCTCATAGTAAATAGGCTTCGTGCGGTGATGGATTCCAACAAGTGTACCAAATTTCATTAAAATAAATTAAATCCTTCGAAAGTTATTGCCCGTACACATATATACCTATATATATATATAAATATATATATATATATATACACATATATATATAAACATTTTCAAAAATGGTGCCAATGTGTTCAGGAGGCTATGAAACGTCGAGAAATTTTGGTCCGACCCCTAGGTCCCGCCATCCGACCGACGCCAATAGTGTATGTTGCCATATGGCAAATACACTAATAATTAGCATCAAGTTTCGAGAGTGTAGTAAGAATAAAATTAATAGAATGAACTCGTTGATGATGAAAAATAAAAACATTGTTTTATAAAGCATTTATTGTTTTGTGACCGTGATTAATGAGTTCGTTCTATTAATTTATTTTGTAAATAAATAAATAAATTAGTTTTGTCCCTATTGTACTCTCGAAACTTGATTTCAATAAATTATTTTTGTCGTACTCACAAACATCAAGTTTACATTGTAAATTTTTTTAAGGATATCACTTTTTTTTTTATTGGTATTATATATAGTTTTTTTTTTATTTTTTAACAATTCAAATGGACGTGAACAATATTGAGAATATTGAGAATATTGAGAACAATATTGAGAATTATATATAGTATTTGTATATATTTCTTTAAAATTTTTTTTATTTTTTACTTCTTAATGGGTTTGAAATATGAAGTTTGCACGTTATTAATCTAAATTAAAAAAAAAACTGCGGAACAGATTTAAGTAGAATTTTAGTGTTATCACTTTGAAGGTATACCCGAGCCCCGATTAAATAGAAAAAGATTCATTAAAATCGGTTCACAAATGCTAGAGTGAGGTAACATATAAAACTTCATTTTTTAAGTCAGGTAAAAAGAATAAGCAGATTAAAAAAAATTATATACCTAGTATCCATTGGTAAACATTCTGAGCAAAATGGTGTCGAAATGTTTCAAATTGGTTAACCTTTCGAAAAGTTATGACTGAACGAACATAAAAAAATATATATGTTGTAGGATAATTAAACAAAAACCGAATTTTCGCGAATATCCTAGGATGTTTGTAAAAAGCCGGATTCCAATTATCCGTTTTTTTGCAATCTTCCTAGGATTTTGAAAAAAGATCCGAGAAAAGATCCTAGGATTTGCAAAGATCCGATTTTTTCAATTATCCTACGACATATATACATAACGAATTGAATAGCCTTTTTTCTTTTTTTGTAGTCTTTTAAAAAACGGATTGTTTTTTAATCATGTAGATGGTTTTTCTTTCGAATAGACAAGGCGAAAAGCCAACAGGTGATTTATCGAAAGCGTGTATCGATATGAAAGTGTTACAACACTCCCACATATAAATGTGTGTATTAGAAAAAGACAGGTAATGAGAGAACGACACAAAACAGTAAAAACACCCTCATCAACATCGACCTCTGTGTTTGTTGACACTTCTGTTATCAGGGCCAACTGAATAGGTGTGTCGCAACACGCGCCGTAAACCTAAATAGAGATATCTGACACTATGATAACGTCCATTTGTATGTATTACTTGTTGGTTTAGAGTTTTGTGCCCAAACTGATATTGGATAACAGACACGTTACGTCATACACAACATTTTACTACAGAAATTAAGTTCTTACGGAGTTTATGGGAAAATGTTGAATTGGTTCCATTCATATTTAAGTAACAGACGTCAAAATGTCACCTTGAAAGGTTGCATCTCTCTTCCTGTAGTAGTAACTTCTGGCGTTCCTCCGGGTTCACACTTAGGCCCAACTTTGTTTATTCTTTTTATTAACGACATAGGTAAAATCATTAAATCTCCTCACTTACTTTATGCTGATGATCTTAAAATTTATAGATCTATTACATCTCATCAAGATATAATAGCATTACAAAATGACCTTAATAGTTTATTTGAATGGTGTCTAAAAAATAATCTAAAATTAAATATAAAAAACCCGGGTCGCAGTGCCAAAACCCTGCCGACAATATAGTGTATTTGCTTATACAGGCAGTGTGGCTTTATTATGCAAACTTAAGTTGGTTTTTGGGCAAAATAAAAAATTTTACTCCTTAATACACCCCTTAAAATAACATTTTTTTTCTTAATTGCAATATTATTATCAATCGAACCTCTATACCAAATCATATACACCTTTCAGTAAATAATTCACTATCTGCAAAATAACGTTTTCATAAAATTTGTAAGTCCGGTCTTGTCAGGCCGATTTTATTAAAATTTTAGGGACACATTTTAATTACTATTAGAGGGTTAAATATCAATTTTGAAACGATTTGAAGAATTTTTTCGGTATTTTAGGGCCCAAAAACATTTTTCAACCCCTAAAAACTACCCTTAAAGTGGCCCGATTAGGCCCATTTTAAATAGGCTTCTTGCGGTGATGGATTTCAACGCGTGTGCCAAATTTAGTTGAAATCAATTAACTCTTTCGAAAGTTATTGCCCGCACACATATATATATACGTATATATATAAATATATATATATATATATATATATATATATACATATATATACATATATATATAAACATTTTTAAAAATGGTGCCAAAGTGTTTAGGAGGTTATGAAACGTCGAGAAATTTTGGTCCGACCCCTAGGTCCCGCCGTCCGACCGACGCCAATAGTGTATGTTGCCATATGGCAAATACACTAATAAATGTTTTCATATCACCTTCTCAAGAAAAACAAATAGATCCAATAGTACTTTTGCTATAGGGAATACAATATTAAAAACAATCGACACAATTAAGGATTTAGGCATTACATTTGATTCAAAACTAAGATTTACTCAGCACTACAGTAATATCATTGGTAACTCTAGTGCAATGTTGGGTTTCATTCTGAGAGTATCTAAACCATTCCAAAATATAAAATCTCTATTAAATTTATACAACTCTTTTGTGCGTTCAAATCTCGCGTTTTGAGCAAGTATTATTTGGTCACCTAATTATAAAATACATATTCAAAATATTGAAAGAATTCAAAAGAGGTTTGTTCGCACTGTAAAATTTAGATTTAATAATACTACAGTAGTTGACAGTATGCAACCTCTTCTGGTTAGACGTAAATTATTAGATTTGTGTTTTCTATATAAATTACTAAATAATTATTATGATTCATCTACTCTGCTATCCTGCATTTGTTTACATGTTCCCTCCTTCAATTCTAGAAGGCATAATCTTTTTAACATTGAGTTTATGTCTACTAATTACGAAATTAATTCACCTATGAACAGGATCACTAAGCTATTATTATAACCTTCACATATTCAACATGTCTTATTTTACTTTTAAAAAAAGCATATCACAAACTTTGGCTATCACTACATAAGTTGCCTGGCTATTCTTATTCTGGATATCTATTTCTTATTATTTTTTCTCTTTTTTATATTTCTGAACATTGAATGTTTTTCTTTTTAATTCTTATTGTGCACAGATTACTGATACATTTTGGTCTACTTATCTTTATTTTTTATACAATGTTATCTGACAATGAATTGTTTTTTTGTTGGTAATAAGAGGTGTCATTTGTATGGACCCAGAGTCCGTTTGACATCCATGGTATATAAATAAATAAATAAATAAAAAAATAAATAAAAAAGCACACAGTATAGTGATTACAGACAGGTCCGGCAGGTATAGTGGGTTGAATGGGTAGCTTGACCCACTCGAGAAATCTCGAGTAGGAAAAGACCCACTCGAGAAATCCCGAGTAGGAAAACATCATATATCAATAACTATGTCCATTTACAAATTTCAAAAATACGAATGGGGTAGAGGGCTCGTACCAGAGTTCGTGCGCTTTGTTTGTCTACTAATCACGATTCCAGGGTCATCCTGTTCAAATGAGCGAAGTTTTTCTGTCCATCGTCGACTGAAAACGTATTTAAGATCAACAATGTTACAAAATCGTCTCAACAACGAGCTCGATCTGGAGAAACTGATAAATGAGTTTATTTCGCGAAATTCGAAACGTGCTAGTGTTTTTGCTTTGCGAAAATGAGTCTTTTGGCAAAATGACATGTTTTTTATGTCATTATTATAAATTTGAATAAAGATCACAACAAAAACAAATATAGCAATTTATTTTTTATTCTCCTCCGGTTTCCGCTAATAATTAATCAACTGCCCACTCGGGCCGGACATGACCTGCCGGGCCTGATTACAGGTCTTTTTCAATAAGGCCCATTGTTTAGTTGCATGAATAACTCGACTATCAAGTAAACACTAAACTCTAAATAGTACAAAACAAAGTCGCTATTCATGTCTTTATTCGTTTAGTTCTTCTAGCATGCACAATGGATTTTGACGTGGTTTTCATAATCATTTAAAGTATTTCTTCTGGAAAGTTTCTGTGTAAAAATACATTCATTTTAAAATTTAAAGATAGTAGAGATATACCGAGGTTTTGTAATGAAGTCGTAAAAAGACGTTTTTGTCCAAACCATAAGAGATACATCAAATTAATGTACTAAAGAATTGTAGGTCTTAAAAAGGTCTACAGAAAAGTCTGCGATAGTACCTACCTATAGGTCTACTTTATAAGGGTGATCCACAGTAACCATTTTTTTCATTCAAAAATTTAATAAAAAAAAATATAATGAGCCTCACCCCTATAAGCTCGCATAAGAAGTTTACTTCTTTAGTTTTTAATATTATAATTATGGCGAAATTATAACACATTTTAAGAGGGCACTTTCATGTCTAGGTCATGTGAAAATTCTCACATGGACAGATTGTTACATTCATACCATAGTTTTATTTACATACTATAATCTACAGAAAAACATTTATAAATTTGAATTGTATGTAGTATATCAACATTATAACCTCACATATGTGACGTTTCAGCATATACTTGTACTTAAAAAATCTTTAATACGAAAATTGTTGTGATATCTGAAATATATGGGTCCTTTCCGTTTGTACGTCAAATTACAGAAATTATTTTGTACTTCAATAATTGTTCGTCATTTAAAACATCTGATTCAAGTCGTTCATCCTTGTCTTACTATTTTGCGAATCAAAATTGAACACACTATAAACTTCTGTCCTTGTCAATTTCATGTAATTTAGGGGACAAACTAACTTCCCCTTAATTTGTTACATTCTACTTCCCGTGGGTTTCATATATTTTTCAAACCGATACGTAAGTTAAACTTCATTAAATTTTATGTTAACTTATTACGCTTGTAGAAAATGGTGCGCTTATTTCAGTGCGCACGCGCATGTTTCTATATATTTTCGAGTCTCGAAAATATGGATATTAGTTGATAAAAAAAAGAAAAATCCTTGAACATTCGTAGAGTCAGAGCTAAGACTCTTTAAACTGTTTTTTAAACTGTTTGGAATCAAAAATTCTCTGTTAAGTATGACTATTTTTTTCCGTGGTACTTTAGTAGATAAACAGTTTGAGAGCCGTTGCAACATGTTATCCAGAAACCTACAACACTTCTAATGAGTTTCATTAGCTGCATATGGAATATCTGGGTACGAATATAATGCAAAATAACTGATATCAAATTATTGCGACAGTTCTCTTACAGACGGCGTCCATTTTACGAGATTCCCCAACATATTTATTGTACAATATGTTCGTGTATTTTAAATTAGATAAAGGAAAATAAACTATAGTTGGTTAATTTATATAAAAGTCATAAGAGCTAGTACTAGGTATAAAAATATGTATTTAAATCATATTTCAAATTTAAATGTTATATTTTATAGATTTCCTAAATTTAAAAAAAACCCGGGTCGCAGTGCCAAAACCCTGCCGACAATATAGTGTATTTGCTTGTATAGGGCCGTGTGGTTTTATACTTTTATTATGTGAAATTAAGTTTGTTTTTGGGCAAAATAAAAAATTTAACCCCTTAATACACCCCTTAAAATAACATTTTTTTCTTAATTGTAATATTATTATCAATCTAACGTCTACACCGAATTAAATACACCCTTCAATAAATAAGTCACTATCTGGAAACTAGTGTTTTCATAAAATTTGTAAATCCGGTCCTGTCGGGCCGATTTTATTAAAATTGTGGGGACACTTTTTAATCACTACCAGAGGATTAAATTTTAATTTTGAAACGATTCGGAGAATTTTTTCGGTATTTTGGGACCCAAAAACATTTTTCAATCCCTAAAAACTACCCTTAAAATAGCCCAATTAGGCCCATTTTAAATAGGCTTCTTGCGGTGATGGGTTTCAACACGTGGCCTAAATTTCGTTGAAATCAATTAACTCTTTCGAAAGTTATCGCGCGTACACATATATATATATATATTTATATACGTATATATATATATATATATACGTATATAAATATATATATATATATACATATATACATATATATAAACATTTTTAAAAATGGTGCCAAAGTGTTTAGGAGGTTATGAAACGTCGACCTCTAGGTCCCGCCATCCGACCGACGCCAATAGTGTATGTTGCCATATGGCAAATACACTAATTACGGTCACTAATATAGCTATAAATGTCTCGGCTTAGTATTAGTTTTATTACTATTTTTAATAATATATTGACAAACAAGTTGTTAACTTCACTTAATCTCAGACTCTTGGAAAGTGGGGGTTTGTAAACTATAATTGATGCTATATATTTTTTTTAAAACCACCAGCATCAATTGTTAGATAGTGTCTATTTCAATTTATAATTATTATTTATAATTATTTTGAATAAATATTCAAAATTTTTTTGCGAATTTTGGAAAAAATTAAAAAAAAAACGATGTTACGGACATTTGCTTGATGTGCTTATTGGAATCGACGTGTTTTTTTATGCATATGTTTGAGACAGTTCTGTCAGATTTTGAATCTTATCAAAAATCGCAAAACAGCGAGAAATGTGTAGGACTTCATATATTCATCAAATTGTCGATTTTTTAGAAAAAAATACTTATCTGATTTAAAAAGTACAAACAAACTGAATTGGTTCTGAATAGCAATTAGCAAAAGAGAGACTGTGTATTTTCACAGTACACACTACAGAATACTGCTATAATTGTAAAAAAACAAGCAAAAATACTAATAATGGCACCGCTCGCCGGAATCGAACGTACGACCTTTAGGTTACGAGGCGAGTGCTTAAATACGCCGCCACCTTAGTATAATGTGCAACAGTCGGTTTTATAATTTGCGACATATGCATATTGCGACACGTTCGTTACATTTTTAGTCTTAAGAATCAATTTTTTCTACCGTGCCAAAAGAAGTTTTATTTTTTTTTGCTCTTCAAAAATCAAACTTTTTATATAACAATTTTGCGGTATAATTTTTATTTAATTTGTTTGTTTTGTTCAAGCTTAATTTGTTAAATAATTATATACAGCTAACATCTGACGATTGCCAACGTTACATTTATACAGTGTCACCGCTACTGTGTATTATGTAAAGAAGAAATACACTAAATTTTGAATGTGTTGGTTTTGTCAAAGCCAATGCTAAAACAGTGATCCTCCAACTATGTATCGCGATGCTCTAAGATATCACAAGTAAAGAAAACCAGGTAAATTTTCTTTTTTATTGAAGTTAAAAAATTAACTAAAAATCCAAGTATTTCATGACACCGCTCTTCAAACAGTGATTTTAGTCAATGATAATCATTTTGCAGCTGGATTGGAAAAAGTGGATAACAGTCGAACTGTATCAACGCCGTTTGGTAAACGAATAAAGGATCCATATATCTGGAATCAAATTTTCCGAAATTTGATGGGTCATATGCTAACAAAAAAAAATGTGAGCTTCTGTGGGGCGCCTGGCAGATGTGAAACATTACGCAGATATTACGGAGTAAAAGATTAATAAAAAAATAGAATTAAATAAAATATATTATATATATTAATAAAAAATATCAAGTGGAACATGAAATAGTTGTATAAAAAGGAAAAAACTAAACTGGCTTTGTTCAGGATCGAACCAGCTTTCCTCTGCCTGCAATATACCCGTTCTAACCCGCTCGTCTACGAAACGCGCTTATAGAAGGAACTGTTATTTTAGCATAATATGTATCCAATAACTAACCACAAGACATAATAATACAAATAATAACTCGGCACCAAGGCTGGTCGATAATCGATGCGTGGTTGCGTCGCTAGACGCTTCTCACTAACTCACACGTAAAGTGGCGAGTGGATAGTGTAGTAGAGAGGAAATCGTTCAGTATAAGTCGGAAAGTGCCGACGAGACGCTAGGCTGGACAAATGACACGTCGTGACGTGTTATCGAAACATTTAGCCTCCTATCCAAGTGCGTCCTTAGATGTTTCACATTAAAATCTGACATGTCTAAAAATGTGATGCAATGAAAGAGTTTGTGAAACACTGGTTTACAGAGAGTTAAGTACGTCATGTAGTAAGTACGGTACTATTATACATGTTGCCAACCTTACGGCATTAGAACAGAGAGAAAAGACACACCCATATGCACATACATAGACACACACAAGTGCTGCCAACCGCACACGGAACTCATTATTAGTGCCTTTGTACAATGTTACATAAGGACATTTAAACACTTTGAATACCAGTCTCATACCACTGGCGTTGATTAAGGCGACATATTGGGCGTTGGAGTTTTCGTGTTCGTGTTCTGTACAGGTTCTAAAACCTATGGTCTCATTCATTAAACTACAGGGTCCGCCAGGTTTTCAGAAATCAATCGACGGCCTGAAGCTACTAGGAAATATTTCATAGATGCATGTTTCACCAAGCAATGTACCGGAGAACTCATGAATTTTCATCTTGTCAGGACTAGTGATCCGAATCTATTACAAATTTGAATACCGGTTTTTACCGATTACTTTGAGAAAAAAAACGATACTTTAAGGTATTTTTAGGTTTTTATGTTATCTTTTAAAGAAAGAAAAAGTCATAATTTTGATTAAGAAAAGTGGTGTGATCGACAGCGTCCGTTTTCAACCTTCTTCTTCTGAATGACAGCATATATTGGTCTGACTTTGGTGTTCGGATACATGTATAATGAAATACAAGTGAGTTCAAAAATAATTGGTTTTAGTAAACAAAAACCGGTGTTTATCGGTTTTAACAAAAACCGGTTTTTAAGGTTTTCTAAAACCGGTTCACATGACTAGTCGGGGCTAATCGTCTCTTGTCTTTTCAATCTCTTCACCCTCACTTCGTGACATTCATAAACCAGTAAAAAAAACCTTTATTAGTTTGAAGTTAAACGTTGTGAAACGTATTTTTGCATTGACTGAGCAACGTAGGAGGGGACACTTTGCATCAGAAGTAGGGACTAAGAACTTGAACTCACGTGAATAAATCAGTTGAAAATAGATGAAGTTGAGAATACATGAGTCGCAACTACAGGTCCTACAAGTAAATTTTTGAAAACGACTACGAGTGAAAGATTACGCAATTTATAATTTTTTTCCCGGAATTTTTTTCAATTATTCGTCAGTAAATTATTAGCCGTAAAGAATCAGGCAGTGCTTCATTAAAAAATCAACCTCTACGCCAGAGACAGAAAGACGAAAGACTCAAAGTTTAATTCAAATGTAAATAACATTTCATCATTTACATAATATAGGTACGTTGACGACAAGCCCATGAGAATGCGCCGGTCACCGGACCGCGCCGGGCCTTGTAGACGTTGTATGGAATCCACATACACACGCATAAAACTCTGTTTCCAACGTAAACAACTAGCTATACATTGACCAAAGAAGTAAGGGGGCCGTCCCACATTTTTTGTTTACTGCGTAATACTAATCTGCATTACAAATTGATTATGAAACAATTTTTTTCGAGAATTTTTCGGAAATTTTTTCTATAAGAAAATGTATTTTTCAATAGATTTTAATAAACACAGTAGTATTTCGCTACAGATATGACGTATATATATAACATTCAGTCTGTGATTAGTTGACTATAGTGCTGGGTTGCAGAAAACATTGTCAGAAAATTTAATTTAACAAACACTTAAGATTGTAATCACATTATTACAGTTTTTATATGTTGTGGAAGTTGTTGTAAATTCCGTAATTTGTTTTTGTGAGAGTACAATCTAATGTTTTAGATTGTACTCTCACAAAAACAAATTACTGATCTACAGAGAAACCGATCACTTTTCTTGATTAAAGTGCGTAGATAAATGTTCTTTTGAAGTGGTTATCGTACAAAAAACTATGTTAAATAGATATGTACACAATAAATAAAAATAATATCGTTTCAATCGATTAATTATTTTTCAAACAGAATCGAATTAAAATTCTACAATGCTTTTCTTATGGAGAAATATGTGTGGTCGCAATCTAAGGTCATTGTCAAATCAAATTTTCTGACAATGCTTTCTGCAACTCAGCATAGATCTACTGTCTCACGCTCACTGATCTATCATATTGAAAGCAAACAACGAGGAAGATAATTTTTATATATATCTCTTTCTATGATAAGGAAGATTTCTACGTCATATGTTTCAGTTTATGTTTAACGTTTATATAATGTACATATATATCTCGTTAATTTCTGTTTACAATTATTATTAAAAGGAAGGATTTAAGAACGAAAAAGTTGGTTTACCTACATTTTTAAAATGAATAGAATAATTTTGCATAATTTATTGTTATATTAATATAAACAAACAAAATCTAAAGAAAAGTGCAAATATTATTGGCCAACTCAATATGATATAAGATGAGCTATGTATACTAGACGATGTAATAAAAAATAAGTTTGCTGATGAAGTCGCAATAATAAAGCGCGAAACGTTGTTGTTATTTCTCAATATTGTTCACGTCCATTATAATTAATAACTTGTTGTTTTTATTTATCTTAATTCATTTACAATACCGGTCTACTTCCCTGCGATCCTGATTAGATTAATAAATATTGGTTAAATGGTTTGCCTTGTATCTCTATCAAATTTCGAACAAAGAGTTTTTGGAAAAAGTTTATAGTATATTTTGAAAACTCCCTTTTTTTGGAAAAAATACTTTCAAACAGTACCAAAGTTTTAGTTTCTATTTAAAAAATGTCACTTTAATGACTTATTTTTCAAATACATTGAGTGAACATTCGTACACAAAAAATGAACTTGTAATAGTTGAAGAGAAAAATTTAATTGACACAAGATTATATTGTCAACTGGACGCCGATTTCGATCAATTTTTTTAGATGTAACGCTGCGTAAAAATCTACTCTCATCTAGAATCTAAAATTTTGAAAGTGTAAAATTTTCAAACTATTTTTGTGATAAAATAGGAAACCTTTCGCAACACGGAGTGTACTTCTAAGCGGTAGTAGCCACTAACTTACTTGTGTCTGCGAGTGTACACCTCTATGTATATGAGGTAGAAATATATACTGTGTATGCGAGAAAGAAGACTTAGAATATGAAGTAACAAAGATAAAATTATTGAAAACCTTTAAAGTGCGACAGAGAAACATAGATAAAGATAGAACAGGGGGTGAAAATCTCTTCGAGTTTCAATGAGTCAAAGTGAAACGACTAGATGAAAAGACACGTGAATGAAACAAGGACAAAACAAATAGAATATTAAAGTGATTGAGTGCTTCATTTGCATACCTTGTAAACAGAGATAAATTTATATAAGAATGTATTACTTAAAGCGAGAAAGAAACAATAAAGTTCAGAAGAGAAGGACAGATTTATGTAAGATTTTTTATGTTGAAAAGAGACCGTCTGAAAACTTAAGGGTGATAAAGTGAGAAGTATTCGTGTGTAAATAGTACGTTAGACAAGGATGAATGAAGGTCATAGAAGGAGATGGGGTTTGTTTGAGATGTAAAGAGAAATGATTAGGGTTTGAAGTGAGACAGAACAATTAAAAACACTTGAGAGTATATACCTAAACAAGTGAGAAACCAATAAAGACAAACGTATACGCTCTTGTTGAAGTAGACAGAGATACTTGTAAAGACAAAGTGAGACAAAGACCGAATCTCCTAGAAATAAAAGATTTCGTAAAAAGAATTTCACCCTCGTAGGGGTTGCAAAGTGGTGAACAGAGGAGACGACGAAAACATCCCCCTCAAGGGTGTAAATGCAAAGTAAGCTTTGAAAATTAATGTGAGGGTGAGTTTAGACTGTTGGATAAGGGTCATCTCAGATTTGTCTTTCAATGTAATTACAATGAAGGCTTGCAAACGAGTTTCGAACTTATGTACAAATAGATTCTGAGGAAATGGTTTGGTTATGAGAAATGTTAAATAATATTATAGTATTGTACCTCTATCTATTGTTGTAATAACGTTGGAACACTGATTTCTAAATTATTAATGGATAGCGATTGCTAGGCCCTTTGATAGGTCCGGTCAGTTGTACTTTTACAAACACGTACTGTCCTACTAGAAGGACATTTCTGCTCATAAGCGTGTCCTTCAAGCGAAACTTATTCGTTCTGCTAGCAACAGAGGTTCATAAAAACACACCATCTTTTACATGTACTATTTTGCCTTGTAATTACTTTCGAAATACACACAAAAGATTGTACAAGTATTAACGAAGCATAGTACAGTCTTACCTAAAATTTGAGATGATAATTCATAAGTTTATGAAGATATCTAATCCATAAAACTGTTCTGCTAACAGTTCTGAAAGTATTACAATATGACGATTTCACACGTTCTTTAATCTCAGTGGTCCTTCGAGTAGGACGTAGATTGGTGGAAATTTTCGATGAAAATTTGGATTATCAATACCTCTAAGACTGTTTACTATAATGCATGGATATTATTTTTGCCCCCTTCCCCCTCACTTGGATTTTTTTCAGTAACACTCACGAATGCTAACAAGATAAGAACATATTTGCAACACATGTTGAAAAATGTTAAACAGCCCGTCCGAAAATGCATCTATTAAATATGACATAATGATCGCAATTCGCTATCCATAAATTTGAAGTCAGTGCTTTGGAATATTAATATCAGTCTTACCGCCCCATGCGACATGAACCACAGCCCATCGCCACCCACGGCTGCTAACTGATTGTTATTAATGCTCTACGATTATTTTAATATCATAGCGTGTGTTTTAAAATGACTTGCTTATAATCAATAGATTTCTAACAATAATTAAGATATTTTATAGTTTCTTTTCATGTACTAAATTTTCGTGACTATCCTGTAAAAAAATTAGTTGATCCAATGCGCGTATAAGCTGGTATATGTAGATAGAAAAATATAAAAATTATTTAAAATAATACTTTACCAGTTTTTGTAGCACGTGAAGAAACGATAAATCTGAAACAGAAAGGAAATTCTTATTACCTATTGTAAGAATTCTTTATTCTGGGGCGTTACACTATTCACTTTGAAAATGTTCTAGAACCTTCTATGCTCATCTTTTACAAATCCCCAACCTGGGTTTTATTCCGCGAACTGGTGAAAGTAAGAATTAAATTTACCATTTGTTATTTAAAATAACAACACATTGAAAGTTTAATACTATCAAAATACGGGTACAGCGATTGAATTCGCAATGCAAAGACATCAAGAATTCGACCCGTCGCTCCCACTTGTATATTTAAGGCACGTTCGGTTTTGCAATCGATAGATCGAGCACATTTTTGGTCACGTGACAAGTGGGCAATTCGAGCCATTTAAGCAAGTCAGAACGTATCTAGAACATTCCGAACGTCAAATTGATAGAGCGCTACTAAATTACGTCGTTAATACTGAAATCCATATATTATTTCTTTACTGTTCCTAAATTTTTATTTTATAAGAAGCCATGAAATATACCTCTTCTCGCCGCACGTGTTTCCTCTCATTTTTAAAATAAATGTTCTGAAGATGGTTACAGCTGTTTGCTGACTTGCTTTTCTCGGAGCTTTTTGATGCTGGGTTGCAGAAAGTATAGCCTAAAATTTTGATTTGACAATGACCTTAGATTGTGATAATAATATTACAGCTTCTATGGTAGGATCATACTACTGTCGTTGTGAAACTCCCTGTCATCTAGATTCTAGAACATTAGATTGTTTTCGCACAAAAATAAATGTTTTATCTACATACAAAAAGATCGCTCTTCTAGCTAAATTTTGATCAATATGCGTAGAAAAATGTTGTTTCCTAATGGAAATTGTACAAGAAACGATGCTAATTACATGTATATACACAGTTTAAAAAAATATCGGATCAATTGGTTAATTATTTTTCGAGCAGAATGTATTTAAAATTCTGCAATATTTTTCTTATGGAACAATATGTGTGGTCACAATATAAGGTCATTGTCAATTCAGATTTTTTAACAATGCTTTGTGCAGCCCAGCATGAATGTGCTTGATCTTTTACAGACGTTAAATCCAAACGCAAGATAGAAACCTTTCAAAGCATGGAATTGTTAAATTCGAACGCATTAGAGCGTTCGTATCGATCTGAGCGCAAAATCGAACACACCGTCAGTATATTTTATGTATGTTTGGTTTTTGATTTAGCTACCATAGATCTAGCGAAAATCCACTACAGAACGCGTCGGTGTTTTAAAGACAATCAGTCTTAGGTTCAGAGAGCCCTGTGCAATTTAAATAATAAATACAACATATGAACAGGTTTAACCCTGACATTTGTTTCAAAATTTCGTATCGTATCATGTAAGCCCTTGTGCAGGATCATGAATAATTAGCGATGCTGCCCGCTCTACGCTCTAGGCAGATATGGGTACAGCGACAACGCTACTACATTTTTCTTTCTGTTTATATTTTCTGTACAACTCTGACCGCACCCCACCGGTATAGAGTGTTGTTTTACCGACACTGCCGCTGTAGCAAAGTTATGCGGTGCGCATACTAACGACATCTAGTGTGCGCCGATCGTTAACAAAAGACAGCAAAAACACTGTTAAAAACCCAAGTGAAAAGAGCGAGATGCATTTGGAAATGCTCGTGATAAAGAATGACAGAGCTAGCCGCTGCATTTTTTATTTAAGTGATCCGTAAATTCGGTGCCATTTTGACATTTTGAAAAACGACCGTTTAAATAAAGAACTAGCTACGAAAAAACGCTGATTTGACGGTTTTGTGTTTCCATTTTTTAAGTAAAAATTATTTTACTAATTTCCATTCTGAGTCGTTCAGTTAAATATGTTTTTGATTGTAGCATCAAATTGTTTTCGAAAGTAGAATTCTTAAGTAACGTGAATATAAAATGAGAGTTTATCATTAAATATCAATGGAAAATTATTTAAATTTAAATTGAATACGTTATTTAAATTAATGTCTTCTTCTATTTTAATATTACTATAATATAACATTATATACGCAAAATTTACACGAAAATATATTTAAATCTCTTTTTCCAAAAATATATTTATAACAGACCGAATAAAAGACGTCGTTCTTTTACGTTATTTATTATTGACAACTAAGTTTGAATGGTAGTTATTAGTAGGGAAACTGTCCTGAAATAAAAATAAATTTGGATCGTCAGTATACAAAAACAAATACCCAACGCGTTCTATAAAAAGAGACAGATATATCTTACAATAAATAAACGTGAAAGAGAGACGACTATTCACAAAATCAATACTATGGTGTACATTTTAAAAATTGTCAACGTATTCTGCGCATGACATCTGTTGTTTTTTTCTCTTGTCCTAGCCCCACTACAAGCTACCACTATACCGTTATTATCCTTCAGCAATTTTAGCTGACACCAAGGGTGTAAAAAAACACTAAATACGGGAGGATAGGGGGTTGTGAGGATAAACGAGACTAAAGCTCCAAAAAGCTCTGTCTCTCTCTTTGTCTAACTCGTTACATGTATTGCATGAGCTTAGGAACTTTTTGTCTAATAAAGCTTCGACACTGTTCGTCTCTGTTTATCTCATTACAAGCTCTAAAAGCTACATATAAACACCCTGTCTTTATCTAACCAACGCTGAAACTAACGGAAACTTTTTACAGTCTAATAAAGCTTATCAGACTATCTTTGTTTAGAACATTGTTGTTGTAATTTTCTGTCCCTGATCATTGGCGTTCGTTGAAAGCTTTTATCAAGTAATTTATTATATGTGTCGACTGCACACTCGAAATTATTACCCTCTGCAATGGAGTCGGAAGCTCGGAATGCTAAGTATCCACAGGGCGCAAATAATAGATACAATAAAAACAAATTCGCTACCCGCTACTCCCACCGTTTGGGAAAATAGTATATAATATGCAATATTTTTTCTGATATCAGTAAACGACCTAATAACAGAGTTTCATCCTTCCAAATTCGGTCACAGTGAGTCTTAGGAGAATTTTGCCACTGTCAAACAGCCTCTAGATTTCCTAATTTCAAAAAAATAAAATAAACAACACAATTCTACCCGTTGCTTCAACCACGAGAATATAATAATATGTCTAAGTATGTATGTATACATTTTTTTTGTGTATGAATAAAAGTTTTCTACCACTCAAATATAAATATCTTCTAATAAGGAATCTATCGATGTCAAAATAACTTCTGAATTGGCAAATTTCCGAAGGACATCAGAAGTCGACCCGTACCTTCCACCAGTTCTTTATTAATTATTATTATGTTCAATTTTTTATGTATCGATAAAATCCAGGTATCTTAAACCTAACGAAGAGTCCTGCATTAGATAGTTAATTTTTATAGATTATAGACGTTCGACAACCAAGGTCGTTAGCGTTCATTCTGTACTGGATTCGTAAATTTTCAGAAAATACTAGAAGGTAAATCAACTTTTCTCTCTAGATATTGAATATATATATATTTCTTCATCACTAAAACCTCAGTTACTGTAGCGTTAATAAAAAATATGTCGAAATAGCGTTTTAAATTTTAGAACGACACCATTCACCAACCCGTTATTTCCGCCACTGGTTTTTGTACATTATATACGTTATGTATTGTGCCGGGTACATGGGGAGTATTTTTTGTAATGTGTGCGTTTGGCGCTAAGAACTTAAGTTGTTTGACATTGTGTAATTTATGTGTTGGTTAATTGGTATTAAGGTTTTTCAGTGCCACATCACGTCATGACGTAAAGAGCGTCCTTTCCATACACACTAACACACAAAACGTATAGAATTGGAAGCGTTTAATATGTATGCGGTAGCACGCGGTTCAAAAGCGTCCAACCGGTTGCGTTTATTATATTTCAATCAAACTTTTAATCGCACCGACACCCTATACGCGGGTAAAGCTTAAGTCTGTATTTTATGAGAGCGAGAGACTGTACATTATAGACGTTCAACAACTGAGCACATTAGCGTATGTTATAAGATTGACCACATGAGCAAAAGTGGTTTGAATTCTTTAAATTTTTGGAACACATTCATTTATAGTTGTCTCGTTGCTAATAAGTTACGGTAGCATCGCAGTCACTTATTATTTGTGAAGAACAATACAAAATTTGTAAAAAAATACTGATATCCTTTTTAGAAAAGCTGGTTATATATTTATGTATAAGGTTATTATTATAATTTACGTCAGATTTTGGTTGGAAATTTTAAGATATAATTTTTCAAACTGAAATAAGTTTAGTTGCCGATCGTCTATAATTAATTTACAACTGTTAAAGTTGAAAAATTCTTTAACAACTTTCATTTCAAAATACAAAAATTATTTCGAAAATTTTTTATTTACTTCCTAAATTATTAATTTTCTACAAAATCGATACTTGATTTTCAAAGCTTAGAAACTAATTGTGTCGAAATAGACTATTGCAGCTTTTATCCGACTGTAAGATTTTAATCCCTTAAATGCGTCGAACAGGCAACCCAAATAACACGTCTGCTATGCACATCACAGTTGCTTAGGGTGTTCTTGTTAGGGTAAGTTAAAAAGCCTCCGACGTTACAATAGTATTTGATTAACTAAAAGAAATATATATTAATAATTTGAATAAAGCAAATTATTATATTACATAAACATTTGTTTTAGAATTTTTTTAATTTTTGAAAGATTTTGTAATAGGAAACCAGCAAATAAATTTTGATTTAATTTCCATCAATAAAATATTTAACAATCTTTCTTTACGAATGATTGTTGGCTTTTGCGCTAGCTCTGATATTACCAATTACCAATTAAATCAAAATTTATTTGCTGGTTTCCTATTACAAAATCTTTCAAAAATTAAAAAAATTCTAAAACAAATGTTTATGTCGTATAATAATTTGCTTTATTCAAATACTATGCTGTCTACGTATATTTTTAAAAAATTATTTTTTAATTTTTATTTTTAAGATGAATTGTCTATAATATAGACGTACAATACCTGCATTACACATACATATTTCTTATTTAGATAAATTATTTTCCAGCTGAAATTTTAATTTTTCAAAATCAGAAAATGCATATTATAAGAATGCAGTAATGTAAAAATTTCTAACTGTTATAAATATCAGGTGTCAGGTACAAAAGATTTAGGTAAAAAATTGTTAAATTATAGTTTTTCTGGACTTAAGTCTAAATTGTATTCTCTTTCGCTTGACTTAAAAACTAGGTTTTTCGACTTAAGTCATTTATACTTGACACTATAGAAATATTAATAACAAAATCACATAATTAATGACTTTTTGGAACAGCCTATTTATCTAGCCAACCTGTATACAATATTAAATAAATGAATTTAAACCTAAAAAAAATGGAAACTAAAAAAAAAGAAAAAAAAGAACACTATTTTCTACAATTTTCAATTTTTAATAATTGTTTTTGTAATGCCAAATTGTATATTATATCATAGTTTAACTATCGTTTAAGCATATTGAGAGCTTGAAAGAGTCTTAATAAAAAAAAGACGAAACGTTGTAATCAATGAGTGTTTAAATTGATTTATTTTCATTATTCCAATTACCCGTGATACTGTTTTCTACTGGAAACTATTTTGGCTATTTCTGAATTGTCAGAAAATCTGATTTGACAATGACCTTTGACTGAGTCGACCCTACTCGATAAATAATTATTAATCGATCGACTGTCACAACATTTGAAAAAAAAATGTAAATTCAAAATAGTTTTTTGCGCACCATTCACTTCGAAACAACTTTTTTTAGCGCATTTTGATAAAAATATAACTCAAAAGGAGATCTTTTTTCTATAGTGACCAGACCTTATGTGCAGCTACATAACAAGAAATTTGACATTACACTGCTCCAGCAAACAGAGAAACCATAGTTATATGATTATAATTTGAAACCATTGTCATATCAAAATTTCTGAGCATGCTTCTGCACCCCAGCATACTAATGAGTAATGGCCTTCTGGGACAGCCTCTATATTTATGTAACCGTCCTATATATGTCCTTATGTACCTTTATGTGAGTATTCACACGGTGCATAGAACAAAAAACTCCTATAAAACTGTGAAATTGAAGTCTGCATGCATTACTGATATTCTGCATTCGACAGATGGTAGAGCTCGGACGTTTTCGAAACAACCCAATGTTGGATTCCCTATCTTGGCCTTCTAAACGCAAATTGAAAAATTACCGACTTAAGCTTAAAAAAAGGGATGCGTGTGTTTACGTACGCTCGTTTAATGCTATACTTCTTTGGCGTGATTAAAAATTAACTTTTAGTACATGTAGCCAATCTTGAGAATAACTTTTACAAAAAATTAACCTATAATATTTAAAAACATTTTCAAAATTTTATTTTGGTTTTTACTTTATTCTGCTGGATGATCACTTAAAATGACTCTTGCTTGTAATTGAACGTTACAGTCTTCTAGTATATTATATAGTTGTTATTATTATATATATTATACAGTTTCCAGATGACAGATTTCGTCCATTGGTCATTTCAGTCTGGGTCTCATAAAATGCCAACTTCATACTGTCGAATTTTCGTCAACTCTGAATCCATCGCTTGCTACAAATTTTCTCTACGTGGCAAAAGACGTATAACTTCGAACATATTTTTTCAACAATTCAAAATCTAATACTTAAAAAACTCTAGCAATCGAGTAATTATAAATCATGGATCTCACCAGTTGTTCTATCTGTAGTAACTCAACCACCACGAGTGCTAGTAGAAATGTTCTGAAAACGGCACTTTTGGAACTATGCTTCTTAACGCAGGTCTCGAGACAGGCAGTCAACTGGGACAAAATGAGCGAGCGAACTACGTGTGAGATCGTTCACGGAACAAAAACACACTTACGTATTTGTGTTCAGATCATAGTTTGAACGATAAATTGACCATAGAAACAATGCACGTATAAGTCGTTAATATTATATATTCTTGTGTTTCTACCTTCTGGTTGTAAAAATTAGAACTGAATTTTGTATACCTGTTTTATAAGTAACTCTCATATATTATCGAACATTGGAGATAATTGCTCGTAATTTTTTATTGTTTACATGGCGTTTCTGCGGTTCGTCTAAGGTTTCTCGTTTTAATCCCAGAATTGGAGAAAATATCAACTGAATTAGTAGCTATAATAGCTAGATAGCCGTATCAGTTAATAACCTTCCTTTGTTTAAAGGAGAAAACATCGGAAACTATTTTTTAAAAAAGTTCTGGTACCAATAAGGAATTATTATTCAGCTTGTATTTGAAGATAAAAATATTCAGTTGGTGTTTTATGCGTAAAATAAAATATTTGACGTTTTGAAATGTCTGTTCATCCAGCGGTGGAACTATTATTTTGAACATTAACAAACTATAAAAAAAGATCCATTAAGCCGTACCGAGGTTGAAACATTCATTTCAGCTACAACGCGCCCATACAAAAGTCTATGCGGTCTGTTTGAAGCATCGCTAGAGACACCTAGCAGAGTTTGTCTGAACTGCACGTCACTATCGAGCGGTTCGTGTGTCCAAGGGGGAGAGAGAAACGCGTGTATAGGACAGAGGGCGTTCGCGTACTCTACCTATATTTAATTGCCGCATGTGTGCCAGTAGCATGGCATCAGCGTCGATTTATTCTCTCGCAGACTAAATATATTATTTTGCGAATAACGGCCAATGAAAAACACGAACTTTAAAGTACAGTAATTAATGACATAATGTTTTTTCGTACTGAAAACCTAAAAACGTCGATAAATATCGAAAAAGACAAATTCTACATAGGTTCAATGACGTAACGCTAGTTGGTTTAACCGTTTTGTTGAACGGCTACTACTTGACAGTTGAAAAATATTATGTTTTTAAAGAATTTTTTTCCAATCCTTATTATTTTAATACTAGCGGTGCCTGTGCGAATAATTCGCATTAAAATACGTTTCTAATTTCTCACACTCTTTATTACTTTCTTCTTTTTGTTGTATTACATTACGAAGCTCAGTGACGGTTCAAGAAAATATTTTTCTAAAGCTGTCATATCGAAAACGTTGAGCTGAAGCGCCGCCATACCAAAAGTATTTATACGTGAATTTTAATTAAAAATTAAACAAAAAAAATTTACCGACCGTCAATCATGTTGACGTTGTTTCAAAGTTAGAACCGTCAGATGGCAGCATTGCTGCATATAGGTACTGAATAAATGTATAATTGTTATAATTAATTATTTTGCAAAAACTAAAGCAATAATAGATTTTTTAGTTGTTAATGTCGGTAGAGCAAGTACTAATTATCTATAAAATGATATAAAATTTATGTGGAGCAATTGTGCGGTTTTTTCGAAAAAGGGAGGCAAACATCTTAACCTTAGCGTATTAATATATATGATTAGGTATTTTTCATGGAAAACCGTCTAAAATTAATATTATATTCATAATAACGCAAACATTTGAAAAAGTGCACCTACTCAAATTACGTTTTGCGACACTAATCCATCGTTAGGAGCAGCTTAAACTTCATTGTCATGTTTTTGCTTCTCATGACGATGATATGATGTAATGACCAATTTTGATATTAAATGCCTAAAGTAACTACCACATTTCAGTGCATAAGGATTAATACAATGTTGGTCAAAATAGCTTCGCAAATAATACATTATTTTTTTGTCAATTTTTTGAGGATAAAACTGTGAATCATAATTAGACATATGCTCCCGCTGATTTTCTGTAGGTCTTTTTAAGACCTACAATTTTGTGGTACAGTAAGACCTCGCTTAATGCTGCTCCACTTAACGCTGTTTCAGGATTATGTGGTTTAAAAAAAAACGTTTAGCCATATTATGGATCAGTTTATACAAAATGATTCAAATGTTGATAGAAGTTCAAAGGCGAGACGAAGTGTCATTGATGTAATATCTTGATATCGACATCAGCTTACTGAACGAAACGGAAAAAGGCAAACAACATTAGATGACTTCTTCACAAAAAAACTAAATATGTCAAATAAGGAACCTTCCTCATCATAAACATAATTTCGTACTCGAACTTTTCTTAGATTTTCTAATAAATTTATAATTAATGTATAAAAAAGTATTTAACAATAAATGTTACGAAATTAAACAAAAAAAAAAAGAAACTAACACATTTTCTTATTCTCGGTTCTATTTCACTTATGCCTATTAATTATCTACGTATTAAGATGACCTCGTTTAGCGTTGTTTCGTGTGCGCAGCAACTTATTGGAACGTATCTACCGCGTTAAGCGGGATCTTACTGTAAATTAATTTGATGATCAGAGTAAGCCATGTAAGTACCTTAAAAGCGTCTTGTTACGACAGCAAAGTTTCTCTATTATCTTTAAATTTGATACGAATGTATTATACACAATGCACCTTCCGAAAAAAAAGCTTTCTAAATGATGGTAAACGTCGTTCCAAAATCCATTGCGTATTTTAGAAGAACTAAGCGAATAACAGATACGTATAACGACCTTGTTTTATACTATTTAAAAATATATATACTGTTAAAATCATAACCCTTCCTTTACAAAGTTTTACTTTACCGCACTAATGCACAATGAGTCACTTTACGTGCCTATATACATACTATTTCGTAGGGAGTAGTGCAAAAAATATTATTTGAAGAAAGATCGTACCTAATAATATACAGATTTAACGGAATTATTTTATTTCTATATTTTTTCAAAATAACCGCCATAAACGCGCAAACATACCTGGTCGGAGTCGCATGACGATTTTAAAAATGGATTTGATTTCTAACTTATAAATTATTCACTTTTTTTATAAATCTGGTAAATGTATTATTAAAAATGGCGATTGAGTCAGTAAAGAAATAAAATTTATGTTATATTTAATTATTAGCCCATTTAAAAGATTTTTAATAACTAACGCCATATTTACAGCGAATGTGGTGGAAGTACGGGTATATATGGTGGACAGACGGGTAGAAGTAACATAAAATCTACATAATATAGGTACCTAGTAGAGGTATGACCGCACGTATAAATATATTGTATTGTTAAAAAAAACCTTCATTCGCAGCTTCACTCGCGTGATTGTCGATATTTCGACAGTTTCTTTTTGAAAAAAATGATTAAGATCTCATTTTGATCGTATTTTTTAAAATAATTTAAAAATACAACTGAAAACTATATTTAGTTACTTCATAATACAATTCAAACGTTAAGAATATTTTTATAACAGCTGTTATAATAGGTTCAAAAGAGTTTTATTTTTTATAAAAGATAATGTTGAAAAGTGGGTAAACAGTGTTACTACATTAAATATTGTGGAAATAGTGAAACATTGGAAGCATATATTCTGTTCCACAATTGCGTGAAAAGTAATGAAAATATACTTAATTTTTTGTAAATATATTAATAAAAAATGCTATTATAAATTGGTCAGAGTCATTTATTTTATACTTTATTATCTAAAATATAACAAAAATTCGAGATGTGCAAAATTTCAGTCATAAAAATTAAAAACTGTCTTTTACTTATTTACCACAGCACTAATACTTTTTTCCAAAATCCATTTATTTTCGCGCCAATATTCTATAGTTTAATCTCGTATTTTGTGTTATTTAATTACTGTAATTTAATTACTTTTTAGTTCAAATTTCATTTATTATTTACTTTTAAGCTATTTTTTATTTCTATAATTTTTTATTCGTTCGTTCTATTGACTCATACATCGGTTTATATAGCACTGTCGTTCCGTAGTATATAGACGCATAGAGATGTTAATGCTCGATTAGACAATCAACCTTATAAAACTAGTGTGCCAACCAAAATACCATGCCATCAAAAATACTTACGATTACATAATAATGTTTTATGAGTTGTCTACCTTCTTATGCCCACACTAATCTGATTTTTGATTAGTTTAATCAAAGCTCGGGTACATATTATGATAATATAAAGGTGGGGTATTTATCAGACATTACTCAATTTAAAAAAAGGTTAGTTTTTTCAAGAAATGCTTTTTTCCTTTCAGTTAGTTTTATTTGTGCACATGGGTCTTTTGTTTTTTAATTCAATGGAATTTTAAACGTAATGACAGTATAAACCGAAATGACAGCATAATATTAAGTCTGTGATTGGATGATTATTATAGATCGACTGTGTCACGCCCACAGATCAGTCAATTTTAAAGCAAATCATAAGTAAGATAATTTGTATACATATCTTTCTATAGGCAAAGAAGTGTGACAGTTCCCTCCGTCAAATATATAATATACAGTTTTTTTTTCTTGTTTGCAAGAAGCTCTTTGGCATAAACAAGAAATAAATGATTAAACTACGAGAATACGATAATTTATCGAATAAGAAATAAAAAATTGTCGATTTGTATTCACAAAAATATAAGATTTAATTATTATTTTAATTTTAAAATTGCATTTTTTGACAGGTCAAAAATCGCTCCGTGCCATGATGGTTTGATTATGACGTCAGATTTGTAGTAAACATACAACCTATATAGACACACACACGTGAGTAAACACTAATCGAGCCTCGTGTAAGCGATACTTATTTGCACTTGTTTTTTCACTACAACGATGGCGACTCAGTAGGTAAGCAGGGCGACTGATGTTTTCGCTCCAGCTTATATATGTATTTAAAATTTTTAGTGATATCTTATCCTATAAAACGATTACATTAAGTTATTAAAGCAAAATAAACTTTCTTAAAGACTAATACATTACATTATATTAATAATGGAAAGTTCATCTTTGATTCATTCTAGAGCCCTCGCTACTGTGAGAGTTAATGTCTAGCTATAGCTAAAAATAATTGGCTCTCGCATGTAGTGAATTTGAGTGTTGTATATCACTATATTATGAAGGATTAAAATGTTGAATTGTGTGCACCGTAGAGTAACTGATTAACTCATTCCGCCGCGAAAGTGGAAAGATTCTGGTTTAAATCCAGACGGTGACGTGTTGGAATAATAAATTTTTCTAATATAGTGCTACAACAATGAATGTTTCTTAACAATTATAGCAGACATAAGCTATTATACTAAATTATTTATATATGTATGAGGAATATACACTGTTCGAAATTATGAAATTTTGATACGTGGGACGACCCTACTGTACGTTTTTCAGTAACGCATTGTATTTGATATCGTCTGCGCATACATAAATATGTAGATAGAAACAGGAGAGTGTCGAATAAACCCCTCATCAAAGACTAAAAACCAACAAAAAATAAATCAAAACAAAACACTTTATGTACATAAATATACATAGCTAGATGTTATGCACTGTACCTATACGAGAATTAACAGCACCGGATTAAAAATAGTTAATACTAGCATTTACCCGAGGCTTCGTTCGCTTTAATTTTGACTTGGCTTGCGCAAAATAGTTCCAGGAAACGTTAAAAACAATCGATTTACGATAACTTCCATTTCCACGAATTGGCAGTGTATAAACATCACCTCAATTTAGCCAACTGTTTGGTGTTCAATTTGAAAAACTGCTGTAAAAATTTTCGTTACTACATTACAATTATTCTAAAGAAAAAAAATTAAAAAATGGTGCATGTATTTATGTACGCGCGACAGAAGTTATACTTCTTTGACGTGATTGCGATAATTGATATTTACATTTTAAATAAAATAAAATACTGTTGAATCCATAATTTAAAAAAATACAAGTATTGAGGTTATTTAACTGTCAAAAGTTGTTAAAAACACTATAGCTCTTAAGAAATTCCGTCCGATGTCGCTAGTATAACCTACTATGTTGTTTTATGAAATTACTATTTTGAAGTTATCAGAAAAATGAGACATGTCATTTATGAATACAAAGTAAAATTATACTGTATCGAAGAATCAACTTTATCGACGATTTCAACATTGCCGAAACGTATAGTACATGGTGTCTCATGTTCGCTGCATGCTGCGTGCGCGACTTCCGTAACAGAGAAAATTGTATCCACAATGCACCAAAAGAATTATAACTTCAATTGACATCGACCGCCGGGATTGAACCCACGACCTTTTGGTTACGAGGCAGCCGACCATACTACAATATTGTACGGCTGGTTTTTATATTATACTGTATATACATGTATTGAAACTTTTTGGGACACTTTCAATCTCATGAATCGATTTTACCCCACCATGGCAAATGGAACTTTACTTCAAAAAGAAAATCAGTATTTTCTTAAACAATTTTTGGGTGTCTTGACAATTTTCTAGGTAAGTTTTGACAATTGTTTGGATGAATTTAACAATATTTTGGATGAATTTTGACAATTGTTTGGATGAATTTTCGCAATATTTTAAATGAATTTTGATAATTTTTTGGGTGACATGTCAATTTTTCGGATTGTACTACAATAAGCCCTAGGCCATGAAAATCTCGATCCAACCCTCACAATTAGATAGATAGGTATTGTGATTTGTAGATTATAGACGCCCGACAAGTAACATTCAACTGATACTGAATGCATCCCTGTTAGCTCGCCATGAAACAATCATAACTTTGAACGCCCGATTGGTTAATATAGACGTACTTCGATATTTTATATGCACGTGATTGTGTTACATAATGTTACCTACATCGAAATATATTGGTTTTGACGGCGTCCCTTTTTTACCTTAAAACAAATCAATCGACGTATGACGTAACAGGCACTGATTTTATATATTGATGTGACAGTAAATTTAGATCAACGGTTTTCAGAACAAGAAGTAAGGAAAACTAAAGCGCGGAATATATTTGATTGACGCATTCAAATTTTAAATAAACCTTTTTTCATTCGTTTTTTTTAAATTTTAAAATAATTTTAGTTCAAGCAAATTAGATGAGAAATATCCAAACAAAAGAAATGAGTTATATACCCTCCATTGAATTTTTTGATAATTAATTCTTAAAAGGATTATATATACATAATAATGGACTAAAATATGTTCTCTCCTTTTAGACAAAAAACTATTCTAGGAAAGCATTAATTGTGAGTTTTTCTCATTTATCTTCTAAGCCGTTATTCGGCTAGGACAATATTTTTTGGGCAGATGTTTTTTACAAAATACATTTACAATTATTATTTTCTAATAAAGAAATAATAACTAATAGTTTGTTATAATAATTTGAAATACCTATTTTTGCAATTATAATACAATATTAGAAAAAATTAGTATTAATAAAATGTCACTGTCGGAACACTAATCCGAATCTTCCACTATCGCGGCGGCTGAATTATCAATAATATTATTAGTGGAAGATTCGGGTTTGAGTCCCGACAGTGACATTGTTTGAATAGTAAATGTTTCATATATCGCATTATAATTGCAACAATGGGTGTATCATAATATTATACAGAACTATTAGCTATTATTTCCATATTAAGAGACTTATGCAATTGGTACCATAACGAAATGTCCTTTACTGACTTTTTTAAGCAGAAATTCAGTTGAAAAAAATAATTATAAAAATACCTTTGATAGCTAATTTTGATTTTTAATTGTAGGTTATGCAATAAATGTTTGTTTTTTAATCGATATTGAAATAAAATTCTCATTGTTAGCTCTAAAAACACAGATTGCTTTCTTTCTTTAATTTTTGTGTTGTCGCTCTATTAAACAAGTGTTCTTCTGGTGAAAACTTACAATAAAAACAGTATTTTCAGTGTCAAATATTTTATTATTTTTTGAGTATATAAAATTGTTTCTTGCTGTTGGACGTGAAAAAAATTGTTCCAATTCTTTGATTCTAAAAAAGCAATCTTCAACTGTAATTATTTTGGACTTTTATCAACTGTAATTTTCATTTGTTTTCTTTGAACGAATAAAATGTATGCTTCTAGATACCCTCTAAAAAGCCTTTGATTATAAAAAACGCATAGTAACTTTATTATTTTCACGTATAATTACTTTGGACGTCCTTGATCTTTTACCTCTGTACGTTTCATTTTGTTTTCTTTGACCATACAAAATGGAAGCTTCTTGATACTGTATATAACAAAAAGCTTTCCTAACCCTTTGATTATAAAAAAACACATAATAAATATACAGCCAGGAACATATAAAACATAAAAAATGTGGCTTTTGTGAAACATATAAAAAAGAACGAGTTCAGCAATTTAAGCAGATACCATTTTAATATATGATCATTATATTTAATGAAACGAAAGATAATGTTGAAAAGAGTTCAGCGTACATTATTAAAACACTAAAAATGTACAAAGAAGAATACCGTACAAAAGATAGATAAATATACGCATATAAACATATATAGAGAGAGGGAACGCGTACGTCTCTCTCTCTCTATGTGTGTGTGTAACAGGAACAAAAGTCGTCATTTCTGATGATGGTGATGATGATGATGATGACCAGGGACTATAAAAGCTCTACAAAAGCTTTCCGAAAGCTGTAGGGAAATAAAGAGAGACGCGATGAAAAAATAAACAGAGACGGAGAATCACTGTTGCCAGGGCGCCAGGGCCATTACACGAGCCGAGCTCTCAATGTTCAAAGTATGCATGCTTCGTTTGTGTGTGTGTGTGTGTGTGTGTGTGTGCGTGTGTGCGTGATGGACGCGGTGCGGTTGCCATTATGGCGAATACAGAGCTGTCGAAAGAAAATGTCGGCGTCTCAGATTGTTGAAGGACGAACGTCACTTCAGCTATGTTTATCAAATCGATGAGAAAATAACGACTTCTGAAGTTACTGAACGTCTATAATCTACAGTCTCTATCTCTCAAAGCGTTGAAAGAATATATCAATGCTTCAGAATATTGAAGGAAAAACGCCGATGTTTTGAAAATAATAAGAAAATGCTGATGTTTTGAGAATGTAATAAAAGAGGCTGTGTATTTTGTACTACACAGTATAGAAGTAAAACTGGTATAATTGTAAAAAAAATAATAATGGCACCGAGTGTCGGGATCGAACCTACGACCTTTAGGTTATGAGGCAGCCACTATACCTTTCACCCACTATAGTACAACGCTATATTAGCGGCTTTTACAGTATACGGGATACGTGTCAGGCAACGTTTCGTTGCACTTTCATGCTCATGAATCGATTAGCCGTGTTAAAAAAAAATTTAAAAACCAAAAAAGTGTCGGTGTTTCAGAATGTTGAAGGAAAAATTCCGATATTTAAAATTTAAAAAAATGGCTAAAGAAAAAATTCTGTTATTTCAAAATGTTGATGAAAATGTGTCTGTTTCGAAATAATCAAAAAGGCTAAAGAATATATTGCTTCTTCAGAATATCAAAGGAAATCAAATAAAAGAGGTTAAATGTTTTTTTGTATAATCTAAATATGTATTGTACTGAGTTGTTTAGTTATTTATTTAGTAATCTTAGTTCATTTTCAAATTTTTGCATTTTTCGAAATCCTGCTATGACAAATAGCAGCTATAAAAATATTTTTTGAAATTTTGTCTCGTCATTTTTTTTTGACGAATCTTTGTAGAATACATAGCTGCTAGAAAATTATATATACAACCATATTTATCACAACTAAGCGTCGACAGAAAATATCGATACTTCAAAACAACGAAGGAAAAAAATATTGAAAGGGTGCAGTAGACATTTCAGAACATGTGTTTAACTGATTGCTTTGTAGATTTTTAACAACCTTTTTTGAACAACGCGCACACATATATTTGAGTAGAACATTTCAGAGTTTCAAAAATACATAATATAAAATAATATGTATAGAGATATACATTGCTACAAAGAGATTCATTCACCTCATATACTACTATATACATATATCTGCGGTCACGAGAAAAAGTCGTTTATGTCACATTTTTGGTATAGATAGGCATAAAGATCAAGTACTTAACTATTTAAAATCTCAAATTATATGATATTATTATATTCCTGATAAGTATCAAAAAATTGTTAAATTTCATTTTTTACTGAATTAAAATCTAAACTGTATTATCTTTCATTTGGTATTAATGGCTGAAAAACTATATTTTTCAACTTAAGTCCTTGATACCTGCTGCCAAAAATATAACAACTAATAATATAGTAAGGCATGAAGATAACAGAGAATTAACAGTTGAATAGGTGTGAAAATTAATGTAATATCTATTAGGAACTTTGATATATGTGAAAATATTTTAAATTCATGACTTACTATATTAGTTGCTAGTATTATTGCACCGCGCGTTTGGCCAGACGTCGATTAATCTCGTTCGCGGCCCAAAGTACAAAAAGTCGAATATATTAAGATATCGAAACAATTCTTTCGGCATTTTTAAAGGTTATCCCTATTATCGTAATGTGACACTATCAATGTTAGTATTTTCGTTAAGTACCTCCTAATTCGTATAAGTATCAATTAAACTTTCAATTTAATTACATTACTAATTTAGTCGAGGGCTGCGGTAGATAAAAACATATAAATTTCGAATCGACAACATATATTTGCAAAATCGGATACTCACGTTATTACAATACTATAATAAGAATGAATGACAATTACTATTTCATACATAGACGCCATTACAATTTGCCCGTTTCTTCTCAATACAACAGTTTACTGTCGAATTCTGTTTTATCCACTTAAGTCGTTGATGAAGTGATTGATGGCACTTTGGTACGATATTCTATATTTAAATTGCCATTCTCTTTGTCATAAAATATTTTTCTATATTCTAGTTTTCCTAACTAAGGAAAAATTAATAAGAAGTTCAAAAATGAATATCCATCACAGATAATTAAATAAAATAAAATTTAATTTAATTGTGTCAATGTTATTGTAATGTAAAGTTTTAAAATAATTTTCTGTCAGTCAGCCATCTTGGCTCGATTTCATTGTTATCTCTCTCTAGGACATGGGTACAATGGATTGCGGTACTTGGTAAATCTACTACTACACTCTAGCTGTTGCTGGCTTTAGAAATAAAAACAAAAAAACGGCATAAGCTATATTACTTTGTAGCCGTAGATATGTATATACAGAATATAAATATTATATATCTACATTTAAAATGTGTAATGTATGTAGAGGCAATGTGGGCGATCAAAAGAAAAATACACAAACGGTAGAGATTAAGAATTCAAGTAGGCGAAATTAAAACCTTGGCAACAACTCGTACTTTTCAAATGAATGTGATTTAAATTTGTTTATCATACGTGAATATCGAAGTGTTTTCAGAAATGTTGTAGGAATTTTAGAACTGTCCAATTAGAAACTTAAGGTAAGTTAGGACAACTTTGAAAAACCGTTGTTCATTTTAACATTGATCATACAGAATAGAACCATAATCTATATTATGTAAGCAATGATTTTTTTGTAACTTCAAGTTTATGAGTGAGAAAAATAACTGATGAAAAAAAATATTAACCTCCTTCAAAAAAATCACTAAAAAGATGAAAATAATGAAATTTTGAGGTCGCAGCTAATTTCATTACAAAAAAAATCACATGAAATTTTGAGGTCAGAGCTAGTTTCATTACAAAATTTTTTAATTACATATCTACTTTTATTAAATAGGCGCCGACCTCAAAATTTCATTAATTTTATCTTTTTAGTGATTTTTTTGAAGGAGGTTATAATATTTTTTTTTAAAGTTTTTTTATTTTAACTTTTTAGTGGTGGATTTGATTTCGCACATTTTTAAAAACTACTGAACCGATTTAAGTAAAATTTATGTGGGATCACCCTGAAGATGTGCCCTATTAAATAAGAAAAGAAATCATAATCGCTTTACAAATGTTGGAGATATGAGGTAGCATACATTAAAAAATATGTTTTTTTGACGTCATTTAAAAACGGATGAACCGATTTTAATAAAAACTATATGGGACCACCTGGGATGTATACCCTTTCAAACAAAAAAAGAACTTTCCAAATCGGTTCAGGCGTCTTTGAGTAATCGGGGAACATACATAAAAAATAAAAAAAAAATAAGCGCGAAAATGACGACAGCTGGCGGACCGTCCATAGTTTTTTTTCAGCTTATATCAGTATCAAAAATGTCATTTATATTCGACAACTAGGACTATGTAAATATCTCACCTTAAAAATTACATGTATTGCACATGATATCAATATTCTGTCTTTTAATTGATTTCTTTGACATTTGTTAGATCCTGCCATTAGAGTTTGTAAATAACAGCCATTGCCCCACTACTACGCAACGGAACGAGGTTATCTCTGTTAAGTATTTGCTAGTCTTAACTGATATCAAGTTTGAAGAGTGGCGCTCGTTTCAAACATATTGTCACATTCGTAAAATATTAGTTATCACGCACTAGATACATAATCTACGGTTTTGTTTTGATAGTAACGGCATAACCTCTGTTGATGCCTTTAAAAAAGTAGGCATTGAACAATACAGTGGTGGCAATAGGGATATTAACTATTTTTGTGAAAGTGTTTTAAATCGTGCATAAGTATCTAATGTAGTCACAAATATTTATTATTTTTATTTAAATACGACTCATGCTTTAAAAGTCCTGTATTTAAAATTTCGTTTTAGATTTCGCTCCAAAACACCAATACTTGTCTCGTGACTGCCGTGACGTCATACAGTCATAAACGCTGGTAAACTGATGAGGTGGTGAAAGGTTTTTTCGTAGTTGTTGTTATAGTTGTATGTAATTTGACGTTTCCTATAAATAAATAATAATAAGTTGCACACTCTAAATATAAACCAAGCAATGAAGCCTTTTGACAGCATGAACAGCATCCTTCTCTATGAGAGCGTCTGATAATTGTTATGACAGTGACGTCATGAACTCTAATTGGTGTTCGTTGTCACCTGACTTAAGAGTGATTTAATTACGTTTTATTTATTAAATATTAATTAAATTCCTTAAAGATAGGGAAAAATATTGTGTTATTTAGTATTTCTATGATGAAACTACCACTTAACGTTAAAATTATGTTTTTGTTTGAATACAGTCAACATCCCTATTGTTGATTTGCGAGGTCAGGGTTAATCTTAAAATAACTAGAACACAATTTGATGCGTATTTTTATGTTGAAAAATACTATTAAAAAACCTTATATAATGTCAATGTACAAATTGCATCCAATATACTTTGTAATCAAATTGTCTGCAAATAGATAGAGCAATATTATGGCGCGTTCTTTATTGCGTCCTGGCCATATCATCAGCTTTGATATTAAATTTCCTGCTTGGTCAATGGTGATTCCAAAGCCTACTTTGTGATCATTATGAGTTTATTACTCGTCAACATCGCTTGTGTCAATCGTTTTCTTTTTTTAGAATGTTACTAGTTATTACCAGCGTATTGTACAATTTAGGTACTTAAAAAAGCCCAAAAAGCCTACAAGGAAACGAAATCGCTGACTGAGTTGCCATCACTATTTTATGTAGGTAATAGCGACCCGGTCCGGCTTCGCCCGAGTTTGTAAATTGCGCCTATTAAAGACAGATAAATTATGCTGCAGCGAACTTTTTTATAAAATAATAGTATTTGTACGGCGTTGTTTATTATTTTTTTTTTTATAAATACTAGTTAATTTATTAAGTTTTTTATTATTGTAACCTATATTAATTTAGTAGTTATTCAGAAGTAAAGTTTGTTATACCAATGAACTGTTAAAGATTTTCAAAATATGCTGAAAGAAACGTGAAAACCCACTATTTTACATAGAGGAATGCAAAAAATATAATATTTATTTCGGGCGGAATGATATTAAGACTCTTGTGATTATTAAAACTTGCTAGCGGTCGTTTTCACATAATTTTTCCTCGTCAGTTATATACTTAATTTCACTTTAGATATATGAACATCTAAATCAGTTTATAAAATAAAAAAATACACTGTAGAAAATATTTTGAAAAACTAACGCTTCTAAAATTTTAGAATCAACGTTCTGGAAATGATTTAAGAATGAAATAGCTCCGAATTTTCAGAAAGTAGTAGAAAATTCATAAAAGTATATGAATTTTCAGAACTATAGATATTAATAATTTTCAGAGCAAAGTCGTGGTGAAAATTTTTTCACAACTATTTTTTCGAATTTTCAAAAAAAAATTGAAAATATGAATTAGTACTATAGATCCAGATAACCCTTAAATAAATAAATAAAAAGATCTAGTAGTTTTATCAAAATACTATAGTTCAACATGCTCATTTCTAATCTCTAAAGCAGACAACAAATTGGAATAATAAATTATTCAGAACAGCCAAACGAAAATCCAGTAACGGATTTAAATCTTTGAAGAAAAATACAATTCTGCATGTAAATTAGGGGTATTCGTGGATTTTGTACATTTACTACTGTTATATACCGGGTTTTGTTTTATTTTTCGTGTAACAGCCGGTTTCATTCTTAATGTACCAACAATATACCGACTGTTCAACAGACAAAGTCGTATTTTTAAAATCCTGTAGTGTTATTTAGATTAAAACGTTTCATAGAATTATATGTCCTCAAAAAAACACCGACAATATAAACTTGAAGCTCGTGAGAGCGGCAAAAATACTGGTATTAAGTTTTAAAAATGTAGTAAGAATTAATAGAATGAACTCATTAACGACAAAAAATGTATCATTTTTTCATAAAGCATCTTTCAGTTTGTGTCGGCAATCGATAAGTTCCTTCTATAAATGTTATTCTTATTTATACACTCTCGAAATTTGATGTCAGTTATTTTTGTAATTGCTTTTTTAGAGAATATCACTTATTTCTGTTTTGTTGGTATAATATATATAATATTTGCGCTGAATTCCACCTCGGTTGAATTCACTCCGATTGATGATTTAAGGTCAGAAAGTTCAGTTATTATAGACCTAAATTTTTTTCAAGCAATAAGCTATCGAATGGTAAAAATCGTGTTCAAACCCAGTTAATAATTCCTGCGTTTTTAGCGGACATATAACTAAAATTGCAAAGCGATTTAATCAAAAATTCCGGTTAAAAAAAATCGACGTTTAATTTTTCCGGCAACATATTGAATATCATTCTTTAGGTCTTTCTGAATACAAGTCATCATTCAGAAAGAATCCACCGGATGTTTCTCAACGCCCCTTCTAAAATGACAGTTTTGGTAAAACATAAAAAAGTATTTATTCATTTGTTTACTAGCCACTACCCGCGGCTTTACACGTGACTGAGATGAAAGAATGTTTTATAGCCTGACAACAGTCTTAATTCGCGAATAAACACTAATTAATTTAATAAAAGATTTTATTTGGTGCTAGAAAACTTCGCAAGTGCGCGCACAACCACTAAAGTTTCGTCGTAACCGAATGAATGCTATAGGAACGCATAGGAGACGAACAAACAGACAAACAAACAAACAAACAAACGTTTCTTTTTTATATATAAGGATTATTATGATGCTAACGATAATATGGAAAAAAAGAAAGATTATATTTGGCGCAGTTGGGTGAAAATGAGCAGAGATCATTTGTTTTTTGTGAGTACAATGTGTTATTCTATATAACAGTGACTCAACGACATTAGCCTGCTCCTTCCTGTATAAAAACTGTAATTATATGTTCACAATCTAAGGGCATTGTCTAATCTAATTTTCTGACAATATGCCATAATATACGTTTTCGATGAAGACTTTCGGGAGATTTGAAATTTTCTATGCAAGGCAGGGAATGATAGCAATACGGGCGGCAAGAAATATTTTTCCCGATTAGAAAGACTCAAGGTTATTAGATACAGAGGTGACATCGTTCTGTTAGATAGTAGCGGGGGATGGACTGTCAATTGATATTGAGTGGTTGATAAAAATATTGAACGATCCTCTAGCTGACGTCATTCATTAACGAGGTGGCCTGTGTATCTAATGGCCTTGCTGAAGACTGTCTTCCGATTGATAATAATTAACATTTTTTAATGTTGTCAAATCGTGTTTCGAATCTGCCAATCTGGCAACCTTGCCTTTCGTATGAGGTTGAATGCACGTACCACCAGATAGCATAATATGAAACGCGGACCAACGAGAGAAGAGTGCTGTGCATTTATATATATAAGTACCTACATACTCACACACATATATATGTATAACGGAGGAGCTACACTGCTCTCTATACGGGGAGCTATACTGCGCTACACTGTGCCACAGAAAAGAATTACAGAAGTGACACTCACTTCCAGTTAAGTTGATTTTATACAAGAGTTTCTCTAAAGTTTTTCTGCCTACGGATACTTAAAGCCACGGTTTCTAAGATAGGGTACCGTAATATAGCGGCCGTAATATTACGATGAACGACATAAAAAAGGGATGTCGCTTCTTTACGTTACGCTGCCGAGAAAACCCCATCCGTTTTTTCCTATATGTACATGCTTTTGGTTACGTCATTCACAGTTATATTACGGCCGCTATATTACGGTACCGCTATCTTAGAAAACCACGACTTTAATGTTTAGTAAAATTTAGTAAAATTGGCATGTGCCAGTATTATTTTATAAGACAGAGAAATGTACTTAATTAATTTTTTTTAGTTTGAAAGGTCAACTTATTAACATTAGATATAGATTTTGTGTTTCTTTTTTCCATTATCAGAAATGCATTGGTTAAGACGTAACACAAAATTTGAAAATAAAATATTATGAAAAGTTTTTAAAGGCAATATTTTTTATAGAAATGTATGTACTAAAAATAAAAAAATAAATTTTAATAATTTAGGTTCACGATTATAAAAGCGTGAGTCGTAACTAGAAAAGAGTTGACCCATGCTTTAATAATTATATAAGTAAAAAATGTGTTTTTTCTTGGTAGTACATTTCAATACAACCTCGTCATTAAAGAGTGGTTTCAAATATTTTTTATTATCGAGTTAATTACTCATTTTTGACGTACAGTCCAATCTTAGGTATTTAGTGCATGAATTATTATTTTATGATACAGGGTGACATATTCGTAAAATGAGTGGCCAACGAATTTTTGAGTGTCACACAAGTCATAAAAGGCACCTACCTCCTATAAAATGGTTGCTTTCCACTTAACTTTCATTATTTTTGACGTTTCAATTTTGAGCAAGATAACTTCTGATTGTAGATTATAATAGAAAACAGTATCACGGGTAATTGGAATAATAAAAATAAATCAATTTAAACACTCATTGATTGCAACAAGTTCAATTCCAGATATATGTTATAATAGAAAACAGTATCACATTGTAATCAATGAGTGTTTAAATTGATTTATTTTCATTATTCCAATTACCCGTGATACTGTTTTCTATTATAATATATATATATATATATATATATATATATATATATATATATATATATATATATATATATATATATATCTGGAATTGAACTTTAAAGATGAATTGTAGATTATGTTCTGGTTAGATTATAATTTTCAATAGAAATGGTATTACAACTGCATTTATTTTAGTTTATACAACTTTGCAGTAGGTACTAGTGTTAAATGTGTCATTTCACGATCACTATACATGCACGAAAATCAGCTATTTTATAAGCGAGTGTGCAACAAAAATCTAATTCACATTGCGAATTTGACCATGCACATCGCGCATAAAATATAGTTTGGTAAGTGACACTTCTGTAAGTTTTTTTTTTTTGTGACTACACCATGTGTACGGATGCATATATACAAGGTTAATTTATGGGTCGGCACGGAGAGGACAACTGTATACCTCTATTGTATGGGTGTGTGTGTGTGTGTATTGCCTCTTGCTTCAGCCAACCCATGCAGCCAGGCCTACAGGGCTTTTCTACAAAAAAAGGAAGCGTCCATTTTATTTTGTAACTGTGCAGTTTATATTGGTCGTTTTCATCAATGCTCAAGTGCAAAAAATATTCTTTTTCTTTAACTTACGCGTTCTATTACATACCTAAAATAAATATTCGTTTATTTTTCTACTACATTTCGTATATAGTTACATAGTTACATGTATCGATAGATAATACTTTTTGAAGTAAACCTTCTTTTGGCATGGTAGAGTAATATTGATTCTTGAGACTGAAAATGTATCGAACGTATACCGTATACTATATAAAAACCAACTGTAAAGCATTAAGCTAAGGTGGCGACAAGGTAGAACACTTGTTTCGTGACCTTTAATTTACGAGGCAAGAACCATGAAAAAACGGACCCTTATATGATCATTCTCGTGTTTGATTGTCCGTCCATCACAGATTATTTTATTCGAATCTACTGGAAGAAACAAAATTGGAATTTGGTACATATATATAGTGAGTTAGATGACGCAATCAAGGACTTATAACGTAAATAAATTAATTCTGAATTTGGGGACTAAATTAGAAAATTAAAAAAAATATATATTTTTTAAGTGCGTCCTGTTACGTATCAAATGAAAGAGAAGTAGGTACAAGCAGATTTTTTTATAATTTTAAAATGCACAGCTGAAAAAATATTAAAGAAAATATACGAAAATCAAGTATTCCTCCCTCTTGTCACCGAAAATACTACGTCTAGAATTCGAAAAAATAGGGAAAATAGAGCCTCACCCATAGTCTGCAGGAAAACCTAACCGAAAATTCTGTCTTAAATGGAAGTTAATTTTGTAGGACAAATTAGAAAATTAACTTATCTCTGAAACTACCGAGCCTAAAATTTTGAAAATATGAGAGATATAGTGCCTTACCCATAGTCTACAGGAAAACCTAAACGAAAATCATGTTTTGAAGTTCTCACGAAAAACGGACTAGTACGGAATCCTCTCCTCGTGAATTCGGTTCGCACTTGATCGTTTTTTTCGCAATTATATCAGTTTTATTTCTGTAGTGTGTAATGTAAAATACAGAATTTGTATGTCAAACTTTATCTGAAAACTAAAGACAATGGTTCTCTGCTGCGAATTCCGAAATTGTTTTTATAAATTCAGCAAAAGGTATCTTTTGCACTATCTACTATAAAACATCTGCTTTTCATACCTGGTATAGCGATTATAAAACGACCCTTTTTCGCACTACTGCCCGTAGTAAAACAAAAGTAATTCGATTTTTCCAATCCGTTAGTAATTTCTCTGTTAGTTTCTATTTAAATCTAAATGAGTATTTTTTCAGGACATGCAAAAACAATTCAATGTAATCTGTTCAAAGTCAATACGCTCACAATTTTGAACTGGCCTCTATACTGCAAGTTTCCATGCAATTCTGTTCCGCAATTCGCGTGTACAGTTCTCACAATCAGTTCCATAGTTCCAGCTCGAAATCCGTGTGAAAAATATGTTCAACGGCAATGGCCGCATGGCGTCTGCATCAGTCTGCATTAATGCCGTACGCCATGTGTCATCGGTTGCCTCATTGCCCGAAGCTTTTTGAACCTCCCACAACGTCCCAGCATATGCAAGTAGGGGAGACTGGGGATATACAGAACCTTAAGCAAACAAAATATGTAACTATAACTGTTTAAAATCATGGTTTCCGGGCTTGTAGACCGTATTTTTACCTGACGTTTCCTCTACAACTGCGATAGACATGGACGTTGTGGCAGCAAGCGAAGTGTCACTAAAAGTGTGTTGACGATTGAGGTTCTCCTCTCTTTATGCTCTCTGCTCGGTCGTAGTTTACTCTTTTGTCATTCTGCTCAATATCTCAATATCTCAGTGCTGGTGTTCAAGTTTTACTTGAATTTAGGCTTTCTTCCTTTTGATTTAAATTATCGCCTTGGATAATGACTAGCGCAATTGTAGACGAAACTCCAGGTAGAAATACTAATAGATTACGAACTACGAGCCCGGAAGCTAAGATTTGGAACAACATCGGCCGTGAAAGCCTACACACTTGGATATAACTGCTTAAATTCTTCGTAGCTCCTACGTTAGTAATGAAGAATAGGTAGATCTATTAAAATATAAAAAAATGGTAGTTATAATGTTAATTTTTTAGAAATTTTCGAGATCATAGAGATACTGACGTTTCCATAACTCATGTCCAGGTTCAAATTTAAGAACTTGGGAAAAGGTATGTACAGTATTTTCAGTTTCTTATTAAAAATAGTCAAATTGAAAATATGAATGTACGCGATTCAAATAATCCTACAGTTAATGGCGTTGTTAGATACACAGGTCCCCTCATTATTGAACGACGTCAGCTGGATGACTGTTCAATATTTTTATCAACTACGCAATATTAATTGACAGTACACTGGTTGGCGTCATCTTCCACTACTATCTAACGGAATAAGGACACCTCTGTATCTAATAACCTTGATATTTATTAGTAACAAAATGGACATGTGACTGTGCAACCCAAAATCATATTTTCAAATTTAATCAATAAAAAACATACATTTAGTTCTTGTTTGTGTGAAAAATTATTAAAAATGGTGTACCTACGTCTTTTTGTCTACGATTCCATTTGTCAAAAATTTACGATACGCAAATACTGTTCCAAAGTCACTAGAAAGTAGAAACATTTCAGTTCCCCAGTCTACCCTATTCGAAACAGAATTTTATTGTAAAGGGTTTAATGGTGAACGGTAGATGAAGACGATACATCAATGTCAATTCCGTTCTTTTAATTTCGAATTAAAATAGTTCTTTTTCCGTCTAATGCGATAGTCAGGTTCTGTTTTCAATCAAAGGTGATAATTAATTTGTTTGAAACGAAAGAGTAACCTAATTTAAAAATAGTTTTGTCCGTGCGAAAGTAATAGATATACCTACTACCTATATGTAAACAAAACATAAATAATAGTTTAAAAATAAAAAAAAAACACGCATTAATAAAGAACCGAATTAAAAAGTAAAAAATAATGTTTTATTGTAAAAAAGCGTGAAGTGCTTGATGGTATAAATATTTCGTCGGTCTTATTTTTTATCTTGTTGATCCTGGTCAGGATAATGGGACAAACTTATTAAATTATTGTATTGTTATCGGTCCTTGATAAATGTGCAAAGTTTTAGTTAATCTGACTTTTTGAAGTAGGTGAATTTCACGTTCAAAGATTCCGTTCCTAACATATAGATGAAGCTAATAAAAGCATGTCAAAAATATCAAAAAGTATCAACCATTTTTCTTGAAAAGTGATCAAATAATATTATTAATAAACACTAGCCCTTTCTTCTCGACGTATGTTTCGCTGTGTTATCCAAGAGGTATTTAATACAAGCTACAAGTTTTGTCTGTAGTTCTGTTACCGTAAATTTTATTCGAAACCAAATACGAAAATATCATTATTAAACAATATTAAATAGTAAAAGTGGAAATGCAAAAAGCAGACTCCTTTTTGTAAAAATAATTCAATTTTTCACATTTGTTGTGCAACAGTTTGTTTTACACAGAAAATTAGATTTTTAACATTTTTCGTCTGGAAGCATCAAAACAATAAAGTTAAATACGCCCTAGCTCTAACACGAAAGCTGGTAAAAGCGTTATTTGGATTTTCAATTTATTATTAACAAATCATAAATACTTTGGTGCTATAAGGCTAGCTGTTAAAATAAATAAAATTGATTTGTTATTTTACCTTTGCCAAAATATATTACGCAATTAATTAGTGTATTTGCCATATGGCAACATACACTATTGGCGTCGGTCGGATGGCGGGACCTAGGGATCAGACCAAAATTTCTCGACGTTTCATAACCTCCTAAACACATTGGCACCATTTTTGAAAATGTTTATATATAATATATATATATATATATATATATATATAGGTATATATGTGTACGGGCAATAACTTTCGAAGGACTTAATTAATTTTAACGAAATTTGGCACACATGTTGGAATCCATCACCGCACGAAGCCTATTTAAAATGGGCTCAAGCGGGTCATTTTAAGGGTGGTTTTTAGGGATTGAAAAAAGTTTTTGGGCCCAAAAATACCTAAAAAATTCTCAGAATCGGTTCAAAATTGAAATTTAACCCTTTAATAGCAATTAAAAAGTGCTCCTAAAATTTTAATAAAATCGGCCCGACAGGACCGGATTTTCAAATTTTCTGAAAACACTAGTTTGCAGATAGTGAGTTATTTACTGAAAGGTGTTTTTAATTTTGGTGTAGACGTTCGATCGACAATAATAATGTAGTTAAGAAAAAAATGTAATTTTAAGGGGTGTATTAAGGAGTTATTTTTTTTATTTTGCCCAACAATCACCTTAAGTTCACATAATAAAGCCACAAGGCCTGTATCAGCAAATACACTATATTGTCGGCAGGGTTTTGGCCCTGCGACCCGGGTTTTTTATTTTTAAACTTAAAAAAATATTAAGAAACAATCTGAATAACTATTGAATGAATAATATATTGCACTAAAGGCGCTCGATAACTGGAATCACAAGAATGTATTGAATAAATAGTTGAACAAGATCAAGGTCATTAAATACATAGGTCACCTTGTTAATGATTGACGTCAGGTGGAAGGCCGTTCAATATTTTTATTAAGAGTTGTTCTTTTGTTATATATAGAATTACTATTATTAGGTATATAGATGGCAATAGCAACTGCATAATACAGTTAAAAAATAAATATATTCTAGTCAGTGATTCATACACTTATTGTCACTATATAATATGAGCGGCACAGTTTTTATGCGTAGAATACTTAAGTTGCAGGAATGATCTACATAGTTTTATTGCTCCGGCATTCTATTAAGGCTGTCGGAACGCTTCGAATTTTGTTTGTGCTGAGACCCAGCAGTAACGGGCGAGGTAGGCAACAGACATATTGTGAGTGTGGCCTTCTTTAGCTCTGTCTCGCTCAAATCATCTGCACGTTTCAATTTTTGGCTGGTGCCAACTACGAGGCTAAAAAATTTTATTGCAAGGGTGTCGCTGTCAACTGATTACTCTAATTTTTGGAAATATTTTGAAGATTTAAAAAACTTTTCCGAAAAAGGAAGAGTCACTTTAGGTTTGTGATGGAACAGTTTTGTGAAATAAGTACGAATAAGGTCATAGTGTGACATTGAAAACGTGTGTTTTTTTAGCACAATTAATGCCAAATTTTTTCTAGTAAATCGTACATAAATTACAAAAGTAGTCCATTAGAGACCTAGATTTATCGTTTATCTTCCTTATAGAGAAAGAATTTTCGCAAAATGTTGACGAATAAGTCTACAATCAGTTGACAGCCGAAGCTCTATTTTTGGCTTAAATTCAAAGCGTTCCGACAGCCTTAAGCTAACCGTACATATTCGTATAAAGATGACTCCCTTTTTTAGAACCGTAGCATAAAAGGTAATGACTTGATATGTCGAGCGTCTATAGTTTACAATATATCGATCTAATAATAACTACATTGAATAGTTTAATATCAGTATGTTACGGGAAATTATTTTTCACACTGAACGAAGAAATAATCCATACATGACGTTTATTGAGGAAATTGTCTTTATAAGATAATGAGACAACTCGATCGCCATTTTACTGTTGCTTTTGTTATATGAAAAGACCATAGATGGCAATAAAAATTAGCTTGACTGTTTTTTGTGTTAGTACAGGAAAATTGCTTTTTGCATCGAGCGAGAAAATAGTCCATATAACATTTAATGAGGAAATTGTCTGTATATGGTTTAATGAGGAAGACTGTTTAGGCCGCCATTTTGCTTCTGCTACATATTGTGTAGAATTACTGTAGATGATTATATATAAAATGGTATGCGTATACGCGTGTGCATGTTTATGACTAGAGCAGAAAGTCCAAACTTTTTTTAAATTTTAGATAAATTCAGTTCAGTTCAGCATTGTAGATTTTTAAAGCAGTGTTAAACAAAGTTTTACTAGTTGCATTTCAAATAGTAATCAATATCCAGAGGAAAACATATTTTTTATATCACTTTGGAAACATTACATTGATGAGGTTAGTTGTAATTAATTAGTGATTTTATGCATCGAGAATATTCATTTAAATGATATGGTGTAAAGGTTAGTTTTGATATATATTAAATATTCAAAGTAACTAACATATTTAATTGGATAAGAATTAATATAATTTTGGTCCAAATAGCTTCACAAATAACTCCTTATTTTTGAAAGATAAAAATGGTTACTGTGGGTCATCCTTAGAAGATTGCTATTGAGGACCTTTCTTTAGGTTTTTTTTGAGGCCTACAACTTTGTACAGTAGGCGCTCAGTAATCCGGCGCTCGCCAATCCGGCACATCCAGTAGTCCGGCACTTAGCAACTCAGAAGACCCGCTCTATAATCCGGCAGTTTACACAGCCGAATGCCGGTTTACAGAGCGGGCGAGTATATTTGCATTATTGTTCGAGTAATTTCGGCAACATTTTATTTTTTTAATGAAATAAACTAAATTTGTATAATATGTATATAGTCTTTTATTGTGAAAATAGATGCATACATATTACATAAATGTAGAATATTGTCTCATATAGATCTCTTATTTCCCATACAAATCCAATAATCCGGCAGTTCCAGCAATTCGGCATAGGAGAAAAAATCGGGTGCCGGATTACCGAGCGCCTACTGTACTACATTCATTTGATGTATCCCTTTTGGTTTAGTCAGCGTAAGCTATGTAAGCGGTCTGAAAGCGTCTTTTTACGACTTGATAAAAAACATCGAGATTTATCTATTATTTTTAAATTTAATATGAATGTATTACACACATAAATATTCCGGAAGAAATTATCTAAATCATGGTGAAAATCATATCAAAATTCATTGCGCACTTTTTAGTATAACTAAGCGAACAAACAGATAGACTTTGTTGTATACTATTTAGAGATTAGAGATAAGAGATCTTATTACAAAATGTCGTGCACTCTCAACATTTAAAAGCGCGCTTAAGTGTCGCCGCATACCGGTTGGGAATCACTGAGCCGGAGGGTGAGGGTTTTGCGCGTCCGTCAACATTCTATCCACCGTCGTTGTCACCCCATACTCCCCATATCTGTCGGGGGGAGGGCGATAGGACCAGAAAGAGGAACCAGGAATAAGGCATAACGACGAGCCTGCGTTGCATAAACAACTGCGCAAGCCACACAAACGCTTTGTACATACGTGTATTCATCTACAGGGCCGTATTTTCGATTCAAATATAATACACGCCAAGTACTGGGTTGCTGAAAACATTTATGGTAAATCTGATTTTACAATGACTTTAGATTGCAAGCACACACAAACATAGTTGAATTATAAACTTAAGAAATAGTTGATCGAATGAAACGATTTTTTTAACCGTGTATAGGTAGATACATGTTGTTTTTGCACAATTTTCACTTCAGAATAACACTTTTCTGTACATTTTGATCAAAATGTAACTTCAAAAGCGAGCTTGTTCTATGTAGACTAATCATTTGCTTTCTTTTGAGTACAGTATGTTCTTCATGACAATGTGTTCCACAATGACATTAAACTTCTTCTGCATGTATAGCAACTGTACTTTTTATGATCACAGTCTAAGGTCTACGAAGTATAGGCATTTCTTTTCACTAAATCAAATATTATTTTAAGACTTGCGTAAGAACCTAATGGTTACATAATATATAGTATCTAACTATTTCTTATGCCAGGTTTACATAGATGTTTTAATTATAGGTACTATAAGTAGAATTTTTTTAATATACGGGTTTTTGGTGTCTATATTTAGCCACAACTTGAAGTTTTCTTACAAATAGGTATACCAGATAGGTGTGCTAAAATGTAAACTGTTACTTTATTATCCTACTTTACACCATTGAAACTAGAGTTGTAATGGTTCAACAGTTAATACTGCCAAAGACGATATATCAATGCCAATTTCGTACTTTATAAAGAATTTAGTTTCAAATTATATATATTTTTTTAATCTGTTCATTTTCGACATATTAATTCATTATAAAGAGAGCATTTATCTTTGCAGAATACATTTGTTATGATTTAATAAGTTTTCCTGTATTTTTCTTTTTATTTTTAAAGACAAGCTGTTTACTTTTTCTATATACCATGGAAACTAATTAGCTAATGAGTGTTCATTAAAATAATTACATTGTGTTATGAACAATTTTATGAGGCAAAGTAAACTTCATTGTGACAAAAGACTACATTTTCAAATATGTTTGCTAAAAAGTGTGAACATGAAGTTTTAATAATATATTTATTTTAGCTTCTCTTCGTCGGAGAGCTAATAGCCTTATTATTCGAAAAGTTAATTTGAATGTCAGAAAACCAATAGCAGAAACGTACATATCGGCTTTGAAAACCTCTAGATACAAGGTTACTTGAAAATTAAAACGGGGAACAACAGTGTTGCCAAATTTTAAAGTCCAATTCTAAATTTGAATCATTCAGCTGTACATTCGAAAAACTTATAACAGAACTATGTTAAGCAGTGTTTTAGCGCGATCAAATAACTTTATGAGGGAGATTCGGCCTTTTTTCGACTTTTTAATCAACTTCAAAAAAGAAGAGTTATCAACTAGACGTATTTTTCTGTTTGTATGCTCTGCAATTTGTGAACCGATTTTACCAGTTCTTATTGTATTTAGTAGAGCATAATAACTTTAGGGCCCTCCCACATTGATTTTACTTAAATCAGTTCAGTAGTTTTTTAAAAATATATTTCTAGTTATAAGTTTGGTAGTCAAATATCAAAATTAATTAAAAATTAATTTTATATTACCTAATCTAAATATTTATAAGCTGAGAAAAATGCTTTAACGTAAAACATAGAGGGAGTTAGGTTTACTGTGATTTAACTGAACAGGACTTAACGATCGCCCTATTTAACGAAAGGATTTACTTTCTATATCCGTAGGTCTGTGTATACGAGTGTTTTTGTTGTGTCGAGGGTTTGGGCGTACGGAGATATATTATGTTCTGTGCGAAGGGAAATTTTTTAACGAAATTATGTAGGATTTGTGTGTCGGAAGGTTGTCTGTAGGACCGTACACGTAGAGCTATCTCCCTGCGTTTGCGGGGGCTAGGGAAGCCGAGGACGTACGACCTAACGTTGAGGCTGAAGCCACATCGGGGCTCTTTGATCATTTCTGCTCAGATTTACGCTGGCATTTGCTTGCGACTTCGCTCACGTCATTCAGTTTTCCAAGTCTTCTTAGTTTCTGGACTTGCAGGCTGTAATCCATTCTACCTGACGTTTCGTCTACAAGTGCTATGGATTTTTACTTTTGAGCCGCTTAGAAAGACACTTCATTCCTTACTATACCGCCTTTGATAATGTCTACCGCAATTGTAAAAAATACGTCAGGTAGAAATATCAATAAACCACGGCCTACAAGCCCGGAAACCAAGAAGGATAAAAGGTTTGGTATCAATTGACTGTATGTTAAGTATCTTCAAATCGGTTAAACCATTTTCAAGTGACGCAGTACAAATAAGATTTTGAAGACACTAGATATCTTAAATACTATGAAAATTAAACAGTTGGACGTCGATTGAAAATTTCATTGTGAAAAGCTCATTGAGATGAAGAAAACTTCGCTGTACTGAAGATCAGTTTCGGAGTGAAATTGTTTGAGAAACTATCAAGGATTGAGTCCTTAACTGAAACCGATAAAAACTACTTTATTACAGCAAAAGAAACCCGAAGCCAAACCGAATAAATCGAGGAAATCGGTTCCAATAGGTTATCTTGAAAATTTCATTAAAAATCATGATTCTGGAGATTTTTCAAAGTAAAAGGGAAGAAAAGTTTTTGCTTTTAGTTTGCTTTAGTTCTTTGTTATTTTCAAATAATAGTTTTTATTATTATTTAGTTTTTAATTTTTACTTTATTCTTCAAAAATTGAGATTTATATAAAATTATTATTTATAATGAGTTTTTGATACTTCAAAAGTATAATTTAAAATTCTTCAATATTTTTATGTGGTCACAATCTAAGGCAGTTGTAATCATATTTTCTGAAAATGTTTTCTGTAACCCAGCAGAAATAAAAAATTTCCTGGTCCACTCAGTTTATCTGCATTAACTTTGAAGGTGGCATTTTTTAAAGTATTAACAAAACAAATATTTATTTCCCAAAAATTTGCCGTTCTAGATTAGGGTCTAACCTTATCTCAACTCTAGAACAAATAGTTTTTGAAAGTTTGAAAGAGACTCGATTCTGATCCGCGATGTGCCAGGAGCTTTAAAACATAGACCGATGGTATGGCAGGACTACGTTTAGCTGCGATGCCAGCTATTCGCATGTGTGTTCGTGTGTGTGTGTATAAGACAGATAACACAATATCAAATTCCGAAATCCAACTGTGTTGGACAAGACAATGAAATAAATTAAATTCTACTCGGCGTAATTCTCTGCACATATAGAAATAAATTTTCTTTGTTGAAGCAGTCGAATACACAAGGGACTTTATGTTCTGTGCCACACAAATATACATATATACGTTTTTTTTTTTGTTTCGTTTGTAAGATAAATTTAATATCGACTACGGAATCTAGAAATCAACAAAACGATTTCATTTCATTTTTTATTCATACATTTTCTTTAATATAAGTATTCAAAATTATTTCACTGTAAATATTTTTATAATCGTTTTATTATTTTAGATGTCAAAACATTTTTACTTTAAAAAACAGTTCATATAGATATATATTTTTAGATAGATTTAATTTAATTAATTATTTAACAAACTATTTATTACCAACTCTATAAACCCGGCGTTGCTCGGGAATAACAGTTGTCTGTTATGACAGCGTAATGATGTGTTATAGTCTGAAACCTTCCCACCACCGCAAAAAAATCGATTGACAAGGTTCTGAGTTTATCGCATTTAGACAATGAATTTATAGAGAAAAATGCTTAATAATAATAAAAATGTATATTGGAAATTGTTGCGTCCATATTTTTTTTTCAAACATACACAATTAGGTTATGTTTAAATAAAAATGTTTCGACATTATTTCGTCTACGATCAAAGTACATATTTCCATTATATCTATTCGATTTTGAAATATTTGGTTCACAAGTTAGTAGTAGATTGCAATCTTATGCTAGGTTGCAGAAAGAATTGTCAAATATTTTGATTTGACAATGACCTTAGATATTTCTCCATAGGAAAAGCATTGTAGAATTTTCATCGATTCTGTTAGAAAAACAATTGATCGATTGAAATGATATTTTTAAACTGTTATACGTGTATTTAGCATAGTTCTTTGCTTAATTTTTACATCGAAACGAGATTTTTCTACGCATTTTAATCAAAATTTTACTTGAAAAACGATCTTTATCTTTGTAGATTAAGCGTTTGTTTTTGCATATGAATACAATCTAATGTTGTACATAACAGGGAGTTTGAATACGACATTAGACTGTCTTGCATCTATGAAAACTGTAATTATATTATCACAATCTAAGCTCATTGTCAAATCCAATTGTTTGACAATGTTTTGGGCTTGTGTAAACCAGCATTAGTGTCGTAATGGGATATATTCAATTTTTTTTATAAAAGTTGATGAGTAAACAATGTTATTATATCAAGTATGGTGGAAATACTAAAACATTGAAAGAAGATTCCCTGTTCCACAATTGTGTGAAAACTAATGAAAATATACCAATTTTTCGAAAATATATTAATAAAAAATTATTATAAATAGGTCATATTTGTACTTAAGGCATCCAAATGCAAAACAAATCGTTATATAGATATACAAAACTGTTGACGTTAAAATTCAAAAATCGCTTTTTATAAAATACTTTTAGGGAGCAGTGCAAACATATTATTATAACATTTGACAGACGACCGAAACTCATCATCAGGAAAATTATTTCATATGTAGTCAATACGCGATTTTTCTTTCGACAAAAAACGAGTTATGCTAAATATTTTTTAAGGTTATGCTTCCTTTTCTATATCTACCTGATTTGGAAGTCTTCAGTTTATAAATTAAAAATTATAACATTTGACTGACGATTTTAATACGGCTTTTGTTTCATAAACTTTTTAGACCGACAGTATATCTACGCCATTCTGATTCTCTTTTCAGTGTAACGCACGTTGTTAAAGTACGCAGAGTAGATATGTACAATATACATAGATATATAGAAGCATGGTATACATATAATAAGGGGAGAAAGACGAACCGAAGCGCCCCCGAGAAAATATTCGTCGTCATTTACAATTTACGTTGCTATCTACTTCTGTGGTACAGAGATACACAGCTTCCACGTTCCAACCAAATGTCCGACACACACGAGCAGCACAGAATTTACCATGGCGTAAAGCCGACATAAAAAGTTGGGTTCACGTCGCAACCATTTGTTGGACATTTCATGAATTGCCTAGACTTGCAACGGTTATTAGGCAATTTGTCGATATTCTTCCTATTTGAATAGTTTTAATTAATAACTTATGGTTTCGTATCTGCCACAGGAATATAACTTTCCTAATATACAAATAATCACTGTAGAAAAAATGATAATTTAGTCGCCGCTATAGTGGAATATTCGGGTTTAAGTCCTGACAGTGACATTGTTTGATTAGTATTTTTTTTTTAATATCGCATTATGATGTCGACAATGGGTATTTCATGATATAATAGCAAACTAATAGGTATTTATTTGTTTGAATTAATGTTATAGACATAAATATATACTCGCCAAGAATCAGCCTTTTGAACAGTGAAAGATTTGCGCTAGTAGTTCTCTAATTTTGACGTAACAAAATACACATTCTATTTATATATTAGTTAGTATCTATATAAATATTAAGTGCACTGTGGTTGGAACAATAAAAATAAAAGAATAGTAACTTCTTACCACAACAGATTTATTCAGTGGATGTACATTTCGAGAGCTAAGCTCCCATCCCATTTTTTTTAGTATCTATAAGTTAGAAGAAGTTTGTATTTTTGTTACCTCAAAATTCGAGAACTACTAAAACAAATCTATCACCGTTTAAAAGGAGCTAACTCTTGGTGGGTAACAGATGCTTATGAGTTCAGTCGTTGAGCGTCTATAATCTACAATTTTTCTCTCTCTTGATGAATATATTTTAATACTTTACTAAGAAAAGCGGAATGGTTAGTATGCGAAAACCGGACGAAACTGGATCGAACAGCCAGTTATTTTATAAAAAGTTTGAATACAGAATTTATGTGTCGAAGTAAGTTAGCGGTTTTTTGCCTCCAATTTTGGTATTTTCTGGTTTATTATAAACCTTTCAATAGACCAGAATATTCAGGAATTAGAAACAGAAAAATGGCAATATTATTTTTAAAAACTTGAAAGGAAACTCGGTGGTTCGGGATCAAACTAAAAGCAATACTGATGTTAAAATTGCATTTATGGCTAACGTTTCGGTGAACTTTTTACCATCCTCAGAGCAACAATGCGGATGGTGAAAAGTTCACCGAAACGTTAGTCGTAAATGCAATTTTAACATCAGTATTGCTTTTAATTTGATCCCGAGGCACCGAGTTTCCTTTCAACTTTTCAACAACAAACGGAACACCATATCTCTATTTGTTTTTTTTATCCAACATTATTTTTAAAGCGTAAAATAGAAACCGACAGTTTTAACATGTTTAAGTAACTATTAAAAAACCGGACTAACATTCACCAAATGTTCTATTATTTAGAATGTGAACTTATCGAATATTTGGTACTCAAATAAAAAAAAACTACTTAAAATATGTTCTGGTCGTATTTACTCTTCATAAATGTGATCAATCTTGTAAAAAACAGAAGTTTATCTCGTACGCTAATGAGGGTAGTTTGATGGGAAAGTAACATTACGTTAAGATGACTGATAATTAGCTTTAACAGTCACTCAAGAAACAATATTATTACGAGCAAGCTACATACCACATTTTTTGAACGTAACTGTTATAAAATAGCTGATTTTCAAATTTGGGACAGTTCAATTTTGAGCAAGATCACTTCTTTGTTCAATTTTTATTATGGTAATGGTAGTACGCTAACGTTTATTGTACTTTACACAACTTTACAGTACTAGTGTTAAATGTGACATTTCCGACCGCTACGCAGGCATGAAAAGTACCTTTTTTATAAAAGGGGGGAGTACAAAAACTATTTTTTAATGTACTTACAAAGCGTAATAATTTTAGAGAGGACAAAATATTTATTTTTGCTGGTGAATGTACCAAACGTACCTACATTTTAACACAGAACGGTACATACATATGTATGCGCTGGTCATACAAAGGGGCAGTGCAGGAGGACGACACCCACCATTCCTGCTGCTACAGCAGGATTCCTGCTGATGTAAAGCACAGGAACGTCGTTGTAGCTTAATGTTCTCTGCTAACGGTCATCCATTTTCTCAACGCGACGTGACCCTCCTGAATGTGTACACACTATATACAGAATGGTCAGTTAGAATTCGCCGGAGTCATCGATGCCAACAGAAAGAAAATTAAAACAGACCAGAATCACTGATGCCGACAAACAGAAAATTAGAATTGACCTGAATGATTGATGTGAACGGAAAATAAAATACAATAGATCAGAATCACTGAATAACCGAAACTAAAACATTTTTGCGTTTATTTACTGCCTTTAACAGCGAATTCCCTGGCGTTTATATTGCGTTGTGAAATCCTTTTTGGACTGACTCCATTCTCATCTATGTTGATACAAAAAGCAAAATTGATAGAATGTAGATTATAGACGCTCGACAGTAAAGTTTATGAAAACAAGCGTATCTTTTTTACCTCGCTACAGAAAATTTAAATGAAAGAATTATGATTTTAGTAGCTGTTATGCAAGTTTGTAGGTTGGTAGGGATCTTCCCTTTTAAAAACCAAATTAATGAACCGATTTTTATAAACGAGGTGTCGTTAGATTTGTTTGAATATCAAAAGTGTCATAGGCTATAAAAATTCAATATGGCGCACATTACTCATATAATATTGTTTCGGATTTTTACAGAAAATTCAGCTCCTTATTTTTAATTAAAATAAATAATTCAAAGGATATTTTATGGAGCAGATAAATTAGTTAATAATATTTTGTTTAACACAACGTTTCGTAATGAAGTAATAAACTATTACGAAACGCTGTGTTAAACAAAATATTATTAACTAATTTATCTGCTCCATAAAATATCCTTTGAATTATTTATTTTAATTGTTTCGGATGATAAAAAAATTGCAATGATTTTGTAACTGTACATCATTACGTTGAAGTGACTTATCTGTAACAAATAAATATAAATAAAACATGCAAGTCTCAAGTGCAAAGTTCACGGGGGAAGTGAAAGTTTTTTTTAGTTGTGAGCTCGTTTCATTTTGCGGTACCAACGTTTCTCCTATATTATCGCGGTGTTGAATCATTTTCTTTTTAATTTTGCGTTATCAAGGTTTCTGTTCATTTTGAATCATTTCCCGTTTAATTTCAAACAGAGACATAACTAAAGAAGTTTGACTTAAAAAATCAAAAACAAGAATAAATGTTAAGAAACTAAAATCCGACTACGTAAAAGAAGAAAACAAACATATCAAAGTGCGAGACAGTATTTTTTATTTTATATCAGTAGCCGGTGACTTGAATACTAAATTTTTTTCTTTAGCTCCCGAACAGGTTCCCTGTTCAGGTTTACTTTTTTTATGTGGTCGTGTTTTAGTTTTTTTAGACATTTATGTTTGTACATATTTAAAGTTCGGCCTGTATTTGACGAAAATGCTAGGGAAGGGACTCTTTTTGCTAGAGACCGGAACGCCACCATTAGATTTGTGTGTCGGTTCGCGGTAGTAAAAAAAATTGCCGTATGTTAGCCGGGCAGGGTATTAGGTATTATATACATATATGCATGGAACCGTATACCTCTCTACTACGTATGTACAACGCAAAACAGTGGGGAAGAGAGAAATTCTGACGTCCCGGGTCTAATTTATATACATTAACACGTTCACATCCACACACATACAGAGAGACGTAGTGCAAACTCAAATTCTACTATAACGACAGACAACCAAGCTGACGCCCTGATAAGAACAAAATAATATAATCGCTACTAAATACTATTTCACTCATACTGACGTAAAGTTGCAGCAGCTTGTAGTAATTAACAATGTTCTTTTGAGAACTGACTAATGTATCAATCGATTAACACCGATAACTCTATATTGCAACGTTAGAAGCTAAAAATGTCTTTTATAAAAAAGTTTTTTTTTAATATGATTAATAATAATTGCGTAGTCTTCTTTTGAGAGTTGACACATGTATTGATTAATGCCAACGAACTTAAATTATTATAATTTAGTAAACACAAAAATGGAGAATCAAAACACTTTTTTCTCTTAAAAAAATAAAAACATCGATGTTTTGTTTCATAAATAAATTTCTTTTGTTTTAGGAATAATGTCTAAACGATTTCCATGGACTTTTGAATAAATGGTAAGAATTTTTTGAATACTGTCACAAAAATTTTAGTTCTATAAATTCATACACATTGAATGGCACAAATAATCGAACGGTTCACATAAGAGTTCGAATCTTATCATTTTTTTTTTAATTTCATAATTTTGGCTCAAGAATATTAAAAAAATTGCGCAAGCTAATTGATTGTCAAAGCAGAGATCCATTTGGAAATAAAAACAAAAAAAAATTAACAAATGAATCTAGGGATTAGATATTAGCAACACTCTCCAAATATATTTTAATAACATATAAATTATTATTTATGATTTTTCATAAGCGATTTCTGATACGGGTTTCAAAATAAGTTTAATACAACAATACTTTTAGCATAAAATTTTGTCATGGTAATTCAGTGCTAAAGTACTTTTAGCAGTGAATACTATGGAAGCCATGGTAAAATTCACTGCTAAAAATACTTTGAAAGCAGATTTATTTGCAGTGGAAGGTGTATCAGAAAATGAGCGTTAACTATCAGTCAAAATACGCATTTTGAGGAAAATTAAATGTTTGAAAAATATTAATAATCCTTCCGTAAGGAAGTACCGTCCCTTTTAATTAGGGCAGACAGATGAAATATTGCAAGAAAGTTAAATAAAATTAATTCAAAAAACATAGTTCTACAAAATTGTACATGTACTACTTAATATCACGGTCTGTTCTGAAATACAAAAAAAATATATTAAAATATTCAAATATATAAAATCCCATAAATATCATAATATGTTAGTTTTCAGTTAATTGAGATTAATATAGCACGTTTGTATGTTTATTTAAGATAAATACGATTGATCAATATGTTAAGAACAAAATCCAAGTTTTAAAAATTATAAAAATTAAGTCGAAATCATCTATTTTATAAGTAATAAAATAAACGAATTTCACTTAAGTATATACAAAATTTTGACAGTTCAATTTTAAGCAAGTTCACTTCTAATTGTAGGCTGCGTTGTATTCTTATGCCCCCTCATGGAAAACATTAGAATGCAGAGGGCATTCCAGTGTTTTATAGGAACCCGAGCTCGTACCAGTCGGTTTGTGTATGCTGGCTGGCAGATTCTCTAATACGCACATAGAAGCTGATGACTTCAGGTGTTGAGCGTCCATAATCTACAATCTATGTCTATCTATTCTTATGTGGAGAGACTATGATTCACTATGGAAATGGTACCACGACTACGTTTCATTTGCTTTACACAACTTTACACCAGTGCTAAATGTGTCATTTTACGATCACTATACAGACATAAAAAGAAGCGATTTTATAGAGGGTGGGGGTGAAAACTAGTAGATTGTATACCTAGTGTCGCAATCGGCTAGCCAGTTTTAATAGTCACGCGAATCGCAATTTAATATGAAGTTGTTAAAGCGGAACTGTTTTGGTTTTACTTTTGGTACACTAGTACGTAATGTGTTACTTTACATGCTTCTTAAAGCAGCTATTTTATAGGAGGTGGAAATGTACGTATTATAATATAATAATATTTATAGTGATTGTGAAAAATTATATACCTATATCTTTAATATAGACATTATCAAAATTTCAAAAAGTAAAGCTTTGTGTTTGTATTAGAAATGTTGGCAATCATGTAAACATAGCTTTCCCTAGTTGAAAACAAGCAATCTAATTAATTAATTTTAATTAATTAAGATAAATACTTAATGGGAAACTCACAGGACAAAAAAATACAAACTGTTCAAATATGATTTGTAAAAAGTATACAAAAATAACATTTTATTAATGTTTGAATGTTTCAAACATAAATAAATTTTTTATAATAAGGAATGAGTCTATACATATTTTTTTCATAAATTTTAATATTTATTTTGTACTAACCCCTATAAAATAGCTGCTTTCATACATGCATGCATGTAAAGAGAACAATTACGCACTGATGCTGTAATGAACAGAAAAAGATGCGATTTAACCACGTCAGCAGTAATTTTCATAAACTACCTGTCAGCTACCATTAGATATTCAAGACAAGATGCGCGAATAGTAAATTTCACAAATAACCTAATACAAATGAGCAAACACCTGTATTTTTTAAGTTTAAAAGTTGTATCCATTTGAAATTTTCATAATTCGCAAAAAACTTCGAGTATTTAAATTTTCTAAATAAAAAAAATGCAGAAATTGGCTTATGCTCATTGTAATCAGCGTATTTTTGTGTGCATAGGTAGATAGATAGAAAGGTCATAAATTTTAAAAATATATATGAAAGATTTTAAGGCACTGGTTTACCTTTAAAAATACACGATTTATGTTAAAATTCGAAATTTCTCTGAACTATTTTAAACACACATTAATTTTTTTACCAAGAACCAAATTTCACACCACATCTTGTAGAAAAAGATTTGCTATTTTCGATGAGGACACACTAATTTATGTGTATCTGTTTAGAAAATAATTAAAGCTGAACACCCATACTACATTTTTTATTTTCATATTAGCATATTATCTCCAAAGTAGTTTTTTATGAAAATTGTAAGTTTATAAAAATTTTTAAATATTGTGAGAGTTAATTTCTGATAAAAAGGATGTTTAAAATCCGAGGTCTAGTGCCAGCGACTAGACACATTATATTATATTACATACCCACGTTTTGTTTTTCTAATATATTCCTAGGTGAAAAACGAAATATAAAATATACAGGATGAGTTTTAAGTTGATGCTTTTTTTTTACAGCGTGTAAAAATCAAATAGACGAGCAAATATTTCAAATAGTTTTTTTATCAAAACTCAAAAATAAGAGAGAAACAGCCTTTCGAAGTTTAAATAAATTTTATTAAATTTTCTTTAATTTTGAGGTCGGTCCTGGGGTTATATTATGTTACTATGGAAATAAGTTGTTATTATCAAGTATTCGCAGAAATTGTTCGAACAGTTTCTGTGAATACTTGATAATAACAACTTATTTCCATAGTAACATAATATAACCCCAGGACCGACCTCAAAATTAAAGAAAATTTAATAAAATTTATTTAAACTTCGAAAGGCTGTTTCTCTCTTATTTTTGAGTTTTGATAAAAAAACTATTTGAAATATTAGCTCGTCTATTTGATTTTTACACGCTGTAAAAAAAAGCATCAACTTAAAACTCACCTTGTATAAAACACTTCTTCCAAGAATAATTTAGTTTAAAAAAAAACTTTTGTACTCAGAGTAAATTAGGTTTTGTGTATAATAATATATTACAAAAATATTAATTTGAAACGTCAACAAAAAAGCGGACGAAAACAGGTATACCAACACAGTAAAAATATAATAAACGGCTTATCTGTTTTTATGCAAGGTACATGAAATACATATATTTATGTTTGTGTGTATCTGATGTCCAAGTATATACGTATATACATAAATACACACACATGTATATTTGCATGTTACCAACTACACAGATTTTTAAAATTATCGTCATGCCGTATTATAATGTACCCGGTATACCAAAAGCAATTCAGAATGGCGAAAATTAACGAGAGGATATTTAAAAAATAAAAGTTTAATTATTATCTTTAAAGATTAAAAATTATCAGGAAATTGGACACAATAAAATATGCAATCAATTCTGCGACGTTTCGGTTTTTTAATTAAATCTTCTTCAGGCTTCTGAAACATACATAGTAAGAAATAAAAATAATACAATTAGTTAATAAAATAAAAAACAATATAAAATATACCTTGATTAATACTATGTATGTTTCAGAAGCCTGAAGAAGATTTAATTAAAAAAAACCGAAACGTCGCAGAATTGATTGCATATTTTATTTTGTCCAATTTCCTGATAATTTTTAATCTTAAAAAATTATGGATGATAATATTAATATTATCTTTAAAGTTCAAATCAGTAATTGGAATAAAAATAAATCAATTTAAACACTCATTGATTGCAACGTTTCGTCTTTTTGTAATGCGAAATTGCTTTTTATATCATAGTTTTATTATAATTTAAACATGTTGAGGTTAGTCACATCATTATTTCTTTTTAGTAAATTATTTAATCCATAAGGTTTAATATTTTTATTATATGATTGTTAATTTTTGTAAAAAAAATTTTTCAGAGCTTGAAAAAGTCGTGATTGAATAAAGACGAAACGTTGCAATCAATGAGTGTTTAAATTGATTTATTTTTATTCCAATTACCCGTGAAACTGATTTCTATTTTAATTATTATTTGACACGATTATTTAAAAAGTTTTCACGTACTCGAGTTTTAGTTTTGAAAGATTTCAAATTTTATCAACAAAAACAGAATATTAAGAAAAATCAGGTCTTGAAATAAATTAAATAAAAAGATCAGGTGAAAAGACCAATTTTTTTAAAAACGTACTTAAAAAAATTGGTCTTTTCACCTGATCTTTTTATTTAAAAACAGAATAATTGAAGACTAGTTTTTTTTTAGATATTTCTCAAAATCATATTCTTATAGATATATGAACGCCGATTCCCTAAAAGCCGACTTCTGTGCCTGTTAGTTTAGCAGCTATGGGCATTAAACATTTTTTTCGTAATTTTTCAGAAACTTTAACCGTTCACTGCTTTTAAACTGGAAGAAACCCAGAACTGCGCGTGTGTCTATTCGAAAGTTTTGAAACCTAACTTAAAAAGTGATTGAGAGAATACTTTATTATTTTTATAAAAATCAAACTCATACCTACTTTAACCAGTTATTAAATCAAAACTTGAAGACTGAAGGTGTGAAAATAAAATTTGTTTGTTTTAAAAATTTATTATCAGGCAGTTTGTTACATAAAATGTAGACTACATAATTTCTGGGCCATTCTTATAAAATTTTTCGTCCTTAACGGAAATATCCGTTTTTGCAGAGGTTACCTCGTCCCGCTGAATAGTGGTGGATAAATAACGTCATCTGGCGAACCTGTCAACTGCTGTTGTTCATTAACTTTAATGGCAGTATTTAACAAATGTCGAAGAAATCAAAAGACAGAATGTTGATATTATTTGCAATACATTGCATTTTTAAGGTAAGAGATTTACTCAAAATATACGATATCTTTGATTTTGCCAGCTGACGTCATTCCCACGCTTACGCTGATTGGTCAGATGGAACTGTAATCTACTAACCTTGACTTTTTACAAGCAATATGACCATGGCTGTTCTTTGCTTTGGCATAATTTATTATAGAAACTTTGATACTTTATCGGAATGAAATTTGAAAATTAGAAGTTTATAATAGCTATTCTCAAAAGTAAAGCCAAGCTGAATTGTTCAAGCTGTAAATGAAACTATGGCATAACCCCTTTTGCACATATCTCACTGATATTATGTACGCTTATAAAATAATGTGAACGAACACGAAAAAATTTACTGTTTTTTACTGCTTTCCTGCCATTTTTTATCTGACCGAGAAAAAACTTTTACATAGGTATACGAAAAATTAAATTAAGTGAAACCGTGCTACAGAGAACTTTAAAATCATGTTTAAAAACATTAGTCAAATTTACTAGAACGATAATATTTTTTAAAAATACGTCAAAATATCTAATTTATATGCTTTTAAGTTAAATTTTATTCGTGCAGAAAAATTTCATGAATTTTTTATTATTATGTGAATGTAAGAGATTTATAACCATTTTTAAATAAATTAAAATAGTGTAACGTTTTTATTTCAGGCTGGCGACAGGATTGTCTGTGATTTTCGGTCTTGGTAAGTTTCATGTAAGTATAATTCAGGTTATAGAACGTATTCCTGAAAAATTTTCAGTCAATGAACGATTAATAACTAATTGTGGGAATTAAAAAATATTGAATGAAGCGGGCCTTTTTTATAAATTTGTCGAATTTGTCCCAAAAACATGTAGGATCATAGTTTTAATTATTGTCTTGAAAAATCTCTTAAACCTTGTATGCTTATAGTAAACGGTTAACTGAATTCAATGAACCCATACTGTTTCGAAGATAGAGCAATTTCCATTTTTTTTAATTAAAATATTACTAAGATACTTTTGAGATGCCGGTATATACAGACAAATATCAAAAACTTATGGAAATTAGCTCCCCCGTCTAGGCATCATTTAAATTACCCGAAACAAAGATTTCGTTAAAATTTTATATAATTAGTATTACTTTTCTGATATTTTATGAAAATGGAATGTCTTTCTGAAGAGTTCTCGAAACTGTTTTGTTATAAAAATTAATTATTACAGTATAATATTTTAGCTGCACTATTTGTAAAACACTACATGTGCGGCAGTGTTTAAATGTTTACCACAACGTGAAAATACTTTAATGTTCCAGTATTTCGACATTTTAAAAAATTAGATTTTTAACTTTCATAACTTCCAGCAAATTCTAGTAGAAATGTTTGACGTTATTACGATGTTCATCAAATGTTAGTTTTGCGAATTAAAAAATTTAGCTTGAAAAGTTTGTGTCGGTGCGGAATGTTGAAATATCAAAATGGAAACGGGAAAAAATGAAGTTAATATTGCTGGCGAACATTCCAACAAAAAGATATACGAATCGCACTTCAAAACAATGTTCTCATTACGATCTAAAAAGCCCATTTCGTATTATATTACACGTTTTATTTTTTTCGAAAAAATATCTGTCAACCATAAAGTACGGAGATTGAAAAAGTTACGTATACTTGACAAGTAATAATAAAAAAAACATGTCCTCTAACATATTTTTCATCAGCTACTAATAAAAGTTCTTCAATTACGTATTTCACAAAAATTTTTCAACGACATAACATAAAATTTATATATGCTTTTGTCACTTGCAAAAAAAATAAAAAATAATAATGAAAACAAATCATAACGAAAATATGTAGAGATGGTTATGAGTCTCAATAGCTGTGTAATACAAAAGACAGATTTTTTTTAAGTGTCCACAATGGCGGTCCGCCGGCTGGAAACAAATGACTGTGTGACGTGTTTTAAAACATATGAGAGTGTAGGTACATATTATATGTTGATATAATATAACCTGCTTTTGTTTCATAGAAGTACAGGCATATAACTCCAAAGCAGATGTCTTTTGTTTATTCTATAAAAACAAAATAATGTCTATGTTACTCATATTAATGTCAATTAGGCAGATGTTTTGTTTTATACGTAAAAAACACGCAGTGAAAAAAAATTAAAACAAAACGAAAATGTAGTACCCATCTACATGCTTCAATTACGTTATTTGGGACAATATTGGGCTTCCTTTTAATGAAAAAATATCGTAACCGAGTTTCCTATAATACAAACAAAAAAATATAGGTATAGGTACCACTCATTACGTAAAATACTTTCAAGCGACAACAATAATAAATTTAATTTTGAAATTTCAAACCAAATTGCAAAGTAGGTTATCAATGAACTATTCAATTATTACGATCAAAAAAACATTAATAAAATCAATTATAAATATTATTAATTGTTAAAAAAATCAAAATGTTTAAACGATTATATTATTTTCATAAATCAGACACTATTAACCTGAGCTGTCGAACGTCTGCATGACATAATATTTATCTATTTTCTAAATATTTTAGTCTAAACGTCGACAGTCAATATTTTACACGTTTTGAAATTGACGCGAAAATTTTTTAATAAAATATGTCATTCTATCAAACAAATTTGTCACCAATTACAGTTTGAACGCTATTTATATTTTATGATACCGGTTTTTAATATATAACATGAAAATGAAAAAAATAAAGCTTTTTTTCCGAGGATCAAAAATCAAGAACTAAACTATTTTATGTCGGTAATTGGATTTCGTTTAGCCCTGAAGTATTTATAAAACAAAAAATTTGTCTATGCCTAGAAAATCTAATCTACTTTTAAATAAACTAGAAACTCGAAATTTCTGTTATAATTTATATATAGTTCGCCTAAACTAAAATCATATTAACAAGTAGGTAATTAAAAACACTTAAAAATTCTACAAATAATTCTTTATTTCTCGATGATCGTTTCGGACAATAAGTCCATCCTCAGGAGTACAAAAACTTATACTTAAGTTTTTGTACTCCTGAGGATGGACTTATTGTCCGAAACGATCGTCGAGAAATAAAGAATTATTGTAGAATTTTCAAGTGTTTTTAATTACTTGTTATTATTAATCATGTTCTACCACGTGCCGAGTGAAAAATCAGTGCAAATTAAAATCATATTTATATCTTCAAAAAATGAAGGAGAAGTTGAAAAGAAATTAGTAAGAAAAAGGCGTTCTTTTCTACTTATAGATACATCTATTTTCATTAACTGAATTTCTAATCTTCGTCAGCAAATAAATTATTAAATGTTGACGGTTTGTTTAAAAGTAAGCAATTAAAATATTCGTTAGTTAAATCAGTGTTACTTTCAAAAACAGATGAAAATATGTAAAATCTGCAATTTTTGCATGGCAGATGCCTTATTTCCATATCATGTACAATATACAAAAGTGTCGATAAAAGCGAGACGACATGCAGAAATTAACAATTTAATATTTAGGTATGCATATACATGTTATTTAAATAATAATACCAAAATTAATTAGTTGCATCCTAATAAACTTAATTAGGTACTGAGATCATATTTTCTTGTTTTACTTTACGCACTAGTTCTAATTGGATCATTTTACGACCGTTATAGCATGAATAGATGCTATATAAAAATACAAATAACTAACGAGAATATCACTTTGTATTTCAAAGTAAATCGCTAAGTTGAAAAAAAATGTTCTTTTGTAGTGGCAAAAGTTCCGTTCATTTAAATACAAGCGGCATATATTTCATGCATGAGACATGGTTTCATTGCTTTGCCGCTCCACGAGATCGTGTTTAAGCCAAATTCGCGAAAAGTTCGCGAGCAGAATGCGAGCGTGGAGTAAACTAGTGTTCGCGAATAGAACACTTTGAACACAAGAAGAGATCAATTCGCGAACTGGATTTGATTTAAACGTCATTTTGTTGTGCACTGTTCTGATCTATTAATCAGATTTTACGCATTTATTTCTAAAAGATGGAGTTCTCTGAAGAGAATAAAGGCAATGTAATTAAAGAATATGAGATTTGTGGTACCCCAAACATTTATATGACAAAAGTAAGAAGGCACGACAAGTTGTCAAGATATCTTTTTCGCTTGGTGGCATGTTTTATATAAAATGACAATCCTTGACGAATTCTCAACTAAGTGTCAAAAATTGTTCATTATTGCGATTAAAAAATATGTGCATTATCGATCTAAAGTTAAGACCAACAATTCACGTATTCGTTTATTCTAAACGCTGTGTTCTCGAATAAGCGAACAGTTCACGAACTGTTATTTTGGTCCAAACGCGGCTTTAAACGAACTATAACTACCAATTATTAATAAGTTTGTAAATAGTTTATAAGACAAGAATAACTCGCCAATTGTATTTTCGAAAATTCTGTATAATCAAGTATAAAAAACTAAATAATCTATTCGAGCGGTTTTTACCCTGCACCTCCACCATTTTATATCATTGAACGTCGAACGTTTACATTGCATAGATGAGTTATTACTGTTTCTAATTCTATTTAAACATTGGATAAACATTATTTATTATCTGCAAAAAAGCGATGCATCGATACGCGAATTAATTGTTATTAAAAGTATGTTAAAAAAATACAAATAACGATTTATGACGAAACGCTTTTTTGTCTTTACATTATAATTTGTTTTCTTATTTTTTTTGTCGTACCTTGAAAAAATAAATGTGAAAAAAACACTAAAACTCGGATAAATAAGCAAGCAAATTGAAACTGATATAAAATAAAAAATACAGTCTCATGTTTTGATTTGCTGGATTTCATTTTTTACTTAGTCGGATTTAATTTTTAAAATATATTTGTAATAGATAAGTTATTTCTACATTAGAATGTTCTTCAATTATGTGCTATATAATATAATAAAAACAAAAAACATAGTATAAAAGCCCAAATCATTGCACTTTTTATATGAATCGTGATAATATGGCGTATAATGGACGCCATATTGAATGACCCATTTGACATTGAATACAACGACGTTTCATTTATCAAAAGCGGCCTACTAATTTGGTCTCTAGGAGAAAACATCCATACCTAAACGCAGCCATACTTATATAAAGAGCCTGCAAAAATCGAAAAACCCCCTTTATGGCTTTGCCGTATTTGGGTAAAAATGTAATTCCTACAAAAATTCTAAGTATAAAAAAATATGTACTGATATTTACTGAACGCTTTTTGTTTATATAAAGTTACTACGACTGTTGGGGCCTGAACGAAAAAAATATTTTAATCGTTTTTAGAATTTAAAATATTTAAAAACAGAAACACTTATGGACTTCCTTTATGTATTTAAAATCATCAATTGTTTATAGGCTTTAAACGTTTTTTTTTTTAGTTATGCACAAAAATATCCTCATATTTTTAAAAATTACAAAATACTTCGGCTTAGACGTTTAGGATTGAAAGCATTAAAAAAATGTCTGTACACATTTTTATTTCATTTAATTAAGTACCTCTCAGAATACCGAGTTCCAATTCAATTTTCTAATTTCTTATTAATGTCAACAATAATTTAAAAACACAAAGGATACTTTCAACAATTCTCGGAATAGATTCTGAAAAATGCGGATTTGTAATAGGCCAGTAAACTACGAGTATATTAACAAATCAGGGCCATTCTTATATCCTTCTGAAATTTAAAATCAAAATTTTTATGGCTGGTTTAGTGGTGTTTAATAAGCATAACTAATACAACGTTTTTTGGAGTACCTAAGCGTGATACACATGAATACATCAAATTATTAATTTCTGTGCTAGATGAAGGTGATATATTTTCGTTTTTTAAAAACTGTAAATTTCAAACGTATAAAAATGTTCAAAGTAATAAACAGCATTATGCTTATATAGCTAAAAACAAAAAGAGTATTGCGACATAATTTCATGGTTCAAATAATAATAATCCTAAAAATTATGGTGATACACAAAAATAAGCAACAGTTTTCCTTTAAAACACAACGCAATTTAAATTTTGAAAGCATTCATCGTAAGTTATTGATTAACAGTTTTTGTTGGTGATTTGAAGAAAAATGATTAATTTTTTCAATTAATTTAGGCTACTCCACTTTCAGTCAAGTTCTAATCTAAGAATTGGAGAAAGTACCAACTGAATTTTTAGTTTGATATTAAAAAGAAATGAATTGATAACATGATTGTCATTAGACCCGAATATAACCTTGACGGTTTGAAATCTGCAGTGAAAATAAAACAATAAAAGAGAACCAATTTAACCAAAATATTTCAATTCGATTTTGAAAACTAATTCCATTTTGCTTGGTTTAATTTTTGTAAATCGAATCAATTTAAACAATATAAAATATTTAATACTATTTTTATAAATATATTTTATGTACACAATAACAAATTACATCGAAATAGCAATATATTCTCGATTTTTTTCTGTTTACTATGTGTAAAATAATAAAGTCAACAAATTATAACTCACATTGTCAGAAATATACAAACTAAGTATTTGTAAACAAAATGCTTTACATCTGCTTGTTATTTGATGGGTAGAGAAAATCGGGAAACGCACGTCGGAAAATTTATTTTTTCCTCTTGGTTGAAACAACTACTACATCAAGCACACATAAAAGCAAATAATATAAATTTTGTAGAATATTTTCGTATACATAGTAACGCAAGAGGAAAATGTAAAAATTTTATATTTGCATACATTGTTCATTGTTGAAAAACGGCTACCACTTGAAAACAGATATTTTAGGTTGACAAAAGAAAAATGAGCGGAATTCAGTATTAATTGTACGTTTCAGATACTGACTGTTTTTTTTTTGTTCTTTTTTTTTGTTAGACCGTTTATCTAGAGATAAATTATTATTTTAAAAATTAAATGATATAACGTACATTTTTTCTTGTTCAAATTTTTCTATTTTATTTTGTAAATTTAAAACACGTACCTATAATAAAAACGACAATACAAAAATTTTGTTTTAATTTGTAAAAGAAAAAAATGTTTGAAAATTATTTGTTTTTGTTTTCGATATTAATATTTATATTTTTTAACGTTCATAGTATTTTTTTACTATACATTTTTTTTGATCCCTAAAAAATTAGAAAGTCTCGATACCATGCAGAAAATCTCAGTAAAATACAATGAAAAAATTTTCTTAGTTTCATTTAAGTCATCTCAATGCTTTTAGTTTTACCGAAAAAACGTCGATAGTATCGGTTTTGTTTTACACCACGAAAAAATCTATATTTAAATATATGAAAAAACGCGAACGTAAACTTAAATTGAGATAAAAATCATAATAAATGAAGTAACTGAATATATGGAGTTGTTTTTAAAAAATTTACTATATAAAGTTTACATAAATGGTCGTAAGTATAAATTCATAAAAAACGGTTACAACATATTGTTAGATAATAATAAAATTATTTCCTAAAGGCAATACCGTTTCATATATAAATACTAATTTGAAAACATTTTTTAAGAAGCATATAAAAATCAATTTATTCACATTATAGGACAATTTTTCGAAATATGTTTAAGTCGTTAACAGATGCAATTCTTGGTGTCCATTGGGCATTTTTTTACAAAATTGATAAGTATACATTATTTTCACCATTTAAGACTAATTAGTCTGAAAAAATAAAGAATGTTTTTTATTTCAACTGAAATCATGAAAGCATGGACTCTAATCAACTCCGCCATTTTCTTATGTTACATCAGGTTTTTATCCTCAAAATGTTACCTGTAGACATTTTTTTAGATAAAACCAACTGTCAGAGGTTTAATACACTTACTTAATAGTAAAAAGCCGTGTTTAAATCAATTTTTTTCGATTTCTATAAACTTTTTACATATTCGAAATGTTCTAGAAAATTAAATATCCGGTTTTGTTCTATTTCATTTTCAGGTTCATCATTTTTGACAACATATTTTGATGTGTATTTCAAAATCCAGTTACTATTATTTATATTAAACATAACAGACAATATAACAATTTTGTGTATTTTTTAGCATTTATGTTAGTCATTTGCATGCTCTTACGTAGTATAATAGTTCAGGTTGCGGATGATGGAGATTTAGACGCTCGATAACAAAGATCATATGGTTATAAAAAAAATTACATAATGTTAATACGATAGAATAAAAATGATGTAGAAGAAATATTTTAAAAAAATTTTAAAAATAAAGAAAAAACAACATTTTTGAACAATTATTGAGACAAGTAGAAAAAAAGTTATTGCATACTAAATGTGAAAGTTTTTTTTCTCGCTTTTTTATGTCGATTAGGTACTAAAAACTATTAAAACATTCATATACATTTTAATTCCTTTATTCAGAAATATCCATTTTATTTCTTATTTTTTCTAAAAATAATTAAATTAGAAAAAAACGAACAAGCTATTTAATTATCTTAATTCATAAAAAAGTTAAATTCAAAGTTTTGGGTGTATTCGTAAAAAATCGAATTATAATATAAGGGAAGCAAATATTAGACAGGTACTTAACCGTGCTAAAGAAAATATGCGATACGTTAAAATTGTTATTAACAAATGAAATTAAATGAAGAAGCAAAAAAAAAGGTTAAACACTTACATTATTTACTTCCGAAACGAAGATGGCTGCCACGCTATTTTCCGGACTTACACGACAGAAGTACCGAGCAAATTTTATAGGTATAATGACATCACGAAAACGAAAGAAAGCAGAACTTAATACATTTCCTAATTTACTATTAATTATACTAAGTCATAGTTACAAAAATCGAATTGTGTTTGAAACAAAAATGCACGGTTACAGAGGCCATTTTAAATCGGGAGTTTAATGTTGGCAACGCGCATTTCAGCAATTTTATTGCATAACGATATACTATTAAAAATACACAAAACGCAAAAACAGAAAATTGGTCATTTTCAAAACACTATACTTAACTATACTAAAACAAAATATTGTGTATAGATGCGCTTACAATATCGTCATGTGAGAAAAAAAGCCTTGCGTTTTAAAATGGCTGCCTATACGCAACATATATAGTAATATTCATGCAAAAATCCTCTCTTGTACGAAAAACAAAATGGCTTCCGTTTTTACAAGAGCAAGCGTTCAAGAGCCGTGCCGAGAGCAGCATATTTATATAAGCGTCCGCGCGAAGCGCACCCGAACATGGGTCTTATGCAAGGCGTGTTTAGGGATGCGTGTCGCATGAGCGTGGAAGCGCGAACGTACCCTTAGGCGTTCGTGTATTATCATCTCATACTATTTTTCATATGGACTGCGTTCAACGCTTTTCCCCTAGGTACATGAACCAATCGGAAAAATTGTAATAAAACAGTTTTCTGCGCATCGCTGGAATATGTCAGCCATTACGCGAAGTAGCCACCCTCGACTAAAAAACAAACTACCCTCTGCCTATATACTGAAACCTTATCGTATACTGAATATTTAAGTATACAGTGAAATACAGTCTTGTTGAATGCAGTACAAATATCACCTCTAAATACTGATCGAATAAAGTCGACCACCACTCCTGTAACGCCCGCACGCAAGCGCACAACGTCAAGTAAACACACACATACAGACATAGTGTGTTCGGAAAAAAAAACAACAAAACAACGAAGGGTAGTTGTATAAGAGATATGCGTTACTTTTGACTCCACCCACCAGACTTTCATTCGCGAATTGTCATTGGTCGACAAATGAATATCGTAGCATATCATTAACTAAGAGAGAGGGTTTTAATATACAGGAGTTATATTTATCTTATGTATCTCTACATAATATGTATGTATATGCTAAGTAGAGGGTTCTGCTGTGATCACCCACCATTTACCCAACACCTCGCTCTGTTTGTATGCATGCTTTTAGCAATAACGACCCCGTAGATATACATACGAGCCGTTTAGAAAATATGCTAATGTCGCCTCTAACTATATGCTATTTAAGAGCGCTTTTCAACGAATGTAAAAGACATTCGAGGGTGGAATTGTGGAAGGAGTAAACGCGTACATACTTAGCTATGGTGTTAAGGGAAAATTAACGTTGTGTGTTTAATGAATAAGGTCGAAATTCGCACGAAATGAAATTGTTTGTACGAAGTAGAATGCTGAATATTAGGGAAGGAGCTAGAGGGTAGACGAACATTTTTTTTCCTCAGAATTAGAAAGTGTGGAATGAGTCGATATCTCCCCACCGATTCTGTTCCGAGTCGGCACTTTTTTGTACAAAAAAGGAATTTTATTTCAGTGTGATTGATCTGAAGATATTTGAACTGTTTGTGAATAAAAACGCACTTTTTTTATACAAAAAAAAGAGAAATTTATAACACGTATTTTTTGTAATAGGACGAAATAAATAGCGATGGTTAGATGCGAATTTGTTTTCTCGTGAATAGAAAAAATAATCGTTGGGAGGGTGTATTTTTGTGTGTCGGTCGTAATGCACAAAGAGCGCCAGGCGCCACATGCGAAATAAATAGTGGTATGGGAGGTAGGTGTAGGTATAATTATATACCCATACATCAAGGGGTTGAAAAATGTAAAGTTTGAGGGAACCGCATATGCAGGCTTGTTATATATAATACGTGACCTCCACCCCCTTAGCAAACAATCCAAGAGGGTGGTCGGTTTAATGTTCACCCCATACATACGCCTAACCACCGCCAGCCTAGCACGTACATTAAGTCGGCTCAAAAGAACCATAGATAAAGGGTTGAGTTTGACTCCCGACATAGTTTCCATGTGAATGACTAAAATGGTCGTTAATTAAATTCTACTACGTAACTTCGCAAATAAATTTTACCAAAATGGCTACTTCATGTAGTCCAACATGAACCTTTTACTGTTTTCTTCCGGAAATCAGTTAACACAGTTTCTTGTTTAGTATAATAATAAATTTAAAATATCAGTGTGTACTAGGCCCAGATATCCTTGATATTTGCCTTATTTTTCATCAAGTATTCATATACTAGGCGTTGATAACTCTCGCAGTTGGCAATCGTAAAAAAAATCTTGATCAATTTGGATTTAGTACTTTTAAAAGTTAAGCAAGTAATGAAAAATATCTAAAACCTTTTGGTTAAGAGACACCATATTTCGAGTTTTTTATAAATTTAATTAAGTATATTATGATAATTTTTGGAACAAATTAATTTCAAAATAACTGCACAAATCCAACAACAAATCTATAAAATGTTAACATATCCAGAAGACGATAAAAAAATCTGTTATCTTAACTGCAAATATCCACCATAAAATTATTTCTCTACTAAAAAAATCTTATATTTAAATTTTACAATTTTTATTCATTCACCTATTAGCTTTTAATATAAAATATAATAACCTGGAAGTTTCGGGTTCAAGTCCTGATAGCGACATTTGATATTTCTCTGCATGCATTCTTATATATATACGTGCATTTATCGAATTAATTTTCAACTGAATGCTGTGCATAGAAAAGTAAATGAATCAATAAAATGAATAAAAAATAACTTATTATTACTGCATATTTTTTGCAAACATTTTAGTGTAAATATTGTAAAATAAAAGTGTTAGAGAAAAATAAAACAGAACATTAAAACTGGCTCGCTACAGTTTCCGTGTAGATAGAAGAGAGAGCAGTCGTATTGATTTTCTTCTAGAAGTAGAAAGAGAGAAAAATGAGAGAGGGGCAGTAAAAGAGAGAGAGAAATTTGTGCCCAGCGGACGCAACCCTTGTGCAGATTGAAGAGCGGCATACAGTGCAGAACAGCACGACGAGGAAGACCTGAGAAAATAACATATGACCTTCTTTTTACACCCGTGCTCTTTATGCTTGCTGGCGGAAAAATCCATAGAGGACATATTTGTGTAGCGGTTAGCACGCTGGCCGCTAAATCAAACTCTCACGAATGTCGTTTAAATTAATTTGATGTACCTAGACGCTAATTAATTATCTTAGTTGTAGAACGTCTATAATCTACAATAAATCTTACAAAATCCATTGGTTATCCCGAAAAAGATACGCAGCCAACGAACGTTCCTTGAAAGAAATACTTTGCATTTATGAAAAAATCATAGTGAAGAAGCAAAACTCGTTGCAATAAAAAAGTTCATTTCAGATGTTACTGTGTGAACGTTTTAACTATTCAAAAAATATTTAGTCAATGCACGTCCTTTGAAAAAAATAATTTACATCTGTGAAAAATTGATTGGAAAGAATTGAAATTCAAATTGCAATAAAATGTATTTCCTAATTGTATGAAAAAAAAATACTGACTAAACATTTTCAATGAATTCAATTTCTTACTCTGAAAAAACACGATCGAATGAACGTTTCCCGAAAGAAATTTTATTTGTGTTGAAGAAAACGCTATTGTATAGCAAGAAAACCTTATCACATTAAAAAAAAAGTTATTGTATAGCTTAGTTATTGACTGAAAAATAGAGACATATACAACATATCTGATATTTTCTGTACCAAGCGCAAATATAAGAGATACCTTGGTAACTCAAAATGGATAACGCAGCAATGAAACGAGTTCATAACTCTAAAGAAGTTTCACTTCCACCGTGAGCTTGTGTAGGCGAGACTCACACGTTTTTTGTGCAGCGATCGGTCAGCTATAATCAAAATGCTTTTTTTCCAAACAATTTGATCGAAATATTCAATCGCATAGCTATAATTCGTCTTCAACAAACTCGGATAAATTAAGCAAAATTAATATATATATTTGTTTTTAAACAAAGCAAAAACCTCAGAAATACTCAAATTCTTTTATTAATTAAGTTTTTTTAATAGGGCTAAATATGCTATTGGCAAATGATCCAGAAAGCTTTTACAAAGCTGAAATTGAAAAGTGTACTAAAAACTGTTAACATAGAAATTCTTTTAAAATTCAATAAACGTAATCCAATTTTGCTGTAAAAACAGTAAAACGACGTAATGCAAAACAAAATCTTTCAAAATAGTCCAATGTTGTTTACTTCTTCATTATATAATTGGTGTCTAACATCAAAATCTTAAAATAGAAAAAATGTAATGTCGATAATTATTCTTAGTAAATTTGATTACTTCGATACTATAAATCTTTGGTGTCAGGTACAAAGAACTTAAGTCGAAAAACCTAGTTTTTAAGGCGTTAAACCAAACGAAAGAGAATTTGTCCAGTAAAAATGAAACAAAATTTTTATACCTGACAACAGAGAATTTTAATTGAGAAATCGTTAATTTTATTTCAATGTCGATAAATGTCTTTTATATGTCGCATCATCTTTCTTATGAGGCTCAAAATGCAAAATGAAACGTATGAAAAATTTGTTTTAATTTTTTTCATTGATAAAAATACGGCAGTTAATTAAACATTGACTTTCATAATAACTTCAGTTCTGCAACTAAAAACTAATTTAAGTGTAAAAAGCATATTGCTTTTTATTAGTACCTATGTAAAAATTGGAATTGTATTGATAATAATAAATGGAGAGTTTTGACAATTTATAAGTACAAAATAAAAAAGGTTCTTAGATGTTTGTAAAAAATGTTAAAAAACTGTAATATGAAAGCTATCAACTTAAGTTTCAAATCTGGTTGAGTTTGATAAAAACTTCACTTAATTGTCTTTTATAAACAAAACAAACTAGTAGAAGTAAGGACCTTACATAGCAGAATGCATTATTACATTAAAAAATACAAAAATCACAAAATAGTTCTACCCTAGCACTGTTTTGGCCCGTGTTAGATATGATAATTTCTGTAAAACTGTTAAAAATATTGTATATGGAATAAATAAATAAACCAATTTCACAATTGAATACACTAATCAGTTTATAATGTCATTCAAAACCACTCAATATAACAAAAAACTGGAAAACTATGTATAAACAGTTGAAAAGTGAAAGTGATTAAAAAATTCAAACGAAAAAATGCAATAATGAAATTAACAAATAAAAAAATACACACATTGATGCAAAAACTAAAATCTATTCAAACAGAAAATACAATTTATTATTTTCACGAACACAATACGAAAAAAAAATTAATTGTGCAAATTCAGTATATTAGATAAACGCTTTTTTTAAACAAATCAATGCAAATATACTTTTGTAATTCACACAAAAAAATAAGTAAAAACAAAACAAAAACGCTGCATCCGACGGAACGTTGAATTGCGAAATAGCGTCCGACGGTTAAAAGCGGGAATGTTTTAAAATAAAAATGGCTTGAGAGGTAGAGTCAAATCCCGCTGAAGAAATCCGCGAACCGGCCTGCAAAAGCAGAGCAGCTGGCAGCTGCGACCGTTAAAGTTGCAGAGAGTACCCTCTGCAAAACTCGTTCGCAGAAAACAGCAGCTGTATCGAACCTGCAATTCGCAGCTCACCAGACGTTGCACATTTGCACAGACCCCCATTCCGTGGATCATCTCCGACTGATGAATGTTGCATTTATCATGAATAAATAAATTTATTGTTTTCTCGAAATTTTGCTCTATTTTTAAGGATTAAATGAGTGAAGTTTAAAATTCGGTCGTTAAAGTTTGTGTTTCCAGAATATTGAAAATTGTCGATTTGATTTTCATATGTCTATAAAAATTGACAGTTATTCGTTTATGTTTTGTTTTAAATTTGTGACGTATATAATTTTCAAATAAAAAATGACTGACACAGTGTGAGTTCTTTTGTTCATTTATTTATTATTCTTGCTTTTATTTTTGCTTTTAAGTGCAAGCCAACTTAACGTAACTCTTTAACTCTTAACTCTTTAGATGCTATGATTTCAAAAATAATATACATATATCCAATTATTTTTTGCATCATAAATTTTTTACAACGTAGCAATAGCTTTCCAACGGATACGTGTCAATAGACATAGTGGGCGCTTGACAACAAAGGTTATACGCGTATTTCGTTGAAGATATTATATTATTATATCATAAACGTTAATAGTCTTCGTTTAAACGTCTATAATGTATCTCTAACATATAATGTTTAAAGCTTTTTCAATAACATAAGATTTTTTAGACACACCCTGTATTTGTGTCAAATATGACATACTTTTAATTTCAAAGCCTCGTTAGTTGTAATTTTACAATGTATGGCACATAAAAATTATCCAAGGTCTCGATAAATAAAGTCTATAGAATAAGTTATAAACTATATTTTATATAGATAGTCGAAGTTTCAGAGTAAAATGTCTTCTTTTTTTATTCATTACAATTCAAAATCGAATATAATTAAAATTACTATTATCAAAAGTAAATGACTACTGCGTACTTGTACAATTAAATAAACAATAAAAAACTTTTTAAAAAATTTGAGACTCATTAAAAAAAGACAGCTATTAAAAAGCGAAAAATAATTAAATTATGAGGTTGGCGTCAATAACTTTTTATATACTGATGTACATTCATGAAATTGGCTCCGACCTAAAATATTTTCGTTTTTTTGACGGAGCTTTCTTTTAAGTTTTTTATTTTTTATTTTTTAGTGACACGGGAAAACTTTAATTGCACGTTATTAACCATCTTCTTCCTTATTAATTTATTGCTAAACTAGAAAATTATATGAAACCCCCCTGAAGGTATGCTTTATAAAATAAAAAAAGAATCATCATAATCGGTTAACAGATCCTGGAGATATTAAGTAAAATATATAAAAAAACTTTTTCTGCTAAGTCTGATAAAATGACTGAATCATTTTTTTAAGAAAAATGCTGGGTTGCATAACGATTTGTCAAAAAATTGAACTATGCCGTTAGAATATGACTACCTTACATCACATGAGGCATCAGTTAATCAATCTTGCTGAAAAAATAACCAATCGAATGAACTAAATTGTGTGTATATGTGTTTTTATATCGCTTCTTAAATGATTGAATAAAACCAAATTTTTCAAAGAATTTCTGCAAAATTTTTACTTGTAAAACGACCATTTGTGAGTACAATCTGTCAATTAAAATTGAAAAAAACCGATATGAGACTGTTCTTATCATATATGTTCCTATCATATATCGTATAAAAACTAAAATCGCAGTATAAATCCAAGATTATTGTCAAATCATATTTTCGGACAGAAGCTAGACAACCCAGCAATAATATTATAAAAAAATATACTTTAATCTGAATTGTAGTTTTGAAAATCACAGAATGAAAATATATAAGTTACGTTAATTTTGTATGCACATCTAAAGTAAAACCTAAAAAAAAACATTAAAATCTGCTGAAATATATCATTCTTAAAACGTCGTCAGAGAGTTAGCAACGAAAAAAGGTCACTTCGTCGTATATATTACTTCAGTTCAGTATCTCCACAGTTGAAACATATATCTCGCTTTACTTTAAAATTTAAATTAGGCACCATTTCATTCCCACCCACTCTTTACTCTTCATACATTCTCTCGACCGCCTTTCTCTCGAAAAAAAAAGTGTCACAGAAAATGTAAAATATTATGCAGAAAAAGCAGCTACATGGTACAAAACACTCTGTGCAGAAAGCGGCGTTGAATAATCCTTATTTAATGACAATTACGAATGCATAAACGCGCTTTTATTTAAACTCTTTTAAACAAACATTTAAAAAAGAAATTACCCTCCCTGAAACATAACCATAAAAATATTATAGTACACTATGACAACAACAAAAAAACAAAACAAAATACGACTAAAAATAAAATAACCGAAGGCTTGACTTGAAAGATATAAAAACGTAACAAAAAAGGACGAGAAACAAAACAATGTCGAGAAAAAAAGAGGTTTATAATACATTAAAATGAATATAATTTATTTACTGTCTGTATGTACTTTAGACATCTGAAAAACTCTACAAAAGCTTGGGCCACCTATAAATTATCAACTTAAACAAAATAACATCAACACACACTTGCGCATATTAAATTGTATTGTAGCTCTAAGTTGGGAAGCGTAGCGAGGAAATAAAAACGTAGAGATGCCAACTTTAATAAAACAAAGTACCTACCTACACGTACGTGATTAACGCGAAAAATAAACAAAACAAAAGAAAATATGTATACAGACCAACGGATAACCGCACAATTCCAATTGCAGCCATAAAAAATTGTCGTAAAATGTGTCCTTAATTTTGTAATAACAATAATAGAAAATCTACTAAACCTTTTAAAAAAATACAATACAGAAACAAAAAAAACGCAAACAATCTATGTGAAATTTCTTATGTATGAATAACATAAAGTAATTTTGCCATTCATTTTATTGTACAATTATTTTCTACATATTAACATGTGCATATTTAAAGCTTATTTTTGGCAGTAGATAATAAAATGTCGTTTTTATATTTCGTTTGTAAGTCTTTGTCGTCACTCATTTTTGTTACTTATTTGTGTCACTCATTTGTGTCAGTATTTGTAAATAAATGTGAGAAACGAATACCAGCGTGTTTTAACAGTCACCTGACTCATAATATCATTGTGAACAAGATACATACTACATTTTTTGCACGTACTTCCTATAAAATGATTGATTTTCACTACATAGTAAGTATGCATATACCTATATATCTTACTGAAAATTTGGATTGCTTACGAAGAAAAACTCTACTTTGCTTCTGTATCGCTCATATTTTAAATGAGAACTGACAGAGACATAGCTTTTGGATTAGTAAAATCGATTATCTTTAGTTTTACTAGTGCGAAAAGGTAATTTTATTACCGATATACATGCATGAAAATCAGTTATTTTATGGTCGTGCAAAAAAAATATTGTTCAAAAATATATGTCCGTACATTATTCTTATAACAATTAATGAATCTGCAATTAATTATGTCCGACCTCTACGTCCTGCCAACGCGACGACAAAAGAGTTTATGTCTTACATTATGTATTGGTAAATATACTAATGAAAATATTTGATAGATTCATATCTAATAAATTGCATTTTTGGTAAATTTAACACGTACGAATTTTACTCATATATGTTAATGGCGAACGGACACATTGTAACCTTTGAGTCTATGCGTGTGTGTGTGTGTGACAATTAGACACAAATACTCACCCAGAGGCTGGGAGCAGGGGATTCGATATAATGTTAAATTCGTTTGCTCAACTGGAACGACGAAAACACATAAAAGCGCAATTTTTTCGTCCGCACAAACTTTCAACCGGCCACATCACACATTACGACACGAACTCTAATCGACAGCGGAAAAATTGTTCTCTCTGTTAAAATGTTGTGGTTCAATCCTTCCAGCACTAATTATCCCTGATAACGCTGTTTTAACAATATCTTAAACTATCTCAGGAATTGCCAAGTTAGATGATTTCGTAAGATCTTTGTTTTTAACCAACTCTTCACAGATGTCTCTTATTATCGTGAAAGATTGAAGAATTCCTTAGTTTGTCAAGGTTACTAGAATACTAAAGGCTGGGCGTTAAAGTTATTGAAAGTGTGACTAAGCGAGATGGGAGAGGGGTCGGGGGTAGTAGACCTTGAGATCTTTTCCTCAACTGTCAAACGTTCATTATAATTGAAAAATTAAGCCAATGGTTCCGAATGACGTAACTAATCAATTCAACCAATCATAGACGTGACCACTTTTATAGCCTCTTACGCCCAGCCTATAGTACTCTACTAACCTTGAGAATTTGTCGTTTGCAAGCGTCCAAACCTTTGGGTTCGTCACCTCTTTAAACTATATTTGCGAAACAAATTAACGCGATAACCGTGTCAAATAATGAAATGGATTAAAAATCAAACATTATTGTGATTTATTTAAATATTTTATATTTTTATTTAAAGTCTACTATTTCTATTTTGATTTTAAGCACTGTTTTAAAATCTTTGAATAGCCGAGGTTTGTTTTTGATTTAATACACACAGAGCGAGGCGATAATTACGACTGATTTATTGTACTGAAAAATTATTGACACAAATGACAATTACGTAACTCGAAATAGATTACGTACAAAAACTAATTTTTGAAACTAGGGCTTCCACTAAGTTTCGTCTCGGATAGATGATAACAGACGCTCGGCAACCGTGGTTGTATCATTCCGACCTCAATATTTTTTAAACAAGAAGGTGGCTCTTTAGTTACGTTTCATTTCGTACCAAGTATCGTTTCAGTATCATCGAGACGACACCCAAAAAGTCCCAGGATTTGCTCTAATAATCGTCGACCAAAATAGTCTTGGTTTTATGTAATAGATTAAAGACAAATTGCAATTACTCAACTTTTTTTATATACAATCTTCCATGATATAAAAAATCAAATAAACGCGAAAGAAAAATACGCACAAAAGTGGAACGAGTAAACGTGTTCCCGATAGCTGTACCAACAACTAGTAGGTTATGAATGTATTGCGTGATTACTAAAAATTTTGATGAACATAACAATATATTAAAAATGAGTGCCAGCGAGTTTTAACAGTCACACGAGCCATAGTATTATCATTCATCACTCACGAGATAACTTTTTTTTGCACGTACCTTTTATAAAATAGCTAATTTTCACTTCATTTTCAAAATTTTTGATGATTCAATTTTGAGCAGGTTCACTTCTATTTGTTGGTTGTATTGTATTCGCGTGCGGTTGGACAAGTTATGTCTATTATTAACTATTGAAATGGTGAGACGAACAGGTATCTTTTAAGCAACTAGTGTTAAATGTACCATTTCTTACCGAAATACAACTATGAAAAGCAGCTATTTACAGATGGACTTTGCAAAACAGTAATTTTTGTCCATTTTGAATAACAGGGAACTTTTTCATGACATGAACTGTATTTACAGATATGCAAAGGGTCTAAAAGTTAAATCTAGTGGATATAAACACGTGACCACTAACGTAGAATTATTAAGATAAGGTTGGTAATGCTGTATCGGTTTCATTCCGTTACAGTTGAAGTTTTATAGGCGAACCGGTAGCTTTAACGACTACGGTCTTATAATATCTACCTATATACATCTATTTATACGTTTATAGGAACGGTTTGCAGATCAAATTGGGGCCAGTCTTCAGTTCAGAATATATCGTTGAAATTATCTGCCTGAAAACACATGTTTTAGGTACACTTGTTTCGGAAAACTAACAGGGAACACATTTTTTGTATGGATTTTCGTTTGCTAAACATTTTGGGTATCTTTCAGCTGATCGTAACTGACAAAAAAATAAAGATGTTCGTCGCATGGTGCTTTTCATTCGTAGCTGAAGGAAGAAGGGATATTTCTTTTAAGACTCATTTCAGTTAATCGTAGATGAAAAACTGAACATTTGTTGCAGAGGTTCTTTAATATTGTAACTGAAGGAAGCCGGAAATTTTACTCCCATTAAAAATATGAAAATATGAATGGTCTCCCAGTTGACGTTGATAACGAGGTAGCTTTGTGTATTTCTAATGACTTTGAGCGAACTAATAGTGTTTTGTGGTTATTTTTTAATATTCAAGGACTCCTGAAAATTTACCAAAATTTCATTAAAGTATGTCTTCTCTGTCTTCTAACCGTCTGTTTTATCCAACTTTATAATGCTAGACCAATAACTACTTTGCATGAAAATATTTTTTATTTATTTTTTACCTCTCAAAAATAGTTTTATTTGGAGATATGTAGATTTCAACAGTATTTTACTCGTTGCACTTTTCTTTAGCTGGACATAAAATTTTCTCTTTGTGATGACTGCTAGAAAAAAATACTTAAAAATTCGTCGAAAACAGAGGTAAAGCTCCACCGTTAGAGAAAATATATTACTTTAATCTTTGTGGTCGTTCGAGGGAGGCCATGGAAACGATAATAGCGCACGTAGGGTATAGGTGAACGCAGTGCAGAGAGAAAAAATAGCTAGCAAGTGGGGTTGGGCAAGGGGGCTCGCTTATAGTGAAGAGAAATGTGTGTTACCGACAGGGTTTCTGTGCTCGCAACAATCTAAGAATTCATTTTGATTTTGCGATTATTTCGTCTTCTAACAGAACTTGTGGGCATTTTTTAACCTTTACACTCACATCTTTCGTGGAAATGAATTGAAAAAGTAAGAAAACAATAGGGTCATTATTGTTTTAAAGCAACTATTAGTTTTCTTTTTGAAAGTAGCCGAGATTATAGTATGTTGTTGTCTCCGTAGCTCATCGACTACAAACCGTCAATTCACAAAATTTGATGAAAGTGTCACCCAGGCAGTGCGTGACTTTAATAAAATCGTACGTGTGGCTTAAGGAAATAAATTAAATTTTCTGAAATTTTATATTGCGAAATGAAAAAAGCAGAAGTTTTTGCTAACGCGGAGAATTTCTGAGCTAAGGAAGTATACTTGAAATATTTTAAACTTCTTGTAAAAAATTAAGATTTGACAAAAAAAAAAAGAATTAAAAGCGTCAGGTAGGTGCTTGATCTGCGGTGTACTTCACATATTGAATTTTGAAGAAAAATAGTGAATTAGATCGTGTCTTTTGAATAAAGCTTATTTAATTTAATTTTGGATTACGTGTTCTTAAATGGAAGCAACAACACTCAGATATACGCTACGGTGGAGAAAAAAAGAACTTTACAAATGAGAAAGAATTGTAATGAGTATTTGCTAGCGGTCGCGAAAGTTTAAAAGTTAAAATAACCTACACTCGGTTATATAACCTACGTGTATTTTCTGAGTTAATGTCCGCCAGTTTTTTTTAATCTCTTCTACACTTTCTCGTTGCTTATGTACAGCATATGTGGTCACATGACATAGTCGCTTATTTTAAATTCGTTTGCTGAATAAGATTAAAAACCGCTTAGCTGTCAATTTGCAAGAAACGATTTTGACACGAGCTGTTTCCAAGGTCGTCAAACAGACGTTCTGAAATCAAATTCCAAACGAAGAGAAAAGGCACGCCTTTCTGTATGCACTATGTGAGATAATATGTAGTCCTCTATACCTATAAGTTTAAAAAAGTTAATAATACTAGGTATCTAACGCATGAAATTATTTTAGTGTACCATTATGGTAAAACGAGCGCCAAACGAGTTTTAACAGTTAGACAAGTCATAAAATAATCACGCACGAAATATATATACTTTATTTTACTTTACGCAACTTAACAGCACTAGTCCTAAATGTGTCATTTTACAACCGCTATACAGGCATGAAAAACAGCTGTTTTATAAAGGGGCATTCGAAAAGATTTTTATAGCTGGATATTCATTTTTCACTGCATTGGAAAAAGTCAACACTGCCAATTCAATACTTTGAGGGACCTTTTTACCACACGAGAATAAATTATATTCCAAATATACTCGATGAGATGTCCTTAGGTGACTGAAATTTTTGCAAATTAATTTACAACTGAAATAAACGAATTAATTTCATTTGACTTATCTTTTGTGGAAACTTAGTTGTTAAAATTTGTCTCTCTTAACTTATAAATTGGCTATGTTGTCTCTTTTCAATGCGGTAGAATAGTATATTGTGCAACTAATGCGGGAAGTTGTCCATTTACCCATGATAGCGAAGTTGAGCGCACGAACGAAGTGAGTGCGCTCATTTGCTTGAAGGGCAATGGACAACTTTCAGCACTAGTTACACATACGATTTTTTGTTGCGAATTAATTTTAAAACTTTTGTTAACTTTTATTATCAGTATATTTTAACCTTATTTTATAAATTAAACTATCTGTCACGTGCGCAAAGTAAATTTGCGTGCGCAAAGTAAAGTAGAAGTTACTATTCAACCGTAACTTAGGTTGCAAAGCTGCTATTTTTCTGCATGAGCAATAAAAAATGATTTACAAAACATTATACAAGTCTGCTAACAGATTATTTAATCATTTTTAAATTTAACTTGAAATTGATTGTGATTTTGTTTTCACAACATTGAAGTAGAATTTGAAGATGAAATAATTGAAAATAAACCAGTTTGCTCTGTGACCACTGATACATGAATGCAACACTAGACATGGAAAATATTACAAGCAAGTGACTAAAAATCAATCGTTGACTTTCTTCTCAGTCAATGGCTAGTCCATAGCGATCACAATTCTTTGGTTTCAGGTATAAAGAACTTAAGTCGAAAAACCTAACTTATTAGCTGTTAATACAAAACGTACGAGACTTTAAGTCTAGTAAAAAATTAAATTTAACAACGGTTGACTTATACCTGACACCAGACAATTTGAAATTGATTTTGATGTAACCAAATAGTTCTAATTAAATATCGTTTATTAGTTTATTTGTCATATAACACATATATAACACATATAAAACATAATATATAACATATAACACATATCTATATAACATATAACACATGGCGCCAGTCAGATGGTGAGACATAGGGGTTGGACCAAAATTTTTCCCCGCATGAAACCCATTTAAAATGGACCCAATCGGACAATTTTAGGAGTGGTTACTAGGGGTTGAAAAATGTTTTTGGACTCAAAAATACCCAAAAAATTCCCGAAATCACTTAAAATTTTAAATGTAAGCCATTAGTCAAAATTAAAATGTGCTGCTAAAATTATAATAACATCGGCCGAACAAGACCAAACTTACAAATTTTATGAAAACACTTGTTTATTTAGGCAGATCTTGGATTGATAGTAATAATATCATTTTAATAGATATTATTAGAGTTATTTTTTTTATTTTGTTTATAAACAAAACCACTAACAAATGCACTTCATTGTCGACGGGGTTTTGGGACTGCGACCCGAGTTTCTTTTAGTTTAGACAAAAAAAAAATAATAATAAAAACGACACCCTCGACCAATGTCTCGTTTCGAAATAAGTACAAATCGAGACGACAATATTTTTAAAAGTAGTAGATAATATATTTTTTTTTTAAAACATATCGGTTGAAAAAAAAACAGATTGTATATTTTTCACAGTAAATTAATTACATAAGTAAAACGTATTACCATTAGAAAAAATAACAATAATAATAAAGGCAATGACGGCTGGGATTGAACCTACGACCTTTAGGTTACGAGACAACCATTCTACCTCGTCGCCATCTTAGCTTAAAATCCTACGACCGATTTTTATAGTATACGTTATACGTACATCACAATCCGTTCATTATATTTTCAGTCTCATATATCAGTTTTAGCTTAGCGTGATAAAAGAAGTTTTACTTAAAAAATGGATCAAATTTCGGTATGCAAGGTGTAGAAACGTGTGAATTTTTATTACATTTATCGTTTAAGTACCTCCCATGCACTCACGTGACCCATACTAGATTATCATTTGTAGAGTTACAACATTTGCATACTGTATATCAGAGGAAATGTTTCTGCGCCTCGACCGTAGGTAAAGCTAGGTACGTGGTTCAGATAAAAGCATTTGCATTTAATTGTGAAGAAACTGCGTAGATAACTGAAAAACTCACGTTTTTTTAAGTTAATCGGACGATTAAAATTCACAAGAACGATTCAGATTATCGCTGCACAGTAATAAAAAAACAGTGAGGCTTAGCATTACGACCGAGATCGTTGGTGTACCCTTGTTTATATGGCGGTTCGTCTATTATAGGTAAATAGGCAATTCATTTGTGATACAAAACGTCAATTAACATTGAGATATAAAATAAAGAGATGTTTTCATTTCATTTTTGAACAATTCAATGTCTGTAATATTTTTAAAATTTGATCAACTTGTGTCTGGGTTTTTTCGTATATATTCGTATTATATATTCAAAAATGTAACATATCGCAGATGTTATTACCAAATGTCATTAGATACACAGGTCACCTCGTTAATGAATGACCGTTCAATATTTTTATCAATCACGCAATATCAACTGACAGTCCACTGGATGACGTCATCCCTCCACTATTATTCAGCGAAACGAGGTCACCTATGTATCTAATAACCTTGGGTACAATTCTGTTTACAACAATAGGGATGTTGACTATTTTTGGGAAAGTGCTTTAAATCGTGCATAAGTACCTAATATTGCCACAAATATTTATTATTTTGATTTAAATACAACTCAAGCCTTAAAAATCATGTATTTTAAATCCCGTTTCAAATTTCGGTCCAAAACGTCAATACTAGTCGCGTGACGTCACCTGTTCATACCAAAGGAGGCTCAAAAGTTTACACGGGAGCTACCATCCTATAGATGCGTATTCTGTGCTCATAAACGTTAGTAAACTGAGGTGATGAAAAATTCAAAATTGTTTCGTAGTCGTTGCTATAGTTACATGTAATTTGACGTTTCCTATAAACAAATAATAATAAATTACACACTAAATATTAACCAAACAATGAAGTTTTTTGAAAGCGCCTGAACATATGACGTCATGCGCTCTGATTGGTGTCTGTTGTCACGTGACTTGAGAGTGATTTTAATAGGTTTTATTTATTAAATATTAATTCAATTCCTTAAAAATAAGGAAAAATATAATGTTTTTTAGTATTTCTATCATAGAAACTACCACTTTTCGTTAAAATTATGTTTTTATTTGAATACAGTCAACATCCCTATTATACACTGTGACCTTATCAAGACCACCATCTCCGCTGCGTAGACATGGATTTTTGTTGTCCGTAATTTGGTTAATACATATTACAAACAAGAGAGATTATTATGGTTAATATAATATTATTTTTTACAAATTTTTGAAGGTTGTCGAAATTATTGTGAATATTTTTTTGTGATTACCAGTTTATCTTTTCATCAAGTTAATTATTTGTGGGAGGCACAGGTTACTTCGTTAATGAATTTTGTCAGCTCAAAGACCGTTCAATATTTTTATCAATCACGCAATATCCACTGCCAATTCGCTCGATTACGTCATCCCCCACTACTATCCAACGGAACGAGGTCACTTCTGTATCTAATAATCTTCAGTAATCAGGACCTTTTTAAGTAATATTCACAAAAAAATGGAACACATTTAATTATGTAAATGAGTGTGGAATCTGAATAATTAATTATTTTTGATTTCATAGCTGCCATTTTTTGATCAAGATATGTATTATGTAGGTATGTGTTTTCTTTTCGCCCTTTACAAAGAAATTTCTCAATAAATTAAAATTGCGTTTTTTAATTTTAAAATAACAGCAATATTTCTTATATTTTGTTATAACAAAATTTATTATTTAATTGAAACCTCGAATTTTAATTATATTTAGAGTAAGTTTAGCTAACATCCAACCAAACGTTACAAAAACTAATATTTAATTATGAAACTAAATAATAAATTTTATGTTTAAAGCGGTCTCTACGACGCTTTACTATAAACAATATTTTCAACAACAGTACGAAAAGTTCTCAGGTTATAAAGGAAGTTGGTACGAAATAATGAAAATGAATGCGGCGAAGCCGTTTAGCGTTTGTAATATAATTTATAATAAAGTTTTTGTGAACGACTAAGTTCTGAAACACCGGGGTTTTGCACTACTCAAATATACAGGCTGTCGAGAAATTTGTCACCTCTATATTTTATTAATGCTTCATACGGATTTACATCGTTAAAACTTTATTTCGTGCTAATGTTTTTTTTTTTGCATTATCTCCTATAAAATAGTTGCTTTACATGCATGTATACAACTCAATTATTTTTAATAATAAATCATTAAATTTAATTTACCATATTGTTCACGCGTCCAATAATCAATATAATTAATGAGTTTTTTACGGGTAATTGGACAAAATTAAACAGTTAGATTATTTTAAAATTGCGACGTTTCGTTTATTATTTAAACTTCAACGCAGGCAACTGAAATGATTATAATAATAATACAAATTAGTATAATGAAATATTATTACAAAATGTTTTTTTTATGCAGTTAACCAGTTAAAGGTACTATTTCAGTTTTATTTAAAAAAATAATTTTGTAATAATATTTCATTATACTAATTTATATTATTATTATAATCATTGCCGTTGCCTGATGCAGTTTAAATAATAAACGGAACGTTGCAATTTTAAAATAATCTAACTGTTTAATTTTGTCCAAACTGTTTAATATTGCCCAATTACCCGTAAAAACTTATTAATTAAATTTAATATTTCATTTTACTTTCAAGCCGGACGTGAGCTATCGGAACTTGTAAACGATATAGAGTATAGACTATTGCAATAAATTACCGTTCGACACGCAAGCAGTTGATTGTGCTTAGCAGACATACCTATCTTCACTATATAAACTACAAATCCAACTGGCTAGGCACTTCTAGCTACTATTACAAATGAACTGTCAAAAATTTTGAAAATATTTAAAATGAACTGAAAACCAGCTATTTTATAGGATGTAGGTGATATTTGTAAATATTTTGTTCACAGTTCGTTACTTTGGAATGTATCTGATTTTGAAATATTTACAATTAAGTAAGAAATTTTGAAAAGACTCTGTAATTAGTTTTCCATAAAAAAATAGAAAAAAAAAGATTTAAGCAAGGTAATTTATATCAATCATTTACACACACTCGGTCGAAACTTCGGTAACATACGATACCGCATGAATTTGAGAAAACCACTCTAACGACACGGTGAAAAATTAAAAAAGTTTGTGTATTTCCGCCAGAGAAAAACACGCGCAAAAACCAAGGTAATTTATATAAAGTTTTTAAATCGTCTGTTGTGTATACAAAATAGGATATATTAGCAATACATGAAACAAGGTTGTGTCTTCCTAAATAACAAACCTGTACAGTCGAAGCTACTACAGTACACAAAGTAGTGAACGATTGTGTAAAAAGATTTTTAAGAGCTGAAGCTTAGAATCTAAATTATACTTTCCTTTTTAGTTTTTGAAGTTATACTTCGTTTGGTGCGTTATGAATAAATGATGAGAGTAATTTTTTACAGTGGACGCGCATACTGTAAGATTATAATTAACAAGATGAAGTTGCCTTCTGGACCATCAAAATTGATACGCTTTAGACATTTTGTTAAATATTTTCAGTTTAAGCACTTTTACCAAAAATGCGACTGATGGCGCAGCGGTCGAAATTGTAAAATAGTGAGTATGACAAATCTCAGGTGGTGTTTTATTTTATTACGAATAAAAATTTTATATAGTAGAGATTGATAGTGAGTATTGGTGAATATTATTGAAAATATTTGTTAGTTGCTAACATTAGTGATAATAATAGAAAACAGTATCACGGGTAATTGGAATAATGAAAATAAATCAATTTAAACACTCATTGATTGCAACGTTTTGTCTTTTCTTTAATTAAGACTTTTTCAAGCTCTCATTTAAGTATATTGAGAGCTTGAAAAAGTCTTAATTAAAGAAAAGACGAAACGTTGCAATCAATGAGTGTTTAAATTGATTTATTTTCATTATTCAAATTACCCGTGATACTGTTTTCTATTATAATATATATCTTTATATAGCTTTAAAGATGAATTAGTGATAATATCTCACTCCGGTCCTTTTACTTTTTCTTATCTTAATAAATTATTTCCATGATGCAAAATAAAAATTAATTTCTAATCTCGCCCAAGAAGCACAACTACTAACGCACTTACATAAATACATGCATTCACTTTTTTAGAGTGCGAGTAAGGTTAGTACTGTTAGTAGATTACAGAGTTTGTCGAATTTTATTTAACCAATCAGCGTAAGCGGGGGAATGACGTCACCTGGCGAACCGTTCATGTTTTTATCAACCTATAATGGTAATATCAAAAATATCATTTAAATTTAACTAGGACTATGTATAAAGTAGTGTTGGGTAACTCAGATCTGAACCGGTTCAAAGAGCCGACTCCGACAGAAGATCCGTGAGAGCTGACTCACTTTTTTTTGAGCCGACGGATCAACGGATCCGCATAACTTAGTGAAACACTTAACACACAGAAGCACATTTTATACTTACGTATCAGTTCTTGCTTTGATGCATCTGTCAGCTCAAATGACTCATGCATCACATGTTTGGCTATGCATTCTTGATTCTATACAGGTCGTGATATGATTGACTGAACTAGGTAACATATTCAGAACTCGGCTCTTTTTGAACCGGTTCAGTGAGCCGGCTCATATACGGGATCCAGATGCAAAGATGCAGATCACTAAAAAGACCCGTTTTTCCTATCTCTAGTATAAAGTAGTTACTCTAAAAATTCAATTTATTGCAAATAATATCAATATTATGTCCTTTGATTTCTTTGAGATTTGTTAAATACTGCCACTAAAGTTTGTGAACAACAGCCGCTACCACAGGCCCGCCGAGTGTCGTCTTCCCCCCCCCCTTAACGAAACGAGGCAGCCTCTGTAATCTATTTATACTAAACTTAAGTGCGATGAAAAATGAGGTGATCGCCTTATGATTATCTGTACCGAAGTTGGCGATACGGGTGTTGTGGTGGTACGCCTGGTGAGAAAACCTCTTTCGACAGACTACAACAGAACATTGAAAAATTAAAAAAGTTTTTTTTCGTATATACGGAGAGAAAAACTGGGTATAGGTGAATAGCGTAGCTTCGTCGTGTCATGAGGGAGTGCCGCATGTAGATGGGTGTGTTTTGGAGTGGGAAAATGAAGCGTGAGAAAAGAAAATAGATGGAGGAAAACTGACCTCAATATATTATACCTTCTATACCCGAGTGAACGGGTGCATACATAGATATATACGTAGGTAATATCAACCTAAACTATATATATTGTACCACTGGAAAGAGTTTTATGTCTGGGGAAATTATTTGCTGTTTGTAATGTTGGTAGGGTACGAAAATCCCACCAGGAAAAGAGAACGGAAAATATGTCGCAATTTTGTCATATGTATCCTGCGTAAATTATTATATTTAATTATTTTATGTTGGTATTACTATCCGATTTTAAAAAAGAAAATTCAAGAAAACTGATCGATAAATCGCCATATAAAAAGTTATCAAAAAATCTCGATATAAAGGTACAAAACAAATTTCAAATATACGAAAAGTTGTCGAGTAAAAAGATGTCGATTTTAGAATTATCTTCCTACTAGCATATCGAAATATTATTGTATTCTTACTCAATTAGTTTTTGTATTGGAAACTTTGTATTAAAATTGTGTAAGATTCTTTTTAAACAACTTTTTTACTGGACAATCTTTGGTTTATAACCTTTTCGCGCCATGCTATTTCCTATTAAGTATGCCCATAAGACGGGCAGTTTTCGAGGTTTGCGGAATCGTATGGTCTTCGTCGTTATAGCATACATTTACCGGAAAAGGACGGTAATCGGCGTCTCTACAGGAATATTGCATTTAGCATCATATCAGATTTATCCACAGCACCCATATTTTGATTATACTCGAGCACTGCAGTAGGTTTCTGAATATGTTCTTTTGTTGTTTTATTAACTTTTTCTGTAACAGTCATTGACATTTCACGCATAGTTGTTAAAATGTAAACTTCTCTTTTATCGAACCATTCAATTGCAAGGATTGGTCCAGAAGAATTAAAAATTACATCACCTTGTCGCAATTTTTGTGAAAAATCAGGCATGTGTTTTCTGTTTTCCTTGACAGTAACACAAGCATTAAATTCAATTTGATGCAAATATCTAAACAATAGCGGACTACTATACCAATTGTCCACATACAAATAATGACCCTTATGAAGATAATTGTTCATAAGCGTTAAAACTATTTGTCCTGATTTTCCTGATTCCGGATTCGTTTGTGTTATTTGAGTGGTTCGTGTGCCCACTATGAAATAAGAACTACTACTGCCAGATTCATACATGACAAATAAAATAATAGACAAGGTTAAACTTGCCTACAAACACAAATAAACATATCTACATAAAACGGAAGCGTGCGGCATTCGTCGCGTAAATATAATGAAATCGGATAAATACGGTCTTCAACTATTTGTCACATTTTTTTATCACGGGAATATACGGTCTTCGGCGCGAAAAGGTTAAAGGTATTTTAATTAAAAATGATAATGCAAGAGTTTCAAATGGAATAACTAGATCCAAAATAGATCTGGCGCAAAAAAATCCAATTTGATTAATTTTTTGCCAATAATCTAAAACTCTTATCATTAATAACGTAAATTAAAATAGAGTATTACCACTGGCAGTCATTTTGGTACCTTTCTGACGTTAGATACAAATACCCTTCTTGGGTTTATCGTAGTCGAATAAAAAATACAGCATCTGATTATCTGGATTCAGTCATTATTCAAAATGTATAGTAGCGTATAAAAGATGAATGACACATAATAATCCCATTTCATTCATATTTGCATAGAAAATACTCATATAAAACGTGAATAGAAATTGTGATATGCATTTTTCACAGTTTTGATAAATATCTGCAGTAAAGCTGAAGACTCACTGTCAAATTTAACACGATTTTTCGTGGAACTCTTACAAATTATTTGACCAAAATATAAAATTATTAGTGTATTTGCCATATGGCAACATACACTATTGGCGTCGGTCGGATGGCGGGACCTAGGGGTCGGACCAAAATTTCTCGACGTTTCATAACCTCCTAAACACTTTGGCACCATTTTTAAAAATGTTTATATATATATGTATATATATATTTATATATATATATATATATATATATATATATATATATATATATATATATATATATATATATATATATACGTATATATATATATATATGTGTGCGGGCAATAACTTTCGAAAGAGTTCATTGATTTTAATGAAATTTGGCCCACGTGTTGAAATCCATCACCGCAAGAAGCCTATTTAAAATGGGCGTAATCGGGCCATTTTAAGGGTAGTTTTTAGGGGTTGAAAAATGTTTTTGGGCCCCAAAATACCGAAAAAATTCTCCGAATCGTTTCAAAATTGATATTTAACCCTTTAGTAGTAATTAAAAAGTGTTCCTAAAATTTTAATAAAATCGGGCCGACAGGACCGGATTCACAAATTTTATGAAAACACTAGTTTGCAGATAGTGACTTATTTATTGAAGGGTGTATTTAATTCGGTGTAGACGTTAGATTGATAATAATATTACAATTAAGAAAAAAATGTTATTTTAAGGGGTGTATTAAGGGGTTAAATTTTTTATTTTGCCCAAAAACAAACTTAATTTCACATAATAAAAGTATAAAAACCACACGGCCCTATACAAGCAAATACACTATATTGTCGGCAGGGTTTTGGCACTGCGACCCGGGTTTTTTGTAATTGCACATAATAATAGATTCGACCCTTACTTGATGTAAAGTAACGCCATACACTTAAGAAGTCGTGAGGTGAAATATTTTTCAAAAAATACTGGGACACACTGTTTGCAGTCTTTTCGTTAAAAAAAATAAATTTTGGATCATATTGACATTAATATGCTTCGATTGGCACCGTAATGTAGTCAATATCATTGTTTATTCTCGAGATTTCGTCTTAGAAAGAAATAATCACGTACATGATTACATACACATACACACAGAGATATCGTTTAAAAAATAGTGTGAAAATAGTGTAGTTACCTTAAAACATGAATTTTTTTTTAAAATTTTGATTTCCATTTTCGGATCCATTACAATACCTTCCCAGTGTACTGGGAAGTTAATAAAACTGCAGTGTACTGTGACTGAACGGAATATACGATATATATGCATATATAGCATTCATTTACATAGGTAGGGCAAACTCCGAAGGTATAGGAGCAAGGCAAAGAGAATAATTGATATGGAAGAATTCACCGGAGTAAGATTAATTATGGAAGAACATCACATATGTACGCGATAGTACATATTTGAATCCATAAATTTAAGTACTGTGCAAAAGAAACAAAATAACACGAGTCGTTATGACAAAATCATGCCGATAAAATACATAAATTGTACATCGTGAATTTTAGACTTCACACATGGAAAGCCTGGCCCAATATCGTCAAATAAAGATTATGTAGTCATCTCACTAGTAACAATGATTATCAAATGCTTGAGAAAGGAAGGTATTGGAGGGCTGGTCGAATAGAATGATAAATCCCAACCAGGTTCCAGCCCGAGTCACAGCAGCCACTTTGTTTGACAATGCTCAAATGACTCTGACTCTGACTAGATTTGAAGCAAATATTTGCCAATTGCTATTGGGCCAACCTGGGCATGTGTCGGTCCTATAGCTTTAGTTTTGAACAAAATAAAAAATTCATCTACTAATATTTCCTTTAAATTGATTACATTTTTGTTTCAATATTCGGAAAATAATTCGTCAATCCTACATCTGCACTAATTATCGATATACACATCCCAGTAAAGCCCTGGTTTCTTAATATAGCGGTACCGTAATATAGCGACTGTAATATGACGATGAAAGACGTTACAAAAAACGTGTGCATAAAAGTAAATGTATACTGTTTTTTTACGTTATGATGGTGCCGCCGCCGCCGCGAAAACCACAATGATTTATTTCTATGCACACGTTTTTTGTGACATCATTCACTGTCACATTATGGTACCGCGATCTCAGGAAATCAGGGCTTAAGAAATTTACTGTCTACAAATAGTAGTATAGTTATAATGTTAAAAGAATATGCTTGGTTTGAATGCACAAAGTATCTGATTAGTTATTCTACTGTGTTGGGTTACAAGCGACTAACCAGATGCAATACACTATTACAGAATTTTTAATGGTTCGGGCTTGTCTGATCGATTTTGTTAAAATGTCAGCGACACGTTCCAATTTTTATTACTAAGAAGTAAAATTCTAATTTAAAAACAAATAAATCTTTTTTTTGCGGTCAGAGCCCAAAAAGAATTTTCAGTCGCATAATACAACCTTTTAAATCTAAAAATAAATATAATACTATTTAAGCCCACTTGAAATAGGCCTGGTGCGGTGATGACTTCTAGTAAGTGTGCCAAATGTTGTTTAAATTGACTCTCGAGAGAGACACGAACGCCAACGTAGGCGAGTAACCCCAAAAAAACTAAAAACCTACTCAAGCGCAAATGATTGTTACTTAATACATATTTTATAATTTATTGTTAATCCCTTTTGACTTGCACGCCACTGTACCTGCATCACAAATACACTTACGATCTAAACACCATCGCGTCCTGCTTATACGACGCCGCCAGGCGCCGAGGTTATTTTATATGATAAATATACATCACATTGTGTCACCAATATACATTATACAAGTTTCCAGTTTTAATATATACCGTGTGTTTTGTGCTACTGTTGTTTTCATTACTTTACAAGTGTGCAATCAACCAGCGGCTTCGTTTGCGTTAATATCGGTTTTGACAGAAACCTAAAGCCATCTCATTTAGCAGATACCTTAAAATTTGGTTTTGCCCTCCATGCATTAGCCATATATACTTATTTTGGCGCGTTATGACAAAATTAAAATTACTATGCGAGCGAAAACTGTAACATGAAAATAATTAGAATGAAACTGTTTGCAGAAGCGCGTCAAATCCACGACGTTTTATCATTAATTTAAGACTTTCCAGTATTTCTCAACATGGTAGATTGTCAGTTGATTTTAGAGCCTTAAGAAACCATAAATATGATATATGACGGAAGGTCAGAATTACATATAATACAGAGCTTTCCACATGTTTTTGGTTTCTGGGCTTGTGGACCGTGGTTCAATAGTATTTCTACCTGACGTTTCGTCCACAACTATGATGGTAGCCATTCTCAAAGGCAGTGGTGGTAGCAGTTTAAGTGTCCTTCTTGGCGGTTTACAGTTAGACCACCGAGACCATTAGATCACGATTTACAAGCCAAGACTTTTATTCGAACCTTGTCCAGATTCCCCTAAATTCAACTAAATTATTTCAAAAGAATAGCTATAGTTTGTTACAATTGTTAAGACCCATTGTTATAATGTTAAACATTTCCTATTAGGACTCAAACCCGAATCTTTTCACAATCGCAGCGGAATGCATTATCAATTACTCCACAGTGACATATCCAAACAGCCAATCTTTCTCATATTTAAAGCGTATTTGCAACTATTTTTTCACATCATGCGAGAGCTAATTTTTATCTCAGGTAACGCTAAACATGAATTTTCACAATAGTGAGAATTATAAGTGAATCGAAACTGTTATTATTTCCGTTCATTAATTTTAAAATATTTGATAACGATTTCTGTAAAACTTATGCAAATTAGTGTCGAGCCAACTCTGTTAGGGACAATTCGCTATATACTTAAAAGTAGATAAAAAATATGAAAAATGGCCGCACATGAGAGAGCGAAACATATATAAGTGTAAAGCCGTAAGCGTGACATTTTCCTACATTATACGTGTACATTTTGTCTTCTTTTTTATACACCGACAGAGAATCTAGTCAGCTCAGGATACGATGAGTAATTTGTTATAAAGGGTGTTATGTAACCGGCGCCATATGGTGTTTAGCAAAAAGAAAGAAAAAATAATACAGCAGCACGATGCACGCTAAGGTTGCAATTTGTTAAAGTAGTAGGATGATTTATCATTTTTAATTACAAAAAATACCGTGCAAACATGCTAGATTTCATTATGTATTATTAAAGACTTTTAAGACAACCGAGGACCTGTGTTGTAGCCAGGGGTTGGCTGCGGGGGTGGCTTTTGAGAGCGCAAACTTCAAGGGGGCTCACTTTTGTGTTATTGTATTGTTTTTCTTCCGACAAAACAAGTTTTGGAGCTTGCAAAATTCAAATCGTGCCCTGGGCGCTTAAGACTTTAGCTACGACACTGTCAGGGACAGCACACTCGGTTAGAATTTCATCTTGGCTCATTAATGTTTTATTTAATTTGAGGTAATTAGACGGTAACGATTTTAGTTGTCGAATATCTATAAATACATTAATATTAAAACAAGCAACTGAGTTATTTGGCTCGAGTAACCAATTAATGTTGTCAGTGTTTTATTATTTTTTATAATTTTACCGGTTACCAGAACTTCGGAACCATGGAGAAACGGCATATAAATAATAACAACCCTATGAAGTCGACTATTTTTAAATTCCAAAGTAGTCTGTAAAGGAATATCAGTTGATATTAAAGAGACCGCAAAAATATTTCTTTTTTTTTATATATTATCCAGATCTTTTTGATATAAGCCTTTTCTTAAGCCAAAAAATAACATATTTTTGAAAACGTTAAATATAAATTTTATCTTAACACAAATTGTGTTATAGAAGTTAAACTTATAAAAAAAAATAATAAAACGTGCGTATTTTTCTTTTTCAGATTTTCAAGCCGCTTCCAAGAATCCATTTCAATTTCACATCATCGATTCACAAATTAATATCATCAACGGTAAAAAGAAAGCTGATAAATTTAAATTAATTAAATCGCTGTCATATCTGAAGAGCTCGTGCAAATATGTACGGTACAATTAACAAGCGAAGATCGAGAAAACAATATCGCATCAATATAATATGAATGGGGGATATGTGCGTACAACATGTCTACTCATAGCCACTCTTGACCAAATGATGGAGACTCGTTTGTACTTTGTAAAGGCGACTGTTGTCAGGGACTCTGGATGGCAGCCTCCGAGGGTACGCGGGGCTCGACAAGGACGGATTGCTTCAAAGCGGTTTGAGTAAGACGAATAAGGCAGACACGTTCGTTCGGGAGGATGAGGAGTTACTTTACAATTTGTGTGGATCTAAATCTACTCGTATAAAGCCGAAAACATTGAGACGTATATAGACGATAGAGTACATGCAACTAAGTAAGGTAATCCATCCTTGATCATCAATAATTATAAATCACTGTTTAGTTTCTGAACTTCTACTTGCAATTTTTGAGCTTCTGTCTGTAATTTCTTAATTCCTATTTGTAATTTCTGAAGCCTTTGTCTGTAATTTTTGAAGCTCTCTCTGCCATTTCTTCACCTTCACCTGTAATTTCTGAACTTCTACCTGTCATTTCTGAAACTCTTTCTGTAATTTCGGAATATCTGTCTGTAATTTCTGAACCTTTGACAGTTATATAGTTTTGAAAGCGGTTTTTTATTGTAAGATACTGTTGTGTCTTCGTCAGCTTATTTTACATTGTCGATTTCGGTTTGGCTTTAATATCTAAGTTTTGGGAATTTAGGGGTCGTAATTAATTTTGAAGACTAAGGAGGCTTTAGATATTAGCTTAGTATCGACAATGTCTCAGCTATCGTCTCGGTTTCCTTGAGACAAAGCCTAGAAAGTCATATATATATCCTCAAGTTTGCCAAGATGAAATAAAAAAAGTCGTAGATATCCTTGTTTTTATCAAGACGAAACCGAAAAAGTCACAGATATTCTCGATTTTGTCGCGAGGAGATTGAGAAAGTCGTAGATATTGTTTCGATTTCATCAAGGAAACTAACAAAGTCATAGAATTCATCGAAAGTGAAAGATATCAACACGGTTTCATAAATACAAGAGCGAGAATGTCTCAGATTCGAGACAAGACCATCAAATGAAGAAAATCTCGATCACCTACGAAACCAATTCTATTTTCTTTCTTTTCAGATGTATCAAAAATACACACCAGTTTGCGACAATTTTCATAAGTATTCAAGCGCTCCTGTAATGGTAGAAGAGCTCATTGATCGAAAGTTAAAGAGAATCGAGGGCGGCCATGCTGAAAGCCCCTAGAGGCGAGATTGCCACAGACACACACACGTAAGTTATTCGGTTGTGTGTGTGTCGTAATGTTATCTGTGCCTTGTTTATACACTGAACTACCTAAGTTTGCGCCTCCATCTACCACCATCATCTCATCTGCATATAGCGTCTCTATGGACACCCCTGTGCCCGCGACACCGTCATTGTATGGCCCCACGTGCACATTGATGTGATCTACCAGAAAGGGTACACTCTCGATAATAAAGAACGACCACGCGACGCCTCAATACCGAAGGTAAGCCAAATTTAATTGAGCCCAGGGCGCCGAATTTGACCCCTTTTTTTGGTGAAACTAGATTCCAAATGAAAAATATTGTCCTCTTTTAACTGTATATCTAAGTGGTTTTAAGGAATTAATGCCACCCACACAAATTAGTAATGATTAAACAAGCATGTAAAGCTTTGTGTAGAGGTTAGCTTACTGGCCTTTGGATCAACCTGTCATAGGTTCGAATTACACCTCCGCTCATGGATCTTTTGTCATATCGTTATGATAATACGTGCGCTAACTAGTTTTAACAGTCATAAAGTCATAAAATTTTAGCGGTACAATTTTGAACAAGATCACTTCTCATTGTAGACTGCATTCAATTCTCATGCGGATAGACTATGATTTACTATGGACTTCATTTATTTTACTTAACGCCACTTTACAGTACTAGTCTGTCATTTTACCAATTCTATACAGACATGAATAGCAGCTATTTAAAGGGAGGCGTGCAAAAACCTCCTTACCCACGGATGTGCTTCTGTTAATGCCAGTTTTGGAAGAAATTTTAGTTTAACTAGACCGTAAACGTATCATAAAAAGCGGCTTATAATTTAAATTTGAATAATGTCGGTGTATATATTTTATCAAAATTGGCCTAACCGTTCTCGAACGACGCTAGTAAACAGATAAGCAAACATTCTGGAAACACTTTCCCGTCTAAATTTTTTATATTTTCTGGAGGATTATATCAAAAAAAAAACGAAAACGAAATTACAGGCAGAAATCCCATTACTATTTTACAGGGAGTGTACTGTTTTAAAACTAACACCAAAAACTCTCATTCAATCTATTCGGGGTTGAGGTATAAAGAACGCATGCATCAGACAAAGCTAGCACTATACAAACCACAAACATAGGTCAAACGTGATAGAAAGAGATAGCTCATTTAAACCACAACACGGGACGAAAATACTCACAGGGTATATAGTAATGAATGCCAATATGTACGGTCGAGTGCTTAATAGACAAAGACAGTCATATTCAAAAGAAACAAGCCTTAATGCATGCGAGATAAGGATGGGGTTATAGTAGCGGGATATATCAAGAGAGAACACAAAAGGGTATATGTGTATGTGTATTCCCATATATCAAGAAGGCTATAAATGTGTACCGTCAGAGCCTTTGGTAGGAAACGGAACCCCTGTGAGCTTCAAGTTTCCAAACACACAGAAGGGTAGTGAAGGCGCGGGTGTGAAGTGAGACAAGGAGAAGCTCTACTGCAGCAGCCATTGTCCCTGATATTTCAAAGTGCGGATGGCGGCCTGGATAATGGAAATGTAGCTGATATCGCATTTTACTTTTATTTATTAGCACGTCTTAGCTATTAAATTGCATAGCCTTAGATTGTGACAACACATTTTTGTAAATATAATAGTAGGTCATAACTACAAATTAATCACGCACGATATATTTAGTATTTTTTGCACGTACCTCCTATAAAATAGCTGATTTTCACTTAAGAATAATTATGTATAATAATAATAATGCGTTTAACGTCCGTTTCTCGACTTTATGTCATAACAGACTCTATTCGCACCATTACTATTTTCCATTTACCACACTTCCCGTTATTTTTCTACATTTTTAAAACTTCAACTTATGTAGTAGCAATGGGCGAATGAAGGAATTATAGGAAATTAGGATAAGGTAGGTAATTTTTGAACTAGGAGTTTGATAGGTAATCGGCCATGGCCTCAAATAAGGAACCATCTCGATATTTATCTGGAATTAATTGAGGGAAACCATGGAAAACCTCAATCAAGATGGCCGGTACAGGAATTACCGTTTCTCGGCGAGAGGCAGTAGGAAAAAGACCCAGCCACATCTGCCCCCCCGCCGGGATTCGAACCCGGACCTCCCGAATGCGAGTCTAGTGCTGTCACCACTAGTCTACCCAGCTCGGTAGAATAATTATGTATTTATATAGATACTGATAGTTCGGCTATATTGGAAATTTGGATTGTTTGCAAAAACAAAGCCTACTTTGCTTTTCTGTTGTTTAATATATGGCTTTGAATGGTAACTGATAGAAACTATTGGATTGGCAACATCGCATTACATACTAGTGCGAAACATTCATTTACAACCGCTTTATAGACATGAAAAGCAGTTATTTTATAGGAGATCGTGTAAAAACCTCTATTTCATACCTCAAATATTAATGCTGGGTTGCAGAAAGCATTGTCCGAAAATCTGACTGAACAGTGACCTTAGATTCTGACCACACATATTTCTCCATAAGAAACGCATTGTAGAATTTTAAATCGATTCTGCTCGAAAAATAACCAATCGATTAAAACGATGTTTTTTTAAACTGTGTATTTAACATAGTTTTTTGCACAACTGGTCAATATTTAGCTTGAAAAGCAATCTTTTTCTATGTTAATCATCAAGCATTTGTTTTCTGTGAGTGCAGTCTAATGTTCTACATGGCTGAGAGTTTCACAACGACGTTAGAGTTCCATAAAATACCTGATTTTCAAGTCATAATATGTATATAATTATATCTCAAACAAATCGGTTATATTAAAAATTTGGATTGCTTACGAAGACAAAGCTTCTCTATTTCTTCTCTATTCTTATACGGATTTAAATGGTACTGAGATCCTTAAGATAAGTCCTTCTCACTCCGCAAAGAAACTATTAAGTTAAAAATTATATTTGAAAAAATAGATGCCAAATTTTTCCTACGGGCATCGCGGAATCACTGAATTAGTCTTACATATAAAAATGAATGTTTCTTTGTTTGTTCGTCTCCTATTCGTTCCTATATCATTCATCTGATTATGGTGAAACTTTAGTAAGTTGTTGTGCACGCGTCTGCGAAGGTTTCTGATCCAAAAAATAATATTCTTATTTTTATGTTGGTTTGCTCCACCACTGTTGTGGCTGATACGAGGCAAGACTGTAATACTATGGAACTGAAAGCTCCAGTACTGTTGTCGCTACCGAGCGAGCTATAAAACATTGTTTCATCTCAATTGCGTGAGAAGCCGCGGATAACGGCTAGTATTTAATACACCTTGAGATATTTTTTTTACTTCTACCTATCGCGAAAATGGCGTAACGATAAATTAACATCGAATTATTTACAGTAAAGGGTTGATGTTGAGACAAAAAGGTGGGCCATTGGGAGGAATAGGTATATAGCAAAAGGGAAGAAATGCCGCTGGGGTCTGTCGGTCGATGGGGTTGGGTGGAATGGAGATAAATGTGGTCACATATACACTTTCCCTTGCATATATATGCCTACAACATGTGTCCTAGCCTTCTAGGACTCGCTCTTCTCGTGATCGTCCAAAGCACGCATTTGCCCAAAGAGAAATACGAATTTCGTGCGTTTTATTTGCTGCCAAAAATGGCATACAGTTTGTTCCATAAATGGTTTTGTATGATACTGTCAAAAATTTCATCTTGATCTCGTGGTCTCTTGAAAAAAGTAACATCTAGATCTCGCCATCTTGTTTATATCTAGGTAGTAGTCTCGGCTAACGTCGCGCAAGACGAGACTTGATCTCTGAAAATATCGTCTCATTGGATGATGATAAAGAAAAAGAACACTCACGTTTCGGTGTTGTGTTACTATAACGACCATCTCGTTCCGTATAGCACATGTTTTGTTAGGGATGTACAAAGCATCTGATCGGTCGATACACTGCCTTCTGCTGTGTTGAGTTTCATAGCATGGAGCTCGAACTCATATGGGACAAATTGACGGAATCTGCTTACCAAATCGTACATTTTAGTTTTATCTTTTTTTACCACTCACACTAATCACAGTATCGTTTACATATAGAGAACACTAGTGACTTCTTTTTTGTAGGAAGTTTTTTATGTACATGGAGTTTCGGAATCCTTGTCTAATATCCATGGACCATGCGTCATATGTTAATCACACAGTTTTAGTTCTAATATAAATTGTGGATATAATTTGTTTACAATATTTATTTTAATAGAAATACTATATGTATCATTTTTGTATTTTGGAGTATAAAAGAAACTTTTACTGGCAATTTTTGTTACATTCAGTATAAGTATATTTGTGTCAGGATTAAAGGTTTTATTCAAAGAAACGTTTTTTGCTTTCATTTGAACGAAGTTTTTGAGAGCTTAGAATGTAAGCATGATATATGACAAAAGAAGGAAAAATCGGCGATGTACACTACAGAGGAAAATTTATTTCATCACTTCAAATCAAATTCATTTTTAACATTTTCCATAGAGTGAATTGCTTGATTTTTTTTTAATTTCGCTAGTTTTTCATACTGTACGCATTTGGTTTATTTCTTTTACAAAAAAATATTACACATTGATCTGTACAGATTTTTCAATGAAATACTATTGCTTGGGTAATCTTAGCCATTTTTTAATTTATAATGAATTTCAAAAGGGACTGATTAATTATAAATTTAAAATTAAAATAAATTTAAAATATAAATTGTGTTGAACCTAAACAACTCCAGCTGTTCTTGGTTTTAAACTGAAGATAAAATTAATATTTTACAAGTTCCACTTGAGGTGACATAAATTAAGTTCAAACGATCTCGTCTATACAGAAGCTTTGTTAAAATATTGTAAGTTTAAATCATGGTTAAAATATATAAGTATATCTATATTATTGATAAAAAAAAAATTACAGAAACATTACAAAGCAGTGCTGCATATTAAAATTACATTTTAAATGCGTTAGTATTGTAAAGGCATGCTTCAGTCACAATTATTTTCATTTTATTTAAAAAAAAAGTTACAGGTAAATCTTTATTTGATTGGGGCAGATTATAGTTAAAGTTTTGCAATAGGTAATGGAAATTGTTCTGAATGCTAGACAGAGTGCAATTAGGCATTTGTAATGCTTCTTTGTTCCGCGTGTTATAATAATTTATTACTATTTACCTATACTAAAAGATGATAGATTAAGTTTGGCAAACATTAACAGATGATATAAACATAGAAACGGTAGAGTTGTTATTTTGAAATTTTAGAAGAATGATTTCATTAGCGGTCAGGATTTTTATAATTTCAGTATTTAACTGGTCAACTGAACTACGTATCGCATTTCCAAACATTAAATAATTGTTTTACATAAAAGATCAGAATACAAATTGACGATGATTATCAGAGAGAAAGAAATATGAGAAAATTCCGAGGGAATAAATTGAGATGTTTTGTTTGTTAAACCAACGTTGAGTGCCAAGTTTTGTTTGTTGTTAATAATACATAATCAATATACAGAATGGTTATCGGTTTTTAACGTCGTTAGCCACAAATCATTCAAAACAGAACTCCGCCGACTCGAAGTCGAGCCTTTGATATTCTTGTGTTTTCTTAAAGTACCGATTGTTCTGTGCTGTGCCGAACTGAACCGAGTCAATCTAGTACTGATTAACTGTTTTTTTAACCGAAATTCTGTTAACAATAATGATAAATGTAATTTATTTATTTACAATCTGAAAATTTGTACTTAGTAAGATAGAATAAGCAGTTGTAACTTAAAGAAAAACATTGTTCTAAAATTTTCTGCTCTAAAAATTGTCGCGCTAGCCTACAGTTTGCTTAGCCTCTTGTATATAAATCAGCTTCAGGTTGGACAGCAGTAGTCAAACAAAACATGCAGAGTTTACATAACATGTTAGTTAACAAACTAACCAACTCCAAAACGGAAAGTTAAAGTTAGTTTTGTATTTTGTTTGTTTGGTTCATTTCAACATTGGAACAACGCATCCATCTAACTGTTATAGCGTTACGACATACAAACACACACACAGAGAGAGAGAGCGCGAGCGAGAGCTATCAGCGTTGTGAAACTAAATGGCAAACTAGAGAACCTAAATAATTCAATCAAAACAATTAACCAAACTAAAATCAAAGCGAAACGTACACTTGCTCAACAGATAACGCACTGAATCAACCGGCAGACTGTGGCAAAATCGGCTCCTTCAAAAAACACGAAAAAAATAAAGACTTATTTATTAGGTACTATACGCAGGATCCGTTGAACCAATTTTGCTCACAATCTAATCAGGTCTAAGTTGAAATAAAATATTAGAAAACAAAATTTTAAAGACAAGCTATCAATGATAAATTGAGACTACAACCCATGCTTTTATAATTATGAACCTAATTTAAAAAAAGGTCTTTCCTTTTTAGTACATTGCAATAAAAGCTTGTCTTTAAAATTTTTAGTCACGTCCCACGTTTTTATAATTATGAACCTACATTTTTAGAAATTGTTTTCCTTTTATTTTCAAAATTTTAGTTAGGTACGTCTTAACCTATGCAATTCTCATAGTGGAGGAAAAAGATAATCTTGGACGTCTATTGGGTCTCGAATGATGTCACATAGTTCATCGTATTTTATTCGTGAAGAAGCAGATAATTCGCCATCTTAGGGTGTCCGCCATATTGGATTTAAAACGATTTTAGATAAACTAGATTGTTTGTCACCGGACATATACATGTGTGCAAACTTTCGAAGCTCCAGCCAAGGGCGTCGCAAGACTTTGAGGCAGAAGGGGAAAAAACAAAAATTTCATTAGACAACCTTAGCCGTAAAAAGTCACTTTGTAACAGATGAAATAAATTCAGTAAAATAACAGCTAAATTATCGCGCCTTATACTGTAATTGTATTCTAATTATATATGTACACTGGAGGAATGATATACCAATTTTTTATGTACCCTGCATACCATTATGTACCGTAAATATTTTTTTATTTGAAATCTTACTAAAACATAATCTTCTCGGGTTTTTTAAAAATTTGTCCAAAACTTTGTTTTTATAATCCTCCTGTGTAGACTAATTTGGCGCCCCGCGATGGGGACCGCGCTCGTTAGTTCAAAGAAAATGTATAAATTTGTGGCGATAGTCGGTAATACAAGTACATAGAGGCCCATTTTTGTCCTTAAATTTGATTTTAGTTTAAGAGTGATTCTATTATAAACGCTACAATTTATTACTTACTTATTCTGTGACTTAAAAAATTCCGAGCCTCTAGGGCGGGAGTAGCTGACTCTACTTGCCCTCCCAATAGCGACGCCCCTGGCTCCAACTTAATTAGTGCTAGACGAAATTTTAATTCCAAGATTTGACCCAAACTGACTGATTAACGAACATGTAAAGTTGAACAAAAGCTTGTAAAAATGCTCCACTGTTCAATTTTTACGATATCGAAGAAAAAAAGGTTTTAAACACATACACAGAGACATCATTCAGGAAACGATGTCAAACTGAACGTGAAGAGCTATTCAATTTCCAGAAAAAAACATTCAGTAATTCTCTTCCAAAAGCGGGATGATAAGTAAAAATAAATGACAGTCCGTGTTTAAAACTAAAGGGACTCTAATTAATATGAAGCTAAAATGTAGAAGAAGTTTAGTCGTGTTGTTCGGCAGAACGAACAAATAATTGAAACAAAAACTCATTAACCAACCAAAACTCAGTATTTCGTCTACATTTTGCACACACACACACACAAAGTACCTACATGCTATATAAACAGTAATTTAGTCTGTGGTTTTCTACTGAATGCTTAAACTCGAAAATATTTGTCTATAATGGCAAACTTTACTTGAACAGGAATGCTTTTACACTAATTATACATGCATCTGCTTCAAACAATAATTTGATGTTCAAAACTTTTGATGCCTTTCTAGAAAATGCACAATCATTATTAATTCAACTATCCGTGTTTTGTTGCATTGTTGTTCTATTAACAAAGTCTATCATAGATAAAATAATTTTCAGTTTTAATATGTTGGTTACAAAGTATGTAAATAGTACAATAAAAAGTAAAAAAAAAGAAACTGTATTTTACACTATTCACTATAGAAGCGAAACTTCTAGTCGTGTCGACTGTAGATACACACAAATCGTAAAAACGCCGTCTCGTCCCTACACCTCTTCGCGAGAAACTCTCCCTTTGCGAGAAAGTCCGACTCTGCGAAAAACAACTATAATCGTTGGGTTTGATTATTTGTAATAAGGACAATATTAAAAAAAATAAAACAAATATAAATAAAGAAATAATAGCTAATAGTTTGTTATAATATTATGCTGCAATTATAATGCGATCTTAGAAAAAAATTTACTATTTTTACAATTCAAATAATTCCACTATCGGGACACGCACCCGAATCTTCCGCTATCGCGGCAGCTGAGTTACCAATTATATAAATAATTATAGATGAACTATGAAATAATAAAAAAAAAATAATGATGCCAACCGCTGGAATCGAACCTGCGACTTTATGTGTACATCTCAGCTACCGTAGCGTATTGCTGCAGCCGACTTTTTTATAGAATACGGTATATTAAGACTTATCGACTATATAAAATCAATGTTCATGCATCTCTACAGGGCTTCTCATGGTTTGATCGTTAGATCCTTTATGAAACGTTTAATAAAATTTTACTATTTTAACCCACTAGTGGGAAATGGCACCTACTAATTTAGGTCAAAATTCACTTTTCAAAGTTTTATATCATTTTTTCGTTTTGAGGTCCCCTGAATCTAAAAAACATATTTTTCGAAAAAGTATGTGCTTCTGTTTGTCAGTTTGTCGGTTTGTCTGTTTGTCGGTTTGTCTGTTCGTCTGTAAACTCGACACAGGTCAAACGGATGAGTTTATTGAAACTAAATTTTAGGAGGATATTTAGTATATACCAATATTGTCTTAGAGGAAAAATGATGGTATACTTTTTATAACGGTTTCTTATTCTATTTATTTTTCTGAGAAAGTTTCGTAAATATTTTTTTTCTAAGCTTCATAGTTTCGGAAATAATTTGAAAATAAAAAAAAATACTGTTCTTTAAATCTGATATCTGTCAAAAATAAATTAGTTAGGTAGCTGACAAGCATGCTTCGGTTAATTTTTACATGTAAAACCATATTATGTAGCCATGTAAATGAACAACAAATTTCATCATATTTATTACCCGTGTCATCGCACGCTTTAACAGAAGTTTTATTTATTATATCAAATGTCAATATTTTTTATGTTGGAGTGGTCCTGTCGTCCAATTGGCTAGAATTTTGTTTTAGTTTCATTTTCAATGGCATGATTCGAGCTTGTCCTACCGTGCCTACAGAAGTTTGCTTCAAAAAAAAAACTAAAACCCTATTACATAAAAAGCAAAAATGCTACGTATTGTAGTGAAAAGTTATCGTGACTACCACTGTATCGTAACTTAACAGTTATTTAACAACTACATGAAACTTTTTGTTCGATCGCGCGATTTTCCAATTGCATAGTCGCACTTTTGCATGATTGACGAATTTGTTTGATAACAGAAAAAGACTACCTAGCACTTTGATTTATAGATGTCTTGCACCAATTTACCACACACTTTCGGATTTTGTTTTTTTTAACTTGTTAGTGGTGCAAAAAATATGTTCTAAAGAAATATATATTTATCAGAAAAATAGCTCTTTTTCAGAATTTAATATTTTTATTAAGAGATATCAGTTGTCGAGCGTCTATAAACTGCAATATTTCTCTCTCACTCACACACATGCGAGACCACGACGATACAGTGATGCTATACGAGATGTTTTGATATATATGATTATTCAACCTCACCTTAAAAACGCTTAATATTTCGACCTGAAAAATGAACTTGGAGTTGTTTTTTCCACCATTTTAAAACGGTACGCTGTTTGTTACTGATTTAATATATGTAAATTCTGTTTTTTTTCTAACAGACAGCTTTAACTGATTCATTAAAAAAAACGGCAAAAATAAAAACTTAAACTTGATGTACCACTGACCATTAACCCACAATCGGTAAATCAGGACTGGGAAAAGTACACTATGATCAATTTCACATTAAAAAGATTTCAGTACACGGTGAAATAATAGTATATGTTATAATCGTCTCCAATTAGTATTTTCAATTTGCCGTCATCACTAATAATACATTGAAAATCTAACTGACATTTTCACTCGTTTTCAGAACTTGTGAACTGGAGGTTTGCAATAATCGAACTATGGACACTATGGAATTCTTATAATTCTAATAATCCGAATTTCCACCATATAAAAATCTATTAGTCAATAATATGTCAGGGAATATCAAATAGGTAGCACTAATTCAATTTTTTAAAATAATTTTTATTGTAAGTTTCAACACAAAGTATTAAAATTTATAGGTATATAGACTATAGAGTATAGACTATCGAGTATAGATTACAGTATCAATTATTGGCAGTTGTCATTGTCTGTCATTGTCAAATATGATACAAGCTCGATTTCTGATACGACTTTCTGCTTTAAATCTAGATTTAACTAAACGGAAATCTCCATTTAGTTGAAAACAACTGACACTAGGAACCCAGGAAAAATCTGTCAACGATTTGACGTTTTTCATTATAATAGTACCTATATTAAAGTTGCTAAAAAGTTTAATGGTGTTGTCTAGTAGACTCGTGTGTGGTGGCAGATGGAAGCGTGGTTTATAGTAATAAAAAATTCGTTGATGGTTTTAATCTGGAAACAGGAAATTTGTAGTTAGTTAAATATTTGATACAAATAGCTCTAAAACAATTTGGGTAATATATGGTGTAAAACAAATAAATTGTTTGCTTTTGTTAAATCTATAAATTCTAGGTCTCTCAAGCCCTAGTTCAGGGTGTACCACACACACACAAGCAAACATGGTTAGAGACCGTTCAACTGATGACCAAAGCTCGGTTTTATACGACATAATGAAATTATTTTTATTTGTACTTTTTATCATCTAGTTTTCGACTATATCGGCGTATGGACTTAAAACAGTGAATACTAAACTTTAGTCACCGAAACATTACGTATTATTCAAAAATTGGTTTTATTTTCAAATTTCTATTATAATCTTTTAGAATGTGCGTTGGTAAATGAATTTCGTTCGTTTGATGTTCGCATCGCTCGTGTAATTGAAAGGTGCCTTGAGGTACTATTCTTCCATCTTCAGCAAATGCTAAACTAGATCAACACAGCTGAAGGCACTGTAGGGATGTACTAAAATGTTTGCAATTTGAATGCATTTAAATGTGAAAGAAAATAAATGTTCCAAAATATAATTAAAGCCAATGTAAATACAACATAACCTCAAACTGAAATTATGAAACCAAACTCATGAGATAATAGAAACGCTTTACATCCCTGTAGCTCCACGGAACAGAGCATCCGTACACGGACTGCTTGAGCAGTTAATCTTCGAACAACATGCAGGAACAGCTCAAGCAGCCACTGTCAATCGCTCGAACAGACGTTTCCAATCGCTCGAGCAACCACTGTCAACCGTTTGAGATGCTTGTTCAAATCTTGTTGTAATATAAATTTTGAGGAAGAAGTGCATGGCTACTTTTGCTCAGACATAGACGACGTAGAAAACAAAATTCAGGGCTCAATGAATATAATAATAATAATAATAATGCGTTTAACGTCCGTTTTTCGACTTTTATGTCATAACAGACGCCATTCGCACCATTACTACTTTCCATTTTTACCACTTCCCGTTATTTTCTACATTAATTCTAAAACTTCAACTTAACTAATAGCAATGGGCGAATGAAGGAATTATAGGAAATTAGGATAGGATAGGTAATTTTGAACTGGGAGTTTGATAGGTAATCGGCCTTGAATATGGAACCATCTCGATATTTATCTGGAATTAATTGAGGGAAACCATGGAAAACCTTAATCAAGATGGCCGGTACAGGAATTACCGTTTCTCGGCGAGAGGCAGTAGGAAAAAGTCCCAGCCACATCTGCCCCCGCCGGGATTCGAACCCGGACCTCCCGAATGCGAGTCTAGTGCTGTCACCACTACTCTACCCAGCTCAATGAATATATGAGAGCTGTGACACTGAAAAGACAAATGTTTCCCTGTTCTGTGTCGCGTTGCTTAGATAACCATTTTCAAGAGCAGTCAGCATATATGTTTCAACTGCTCGAGTACATGATGAAATTTCGCCGTGCTGCTGACTGCTTGGACGGTCGCGTGTATGTCGATGGAATATTTTCTATGGAAATTTGCATCGTTCATCATGCAGTCGATTCTTGAAGCAGCTAGTTACGGCAGCTTAAAGTTGTCCGTTTACGTCTGACCTAACAGTCGAAGGTTTAAAAACAAAATCATTTATTTATGTTACACGTCCGTCTTTGAGTCACCGACTTACATATGTGTATCAAATTTCAACTCAATCGGTCCAGTATTTCGGAGCAAATTGGCTGTGACAGTGGGACGGACAGACACACGAGTGATCCGTTCCGTTTTTTCCTTTTGAGGTACGGAACGCTAAAAAATAGTTTGATAAATACTGGTCTCTTGAATAGAGTGATGTCTATACGTATACACAAGGGCTGAGAGTTTGTGTGTGTATGTGTGTGTGTGTTTTGTTTTTTATTCACTTCGTGGAAGCGATTTCAACTTTTATACTATTTAACAATTAAGTTTATTTTCCAATTGTGCTTACGTAATGACGTCACTTTGCATGTGTTTGTTAAACACCAGTTTGGCATTATTAGCTTGTGTGCAGTATTTACCGTTTTACAGAGAGAATTTTATAAAAGTGAAATTTCAAGTAATTGACCGGAACTCGGCGTTTTTACTCTCTTTTGTCAAACTAAGTGCTTACTGCTTTGTAACTTTTCGTTTATATACTACGGATGGTGCTAGGATCCTTTTTTTATTTTTTTATTCATATAGGTACGGTTATTAAAAGAAAATAATTTTTTGTCATTAATGCTTGCTCTCTGCTATTGCTCGTAATGCTAAATCTACTTTCAAATTCCTTTTGTTATCCAACCGACCAAAGAAAGTCCTTTAAAAGAATGTAAGTAAACACTCCTGTCACATTGTGACATTCCAATAACCCAGACCTTAGGCGTTTCTTACGCAGTATCCATGTGTGATGCACCTTTAAGCGAAGTGCCAGTTGCATTATGGCGTATGAGGATTTGAGCGAACTTGTAGTTGACAAAGTTTGCTATAGAGTTATGTGTGATTTTGTGTAAAAATGAATCGTAAATGTTAATATCTATCAATATTAATAAAATATTTTTGCAAGACTTTGCAACACCGCATTATCCTCTACGCGAAAACAAGTTTATGGTTAAGCAGCATTCTAGCAGTTTCACTCCCCTCCCGTACAGACGTTTATTGATTGAACATTGAGGCTATAAAAATTAATTAACAAAATCAATGCCGCATAAACACAACGCTGTTTATTTCATTTCTACACCTTTTTAGTGTATTTGCCATATGGCAACATACACTGTTGGCGTCGGTCGGATGGCGGGACCTAGGGGTCGGACCAAAATTTCTCGACGTTTCATAACCCCCTAAACACTTTGGCACCATTTTTAAAAATGTTTATATATATATGTATATATATATATATATATATATATATATATATATATATATATATATATATATATATATATATATATATATATAGGTATATATGTGTACGGGCAATAACTTTCGAAGGAGTTAATTCATTTTAACGAAATTTGGCACACATGTTGGAATCCATCACCGCACGAAGCCTATTTAAAATGGGCCCAATCGGGTCATTTTAAGGGTGGTTTTTAGGGGTTGAAAAAAGTTTTTGGGCCCAAAAATACCTAAAATATTCTCAGAATCGTTTCAAAATTGAAACTTAACCTTTTAATAGCAATTAAAAAGTGCTCCTAAAATTTTAATAAAATCGGCCCCACAGGACCGGACTTACAAATTTTTTGAAAACACTAATTTGCAGATAGTGACTTTTTTATTGAAGGATGTATTTAATTCGGTGTAGACGTTAGATTAATAATAATATTACAATTAAGAAAAAAAATGTTATTTTAAGGGGTGTATTAAGGGGTTAAATTTTTTATTTTGTCCAAAAACAAACTTAATTTCACATAATAAAAGTATAAAACCACACGGCCCTATACAAGCAAATACACTATATTGTCGGCAGGGTTTTGGCACTGCGACCAGGGTTTTTTTATAGTTAACAATTTAAAGACCCTTCAAATATATTTCAAAAATAAAGAATAAGATAAACATAAAGGCTCCCCTCTTAGAAGAACAGGTTCACAAAATATCGTTAGAAGGATTCTTCTTTTAATCTTTAGTTAAAATCAGTTGCTTATTGTTATACGTATTATATTATACGTTATGGCTTATGCAAATACGTCGTACAACAATAGATATAGTCAACTGAAGAATAACAATATCGCATCACCCTAAACTTAAAAAAAAAACTATTTTAGCTTTCATCTTGAAGCAAACCAATTGGAATTTCATTCTTAAGTTCAGAATCTGACACAAATTACTATTGGAATTTGACAAAATGATACATCTGGTGTAATCGCAAAACTTAAAAAACAAATACCTATATAATAGCGATTCGTACTATTATAACTTCTACTAAATTTTAACTAAATAATTAAATATTCAATTCGAGGTTAGAAGATTACAGAGGCTGCCTCGTTCCGTTGGAAAGTAGTAAGGCAATGACCTGAAAGGACCTGTCAATTGATTCCGTGGATGTATTTAACAAATACCAAAGAAACCAAAATACAGAATTATCATATTATTTGCAATAAACTGAATTTTTAAGATAGATTTACACTGTCTCTGTTAAATATAAATGACATGTTTGATATTGTCATAACAGGTTGATAAAAATATGAACGACATCCACCAGCTGACTTTATTCCCGCGCTTACACTGATTGGTCAAATGCAATGAGGCAACCTTGTTGCCATTTAAGGTTTTTAGATACACAGATCACCTCGTTAATGATTCATGTCGTGTAGGAGACCGTCCTCCCTACTATCCTACGGAATGAGGTCATCTCTGTATCTATTAACCTTGGTTGCCAATTACATTTATAACGGTTAGCCAAATAATAGTTAAATAACTATTACCAAATAATAACTGTTACTAAAACAAATTGACCTGCCACTAATTGTGAATGGCTAGTTTAATGTCTAACCCTGCATTCACCTGTGTAACGGTCCACTATTTCTATTTCTAACCCTGCACATATTATTATGATTAACAGTCGCATTGTGCACCATTTTAAACTGCAGGTCGAAATACCTTTATTATATTATGCTAATTACGCAACACATGCTTTACGCAGTCTGACCTATGTCCAGTTTATATGCGCCCTTTGTTTGTCTGGACAGCATACAGTCCCTTTTGTAAAGTGGATTCAGGTTCGACAGTCTTTTGTTCTCGAATTAGAAAAATCTCGAACGAATTTTACCATCTATTTTTATGCAATCCTTACTTTGAAAGTTCACTTTTATGTCGATGCTCATTAATACGCTTTTATTAGCTTCAACTGTTTACTTGTTTGTTTGTTTCTAAAGGAACATTTGAACATGAAATTCACTCACTTCAAAACGTCATATTAAACTGAAACTTTACACACTTATCAAGAACCGATGACAATACAATAATTTAATAAGTTTGTGGCGTTATCCTAACATTCAGGTTAAAAAACTCGAAAAATTACAGTAAGCACGCATTACAGTGACATACGTTGCGTTGCCTACCCAATAGTCAAATGCAATATTGTTTTTAGTCTTATAATTAAAATTTGAGTTTAAAAAAACTAAAGCAACACGCTTTTATGAACTAAAAAATGCAAAATAATTTGAAAACAAAATTAGCTTTACTGTAAAAAGCATGGAGTGCTTAATATCTGTAGATTTTTCATTTACTAGCTAATTGTAAAAGTAGAGTATTAATGAAAATTTAAATAGATAGCACCCCCCGCTTTTTACAGTAAAGCTAATTTTGCTGTCAAATTATTTTGCATTTTTTAGATCATAAAATCTTGTTGTTTTAGTTTTTGAAAACTCTAATTTTATTTTATATTATCGCACAGGGTGTAGTGAATCGTTGAATAATGTTTCATTCCGGCACAAGTGTAGTAATGAAATATTATACAGCGATGAATAATAAATACCGAAAAAGTTATTTTTAATATACGAGTATATTATTAAGTACTCCAAGTCTTTGTACACAGGAGCAATAAAAAAGCAATAAAACTACCGTTGGCAAAAATATTGCCCAGAAAATTTTTCAGCCTACATTTATAACAAATTACCTGAAAGGTTAAAAAATAATACTTGTTCAATTTTTAAGACATATTAAAAATTTCTTATTAGAACGGGCCTTTTATTCTGTTGATGAATATTTATGTTGCCGATAACTCTATTATTTCATTTTTGTATTTCTCGTTGACGTGTCAAATAGATGTAATGTCTCAACTGATTAAATAAATATCATATCATATCATATTATTGTAACTTTACGAGCGTCCACAGATGGTTGTTATCTGTCACCCCTTAGTTACGTGTATATACTCAGTATAAAGCCTACTGACTTAAACTTTTTAAACTAGACATTTTTTGCGAACGAGTTAACTTTTTCAAACAAATTATTCGTAGGAAAAAATTTTCCGGCATTAAAAAAATCTCTCAATTAATTTTTCAAATATTTCCTGGTTTTTCTAAAACTTCTTGCATCCGTTTTCTACTCTAAATTACAATACATCGTTGAAAACGTTTCCCACCAACAGGTATACCGCTGTATTCCTCATTCCTCTATTTAGGTATCATTGATACTAAAATAAATCCTCTATTCCTGCCCAAGAATATGTGATTCTCAATTATATATATGTTAGTGGAAACGACTCAAGGTGATTAGATACACATGTTACCTTGTTAATGAATGACGTCAGTTGGGTGATCGTTCAATTTTTTTTTATCAACGACGCAATATTACTTGACAGTCCACTGGATAACATCGTCCTCCACTACTGTCCAATGGAACAAGGCATTTTCTGCAATCTACTAACCTTGGCAGGCATCAATGTTATTAGATACACAGACTACCTCGTTAATGAGTGACGTCAGCTGGAACACCGTTCAATATTTTTATTAACCACGCAATATCAATTAACAGTCCACTGGATAACATCGTCTCCTCCAAAGAAACGAGGTCACCTCTGTATGTAATAAGCTTGGGAAAGTCTACAATTCTATAATGAACAGGGAACTAAAATTGGAATCAATACCGTATCCTTTCTACGTAGTCGGAATAAAATTTAATTACATTTACATTAAAAGAATGTACACACAAAAAAGCGGTAATTATAAATAAAATACCGTTTTTCGGAGTAATAAATAAGAAGCACTACTTTTATTTCAGACAGTTAATTTCCTTTGTGTTAAAATTAAATTTTCCAACGAGCACATTAAAAGAAACAATTCCACGTGAAAAACGGGACGTGAAACAACCCGGGTTTTTTTCTATAAAGTACAGTTGCAGGGTGTGTAATTTTCTATACACTTACAGTTGTATATAGACTGTTTTTAAAATTACGTTCCTCAGAATGAGAAAAAACGAAATCCAGTCTGTTGGTCTGTCAAGACTCTCTTGAGGAACGAATAGAGGTATCAAATACTGAGGTCTACCATCTTGTAGTCCTGTAAAAAAATTGAGCTCAGTGCAATAAAAGGAATTTTTTGAAAAATCGCCTACTGTTTTGATACTAACTCACTCATCAAAATCGTTAGGGTGCTCTAAAATTTCGAAATTTGGAATGAAGGAAGATCGCATAGCACAAGTAAAGAGAAAAATACAAAAATAATTTATTTTGCAATTGTATGTGGATATATTATGTGACAAACGTAATTTTTAGGGTTCCGTGAAGAGCCAAGACCCTTTTTTTCTTGAAACACTTAAAGGTATCAAGCTGAAATTAACATCAATTATTAAGATCTACAACTACACAATCCTGTAAAAATTTCAAGATTCTAGCTCAATACAGTTAAAAGATACGAGCTTTCAAAAATCACGTATTTTGATACTCATTCATAAAAACCTAGTGTCGAAAGTAATCGAAAGTCAGGTGGCAAATTATTATTAGTGTATTTGCCATATGGCAACATACACTATTGGCGTCGGTCGGATGGCGGGACCTAGGGGTCGGACCAAAATTTCTCGACGTTTCATAACCTCCTAAACACTTTGGCACCATTTTTGAAAATGTTTATATATATATGTATATATATATATATATATATATATATATATATATATATATATATATATATATATATATATATATATATATATATATATATATATATATATATATATATATATGTGTACGGGCAATAACTTTCGAAAGACTTAATTGATTTTAACGAAATTTGGTCCACATATTGAAATCCATCATCGCCAGAAGCCTATTTAAAATGGGCGTAATCGGGCCATTTTAAGAGTAGTTTTTAGGGGTTGAAAAAAGTTTTTGGGCCCCAAAATACCGAAAAAATTCTCAGAATCGTTTCAAAATTGACATTTAACCCTTTGGTAGTAATTAAAAAGTTCCCCTAAAATTTTAATAAAATCCGCTTAACAGGACCGGACTTACAAATTTTATAAAAACATTAGTTTGCAGATAGTGAATTATTTACTGAAAGTTGTATATAATTTGGTATACAGGTTCGATTGATAATAATATTGCAATTAAGAAAAAAAATGTTATTTTAGGGGGTGTATTAAGGAGTCAAATTTTTTATTTTGCCCAAAAACCAACAAGTTCGCATAATAAAGCCACACTGCCTGTATAAGCAAATACACTATATTGTCGGCAGGGTTTTGGCACTGCGACCCGGGTTTTTTTTTTATCCTACTCACACTTATCTGTCTTTTTAGTTATAAAAATGTAATTCTTTGGCGCCAGGTAGAAAAAATCTAAAAATCTAGTTTTTAACCGTTAATACCAAACGAAAGAGAATACGGTTTAGTCCAGAAAAAAATGCAATTTAACAATTGTTTAGTAAAGTCTCTTATACCTGACACCAGAGAATTTAACATTAGACTTTCGTTAAGTCATTTAAACGTTATTTTATGTTAGATTAAAAAATGGAAAAATATCTTGAACATGGAAAAATATAATAACATTCAAAAAATCTTACAGCACTGATGTGGGACGAAACCACTATTCATATAGTATAGCGGTATGTACTGTGATTCTGTACAATAGAGTTTTAATATCATAGCGAACATTTCAAGAGCATTTACCTTTGTATCAAACAGCGCTACCTACATCCGCTCCTTTCTGATAGGTTAAAAGCAATTAGTCGCCATTTTACAATATTATATTAATTATTTCTTCGTTGCACAACTCAATTTTCAGCTGATTTCATTTGACTCATTTTGTTGTAATTGGAATAGGATCGTTTCACTATTTTACTATTAAAACGCGTCAAATAGATTTTAATTTTGAAAGAATTTTTCAAACAGACTGTATAAAATATAGTAACAAATTCTTTGTTCATTAATAAAGTGTACGTTAAGCATTTTTATTGTCACAAGCAAACGGCTGACCTGTGCTTAAAAAGCTATAAATGAGCTAAGCAGAAATTCAAGTTTTTATTGTTTGCACATAAAGCCCTATACTTTTATATTTTAACTGTATGCTTTTACTACCCATTTTCAGATTTAAAAAAATACTTTTAGCTTACTGAAATCCAAGCAATTCTGTGAAGATTTTATATAGCTATTATTACAATTCAATGAGACGTAACTGTTTATACGCCGTTCCATATGGCACGTCTATTACAAACCCCCAGTTCTCCAGTTTTATTTTGATTTTAAATGTATCATTAAAATGTGAAACGTCGTGGAATGCTTGGCAAATGTGGAACATTATACAGATATTCACGAGTAAAATTCCGACACACAACACGCACGTAAAGTAGCGAGTGTGTAGTGTAGTAGAGAGGGAAGCGTTCAGTATAGATATTGAGAGGAGAGCGCCAAATCGGAAATAGCCGACTAAAAGCGAGTCTAGTTGAATGGGATGATGCATCTTGCAGTCTAAACACTTTCACTCCCATCTAAGCGCGCCATTAGATGTTTCATATAAAACCCCCGACAAGTGTACGTTACATTCGCGCGCTGAGGGTTCCGTATCATGGACCATAATAGACGTGCTTGGTAACGTGTTCCGGTTTAAAAAGTATTGACACTTTTCATGCTATTGCTTTTGTTATACAAAAGAAAAACAACAGATTATATACAGGGTGTCCGAGAATTATCTTTACAACTTTGAAATTTAATATCTTTTGAAATAAAAAGGATATTCACATTCTGTTTTCTGCAGTTATTAGTGCAACTCATAAAGTTTTGTTCTGCTTAGGTTAGCACCTCCACATGTGCACCACGTGTGGCCCGAAGCACATCCAGTCGGTAATCGATTTATTGCCAGGTACGCTGTAACATAACGTCTGTAACAGTGGCAAAAGCCTCTGTAATGCGGGTTTTTATGTCAGCAATGTCAGTAACCTTTCTCCGATAAACAATATCCTTCAAATAACCCCAGAGAAAAAAACTTTATGAGTTGCATTAATAACTGCAGAACACAGAATGTGAATATCTTTTTTATTTCAAAAGTTATTAAATTTCAAAGTTGTAAAGATAATTCTCGGACACCATGTACTTAGCTTACGCTTTTTAGTTTAAATTTCACAGAGCTATCTAAACTACATTAATATACCAAACACAGCTATTATCTGCCTTTGTAATCTAAAATTATATACAAGCTGGAAAACATGACCGATACAAAATTTTATTGTTTTAGTGTTGAACTCTGCTTCCCTCCCAAAATGGGAATAGTATATTACACCACAAGAACCGAAAGTTGAATTTCTTGCACTGCACCACATGATATCCGAGGCGAAGTCAAGGGCATCATGTGTCGCGCAGTGCAGGACTTTCAGCTTTCTGCTCGTGTGGTGTATACTATTTTTCTTCATACCATTCCAAAAGTACGCACTTTCACCAGATGGCTACCTATAGGCATACACATAGACATCTATGGGCGAACATGTGATAACTAACGCAATCAGTGCGCATGACAAAACTGTTTAGACCCGCCTATACAGACGATATGCGTGCAATTACAGCTTGTGACAACAACAATGCATAAATGTTATACTTTTGGCATTAAAATCGAATCAGACAGTACGTACTTTCGGCATAGTATAAAGACAATTTTTTTAGCTTTTACTTAACAATTTTATAGAGCTTAGCAAGCTGTTATAACTATTAACTATAACAGATTTCAGTTTAATACTTCTCTTAAAAAAAAAAGAATTTTGACATGCGAACAAATGGGTCACTCCACAAAAGTTTCGTGTTTTTTTTTGAGGTGTGAACTGTGAATAGGTACTAGACCGACAAATCCTTGACAGTTGGTGAATAAATAAACAAATAAATATGAACTCGCATTTAGTTATTACACCTTAGAGGTTATAACTAAGTTCATTTTTTCTGTGTTGATTACGTAAGCCAAAAAATACATAAACAATTCGGGAGTATTTTTGTAATTATAAAGAATATAAAGTAAACACGTACCTAGCCAGACTTAATTCATTTAAAAAGGTGTGAATTCAGAATTAATTGAAGCGTTTGTATGAAAATGAGCAGACCATAATATTAGGTATATAATGTATGCAAAAACATACCAGCATCATTGTACAAATATATATAGTAACCGGAATATTTTAAACCAATGTTACCATGGTGCGTTTCGTGGAACTTTAGGTTTTTGCCGGAAAAAAACAGGGGTCACGTGGGACAATATGAAGAAGCAAACTTGAAATTTGATAAAGAAATTTTGAAAAAAATTTAATTAGATAAAAGTAAAGAGATTTTCACTTTTTCAAAATTTTAATTATTAACACATTTGTGTCAGCTTGATTTGTATATTGTACTCAATGTATGTATATAAAACTCAATTTTCGCTCTGTTTTAAATGTCCAACAGCCGTATATAGTTTTGATGACAGTACAATAGTACGATATTTTGGCCTATAATAATATGTATGTGTCAAGTTAAAAAATAGAAAACATGACAGGTGATGGCAGTGACGGTATTGACGGTAATAAAACGTGTCTATAGCTAGTCGTTTACAATTTATGACTAAAAATGTATTCATATAAATAAAATTGAAGGGTTTGTCTGTGATTTCAGAATAAATCCTTTTTCGTTAGTTCATACAGTGATTCACACACTACCAAAACCTAAAATTGCAATTTTTTGTCTGTCTGTCTTTCTGTTTGTCCGAATTAATATCCGAAACATCTGAATCGATTGTGACAAGATTTTCATTTGCAGGTAGAGGACTTTTCAGAGATTAATTTAGACTGCTTTTTATCCCGGAAATATTTGGGATTACTGTGTTAAAATTGATAAAATATAAAAATTATGGGCTACTGTCTGTCCGGGCTAATCTCCGATATGGCTGAATCGATTGTGATGGCGCTTCACAGACAGGCAAACGGCTATGTCAGGAATGATCTAAGCTACTTTTTGTCCCAAAAATAAGCCTTAAGAGGATCAAGGGAGAGGGGAGGACATTCATAAAGGATACGCTGTATTTCTAAAATTGCTTAGGTTAAAAGCGTGATATTAAGAAAAAAATACTCTTCTTACAAAAATAAAGAGCTACATGTTCGACTGTCATTTCAACACATCTACCCGAACAGGATGGGGTTGGATTTTTAATACGAAGCTGCGGGTAAACGACCAGCATGAAAATAAAATTTATAACTTCAAAAATATCTAAAAAAACACGCCAACATTATTGTACTAAAAACTATAAAATAAATTTATTTCTTCTCTATCAAATGAAAAATAGATAATTTTAATGAGTGTCCTACGCTTCTAACAGTTATAGGAGAGAAAGAAACATATTTTCTACTTTTTGATGTATTTTTGTTAAATGTCGCAGTATTTTTGGTTCTGTAATGGTCCCGTTTTCCAATTGGCTGGAATTTTAAAAATAGACTTATCGGTGAAGTGATTTACAATAACACAATAATACATTGATAATATATTATGTGTTGGTCCATTGTACTAAAATTATGAGTTTAATTACTTTTACAGCCGTTGATTAGCATCTTCAATATAAAATGGCGTAGTCTTTGTACGGCCAAGCGGTATTCTTTGTACTAACAAATACATCTAAACCTGAACACTACATATACTAGAAATACATGAACGAAAACGTATTAAACATTTTTGCATACATCGTGGAAAATATCTCAACTGGAATGAATGAAATTACAATTTTAATCTCCGGTCGGAAAATTGCTTTCTACAACTTCTTTGAAAAATTATTTTGCGTTCAAAAATACAATACGCAATTTTTAATATTCAAACGACTAGCACAGCCTATGTTAATTACTTTTCAATATCGAAATCATAAAACGTCACGTCTTTCATTTGTTTACAGTTTAGATATTTTCACTTGTTTATTTTTTTAATATATAAATCAAATCAGTGGATATTTTCTTTTTTTGTGATTATAATAGTCGTTTCTAAATTAAATCTTTACTTCCGGGCATATTTTTATAACGTCAAATGGAATAATAATGCTTATATTATAACTAACAACAGCAAGATAGCTATAGTTTGCTACAATTGTTAAGAAACACTCATTATTACAATGCTGAATTAGAAAAATTTATTTGTTTAAAAAAACAATTTTTCTAATATAGCACTGTAACAATGGTTGTTTCTTAACAATTGTAGCGAACTATTGCTGTCCTACTGTTTTTAATTTACTCTTACGAACTGTACCATAGTGAACAATTTACTAATATTATAATAAGTTAACCTTTTCTTATATGTATTATGTATATGTTAGATGTGAACACAAATATGAAGTAGGTAGTGTATAGTTTCCTTTTAAATTCTCTATAGACGAACTATATAAGACAAATCTTTTGACCGCGCAAAAATTTCGAGTTTTTATACGTTTATAGGTCCTCTGAACAAAATGTTTGTCTGTGCGTTTTGCGCCTGGAGTCCAAATCGCAGGATTTTTTTTTCAAATTTGGAATGGTCGCATCTCGAGGTTAAATCTCAAATGTGGTTTCTTAAAAACATATAAAACAAGTAAAACTTTTTTCTCGAAAATGATTATAATAATACTCCCTTACATAGTACCAATATGAGATAACAGAACTAGGTCCTTCTAGAAAAATTAAGGTATACACTAGGGTGACAAAATATTTTTTTAATAAGATACCAGACAATATTAAGAGGTTACCAACAAATATTCGAAAATAAATAAAAAAAAAAAAAATATTAGCAGAAAGAGCAACACTATACGCACAGAGAATTGTTTTTAAATTATACTATAGGTATTATTCTATTTTAATTATGTAACGTATTCGATGGTGTAAGGCTAGTTGAATAAAATAATTATCCCATTCTATTCTATAATAACATTTATATTGACAGACCTATTCAGTAAATGCACTGTTGTGACTGCAGTAACCGAATTATTGTCGTAAATATAAACTTAAAGAATTACTGTTAAAAACACATTGATATTTATTTTACTGTTTTGAAGTTGATAAAGATTGAGAAGAATATTTTTGTTCGAGATTAATTAATATTTCGTATTTATAAAAAACGGTTTCCTTACTTTTAGAAAAAAATATACGCTTTATATTACGCAAACCGTTAATTAACTAACAACCTAATTGATTAATTTTTGAACTGAAAAATTTTAATTAAACGCAAAAAAATGACCAAGCAAGTTAATTAAAAATTCGAAATAAGAAAAGTAGGTAGTACATAAATAGTTAGTCTTCTGTTAAAATCATTACCTCAAAAAATTACTTATATCAAGCATAAATACACACAATTCGACTTATAAAAAATAATGGTTATAAAATACTGTGCAATGACGCGTACTTTTTCAAACCCATTCTTCCACCATATAAGCCCGTTCTTCCACCATATAGGGCCGTTTTTCTATTATATAAATATGTATCTCCGTAAGTAACCTGAGTTGGCATGAGATAATTATATTTTTTAGAAGTTAATATTAATTTTGAAAAATGTATATATCAGATCCTTTTGATGTTAATAAATTATAAATATTTTAGAGGAATTAGGATCAATGAAATTAAAAGACAAATTATTATTTCACAACGTTTCGTATTAAATTAATACTTCATCAGGTGATCTAAAATAAAATAACAAGACAATTAAACAACCAATAATAAAACAAATAAATAAATATTAAACATACCTTAATTAATTGTCTTAATAACTAAATTTAATTCAATTATCTTGTTATACTATTTTAAATTATCATAACAAATCAAAATTTTAAGTATATTACAATTCATACAGAGTGAAAATTTTTTTAAACTAAATAAACAAATAAACAGTTTATATTAATCACAACAGTTACGTAGTAACTAATTTGTATGTAAACAAAATTTCATTACTATAATTTTATATATGCGTCAATCTCAGTCATTATATTAAACTTTATATTTTCAAATATCAATTTAATTTCATTATTAATAACAATAAATAATAAACTTAAGTTATTATTTATTGTTATTAATAATGAAATTAAATTGATAAAAAAAAAACTCTCATAGTCCTGAATCCACCAGTTACAGGTCTCAAATATCGCAACACTGGACGGTTTAGGTTCGAGTTCCGTCAGTAATATACCTATTTATTCTCTTAAACAGAGATTTAAGCAATGATTGCTAAAAAAACGTGCCTCTTGTTCATTCTACTAATGCTCAGGCGTTCTGTTGCTGATGCAAACAAGTAGACAAAAATTGTTAAATACTCTAAACACTCAAAAACCTGGATTATATGATATGATATGATGATATGATGTAAACGAAATAACTCACAGAGATTCAGTTACAGAAAAAAAACGGCAAGTAAGCTTAGAAACATGACTATCGACTTTAATAAATATCAGGTCAATACACCCTGGAATGTGAACCTGTACAACCACCTTTACCCTTCCCTCGGACGCACCAATCATTCAATGCATCTATTTCTCTCTTGTTAGCATTGTTACCAGCAGTGAACCAATATAACACGGTTACATGATGACTGTTTTGTTTTTTTTTATGTTCAAACACTTAAAATTGCAACGTAACTACAATTAATGCATTTACCGGCTTTTTTTCATGTGAAACTATTTTTACACATGTGTGACTGATTATTATTTATCAATGAAACGCCTGAAACAGCATATTCATACGTTACAAAAATACCAGTTCCCTAAACTTCTAAATAAAGACACCTGCTTCCCGATTATTCACCTATGATTCATCACCTGACTATGATAAAGAGTTGTGATTTATATATTGACAGAATATATTAATTTCAGATAACATATTATAAAGGTACAGATAACATATTTTAAAGGTACAATAATATTTTAAGTTTCTAATTGTTTCCATAACTCTACTGGTAGTGACGATAAATAAACGAATATTAATTTGCAAATAAGTTGAAGCAATAGATGTATAACTCATTTTCTAATTAATCTATTGTGTCCTAATCGATCGTTTAAGCTGTTTTTACTGGTGGGAAATTGAAGAATATTTTTCGGCGAGTTATACATTAAGCAACATAGGTAGAACTCACTTGCACACTAATATTATATCTTTGTCAATATAACTTAAGCTATGTACCTGTAAAATATCACGCGAGTTACACATGTTATTGTTGTCTGATATGTAACTCACTTGAAAATTAACATTTTTGAAGTAAAACTTAATTTATCACGGTAGGGTAAAATTTATTCAAGAGATTGAAAATGTAACGAACGTGTCGCAATGTACGTATATACTATAAAAACCGGTTATAAAACATTAAATTATTGGTGGCGAAGTAAAACAGTTGTCTTGTTGCCTAAAGGTTCTAGGTTTAATTCCGGCAGTCAGTGTAATTTTTTTTTTATTTTTTTGTTATAATTATACATTTTACTTCTGTAGTGTGTAGTGTAAAATACACCGTCTCTTTTCTATTATCATCTTCGTAGTTGATAGAGTACTCTATCGGGGCAAAACGAAATTAGAAATTAAAAAAAAAAACTTTACAAGTTTCATTACCGATTACATATATCATGTCAACTAAAATTGGGTGATAGCTTTAAAAAAACGAATTTGAAAGTTTTAATTAAATACAGTAAAAACTCTTTATAACGAAATATCCAAAAAAGACACTACCTATCTCCTTATAAGGAAAGTTCTCTATAATGAAAAAATTGCTAAGTTGTTTGACTTTCGTACAGATATTTGATGTATATTTCTTGAGTCGCTATTAAATTTTGATGTAAATATTTATGAAGCTTTAAAAACTAAGTTCATGAAAGTGTTGTTCATAGAGTGGGAGATAATCGACAAGTTTTAATCTAAATTACCAGACCTAATAACATGTACAAATTTAATGCAAATCATTACTAAACTTTAAGTATGAAGTTTAAATCCCCAACCCTGCTGAGTTTAGGTTGGTAGAATGAGTACAATACATTTTCTGTGCAAAGTTAAAAATTGCTTGCGCATATTCGTGTATTTGTGTAGGGTAGAGTGGGGTAGATTCACGTACAAAAAGAGTAGGTAAAATCCTCATCCCTACCTAACGTCGCCCTACAACTCAGGAGCGCAACAACGTTTTTTTTTTAATCCACCAGCTTTGGGCCTAGGTCAAAATTTTCAGTTTTTTTTTTTCAATGAAAATTTTAATTTTCAATTGATACCTTCATTAGAAATTCGAACAACGGCATGTCTACGAGCTCTTACTGATACTTTTTGCAAATGAGTTAACCATCTGTTGAGTGATATATACCTCTCAGTTGAAAATCAATATTTTCTAATCTCTTTTTGCACTGAATAAGATTGCCAATAAAAGACGAAACTAAATATTTAAAATATTAACATTATAATTTCCATATAAATACAAAAGTTGTGGCTGGGAACCGACGTCTTTATTTCAAAATTTGTGAAATGTTTGAAATAGGAAAATTATCGTATTTTGTAACAAAATACGGGAAGGAAGTGAAATAATAGTAAAATAATAAAAAGTAAATGATAAAGTTATGTGCATACGATAATTTATCGAATAAGAAATGAAGAATTATCAGTTTGTATTCATAAAAACACGAGGTTGATTTATTATTACAATTTTAAAACTGCATTTTCCTAACGTCAATAAACGCTGCCCACCATGATGGTTTGGAGTGTGATGTCAGACTTGTAGTAAACACACATATATCTATAATATTACATGATACACACACGTGAGTCAATATTAAACGATTTTCGTATAAATGATACTGAGCCTTAAATTACATTTGAACGAAATAAAAATACCTTTGGACTTGTTCTACGATATGAATATTTTGAAACAATAAAAAATAAGAGCCAAATAACCTATTTTTGTGCTTCTATTTAACTTGTCGATTTGAAAATAGTTGGTACGTCACTGATACGGCTGTAGAAGAGATAAAGATAAAAAATTACACTGAACCGTAGTGAAAGCACGTATATATGCTCACAATATGTACTCTCGTTCCCCTAACAGCTTAGAGGGAGGAGCTAAACACTAGAAAAAAAATCAACCACTATTTTCATTGGTTGTTCAACGTAAAAAAGACCGCCTTTTTACTATTGTCTTTTACTGTACGACATGCTACCATTGGTGAACATAAATTACACACTTAGCAACGAACATTTACACGATTCTCTATCTTTTTTTATTACATATGCACGTTTGCAATTTTATTGCGTGAAGTATGTCTTTTTTTAGAGGTAAAAAGTTTACGTGCTTTATATTGTGCATAAGAGAATATTTAAACTTTGAAATATGTTTGTATGTAGCTTTAATGTTTCCAACATAAATATTCTAATTTTTTGCGAATTTTGTTTTCGTTGCACTAGGTTGGTATTATAACTTTTTGTTTTTCGGGACCGCGTATAATTTCTCATATTAGCTCTGTACAGTTGGTTAGTGTTTCACAAAAGACAAACCGCAGATTTATTTCATTAACTATTGCTACTTAATTGTCCATTAAATTTTATAATAAATGTATTTTTTACGAAAAAATATAAATGTATTTTCGTCGCTAATAAAAATTGTACATAATAATACAGTTCATAAACCATTTAATAATATCTACATTGACTTTTCTTGACGTTAAAGACCGTTTTTCGAATTATTTTATAAATTACAGATGCTCGATAACTAAGATTATAAGCGCTTTATAGATTTTTTCCCATTATCCCCCAACATGTATATATGCACTACGCGACTAGTGCTGTAAAGTGCAACTAAACTCATTGCCCTAATCCAATTCTGTCTGTTGTTTTTTAGCCTAGGTACTATTAGAAGTGATCGTTGCCTAAACATGAACTGTCAAAATTTCATGTTTAAAAAGAACGCTAACGAGATTTAACTGTCACACGAATCGTAGAACATGTAACATTTTTGCACGTACTTCCTATATATAATATAGCTGTGTTTCAGGTCATTTTTAAAATTGACAGTTCACTTGTAAACAAACGTCATTTCTAATAGTAGTGATTTACTACGAAATTGATATACTTAGAACGAACAGTTCTGTTGTACTTTACCGCACTTGTACGAAATGGGTCTTTTTACTACCGCTAGACAGTCAACTACTTTACAGAAGATTGCGAAAAAAAAAATATTGTGACCTCTAGATACACGTTATGCGAAACCCATATGGTCTATTCCCGGCATGTAATTTAAAATGACCGGATTTCTGTGCCGGTAACGCGCACCCTTCTTTTCATAAAGTGACACGTCACAGAATCGATAAGACGTCATAGGGCGCCAGTCGGCCACCGTTATTATTTTTCGTAACGCGGTGTCAAATATACGTCACTTCACCTCTGACATTAATTGCATTAAGCGCAATCTAAAGTGGCGCCTACAAGGCAAATAGGTTTCACGCATGATGCAAAGTAGCGCTGTGTATAAGTACTATCTTAATATTTGAAAAAAATAGACATTTTTTTAACCCTAAAGCGACAAATTTTTCGTCTTTTTTAAATGTATCTTATTTACAAAAAAATTTCTCTTGTGTTTAGGAGCTACAGGCCAACTAAAATAAAAGCAGAAACACTAGAATCAGTGTATTTTTTGTAAAAACATTAATGCTTAATTTGATACAGTTTTGAGATATCGAAATTCAATTAAAAATCTCATTTTTCTAACATGTCTATCGACATTCTTCATAACATATTTTTCAAACTAAGAACGCTTATAAAAAACGTGTGAGCTTTGCCCATATAAGCCCACGGGGGAAGTGAAACTTCTTTAGAGTTATCCATTTTGCGTTACCAAAGTTTTTTTTTTATATTTCTCCGCCGTTGAATCATTTTTACGTTAATTTTTGCATTACCAAGATTTGTCTTATATTTCTCGGTCGTTAAACCATTTCCTCTTTAACGTTATAGAAATTTCAAACAAATACCTACATCGTTAAAGAAACATTACTTAAAAAAAAATATTCCAAAGACGACGAGACAACAAACGTCTGTATCTTTTATGATATAAATTTTAAAAAAATGTTATATAGATTTTTTTACTTTCAAATCTGTACAGTATCCAATCAACGAAATATTATATTATAGTTCTTTTGTCGGGTACTGTTTATTTTATACCTGGACCCTAAGTTTGTACTCACAATATACCTACATTTAACTAACACAGGAAAGTCAATATTGATAGAGTTTCAGGTACGCCTAACTCAGACTTCCGGACTCTCTCTTTGCTTACATTAAAAACAAATGCTACCGTTAGAACTGTAGTTTACCCAAGTGCATACACGGAGTGGTCCATAGTGACCGCGACATAGGCAAATTACATCAAGTAAAACGGTGTGAGTTCTAAACAGTATTCCGTGTTTTTATTTCCACGATAAATAAATCAAATTAAATTTAATAATTTTTTCCATTGCTTATGCTGGACTGCAGAAAGGATTGTCAAATAATTTTATTTGACAATGACGTTAGATTGTGAACACACATATTTCTCCATAAGAAAAGCATTGTAGAATTTTAATTATATTTTGTTCGAAAAATTATTGATCGATTGAAACGATTTTTTTTCTAAGCTGTGTATACATATTTTTAACATATAGTTTCTTGTAGAATTTTTACTTCGATACGACATTTTTCTACGCAATTTAATTAAAATTTGAATTGAAAAGCCAACTTTTTCTGTGTAGATCAAGCATGTGTTTTTGTGTGAATATAATCTAATGTTGTACATATGACAGGGAGTTTGAATACGACATTAGACTACTCTTGCATGTATGAAAACTGTAATTATATTATCACAATCTAAGGTCATTGTCAAATCCAATTTTTTGACAATGTTTTGTGCAACCCAATATTAATATTTATAATTTCGTTTAAAATAATGATTAATAATGTAATAGTAACATATGTATAAAAAAGGAAATACCTAATAATGATAATATATTTAATTAAAACTCATAGTGAGTTTGTAATCCACGCTTTTATAATATTATGGACCTATAACATTTCTTCTTTATAATCTATCTTAAAAAAAAATTGTTTTTTATTTTTTTAACAATTTTATTTTTATATTTTTAGTCAGTATGTATCTATATTATTCTATGAAAAAAAACTTGTAAATATGACTTAAGACACGTTCTCCCACCACCAACAACAGTACTCCCACCACATGATATTCCATTTTTTTATTTTACCATTGGTACTAATACATATAAGTTAAAATTCACTTTTTAAAATTTTACAATATTTTTCGTTTTGATGTCCCCTGAACCCAAAAAACATATTTTTGGAAAATGTTTGTTTATCTGTTTGTTTGTCTCTTGGTCTGTCTTTCAGTGAACACAATACAAGTCAAACGGATCAGCGGACTGACACCAAATTTTGGGAGGATCATTTTAAGGGTGAGTTTTAGAGATTGAAAAATATTTTTGAGCACGAAAATACCGAAAAAAATTTCATAATCGTGCAAAATTGAAGTTTAACCCTTCAGTCAAGCTAAAAATATGCTGATAAAATTTTGATAAACTCAGCCCAACACCGAACTAAAAAAAAATATGACAATGTTAATTTGCTGACAGGGTTTTACTTACTGAAGGGTGTATTTAATTTGATGCAGATATTGAATTGATAATAATACTGCAATTAAGAAAAAAAAATTAAAGGCATTATATTTTTATTTTGTCCAAAAACAAAAAAGTTCACGAAATAAATCCATAATGGTCGTATTAGCATATAACCATTATTATGCGTAGGATTTGGCATTGCGACCCGGATTTTTTTTATTTATAATATTTGTTTCTATCAATAACTATAGTGTTGGTGAATGTCACGCTTTTGCCGTCTCTACAATTTTGCCACCCTAGGTTATAAACTAGCCAACCCCTACGTAAATATAGGTACGTCTGCACTAGGTAATTTATATTGGCCTATATCGCGTATACTATAATATGCACAGACGCAAGTGTGCACAGAACCCAACTAATAAGATTTAATTAAAATTAACTCGCAGCGAAAACATGAAATACAACGCTTCCTTTTTAAGGTTGAATATTTAAAACCTTTGTAGCAATTATGTTTGAAGCTTTAAACGTTAGTTAAATATTCCTTTGCAAATAGAAAATGACTACGTTTTATAATTAATTAACAAATATTAAAAAAGATCTGAATTTCAAATATAGTATCCTAATACAGTAAACTATCTTTAACTCACAGAAAATCGAAGAAGAAAGCGCATATTAAACGAAAATATTATAGGTATATATAATTATTTTTTTTGTGAAATCTACCTCTATAATAGTTTACCAATTCAAGTGTCAGTTTTTATGCATGTGAAAATCTAAGAATATGTGTGGTTCACATTGTTTTATTGCTTTGCAGTTCCACAAAGCTTATTAGTAACTAAGTATTAATCACTGCCTACAGTTTTCGAACCGAACTATAATACAACCATGCCAGACTATGGGATTTTTGTTATCCCATAGAAGTTTAGCGTGACAAAAACAACTCTCCTGTATACATTCAGTAACGCGATGATACCAACCTTACAAACCCAAAAGTAACTGATAACGTGTAAACATACCAACATACATGAATACATAACTACATTTGTTTATTTTATAACAGGTGTTCGCTAAAAGATAAATATAAAAAATTCGAACTGAATCCAAAAAATATAATAAAAAAGAATTATAGAATTTTCCATTCATTTTAGTGCTCCGTGCAAAACGGAAGACTTACGGAATCACTTCGGTATCCATCCGTTTGTCGGTTACAGGCTATTTCCTCTGAAAGTATTTTATGTAATTTTGTTTAGCTTGGCCCAGATATGAGTGTGGTGGCCCAATTACAGACGTGAAGTATGAAAGGTTGAATTTTGTTTCAGGGGGTAAAAATCGTGTAGGATATCAAATGAAAGCTTATTAAATCACAAATTCAACAATATATCTATGCTGTATTCTTTTCATTTTTTAAAACATTTTCCCGGACAAACGGTTAATAATTACTGTCACTAAAAATATGATCTGAAAAAAATCATTCACATTGAAAATTAGGTGTAAATTGAGCGGAAATTATCAGAATTGAAAAATTCTAGTGAGATCAGTTGTTATTTAAACAATTTAATTAACAGTATTAACACTATATTTTAAATTAATGAATGAACATCAAGCTGACCTATATAATAATATCCAGCTCGTAAAATGTATAACATTAATTAACGTTAAGTAACGGTCAAATCTATTATATTGAGACGATTTCTGCTGACTATTGATACAATTTTTCATCGATCACTCTGTGGGTATAAGGCGTTTTTAGTGATGAATGCGCAGTTTCAACTGTCACTGTTATTAAATAGCTGATATTGGTCATTGTTAGAAATAACTTTTATTGGTCACTGTTATTATATAACTGTTATCAGCAACTGTTATTTATTAACTGTTCCGAGTCATTATTATTAAATAACTGTTATTGGTCACCGTTATTAAATAGCTGTTATCAGCAACTGTTATTTAATAACTGTTGCGGGTCGCTGTTATAAATAACTGTTATTGTTCCCCTTCTTTCTCTCTAATACGCTGCAGCACATGCGCCAACTGTAGATCAAATCTATTGTGACGATTTTACTTATTTCTGTTGATTATTCATCCAATTTTTCATCGAACGCTCTGTAGGTATCTATGTCATGCGTTATAAAAGAGCGTTTTTTAGTGATTAATGCGCGGGTTCAACTCTTTGCAGTAATTTGACGCGGGGCGGTTAAAACGGCGAAAACAAATTTTAAACATCAATACCGTTGCTTGCACGCATAATGTGAACGCATGTAAAACGTACAGGATTTTATTTTATATCGGTTTTCGGTAATGCGTTTTTGGAATTTGTTCATAAACGCGTGCATACATATAAAACACCTATCGAACCATGAGAGAAAGCGCTCACACTGATGGTTCGGCCGATAACTGCAAACTTGACGTGGAGTTAAGGCCGCTGCACACGAGGCTAGTTTTGTTGCTAGATTCGCTGTTTGATTTCGCTGCTAGGTTCCAAGTGTGCTTTGGCGCTGGGGATGATACAAATCATCACAAAATCCAGCACCACAGCACGCTTAGAACCTAGCAGCAAATTCAAACAGCGAATCCAGCGACAAACCAGCATCATGTGCTTTGCTTCACACGATGCGTGTTTTTAAGCTGGATTTATGAATGATTTTGGTTCGAATGTTATCAAAACTGGACGTTTACTGTCTCTGAATAGAACACACACTATGACGACATGTTTGTTTGTGACGTTTGACTGTGTGATTCACGTGACAAGATACTATTTCCTGATTGGTTTTTGCTCAAAGCCAGTAATGAATCAAGTGCAAAAATAACTCCTGTTATAATTTTGAAATCCAGCTTGTAACGATTCATCGGAGCTCACAGTGGCGTGATTTCTATCCAGCAGGACAGCTAGCGCTAGTTCCAGCAGCGAATTCAGCAGCGAAATCAATCTCGTGTACAGCGGCCTTTATACAAGTAGAGAGTGACCCATCATTGTAGCACGATTCGCTTAATGTAAAGCATACCCTTCCAAGCATAAAACTGTGCCACTTATACTGTGTATTACTTAATACCAAGAATAAAAAAAACCCGGGTCGCAGTGCCAAAACCCTGCCGACAATATAGTGTATTTGCTTGTGTAGGGCCGTGTGGTTTTATACTTTTATTATGTGAAATTAAGTTTGTTTTTGGGCAAAATAAAAAATTTAACCCCTTAATACACCCCTTAAAATAACATTTTTTTCTTAATTGTAATATTATTATCAATTTAACGTCTACACCGAATTAAATACACCCTTCAATAAATAAGTCACTATCTGCAAGCTAGTGTTTTCATAAAATTTGTAAATCCGGTCCTGTCGGGCCGATTTTATTAAAATTGTGGGGACACTTTTTAATCACTACCAAAGGGTTAAATTTCAATTTTGAAACGATTCGAAGAATTTTTTCGGTATTTTGGGGCCCAAAAACATTTTTCAACCCCCAAAAACTACCCTTAAAATAGCCCGATTAAGCCCATTTTAAATAGGCTTCTTGCGGTGATGGATTTCAACACGTGGCCCAAATTTCGTTGAAATCAATTAACTCCTTCGAAAGTTATTGCCCGCACACATATATATATATATATATATATATATATAATATATATATATATACATATATATATAAACATTTTTAAAAATGGTGCCAAAGTGTTTAGGAGGTTATGAAACGTCGAGAAATTTTGGTCCGACCCCTAGGTCCCGCCATCCGACCGACGCCAATAGTGTATGTTGCCATATGGCAAATACACTAAAAACCCGGGTCGCAGTGCCAAAACCCTGCCGACAATATAGTGTATTTGCTATACAGGCAGTGTGACTTTATTATGCGAGCTTAAGTTGGTTTTTGGGCAAAATAAAAAATTTTACTCCTTAATACACCCCTTAAAATAACATTTTTTTTTCTTAATTGCAATATTATTATCAATCGAACCTATATACCAAATTATATACACCTTTCAGTAAAAAATTCCCTATCTGCAAAATAGTGTTTTCACAAAATTTGTAAATCCGGTCCTGTCGAGCCGATTTTATTAAAATTTTAAGGACACATTTTAATTACTACTAGAGGGTTAAATTTCAATTTTGAAACGATTCGGAGAATTTTTTCGGTGTTTTGGGGCCCAAAAACAATTTTCAACCCCTAAAAACTACCCTTAAAATGACCCGATTAGGCCCATTTTAAATAGGCTTCTTGCGGTGATGGATTTCAACGCGTGGGCCAAATTTAGTTGAAATCAATTAACTCTTTCGAAAGTTATTGCCCGCACACATATATATATATATATATACGTATATATATACGTATATATATACGTATATATATACGTATATATATACGTATATATATACATATATATATATACGTATATATATACGTATATATATATAAACATTTTTAAAAATGGTGCCAAAGTGTTTAGGAGGTTATGAAACGCCGAGAAATTTTGGTCCGACCCCTAGGTCCCGCCATCCGACCGACGCCAATAGTGTATGTTGCCATATGGCAAATACACTAAAAATAATAGGTCTAGGAACAGCTATAGGTTTCAACGTAATTTAAGTTTTCCGAGTGTACATCGTGGAGAATATAACCAGTAGCTTAATTTAAATGCATAGCTCCTCAAATTTCATACAAATACAATCGGCAGAGAAAATATTGTTCATGTTTTGAAGATTCAGACTAGAGCTAAAGGTTTTCTAAAATAGTTATACACAAAAAATAAAGATTATATAAAATTGTCACTGGGTGCAAAACAATATTAAAACAGTGGGATATATATTCTTTAAACTCATTTAAAATAAGAATTAATTACTGCGTACCTTTATCAGATGGATGTATTAAAAATCAGCATCTGTAAAGTAAAAAAGCGCATGTCAATGTATTAATAAAAACCGTTTTTTTTTAATTTGAAAGTGTGTAAAAAATAAAAATAAAATAGTTTTATTTTCACGGAATCATTCCCGAAAATAGATTTAGAATGGTGCATATATAGGATCCAATTGTCAATCAATGTTACTGCGTTATTGATATATTATTAAAGAACTAGCGGTTCAGTCCGATTTCGCCCTGACGTGTAAAATGTCTGTTAAAGATAACATATTTAATGGGATAAGGACTAAAAACTATCTTCTAGGATGATATGGTCTAATGGTCAATTTTGATCTAAATTGCATGCTCCAGGTAACTAACATATTTACCTGGATAATGATTAATGCCATGTCGGTCAAAATAACTTGACAAATAGCTTATTATTTTTATTAAAGTTTTGAAAGATAAAAATGGTTGCTGTATAGGTCATCCTTAGAAGATAGACATACGCTATCGGGAATTTATCTGTAGACTTTTTGAAAACTTACATTTCTGTAGTACAACAATTTGATGTATCTATTATCTTTACAACTTGATTACAAAACATCGAGATTTCTCTAACTATCTTCATACAAAAAAAACCGTCTGGAAGAAATTCTTTAAATGATGTATGGTAAAAACTGCATCAAAAACCATAGTGTAATTTAGAAGACTTATAGAATATTAGAGAGTTATAGAATATTTAGAAGACTTATAAGACATAATATAACCATGATAAAGTCATGAAAGGCATGGATAAACTACATATACTAGCTGCATTCGACGGAATTGATTATACACTCTTAGCTTTGTTTTGACATAGATCTTTTTAAAACGGATTCACGATTCATAGATAAGCCGCGCTTAACAGCTAGTAATAGTATATAATTTGCACTGATTTTTCACTCGGCACGTGGTAGAACATGATTAATAATAACAAGTAATTAAAAACACTGGAAAATTCTACAAATAATTCTTTATTTCTCGACGATCGTTTCGGACAATAAGTCCATCCTCAGGAGTACAATAACTTATACTAAATTAGATATTTACATAATACCTACTTATATATTATTTTATTTTTTGTATTATTTTATTATTTGTTGAATTTTCAAGTGTTTTAATTACTTGTAATAGTAAGTATATGTTTAAGTTTATTTCAGAATCTAATTAAACAGATCTTAAATAGAGAGATGGCTAGGGTAGACCTGTTGGTGCTCCTTGCAGATGTATTTATCTGACAGGCGGAGCTGATGTCGGGTTACTCGATGGTCTCCAATGTAATCAAATCGGGCGTGCGAAATACAAGAGAGATCGCAACGATAGCAGCCGTTTCCGTTAGCAAACACTTGAGCATCGGGCAACACGAACGCCTCTAGTTTTTAATTAACTCAAACCAAATTCGTTTCGAGTTTATTTTCATTAAATTAATATAATCTATATACACATTAATTTCAATATCTAATTGCAGGTAGACTTTTTGTCTTTAATTAAACATACCCAAGTTTATTTTAAATCAAAAGTTTCGTGTATGTTATTTCACTCGAGAGAAACTCCACGGATATCGTTTTATTTTTGGTACTTGTATTTAGATATTTACATAACGTTTTATCAGGATCAGTTCTCTTTTTATCGCCCCAAGCGAAAAAATATTTTCGGAAGCCTTCTTAACAATAGACTAGAAATAATATAGTTTAATTGAATTTATTTAAAATTGAAAGGATTACATGTTTTCAAGATTCTCTAAAAATGTTCTACAGCTGCCTGTTTCGCTGTTGTTCAGATTCGAAACTGCGACTAGTCTTTACCCGCGTATTCGCTCGCATTGTCAATTTTGACAAAATGTCTTTTTTACTTGGCCATAACGATGGTATAATAGCTGAGAACATTTAACGTTTAGAGCAATATAGGACTGTACGAAAATAATTGTTAGTGAGTCATACATTAACAAGCTTAGTAGAGCGACTAAACAATGAAACAATGTAAAGCATACCCGTTTCATGCATAAAAACCGTGCCGCTTTCTGCACATTAATGTTGGTTTTGACTGCAACATTATCTTAACCTAAACGTAGCTGGATAAATAGTACCCTACATTTAAATTTTTGTTTAAATCGATAATGTATGAAAGATTAAATTGGTACAGACGTTCTTTAGTGATCTTGATGCTTGAGCACAGACAGACACAAATTCTGGAAATATGCTTTCCATTTAGCTCTGATACACAAAAAAAACCCTTAAGAAAACAAATCAGAGGTTCAGTTGCAATCTTTGTAATTTTGACTTAAAACAAATGACAATATTCTGTAGGACAATGTATAGATTCCATTTTTGTTTTAATATTTTTGCTCGGTGCAAAGCTAAATAATTAAAAGCCGACCAAATTACAAAGATCATATTCAACATATACGGAAACTACGTACGTATTTATCTAACCTATTACATTTTAATGTCACAGAAACAAAAAAAAAACTGAAGCTTTACCGACAGAATGAGACGGCACATGTACTGTATTTCTCTCTCACACAAATTCTCTATACCAGTGATTTTCAAACCGTGCACTGTAACGCCCTGAGGCATTGCCTGGAGGTATCACGTTCCGAACGAACAAAACGAAGCAATTATATTTTTTTGGTTCGTCCTCCAAAAATCTACCGCAAGTCTGTTCATCTTATGATGTCACAAATAGTGATTCTGCATCTAAAATGCAAATCTGTGAGAGAGTAAAGTTCGGTGTATGACGGTCGAACTATATGAATATCGTCCGATGAAACTATGATACTAGTCAGTGGTACATCATTTTGAATCTAGGACGAAAGTTTGCAGCCGGATGAAGTTGTACAGTTCGGCCAGCAAACAATGATTCTAGCCAAGTGATACATAATTCTACATCTAGGACGAAAGTTTGGGAGTGATTAAATTTATACATTTCGGCCAGTGACGAGCAAACTATATGATTTCCATCAAGCAAATAGTGATTCTAATCAGTGATACATAATTCTGCATCTAGGACGAAAGTTTGCGAATGATTAAATTTATACATTTCGGCCAGTGACGAGCAAACTATATGATTTCCATCAAGCAAATAGTGATTCTAATCAGTGATACATAATTCTACATCTAGGACGAAAGTTTGGGAGTGATTAAATTTATACATTTCGGCCAGTGACGAGCAAACTATATGATTTCCATCAAGCAAATAGTGATTCTAATCAGTGATACATAATTCTGCATCTAGGACGAAAGTTTGCGAATGATTAAATTTATACATTTCGGCCAGTGACGAGCAAACTATATGATTTCCATCAAGCAAATAGTGATTCTAATCAGTGATACATAATTCTACATCTAGGACGAAAGTTTGGGAGTGATTAAATTTATACATTTCGGCCAGTGACGAGCAAACTATATGATTTCCATCAAGCAAATAGTGATTCTAATCAGTGATACATAATTCTACATCTAGGACGAAAGTTTGGGAGTGATTAAATTTATACATTTCGGCCAGTGACGAGCAAACTATATGATTTCCATCAAGCAAATAGTGATTCTAATCAGTGATACATAATTCTACATCTAGGACGAAAGTTTGGGAGTGATTAAATTTATACATTTCGGCCAGTGACGAGCAAACTATATGATTTCCATCAAGCAAATAGTGATTCTAATCAGTGATACATAATTCTGCATCTAGGACGAAAGTTTGCGAATGATTAAATTTATACATTTCGGCCAGTGACGAGCAAACTATATGATTTCCATCAAGCAAATAGTGATTCTAATCAGTGATACATAATTCTGCATCTAGGACGAAAGTTTGCGAATGATTAAATTTATACATTTCGGCCAGTGACGAGCAAACTATATGATTTCCATCAAGCAAATAGTGATTCTAATCAGTGATACATAATTCTACATCTAGGACGAAAGTTTGGGAGTGATTAAATTTATACATTTCGGCCAGTGACGAGCAAACTATATGATTTCCATCAAGCAAATAGTGATTCTAATCAGTGATACATAATTCTACATCTAGGACGAAAGTTTGGGAGTGATTAAATTTATACATTTCGGCCAGTGACGAGCAAACTATATGATTTCCATCAAGCAAATAGTGATTCTAATCAGTGATACATAATTCTACATCTAGGACGAAAGTTTGGGAGTGATTAAATTTATACATTTCGGCCAGTGACGAGCAAACTATATGATTTCCATCAAGCAAATAGTGATTCTAATCAGTGATACATAATTCTACATCTAGGACGAAAGTTTGGGAGTGATTAAATTTATACATTTCGGCCAGTGACGAGCAAACTATATGATTTCCATCAAGCAAATAGTGATTCTAATCAGTGATACATAATTCTGCATCTAGGACGAAAGTTTGCGAATGATTAAATTTATACATTTCGGCCAGTGACGAGCAAACTATATGATTTCCATCAAGCAAATAGTGATTCTAATCAGAGATACATAATTCTGCATCTAGGACGAAAGTTTGCGAATGATTAAATTTATACATTTCGGCCAGTAACGAGCGAACTATATGATTGCCATCCGGCAAATATTAATTAGAGATCACTGATTAGAATCAGTGATACATAATTCTGTACCTAAAGCGCAAGTTTGCAAGTACGCAAAGTTGTACTGTTCGACAGAAATTTCGTGGAACGGTTTCTCTCAAAGAGGCGCAATATCTGACGTGCGACTATTAACTAGGAAAACATAATATTGAAAAGTTTGGGAGCCACTGGTCTATACATAGCGATATACAAAAACGTCATACATCAGTGTTAACACTTCAAAGAAATTGAAAGTCTCTCTATACATATATACGCATTGATACCAACACAAAACACGTAAAAAAGGAACGAGAATGTGTGTTTGTTTGTATGTATATACAGGGGCGGATCTACATAGGGACCGTAAAACAACAAAAGTAATTAAAAACCAGACGTAAAACTCGAAGGTGGTGCTTTTGATGTGTCTACCGACGGATTCGTGATCTTGGTTTCAAATAAAAGATGAAATTTTAATGTTTTTTTTTTATAAGTGTACCTAATTAATGTATATATTTAAGTAATAGAAAACAGTATCACGGGTAATTGGAATAATGAAGATAAATCAATTTAAACACTCATTGATTGCAACGTTTCGTCTTTTCTTTAATTAAGACTTTTTCAAGCTCTCAATATGCTTAAACCATAGTTAAACTATGATATAATATACAATTTGGCATTACAAAAACAATTATTGATTTATTTTCATTATTCCAATTATCCGTGATACTGTTTTCTATTATATAACATATATCTGGAATTGAACTTTAAAGATGAATATATATTTAAGGGTTTGCTTTAAAAAAATATGTTTTACTTTCATAACAACTGCAATTTTAAAATGAACTAAGACAAATATCTAGATAAAGTAACTAAATAAAATGTTTTATTAAACTTGACGCATAAGAAACAATTTTCTGTAAGCCTTCCAACACTCGAGACAGTACAACACTGGCCGTCTTAGGATAGAATCTCAGGTTAACCGAGCACCGAGGTCACAAGAAAAAGTAAAGTTCGTAATAGAGAGTTATACATCTGGTTATTAGTGTATTTGCCATATGGCAACATACACTATTGGCGTCGGTCGGATGGCGGGACCTAGGGGTCGGACCAAATTTTCTCGACGTTTCATAAGCTCCTAAACACTTTGGCACCATTTTTAAAAATGTTTATATATATATGTATATATATATTTAAATATATATATATATATATATATATATATATATACGTATATATATATATACGTATATATATATGTGTGCGGGCAATAACTTTCGAAAGAGTTAATTGATTTTAACGAAATTTGGCCCACGTGTTGAAATCCATCACCGCAAGAAGCCTATTTAAAATGGGCGTAATCGGGCCATTTTAAGGGTAGTTTTTAGGGGTTGAAAAATGTTTTTGGGCCCCAAAATACCGAAAAAATTCTCAGAATCGTTTCAAAATTGATATTTAACCCTTTAGTAGTAATTAAAAAGTGTTCCTAAAATTTTAATAAAATTGGGCCGACAGGACCGGACTTACAAATTTTATGAAAATACTAGTTTACAGTTAGTGAATTATTTTCTGAAAGTTGTATATAATTTGGTATAGAGGTTCGATTGATAATAATATTGCAACTGAGAAAAAAATGTTCTTTTAAGGGGTGTATTAAGGAGCCAAATTTTTATTTTGCCCAAAAAACCAACTTATGTTCGCATAACAAAGCCACACTGCCTATATTAGCAAATACACTAAATTGTCGGCAGGGTTTTGGCACTGCGACTCGGGTTTTTTTTTATTTCTTCTTGTGATAAAGTTTTACTTTAAAATAAAAATACTCCTTCGACATACAAATAATAGGTGTGTTTAGTATATTAGAATACAGTAGATAACTCAGTGAAATTTACTCTGGAAAGTGTACGTTAGGTTTACCATATGTGTACATTTATAAAAAACGGGCTAGTGACATATTTCACAACAAGATTAGATTTAGGTTAGAGGTAGAACAGAAAGTTGTTTTTACATTTTACATTTTATATTGTTTTAAAACTGATTCATTTTAAGATCCAAGAAAAATTGTATTTGCTTTAAAAATAAATTATCAAATTCAAGCATATTATGCCACGTGATCTACTCTGCCAAGGGCCCTATTTTCCACTGGGCACTCTGGGCTAGTGGCCAGGGCCTCGCGATCGATGGGGCCCCCTCGTTCCTACCAGATCAGTATCCGATAACCGATACTCCTTTTAAAGAAAAAATAGTCCCCTTTAATAGTCATAGGGGCCCCAATATCCGAAAGTGCTCAGGGCTTCCAATAGGTTAAAGACGGCCCTGACTCTGCTCTACGTACTCTTGTCAAGAGTCGGGACTGATAGTGTTTACACTTTTAGTCCAGATACCAAACAGATCAGTGTATCTTACTTTTTTTTTATAAAAAACGCCATAGTGGAAAAAGTGTTTTTAAATTGGAATCCGACACCAAATACACTTAGTAATCATTACTGTTACGCCACTGCAATACATATGTGAAAATTATCACTTGTTTTGGGGATAAAAATGGGGTTGGAAATTATATGTGTCATAAACATTTATGAAATTCTTTGTGAGCACAAATACAGTATTAAGTAGGTATTATTGACAGATTTGTTTAATTGGTTTCGAACAAATAACTCAACTTTCAAAATGGAAAGGTTTATATACACCTATAGGATATGTCATAAATGTAATTGAACCTTATTGACTATTCGTCCACGAATAAATTGGTAGGGCGCTCCAAACGTTTCGGTTTTTTATCGGATGTCACCGCCATCACTGCATTTTTTTATTTAGAATTATCATATTAATCGCACTTGAAAATGACTTTTCAAACCTCCTTTGGGGTTAAAAATTTAAATTTAGATCAGTGGTGTACAAACTTTAAAAGAATTTAAACTAAAATAAACACTTGAATGTTTCAAGAGCAAATATACTGTCGCTCTTAAAAAGAGTCAAATGTACAATAATAATTATTATAAAAAATGCCCTTTCAACTAGTTTTTTGAACTTAGATCGACTACCGTATGAAAAAAATGCGATCAAAACATTCTTAGTACGATGGGGGTATTTTAAAAGTTCATAAGTGCAGCTAAAACATTCAAATAATTTGGTTGTTTTATTTCAAATTGAATTGATAAAATCACAAAGATACGTCCAACCAGGGGTTTCGAACAATATGAATAAACTAACCAAAAATTAAAAAAATATGTCGACATCCTTCAAAAAAGCTACTAAAAAAAAAAGAAAAATAATTTTAATTACTAAAAGTTTTTACATACCTACTTTCAATAAATTAGCGCCAGCCTCAAAATTTTATTTTCCTCTTTTTTATCAGAATCGTTAGAATTTGTTCACAACTGACAGAATTATGACGGGACGTACACAAAAGATGGGTCGAATTGAGAGAATCTTCCTTTTTTGACGTTGGTTAAAAATCGGGTGCTAATTTAGATCTATTAAATTCTGTTAAGTTTCGTACAGATTTAAACATTAAACCGAACTACAAACAGAACGGAACAAAACACCGATTTAGACAAGGATCTATGCAATTTGAGGTCAAGGCCTGGTCGATTCATTAGTTGTCAGTTTTTTGTTCTCGCATCAAAAGTAATGTGCGCTAATGTGTCAGCAGGTTTGAACGGAACCATAAACAAAACAGCGAACTCAATAAATTTCATTCCTGTTTTACTTTAAATTATTTTTAAATAGACCTAGGTACTTGAAACATCAACAGTGGAGTGATCGGAAGAGAAATGTTATGAATTGAATAGTTTGTACCAAAAACGCGAGTTATTGTGGCAAGCTAGACAATCTCAACATTATAATAAATTGAAAAAGCAAGACGTATGAGAGGAAACTGTCGGGAAAATAAACACAGATCCAAAAGAATATAAACAAGTGGATGCGTTTGAAGTTATACTTCTTTGGCGTGATTAAAAACTAATTTTTAATATACATGCAAGTATTTTATTGAAATAAATATTTAAAGAGGTTTAAAAATAATACTTACAAAAAAACCCCGGGTCGCAGTGCCAAAACCCTGCCGACAATATAGTGTATTTGCTTGTATAGGGCCGTGTGGTTTTATACTTTTATTATGTGAAATTAAGTTTGTTTTTGGGCAAAATAAAAAATTTAACCCCTTAATACACCCCTTAAAATAACATTTTTTTCTTAATTGTAATATTATTATCAATCTAACGTCTACACCGAATTAAATACACCCTTCAATAAATAAGTCACTATCTGCAAACTAGTGTTTTCATAAAATTTGTAAATCCGGTCCTGTCGGGCCGATTTTATTAAAATTGTGGGGACACTTTTTAATCACTACCAGAGGATTAAATTTCAATTTTGAAACGATTCGGAGAATTTTTTCGGTATTTTGGGGCCCAAAAACAGTTTTCAACCCCTAAAAACTACCCTTAAAATAGCCCGATTAGGCCCATTTTAAATAGGCTTCTTGCGGTGATGGGTTTCAACACGTGGCCCAAATTTCGTTGAAATCAATTAACTCTTTCGAAAGTTATCGCGCGTACACATATATGTATATATATATATATATATATATATATATATATATATATAAATATATATATATATATATACATATATATATAAACATTTTTAAAAATGGAGCCAAAGTGCTTAGGAGGTTATGAAACGTCGAGAAATTTTGGTCCGACCCCTAGGTCCCGCCATCCGACCGACGCCAATAGTGTATGTTGCCATATGGCAAATACACTAAAAATCAACCTCAAATATTTGAAAACAGTTTCAAAATTTTATTATGGTTTTTACTTTTACATTTAAACCATTAAATAATCAAAAATACGATATTATAAATTCCGCTGAATGGCACCTAAAACGACTATGGTTATAGTCGTCTACCATGTTATATAGTTTTCAGATGACAAGAAGTACATCGATTTCGTCTACCTGTCACTTCAGTCTGATGTTGAACTTCACATTGTTGAATTTTCGTTAACGTGATCAACTTCATAATGTTGAATTTTCGTTAGCTGTGCGCGCGCAACTTCCGTTGCCTGCTAAAATTTGACTCTCAACGCGTCAAAAAAGAAACATTACTTCGAAAAATGGTTTACTTATTTTGATCGTTTCGAATAGCAACAGCATAAACACGTTTCGTTTGTTCAGTTTGCCGAAATTCAAAGTCTGCTTCAAGAATATTCTCCATTCTATTCACCATTATGTTTGTCATCCGGCGCAATGTTTAGATCTGTACGAATGCCCTAAGCATAAAAATATGAAAGCAACGAAGTTTACAGCAAGTGGTTTAAAACACCAATAACCTATTTTCAAAATAACGTGTGGTGACATGTATGAATCGCTTAATAAAAATAAATCATAACAAGCAAGAAGCATTGACCTATTAGCGTTCCATCGAAAGTGAAAACAGACAACACGAACACAGACACAATGTCTGTAGTATAGACAATACAGTTGCATTATTTACGATCCGACACAATTATTCCAATCAATGTCCCGTTTGTGTCCGCATCACACACACTACCATGTCGATGTGTTTATATGTGTGCATGCTTCCATGACAGGGTTTTCGAAATAAATCTATACGAATATTATGAGAGCTGATCAATAAGTACCCGTGTTTGATGACAGATGGCGTTGACAAGTGAAATTGACTTTACCATCGCGTACCGCAGACTTTTAAACGACCTCGCGCTGAGTTGTTAGGTTAGTTTTGACTATCAGTTGTATCATTCGTGTTTTGTATTTTTCGACAAAATGGAAAAAGAGCAATATCGATCCGTAATTCTTTTTTAGACGAGTAGCTCAACGTGGTCATAGATGGTGAAGGGTCCCCATAGACAGCATCCAACGTCAGTTTTATTTCTTCGCATGTTTTTTGAAAAATAAATTACGGATCAATATTGCTCTTTTTCCATTTTGTCGAAAAATACAAAACACAAACTGGCTGTCAAAAATAACCTAACATATGAATTTATCCACAACTCAGTACGAAGTCGTTTAAAAATCTGCAGTACACGACGGTAAAGTCAATTTCACTCGTCAACGCCATCTGTCGTCAAACAAGGGTACCTACTTATTGATCAACCAGAAAAAAATATAGTACATCCCAAAAAAGTGAGTGCTATAAATTCAAAATTTAAGGAGTAACTTATAAATGTAATATACGCGACAGTTTTTTCGCATGTTGAACTTTATGTTATTTGTCTTTCCTGTACTATAGTTACGACTCGCTCAAGCTATTCTGATACCTTGCTATTTCTAAAAAAAAAAAATTCTAATCTATTGTGACAATACCTGTACAATTTCGATTGTGTTTTGACCAAATTGAATTGTCAAAATTTATGAAAATTATGTAAAAATCAACTATTTTATAGGAGCTATGTACCAACAATATTATATGTATCTCGTGCGTCATGTTCATTAGGCATGTAAATTGTAAAAACTTTGCTAATTTTTAAGATCCTGACGAAGCCAGGGATAACGTGGAAACGTAGATCATTAAATAGTTAAATAAATAAATATTGTTACTATTGATGTGAAATATCTAATGGCGCACCTGGATGGGAGTGAAAACGTTTTGATTGCATGTCGTTTAGAATGCACGGTGCGACATCCCATTCGGCCAGTCTCGCATTTTGGCGTCTCTTTCCGACTCGACGTTCCCCTCTCAATACCTATACTGGGCGCTTCCCTCTCTACTACACTGTACACTCACTAATTTACGTGTGAATTAGTGTGTAGGCATTTTACTCGTGAATATCTCTGTAATGTTTCAGACGTCCCACGATGGCTTATATTTTTTTGTATCCCATTTTTTTCTAAAGTAACAACTGCAAACTTAAGTTACTATGAGAAAGTTAAACACTTAAGTTTAAAAAAAGTAGGAAATGGAATCTTAATTGATGTCGCTTATGAGAGGCAACCCTGTTCGATATAAATGCGTTAAATGCATTACACACACACACATTCATACAGATTATACAGGGAGAGAGGGATAGGTCATGTCTGCTGAAACCGTATATTTTATTGTATGTATGTATGTAACCACTTATGTAAAAATCATACGTGAAAAACATTCATACAAAAATATATACAAAACAACCATACATCGAACAACGTCGCGTTTCCGCCTCATCGTCGCATACTTATTTGGTTATCGCGTCATAAAAAGTCATAATATTTTAAAATTAACGCTGTCTAAACATCATTGGGATTATTTTAATATGCAAAAGAGACTGTGTTTTACACTACACACTACAGAAGTAAACTGGTATAATTGTAAAAAAAATAATATTGTCATGACCCTCGAGATCGAACGTACGACTTTTAGGTTACAAGACAAATATTTTACCTCGCAGCGACCTTAGTTTAATGTTCTACGGTCAGTTTTTATAGTATACTGTATACGTACATTGCAACACATACATTACATTTTCAATCTCATTAATTATACCCTACCGAACCGAACGAAGTTTAAATTCTAAAATTTGAAAAAAAACGTTTTATCTATAGTTAATTAGACACAAAATATAATTTGCGCGGGAATAAAATCCCTCGATTTTGCTAAACTTATACTGATGACTCAAAAGATTTATAAACAACTTGTCTTGTTCGTCCTTGTCTGTTACACAATAATATGTTTAAAAGTTTATCAATAATTAAATCAGCCTGTGTAACACTATTGCTTGATTGCAGAAAGGACTGTCAAATAATTTCCTTTGACAATGACCTTAGATTGTGAATACACATATTATTCCATAAGAAAAGCATTGTAGAATTTTAATTCGATTCTGTTTGAAAAATAATTGATCGATTTAAATGATATTTTTTTAAACTGTGTATACGTGTATTTAACATAGTTTTTTGCATAATTTTTACTTCTAAATGACATTTTTCTACGTATTTTAATCAAAATTTGATTTGAAAAACGATCTTTTTCTGTGTAGGTCAAATATTCGTTTTTGTGTGAATACAATCTAATGTTATACATTACAAGGAGTTTGAATACGACATTAGACTGCTCTTGCATCTATGAAAACTGTAATTATATTATCAAAATCTAAGGTAATTGTCAAATCCATTTTTTTGAAAATGTTTTGTGCAACCCAGAATCTAAGCTATAGGTTTAAACATTTCGAATGAATTTAAGCCAAATATGTAAAACCAGCGAGGGACTCTCGAATACGAACGTGACGGGTAAAAACAAGTATGAAATGGGTTAGAGTGTCAAATGCAGTCAAATGGTTACCAACCAATATAATATTGTGAAAAAGACAACTGCATTTCAGTGAATCGATGACAGAAAGAGAAAGTGATGTTATATATTATATCGTATATAGCGTTGTATGATAGCAGTTCGATCGTATCGAACGGTACACATGATGAAATGGGATGGGTCAGTGATATGTACAATCAACATGCCCACATGTGTACCATGCCGATAAATCAGGAAACCTACATTCGGCTGAACAGATGCGGGTGACGCTGTTCAATTTTAATGTTGTTGGTGTCGTTGATTCACACAATTATATGTATACGCACTTCTTCACTGAAATTAAAATTTCGAGAACTACTTACTTAAAAAATACTCACAAAACATTTCTTTTTCACTTAAACTGGAAAAAATATTTTACATTTAAAGAAACTATTTAAGCATTTTGTTTAAAAAATAAATGCATATAAAGTCTCATAATTTTTTACCACATCCCTACTGAAACGTATTTTGACTATAAAACCGTTTTTGATAAACTCATATTGTTACTATTCAGTAAATGAATTTTTACTTTCTGCTTCAATTTTAAAGCAGAAAGTCTAACATTTATGCACTGCTGGAATTACTCGCATACTATCTGTATCGGCGTCTGTTACTGTTACGTGAGACTACCATTCGTCAGCACAGAACACGTGTTCGCCAGTATAGGCAGTAGTAGCTAACTGTTATTATTACGTATAACTACAAAATTGATCACTTGAAAATAATTATTCTTCTTGCATATTGGTGAAAGTACGTACTTTCGACCGGGTATGAAGAAAAATAGTATACACAACACGGACAGAAATCTGAAATTCCTGCACTTCGCGACACATGATGCCCTCGACTTCGCACAGTGCGGGAATTTCAACTTTCTGCTCTTGTGGTGTAACCCGTAGCCAATATGCATACATATATCCACTGCTTAACTACGGTATTCTGTGTTGGGGTAAATCCACCGCTATCACGAGCGCGTTCATTTTGCAAAAAAAAATATTAAGAATTATATTCCACCTTAAGTTTGCTGAGTCATGTAAGCCAGCTTTTGTTAGGAACAGAATCTTGACAATATATGCAATTTATATACTAAGGTCTGTTTGCTTTCTTTTTAAAAACAAGCATTTATTTTCTCAACATTTGCCGGATCATGATTATAATACACGGGGACGTCTTAATCACGGTGTACCGGGGCACCGCCTTACCCTGTATGCCAAAGGACCGCGTTACTCTGCGATGAAACTTTATGAAACTCTCCCACCAGAGGTTACGAACGTGGAAAGCTACAATATATTTAAAAAAAAAGTTACAGAGTATTTATTAGAAAAATGCCCGTATGATCTTTCATATATTTAAGTATTGTACTATGTGATTTACTGACGCTTTCTTTGTCATAATGACAATCTTGAATAAAGAATTATTATTATTATTATTATTATTACTATTTTTAATTAATGTATTTTTGATGTACTGTCGTTTTCTATGCGTCTTTGTATACCAATTAGTTCATTAAATAAACATATCGTTTATATTATATGGTGGGATTACGGGTATATTTGGTAGAAGTACAATAGCATGAACTACCACTTAACAACGAAATATTTTAGTAATTGGAAGTTTTTTCCAAGTAAACAATATATTGTAACAAAACCAAGAATTAAAAATTCATTTTTTGAAATAATCTCCCATTTTTCTATAAAAAGAGTAAATAAATAATAGCAGGTTATTGACTTTTTTTCTTTTTTGTGCTTGGTAATTAATATAAAAATGATGTTATTTATAGCGACGAAATAACAAATATTTGTGTTTACTAAAAAAGTCCTTTTTCCCGACAAATCATTTTTATAATAGTAGGTTATGTTTCTAATCCTTGATAGTTATGTTAAAGGCGAGGACAACGAGTTTTCAGTCACATTAGCCATAATAGCATCACGCACGAGAGACATATAATATTTTTTGTACGTATCTCCTGTAAAACAGCTGATTTTCACATAATTAAAAAAAATGACAGTTCAATTTGGAGCAAGTTCATTTCCTGTTATGAGCTGCGTTTGATTTTCACACTTTTATTATGCAAATGGTAGTATGATTATGTTTTGCATTTCTTTTGTTCTACGCACTAGTGCGAAATGGGTTAATTTAGTACTCCTATGTAGGCATGAAGAGCAGCTATTTTATAGGGAGTCGTGCAAAAAATATTTTTTAACGAAGTGATAACTTGTATGGCCACTTTTTGCAACAAATTAAGATTGAAATGGATTATTGTACATATTAATCTACTGTTTTTATAGAAAAGTATGTAATATTTTAATTTTCCATTGCAATGAAAAATAAGCCACGCAACAAGAAGCACACTCTCAGAAATATATACGAACAAAAGATTTAATTATATAAAGCACTTTTCTTAAATCTAAAAAACCCGGGACGCTGTGCCAAAACTCTGCCAACAATATAGTGTATTTGCTTATACAGGCAGGGTGACTTTATTACGCGAACTTAAGTTGGTTTTTGGGCAAAATTAAAAATTTGACTCCTTAATACACCCCTTAAAATAACATTTTTTTTCTTAATTGCAATATTATTATCAATCGAACTTCTATACCAACAACTTTCAGTAAATAATTCACTATCTGCAAACTAATGTTTTCATAAAATTTGTAAGTCTGGTCCTGTCGGGCCGATTTTAGTAAAATTTTAGGGACACTTTTTAATTACTACTAAAGGGTTAAATGTCAATTTTGAAACGATTCTGAGGATTTTTTCGGTATTTTGAGGCCCAAAAACATTTTTCAACCCCTAAAAACTACCCTTAAAATGCCCCGATTACGCCCATTTTAAATAGACTTCTTGCGGTGATGGATTTCAACACGTGGGCCAAATTTCGTTAAAATCAATTAGCTCTTTCGAAAGTTATTGCCCGCACATATATATATATATATACGCATATATATAAATATATATATACATATATATAAATTTTTAGAAATGGCGCCAAAGTGTTTAGGAGGTTATGAAACGTCGAGAAATCTTGGTCCGACCCCTAGGTCCCGCCATCCGACCGACGCCAATAGTGTATGTTGCCATATGGCAAATACACTAAAAACTATTTTGCATATTCAAGCAAGAAAAAAGTATATCTATACCAATAGTGCAGCAACAAAATATGCGTTAAAATATTATCAAAAATCAATTTTGAGAAAAAACGATTATTAAAAAAACTTGTACAACCGGTTCCGCCAATCAATATGGTAGTTCAAAGTTCTAGCAAAGTATTTGCAAAAATATCTATTGTATAAAAAGGAAAGTAGATTAAAAACACGTGCGGAAGCAGTTTTGCAAACAAAAAATAAAATGTAAATAAGTATTGCAAAATTTTAACAATGGTACTGCATAATCATTCAACTGAAAATCTGTTATCCGAAAAAAATGCACATTAACAATATGGGTTCTAAATATAATAGATTTTAATTCATTGCAACCCCTTTTCGCAAAACAATAGCAAAAATAGTGTGCCGTCAAATTGCGAAAACTTAAAAACCATTTGCAAAAAAATTACAATTTCGCAGGGTGAAATGATATCTGTCTTTGCATAGCTTTGTCTATGAAAATGTCAAACCAAACAAAAAAGAGGCAATTGGTCAAATAATACAAAAATTGCAAACAATTGAAAAAACTTGTATCAGTAAATCAATTGTTTAACGAAACAAAATTTCGCAACAACCCCTTTCTTTAAATTGCAAAATTCATTGTCCAATAAAAAAAACAGCACGTGCGTATGATAGAACCAAAAATTCGCAATATGCAAGCAAACTCGCCTGACTAGTTTTGCAAACCATAGACAAAAACGCAACTGTGATAATCCGAAAGCTAAACAATAACGTTGCAAAAACTTGCATCTATGTATCTATTGTTACACTGCGTAAAATTTTGCACACTGAAAATTGCAAGTCCAATGACAGTTTGTTTAAAAAAGAGATAGGAAATATATATAAGCAAGTATCTAAAGTATATAACAATGGCCTATTTGCAAAAACTTGCAGGCAAATGTCAATTGTCTAGCTATACAAAATTTTGCACGTTGAAATTAAAAAAAAATGGATAGAAAAAATATATATATGCAGGCACCTAAAGTATATAACATTAATATATTTGCAAAAACTTGCAGACATATATCTATTGTCTAGCTACGCAACATTTTGCACGTTGAAAGACAACATCACAAAATAATCTAGTTAAAAGTGAGATAGAAAATATTTACGTACATATGCGAAAATGTATTATATATGCACAATAGTATATAAATATTTGCAAAAACTTGCAGCCCAACGTCTACTGTCAAACTGCACAACATTTGGCACTTTGAAAGACGCAAATCCTATATTAAAAAGAGATAGACTATGCATCTAAAATAATGCATTATAATATAACAAAAGCACGTCTGCAAAAACTTGCATTGAAAAATCTATTGTCACATACCATAAAATTTTGCACATACAAGATGAGATTATATGCAGATAGATAAATGTATAAATTCAAAAGTATATAACAACAGTACATAGCGTATTTATTGCAAAAAGTCGCGTCCAAATATCTATTGTCAACCAGCATAAAATTTTGCACGTTGCAAGAAAACCCATTTTATGATAAAATGAGAGAGAGATATATGCAGTAGTATATAAATAGAACAAAGCAAATGCAAAAACTTGCTTTAAAAAACCTGTTGTCAAACTACATAAAATTTTGCACGTTGCAAGATATCAAACTAATGTATTATATGCAAGTTATTGCAAAAACTTACTACCAAATGTCTATTGTCGTATGCAACAAAATTTTGCACGTTTATATAAATAAAAGAACCCCTTTTGCGAATTCAACGGAGAAGTAAATAAGCTCAGAAGTATATAATTGCAAAAACTTGCACCAAACCAGCTATTGTTTGCTTAAATAAAATTTTGCACATTGAAAGATTGTGCCACCTAAATAGGCGGTACCCCTCTTCTGAGATTTCCCTAATAACTGCAAATGTATATAATGAGCTATGTAACGAAGGACCAATCCCAGGCTAAAAAATGGCACTATTGTTATAACTTTCATTAAATCCATTATATTTTTGCATGATTATATTACAACCCCTTTACTAAAAATGGCATTAACGTTTTTTTATATTGAAAAAACTAGTCCAACAATACGTTTGCAAAAACATGTAACTTAAAATCTTTTACATATACAAAAAAGTTTTCGCATGGTGCGATGATCGCTCTGCTATATAATTGGCAAGAGCTAACCCCTTGAAAAAGCGAAGATACGTTACTTTGCTAAAATAGTACAATAGCTAAATGCACCAAACCTGTCAGATGATAAAATGAATTCCGCGAGCCTGCATTATTCTATTTAAAAACAAATTTCGTACTTTGCTGCAACCCTTCTATTTTCAAAAAGTAAATAGTTGTGTTACAAAGTAGAATTGGCAAAGGGTGGTAACAAACATCAAATGTATGTGAAACTTACAAATATAATGCTGAATGAATAGTGGCCTTTAACCCCTCGCGATAAAAAAAATAAAAATTAGCGAAGGGTGCAAGCAATTTCGCGATACTTATATAAGCAACCCTTTTATGCGAAGACATTAGAAAAAAATACTACCATTAAAAAGAGGCGATATAAAGTTTCACCCTTTAATTTAAAAAAAAGATATGAAAATTTGCAAATGGTGCACGACGATTATGTATGCAATAAAAAGCAAACCCCGTTCAGAACGAGAGCAGCTTTCCAGTTTTATAATCAATAGAATAAAAATTAGCACAGGTTTCTCATAAAAAGAAATGAACTTTTAACCCCTTACAGCGAAAAAATGTATATCTCACGCTCTTGAGAACTTTTTCTCATAGTTGCAACTACGATTGGCAAGTTTAGCAAATAGGAGAAAACATGTCGTGTTGCACTTTAACCCTTCGCTATTTAAAGAAATTAAATCTAACCATTCTGCAACCCTCCATCGAAGCGGTATGCAAATATTTCGTGCCAATATTGCTATCCCTTCGTTGTAAAGTCGCGATTCCACCTCGGCTTACAGGTTTTCATTAACTTGAGATTACGATTCACACAATCATTTGTCTAGAATGGCATACTCTACTCGTATAACAAAGTTTACGTTTAACAATACAAGAATATAATAAAATAAAAATCGGTCGCGTACAGGTTATATTTTCACAATTAGTGTTTGCTGCCAAATTTTGGTTCCGTAGTTATACAGAAATAAATATTTAAATTGCTTGTAACGATTAATCGCCTTAGAATTTTTTAATCCTGTTTATTTTGTTTTAATCTAGATCTAATTCGCAATTTTGAGCAATCATTTAGGTGATATGGGTATAGGAGGCAGCAATTTTTACGCGTTTTTTTCGGAAAATGTTTAAATAAATGAAAAAAAAAATACATACCTATATCAAATATTTTGTTAAATTCGTGCTTTCATTTGCCACCCTCTTATACGATACCTTTAATTTTTTTTCCATTTCTCAATTTATATTTTGAAATGAACCTTCGGAATCAAAATTAAATTTTTCGTACTTCACGTCTGCACTCAGACTACGCTTTCTATATCTCTAGACCAAATTTCAAATTTTTACGTCAAATACTTTCAGAGAAAATCGCTTGTGACAGATGGACATATAGTTTTAAAATGTTTAATTTCAACCGATTTCATTAGCGTAATGATATGATAAGGTGTTATAAATATTAAATATGTGACTATAAAATATGTCTTTACATTATTATTTGAATTATTTAGAAAACAGAGATATTCTGTTGTTGGAATTTATTGTTTTTTATTTAATATTTATATCATCTGACGATATCAGTAAGCTGATGGAATCGATCGCAATGAAACATTTCGTAAATACTTAAATGTGTAATTTAATTATATCTTCTCTAGTATTTTATTTTACTTCTTTGAAGGAAGAGCAATGAAACATTTCAAAGTGCAGACAACTTTGAAGTCATATATTATTTGAATGAGAAAACCAGAGTGTTTTGTTTAAAAAATAATGTAATTGCAAACGGAAGCTAGAAAAGTAATTAAACTACAACCAAATTCCTTTTGAAAAAGTATCCGGCATTGTTTTATCAAAGTGAAAACTGGATATACGAAACTAATTTCATAAAATAAAAAAGAGAATTTGTTCACATATATATAAAACTACTACTGCTAATAACTTTATTATAAATGATTTTTTCGACTAACTTTCCAGTCAAATCAACTTCAAAATGAAATTCTGGGTTATAGAATGCATTACTAAAATGACCTTAGATTTTAATGACACTTACAGTTTTTATACATGCAGGAGCAGTTTAATGTCGTTGTAAAACTCCCTGTTATATAGAACATTAGATTGTACTCACACAAAAACAAACTATTGAACCACAGAGAAAAAGATTGCTATTCAGGTTAAATTTTGATCGATATGCGTAAAAAAGCGTTGTTTCGAAGTTGAAAGTGTGCAAAAAAAACTATGCTAAAAAGATGTATAGTATGTCGTAGGATAATTAAAAAATTTAGATTTTCGCGTAAAACCTAAGATGTTTGCAAAAAACCGAATTCCAATTATCCGGTTTTTTGCAATCATCCTAGGAGTTTCACGAAGATTCGATTATTTAACTTATCCTAAGACATATAAGTACACAATTTTAAATAAATATCATTTCAATCGATCAATTCTTTTTCGAGCAAGATCAATTTAAAATTCCACAAAATTTTTCTTATGGCGAAATATATGTAGTCACAATCTAAAGTCATTAATTAGATTTTTAGCAAGGCTTTCTGCAACCCAGCATAAGAGATTAAAATTTAATGATACGAAACAGTATTCCTCAAAAAAAATCTAATTTACATATTTTGCAAATTTTCAGTCAAATCATGTTTGTTCTTTTAATGGATAATTCGTTCTATAGAACAATTCGAACAGTGGTACATATATTTTTTTTTTTTTTTTTATTAACAGGAAAAATGCGATTTGGCATCTATGGCCATAGGTACATATATTTAAATACTGCACATAATGATATAAGCGACTCAGTTTTTATGCTTTATATTGTTTTATTGCTTTGCCGCTCTAACAAGTTTGCTAGCAATATGTATCACTCATAAACAATCATTTTCCTACCATACATAGAACTATGCATTAAAAAAATTATATATAAAAAATTAGCGAAAAATGTAAATTATGTATTATTAATTTATAAATATTTTAGAGGAATTAGGATCAATGAAATTAATAGACAAATTATTATTTCACAACGTTTCGTATTAAATTAATACTTCATCAGGTGATCTTAATTAATTGTCTTAATAACTAGATTTAATTCGATTATCTTGTTATATTATTAACATGAAAAGGATCTGATATATACATTATTAGTGTATTTGCATATGGCAACATACACTATTGGCGTTGGTCGGATGGCGGGACCTAGGTGTCGGACCAAAATTTCTCGCCGTTTCATAACCTCCTAAACACTTTGGCACCATTTTTAAAAATGTTTATATATATGCATATATATAGGTATATATACCTATATATATATATATATATATATATATTATATACGTATATATATATATATATATATATACGTATATATATATATATATATATATATTTATATACGTATATATATATATATATATACGTATATATATATATATATATATATATATGCGGGCAATAACTTTCGAAGGAGTCAATTCATTTTAACGAAATTTGGCACACATGCTGGAATCCATCACCGCACGAAGCCTATTTAAAATGGTCCCAATCGGGTCATTTTAAGAGTGGTTTTTAGGGGTTGAAAAAAGTTTTTGGGCCCAAAAATACCGAAAAAATTCTTAGAATCGTTTCAAAATTGAAATTTAACCCTTTAGTAGTAATTAAAAAGTGCTCCTGAAATTATAAGCAAATCGGGCCGACAGGACCGGACTTACAAATTTTATGAAAACACTAGTTTGCATATATATACGAATTTACTTACTGACGGTCGTATTTAATTTGGTGCAGAGGTTGGATTGATAATAATATTTCAACTAATAAAATTATTATTGTAAGGGGTGTATTAAGGGGTTCAATTTTCTTTTATTTTGTCCAAAAACAAACTTTAGTTCATGTAATAAAGCCACAATACCTGTATTAGAAAATACACTATATTGTCGGCAGGGTTTTGGCACTGCGACCCGGGGTTTTTATATATTATTTTTAAATAGTAGTACCTGCCTACTGCTTTATATAATATGATCTAAGCCTTTAATTTTTTATTGAATTTCATCCGAGTAAAAACGTAAGCCTATTAAACTAGTCGAAAAAAATATTTATAAATTTAAATTAATTTATAAGTGCTTATGCTATCTAAAATAGATACCTACCATTATTATTTTTTTTTTTATTTTAGCTGGTATTATTTTTTAACCTTGCAAATTATTTCGTATAATATGTAGAACCAGTAATGACTAAAGTACAGTATACACAAGCATTAGATAATTCCGTGCATGGATGATATCATATTCCCTGGTTGTCATTTCTCACCGTCCATCATGTTCACATTCACAAGGGTAGGTAATAAGAGGGTTGGTTTCTGCAAATTCTCGCGACTCACAACCCTTTCATACGCTCTAGTATTCCCAAAACGCATATGTTTGCCAGCAAAAAAAAGTAGCGAGCCGTACCGAGCAGCGAGCTGCGTTTGTCTATTATGATTATATAAACAGGGTGCAAGGATATTCAATTCGCACAAGACACAATCTAATGTACATCGTCAATTTATATTTGTGTTTAGTCGTTGTTTAGAATGGGATCGTTGTGCGAAACTTGATGTTTTTAGTGTGCAAAATGCACGACTAAAGAACGTCTCACAATAAATGCAAAATGATTCGCTTTCTCAAGTTTGTTTTGTCGTATAATAACCTACGTACTATGTTTGTAGGTTTGTAAATGTAACAAATCTTATTTTATAATGTCAAATGCGATTACACTTTAGATTAAAACGGAACGTTTAACGTTATTTATACTTATAACATAATTTTGTAACAATTGCTTCGCATAACACAGTGGCTTCGCTAGGTAAAGATTCTAAAACATTTTTTTATCAAAAAATGCATTAAATAAATAAATAAACTTTAAATTCAAGTTGAATGATGCTCGAATAATTTTAGTAATTATTTTACGGGAAGAAAAATTTTCAATTAATTACTTTATCATTCCAACTCCACTTGTAGGTGCTAATTTAGGTCAAAATTGTCTTTTGAAAATTTTACAGTATTTTTTTGTTTTGAGGTCCCCCGAATTCAAAAAAACATATTTTTTGAAAAAGTCTGTGTGTATATTTGTTTATCTCTGAACACGATACAGGTCAAACGGATGAGCGGATTGAACCCAAATTATGGAAAGATATTTACTAAGCAAATATGAAGAGCCCTATCCTTTTTGAGGAAAATTTACGCATGCGCAGAAGATATATATGCTATAACGTTTTTTTGCATAATGATGCTATACTTTTTATAACGGTTTATTATTCTACAAAAGTTTCGTACAAAAAACGTTTTTCTTAGCTTCATAGTTTCGGAAATATTTTGAAAAAAACTGCTGTACTTTTGTTATGAAGATCTGTCAAAAATAAATTAGGTAGCTGACAAGCATGCTCTAGTTCATTTTTACATGTAAAACAATATTATGTAACCATGTAAACGCATAACAAATTTCATAATATTTATTACCTGCGGCACCGCACACTTTAACAATTTTTTTTTATTTATGATATCAAATATCAATATTTTTGAAGTTGGAATGGCCTTGTCGCTCAATTAGCCGAAATTTTTTTCATTATGTTAACTGTCACGTCTAGAACATAGTACCTACCAATTAACATTTTCAATTTTTTAATATCAAAAATCAAATCGATATATTCACAAGTTTTAAATTGCAACCTAAAATCAGTGGCAAACAATTTTAATATTTGTTATTTTAAATTTATTTGTCACTTTGTATTGCAAATATCGCGTATTCTTAATGTTGCATAACGCATTCTAATTCAATCTATTCACATTCTACTTAAAAATACAATTCTACAATCAAGAGTAGATGACATCAGAATGTGTTTAAGCTACGTTACAATTTTTTTCACGTACGACTAGGGGAGAAAACACGCTTCTAAGTGAATTTGCTTTCATTAAATACGCAACCCTACATTTTTTATTTAAATCCTTCAAATATTAAAACTGAACAAATGTGCACCATTATATCTATAAAATAGATATCTATTTTTGCATGTGCAAATTCTATACAAGCAGCAGATTCAATTGATGAGCTCGATTTCTTTGCAAAAATAATCGTTTGTTCGAAACTGGTCAACAAATGTTGCAAACTGGTTTTCTGCAAAGTTGCAATCAACCTCTCGCCATCGTTTGTACACATCATGTTACCCCTTATTTGTTTGCTAAAAATACGAGGGATAACCAAAAATTGTCACCAAATGCATAGTTTTTATTCATGTTTTGGCATCTTGATCGACAAAAATATTTATTGCTCAGTTTAAAAGAAAAAAACTTTTAAAAAATTGAACCCACTTTCAAAAAGTCACTAAAAGGAGAAAAATAACAAAATTTAGAAGTCGACGCCAATTTTATTATTAAGCCTTTTTACATATCTACTTTTCACAATTTTGATTATTTTCCTCCTTTTAGTGGCTTTTTTTGAAGGAGGTTCAACATTTTTCATAAAAAAGATTTTTATGTTTTTTTACTCTTTTCTGGATTTGAAATACGCAGTTTGCACATTAATAATTATTAACCGACTTAACAGTCTTTTTTTGTACAATTGTCATTTTAAAGCAACATAATCTTTGCATTTTGTTCAAAATTTTGCTTGAAAAACGATCTTTTGTTATGCAGATCAGTCATTTATTTTTCTGTGAGTACAAATTCCTATAAGAGTTTGACAACGTCTTTGAACTACGCCTGCATATACTATATAAAAACTTTTTTTTTAAGATCACAATCTAAGATAATTAATTGTCAAATTAAATTTTCCGACAATATATTCTGCAATCCAGCACCAATCTTATAATTTGACATTTACAGTGATAATATATATTAATAATAATAACAAAGTTTATTGCTTAGCACAAATGGTCAGAAATCAGTCTTTGTAGACTTATCTGCCTTTCTGACCGGTACATACAATAATATAGTATACAATAATTATATCAAAATAATAATACAAGTGGACAAAGTAAAATACAGACATAAAAATAATATGTTTGGTAATAATTTCATCGTTATCGTTAAGGATTTAACGCCAACCTACTCGTTTGAGAAGTTATATCTTTTACGGCTCAATTACATTGAGCGAGTTTTACTAGCTACTTAGCTGGCGAGAAAAGAAGCAAGCGAGTTAGCTAATGCGATAGTGGTGGTTAACCCAGAACAGTTGCAACTCGCTTAGTAGCTAACTAGCTGGCGAGTAAAAACTACTTGTTCCGTTCCGCGTACCTACGTTGTTCTTTTGGATATCGCAGGCGAATTCACTAGCTACTATGATAGGGTTGCCATCTCTAAAATTTGGCAACCAGGACAAGACGCGTGAAAACCCCGGATTTTAGAGCCTAGAACCCGGACATGTCAACAGATTTTTTTAAACATAATCAGTGTAATAAAAAACAGTTGAAAATGTCATAAATCACCTTTTTATTTATTTTCAGACCTTAAAAAAATCTAGTCATCTTTTATCATCATTTTAAATGTACCTAACAAAACAGAATCTTATTACAATTTGTTACAAATTGTTTTAATAATCAGTTAGAATTTTTTTATTCTTAAAATAAAACACACAGTGCGTGTGTCGCGGGCGGCCCAAGACTTTAAATTTTTAAACCCGGACTACAAATGAAGTCCCGTCCTCTAAACTAGGACAAATCCGGGGAAACCCGGACGGATGGCTATTACTAGCTGCTTTTTTACAATCAGCTAGTATCAGTTAGTTGGCTAGTGAGCATGATTACACTGGGCTAGTGAATTCACCGGCTAGTAGCTAGTAAACTCGCTAAGTGTAATTGAGCCTTTATGTATAAAAATGAATGTTTGTTTATTCGTCTTCTAAGCATCCCTACATCATTCATGTGATTACGATGAAACTTTGGTGAGTTGCAAAGGTTTCTAATCCAAAAAATCTTATTCTTATTATATTAATGTCGCTGACGAGTGGACTCTAAAACATAGTTTTATCTTAGTCGCGCGTGCTGGTAGCGACTGGTTTAAAATAAATATTTAAAAACTCACATATATAGGCCACTTGGCCTTGTGACCGGAGATACATGAATGCAATATGGTTGCATCTACACAGTGTCCACGTGCGGCGGCCAGCGTCCAATGCCGACATATTCGAACTATTGATAGTTGTTAACGGTTTTCCATGTATGCAATAGAGAGATACATGTATGTCAGAGGTAGACGCGACGTGCACTCAATGCACCGCCATATTGTGAAATAATATAACACCTAGCTGGCGCGTTTATTCCGATACAAAAAGTGTTGTTGTTAATGTTGTTTTCTGTGAATTACTAAACTGAAGACATTTGGTGCATAAGTTTCGTGTTGGAGTTATTGAAGATTATAGACGTTCGACAGGTCATAAACGTCCATTTTAGTGGTGAATGTGTTTATTGCAGATTGAAAAATTTGAGCAGCGTTTGAGACAATTAGATAATTAAGGTCTGTAAATTTTATGTAATAATGTTATAGAAAAACTATGTTCTGTGCGTTTTATCTAAAATACACTTGTATTAATAATAAAAATTGATAGTGTTTTTGAGTAATGTCTGAGCAGAATATAAAACGTAGGTTTGCAAAATTGTTTGTAACAGTTGACTGCTATTATGTAAATTTTTTCTAAGTTTTGTGTCTTTTTGCGTGTAATAATAAAATAAAAAATTTAACGCTGTTTGCTTGAGAAATGTTTTAAACAATTAAATAACTAACGTCGAAAATATTTATGAGAAAGTATTGGATAAGTAAATAAATCGTCAAGCTATAAGTTTTTAAAAAATCGCTCCAAGAAATTTGCCGTCTACAAAAATATACAGCACTACGGAATTTGTACAACATTTTTAATTTTATTTTATTACGAAAAAGTCAATGGAAATGTGTGTTAATATAAGTTTTTCGACTGAAAAATACAATTTATAAGATGACTAGATAGAATTTCGTATTTGCAGAATTTTTATACGTTTGTTTAGTGTTTCGCTTTAACCCAAAAATTAATGAAGGGATTTTGATGGAATTCATAACAGAGTTTGTGATACGAATATATAAAAAAATAGAATGTGTACAATTATATCATAACAATTTTACAAAAAAGCTCGATCGCTACCAGTAAATCCTTTATTTAAAATTAGTTTTGACGTAAAAATATTTAAAGATACCTATCTATTTGCCATTTTTAATGTTTTCTAGAGTCTTATTTGTGAAATAAAAGCTTGTTTCTTTGTAAAACATTTATTTACATTATTCAGCCTACGTTTAAAAACTTTTGCTATTTAATGTATAAAAACAATATTTATTTAATTATTATTTCTTATTAAAGAATATAAAATTTGCATTAATTTAATTTCGTTCTTTGTATATTTAGTATCTGTTAACTTCCATTTATAAATATATTTTCGGTGTTAAATAAATATTATGAAATATTTTATTCTGTAATTGTTCTCCTTGCTGTATTTCTTTAGTTTGTATCTCTAATTAAGGTGACTCCTCAGAATTTCGAACTATGGTCGCAATAGGGATGTTGACTATTTTTGGGAAAGTGTTTTAAATCGTGTATAAATACCTAATATTGCCACAAATATTTATTATTTTTATTTAAATACAACTCAAGCCTTAAAAAAAATGTATTTTAAATCCCGTTTCAAATTTCGGTCCAAAACGCCAATACTAGTCGCGTGACGTCACCTGTTCATACCAAAGCAGGCTTCAAAGTTTACACGGGAGCTACCATCCTATAGATGCGTATTATGTGCTCATAAACGTTAGTAAACTGAGGTGATGGAAAGTTGTTTTGTAGTCGTTGCTATAGTTACATGTAATTTGACGTTTCCTATAAACAAATAATAATAAATTACACACTAAATATTAACCAAACAATGAAGTTTTTTGACAACGGCTGAACATATGACGTCATGCGCTCTGATTGGTGTCTGTTGTCACGTGACTTGAGAGTAATTTTATTAGGTTTTATTTATTAAATATTAATTAAATTCGTTAAAAATAAGGAAAAATATAGTGTTTTTTAATATTTCTATCATAGAAACTACTACTTTTCGTTAAAATTATGTTTTTATTTGAATACAGTCAACATCCGTATTCAATTTATTACTATTTTTATTAGCAGTGCTTAAGCATTAAGCTTCTCAAAATTTGGCTTGTTGCTTAAAAATTTCAAAAAAATACATATTGTTGCTCCAAAGACAATCAAAAAACGTGATATTCGACAATATTTATTTACAGGACGTCACCAGATTTCGAATTACGCGAAGGCAAATTAACATTTTGAATTTTTTTCTTTACAAGTTTGTGTTAAAAATACTTATAAATTTGGTTTAGGTACTTAATACTTTTTGCCAAATTTAATTTGTTCTATGGAACCGTTTGTGTAAAACTTATGCGAATTTTCTCGTTTTTATTTGATTCTAACTTGCCTATTTAGATCAAATAAACTGTAAAAACGTGGCTAAAGGTCATATGGGAAATATCTACCAAGAAGACGAAATAACAGACAGGGATTTCGTATATCTACTATCCCTATTAATATTATAAATGTGAATGTAAATTTGTTTGTTACGCTTTCACGCTAAAACTACTCAACCGATTATCATGAAATTTCGTACACATATTCTTAAGGGTATTAGAAAGGACATAGGATACTTTTTATTAAAAAAATGTTTTTTTTTATTTTTTGGCCAAAAAAATGTTTTTTAATAAAAAGTATTCTATACGTCCTTTATAATACCTCTAAGAATATGTGTACAAAGTTTCATGCTAATCGGTTCAGTAGTTTTGGTATGAAAGCGTAACAAACAAATTATAAATTATAAATTCGAGCGAACGAACGGAGTGAGTGAGTAATGAAACAAATAATTATAAACTCGGGTGAACAAACGGAGTGAGTGTGTAATGAAAGAATCCTAACTATTATTGTCAAACTTAGAAATAAATGAAAGAGCTTCAGAAAAGCCGAGGATGTAGCAATGCCGTTATTTATATGGTCCCCTCTATTACAAACCCCCAGTTCCTAGGTTCTAATCTGTATCATTTGAATTGACAATTAATTATGATTAAAAAATAATAAATTGAAAATGAGATAGTTGGTACTAATTTCAAATTGGTAGTCATCAAAAATAAAATGGTGTGTGCTTAAAATCATACGATCGAACTGAAAACTTCTATGGCAATCGTAATGCATGCAAAAATCAATATTAACCGCAGCAAAAGTCGTGCATCATACTACCATAGCTACAAAACAGCCGGGTAGAGCAGAGACGCACAGCTAACTATTTCTCTCTCACTCGGCAAAAACTCGGGTTCCCAAGTTTAGCCGAATTAGCGTTTCACCTTCAACTTACTAAGCTTATTCACTGTTAAGGAAAAAGTCGGCATGGCGAACATAAAGAAGTTTCCACATGAAATAGAAAGAATTAAAGAAAACTTTTAAAATTATCATTGTACAATAAACTTCATGAAAAAAATACTGCAAAAAATCTGTAATGTATGTAAATATTTCATTATTAAAAAACAATGTAAATAAAACCAAATGAACTATTCGAAACAAATGAGTTCTCATTTATTTATTGTAATTTGCTTTTACAAATTATAAGACCAGGAAATGCTGCCAACATTTTATAATGAAACTATAAAATAAAAAAAAAAACGAGCTGCGATTATATTAAAATCGTTAATAAATATTTGTGCATGCGGATATAAACGACCTAATTAAAAACAGCGTCTGCAGTGCTGCCACCTGAGGTAAACAACAATCAGCTCACGCTTCCCCTATATCCGGTAAAACAAATGAGAAACGAGCTAGTACATCGTTCTAGTTTACGGACTGAAAATTGAAATTAATAATTTGTAAACAATAGAGCATTTAATTGTTTCTTGGAAACATAACACCGTTCATCGTTAAATATTGATAAGCATAATTTGTTTTTCTTCATACTGTCGTAATAAACTGCATTTCGTAGATTATGGACGCTCGATAACTGAAATCATCAGCGTAAAATGTCTTTCGATATTTTTAATTATTTATGAATATTAATATCATTAAATTTATATTCAAATTTTGTTTTGTGTGTTAAGTTTAGTGTCTAAAATAATGTCACCTTTGCGACATTTCCGAGACATTTCAGTGAACATATCAATAATGTCCTGAAAATTAATACTAGACCCAGATACCTCTAGCAGTTAGTGACCGTAAAAAGAACAAAATGTAGATTTAAAAACTTGTTTTATCCAAAAATGTTTACTAAATATTGAAAACAAGAACATATTTAAGGGGAGGTAGTTCGCTAAATATTTGCTACGTCTTTTTACAATGTTTTACGTAGTGTGGAGGTCACCTTAATCTAACGTCGAGATGTTAATTAAAATCTGTTATAAGTCAGCAAATATTTATACTTCATTACTTGTATATTTTATGTAAAAACTCGTAACAAAATATATTAATTAATTTCTGTCTGGTTGAAGCGAGGTCGAAAAAATATTAATTGATGATTACTAAACTTCAATTTGATGTAAATTGTCGTAAATTGACGATGTAGAAAAATATTAAACAAAATACACAGACGAACGTCAGATCAGGAGTTGGGCTTTTGGTAACTGAAAGCAATTTCAAGAGCTGAAACTTATATACAAATTGTTCTTGCTTGAAAACTCTGTACGGGAAATTATTAGAATCACTTCAGTTTACTGAACGTTAATTATTATAAATTATAAACACTAAAATAGAGCTAAAAAAATCTTTTTTCATTTCCGCCAAAAAAAAAAACAAACATATTTTTTAATTGCTTTTTCGTTTTTCTACTTGTTTTCGAATGCATTTAGTTAGTTTTCGCTTTTTTGTCAAATATTTCAGAATATAGGTACCGTATGAAAAAACACATGAAATATGCAAGTCTAGTCATAATCCTTTTTTTCAAAAGAAATATGCTGGATTGCAGAAAGATATGTCAGAAAATCTAATTTGACAATGACTAGATTGTGATCACACATATTTCGCCATAATTTCAGAATTTAAATCCAGCTTGTCTGAAAAATAATTCATCGAACGAAACTACTTTTTTTGTGTGTATTTAACATTGTTTTTTTACTTCTAAACAACTTTTTTTTACGCATTTTGAGTAAAATTTTTCTATGTAGATCAAACAATTATTTTTATGTTTTACATGTAAGAGATTTTCACATTAGACTGCTTCAGAATGTATAAAAACTGTAATTATATCTGAAGCCATTATCAAATCAAATTTTTCTTTCTGCTTTCTGCAACTCAGCATTAATATAATATACTGAACCAAAAAGTGTGTTGTATTAATAAAAAGGTTCAAATTTTTTTGGCGAAAAACTTTTTACATTTCTTATTAAATTAAGTTTTCCGCACAACAGATTTTTTATAAACATGATTTCTTTTAACGGACGTTTGTTAACTATTTTTTTTTCTGGAGTACGTATCTTATTTACAGTATAAAAATCCGTTATATTATTTAATTTCTAATGATCAAAAGTAGGGAATTAAAAATATTTACATAATATATTTAATCTACATTAATTTTTTAGTTTTTTCTCAGGGTTCATTTATTCTTAAGCAGGCGATAGAATTAGGACAGTCTGTATGTACAATATTTGACTCTCCTCTGACGTGAACTGGAGGAAAAACTTTTAATGAAAAATGGTGAAAACGCTTGCTTTGTATTTTTAGATAATGATCAGAACGTGTAAAACACTTTAAACATGCTAGCGTTTCAAATTTCCAACTCATTTTATTTTATATTATACATAAAACTTATTAACTTCACTTTATATATATTTTATTTTATCATAGTTAATTAATGAATTTGTTTATATTTTTTTTATATTATGTCTTACAAGGTAAAGCTACAGATATTTTCGATTTGTACCAATTTTTTTAAGTGAAAATTTTAAAATTTTAAGAGAAAAATGCTTTTACATTCCCAAAATTTCTCAAAAAATAAAGTCTTTGGAACCGTGAGCAGAAATTATTTTTTTCTTTCGTGGTTAATTTCATAAAAAATAGATGTAACATTCCCTCAGTTCTGATTTATTTTTGTAAAATACATTTTTAAATGAATTAATTTTTGCAACGAAATTTTGTTTCAGATAATGCAGAAAGAAAACATGACAATAATGACGTCATCCAAAAAGACAAAAGAAAAATGCGTATCTTTTGAAATATCACCGGAAACAATTGCTGCGTTAGAAGTTGAATGAAAAACAAATGCCTGTATAGTAAACGCTCACGATTGGCCAGTTGACAAAAAAGAGATGAGTTGAAAAACAAAAGAATATCCATGGAACATATACATACATAATATGACAGGTTGGCTTTGGAACATTTCTGTTTTAAAATTGAAATTCTTTTTGGCCATTTGCATTCTTGCATAAGAAAATAATTACAATTTCGCATTTACAGGAAAATACATGATGTACCAAAATACTATACCAACATCTTGAAAATGGAATCTACAAACCAAATCAAGGTGCAATATTTAATTCATGCAAATTGAACTTATTTTCAAAAATGAATAAAAAACTATGGGGAAACAGTAAAAACGTCAATGAAATTGAAAATTTGATTAGTTTGATAGTGTTAAGTCTCCAAAACTGAACGAATGTTTGTTAATTACTGCAATATTAGGGGTACCGGTTTTGTATTTATTTATTTATTTAACACTCAACAGGACAAGCTCCAATGAGAAAGTGTAAAAAAATTATATACGCAAAAAAGTAGCGAAAGTGTCAATTAAAATAAATAATATGAGAACTAAAAAAAAACACAATTTATTATGGCGAAATTGTGAGAAATTGGTTTGATAATGTAATAATTCCATGACGTCTTGTCTATTAATAACCTTCAATTTCTAGGCTCTAGTCAGAGAAATGCCATTTGAATATTTAATTTGTTGTTACAATTAATATTTTAAAAAATGTGAGTTGGCACTACGCCTTCAAAATAAATAAAAACAAATATGCATATTCATTTTAAGAAGATATTGATATTAAATTTAAATCTGTGCTAAAATCATTTAACCATTATCAAAACTGTTTTTACTTAACTGAGAATAGTTCCAACATGAGTGGGGCTCAAAATTATTTTATTTCAAGTGACATTTTGACCTCACACGTTAAATGTTTCCAATTAATTTACAACAAATAGTGGCTAACTCTCAAATCTACCCAAAAGCATATAAATAGTTTATGTAATATAATTTAATAACGTTGCTGAAACTATTACTTAAAATAACTTGAATGTAGTCTAAATTAAATGGAGATATTTAACTTGTAAAATGTACTGTTTATAGTTCAGTAACCGATCTAGAATATAATATATTCACGTAATATATATTGTGACCTAATCAAATTCAGCCATCTTTGCTCCAAACAAACAAAAAACAAATGATTACAAAAAAGATCGTGCCCAGATGATGACATGCAGCAGGAGTATAGCAGGAACCGTGTTAGCAGGACCGGTGGTAGCAGGAATGATGGTGGTGGAATGAGAGCGAAATGGTCGAGTTATTAAAACAGAAGAGACTCTACGCCTCGCCAGAGTCATCTGTTGGCGTTGAAAAAATGACAGGCATAAATTTAAAATCTGCAAACAGTGCATCCAACATAAAATAATGAATGAACTTAGAATGACAGGGCCGGTGAATTAGTATTACTAATAGGGAACTTTTTTTATAATTTGAACAAACCTTAAATTAGTTTTTTAAGACAAATAGCTAGTAACTACTATTAATACTGGGTTACAGAAAGCGTTATCAAAAAAACTTGATTTAACAGTGATCTTAGATTGTGATAATATTATTTAAAACCTTTATACATGCAGAAGCAGTTTAATGTCGTTGTGAAACTTCCTGTTATGTAGAATATTAGATTGTACTCGCATAAAGACAAATGACTGAAATACATAGAAAAAGATCACGTTTTACGGTAAATTTTGCTAAATATGTGTAGAAAAATGCTGTTTCGAAGTGAAAATTTTGCAAAAAACTATGTTAAATGTACGTAAACACAGTTTAAAGAAAATATCGCTTCATTCGATCAATTATTTTTCGTATGCAAAAACATTAAAGTCAACAATGCGTTTTTATGAACGTTTTTGTTATGAAGCTAAGGTCATTGCCAAATCAACTTTTCTGACAATGCTTTCTGCAACTCAGCATAAGTCTGAAATCTAATTTGGTCAGAAAAAAGCAGACATTAAATTTGCGTTAGATTTTTACTGGGAAAAATTTTAATCTATACTCAATCAATAGTCAAACGATAAAAGCGTTTATGTCGAAATTGTGATTTATAATTTATGTGATTTATAATTATAACTGACATATTTTTCTTGCTGCAATGAAAAGAGACAGCATAGTATTTTCTAACCACGAGAATCTCAAACGTCTACTCGAACGAAATTCATTCATAAACATACATATTAAATCTAAATAAAGTCATCGCTCTCTGAAGGGACCTCACCTTTTCGAAATTCAGATTTCGAGTGTACGTTAATGATTTTTCTTTTATTACATGAGCATTGCAGAATTCGTGTAATAAGAAGATACGTCGATATGGACACCAATGTTGTCTCCTTTTTTTTCAACAAAAAATGAAGAACTGGATTATAAATCTTTTTTTTATTTATTTTAAGAATATTAATTACCAGACTTATCGGGGTCTAGTATCATTTAAAAATTTTAATTGATTGTTTATTTTTTGTGTGAAAGCTACGAACTACCAGGCTTATCTGTGCCAGTACGAATTTATATTTTTAGTTTGATAACAAATTGAAAATCCAATTATTGCTCAGATTAGAACCTAGAAATCGAGAACTTGTAATAATGTAAAGATCATATAAACAAGAGCAGCGCTAAGCGCTCGGTTATTCTGAAGCGTAATAATACATTAAAAATCCAATTGACACGTTCACCAGTGCTGTATTTAAAGCATGGAGACTTTTAAGGGGTAACACCACTGTAAATTTTTCAAAAAATCGATTTTTTTTAGGCTTAAAAATACTTTGAACCTTTTAGAATATGGGGAAAAATATTTCATACCTCAAAGTATTTTTTTTTCTTGTAATTTCGAGTTCTTCCTCAAGCGCGTCTATAATGTCTATAATGCATTTCAAAACTTTAAATGCGTTTTTCTCGAAACACGATTTTTCAAAACGGCACGCAGCATAACTCCAACAATTTTCATTCTTTTCATTCGAATTTGTTACAATATCTTTAAAATAAGATTTTGAAGACAAATACGTAGGGGATTTTCGATAAGTTAATTTAATCATTATTTACTAACAAATGATTATTTTTTTTTTGTTGAAAATTTAACGATTTAATTCAAATACTCGCCAATCACACAAAAATCAATATTTTTAAAATCCCCTACGTATTTCTCTAGCTATAAGCATGTACAATAAGTGTTTTTTTTTTCTAAATCCAAATTTGCAGCAGTTACACTGCGTGCCGCAGAGCGCCTCAAATTCTACGTGCCTCGCGAAAATGGCTGTGGTGCCGTCATTTCTGAATATTTTTTTATAATAATTTTCTATTTTGTTACTTGAATATACGCTAAATAATTTCCTCCAATATTATAATTTTATTACCTTTCCTTCCATCCAAAAAAAAATGACAAAAAAACACGTTTTTTTAGGCTGTTACAGTGGTGTTACCCCTTAATAGACAAAACATGATACACGACTATTCGCAAACCATGCATTTTATTTTATAAAAAAGATCGACATGAGTGGTTTTGCTTCGTAGCCACAGACATGAGCAATAAAACATCAATAAAAAGTAATCGTAAAATGGACCGGAAGTACGTCTCCGGACATTCAGTTTGCAGACACTGCATGCTGGTTGTAGAGAGAACCAGGAGGATATAGAAAGCGTCCAAGTCTGTGTACACAGTCCAGATATATACGGACGTAATATGCAGATGTAGAAGGTTCATGTCGTCGGTACAGCGGCGTTGTCGGTAATAAAGTTTTAAATTGCTTCTAACGGAACACATGTGATATTAGAGAGATAAGCCCACATAACCTAACAAGCTCAGGCTATTGCCTAAAACACCTCACATACATATGTATGCACGTTACGATTCTACAGACGATCGGAGACTCTAAATTCTTGTCTACATAAATAAATGGTTATTCTAATTTGCACTGATTTTTCACTCGGCACGTGGTAGAACATGATTAATAATAACAAGTAATTAAAAAACACTTGAAAATTCTACAAATAATTCTTTATTTCTCGACGATCGTTTCGGACAATAAGTCCATCCTCAGGAGTACAAAAACTTATACTGTATAAGTTTTTGTACTCCTGAGGATGGACTTATTGTCCGAAACGATCGTCGAGAAATAAAGAATTATTTGTAGAATTTTCAAGTGTTTTTTAATTACTTGTTAAAATGGTTATTCTGTCTCTCTAGTTGTTTAGGCATCACACAATTTTTCTCTTAATGATGTCTGAACGAAAAAATGTCTGTTGGGTCATCACAAAAAAATTTTGCTCCGGTACAAAAGTTTTCGTTCGAACATCACGCATACAGTTTTGTTCTAAAAACTCATAAATATCACAATTATGGTAATATGGTAACTAAAATATTTCCTACTACTAGACTAACTCTAGTCTCAGAAGTTTTGAATCAATAAAGAAATGAACTGATAAGTTTGTAAAAGTGAGAATAAATATTATTTAATACAGTTTTAAAATGTGTGTATATATTTCAATAATGTTTAAAATTTTATAGCCTTTTTGAAATGTTTAACGGTTGAGATAAGTTTTGTATTGAAAATCTTTCTTTGTCATTTTTTTAATCTTAATTTAGTGTACTTATCCAAACAAGTATACCCGCCAGTCCGCCATAATATGGTGGAAGAAACGGGTATACCCGCTCCTTCACCGTGATATGGTGGAAGCGAAAAATACAATCGCTCTTCTAGTCTACTGCATAATATAACAACTGCAGCTATTAATTATTGGATATAAAATAAGTTCGAAACTTCGGGGACATCTGTGTTTATATAATACCTTCATGTCTACACAGAACGTACAAAAGGACAAAACTCAAAACCATCACTGAATCTATTGCTGTTGCAACGCCATAAATGACCATGTGTAACACAAACATATAAACCCACGTATTTTTGTAAATTGCGAACGATTGAGAAAATGGTTTGTAAAGATAAACCAGTAACGTAGACCCACAATGCAAAACGTATTTTTTAAACAATTCATAATTCCACATAACTTTCCTACTCTTATTTCAAATCTGAATTTTGTTTTTGGGTATCGTAGGTTTATTTATTTATAAATACTTAAAGATTATAGTCACAAGGTTCTAAAAGGAATCACGCGATTTTTGCAACGCGGTCAATCATAATAGTAGGCTATGTTTCTAGTGCGTGATGACTCGTATAATCACGCTCGATAGACATATAGTATCCCCTATAAAATAGCTGATTTTCACATAATTAAAAAAAATTGACAGAAATTTTAAGCAAGTTTACTTCCAATATTGTAAGCTGCACTTGATTCTCATACTTTAACAATAGAAATAGCAGTACTTATTTCTACGTTTCACATTTTAGATTTCCTTTACGCACTAGTGCAAAAAATACAGTTTTTATTTCCAAATAGCAAAATAAACATTTAGTGAAATTTGTGTATTTTTCGGAATTTATGGAGACTCAGATGTTGCTGTGGTGTTTTCATGGTTCGTCTATTGCAATACCCTAGATTCTTATCTGAGAACGAGTGAGATTACAAATTGGACTTTCAGATTATCATTTTTAATACTAATTTGGAAACATTAATTCGTATTAGGTCCAAATAACCTTAAGTATTAGTTGTCTGTAAAATATAATCAAATAATTTAATAAAAATGTTATTCATTAGCCAGACAATAAACTTAAATAATCTTGTCAATTAAAGGAGATAAAAAAATATTCTTGAAGTTATACTTCTTTTCGCACGTTGAGAGTATAATTTTAGCATGCAACGGAAGCTGCGCGCGCACAATAGCTAACGAAAATTCGACAGTATGAAGCTGGCCATAAAGGGCCCAGACTGAAATGAGAAATCAGTGCTTTTTCTGCCATCTGAAAGCTATATTAATATACAAGACGACTATAACTTGTGATTACAACTAATAGTCGCTTTAAATGTCATACAACGGGAAAAAGTAAAAACCAAAATAAACGTTTCAAAATGATTTCAAATATTTGTTCTTATTTTTTGTAAGTATTATTCTTAAACTGTTTGAAGATTTTTTTTAATAAATCATTTGCATGTAGGTATATTAAAAATTAGTTCTTAATCACGCCAAAGAAGTATAACTTCAAACGCGCATACATATGTACACGCAGCAGATTTTTAGTCGCATTTTTTAACCGACTTCAAAAAAAGGAGGAGGTTCTCAATTCGTCGGAATCTTTTTTTTAATTTTTTTTTTTATTTTTTATGTATGTTCCCCGATTATTCGCAAACGCCTGAACCGATTTGTAAAATTCTTTTTTTGTTTGAAAGGGTATCCCAGGTGGTCCCATATAGTTTTTATTAAAATCGGTTCATCCGTTTTTAAATGACGTCAAAAAAACATAGTATTTTTTAATATATGCTACCTCATATCTCCAACATTTGTACAGCGATTATGATGATTCTTTTCTTATTTAATAGGGCACATCTTCAGGGTGATCCCACATAAATTTTAATTAAATCGGTTCAGTAGTTTTTAAAAATGTGCGAAATCTATTCCACCACTAAAAAGTAAAAAATAAGAAAACTTTAAAAAAAAAATATTAACCTCCTTCAAAAAAATCACTAAAAAGATGAAAATAATGAAATTTTGAGGTCGGAGCTAATTTCATTACAAAAAAATCACATGAAATTTTGAAGTCGGCGCCTATTTATTACTCTAAAATTCTAATTTATAAACCAAAAAGTAGACTTTAGAAATATCACAAGATTCTATAATCAATTCTTATTTTAAAGTAAAGTTTAAGCTCATATAGAATATGGCAAACAAGTCCACAAATGTATTTAAAAAATATATACGGTGAAACAACTGCATGTTCTATACTTTTAAATTAGAAAAAAATGCAGATATCTTCAAAGTCTAATGCAAGCAATTTTCTAAAACATCCAAAAGCACCCACGTAATACATATATATGTGAATACACAAATGAATTTGGTGTAAAGAGCGGGTGAGTGGGGGGAGGTGAAGTGACGGCAAACGAACGGACTGGTCGACATTCCGAATTGTATGGAGGCATGTTTGAGCAAGTGTGCTATTAGTTCCAACATGTGGCACGAGAGAGGCTCATGGCCGGCCGGGCAGAGAGTGCGTCAGAACGACGTCGGGACGTCGTTGATGGTATGGGACAAAGGGTGGCGGGTGGGTGCTCTGGATGCACGGCCTACTTGATGGCCTCTGTGTGTGCACGCAGTGTTCTGCGTCCGATGGAACTGCGTTCAGGGATGGAGCAAAGATTATCAGGTCACTAGATAAACTATAGATATCGTAGAATTCGGGTATTTTCAGCTTCTCCTTGATTCTCACTTTGTGACAGACATAGATCAATCAGAAAAAAACTTTATTAGTGTATTTGCCATATGGCAACATACACTATTGGCATCGGTCGGATGGCGGGACCTAGGGGTCGGACCAAAATTTCTCGACGTTTCATAACCTCCTAAACACTTTGGCACCATTTTTAAAAAAGTTTATATATATATGTATATATATATTTATATATATATATATACGTATATATATATAAATATATATATATATATAAATATATATATATAAATATATATATATATATAAATATATATATATATATATATATATATTTATGTGTACGGGCAATAACTTTCGAAAGAGTTAATTGATTTTAACGAAATTTGGCCCACGTATTGAAACCCATCACCGCCAGAAGCCTATTTAAAATGGGCGTAATCGGGCCATTTTAAGGGTAGTTTTTAGAGGTTGAAAAATGTTTTTGGGCCCCAAAATACCGAAAAAATTCTCAGAATCGTTTCAAAATTGACATTTAACCCGCTAGTAGCAATTGAAAAGTGTCCCTAAAATTTTAATAAAATCGCCCCAACAGGACCGAACTTACAAATTTTTTGAAAACACTAATTTGTAGATAGTGATTTATTTATTGAAGGGTGTATTTAATTCGGTATAGACGTTAGATTGATAATAATATTGCAGTTAAGAAAAAAAATGTTATTTTAAGGGGTGTATTAAGGAGTCAAATCTTTAATTTTGCCCAAAAACCAACTTAAGTTCGCGTAATAAAGCCACACTGCCTGTATAAGCAAATACACTATATTGTCGGCAGGGTTTTGGCACTGCGACCCGGGTTTTTATTAATTTAATGTGGTTCGAGTGAATCTTAGATAAAACGAATTTTCCATATTTAAGGCTATCAGAACGCTCTGATTTTAAGCTAAAAATAGAGCTTCGGCTGATAGCTTATTTTAGACTTATTCGTCAAAATTTTGCAAAAACTCTTTCTCTATAAGGAAGATAAAGGACAAATCTAGGTCTCTAATGGACTTCTTTTGTAATTTATGTACGATTTATTAGAAAAAAGTTGGCACTAATTATGCCACGTTTTCAATGTCACACTACGGCCTTATTCGTACTTATTTCACAAAATTGTTCCATCACAAACCTAAAATGACTCTTTCTTTTTCGGAAGATTTTTTAAATCTTCAAAATATTTCCAAAATTTAGAGTAACAGTGACAAAGGCACCCTTGCAACAGCATTTTTTAGCCTCGTAGTGTAGCTTACATTCAAAGCGTTCCGACAGCCTTAAGATTTGACACTTAGTACCTATGCATATAAAATGAATTCTAAAATTTCGAAAAGACCCACCGTTTAGTTTTTTAGGAAAATAGTTTTAAATATGACGTTTTTAAAGTTCTTCTATACAGACAAGCTCCCATCAAGTGTTTTTTTATTTGTTTTAAATATTAACCTTCCAATTTTAAGGAATAAAATACTGCATGGAATAATTTGAATAGTTGTAAAATGTTAACAATATGCCGTTACCCTTGTGATTATTTAAACAATTGACGTTAAATTTTCTTTTTAATCTCGTTTATCGAGAGAGATATACATATATTAATACCATATGAATAAAAAATAACAAAGTCGTTTCTTTACTTTTTTTTATTAAATAAATAACAATTACAATTTATAAATTTGTCATATTATTAGTGTATTTGCCATATGGCAACATACACTATTGGCGTTGGTCGGATGGCGGGACCTAGGGGTCGGACCAAAATTTCTGGACGTTTCATAACCTCCTAAACACTTTGGCACCATTTTTGAAAATGTTTATATAGATATGTATATATATATATATATATATATATATATATATATATATATATATATATATATATATATAAGTGTACGGGCAATAACTTTCGAAAGAGTTAATTGATTTTAGCGAAATTTGGCCCACGTATTGAAACCGATCACCGCCAGAAGCCTATTTAAAATGGGCGTAATCGGGGCATTTTAAGGGTAGTTTTTAGGGGTTGAAAAATGTTTTTGGGCCCCAAAATACCGAAAAAATTCTCAGAATCGTTTCAAAATTGACATTTAACCCTTTAGTAGTAAGCAAAAAGTGCCCCTAAAATTTTAATAAGATCGGCTCAACAGGACCGGACTTACAAATTTTTTGAAAACACTAATTTGCAGATAGTGACTTATTTAATGAAGGGTGTATTTAATTCGATGTAGACGTTAGATTGATAATAATATTACAATTAAGAAAACAAAATGTTATTTTAAGGGATGTATTAAGGGGTTAAATTTTTTATTTTGCCCAAAAACAAACTTAATTTCACATAATAAAAGTATAAAACCACACGGCCCTATACAAGCAAATACACTATATTGTCTGCAGGGTTTTGGCACTGCGATCCGGGTTTTTTATAAATTGAAACTATTAGAAGAATTAAGCAAACAGAAAAATACAAACACTACTTTACCTTATTAGTCACGGAATAAAAACACATTTTATTAAACCACAAATTGATTATTATCAATACATTATTTTTAATAGTGAATTGAAATCCAATAATGATTCTCAAGGACTCTTCTCGGTCTTATTTTTACTTTTGGTCAAGCTTTATTACGAATATTTCGACACTGATGACCTTAGCTATCGTGTGTCTATAATCTACAATTTTATCTAATATAGAACCTGGTCATTAGAAACTAGTAACACATAAGCGATAAAAGCAACGACATCCAAACGATCTCGCCTATTTAATATTCCAGGAACGACTTCATGTAGTCTTGGGAGTAGTCGAATGATTTTTATAATCGAATGATTCATTCGAAATGAATCAATCAACTAATGTATCATAACGATAAGTGTGTTGGTACAATGCGTGAATAAATTGATGTTTCAACTCTCAGATTTTTGCTCTCGGTTTCGATTATCAGCATTGAGAGAGTTATCTACATACGAGTGCTTCATAGTACTGACACAGATGAAAGACATAAGTAATCGTATTCAATCATGTGCAATGCACATAAGTAGTTAGGATCCGAGTGAAAACACAATTCATTCTATCGCTCTATGCATTCGATATGATTATTATAACGAATGAATTCTCGATTATGAGGATTTGAGAGAGTCACTTTAATATAGTTCTTCACAGAACAATGGCAGATAAAAGACTAAGTAATCACATATTAAATTCTGTACAATACAATCTGAAAGAGACGATTGCGTGCAGTGTTTTAAAGAGTAAAGAAAGGAAGTAGTATAATAATTTATTGCTGGAAATTTCATTATAAAACGTAGCTCGTAGGTACAAAAACCATCCTAATGATTTGAATAATCTCTCAAAACATCTCGAGATATTTTAATAATCCAATAGTTCAACAATTTTCACTCGAAATGCCAAATCTTTGATTTCATATAGAAGAAACATTGAGAAAGTGTTGATGTTATTTCAGCCCTAAGATGAATAGAGAATGATTCCAAACATGAAGAGTATGGGAGATGCGGGAATTTGGGGGCCATATCGGGAACGGATGGCACATAAAGCTATATCAACGTGTATCTCAACTTGATACAGCCTGAAGGCTGATAAGGGAGGATGAATCCTCCTCGCTCCAGAGACGCGTAAAGGGGAACGGGACGTTTCATTTCTCTAAAGGACATTTGCATTTCATCTACTGACCACAACGCTATTTCATGCCAACACTTCCGTTTATATATTACATATACATGGAACACATACCTACGTAATGTTCTATACGTACAGAATGTTCCAGAAGTCACGCCAAGAGTTTCGAAGGCTTATTTCTCGCTAAAGTCCAAATCAAAAAACGCTTTCAACTAGAACAGAGGTTCCCAATCTTTAGAAGATAAAAAAATTCCATCGCCCCGTATTCCATAATACTTGATTTTATATGAAATATTAAAATATTGAGGCATATTATCTGTACCTAAGTTATCTATTAAAAATCATAAAGCTCTCATGGAAAGTCCCAGTTCACTGAGGGGCGGTACCGCCCCCGTTGTGTATAATCTAGAACAATTAAATAAACAGTAGCTTAAGTGAAATGAATTTATTTTGACGAATATGCAGTATTTTTTTACAAACAAAATCGTTTTAAGATTTTAAAGCGAATAGTTTAAAAGATATTGAAGAAAATTTATGAAATACTAAACCTCAAATTTTGAAAAAAAGCAGAGACTATAATAATATACATAGGTATATATTTGTCTAGCCCAGATAGGAAACAAAAAAATTGAATAACAAAAATTACAAAATTTCTCCTATACTGCAGGGTGTTACAATAATTTAAGTAATTTATTAATACTTCTTTAAATTTTTTGGTATTTATTACAATTTTTTTAACTTTAACAGGCAGTTTCGCATAAATTTTTTACAGGGCCGCTGTCATAGTTTACAGTAATACTTAAACGAAAATCATGTCTCAAAGTTCTCACGGAAGACAAAATGATACGAAACAATCTCCACGCGAGCTCGGCTCGCATTTGACCAGTCTTTTTTTTATGATAAGTTTGTCGGTGGGTGTTGAATCACACTATATGTTGATGTTATGAGCTTGTTTTGTCCGAAAAGCTTTAAAAGATATTTCTGTCAGTTGCTTAGATACGATAGTTGCAAGCCGTCACGAGAAGACACTAATGTGGGGCTAAACTCTTCCCCATATATCACCATTGTCCATCGTATGGTGTCGGCATGTGCGTGCGTTCGTCTACAAAGCTTATGCTTTCACGCGCCATGTACCATGTGTATTATACTCGAATACACTGCGTTGTAGATATTATGTGTACAATATAATACAGGATGATTTATGACACTGGCGAAAACTTCAATGAATGATTCCTATGAAGAACTAAAATAAAAATCTTCAAATAAACAAGAAAATGCTTTCTAACGGAACTGTTACAATGTTGAAAGTGTACAAATTTAAGACAAGCAGACCTATCTTTTTACACCCGAGAATATACAATCGTGAGTTTTGTCTTTGAAAAATGCTACACCGTACCCGAAACTATTCTTGTGAACGCAACCGACGTCGATCGATCGTGAGTCTATCTGAGAATGCACCAAAATATATTTTCCTAACATAGAATCAAGTATTCAAAACAATGTTTTGGACACTAAGGAAACCAAGTATAACCACATTTTAACAGTATTTAAAACAATTTAATCTCTAAGGTGTAATATTCTACAAACGGCAACCACGATGATTACCAAGTGCTCAGCAAAACAACACTATGGGTAACCACTTTTGTTTGTTTTTTATTCTGCTAAGCAAAGTGACTACCTAAATTTCATATTAAACATTGCTGATTACAAAACAGTGCTTATAAATTTTGTAATCACTATGGTTCCGTAAGAAGAGTAATTAGAACTCAAATAGTAGAATATGCCTAAATGTTTAGGTACTAGTTCAATACTAGGTTGCAGAAAGTCAAAACAATTGATTTCGCAATGACCTTAGATTGTGATCATAATAATTAGAGCAGACTAATGTCGCTGTGAAACTCCCTGTCTTTCAAATTAATGATCCACATAGAAAAATATTACTTTTCAACCTAAAGTTCATTAGTCACGGCTACGGTTTTATAATTAAGAACTTAAATTATTGAACACTGTTTTTTTATCTTTTTAGTACACCACAATAAACCTTGTTTGTAAAAAAGTTTTTTTTTCTAATAATTTATTTTAAAATTTGTAGTTAGGTCTTAACATATGCAATAGAAAAGAAAGGCAATCCACCACCTTGGAGAGTCTGCCATATTGGGTTTAGAACGATATTAAATACACTATATTCCATTGTCACCAAACATATACAAGTGTGCCAAATTTCAAAGTTCTTGCTTAATTAGAACTAAACGAAATTTTGATTGCAAGTTTAGATTCAAAATGGCTGACTGACAAACATGAAATTGAATAAAAGCTTGTAAAAGTATCTAAATCAAGCATATAAAATATAGGAAATTTGAACTCCTACTCTTGAAAACTAACATGAGAAAATTATAATAAATTTTCAAAGAGATTGACGATAAAAAATCACCTGTATCGTTGATATGCACAGAGAGCGGCACTTGTTTAAACTTACTTTACATGTATGTCAGTTTTAATCAATATTTTGTATATGTGTGATGCTAGATTAAAATTTTGTCATCATTATGTGATGTGGGTAAAAGTACGACATGTTTCTACAAAACATGAATTTGAATAAAATTAATAGCTGAAAAAATTTGTTTCGTGTTACAATACAACCTCTTTTTTTCTCAACCAAAATTTTTATATCATCATTCAAGATCAATGTCTGTAGTGAAATCTTTTGGTTGAATCGAGGTATAAACTAGACTTACTAGAGGATTCGGGTGGGAAATGTTAAGCACAAATGTCATTGAAGTCTGACTTTAGATCATGAAAACAAATCTCTTTACAAGCCATTAGACAGACAATACCTGTGGAAATATTTAATCGACAATAGCATCATCTTTTGACGGAGCTTATTTACTACTCTTAATAAACAAAAAAAAAAAAAAATAGCTGGCAAAACCGAAAGTGTACATCCTGCTGTTTTCCATAGTATGATAATAATAAATTAGAAAAACAATATAAAAAAACAATTGGAAAAATAAAAAATAAAATATTAAAAAAATAAATAAAAATTGACAAAAAAAATAAAAAAATAAAAACATGATTGAAACAAATATATATTTTTTTTAAAGTTAAGAAAAATATATAAATATATATAAAAAATATATAGAAATATATAATAATAATATGGAATAGATATATAAAAAAAGATGTTGGTCGGAATTCGAATCGGCGACCTTGTCCGTTTTGTCCATTACACCACGAAGGTCAACGGGCAAACAGCTATTTTTACTTAACTGTTCTATACTAAACTATAATTGTTATATTTTTTTAAAACAAACTAGCTGTCAAAACTAAAATAAAATTGTTTTTAAAGATTAAACTTCTGAATGCATTTCAGTGAATTTAAATAGAGTTCTGCTCTGATAGTAAGCAAAATGAATAAGATAAAATCCAAGGCGATCCGTCAAAAATTGCGATCTGTAGAGCTCGGACGTACGTACGTTATGTAGCCCGTACGTACAAACTAACCGACAACTGCTGTTCGCGATTTTTAATTACAAGTTTATTAAGTATGAATTTCAAATAATTCCAGAAACGGTTCCGTACTATAGAACAGAAACTTCCGCTTTCAAAAAAACTAAAATTTGAATGAATTTCGTGGGAAAGTAACCTACATATATATATGAACGAAACTCAGCGCTGACGTGGATGTGCAATTAGTTGTTTGAAATATTTAATCTTTAATTTAAAATAAAACAAAAGGATCACGGAATCAAGTTACCCATTAGATAAGCATTTTCTTTAGATGAAATATAGACAGCACGGTCATTATTTGAAGTAATGAAACGCTCAGATTTAATATCGCAGTCGTATAATAATCAAGTCGCAGGTAACAGGTGTACCCTATAGTCATAACATACATTAAAATTTTGTGCTCCATTACTAACAGAATAAAGCTCCATAAAATAGACATTTGTGCTTAAACATCAAAAACGCTTACGTCGACGAATACTACTCGAAAAGTTAATCCTTCGATGACGTGCGATTTGGCAATAGCATGGTGACTATCACAATTTCGCTCGATCTAGTGATTGATGACTGTTGGAATAGTGCAAGCTCACGATTAATTGTGCGAAGTGTTTTCGACAATCGCGCGTTCGTGATACATATTTAAGTGAATTACAGTCTTATACGCAATTAGTAACTGCATTTGATAATCTCCAAGTTATTTAATCGCAAAATCGTGTTACAAAAAGAAATATGGCAGTGATGATCAAATCTATTTTAATAATTCTATTTTGTGAACAAACTGCGCCAAAAACATATCCTCCCCACACGAAGTCTAAACTACATTTCAAAACAATAAAAATATAAATTAGTATTACAAATAAAGTATGGGTTAGTTTTTTAGATGAGTTTTCAGAAAAATCCTGTAGGTTACAAAATACTGAAAAAAATAATTTTACTTTTCTTAAGAAAAGTTCATGTGATATCACTGCACATGACCAAATACAAAGATTTTTTTTTGTGGAACATCAAACTGTTCTCGTCCTCTAATATTTACGTGAAAATATTTTTTAGGATTAATCTACTAAAATATTTTAGGGTTTGGAAGTTTTATAACTTAGGTATTCCAAACAACTTAATACACTTATTTAGTTCAAAATAAATTTCAACAAACTACTGAACCGGTTTAAGTAAAATTTATCTGAGACCACTCTGAAAGTATTCCCTATTAAATAGAAAAAAATATCAAAATCTGTTTGTAAATGCTGGAGACATAAATTAACATATATTTTTTTGAAGCCAGGTTAAAATGGCTGAAACGATTTAAAAAATTATATGCTCTCGGTAAACATTCTGAGCAAAATTTTTCAAAACGGTTATGGCTGGATAAACACAAAAAATATACGTCATGACGAATTGATAACCTCTTTTTTTATGAAGTCGGTTAAAAGTTCAATTGTGACGGACAAACCAGTGATTTCATCAGAACTTCGCTTTTTCTTTTGGGATACGAAACTCTAAAAAATAACGACATAAACCGTTTTGTCTTTGACTCGTAGATATATGGTGCTTTCTCTGCACGGCGGAGATATTAAACTTCAGCACAAATACATTAAAAGCAGACAGTATCTGCGTTAATTTCATCCTTATATTATCTATTCTCAAAAGCTTTAGAGAGAAGCTAATAACGTAGTACGTGCTTAATGTTTTCTACGGAAAGCTTGAACAAAAACCGCTCTTATATTCAGCAAGTTTTAAGTCGCCGCGTTTGTAACAACAAAAAGCTTTATTATAAAAGGTATATAGCTTGAAAGAGAGCTTTCCATGTGTAGGTACAGTGGATGTGGTATGGAGCTTTAAGGTCGTTGCAATGTTTTCTAGAAAAGGAAAAACTTTCATCGTCAGCACTGTTACTGCTGACATAGGGCTGGTAGAATTTTTTGAACGTTTAGAATATTCGCAATTAAATTAAACTGTATATTTTATATGTCGATTTTTTATCAATTTTTAGGATTTAGTAGCGAAATTTCGCAAACAGAACTCTTATGGCTAGACTTTCGTTGTTTGTCAATCTGTTTATGTTTGTCTCAGGTCTGCAACTTCTTCACGAGTGCAGTAGTAGTATCCATATAGAATGATATTATCTAGAAATATTCCAGAAGTAGTTTCACAAAACAAGTGCGTTCTGAGAGGTCAATAAATTAAAAATTAAAAAAAAATGATATTTTTATTATTTTTGTGTATTCTATTGTAGAGATAGACTCTCGACAGCTATTCTCATAAACGTCTACGGTTATCTTACAAAAATATACCAAAAAAGTACGTACTCAATCTCCGAAAGTATTAGGTCTAAAATTTGGGCGATGGTTCGACACAATTATATTTTTCAGGTATTTATATTTTAAAAATCATTTTTTCCTTTATTTAATAATAATAATGAGTTTAACGTCCGTTTCTCGACTTTATGTCATAACAGACGCCATTCGCACCATTACTATTTTCCATCTACCACACTTCCCGTTATTTTTCTGCATTTTTAAAATTTCAACTTATGTAATAGCAATGGGCGAATGAAGGAATTATAGGAAATTAGGATAAGGTAGGCAATTTTTGAACTAGGATTTTGATAGGTAATCGGCCATGGCCTCAAATAAGGAACCATCTCGATATTTATCTGGAATTAATTGAGGGAAACCATGGAAAACCTCAATCAAGATGGCCGGTACAGGAATTACCGTTTCTCGGCGAGAGGCAGTAGGAAAAAGTCCCAGTCACATCTGCCTCCGCTGGGATTCGAACCCGGACCTCCCGAATGCGAGTCTAGTGCTGTACCACTACTCTACCCAGCTCGGTTTTTTCTTTTATTTTTGAGGGTGAGAGTACATTTTATAAAGAATAAACAGTCTCAAACAAAAAAAAAACAGAAACAACTATAAAAATGAGCTGAAGAAGCAGATGAATATATAAAAAACAAAACAATTTATAGTCAGAGAGCTCATAACACCCGTTTCATGAAGTGTTTGATTCCAGGATTTAGGACTAGGTATTTTTGGGTACTTAGCCACGATTTAAAACATTTTCCCAACAACAGTCTTAAACCCCGGAAAAAGTGTCTGGCTTTTTGCAAATATTTTTAAATATATCTAATGAAGTTGCTACAAAAATGTCAGCGTGAATCAATCACTATTTTTTCATTTTTGAAAGTTCAATTTTGGGGTATTTTGGCTTAATGTTAACCCCTTTAAAAGTGTCTGCATCATTTATTTATTTATTTAAAATCAACTTAACTGTCGAATAGTACTTGTTGGCTTTTGAATCAAACACTTTTTTGGCACATGTTTTTTAAACCTTTTCTGTATGCGCAGTACCTGGCGTACCCAGGTAGGACAAGCAAACACTCATTTACCTATATATCTTACCTATATATACTACTGTATAAAATTTCTACCTAAATCAAACACTCACGAAACGTGTGTCATCAATTCTTGAACTATTATAAATAGTTCCAAATGTCTGCGAAAACTTTTCTCATCCCTTTTAGTTAACACGAAATCTTTCAGAAAGTGAATAGAAACAGTTTCAAAGTAAAATAGTTTTTATGCTACGTATATAAAGGGTTCGCTTTTGTTTGTTAACAGGGTTGCGAACACTATAGGGGTAGTTTGGATGAGTGTGTTGGTGAATAAACACACACAGGCACAAACAGTACTTTTTCAAACTGCAAACTCAAAACCACGAGAGCTATCATTCATTCTGTTGACTCCGCCCTTTGGATTTTATCGCAAGGAAGGCTAATTTTTCATCCCACCCTTTTAAACAAATGAATGTAGATGTGTGAGTGTGTGCATTAAACGTAAAACTCCACCTTTATTTCTAAAGAATTGGGGTTGCATTAGCGTTATACAAAACTGTTATTTTTGTTGTAACAGGTGTTATTATTTTTTTGAAAATAACCTGTTACAAATAAGTGCTCTGAAATAATAGACTGTGTCAAAATTTTTGTTAAAAAACAAATTTAAAGTAACAGTTATTTATTGGCAGATCGTTAACAAAATTTTATTTAATAACACTAATAGGTCTCTAATAACAATTTTTAATAACTATTCTTTAATATCAGAGTAGTTTATAACAGGTCGTTGGTTAAGACTTAATTAGAAACAAGTCTTTAAGAACCGATTGTTTAGTAACACTTGAAAAATATGTACATTTTTTAACTGATAACTTTTTTGTAGATATAAAATTGATTTTATAATTTGATGTTTTCTTCCTTTCAATGAACAATTCATAAACAATGTATCTTTTCGCAATGAATGTTAATTGCCTGAGTTTTTTTCAGGACATAACGAAAATCTTCTTACATTATTCTATGAGTTTTAATATGAATTGCAAACAAAAAGAAAATATGGTCTCAAGGCCGAAATTATATTCTTTTTGAAAAGATGAGACGATCAATACATACTATCTAAACTTGTTTTATATATATATATATATATATATATATATATATATATATATATATATATATATATATATATATATAATATAATTAATATCGTCAAAATCGATTTCTTCTAAGAGTTACTGTATAGTGTTCTACTGTAAACACCTCCAAAAAAATAAAAAGATATCAATAAGGAAAAGGTTTCACTGTAATTTAATTTTCTCTCCATCGCATCTATGAGATTTTACAATTCAATGTACATAAAACTGATACAGTTTTTGGATCCGTATTAGAAAATATCACAATATGATTTATAGTTCAAAATATCAGTTAATAGAAAATACAATAGAACGCATGTATTTTCAACCTATCGGGACTAATCGACTCCTATATTTTCAACTTTTCTTTCATCTCCACTTTATTAATTTGAGGTTAAACGTTGTGAAACGTATTTTTCCATTGACTGAGTAACATACCAGAAGACTGCGTGAGAAGTAAGACCTAAAAACTTGAAAATAGGTCTCACTAAAATCAATTAAAAATAGATGATGTTGAAATACATGAGTCTAGCTGTACGTGGAAATAATGAAAAAAAATCTCTTATGTTATGAGTCCGCCCCTGCAAGCTGTAAACTCACGGTGGGTAGAAGAGGAGGAAGAAATATAATACATGCGAGCTGAAGCATCACGTAATGTCTGTGGAATACTCTCTTAACGACGCCGGCTATCTCTCAGTAGATTCACAGGGAGAAATGGGAGAATGGGGGAAACCGTCGACATCTAGCTGAGAGCCTGAGGGCTTACGGTTTGCGCGCACACAACACACACATCCACACACACACACACACCGAACAGAACGGCTCGTGTTTCTAATATGCGGGTTGAATCTTTATGTACTACAGTAGCGCCTCGTCAACACGAACAAATGTACGAAATTACAATTAATTGCTGAGATCTATAGGGATGATGTCGTTTTTTATATGGCAGTTCCGTGGCTCTATATCATAACGCACGGAGTGCATCGGCCCATTTCTCGCAAAGCACTGTGCACTACATACAGGTGATTTTTATGTTGAATCTTTTTTTTAACAGCATGTCGAAATCAAATAAACGAACCAATAGTTCAAGTAACTTTTTTATCAAAACTCAAAAATAACAGAGAAATAGATTTTCGAAGTTTGATTTTGAGGTCGGTCCTGTCGTTATGTGACGTCACTATGGAAATATGTTATGTCATTATCCAGTATTCATAGAAATTGTTTCAAATAGTTTCAAGATACGTCATAATGACATAACATATTTCCATAGTGACGTAACATACTGGCAGGATCGACCACAAAATTAAACTTCGAAAATCTATTTCCTTTTATTTTTGAGTTTTAATAAAAAAGATACTTGAAATATTTGTTCGTCGATTTGATTTATACACGCTATTAAAAAAAACAATTTAAAAATCATTCTGTATTTATATACGATCCGTTTCGAGTCCTTTTCGACCACCCTCTATCTTCAAAGCTAGTTACGTTACTAAACTGATTTTTTTCATAGAATACCATATAAGAATACCATATAAAGAAGTATCCCAAATTTCGTACGTCTAGGTAAATTAATTTTCAAGGTACGAGGTTCAAAAATCACAATTTTGGGCATTCACCAACATTGACTGACTGAATGACTAATTCACAAGCGTCTAACTCTAGCCGGCGCTGACAGCATCGACCCGAATGCATCAATCGGTCGTTCGTAGACTTCATTCGCGTCTAGTCGATGCGATATAATGACGTCTGGTATGTAACTATGATATTATAATGATCTTTTTGATCATTATATATAAAATAAAAAATAAATAAATAAAAAATAATAAAATTTGATTTAATCAAGACGAAGTCTAAATGCGTCTGATCACAACGAGATTAAAAATTATAATCATTATTTGTTTCTCAAGCGTTGCTAATAGAAACTTCAAACAAAACAATGTTGTGGTCGACAATGCAGAGTATTAATGTTGTCACTAGGAGATCCAACAATAGGTATATTGAAGTAAGGTATATAACTGTAAGATTATCTGTCTATAGATAATATTTAAGTATAGAATAAGGAACTTTGCGAAAAAGTATTGAAATCCCATCAAAACCATAAATCTGAAAAAAGTAAATTTCCATACAAGGAACAAGTAGGTTTGCTGGCTCTGCTTCAAAAAACAAATTTTAGTTTACGTAATAAAGCCATAACACCTGTAATTAGCAAATATACTATACTGTCGGCAGGGTTCGGTACTGCGATCCGAGTTCCTTTTTTAGGATACGTAAAAAACTGAGCTATGATATTGAACGCCTATAATTACGAGGTATGTTAAGAAGTATAGCCAGAGAAGTGTAATTTATTTTTAATATAGAGATCACGTGTTGTCGTTATACCCGCCACTGTTATCTAATGAACAAGCTCGAGTTTTCTGCTTTATCGATCGGCAAGCTTTCCCTTTACGATTCTCCATCTTCAACGGCGCAGTACAAAAGAATCAGTAATCATGCCTAAACACACGATTCTACAGCTTTCGTTTTTAAAAGTGCTGAGTTGTCCGTTAAATAGGGCTTGAATTATTAATAATATTGAATTATGATTAAGATAGGGATGGAAGGTCGAAAAAAGAGCGCTGAGCGCAAAAAACTTTAATGTCAATACAATTGACTTACACTACTGGACATGCCTTCGCCATATATCGTTGTATTTGTTTTTCATTTCACTGAGGAGGGAGGATAGAGTATGCGTGTGACCTAATCTGTTTCTACTAAAAACGACTTATGCGATTTAAATGAAACTTGCACGATATTAGTATTACGTGCACAGACGCAAGTTGTGCAATACTGCTGCCATCTGGATGTTAATGAGATAACAATAAACGTATACATAATACTATGCATTTGTACCAGATGTCTGCATTTGCTGAACAATTTTAAAACTATTTTGATTAAGAAAAAAAATAGAAATAGTAAAAAGATCAAAACCAGCATTCAACTAAAGCCGTAGGTAAAAGCTAGTCAAATATGTTAATGTCAAATTACTGAAAAAAGTGCACAGATTTTCTAAAAAAATATTTAAGCAGCCGAAGTAAAAAAATGTTCAAAACGACATTTATAACAAAAGAAAAAAAATGTTCATTTAACTCTTTTTTAATCTCTAGCGCTTGTAACAAGCGTATTTTAAATTGTTAAGCTGCGCAAAAAATGTATAAAAAACAAAAATTAGTGACTGGTCGACGAAAAAATTAATGATTAATTAGAAGGACGCTAATACTCCAACGAAGGGGAAAGACGGCACAAGCTATGTGTTTGTGTGTGTGTCCGTAAATGTATGCATATGAAAATTGTGGAAAATTAAGCAGCTAAAACATCTGTTTGAGTTTGTTTTTTCACTAATAAACAGATTTTTGTTATCATTATGCATAGTTTGAATTCTGGCAATTGCCACAAGGTTACGCTACTAGGACGTATTCTTGCACTATCAATTTTACATCTTCAACTAAACAATAATACAGAATGTTTATTTACTAATTGTCTATTACAACTTTTGTTGTGAAGCAGTTACAATCTACAATTCTTACTTATAGATCTTCATTTTATAATGTAAATGCTATTATCCTTCCAAGTTAAGGCTGATTATACATTTAATTCATTTAGGGTCATTAGCTGTCAGAATTATCTAGGTGTACAAACCAATACTTTGTCATTTTATTAAAAAGTTGAATATCGGATTGATACTTTCATTTAAGTACTCGAATTAGAACTTACAAGCTAGGTGCAATGGAATCAACGGCACCCTATGCGATTATCTACAGGATTATAAAAATCATATAGCAGAAATTGTGCAATCCAGCTTAAATAATTTTTTGCACGACCTCCTTTTAGTGTCTTTATAGCGGTTGTTAATTGACCCATTTCACACTAGTGCGTAAAGTAAAACAAAAGTACCTAATGCAATTTTACCAACCCAATAGCTATATATATATATATATATATATATATATATATATATATATATATATTCCCGGCACTTGCTATTTAAATCCATATGAGCGACAGCTTTGTCTTATAAACAATCCAAATTCTAATAGGGCCGAACTGTCACTAATATATAAATATTATATATAGATTTATTATTAAGTGAAAATCAGCTATTTTAAAGGAGGCACGTGCAAAAAATATAGTATGTATCTTGTTTGTAATGACGCTGTCACTCGAGTGACACTAAATCACTCGTAATAACGTTATATCAACGCTCGTGATAATGCCTTCATTGACAAGCAAGATACATAAAATACTATTAAGATCACATTTTCTATCTGATATATTTATTTGAAGGTTATTGGATTCAAATTATAACACTTTCATAAATAAATCACGCATTTTTCTTTTATTAATATTATTAATAAACCTTATTCTACATTTATAAACCACGTTTTTCTCTCTTACTCGAGGAAGAACCAAGAAGTAGAGATAAACTCCATAGTTTTAAATGTGTTAGAGAGAAATAGAAAGAAAACATTTCATAAACTACGGACAACTTGTTAGATAAGGAGAGCAAGATATTTTCACTTTTCAAAAAAACTAATTTCTCTCACTCTTTCTGTACTTCTAAAAAGAGATAGTAATCGGTTTTCCAAAAACTGCAAGTGAAATTCTGAATTGTTAATGTATGACAAAGATAGCGAGTATTTCTATAAGATCCCAACTAAACTAGATTGGATATTCGATCTCTTTCTAACATTGCAAAATATTCTTTCCTTGTTTCAATAGTTTCATCTTAGTCGCACCTTCCCCTATTTCTCCTTCGACTTTTTGCAGAGTGAGATGAACGATTGTCAATGTAGGGGTTAAAGGGGTAACCATTAAAGAATATTCGCTCAAGGGGTGAAATGCATAAAAAATACAAAGGGGTAAAACTAAGTGGGAGACTAGCTGGACCACATTCCAAGCTCAGCATCTAAAACTTGAATTATCGATTATAGTGACCTCTGTTTGCTAGCGCACATTGTTAGAAACGGATTTATCCTGAACTAACATTTTAGTGCACACGCATCACGTCAGATGGAAACACCAGTCATATTAGCTAAAAGTTTTCTTTCTTTTTTATCGTTCAACTCTCCAGTACCGAAGAAAAATAAACTCACTTATTTTTAAACTAATGTTACTTTATTTTTAAAGAAAACTTCAGAACCCTTGAAAATGATAGTTTTTTATATAATTCAGTATTTTTTGGTAGGTAGCAATTATCAGCAATAATTGAATTATAATTTGTAGCAGGAAAGTGGATTAGCAAGTAGATCAAAATATCGATTGTTACATTTGCAAATGTAACAATCGATATTTTGATCTACTTCCTAATCCACTTTCCTGCTACAACTTATAATTCAATTATTTGAATGGACGCAACGGTAGAGAATATCAGCAATAATGTTTAAATGAAATATTTAATTATTTACAAACATTTGCCAAAATCATATTTTTTACTACTAAATAATAAATCTACAAAATATAATAGATATATGTATAAACATTTATTTGCTTTTATCTCGAAAATTAACTTACACAAAATTAGAATATTGAACAGAGAAAATGCTGACTAAATTAAAAAAAAAACGATTCAATTTAAAAAAATCAACTATAAAGTTATAATATGGATCTAAAATTTGAGAAATTATTTTAAATTAAAATCTTCTAATTAAATAATTATTTATTCTTTCTTTGCCTTTTAAGAGCTTAAAAAAATACTTCAAGTTTCGAATTTCGATCCGCCCTCACACCATATGTTTCGCTACTTCCACCGTTTATTTTACATAGCAGATGGTAATTTAAATATTCTGTTGGGGAAATTAAAAAAAAAAAATAAAAATCGGAAGTAAAATTTGAATATTGTTACTTCTATATGATTATTACAACATAAGAACATCGTTAATGCTATGATTAGAGATAGAGTACCGATATTTCCAGTTCCTTATTAATAACTAGCCGCTACCCGGGCTCTTCTACTTCCTTATTAATGACTAACTGCAATCCGTGGCTCTGCACGCGATTAAGTTGTAACAATGATTTATACAAAGCAGTCGAGTCTTCGGCTCCACTATATTATGATCTTGCCTCGCGGGGCTGCATCCCGTTCGGCAGCGATAAATGTTGTAAGTCCTTCGGCTCTGGTATATTTGTTGGCTATTTTATTTGCTCAACTCAAAACATCTTAAAAAGCGTCTCTTTAAAAGATTTATGTATTTTTACTTTAGAAGAATGGTCGCGATACAAAGTATTCCGTTTCCTAAAGAAAATAAACTTTCACAAGATCACAGGCTTGCCTCCAGCTAGGGAGTGATAACTGGTTACGATTGAAATCAGTAAGGCAAAAGGAAGGAAGAGGTGATTCAGTGAGAAAGAACCTAAAGACTATATGTATGCATGAATTCCTTCCCCGAAAGCAGAATCTCTACGTATCTGTCCCCAAAACGATTACTTCAAATACCTCGAGTCGGCAATGATGGTCTTACATAATATATAGTATATGGTAGATATACATTATATCATATATGAATAGTGCCCAAACACCTAACCTATCCTAGACAACTAGAAAGTACATAATAACGTTATACATATAGCTTATAGTGCGAAACATTATATGACTATAAATTAGATTATAGTCGTCTGGGTTTAAGAACAAAACCTAAATTTATGAAAAGTTCAAAACATTTTACGAAACGCTGATGTACTAGTGCGTACAATAAAATAAAAGAAACTCGGGCCGTAGTGCAAGAACCCTGCCGAAAATGTAGTGTACTTGTTAACACAGGTATTGTGGCTTTATTACGTGAACTTCAGTTTGTTTTTGGACAAAATAAAAAAATGTAACCCCTTAAAATAATAATTTTTTTTCTCAGTTGAAATATTGTTATCAATGCAACATCTGAACCAAATTAAATACTCTCTTCAGTAAGCAAATTGATCCGATTAGGCCCATTTCAAATAGGTTTCATGCGGTGATGGATTCCAACACGTGAACTAAATTTCGTTTAAATCAATTAAAATGGTGCCAAATTGTTCAGGAGCCTATGAAACGTCAAGAAATTTTGGTCCGACCCCTAGGTCCCGCCATCCGACCGACACCAATAGTGTATGTGCCATATTATGGCAAATACACTAATAAATGCAATTAATTTAATAATCCAATAGTAATTTCCCTGTCATAGTGAAGTGCCGTAAGGCTTATACCTCGGAATCCAGGGCCAGTCAATGAATCTTCATAAAAACTGTTGGACTGCATTGTTAAAAGCTCAAATAAAAAAGTTAAAAGAAAACAAATTTGCCGCTCTCGATTGCGGGATGGATGCCACCCCTTCTCGGGGATTAAAAAATGTTTCGTTGAAAATAAGCACGGAAATAGATAGGTTGACTAATTCTAAGCAACTTCTGTTCGATAACCTTTTTTCTGAAAGTCCATACTTTTCGACTTATTTGCGAGTATAAGTGTCAATTTTTGAACCAATAAACCCACGTTTTCAGATGGTTTTTCCCGAATAACTGAAAAAGTAAGTATTTTATCGAAAAAATCATTCTTAGTAAAAATATAGCTTATAAAAAAACAAAAATAATGGTGAGTTTATAGTGTCTGTTGACCCAATACAAACGGAGTACTACTTTGTTGAAGGTTGGTTCTTATTTGTCAAAAGCCAAAATTGAAAGTTTCAACGTGAAGTTACCAAAATACAGTGCATTTTTCGGGGGAAACTCATGGAACATTTTTTGAAGTGCTTAAAAGAACCTTTATTTTTATTTTTTATAAAAGTCCCTAGCATCAAAACTAACTGAGTTCTGACGAAAATAATGTTGGTCCTTATTTTTTTTCGGCGTCAAAAAATGTTAAAGTCACACCCTTATTACCACCCAAATTAAAAATAATCGTTACCAATTCACAATTCACTTTATTAGCCACAGTCTTCGTTAGCAATCAAAATAAATTCTAATATAACCGAACACTCAAATGTCAATTGTCAGATATATAAATATATACTTATTATGAAGTGAAAATCAGCTATTTTATAGGAGGTACAAGCAAAAAATGCACTACGTGTCTCGAACGTAATACTATTATGATTCATGTGCCTGTTGAAACTCGCCTGTTTTCGTTTTAATATAAGATCACACCTTGTACATTAAAACTATATTTACGTCCTAAAAACATAATACTATGTTATGCATCAAGTGCATGAACAAATAATCAAGTAATCACTCACGAAGTATATAATATTTTTTGCACGCACCTCCTATATAAAACAGTTGATTTTCATTTCGTATAACACGTACATATGTATTTGTATATATAAAATGATAGTTTAACCGAACTATCATATATACAAATACATATATACGTATTATACGAAATGAGAATCAGCTGTTTGGTTATTAACCGACTTCAAAAAAAGGAGGAGGTTCTCAATTCGTCGGAATCTTTTTTTTAATTTTTTTTAATTTTTTATGTATTACTCGCAGACGCCTGAACCGATTAAAAAAATTCTTTTTTTGTTTGAAAGGGTATACATCGTAGGTGGTCCCATATAGTTTTTATTAAAAACGGTTCATCCGTTTTTAAATAACGTCAAAAAAACATATTTTTTAATGTATGCTACCTCATATCTCCAACATTTGTAAAGCGATTATGATGATTCTTTTCTTATTTAATAGGGCACATCTTCAGGGTGATCTCACATAAATTTTACTTAAATCGGTTCAGTAGTTTTTAAAAATGTGCGAAATCAAATCCACCACTAAAAAGTAAAAAATAAAAAAACTTTTTAAAAAAAAATATTAACCTCCTTCAAAAAATCACTAAAAGATGAAAATAATGAAATTTTGAGGTCGGCGCCTATTTAATAAAAGTAGATATGTAATTAAAAGTTTTTGTAATGAAATTAGCTCCGACCTCAAAATTTCATTATTTTCATCTTTTTAGTGATTTTTTTGAAGGAGGTTAATATTTTTTTTAGAAAGTTTTTTTTTTGGAAATGTGATTTGTTTAGTTTGCTTTTCTGTTTCTCATATAGATTTGAATGATAATTGACAGAGATATAGTTATGGGATAGGTAAAAGTGCATTACTTTTGTTTTATACAGGCATGAAAAGCAATTGCTTTATAAGGAGTCTTGCAAAAACTACTATTTTCGAACTAGAACATTAAGATTTGTTTCACTATATTATATAACTAAGCATATAGTAAAATAGGGCTCTATCTATGTACAAGGTACATGCATATATAATATGTATTACATAAAGACGTGGGGATTCGCAATAGAGATAGGCGAACATTAACATCTCCTCGTTCCTTTCGTTCCTGGTACCAGTCCCCCCATTCCTTGTCTTTCAGCCCGTTATATGCCCGATGTCCCTCGGGCGATTACCACTATGTCTATGTGCGTATGATAGGACGATAGTGGGTCTACAGGATACAGGTTTTGCCTAGGCACCTTAGAAATAATACATACATAATAATAGACACAACCTTCGAATAAATATACATGCTGATCTAAAAGTCGATAACATTACAGCCGATTGAAGTGTATAACGTGAATGCAATATAGTTTCTTGACTTTCATCCCTTTCGTAATTTTATTTCTTATCACTTTTTTAGCTGGGGCTTCGTTCGCGTTAATATTGTAGCAGGCTTTGTTACAACAACCATCTCTTTCTATAATGTAATATTCTCTAAATTGTTTGTCCTTAGCTACAAGGAAAATTAATAACATTATAAAAAAACAAAAACCCGGGTCGCAGTGCCAAAATCCTGCCGACAATATAATGTATTTGCTTATATACAGGCAGTGTGGCTTTATTATGCAAACTTAAGTTGGTTTTTGGGCAAAATAAAAAATTTGGCTTCTTAATACACACCTTAAAATAACATTTTTTTTTAATTGCAATATTATTATTAATCGAACCTCTATACCAAATTATATACACCTTTCAGTAAATAATTCACTATCTGCAAACTAATGTTTTCATAAAATTTGTAAATCCGGTCCTGTCGGGCCGATTCTAATAAAATTTTAGGGACACTTTTTAATTACTACCAAAGGGTTAAATTTCAAATTTTAAGCGATTCGGAGAATTTTTTCGGTATTTTGGGGCTCAAAAACATTTTTCAAACCTCCAAAAACTACCCTTAAAATAGCCCGATTAGGCCCATTTTAAATAGGCTTCTTGCGATGATAGAGTTCAACACGTGGGCCAAATTTAGTTGAAATCAATTAACTCTTTCGAAAGTTATTGCCCGCACACATATATATATATAGGTATATATACGTAGGTATATATATATATATATATATATAAACATTTTTAAAAATGGTGCCAAAGTGTTTAGGAGCTTATGAAACGTCGAGAAAATTTGGTCCGACCCCTAGATCCCGCCATCCGACCGATGCCAATAGTGTATGTTGCCATATGGCAAATACACTAATAATCTTATGATTACATTTGAGAAAACAATTAATTACGAATTATTTATAATTCAATTTTGTAGTTTTCATTTATTTTATGTAAGGTCTTATTTAAGTTATTACAATATCAACTTTAACAAGAACTTTAATTTAGCTTGACCATGGCCAGATGAAAAATTCTTTATACGACCACAGTTCAGATGCACTCTGTGATGTGATAATACTTTTGTTTGTTCATCTATTAACAGTGTATCAAATTTCATCAAAAGTATGGTAGTCATTCTAGAAGTATGCTGATACCTTAGCTAAACAATATGAAATACATTTTTCCCGTCTATATGTCATTTAAATTGCTCGAAAATCCAGAAAAAAACGAAATTAAAAATGCAGCCTTCGTTACTATTCTATGTATTAACCACAATTAACTAGGTTTGACATTTGACATCTAGTGGTAGAAAATGTAAGTATAGTAAAATGTTTCGTAATTAGTTAACACATCTGCGTTAAATCAGTTCATATACGTATTTGACATTTGACGCTATGACATCTGGCGACAGAAAATGAAAGTAGAGCAAAATATGGTTGCCGCACCTCGGTGTCAAATCCCTATGTTGGATTATTGTTGTTGATTATAAAACTAAGTATAGGTAGAAGAGAGGACGAGGATAGTGGCACAACTGTCTTTCTTCTTCGTGGCGTTTAGAGTCAAACAGTGGCCGGATAGGATCGAGCAATGAAAGGAGATCCTTTAAGACACCATAATCCTTCAATCATGGACTGCAGTGGTTCCGAGGTTCTTCGGCCAAGCAAATGCTAGATAGAACCTACTGTGTAGATATTCTCTATATATACCTATGCAATGTTTATAAACAGCATTCTTTACCAGCTCATATAGTTCTCATTTAGAGCGTTTCACATAAACTGTCTGAACTATACAGGGGCGAACCGAAGTCTCAACTTCGCCAAAGAAGATATTTAGAAACAATATGTGAGCTGTCGTAGGATGCTAGCCAGATGTGAAACATTACGCAGATATTACACCTTTAAAATACCGACGCACTAATGCACACGTTATGTAATGAGTGTATAGTGTAGTAGATAGGGAAGCGCTCGGTATAGGTATTGAGAGGAGAACGCCAAATCGAAAGAGCCCACGTTGCGTCTTGCAATCTAAACATTTTCACTCCCATCCAAGCAAGTCATAAGATGTTTCGCATCAAAATGCGTGAATTCAATTAGTACTTTCATAGAATGTGTGCGCAGCTTGCGTGGACATACACTGCAAAATAAACAGTTTTCGAGTTATTCAATCATATGAGAAGTTGTAATGCACACACTGAACCCAAAATGAAACAAGAAATCTTAAAAATAGCAATAATGTGCCCGTTTTTATACAGAATGATCCATTTTAATCCATATGGGAAATTCTTGAGACAGGCAACAATTTCGAGAAAAATATTTCAGACAAAAGTTGTTCCGTTTGAAGGGGGACATCGTTTGGAGACAAATACCACCTCACAGCTCCAACCCCTGCCCAGGGAAGAGGGTGACTTTGACATTTTTAATAGGAACACCTATTTTAAATCACAAATTATGATTTTTCGATAAAAAATACACAACGTTTGTTTAAAACAATTTTGTTTATCCGGTGTCCCCTTCAACCCCTAAAATGCATGTCAAGAATCGATAACTCTTCCCAAACCAAACAACTATTACCTCTTGTAATTTTCTGCGCAAGGTCATTGTTTAGGTATACAAATTGATTGGAGTTTCGGGAACCCACTTTTGACATGCAGTTTAGGGATTGAGAGAGGCGTAATAAAAAAATGTTTCGAACAAATGTAGCGTATTTCGTATCAAAAAACTATAATTTGTGATAAAAAATAGGTATTTCTATTAAAAAAGTCAAAGTCACTCTTATCTCACAGGGGTGAGAATGGGGGTAGTTTTTGTTTCCAAACGATGTCCCCCTTCAAACTAAACAACTTTTATTTGAAACTTTTTTCCCGAAATTGTTGCCCTGTCTCAAGAATTTCCCATACAGATTAAAATGGATGACCTGTATAATGTAAAAAACGCAACTGTTTAGCTCGTGGTAATGAATTTTTTTTTATTTCACGGGAATTGAACATGGAATTAACGTCATTCGAATGCTTTATAAAAATAGTAATACAAAAATACTGTCGCCATTAATTTTACAATTTTTAGAACAATGAACAAAATACGGGAGACTTCCAAATTATAATTTTCTGCGTCAAACTTACAGAAACGAATCATTAATGTTTTGAAATGAGTTCTGATTAAATTTTGGAGTGCGTCTCTGTGATGCACGGCGTGAAAACACATCGACTACTAAACCATTTTCATCTGGTCGCAATATAGAGTCGCGGTAGCGGTTTGCCTGTACACATAGCACGAAGTAGTAACCCTGTCTTATACCGTGCGGTCGATCCTCCAGCAAGGTATATCTGTATTCGCTCTCAATATTCACTATTCGACTGTTACACACTTGTTGCGAATGTTTTCTTTCATTCACTTTTTTTAATCTCCCCTATTGAAAGTTTATAAAAAGGGAAGTTGTTAGTTTCGATCCGATTTCCGAAAATCAAGTTTTCATCAGATCTCGATGTTTTTGGGTCCTAGGAAGCTGTTCTGCCTATTTATGACTGAACGTCCGTCCGTCCGTCCGTGTGTATGTATATGTTACGGTAAATGTAGATATTGCGGCAAATGTACACATTTTCCGGTAAATGTGCACATTTGCCTCCTCGTTTGGGTAATGTGCATTCAACTAACATTTACAATTTCAAAGAAGGGAAATGTACATTGAATTCACAATGACCATGTCGTTTTGGTAAATGTGAGCATACAAAATACGAAATCGTTATTAAAGCCTTTTGTATTATGTTTATTTAAATAAATATTTTTTTACTGCAACAACATTTTTAATTTATTTGTATTCCAACTTGACATATTATATAATATGCAAAGAAAAGTATGTTTTGTTTGTCATTTACATTTTTTAATTAAAATAATTTTCGTTATTAAAGCCTTTTGTATTATGTTTATTTAAATAAATATTTTTTTACTGCAACAACATTTTTAATTTATTTGTATTCCAACTTTTCTTAAAACATGAAGGTAAGAGTATACATTTACCAAAACGTGAAGGCAAGAGTACACATTTGCCGGGAAATGTACATATACATTATATTCAGTTCACATATACCTAACTTTTTGGGAAATATTACATATTTTACGGTAAAAGTGTACATTTCCCAAGAGTGTACATTTACCGTAACATATACATATGTTAACAAATGTTTGTTGTATGATATTTTTAGCACGAATGAACCGATCGAGATCGAATTTGCGGCATTCGAGAATGTTTATTGAGACTTAGATCTGATTACATTTTAGAGTCAATCGGTCAAGTAGTTTCAAAGTTATTCAATAACAATTAAAAATAACATTTTTTCAGGTTTTTGTTGCATATCTCCTAAACTACTTGCTTATACGGTGATCAGAAAAGTTCATTAAAATTTTAAATAGCTTAAATAAAAGCCTATCACATACATAATTTTAAAATTATTCAAAAAAAAATTTACTTTTTTTTCTTGATTCAGAAATTTCATATTATTTTTATAGCCTTCTTTAATGTATTATAAACATCATAGTATCAATTTATTGTAACGTATTTAACACATAGCGGAAAGTTTTAGGGTTGGTCCACAGTGTCATACACACTGTAATGAAGAGCTTTTCCAGGCGAATGTAAAACATGCACTTGTAATGTCCGTTGCTATACCAACCATGACTCTAGCATGGTCAGCCACTTAGCAAAGCATGTGTTGGGTTTGGAGGTTGTATAGCTGAACGGTTACACGTTGAACTCATTCACCCATGCAGTACTTTAATGATAGCTACTTGCTTACTTCAGTTATGAAATATCCACCATGAATCCGATCAATGACGTCGTATGTTATTTGATTCTTATGCTAGGTTGCAGAAAGGAATGTCAAATAATTTGATTTAACAATAATCTTAGATCGTGATAATATAATTATAGTTTTCATACATGCAAGTGTAGTCTAATGTCGTATTCAAACTCCCTGTCACGTACAACATTAGAATGTATTCACAAAAAAACAAATGCTTGATCTATACAGAAAAAGTCCGTTTTTCAAGTCAAATTTTGATTAAAATGCGTAGAAAAATGTCGTTTCAAAGTAAAAATTATGCAAAAAAAACTATGTTATATACACGCATACACAGCTTCGAAAAAATATCGTTTCAATCGATTAATGCTTTCCTTATGGAGTAAAATGTGTGTTCACAATCTAAGGTCATTGTCAAATCAAATTATTTGACAATCCTTTCTGCAACCCAGCATTAATCTTCTTCTAGCACTTCACCAATCTTGGGGCCCATAAGCCGCCACTAAAAGAATTTTTTTTTTTTTATTTATTTCCAGAAAAAAAAGAAAAAATACAAAGAAAGAATACAGAAAAAAAAACCCGGGTCGCAGTGCCAAAACCCTGCCGACAATATAGTGTATTTGCTTATACAGGCAGTGTGGCTTTATTATGCGAACCTTAGTTGGTTTCTGGGCAAAATAAAAAATTAGACTTCTTAATACACCTGTTAAATAACATTTTTTTTCTTAATTGCAATATTATTATCAATCGAACCTCTATACTAAATTATATACACCTTTCAGTAAATAATTCATTATCTGCAAACTAGTTTTTTCATAAAATTTGTAAATCCGGTCCTGTCGGGCCGATTTTATCAAAATTTTAGTGACACTTTTTAATTACTACCAGAGGGTTAAATTTCAATTTTGAAACGATTCGGAGAATTTTTTCGGTATTTTGGGGCCCAAAAACATTTTTCAACCCCTAAAAACTACCCTTAAAATAGCCCGATTAGGCCCATTTTAAATAGGCTTCTTGCGGTGATGGATTTCAACACGTGGACCAAATTTCGTTAAAATTAATTAACTCCTTCGAAAGTTATTGCCCGCACACATATATATATATATACGTATATAAATATATATATATATATATATATATATATATATATATATATACATATATATATACATATATATATACATATATATATACATATATATATAAACATTTTTAAAAATGGTGCCAAAGTGTTTAGGAGGTTATGAAACGTCGAGAAATTTTGGTCCGACCCCTAGGTCCCGCCATCCGACCGACGCCAATAGTGTATGTTGCCATATGGCAAATACACTAATAAGAAAATACCCAATCTATATCAAAATACTAAGCCAAACCACAAAAATTATCCCATTCCCAAAATGGGTTATCGAAAGAGCTGATTGGGAAACATCGAGAAGAAATAATAAAATCTAATTTTACATTTGATGAAAACAAAAATATAGATGATATAATAGATGAAATAACTAGAATTTATATTTTATACTTTAACAAAAATCGGAATTGTTTCAGTGTGTAGTAGGCTTAAGTTCGATACGGATCAGAATAAGCGCAAACAGGCAAGGCATCTAGAGAGCTCTAGTTCCACATATATAGTGTGAGGCTGTGTAGAGGAGCATTAAGTTGTGGTGTTGTGAATATTAAGCAGATCTCACTGTACTTAAACTAGATGAGGTAACGGCGTCTCTCTGCAGCGCCGGTCTCTCCTCTCCTGGACCTGAAGAACGCCATACACAACGATAGTATATAGTTGTACTTAACCATGTGAATACCAAGTATATATCCACTGAACACTAGAGTTGTATGCTATCCTAGAGCTATTTAAAAACCGATGGCGTCACCGTAGAATTGGAACTAACGCTCTCATATCACCTGTCACATTAATTATGAAATGACCGAGCTGGGTAGACTAGTGGTACAGCACTAGACTCGCATTCGGGAGGTACGGGTTCGAATCCCGGCGGGGGCAGATGTGGCTGGGACTTTTTCTTACTGACTCTCGCCGAGAAACGGTAATTCCTGTACCGGCCATCTTGATTGAGGTTTTCCATGGTTTCCCTCAATTAATTCCAGATAAATATCGAGATGGTTCCTTATTTGAGGCCATGGCCGATTACCTATCAAAATCCTAGTTCAAAAATTACCTACCTTATCCTAATTTCCTATAATTCCTTCATTCGCCCATTGCTATTATATAAGTTGAAGTTTTAAAAAATATATAAAATAACGGGAGGTGGTAAATGGAAAATAGACAATAGTAATGGTACGCATGGCGTCTGTTATGACATAAAGTCGAGAAATGGACGTTAAACGCATTATTATTATTATTATTATTATTATTATTAATTATGAAATGACTGTATTGTATTGTATTTCTGGAAATTTCGAAAGTGAGCATAGGTTGGTAAATTATGTATGTGCGCTACCGTGCGAAGTTCAGGAACTAATTGAGTCGTTAAATAAACAAAGCAAACATTATCCAAACTTTTAGGACTGCATAAACCTAGCGACAAATAAATAAAAACACTAGAAATTTGTACAAAAATTATTTTTAAATTATTTCTCGACGATCGTTTCGGACAATAAGTCCATCCTCATAGGAATATAAAACATATACCGAAACGATCATCGAGAAATAATTTAAAAATATTTTTTGAAGAATTTTCAAGTGTTTTTATTTATTTGTTATTATTAATCGTGTTCCATCAAGTGTCGAGTGAAAAATCAGTGCAAATTATACCAATTTATATAATCACTTTAATATTAATTCATAATAATAAATTAAGAATCGAATTGACACTTTCACCAGTTTTCAGATTAGTACTTGAGTACTGCAGTTGTGTAATAAGCGAGCCACGGAAAAGGCCATGGTATCCTACAAGCTCGGCTTTTATCAAGTCAAAACAAAAATTGTCGAAGTATATCTATTTCAAGAAAAACAGAAAAGCCGAGCTCTTAGGGATGTCGTTGTTTGGTACTGGATAATAGATTATAGACGCTCATTGAAATTTCGATTTCTAATTAACCAACTGGAAATAATAATTGGTAATAGGCCCAGACAATTTCGGAAACTAATCAAAGAACAGATTATGTAAATTCTACGTAGCAACCAAGGTTAGAAGAACGCAGGCCATTTCGTTCCGGCAGGCCGTTCATATGTTTATTAACCACGCAATAACAATTGACAATCTGCTGAATGACGTTATCCCCCACTACTATCTAAAAGAACGAGGTCACCTCATTATCTAATAACCTTGGTAAACAACAGCATTCTCGGCTGTTCCCAAGCCATAACATAACAAAATTAAGAGTTTAATATTTTTTTTTTCGACTTGCGAAATTCGGTCACCGTATTGAGCTCTATGATCGAACGATAAGGATACACAAGTGTGAGAGAGAAAGATCTAATACAGTGAGTGAGAAAGAGAAGTGTAGTGTACAATATAAGCGCTGATGCCTGTGATTACACTAGATAAAGTCCATATAGGTATGTAGGTATCGCCTCGATGGTCCAGTCAAACAATACTCGTCCTTATGTAGCCGGGCCAATGGGGCGAAACGAGTCTAATCGGCGATAGTTTTAGTTTAATGATAAGGGCATCTTCTAGCTCATCTATGTGTAGGACGGACGGACAGACCGAACGAAAACTATGTAGATTCACACACACACACACATTTCGTGTGTGTGTTTTCGTAACAGCACTTTAGTTAGATAATATACAAGAGGTCTTGATAATATGCTAGGGCCGTATTAAGTTTTAAAACAAACGGCACACTATCGGATCCAACTGAGTTCTTAGCGTAAAATAAAGCGACAATATACATTCACTTTGTCTGTGCATCTGTGAATCTGTATGTCATGCTGTTTAATATCAGTCGCACACTTTTTTGAGAGTGATAAACATGCTTATTTTCCAAATATGTTTTGCAATCTGCATACAGTAAAACCTCGTTTAACATTGCTCCGCTTAAAGTTATTTCAGTATAAAAAATAAGTTTAGCCACTAAGTATAGCGTAAATTATGGATCAGTTTATACATAATGAGTCAAACATTGACAGAAGTTCAAAGACAAGACGAATATCTTGCTATCGACAACAGATTGCTGAACGAAACAGAAAAAGACATACAACATTAGATGACCTCTTCACAAAAAACAAAAAATGTCAAATGAGGAACCTTCCTCATCACAAACATAACTTCTTACTCTTGATTTTTAATTTGAATTTCATAAATGTTTTATGAACAAAAATCGTACTAGCAATTAATAAATCTATAATTAATGTGATAAAAAAGCATTTAACAATAAATGTTACAAAATTAAATTATTCTCGGTTCTGTTTCACTTATGTATGTCTATTATCTACGTATTAAGATGACCTAATTTAGTATTCTTTCGTATAGCGCAACTTATTGGAACGTGTCACCTGCTTACTCTGATTTTGGATATTTTAGAAGAGTTAATTAATCTTCTATTATCAATTCTTTAGTAAAACAAATCGAATGCTTATCAGTATTGCTGTGATGAGAATTATTTTGTACCGAAATTCCGGACGCGAATACCGAAAGGTAATACCCGTAAATTTTAATTAAACGAACGTTTTTCAAAAAGCATGTTCCAACACCCTCTGTAAAAGTTAGAAATGCTTGTACCTTTAAACAAGTCACGTTTTTATAGTCTATTTACTTATTCATACATAGTATATAGGCTCATACACTATTGGTGTCGGTTGGATGGCGAGATCTGGAGATCGGAACATAAAGTTTAGACGTTTATATCACACTATATTAAAGAATCTAATACCATTTTTAGAAATAGTTCTATAGCTCCCTAAAAACAAAATATAAACATCGAAAGTCTATTTAAGGGGGTATTCTCATGTGAACGCATAAATTTTACCTCTTTTTAGGGTATTTTTTTAGACGACAATAACATTCAATCATTTTAATTTTTTTATATGTTTTTGTTTGTATCTTTAACTATATAAAAAAAAAATTTCTCTTATTTTACATTTTTTATATATATATTTTTTTTAATTAAATTAGACACTAAAAAAAAAGCAGGTCACTGGTCATGGTAATAGAGGCTGTTCATGTTGTCTGAAATAAAAAAATCGAATGGATCATTGTTCAGTAGGGATGTCGCTATCGTCCCTACCAAAATTAATCAATTTCATTAAAAAAAAATGGCGGACTGTAGAAAAAAGTTTGTGTTTTTTGTTAATCTTTTTGTTAAAAATTGTTTAAAAAAGATAAGAAAATATTTTCGAAAATAAGCAATTTTGGTACGGACGATAACCATTAATGAGTAGAAGAACATATATAAATTTCAAAGCAATCGGTTGAATACTTTTTTTTAGGACCATGACAGTTTTAGAAAACAATGTTTCCAGATAAATGCGTTTAAAGTTTCAAGAGCCAACAAGTCGCTTATACGGCTCGTCGGCGACTATGAGTTGTAATTTATTTAAAACTAGGAATTTCGGTCTCTATTTTTCACAGCATATTTTCAATAGGTTTTACTATTGAAATATGAAAAAAAAATCGATTTTTCGAAGTGGTCACATGAGAATACCCCCTTAAAAGGATATATTTAAGGTTTGAAAAATATTGGGTCTAAAAACGCTAAAAAATTAACAAAATTATCAAGAACGAAATTTAATCCTTCAAAAAGACTAAAATATTCCTCTAACATTTTAACAACATCGACTAAACAGGAAAACACTAGTTTGCGCATAGTTATAACTTATTAAAAAGTGAAAGGCGAATAATTTCGTGAAGATATTGAATAAAAAAAAATGCATATCAAATATAAAAACTAAAAAAAATGCGGAAAATTATTTATTTTCACGAGTAATTTTTTTTTATTTTGTCTAAAAATAAGTTCACATAATAACATTTTAGGTACCACAATGTATCTATATTAATAATTTCGTCGAAGGATAGACTTAATTAAAATCTATAAAAATGTTACGCATAAAAAAATATTAATTTCGAATCGACAACATATAGGTATTCCTAAAATTTGAATACTCACGTTATTACAATAATAATAACAATGAATTATTTCACATAGACAGGCCACGACCGTTCGCCCATCTCTGTCAAATTAAACATTTTACTGTCGAGAGCACTCTTATCCACATAAACCGTTGTTAAAGTGGTTCATAAACGACGCTTCGGTACGGTAGACTTGATTGAAATCTATCACAAATTACTATATTCTCTTAGTCATAAAATCTTTTTTCTATATTAATATTAGTACGTAAGCCAATACTGAGCGAAACTGAGTATGCAGCTATTCTAATAATTTACACTGTTAGAATGAATATTAGTAAATACACTAACAGAGTTAGGCACTGCGACTAGTTTTTTTGACGGTGTAAATGACGATGTGGTGATGACAAGTTTCACCATGCAGGCGCCATACATCGTGCAAATGACGTGATGCTATGCGCAGTACAGACAATTAAATGCAATGCTCAGCGCAAACATCGTTTAATATCAGCTGCACACACATATATACAGGAGTTCCTCGTCTTGCGCTAGTTTTCTTATAGTAAAGTTCAGACCGAAGCAGAAACCGAAGATATATAATGTAAAATGTTTTAAAAAGCAACGGAAAATACTATTTATTGTAACCTGAACTCAGCTGCGTTGAACTTGTGAAGATTTTTTTTCATTTCATGTTATTCTGATGAGAAACATCTTACGGCGCGCTTGGACAGGAGTATATACATTTAGATTGCAAGCTAAAACATCCTATTCGGCCAGTCTCGCATCTCGTTGTCTCTCTCTGATTTTGCGCTCCCCTCTCTACTACACTACATGCTCGCTACTTTACGTGTATGCTAGCGTGCTACTCGTGAATGTTTTACATCTGTCAGGCGTCCTACCACGGCTCGCATTTTTTTACTATTCTTTGTTTATAGAATTGCGTATTAGATTTAAATAAAATAATACTTACTCGATTTATCGATTTCAACAAACCCAAGGTCTGATTTTATGAAAAGCCAAATGTTTTGCCAAAAGTTGAATTTTTTGGTCGAATAATACCTACCGAAGCTTCGGTAGAGGTCTGAATAATTATATAAATTTGACAGCTTTTTTTTTTTCCTAGATGACAAAAATCATCTCACTTGTAATCAGTCAACTTATGCTTCATGACAGTACGGTTACAAATAATTAAGAGTGATTTCACAATTAATAATATAACTTTGGTAACCATATTTAGTCAAAAGTTTTAAAGTCGCACTGAAGTCAGTTATATAATAAAATCAAAGATGATGCGCAAAGGAACTAAAATAATATAATATGTACAAATGCTATGAATAATCAGAACATCATATTGCAAATAAATTATTGTTCACTGAAGCTTTCAACTTTGATTATACGTTCGTAATGCATAGTTACATAATAACCCAACTTGTAGTAGGTATGTAGCAACGACAATTTTATTACGACTCGTCCACATAATAAACATTCTAAACAAAATAGTGTCGAACTTTTTTAAATCGATACTCCTCAAAAAGTTATGGAAGAACAAACATAAAAAAATATTTAATAACCTTTTTAGTTTTTTCAAGTCGGTTAAAAATATTTGAAACCTTAAAATTTTCAGTTTGAAAAAGATTTTTTTTCTAATATGCCTTATTAATAATTTCCTTCTCTATATTAAGAATTTCGTCGAGGTTACCGTAGGCTTGATTGAAACATCTTTAAGCATAAAAAACATTAATTTCGAGTCGGCAACATATATTCGTAAAATTCGAATATTCACGTTAATGCCTACAACAATAATAACAATGAATGATAATCATTTCATATACAATATTGATCAATGTTTTGACATATTATATCATGTGCTCTTCAAAATTTAGCAAACATTTTATCTACATCTCTAAGTGACAATGCTAAATAAGAAAATTCCTTTCATTTATCTTAGTCAAGAATTTCACAGGAAATAAAAATTCAAATATAAAATAAAATGTGAATTTTATTTCCATTGATTTTTATACAGTAAAAACTTTTTATAACGAAACTCTCTATAATGTAAGCATCAAGTAAGCCTGGTTGCTTTTTCCATAAGAATCGGTAAGCACTCCTTATGACGAAAACTCTATAACGAAATCTTGAGTTTCAGTTTTGGCTATATTAAAAACGTCTTTAATTTGTCGGATGCCATTCATTACAAGTCATTTTGTATTATTTATTAATCTATACCCTACAAACAATCCAACGCATAATAACCACGAACGCATCACGCTAACACGTTTAGTTGTCGAACGTCTATAATCAACAATCTGTGAAATGAAGTTCTGTTTTCGTCTTGGATTAGCGATACGTGACGGGGGAAATTAGACTGACAGACATCGAGTTTGTGCAGCACATTGAAACGGTCGGACAGGACGAGCTCTGGAAACGCGGAACGACGGACCCAGAGACCGTAGTTTAATGACAGGAAATCATTGTACATTTGTCTCGCTATGTGCTGGCCGCCTCCTGCCGCCCACCGGTGACCCGTAAGCCGACCTCTGAACCGCCTTCAAGCATGCCACAACACACTGCCTTGGACTCCTATAGTTGCTCTCAGCTGTCTCAAACCTCATTTCTTCAACCAACCGCCTTCTCCCAAAACCCGGCGATGAATATGCCCTCTAAACTCACACGCTACTACAGTATGATCACAAAATCATTGTGCAGTCAACAATGCTGTGAATTTAAGCCCTCGTTCTACCCAACCATTCAATAGAAATGACGCCGCTAGCGGTCAAGTTAAGGGGGTATTCTCATGTGACCAATTCGAAAAATCGATTTTTTTTTCATATTTCAATAGTAAAACCTATCGAAAATATGCTGTGAAAAATAGAGACCGAAATTCCTAGTTTTAAATAAATTACAACTCATAGTCACCGACGAGTGACGAGCCGTATAAGCGACTTGTTGGCTCTTGAAACTTTAAACGCATTTATCTGGAAACATTATTTTCTAAAACTGTCATGGTCCTAAAAAAAAAGTATTCAATCGATTGCTTTGAAATTTATATATGTTCTTCTACTCATTAATGGTTATCGTCCGTACCAAAATTGCTTATTTTCGAAAATATTTTCTTATTTTTTTTAAACGATTTTTAACAAAAAAATTAACAAAAAACAAACTTTTTTTCTACAGTCCGCCATTTTTTTTTAATGAAATTGATTAATTTTGGTAGGAACGATAGCGACATCCCTACTGAACAATGATCCATTCGATTTTTTTATTTCAGACAACATGAACAGCCGCTATTACCATGACCAGTGACCTGCTTTTTTTTTAGTGTCTAATTTAATTAAAAAAAATATATATATAAAAAATGTAAAATAAGAGAAATTTTTTTTTTATATAGTTAAAGATACAAACAAAAACATATAAAAAAATTAAAATGATTGAATGTTATTGTCGTCTAAAAAAAATTCCCTAAAAAGAGGTAAAATTTATGCGTTCACATGAGAATACCCCCTTAAGCAGTGTTTAAGGTCAGTAGATTACAGAGGTTGTTCGTTTCATCTGACCAATCATCATAAGCGCGAGAATGATGTCAGCTGGCGGACCCCACTCATGTTATTGTCAACTTATAGGTAGTGCCAGTTTTAAATAGGTCATTTATATTTAACTATATGAGAATATGTAAATTTTTTACCTTAAAATATATTAATATACAGTTTTTTGTACTTTAATTTCTTTGACATTTTTAAGTATTGCCATTAAAGTTTATGAACAACAGTCGCTATCACGCTATCTATTGACAGGTCCACCGGATGACGTCATCCCCCTACTACTATCCAATGGAACGAGGCAGCCTCTATAATCTATTAGCCTTGGGTCGTGTCCATCTCTATTGTTTTACTTGTAGACACAGAGAACATAATGTTTATTACATCTAACTTCATTATTGTGACGTCTCGTCTCACGAATGGTATAAAAAATACATTGACCTCTGGATATCGATTATCCGAAGTACAACTAGCAAAACTACAATGTTTTGTTGTCGATATTTTTTTTATTTTTATTTATTTATATTTTTTGTCTAATAATTGATAATAATAAATGTTAATCACCGAAATAGCACGTTTCAATATGAGCAATAAATAATATTTGTCCCTACCACAAGTGCTGCCTCTTGTGGCTAATCGGAAGCACTGATCCCAGGAAAAAGACTCATTGCTGAACGAGCAGATAGAGAAAAAAACAAATTACCAAATGAAACAACAAACGGTCGAATTATTAATTTAATATGCTCAGTATTCTGGTCTATTGTTATATTTTTGAAAACTGATTTTTACATGTTTTAGAACGAACTTTCCAAAATATTTTGAAAAAAGACGTACGAACACGTAATGGAAGATCTTGAATATGAAATAAAGTTAATTATTAGATACAAATATATTACCTAGTCAAAACAAATTTATATGCAGTATTACATTCGAAATATGATACTCCATTGTCTAATGTCTGTGTAGATATACATATTATACAGTGTGTATGCGAAACTGAAAGTGTATTATTAATAATATAAAAATTATATTCCGTACAGTACATTATCTACCGAAATATTCGAAATTGTTGTACAAGTATTTTTTAAATGACGTTAGCGTGGTTCGTCTAGTACAGCTTACCTTACCTCAAGCTCATAGGTTCTAATCTGATTGATGAATATATCAACGTATTATTAAAAACACTAACAAAAATTGGAAATATAAATTGGTACTAGGCCTAGATAGCCTTGAATATTAGTGACTTTGAAAAAGTCTGAGACACTATTTTGAATAATTTACTAATAGGTATGTATTCACACTATAGGCCTAATATAACTCTGGTCTGTAATTTATATTTTTTGAAGTGGATTTTTTATGCGGGCACCTTAACGATTTGGGAAGTAGGCAAAAAGATGAAACGAAAAATAAAAAAGTGACACAAATGCGTTCACAATTGAGTGACGTACTTTCAATGAGAAGTTTATGCAGGGTACAGACTGTCGTTCAACTGAGCGCTTAGATCAGTTGGTTTGATCGTAATGTTAATATCTAGAATGTCGTAGGTTCGATACCCCCATTGGCAATATGACATTTTATGTTTTTCCGTAATATTTTTGTTAATAGTGGCAAAATTTTTACCTTTTTATTTGAATAATAATAAGATGTAGGTAATTGATTTTATAACTTTCATACATAAGAAGTTTCATTTCGATCGTGTGTGCCGCGCACATGGCTTTTCTTACTTTTTTGAAATATGCATTAGTACAATCGGATTCATGTATTTTCAACTATTTTACTCACGTGTTTAGTCCTTTCACGCAAAGTGTCTCCTCGTATGCTGCTCATTTAATGGAAAAATGCGTTTGACGTTTAATTTCAAATCGGTTAAAGTGTTTTCCGATTAGTCTATGAGTATTACGAAGCGAGTACGAAGTTGAAAATACATCAGTCTTTTAGTCCCGGTAGATTAAAAGTACATGAGTTCTATAATATACAGTAGAACCTCGATAAGTTAAGAACCTCGATAAGTTAAAAACCTGAGTAAGTATCCAAACAAAAGGTTTTGCCAAGAACTTAATTGATTTTCACTTTAGTCTTCCACTAAATCGCTTTACTGATTTCTTTGTTTAAATAATTGATTGTTTAAATAAATAAATAATTGATTCAAAATGAATAAATGAATAGAAAAAAAAAATTATATCACCTTTATTGAACTAAATACATCCTCTATAAAATCCACAAAACTCGGTAAGTTAAAAATTTTACTCTGACAATCTCTCTAACTTCAACTCTCGATAAGTAAAAAAATCGATAACTTAATTTTTTTAACGTTTCCCTTGGATTTTAACTTATCGAGGTTCTACTATACTAGATTAAGGTAACACTGGAAGTTGGTAATATTAAAACATTGTTAAAAATAGGGGATGCTATTTTATATTATAGTCTCTAGAATAGTTGATTTTTGATTGATAATTAATTATAATCAATTATTTCATCACTACAATTTATTTTATATTTTTTTAGCGCTTCAGTCTGGAGCTCATTTTTTTTATAGAATTAAAGTAAATATGTTACCGACCCAACGAGCATTCGCCAATTCAACCGTATATCAAATAACGAATAGGTATAATCTGTACAACCAGTTTTTAATTGAGTGAAATTTAATACGCTATGAACTAAAGGTAAATAATAATTGGCCGTTATATGCAAACTAAAATAGTAAATTATTACAAATTTCTATGAACAATATCACAACACAAATTATTCTATACTTGGTACATGTCAGGGAGAGAGACGCCAAACATTTTTAACGGACTTCAAAACAAAAGAGGTTATTATACGATAATGATCTTAGTTATCGAGCATTTATAATCTACAATTAAATGAATCAACATTTACAGACTTGAGGTCACGTTATTATGTAACTTGCCTGACAATCGACTGTTCTAGCTAGTAATGTAAAAGGGTAATTAACCAGTCAAATATCCAGTTAAATAACCTCGGTAATTTATTTTAAATGACCGTGGCTATTTATTATTATTATACAAGGGTGCGCCGAAAGTTTTGCGCATAATTGTAATTTCCGGTCGAGATTTTCATTTAAATTTTACAAGCAATATCTACATAAATATTACTTTGAAATATTACCGTTGAAAATTGCTCGTTTTGTGTTGTTCTCAGAAAGAGAAACCGAAAGTCGCCATTTTGTTTTATAGATTGCCGGTTAATTCGCTGGTAAATTATATCCGGCCAAAATGATTACTAGCATAAATATAACCGGCAATTTTACATCACTAGTTGTAACCATCCTAATGTTAAATTAGTTTAGTATTAGCGATGTCGAAGAGAATTTATTAAAAACGTTTAGCCTTCTTAGCATTACTGCTGTTCAGTGGCCTAGCTATCGGAGGGCTAGACGGTGCAGTGCACCAGGGCCCCCAAGCTCAGAGGGCCCCTTGGCCACCTAAACGCGTTCGAAAACGTTATTTAAATATCCTAATCAAATAAAGAATGTTTGACTCTATGGCCCCTGTAGTCTGGTTCACAAATTGAAAAACGTGTTTTTGGTTCTGCGAGTTAAAATACGTGTCAGAGCTCATATGATTCGTAATAACCTCTAGAAAAATGTGCAAAAATTTGAAATCCGCACAAAAACAATTGCAAATGTTATTAATGATTAAAGAATCTCAAAAAAGGGGGTCAATTTTTTTGCAAATAACTCAAAAACGATTTATGCTAATAAAATTTAAAAAAGAAAGAAGGAAATTTCCGAAAAAAATGTCGACTCTCAAAACTTCATCTCTATTATTAACACTTTTCATTTAATATTGAAGATAAGGTTCCGGTGGTCGGCACTGTACCGATAAAACTTAACCATTTTAGATAGGACTCCAATTTCATTTTTGCACTAGGGCCCTTGATTACGTAGCTCCGCCACTGCTACTGTTGCTAACGAGAAGCAAGCGAAATCACGAGGATTTAGTTTAATGTAAATTACCGTCTATCTTTATGAGTCTTAAAGACATACTAAAAGTTGAAAAAATATGTTTAGAAAATAAAAGATTAACTTAAGATGTTGCATCGATTGACAAATTGAACATCACTGGTATAAGTTCTACCAACCAATACTAACATTGTAAAATAATATGAACTATTATTATTAATATTGTGATTAATAATATTATGGATTTAGTTCGTAACAAAACTTCCCTCCCCAAACCTATAATAAATATTTTCACAGGCGAGTGAATATTTGGTACTTTTGTTTACACAAATTTCGTCTAGATCTCTCTAAAGTTTTAATAGTATACTATGTCCGTTTTACAGTTACCAAAGTTTTAAATAATTCTTTTTTTTTTTTGTTTGACGCATGCTTATTTTTCACTCATTATATTTATAGTACGCTAAATTTTTTTATATTTTTTTTTTGAAAGCCAAATACAGGACACGATCGATAATCCGCTACTCGTTAAGCCGACACGTCCAGTAATCCGCTGTTTTTAAGTACGTAGAGGTCTAGAAAAATCGCTCTATAATCCGACATTTTTACAATATTGCGCTCTGTAATCCGACACACGTGTTTACTTGATAAATATTTCTCTATACTCCGACGTTTCGTGGAGTCGTTCGCTCTGTAGTCTGACAATAGACATTGGAAGGAGAAGACGTCACGTTGTTTGTGTTATAAAAGTTCGAAATTAAGCATTGTTTTATTGTTAAAACCTTCAATAATACATTATATATTATGAATATGTATTATATAATGTCGCTATCGAAACAAAAAAAAAAGTTAAAAGAACTCTTTTTTTAATAGTTAAAGTTTTAGTTCGTGCTTACATCCGGTAATCCGACATACGCGAAAAATTCTGTTGTCGGATTAATGAACGTGTCATCTATCATGAAATCAAAAATCATAAATTTTCTGTCATGTAATTTTTCGAAAAAAAAAACATATTTTTTTCAAATAGGACATTTTGAGGCGAAAAGCCTCAACCTTCAGTTTGTAATATTTAATTTCCCCAATGATGTCGCTGCACCACTTTCAAGCGGATCGGGAAAAAATTGCAAAAAATTGTCAACTTTATGATTAGATCCCTAAAACCAAATTCTAAATACGTGCCTGAAACTGAGGTTTCTAATAGACGAAACGTATTGTCAACTACATCCACACGATCTCATCTATTCTTTTATCTGTGAACTCATCTTATGAGAAAATAATAATTACTGTAAGAGTTGAAAAACGACTGTCAACGATTGATAACTCGTTCGACTGTAAATAAGAAGAACCCTTGCTCAATGCGTCACTGAGCATTTTATTCGAATACAAGTTGTACGACGAGTATTAGATATGCAGCTTCAGATCAACTGGACCAACAAGTTCAACTTTGAACTTTTAACCTCAGGATCTATTTTCTCACGACTTCTTCATTTTCTTTTATAAGAAGTCGAATAAAGATTGAGACACTATTATATTACACTAACGAACTTCTATTTCTACACTGTTTTTTTTTCTTCAATTATTTCAAAACAATTGACATGTAATTTCCAAAATTCCATCGTCTTATTATTTAAAATTATTTTAAATTTTTGGAACAGGTTTCTAAATACCTTGAACCATGAATAAACAATACAAAATAATACCTTTGAAGTTATACGTCATAAAATTTACATCTTGTTCAATTGACTCATTTGCACTCAAAAAAATATTTTAGATTTTCGTAGCCGTCGAAACCATTATTTTATTTACAGAAAAATATAATACCTCAACTTTTACAAAAAAAAATTCAACCGGTATTTATAATAGAGGTAAATTTGAATGTCAAATTAAAGGGGTTTCCGATATCATAGAAAAGTGATCAGGTTTTTACAAACTGCAGATTTACAAAAAAATAAAAAAGGTTGATGAGTTTTTCCTTTCACCTGCATGTACCTATATTATTGCACGGGGTCCTCTAATATTTTGTTAAAAAAACGTACGCAATTTACTAATAGAATTCTTAAAAATAGTTACCTAAGCATCTTTTCTTCAATTTTTGCCCTAATACGTATGACACGGCTTAGCATCTAGGTTTTTTTTTGAGAAAATTTCAAACAAATTAACTCGACATGGCTATAGGCCTCATCTGATTTTTTTTTAAACATACTAAATGTTCTATAGAAAAAAGCCATTGACTCGTTTAAAAATTTACCAAAAATCTTAGGCATCATTTGAATACGTATTATAAAAAAAAATAACTTCTGCCATTATATGATAGCAATGAAAAAAATAAATATCTATAAATAATATATAAGAAAATTCCACTTACATTTCAGTTCGCCATTTCTGTCTTATGATATTGAAGACACAGTCCGGTGGCACGTTCACCAGATTTATAAATGTCCACATTTACAATATAAATTATCAATAAGATGTCAGTTACTCCAAATTTTAAGGTTCTATGCAAATAATTATTAAATTTGGCGTTTAATTAAAACTCAGTATGTTACGGAATATTACCAAGAAAATTGTTTATAAGTTATTGCATTCCAAAAACGATGTTTAAAAGTGTATGAGTAAAATTTTAAATATGAATTAGTATTAGATCAAAATAGCTTTGGCAATTGGTCATCTTAAATTATAATTAGTCGCACAAAAACTTTTCAGGATGATTGTCTATAAATTACTGCAAACACAAAACAATATTTAATTTTTTTAATCGTCTGAATAAAAATGATGTAACGTGAAACTTCAATATGCTCTGCTTTCTATTACGATTCAAAAATAACTAATGATTAAGTCTTATTTGTGAAAAGTATTTGTTCTAAAAAATGCACTCACGAAACATGTTGTTATGGCTAATTACTCACTATGTTGTCTTCAATGTGATTATTTTATATATTAAAGTTTTTAGTTACTACAGAAACTATGTACCCATAATTTTATTTTCAAACAGTACAATGCCAGAATAAATTTTACATGTTTTTGCAAGTTCGTCATTTAAGGATCATGTCAAATCTAACGCGATGGAGTATTATTGAAAAAAGTGTTTGAGATAAATAATAAATAATATTTTTAGTCGGGGAGTCCGAATCCGCGATAAACATAGGGATCCCTAGTTAACATTTCAAAGTTCCTCTTTCCCCTTATAGGAGATGGGCTTTCCCCTATGGAATGATTTGACTTTGATATTTGATACGGAGTATGTACCTTATAGGTAGATGAAATAAATATTTTTTTTCTTTCTAAAATGTTTGTATTAATGACGAAACTATATAGAAAAAATTCATAAAGGGAAATATTATTTTTTATCTCATGAGTATGGCAGATACTACACATTTAGTACATATAGAGTTGGGTAACTCAGATCTGAACCGGTTCAAAGAGCCGACTCCGACAGAAGATCCGTGAGAGCTGACTCACTTTTTTTTGAGCCGACGGATCAACAGATCCGCATAACTCAGTGAAACACTTAACACACAGAAGCACATTTTACACTTACGTATCAGTTCTTGCTTTGATGCATCTGTCAGCTCAAATGACTCATGCATCACATGTTTGGCTATGCATTCTTGATTCTGTACAGGTCATGATATAATTGTCTGAACTAGGTAACTCAGTGGCAGACTGCAGTAACATATTCAGAACTTGGATCTTTTTGAACCGGTTCAGTGAGCCGGCTCACATACGGAATCCAGATGCAAAGATGCAGATCACTAAAAAGACCCGTTTTTCCCATCTCTAAGTACATATATATTTTTTTAAATAAAAATAAGGTATTATATTGTGAACTGATCAGCTTGTCTGTACCTACCTTTAACAGGTTTATGCAACTATCGACCTATGATTCAATATCTCGCCTTTGTTTTTTTTAATATCAAATGAATATGAAGAGTTCCGAACAGTTCATACAACCAAAATATGTTTTCGTCAACTTAATAAAAAAAATATTTCACCTCGTTAATGAATGACGTCGGCTGAAAGACCGTTCAATATTTTTATCAACCACGCAATATCAATAGACAATCCACTGGATGACGTCATCCTCCCACTACTATCTAACGGAATGAGGTTGCCTGTGTATCTAATAACTGTGGCTTTACGCATATTTTTCAATTGTGATGTACTAAATTTCATAGCCCTACAGCTATAATTAAGGCTAACATTATAAGCATGATTTTTGTACACGACAGCTGTCAATTTAAAACATTATTAATGTTCCATGTTTCATCAAATAAAGATTTTTTTCAAGTTAAATATTAAATCAAATATAAGATGTTTTAATTTCTACAAGCTGCAGAACGTTTGCTATTTAATTGTTAAACATTCATTGTTACAATGCTAAATCAGAAAAATTAATTTTTATCCACCAACACCGTCTGGACTCAATTTTATGTGACAAGTCATTCCGCCGCGAAAGTGGAAAGATTCTGATTTGAGTCCAGACGGTGTTGGTGGATAAAAATTAATTTTTCTGATTTAGCAACTATGAATGTTTAACAATTAAATCAAATATTTATTAGGACAGAATATTACATTAACGTTTTTGGAAAATACCTCAGATCTTTTTTTTTTAATCAGTAATCAGTATGCTTATAGAAAACGTCACACCCTAAATATATAGTGAACGATTCTTGAAACATTTTTTTCATTAAGTTTTATCATTTTTAAACTGTATTGAACATCACGTTTGGTATGTTTGTTTCAGATCTTAAGACCAATTTTTCATTTATTTCCCGTTATTTCATCGTTAATTTATCTAGAAATTAAAATTATACATAAAAATACAATGTATAGGTTTGGTTAAAAAAACTTCGTGATTCCACATCTATTCAAGGTAGAAATCTGTAAAAAACGAACCATTTCTGTGATCCTCTGAGATTCCGCGCTAGAAATGTTTCACTGTAGACATAGTTTATTTTATAATAATAAGGTAAATGTATGCTTCGATGCACACAGACACATTCAGTAATGTACGGGAAGTGTTTTGTCGGATGTGGAGTCCGATAACACAAACACACACACACACAGAGAAAGAAAGAGAGAGAGAACATCTAGAAGAGAGGGCCATTGATTGCCTTCATAAACTTTATAGCCGTGCAGATTAGCATTCTCTGTAGACATACAACGATCTTTTAGTGGTGTACGTACCTCCAGTGCCACAGAAAAATACCTATGCAGAAGCAACACTGGACAAACCCACAGGTGGAGGGTGGAGGGATGTCGGAAATGCCAAAAAGTTTCGATATATATCGTATCGATATTTTTTCAAGTATCGATATATTTTTTTAAAAATATAGATATATCGGTCCAATTTGAAAGAGAACATTGGCACCCGAAGAAACTTAGTATACTTATTGACTAGCTTAATATAATCTCAAATAGCAATTAACGGACATTATTTCTAATAAACCAACTAATAAATATTTATCTGAAATCAAAAACAACGATAAGAATTTTTTTTTGTTTATTAATTAAATGTCGAATACATTTAGGAGCAGATAATTTTAGAGATTAATTAATAGAACAATTAATAAAGCCAGGGATGGTGAACTTATGGGATGCGTGCCAGAGGTGACATTTAACAGAAAATTGTTGGTACAGCATGAATTGAGGTAAATCGAAATAATTAAAAATATTCTAATGTTGTAGAAATGATATGAAATATTGCATGAATAGACATTTTGACTGTTTATTATTCCGAAAATATCGAAAAATCCGGTGAAAAAGAAACGTGTTTGATATGTGCTTTATTCACTGTTGTTGTTTTTGGAACGCACTTAAAAGTGTTCCAAAAACATATGTAAAAACACATGTTTCTTTTTCAGTGAAGTTTTCGATTTGTCGGAATAATTAAACGGCCATAGACAGTCGCAGTAGTAGCTACATACAAGTGTTGCTACTGGAAAAAAATATCGGTTTCGATACTCGGAATTTTATATCGCCCAAAAATATGGATATATTAAATAAAAAATATCGATATACCGATATTTTTTCGACATCCTTAGGAGGGTGTTCTCAGTTTCGAAAACGTTGTCCCCTAGGTTCATTATGGTCTATGTAATAGGTCTACGGTTAGCCGCTAGACTTGTAAATAGCTCTAGAAACTAATCATGGTTTTCGATGGGGGGTGTCTTCAGTTTCAAAGATAACGTCTGGACCACACTTTATCTCCGCTAGGGTCATTACTCACTATTAGTTTCTCGACTTGCATATAGGTCTGGAAACTATCCATGATTTTTGGTGACGGGGCTGTTTTCAGTTTCGAAGATAGCGCCCGAACTTTACCTCCGCTAGATTCATTATGGTCTATATTACGGGCTCACGGTTTTTTTGCCGACTTGTATATAAGTCTAAAAAATATCCATGTTTCTCGATGGTGGGGGTGTCCTCAGTTGCGAAGATACCTCCTGGACCACACTTAAGCTCCGTTAGGTTCGTGTATACAAGTCGGAAAACTACGGGACAGGAGTTGGCTAAACAGCGTAGGAGGGGACATTTTGTGTGAGAAGTAACTTAAAAAGACGTGAGTAAAATCAGTTGAAAATACATGAGTTCGACTGTATATGACCGTATTTTAAGATCATAGAACTTGACAATGAGTGTCTCTTCTGTAACCCACATCTGTGTTAGTATATATAAGTTTGTATAAATATGTGTACATCTCTGGAGCTCTGCCCACCTACGAATGAACCGTAGCCTCTAGCATACATCCATACAATAACTATGATCAGGGTTTACGGCGTTTAAGCCTTATCAGTAGGTAACAACACTAGAGCAATGAGATCTCACTAAGGTACCAACTACCGACCTATGAATGTACTATACCTATATATGTATATATATATATAGTGACAGTTATGCTTGGCTCTTGATTGTCCTTTGTTTACTTACAGTATCAGTGTTTCTGCAAATGTAATTATTGTAATGATGGGACAAAATTATACTGTTAAAAAATTATAAGTGCTCAAACACGTTCTCAAATACGTTTCATTAATTACTCACTTATCAGTGAAATGCAATATCAATGTCAATCTAACATCTTCACCAAGTTAAAAAACCCGGGTCGCAGTGCCAAAACCCTGCCGACAATATAGTGTATTTGCTTATACAGGTATTGTGGCTTTATTATGCGAACTTAAGTTGTTTTTTTGGGCAAAATAAAAAATTTGACTCCTTAATACACCCCTTAAAAGAACATTTTTTTCTCAGTTGCAATATTATTATCAATCGAACCTTTATAGTAAATTATATACACCTTTCAGCAAATAATTCACTATCTGCAAACTAGTGTTTTCATAAAATTTGTAAATCCGGTCCTGTCGGGCCGATTTTATTAAAATTTTAAAAGCGCTTTTTAATTGCTATCAAAGGGTTAAATTTCAATTTTGAAACCATTCTGAGAATTTTTTAGGTATTTTTGGGCCCAAAAACCCCTAAAAACTACCCTTAAAGTGGTCCGACTGGGCCCATTTTAAATAGGCTTCTTGCGGTGATAGATTTCAACACGTGGGCCAAATTTCGTTAAAATCAATTAACTCTTTCGAAAGTTATAGCCCGCACGTATATATATATATATATATATATATATATATATATATATATATATATATATATACATATATATATATATATATATATATATATATATATATATATATATATATATATATATATATATATATGTATTCCTGCTTTAACTTTTAAGATAATTGAAGGATAATAAACATTGTTTCCAGAAAAACAACAATAAAGTATGTTTCATTAATTTTATTATTCTTGACCTGATAGCACATTGTGTTAGTAAATTATACGTACCTACGTATAGTCACTTGTTTTGTGACAATCACTTGTTACGCGAACGTTCATTTGTTTTACAATGGGTGGGTCGTTCGATCGGGTGAGCTGAGAGAAATCGTTTTAAGTTGAATTATTCGCTACGTTTGATTCGAATATCATTATCTACATGACATTTGTACTTCTGTGATGTCATTATTAACATTTTCATTCAACTGTAAATAAATAAATAAAATAAAATCTATTCTCAAGTTGTTCAAATCGCATGTAATTGAACAATTTAAAAAAAGAATTAACACTAAGTCGAACGTTTCGTTGTTAATTACAACTTCCTCAGGAACTGTACATACTACAATAAATAAACAATAAAATTAACAATAATAATAATCGCAAGTCTCTTTTAATGCGGTAGTAGTGACGTAACAATCGGATGGCAGGACGGGTAAAATGTCATGGGTCCCCGGCCAGAGGGGGCCCCCGACTCAAGAGGACCGTGAGCACAGGTGAATCCTAACTTTTATTATTACAACATTTAGTAAAATTTATTAGTTTCGTATTTAATTAATTTAAGATATTTACTAAAGTACATACACAAGTTAGACAAAAAATATATCAAGATTTAAACGCATTTGTAAGAAAAAGATATCACTCAGTTTTAGAACGCATCGGATACGTAATAAGGTTCTCGCTACTTGTAAACGCAACGCTTCAGCTGGAAGAAATAAAGTCTCAGTTTTCGATTCACTTTTACACACGAAATATATCTTCTATACGAGAACTTGCTGAATTTAATCATAAAGAATCACTTTATTTCTTCAAGGATTCTTAAAGTGTGCACTGCATTTCCGTTATCTGTAACCATTCCTGTGACTACGGCTAGTGCCGAGCAATCATTTTCAAAATTAAAATTGATAAACACTTACCTAAGGTACGTGCAAAATATACCATGTGTAATGATATTGCGACACTAGGTATACAATAAGTTAAATAAAATCGTATAATTATAGTCTAAACGTTTATTATTGCCTATGAATATCATAAAAAGTTTCACTTCGGTTGCGTGATTTAATCGTCCGATCTTAATAAAATTTTCTAATCATGCATGTTCTTCTGCTCTATACGAAGCAATTTTTTGCAGTTTTTTAAATTCAAGATAGAATTTAGAATTAAGGATAAAAAATGGACCATTTTAAATAACTCGTGACAGTAGACACATGTTATATATTTTCTCAAACCCTATATAACATAATTTACATCCCAAAATGTGCAAATAGAGTCAAGTTAAATTCGGAAGTCTAAACGAATTCATTACCGCCACTTCCTTGTGTTCTGCTTTGACACTGTCCACAGTCATCGACAACAAAATTTGATAAAATATGAGAGCATAAAAAGTCATTTTATCATATAATAATAATATATGTAATGTGTAATAAAATAATTAGTCTTGTACTAGTATATGTTTGATTTGCCTCTGTTGCTGAGCCAGTTTTTTAAAAAAAGAAAGAGTATACAGACAGCATTGTTTCGTCTCATTGAGACGAGACAGAGAAAACCTCAATCTAATGCAAAATCATAGTAGGTACTTACGTTTCAAGCCGAACTTGCTTAGAGAGGGTTCCGTACCATTCTGTTTTCCGTGAGAACTTGAAACATGATTTTCGTTTAGGTTTTCCTGTAAACTATGAGTGAGACCTTATATTCTCTAATTTTTTTTTCAAAATTTTAGGTTCGGTAGTTTCGGGGAGATGCTCGATTTTCGTATATTTTCTTTAATATCTATTTTAAAATTATAAAAAAAATATATTTGTATTTCTCATAACGAACCCTTTCATATGATACGTTGCATGATGCATTTGAATTTTTTTTTAATTTGCAGCCTAAAATTAACTTCCAAAATAGGAATTCGTTTATTGACGCTATCTATAAATTTCAAGTTTGGATAAACTAAGCTGTGACAGACGGAGACACGGAAGTGATCTATAAATGTTTCTAAAATTATCACAGCCTTATGTAGAATTTTCGTGCCCTCCTCCCAACTCCACTACTGGTTTGTAACTATGGCTGCAAGACATCTTAAAACTACACAAGGATACTTTTGCAGTGCAACCAGCATTACATAATACAGAATATCATCTACATGTAGAGAATTAGCCCGAATCAGATCAGAATACATTTGCATAAATTTAATTACACAAAACACATCTATACAAGACAACTACCCTCTATCTAACACTGAAACGCCACCCCCTTTAACACAGTAAGCAAGGGACACCCTCTCACATCGTGTTCTTGTTATCCATTTTGCTCGCCTTATACAACCGACCAACCCTTGTCGTCCCTCGTACGTCTAATTCAATATATTGTACAAGATACAAGGCGATGTATTGTTTTGTGTTTGTATTAGCGAAGAGAATAAAGGATATTCACCCACACATACATATTATATACACACGCATTCGACCATTATTAGATATTGTAAGATCTGAGCATGCCTTGAATCCTATACTCATTAATACCGGATTTTGCGAAACTGTCAGAAAATTTACAACCTTACAGCGGTTAGTGTTAACTCCTCGTGAAGTTTCAAATAAAAAAAAACCATCTACCGTTTTTGTTTCCAAAGTGAACCTTCTTAAGGTCAAATAGAGTTTTTTGGGTCTAGCATCAATTCATATTTTTTAAATTTAAACTGACATCAGTAGATAAAATAATGTAGTGATGTAAAACTACCAATTATTTATGATTGTAACCATTTTAGCCGGATAATTTATCGGTTCATTAACTAGCTATCTATAAAACAACATGGTGGCTTCTGGTTTTTGTTTCTCAGAGCAACAAAAAACAAAATAGTTGAACAGTTTTCAACAGTAGAATCAAAAGAAATAATGTAATTATATTTATATGGACATTGGTTACAAAATTTAAATCTCTACCGGAAATTACAATCTTGCGTAAAACACTCTGCGCAGCCTTGTATAATTAAAATAAGTTATCACGGTTATTTCACCGGTTACTTACTCTTTTACATCACTAAAATATTGTACTGTTCTCATACCAATTATTAAATTATTTAAAATATTACACCATTGTAATCTTCTATGTAGTGTATATTGTAATCTTCTATGCAGTGTATATTGTTATAATAAAAAAAAATATATTTTCAATTAAATTTTTATAACAATAATTTGAAAATCTAATCGCTACTTTTAACTGTTCTCGCGGATAAGAACCAAGGAACTGGAGACTTGTAATAAAGAAGCCATGGAAACGCCGTCCGTAGAATACTTACAGAGGATTCTTGAAAAGTTTTAACAATTAATAACTTAGCTATCAAAGTTCATAGAAAAAAACGGCAAAGTGCTTTTCGATTCAAAATTTGACAAGGAATGCATTTTTAAAATTCTTGACGTCAATTCTGGGACACCTTGTACAGTAGATACTTCAAAAGTATTCCATCTTGAAAATTCAATATCAAATTTATCACTGATGTATAGACATAATATTTGACTATAAAATAACAAAATAACTATTCTATGTTTAGACATAAGATTAAGGCGATTGTTTGTCCCTGGTACACGCAGTATAGTTCAACCCTTGCACGCGATAGCGCTGCCATCGACCGCGTCTCTCCATCCCACACTCTAAGCCACCCTCTTTCATCTCACAGCAAAGGGAAGGTTAGACGCTGATGCTGGCTACTCTGCCTAAGCCGGCCATCTTGGAATTCATCGATCACGGACTGCTATTTGCTTTGACGGGAATATTGTTTAACCTGAAACAAAAGTTAACAATTAGAAAAATATTTCTGATAATAAATAACCATTATTTTTATTTGACATAGCTGAGTCGTCTTATTTAACCTGTAATTTGTATTTAGAATTTAGGAATGGAGATTAAAAAATAATTAATTAACTATAATAAAATAAATCGATGTTCTTTTTATACTGACGCGCTAATACCGTGCATTACGTACTTGCTCACACAAGTATTCTGAAGTCAAACGGGGCGCAGCACCGGTAATAAAGTTCTGTATGTCGTTTAGCTTTATTACTATATGCAGCCCTATCTACACAAACACACTCGAACATAAAACAAAACAAAGCTATACTGGCAGTTTAGTTTCGAAATAGCATATGCAAAATATTTTCTACTAGCAGACCGCTCCGGCTTCGTCTGAATTTGTAGATTGTCTACTGTCATAAGTAAATTTTATAGACATGTGCAACGGAAAATAAAATTCAAATAAAATGATTCGCCAAGGAAAGTTTATATTATTATTCATACATAAGAAGTTTCATTTCGGTCTTGTGTGCCGCGAAGCATATCTTTTTTTTTATTCTAAGGTATGGAGCCTTAAAAACGTTGAAAATGATCTTCAATTTGTTATTTAAAAAGTTATTTCATAAATATTGTAGGCACCACTAAAAATAAAAACCCGGGTCGCAGTGCCAAAACCCTGCCGACAATATAGTGTATTTGCTTATACAGGGTGTCCCATAAGTCGACGTCCAAACGAAGTGAGGTGATGGGGGAGGTCATTTCCTATCAAAATAACCATAAATGTGGTTATCCAATTGTTAACGGTTCGAAAGTTATTTCAATTTTTGTATTTTTCTCTGAAATCGTGTAGTGCTTAATATACTAAAAAATTAATTTAAAAAAATCTATGAGTTGTTTGGTTAATTTTTTTTTTAATAGGATCCTGAAGGGTCTGCCTTTCCAAAAAAAATAATTTTCATGAGCTCTGTTATCATCTGTCAAATAAAAAAAATGGTTTTGTAAACACTTTTCGGTGGCAAGAAAAATATATCTGATTTTAAATTCACGTTGACAGAAAAAAAGTGTTATAAAAAAAATTGACCAATTATCAGAAAAACTTGTCCATTTAATAGAGATTCTAACGCGGTATAGTACAACTCGTTATTCATGACAGTTTTTTTTATAACAATTTTTTTACATGCAAGTCGTGTTTGTTAAAAAATACATTTTCGAAAATTTCAAAATCTAAGTTGGCTAGTCTAACACAAATGAACCAAATTTTATTTAAAGTTACAACAAATGTTCGAAATTAGTCGAAACGCCCGTTCGTTATTTTGTATTGTATTGGTCGCAATTCTTATTTTTTGCCGCAGCTGATGTTCGTTTTGGTTTTCTGTCGCGTAGACCAGTTCTTTGAAGTAACCCCATAAAAAGAAGTCTAGGGGGTTTAGGTCAGGTGACCGCGGTGGCCACTGGATGGTTCCTTCCCTTCCAATCCAGCGATTTGTGTATTCGGTGTTGAGGTATCGTCTAACTACTAGAGCATAGTGACAAGGAGCCCCATCGTGCTGCAACCACATGTTTCGGCGTGTTTCTAGCGACACGTGTTCCAGTAAGCCGCCCAAATCATTTTGCAAAAAATAAAGATATTCATCGCCCCCGATCCTTCTAGGTAGCTCAAGGTGCCCAATCATTTTACCTTCAACAATTCCCGCCCACATGTTGACCCAAACTGATGTTGAAAATGGTCGTTTCTTATAGCTCTAGAGTTTACATAATCCCAAGAGTGAAAATTATGGATGTTGAATACTCCCGTCCTTCGAAAGCTCGATTCGTCACCCCACAAAATGTTATTAAAAAACTGAGGATCTTCCCTGTTCCGACGTAGAATTTCTCGGCAAAATTGCACCCTTTTGTTTAATCAGCGGGTAAAAGTGCTTGCACACGTTGCACATGGTATGGATGTAACTGATCCCTTTTTAAAATACGGTGCACTGTGGATCTCGAAACTCCCGAACGTCTTGACAAACGACGAACACTTGTAGATGGGTCCTCTGTCACCAATCCATGAATTATTTCATCTTCGTCGATGTCAAGTCTAGGTCTTCCAGCTCTTTGCTCATTCCCAGGGATTTCACCTTCTATGTACCGCCGATGTATACTTTGGAACACCCTGTGGTCAGGATAGTGTTCTTGGTTGGGATATCGTGCCCGATATTCTCTTGCAGCAGCCCGAGCATTCTCGTCACAAAACCCATAGACATAGTGCATTTCTGCATACTCCCGATGGGAATAAACCATTTTGATGCGTCCAACTTGAAAAGAGTCCAAATCACAAACAGGATCGAAGTTCAAATTACCAAGCGCAGGTCCAAATAACAAAGTACAAAATGAAAAGTCAAGTCGGAGGTTTACTAGTAATAAAACGAATAGCGAGCATACATTAGAAGTAGTGAATGAAAGAGGAACGTATTAATTTGTTTAAGTCGTTCCAGCCAACTTAGATTTTGAAATTTTCGAAAATGTATTTTTTAACAAACACGACTTGCATGTAAAAAAATTGTTATAAAAAAAACTGTCATGAATAACGAGTTGTACTATACCGCGTTAGAATCTCTATTAAATGGACAAGTTTTTCTGATAATTGGTCAATTTTTTTTATAACACTTTTTTTCTGTCAACGTCAATTTAAAATCAAATATATTTTTCTTGCCACCAAAAAGTGTTTACAAAACCATTTTTTTTATTTGACAGATGATAACAGAGCTCATGAAAATTATTTTTCTTGGAAAGGCAGACCCTTCAGGATCCTATTAAAAAAAAAATCAACCAAACAACTCATAGATTTTTTTAAATTAATTTTTTAGTATAAGCACTACACGATTTCAGAGAAAAATACAAAAATTGAAATAACTTTCGAACCGTAAACAATTGGATAATCACATTTATGGTTATTTTGATAGGAAATGACCTCCCCCATCACCTCACTTCGTTTGGACGTCGACTTATGGGACACCCTGTATAGGCAGGGTGGCATAATTATGCGAACTTAAGTTGGTTTTTGGGCAAAATAAAATATTTGGCTCCTTAATACAACCCTTAAAATAACATTTATTTTCTTAATTGCAATATTATTGTCAATCGAACTTCTATACCAAATTATATACAACTTTAAGTAAATAATTCACTATCCGCAAAGTAGTGTTTTCATAAAATTTGTAAGTCCGGTCCTGTCAGGCCGATTTTATTAAAATTTTAGGGACTCTTTTTAATTATTACTGGAGGGCTAAATGTCAATTTTGAAACGATTCTGAGAATTTTTTCGGTATTTTGGGGCCCAAAAACATTTTTCAACCCCTAAAAACTACCCTTAAAATGGCCCGATTACGCCCATTTTAAATAGGCTTCTTGCGGTGATGGATTTCAACACGTGAGCCAAATTTTGTTGAAATCAATTAACTCTTTCGAAAGTTATTGCCCGCACACACACACACACACACACACACACACACACACACACACACACACACACATATATATATATATATATATATATACATATACATATATATAAACATTTTTAAAAATGGTGCCAAAGTGTTTAGTCGAGAAATTTTGGTCCGACCCCTAGGTCCCGCCATCCGACCGACGCCAATAGTGTATGTTGCCATATGGCAAATACACTAATAAATTCAAAATGTGAATCGGTACTAGACCCATATATAACTCTGGCTGCTTGTGACAAGCAAAAAATTTACGAGTGAAACCGTGCCGTCAAGCTAATTTAAGAGAAAACTAATATTCATTCAAAAATTGAAAGTAACAAACAACAGACGTAATAATAATCTCTCGCAAATGCAAAGCTCCCCTAAGTTCAGTTTGCATCGGTAGGCCATTTGATTAAATTAATGTCAATAATTAGCGTCCGGCGCAAGTTGTAAATATTATCAAATATTAACAGCTATGTGTGTAAAAACAACAGATGCATTTAACTACTGTCTAATCTTAGAATTAATTTAACAGTGTACCTAATTGGTGATTACTTTCTTGTCTACTTTCATAATTAAAACGTCGTATAAATTGAATTTCTGGTTAAATGACTTATAGACGAATCAACGATTTCCAAAGAAAAAGAATAAATTTTAAAAAATTGACAGTGTACAATACACATTCTAGAAGCGAAACTTATATGCGCACAATCCGTTACAAACATATGGATGTGTTAGTAGGAAATACAGAACTCTTCGAACGCAACTACGTGTTTGCTGGTCGAATTCTCGCTTTCTTCGGTGTGTTTGCTCCTAGTTCTGGCAATTCTAGGCATATAGCGAGTTTTCAGGGATCTAGAACTAGTAAATTTAAATACAAACAATTCAATAATTCAACCACAAAATCACGTAGTCAAGTTCAAATAGTTTTGTATTGACAGGCGGTTTGGGAGTTCATAACCAGTTCAAATCCTCCAAGCAAACACACGTATTATGTATAACTTGCAACAGGACCGAGATTATTAGATACGGAGGTGATCTCGTTCCGTTGGATGATAGTGGGAGGATGACGTCTAGTGGACTGCCAATTGATATTGCGTGGTTGACAAAAATATTGAACGGTCTTGAAGCTGACGTCATTTATTAACGAGGTTACCTGTGCATCCAATATAATATAAATCTTTATTCAAATAAGTACATGGTACATAGAACTTGCGACAGGGCTATATTTTATTGAATCAATGAATGCTCATTTATAAAAATACGTTATATTTATGAAAAGTTAATTGAAATATCAATTACAATCTTATTTTATTTTTAGAAAATTAGTTATTATTAATTGGGGCAGATATTAGAGGCTAATAAAAATCAAAAAGAATATAGCAAGCTAAAAAATATTATTTTCTACAGATTGTAATGTGGTTGCCGACTTGGGGTCAGCGCCCGGTAACCTATGCCACACGTGCGAAAGGATTTTTGGTGGCACGTCTCGAAAATGACAAGTTAATAAAATTTTCGGTACGTTACAAAAATGTGCATAAAATAAAACGTGTAATTATGAATCAAACATTGAGATGTTAGTTTCCGAAATTAAACTTCAAGGGGATCACTAATGTTTAAATATTGTAATTTTTTATGATGTTTTTAAGTAGCGCGTATTATTATAGTCAAATAAAACTGTCTTACAATAGATTACTAGTTTTATTTCAGTGGCACGCTGAATGTCCAGTATTTGAATTTCCTGTTTTGTGGCACACAAATGCATTTGGGTCGCTGTTCTAGGTGAGTGAATTATTATTATATTAAGAGCGGCAAATATTACATAAATTAAAAATTTTAGTTATGTCATTTTGTAAACTCTAAATTGGTTGTAGACTGTATAATTTCTTAAATTAAAATATGCAGAAAAGAGTATTAGAAAAGATTAAACATTTCATAGTACAAATTGTCAGTACAAAAACAATTTTTATTATTATTAACAAATGTTAAATGTTTATACAACAATGTACATCAATAAATAAAATATTTCGTTTTTTTCGGGTTTTTCGAATATTTTATGTTCTAGATGAACGTGTTTCATGAATTGGCAGTCTGTTTACATCAACATTAGCTCAAGAGCAACGGAAGAGATTTGGATAAAACTTGATATATTATCAATTAGCACTTTTTATCCGCCTATAATCGCGTTAAAATACAGAAAGTCTCGTCAACACCGACATTAAATTTAATATTCTCAATTAGTGCAATTCTGCTCTGACATAAAATTAAACAAGAGTATGGTAGTCTATTACACTTGATTTACGCATGTAATCCTTTTTGAAAAAAGTAACACCAATAAAATAACAAATTTCGCTTCGGTACTCACTAGTATTCTAAGTTGACGCAACCCTGCTTTGACATCAGATTAAACAACAAGGAGTATAGTCCGTTAAACTTGATCTGCAGACGTTAGACAATGACAGTAATGCTTTTGGGTCTTACACATACATAATTCATACAGCGTTCCGTCGGTGTGTGTGTGTTTGTGTGTTTGTGCGTGTGGGTGTGTGTGTGTTGTCCATAGTCCAGCACCTTTCAGTTCTCGTCTACTTGATCTGTATTGATCGAGGAAAAGCGTAGCAAGACGAAAAGAGACAGACATAGATACCCACCGGTGGCCGACATATAATCACGTGAGGCTGGGGGAGCGGATGGGTGACTTTCTCTGGGACCGGTGCCCCACGTGTACAAAGGCTGAGAAACAAGATATTATGAGTGAGTGAGCAAGCGAGAAACGCCACATAGCGATTTAACGGAATGAGAAAACCCCAAAAGACGATGGTCAAGAGGATATACAGACTGGGTCATAAGTTGATCACAGTTTTTAGGGTTCGGCAATCAAATGGCAAAAAGTGGACCCTTATAATCCGTCCGTCCGTCTGTCTGTCACAGTCTTATAACTTCGCTATCTTTCTATCGATTTGAATGAAATTTTATAGACAGGTGTTTTATGTGAACCGCCATACAATTGTATTACGAATCTACAAAAACAAAAACTAGGAGTAGCCTTCTAATACTTAGGGATAATTTTTTTTTATTTTCGCGCATCCCATTGCATGGGGTATCATTTGGCAGGTTTTATAAATGAATAACAGTCCTTATATGGCTATGGATACTCGATTTCTTTTTAATTAATAATCTACAAAACGCAATATCAACATATTGTAAGTACGCATTTCTAGGGTATAATATTTGTCAAGCAACGATTACGATTGATATTATTAACCTATAAATACGTCATACGAACACTAAGATCTTTATCATGGATGTGTCCAAGACGCACTTGACCGGTTTTATTACAAAATCAGTTGTTTCTTGCTGATGCATTGTAAAGATTAGTTGATATCAAATTATCTTAAAGTATATTTATTTTAGGTACAAGGCAAAATAATAACAATATTTATTTGAAGCTAACGTTAAAAATGTCAAACGTCCAGATAAGAATAAATAAAAAATTGCAATTACAAACTCAGTTTGATAATTCTGTATGTCTACTAGCTAGGAAACAGTAATCCCGGCACCAAAATTTACATAAATTTTGTAAATATATAATAATTAAAAATAATACTTGAAAGTGCTATACAAAAAATAAAATTTTATAATTTTCAAGATACTTAATTTACTAGGAAATGCTATTAAAAGTATCAAGCAACTAAATCAAAAATATAATATGACAAATAGACACATATTTCGTTTATAAGCAGTTAAAGTGAGATGTTAATCCTTGTAAGAAATTAAAGGACTAATGAAAAAGGACAGAAGTAGCATAAAAGGAAAGGAAAATACATGTATATTCGTCCTTGTATGTTATAAGCACAATAATACACATTAAATGTACAAGCAAGGATTTCGACATCAGATATGCTAACTGTTTGCAAGCAGATCCTCAGCAAAAACCAAAATCGGATCTTAAGCGCATCGAATACCTACAAATACTCCCTGGGCTCTTCATCTCAAATTCTTTCCCCTCGCCGAAAAATGGTTACAGCTGCCCCGATGCTATTTAAGGCTATTGTAACGCTCTGAATTTAAGCCAAAAATAGGGCTTTGGCTGATAGGTGATTGTAGACTTATTCGTCTACATTTTGCAAAAATTCTTTCACTATAAGGAAGATAAAGGACAAATCTAGGTCTCTAATGGTTTACTTTTGTAATTTATGTACGATTTACTGGAAAAAAGTTAGCATTAATTGTGCCAAAAAACACGCGTTTTCAATTTCACAAAATTGTTCCATCACAAACCTAAAATGAGTCTTCCTTTTTCGGAAAAGTTTTTTAAATCTTAAAAATATTTCCAAAATTTAGAGTAATCAACCGATAACGGCACCCCTGCAACAGCATTTTTTAGCCTCGTAGTGTGACTTAAATTCAGAGCGTTCCGACAGCCTGGTTCGGATAAACGCCAAATGAAGGATCAACAATCACACTACAGATTCTACAGACAAAAACTAAAAAACAGCTTTTAAAAATATTATTACTATTGTAGGATCTGTAGTATGGCTCAACGACCTTGGTTATTTAAAAAATTACTATTAAGACTTTCACCACCTCAAGGATTAGAACTGAGCACTCATAAAAGACAAATCAATTCCCCTAATGACCTTAATTGTCGGGCAGCTATGATCTGTTTATAATAAACGTGAATTGAAATAGCATGAAAATTACAGTTTCTGTACGATAGATAAATTAGAAATTATAGACGCTCAATAGCTGAGGTACTTCTGTACGAGTTCTTAGCCCAATTTATAACATGTCAAATGTCAGTCAATCAGTCAGTTGGTAAGACGAGATGTTTCAGTTTTATGTAAGTAGATATCTAAGTTACCAACTGTACTAAAAGGGAAGAATGTTTATATGGCGAGATATGGACTATAGGGAGAAAGGGGATTGTGAAATTGCTTTTACGTATAAGGGTGTATGAAGAGTTCACTTCCAAGAAGATGTCACTCACAAACCAGTTTGGTCAGAGACCAATACATAAGCAACTAGAGATGGGAAAAACGGGTCTTTTTAGTGATCTGCATCTTTGCATCTGGATCCCGTATGTGAGTCGGCTCACTGAACCGGTTCAAAAAGAGCCGAGTTCTGAATATGTTACTGCGGTCTGCCACTGAGTTACCTAGTTCAGACAATCATATCATGACCTGTACAGAATCAAGAATGCATAGCCAAACATGTGATGCATGAGTCATTTGAGCTGACAGATGCATCAAAGCAAGACCTGATACGTAAGTGTAAAATGTGTTTCTGTGTGTTAAGTGTTTCACTGAGTCGTGCGGATCCGTTGATCCGTCGGCTCAAAAAAAAGTGAGTCGGCTCTCACGGATCTTCTGTCGGAGACGGCTCTTTGAACCGGTTCAGATCTGAGTTACCCAAGTCTATAAGCAACTGTTGTATAAATATCACTAGCTTTTACGCGCGACTGGGCATGATTTAGTGTCAGTTTTAAACTCAGAATAATCGTACCTTACAAGGCTATTCGATACAGAGGTGACCTCGTTCCACTGGAGCGATGCAGTCATCCAATTGACTATCAACTGATGTTCTGTTATTGATAAAAATATTGAACGATCTTCCAGCTGACGCCATTCATTAATGAAGTAACCTGCGTTTTAAGGACCTTGCGTACACAATACTTAGTGTGCCAAATTCTAAATCGGTTCAGTTGTTCTCACATGAAGTCGGTACAATATTTCGGAAACACATTTTCTCAACAGCAGAAGTTATAAGTGTCTTTTTTCTCACCAAAAAATGCCCTAGTGCTGGGTTGCAGTAAGCACTGCAAAAAATTTGATTTGACAATTATCTTATATTGTGATCATAAATTTGCAGTTTTTATTCTGAACATATCGCAAATTCATGACGCTATATTTTTACTTATTAGTTACTATAACTACTAATATGACGCATCGTGCCGCCGTGCCACAAAGCGTCATAATGGTCTCGTTTGCGACACCTCGTACAATCAAATGAATATCTTCATTGAATTCAAAAATATCAAAATAATGTTTTCCCCAGTTTTAAATCTATCGTTATTATCATGAAGTGACACTTATTATTAGTATTTTTAGGTGGAAAATTCCTAATTATGTGTTAGTTCATTCTTTTTCAAATTATAAGGTGGTGCTATGACTATAGACGCTCGACCACTAAGGTCGCTAACGTCTTAAGGCTGTCGGAACGCGCCGAATTTTGTTTGTGCTGAGACCCAGCGGTAAGGAGCGAGGTAGCCAAAAGACATATTGTGGGTTTGGCCTTCTTTAGCTCTGTCTCGTTCAAATCATCCGCACGTTTCAATTTTTAGCTGGAGCCAACTACGAGGCTAAAAAAATTTATTGTAAGGGTGCCGCTGTCAACTGATTACTCTAATTTTTGGAAATATTTTGAAGATTTAAAAAACTTTTCCGAAAAAGGAAGAGTCACTTTAGGTTTGTGATGGAACAGTTTTGTGAAATAAGTACGAATAAGGTCATGGTGTGACATTGAAAACGTGTATTTTTTTAGCACAATTGCCAAATTTTTTCTAGTAAATCATACATAAATTACAAAAGTAGTCCATTAGAGACCTCGATTTGTCCTTTATCTTCCTTATAGAGAAAGAATTTTTGCAGAATGTTGACGAATAAGTCTACAATCAGTTGACAGCCGAAGCTCTATTTTTGGCTTAAATTTAAAGCGTTCCGATAGCCTTAATTACATCAAATAACAGTGTCAATTTAAACTAAACGACATCACAAATCATCCATGAGCTTGTTCTAAAGGCCAGAGTATTGACGATTACTACACCAAGCCGCTCTTGTAGTAAAAGATGAGGATTATTTAGTGTCATCTTTTGATAAACAAACATTAGATATAATAGGTACATCGTTGAAGGAAGGTTCTAGTTTTAGAGATGGTATGTAAAGGGACAATAAAAGGGAAGAAGCGAGAGATGTCCCGGAGAAGATAATAGAGGACGGGTATATCTCAAAGTGTTTTGATGGTGCAGAACGCTTGGGGAAGATGGCTGCCGAAGGTTAAAAGTTGGTTTGGTCTGTTGAAGCTTCTATACAACGCAAGTTATATTACAGTACATAGTAGTGTTGGTAGTCCCTTAGCACAGATGGCAACAACAAATCTAATTTGTACATAAAGATATTGTTCTAAAATTTCATCTGCTATGATGAAATGTATTTAATAAAGACTAAAACCGAATAACACTTAACTTTCGTATATGCATGACATAAACTGAAAAACAAATTTAACCTTTTATTATTTTAAATGCAAGCTGCACGATAGTTAATTACTCATTCAAATGTTTGCAAAGCTTGCGTTTGTTTTATGAAGTTTTCGAAAACTACCAGAGATTGTTACTTGCTTCGAAGTTTTTATCGCATTTTTATTATGTAGAACAAAAACCTGACAAACACTTTGAAGTATTAAAAAAAAAAACACAACTGCTCAACATTGAGGCTGTCTATAAGAAAGAAAACAGGTCGAAAAACATGCAGCGGGTGGATATACCAATTCAAAAACAAAAGAAAGAGACAAATAAGATCCTCATCTGTCGCGCACTAATGCTTATCGACCTATTTTCTTCCTTTTAGTTCATCTCATGTTTGTGCGATCAAGTTTTTTGTTAACACAGTGGAACCTCGATAAGTTAAAATCCAAACGAAACGTTAAAAAATTTAAGTTATCGAGTTTTTTACTTATCGAGAGTTGAAGTTACCGAGGTTTGTGGATTTTATAGAGGATGTATTTAGTTCAATAGAGGATAATACTTTAACTTATGGAGGTCACCAAATATTATTTTAAGCTATCGAGGGCGATGTTCAGAATATTTGTTTAAGTTACCGAGGTTTTGTGATTTAAGTAATGGAGGTTGTATTCTTTCAGGGGAAGGGAACTCAAATTTTTTTTAACTTACAGAGGTTTTTTTAACTTATCGAGGTTCTACTGTAATTAATTTTTATTTTCTCCATTTTAATTAGTCATTTTTATGCAGTCGGCTTTTTTTTCCCTTAATTATTTATTTTTATTATAATATAAACCTCATATGTATACTGCATATTTTTAGAGTCTACCCATCAAGCCTTTTCATTCCAGACCTCACCGCCCGTTATAGTGAATTTTACGTGACGTCATACACCTAGTGTCATTCCTGAAAGTACAATGAATCAATCGACATCTCATTTTTCAAAATCCGTCAAGCCGTTACTGGCTTTTGAGTTCTGACAATATGGTGCCTAGCGTCTGCCATATTAACTGTTACGTAGCGCCATGTACCTAGTGTTTAAGACGAATCATTCGACATCCCAATTTTCAAAATCCGTCAAACCGTTTAGAGTCTAAATCAAGAATAATGAATCTCAGATAGCACAATAATTTTGAAAAACACAACCATTTTGCCAGTCGAAGGCAGGTAAAAACGAGACCGTGCGATAAATATGATCAGCTGTAGGCATGCATGGGACCACCCAGGGAGTGACTACCTTGTGTGCCATAATATCGTATATAGGAGAGCACATATAAGTTAGAGTATAAGGCGATTTCATTAACCTCATTACTCATCCTACGTCATTAATTACTTTCCGTGTACCAACATGTTTCCAACCAGGCTAGGAGTTTAAATATTTTCGATATATGGGGCCCGTCTTGCTAAAATAAAATCATTGACAAATCCAAAAGTGCTAGGTTGCCACTGCGTGATAAAAATAACTGTTTTATAACATTTGTTTTTATTTTTACAGAAATAATCAAAAACCTATCAATTTTAATCTATATGGGAAATTCTTGAGACAGGGCAACAATTTCGGGAAAAAAGTTTCAGACAAAAGGTGTTCAGTTAGGAGGACATCGTTTGAAGACAAATACCACCCCCCATCCCTGCGGAGGGATGAGGGTGAATTTGCCATTTTTAATAGGAACACATATTTTTTATCACAAATTATAATTTTTCGATAAAAAATATGCAACATTTGTCTGAAACATTTTTTTATCCGATGCCTCCTTCAGCCCCTAAGATGTATGTCAAGAATCGGTTTCCCGAAACTCCATTAAATTTTTATGCCTAAGCAACGACCTTGCTCAGAAAATTTTAAGAGGTAAAAGTTTGATTAGGGAAGGATCATCGATTAAACATAAGAAGACCCCCCATCCACTCTGTTTAAAAATTTCATACCCCCACCCCCGTACACGAGGTGGGGGTTCTTTTTATGTTTAATCGATGACCCTTCCCAAACCAAACAACTTTTACCTCTTGTAATTTTTTGCGCACGGTCATTGTTTAGGCATAAAAATTTAATGGAGATTCTGGAAACAGATTTTTGACATGCATTTTAGGGATAGAGGGAAGCATGCGATAATAAAATGTTTCAGACAAATTTTACATATTTTTTATCCAAAAATTATGATTTGTGATAAAAAATAGATATTCCGATTAAAAATGTCAAAGTCACCCTCATTCCTGCGCAGTGGTTGGGGGTGGGGGGGTGTCTCCATATGATGTCCCCATTCAAACTGAACAACTTAAGACTTTTTAACCAAAATTGTTGCCCTGATGTCTTAAGAATTTTCCGTATAGATTAAAATGGATCATCTGTATTATATTTATAGGATTTTGATTATTTCTGTAAAAATTAAGGTTTTCTATACCTACTTAGCTTAAAAAAAAGCGGCTATACCTTTCTTTTCAACAGTCTCAAAAAAACCTTTAAACGGCCATGTCTCTGAAAGTAAAAGAGATAAGATCGGTTACGTTTTTCAGATAAATTTTTAAACGTCCATATTTTTAAAACTAATAAAATACAGAGCTGCGTATGTGTGAAATATTAGATTCAGCGCTACTATGCGGCCACTCTCTGGCTAGATACAGTTTGTACCTTCACACACACACACAGAGACACAAACACACACGTAAAGACATCCCCGAGCTTGCGAAGCTTAGCTTGTAGCTTTATACAGGATACACCGTTTAATTATATTTTGACGCAATTATCTGGCCTAGTATTAATTACATATACAACGGCCCCCGCTCGGCCCCCCGTGTGACGTACGCCTATCTATCTATCTAACCTAGCTTGTTCATCTACTAGTTTGTTCCCAGCTGAAATTGCCATTAAAGAAGCCACGCTACGATATGGCTATTAAGCTTGCTTCTCATAGGGTGATCAATTTTCTGCTACGGAGTAGTGATGTTGGCAGAACTGTTCTTTTTTATAGAAGGTGTCAGCTACATCAGTGCTATTGTTATTTGAAAATAACTTCTGAAAAATAACAATCCGTTCTAGTTAACAGATTTTTAGTTAATTAAGTAGCTGTTTAATACACGCATTTAGTAACTAATTCGTTAGTTATAGGTTGTTTAGTAAGAATTATTTAATAATAAATTATTTGAGCGTAATTGATTGGTTATTTAGTCATACTAATATTAAATAAATTATTTAGTAGCAGATAGTAAATTAACAGTTATATTTAGTAGCATGTCGTTAATAACAGACTATTAAGGGCAATCAATTTTTAATAGCATATTTTTGAAACAGTTCTTTTTACAAATTGTTATTTTTTGATAGCTACACTGTGGCTAGAGTATAATAATAATGTCATATTTTGTTTGGTGATAAAGTTATTTTAAATAAACAAAACTTGAAAATACAAATTGTTTGTTTTTAACGAGCAAGTGAAATTTAATCTACACAAATCGAAGTTTGAAGTTTTAAATATACACGAAAACCAAACAGTTTTATGAAAACTCTCTTTAAATAATTATAGTTTAGATAATAATTTGCTTTTTTATTTCATTTTGCTAACAGTAATAATTAGTACGTAGCTTATGAATGCAGGAAATTCAAGAATCTTCAACAACAAAAAAAGATTTAAAACGCCAATATATCGTAAACAATAAGAGATACAGAACGGCACGAGTGCTCGTTAGATTTTTTTTTCTAAGCGTATTTAGGCCAGTCGCTACATCATTTAAAATGGCTGTCAGCGAGAACAATTCCGAACAAGCTGGAATTAGTTTAAGAAAGAATAAAATTAGACCCCTTAAATAACTCGGACTTGGCCGCTATCTTGAAAAAAGTCACAAAAAATTGAAATTTTTTCGTTAGATTAAAGATATCTCTGTTAGTACTATTTGCTCCAAAATGTACACAGAACTAGTTCTGCGCACTTTAAAATGCTCAAAAATAGACCTGCTCATTAATTACAACACTTAATATCCAAATAGATGTAAGATTTTGGATTTGGGAAATGTACGTTGCTCAAGACTTACCTACTTATAATTTTCAAATTCAGGTTACTAAAATTTTAGTTATGTAATAAATGTTATAATATTTTGTTCCACTTTGGCACTAAACCGGGCGAAGAATATGGAGAAAAGGTATAGAAATGGGTGGTTGAGAAAACACTGAAGTGTGGATAGTTTAGTTTAGATCCGTCAGGGGTTGATATTGTTTGAATGTTTGTTTTAGAATTAGTGGTGTATCTAGCCCAGCCGTCATTTGCCGTTTTAGGAGGCTAAACTAAAGATGGTCAGGTGAGTTTACAGCTCATCTTTATCGTTTATCTTTGCCCACAAGGCAACGTTGTTTATAACAAATTAAAATTAGAAATATATTCAACTATAGACCTATATACCCATGAACTGGATAATCTGTCAGAAAAAGAGACAGCGCGATGTACTGTAGTTGGGGTTGTCATTTTGCCAGACAAGGATGTCAGAATCTCTAGGGGATTTTTTGTGTAAAATTTTATAATATACATTTTTTCTCATAACTATTTTTCTCGAAAAAATGATAATGTTCGAGATATTTGCTAATAAATTGAATTTACCCCTTTTCATTCCCTAAAAACCGAATTCATGTGGAGAGGGTTCCGTACCATTCCGTTCGCCGTGAGAACTTTAAGATTTAGTATATGGTGGTATTGATCCAATAGAATGTGACATAAAGGAAGATTTGGTTGAGGATCAATAAATAAAAAACCCGGGTCGCAGTGCCAAAACCCTGCCGACAATATAGTGTATTTGCTTGTATAGGGCCGTGTGGTTTTATACTTTTATTATGTGAAATTAAGTTTGTTTTTGGGCAAAATAAAAAATTTAACCCCTTAATACACCCCTTAAAATAACATTTTTTTCTTAATTGTAATATTATTATCAATCTAACGTCTACACCAAATTAAATACACCCTTCAATAAATAAGTCACTATCTGCAAACTAGTGTTTTCATAAAATTTGTAAATCCGGTCCTGTCGGGCCGATTTTATTAAAATTGTGGGGAAACTTTTTAATCACTACCAAAGGGTTAAATTTCAATTTTGAAACGATTCGGAGAATTTTTTCGGTATTTTGGGGCCCAAAAACAGTTTTCAACCCCTAAAAACTACCCTTAAAATAGCCCGATTAGGCCCATTTTAAATAGGCTTCTTGCGGTGATGGATTTCAACATGTGGCCCAAATTTCGTTGAAATCAATTAACTCTTTCGAAAGTTATCGCGCGTACACATATATATATATATATATATACATATATATATAAACATTTTTAAAAATGGTGCCAAAGTGTTTAGGAGGTTATGAAACGTCGAGAAATTTTGGTCCGACCCCTAGGTCCCGCCATCCGACCGACGCCAATAGTGTATGTTGCCATATGGCAAATACACTAAAAAGCATTACCAAAGTTTCGCTATGGTCAACGTTTCGAAAAATGTATTTCCATCTTCCGGACCTTAGCCACCATTTAACCAGCTTAAGGCCCTGAAGATGAAAATAAATGTTTCGAAACGTTGGCCATAGCGAAACTTTGGTAAAGCTTTTTATTAGTGTATTTGCCATATGGCAACATACACTATTGGCGTCGGTCGGATGGCGGGACCTAGGGGTCGGACCAAAATTTCTCGACGTTTCATAACCTCCTAAACACTTTGGCACCATTTTTAAAAATGTTTATATATATATGTATATATATATATATATATATATATATATATATATATATATATATATTATATACGTATATATATATATATATATATATGTGTACGCGCGATAACTTTCGAAAGAGCTAATTGATTTCAACGAAATTTGGGCCACGTGTTGAAATCGATCACCGCAAGAAGCCTATTTAAAATGGGCCTAATCGGGCTATTTTAAGGGTAGTTTTTAGGGGTTGAAAACTGTTTTTGGGCCCCAAAATACCGAAAAAATTCTCCGAATCGTTTCAAAATTGAAATTTAACCCTCTGGTAGTGAATAAAAAGTGTCCCCACAATTTTAATAAAATCGGCCCGACAGGACCGGATTTACAAATTTTATGAAAACACTAGTTTGCAGATAGTGACTTATTTAATGAAGGGTGTATTTAATTCGGTGTAGACGTTAGATTGATAATAATATTACAATTAAGAAAAAAATGTTATTTTAAGGGGTGTATTAAGGGGTTAAATTTTTTATTTTGCCCAAAAACAAACTTAATTTCACATAATAAAAGTATAAAACCACACGGCCCTATACAAGCAAATACACTATATTGTCGGCAGGGTTTTGGCACTGCGACCCGGGTTTTTATTGATTTTCAATCAAATCTTCCTTTACGTTAAGATTTAGCATTTTCCTGTAGGTTTTCCTATAAGTAATGAAAGAGTCCCTATATATTCCCTTTTTTCAAAATGTATTGGGTCAGTAATTTTGGAGAAAAGGACCGGAGGTACTCGATTTATGTATTTATCTTTAATATCCTTTAAACTATGAATGATAAAACCATTTCAGTTTATACGTCACATGATGCACTTGAATTTTTTTTCTAATTTGCCCCCAAAATTGAAATTTTCGTGATTGGGTAATGCAACTCTAAATATATACAAAATTTCAACTTTTTTCGTCCAGTAGATTCGGAGGAAATAAGCTGTGACAGACAGACAAACACGAGAGTGATCCTACAAGAATTTGTTTTTTGTACAGAATCCAGGATATGCTTAGGTCACCACATTAAAAGTATCCACAAAAATCCGAATTGGTCGTAATTTTTTTGAAGTTTGTCTTTATAAATGAGAGTAATTTTCCTAGACAATAAATAAGTTTTATTTCAAAAAAAAAAATCCGTTGGAATAGAAATACAAAATACATCAAAACCTCGCAAAACCGTCAAGAGAATAAAATGACATAGAGGTCGCGTAACTATTTCCTAGATATTAGAATTGATAGATACTAAAGTTAATGGCGCAGTGAAGAGCTGAGACGGCTGTGCAATTTGAGTGAATGAAAGCTTATAAGCTGGGTGCAATAAGCACACATGGAACTAGACACGTATAATATATATAATCTTGATTCATATGTTTTAAATGTACTGCAAAATTTTCATGAGTTATCCATTAAAACCGTACATTAAAGCATATAAATGAGAGAGACAGATTATTAGAATTTTCACTCTCAAACTGTCCATCTATAGTTCATTCAAAATTCAGACAAAACTCTCAAATTACATAAACCGTATATTCAGAGATTGGCGTGAACGATTCTCTGGTCCACATAAATTATGAAGCCCCCAAAAATGTTTGAAGTTATACTTCTTTTGGCGCGTTGAGAGTAAAATTTTAGCGGACAACGGAAGTTGCGTGCGCCCAGCTAATAAAAATTTGAAGTATGAAGTTGGCAGCGCTAACGAAAATTTACAAGTATGAAGTTGGCCATAAAAGACCCTGACTGAAATGACAGATAGGTTAATCAATGCACTTTCTGCCGTCTAGTATCTATATATAATATACTAGACGACTATAACCTTTGATTACAACCAGTAGTCGCTTAAGTGTCATACAGCGGATAAAAGTAAAAAACAAAATAAAATTTTGAAAGTGTTTTCAAATATTTGAGATATTTTTTTACGTTATTCTTAAACTTTCTGAAGATTTTATTTCTGTAAATTATTCTCATACATAGATATTAAAAGTTAGTTTTTAATCACACCAAAGAAGTACCTACAACTTCAAACGTATCTATTTTTTTAAATTCAAGGAATGTAAATCAAATAAACATTGTAATCTCATACATTTTTTAAAACAGCTAAACCTGTTGGTTAATAATCACATTTGAAAGCGAGTACTTTCACTATGTTACGATTTTATGGCCTGTCTACAAGTAGCTAATGCTCATTTGAAATAATAGAATGCTCTCATTATTCGAAAAGTCGATTCAAATTTCGAAAACCCAATCACGGAATCGTATATTTACTGGCACTAAAAATCACCTGCAGATATATAAAATATTTTGAAAACAAATGAGAAATAGCACTTTTCGAAATTTTTTATATCATTCAGGTGAACCGATTTACAGTCATACAAGTGGCATTTCAAAAAAATAACAACAAGGGTGTATTTAGCTGTGTTATATACCTCTGAAAATCTCAATAAAACAAACTTGATATTTTAGTCCATAAGGTTAGCACGGAGACAGATTCGGTTTCCCTTTTCAGATTTAACTAATTTTTTGCATTATTCTCTGGCTCGTAGAAAACTGTATTTCTAATTTCAACCTTCTAGCTTATCGGGAAGTACGAAGAGAAGACGATATGTTCTTTTTTCTTCCCCCCGTCACTTCTTTCGTCTCGCTTTATCCATATACGATCGGAGTCACCCCTACCTACGCTGCTAAAAAGATTCGCTTAAAAAAACTTTGGAAGGCAACAACATGCATACACGATATGGATTTTTTCGTTATTAGTGTATTTGCCATATGGCAACATACACTATTGGCGTTGGTCGGATGGCGGGACTTAGGGGTCGGACCAAAATTTACCGACGTTTCATAGCCTCCTAAACACTTTGGCACCAGTTTTAAAAATGTTTATATATATATATATATATATATATATATATATATATATATATATATGTATATATATATATATGTATATATATATATATATATATTTATATGTGCGGGCAATAACTTTCGAAGGAGTTAATTTATTTTAACGAAATTTGGCATACATGTTGGAATCCATCACCGCACAAAGCCTATTTAAAATGGGTCCAATCGGGTTTTCTTAAGGGCGGTTTTTAGGGGTTGAAAAAAGTTTTTGGGCCCAAAAATACCGAAAAAATTCTCAGAATCGTTTCAAAATTGAAATTTAACCCTTTAGTAGCAATTAAAAAGTGCTCCTAAAATTACAAGCGAATCGGCCCGACAGGACCGGACTTACAAATTTTATGAAAACACTAGTTTGCGTATACGAATTTACTTACTGAAGGTCGTATTTAATTTGGTGCAGATGTTGGATTGATAACAATATTTCAACTAATAAAATTATTATTATAAGGGGTGTATTAAGGAGTTAATTTTTTTTTTTTATTTTGTCCAAAAACAAACTTAAGTTCATGTAATAAAGCCACAATACCTGTATTAACAAATACACTATACTGTCGGCAGGGTTTTGGCACTGCGACCCGGGTTTTTTATTTTAGGGAACTTTGAATTTTATATCACAGACTGATTATGTGTCAATTGTTAATCTGAACGAAGTATAGACGAGTTTATAATGGAGTGTTGAAAAGAGACGGAATAACACGAGCGTCAAATGTTTCGTTATACGACGTAATATATGTACAGTCGTAAAGATAGCGGTACTTTACACACACACACATACGTGTGCAGTGTGTAATAGCATGGAGTGATAGTGCTTCTTCTAAATGCGAGGACTTGGACATGTCTATTACTACAAATTTTACTGCAGATACTAAAACGCTGAATTATGTTCAGATGACTAAAACTTCAATTTAAATAATAACAGCTTCAACGGAGACATTCGATAAGAACGACAGTTCTGAAAATGGCATCAAATTGACTTGAAAATGCTCTTAATAATGATTTTTCTCTGAAGAAACAAATTGAGAATGGTGACGATCCAATGTAAATAATCTAACAGCGTTTAAAATTTAAACACAGCGTTCTACTGTTGTATGAACTAATTATCCATCCCATTTATAGGAATCTGCCGTACAATCAGGTGGTGTAGGGTTCGTAGCTATGTTTTATACATCACAGTAATTTTACCATCTAAGTCATTTTAAAATAGAAAAGAAATAATTCTGACTGCAATGCTTTATAATCGAATTTCCTAACCAACATAATAACAAATGACTTTGAAGAAAGAACTGTCCAATCATCGAGTCAGTCAGTTTTGATCTACTTGCAAAGACATTTAAGTAGTAGGCCTTTATCTGAAGCAACTCAGATGACTTTTGATTCCCCCCCCCCACCCTAGTCAAGCACTGCAATAACTAAATCGGCCCAATTATTTTCCCCCGGTAGTTTTTTCACATTCACTCCAAGACCGACCGTTCTAGTCATTTTGTGAAATTTGAATAGTCAAGTTTTAGATTTCATTACTTTTCATGGCTATTTTATTACTAAACTTGACCGTACTTTAGATTTCAGCACTTTAAACTTTTAACACCTAGAAAAACTTGGCCTCTTTTTACAGAGATGTTTTTGTTGGAATCTCCTTTTTCTGTAGTACACTTCTTTTAGCCTGTTGCACCGTCCATTCTCTAAATCAATGGTTTTATGTTATAATATGCGCAGGTTATTTGGTTAGCGGGGTTAGCTCGAGTTTAGGTTTTAGGTTCAAACATGTACAGTCTACGTGGACCGAAGAACTATAGCTGATATCTGATACCGTTTAAGTATTAGAACCGAAGTGGAAAGCGCTGTAGGTAAAGAGACGGCCGTCCCGACGCCTGCCCTTGCTAGAACAGTATGCACGTCCCAATCTAATATGGCCGATATAATCTAACCTAACCTCAAACCATCATATATTATCATACAGACAATATTCTATGTTATGTAGATCTATAAACTTACAACATTATAGAAAAGTTATCGAATGTAGAGAAACACTACTTTAACTGCAACCTTGAATATGTCCAAAGTTTCTATACAAAAAGAACTTTTCAAAGATAGCGTTTTTAGTGGATTTGCCATATGACAACATACACTATTGGCGTCGGTCGGATGGCGGGACCTAGGGGTCGGACCAAAATTTCTCGACGTTTCATAACCTCCTAAACACATTGGCACCATTTTTAAAAATATTTATATATATATGTATATATATATATATATATATATATATATATATATATATATATATATATGTGTGTGTGTGTGTATGTGTGTGTGTGTGTGTGTGCGGGCAATAACTTTCGAAAGAGTTAATTGATTTCAACTAAATTTGACACACGCGTTGAAATCCATCATAGCAAGAAGCCTATTTAAAATGGGCCTAATCGGGCCATTTTAAAGATAGTTTTTAGGGGTTGAAAAATGTTTTTGGGCCCCAAAATACCGAAAAAATTCTGCGAATCATTTCAAAATTAAAATTTAACCCTCTGGTAGTAATTAAAAAGTGTCCTCAAAATTTTAGTAAAATCGGCTCGACAGGACCGGATTTACAAAATTTATGAAAACACTAGTTTGCAAATAGTGAATTATTTACTGAAAGGTGTATATAATTTGGTAAAGAGGTTCTATTGATAATAATATTTCAATTAAGAAAAAAAATGTTATTTTATTTTGCCCAAAAACCAACTTAAGTTCGCATAATAAAGCCACACAGCCTGTATTAGCAAATACACTATATTGTCGGCAGGGTTTTGGCACTGCGACCCGGGTTTTTTAAATTGAAAATGTTTAGAAAAAATATATGCTGATTCCACAGAGCACAAGCATACGTCTGTTCTCTTTTGGGTTTTAAATTATCGGCATTCGATTTTTTTTTTGTGAATTTTAGGAATCTTTAAATGAATTCAACTTCTAAGCATTTGCTTGTGCTTATTGGTATCAGCTTGTCTTTTTATACAAAGTTTGAAAAAGGTCTAAAAGATTTGGAATTTTATTAAAAACCGTATTTTAAAAGGTAGTGTATACAATATATAAAAATAGCAAAAATGGAAATATTTAGTGTACCTATTTTCAAACTGAGAACCTCTATAGAAAAAAGTATACCGATTCCAATTCAAACGCCTGTATTTTTTTGAATAAGAAGTTATAGGTATTCGAAGATTTTTCTGCGAATTTTAGAACTTTTCTCACATACAAAATTTTATTAAAAATCGCATTTTTTGTGACAATTCTCAAAGATAGCAAAAATCTAAATCTTTGCTATATTTTTTTAATTGAGGATCTTTGTAGATAAAAATACGTTGATTCCAATGAGCACAGCCCACAGGCAATTTTCGGCACTTCTTTTGGTTTAGAAATTATGGGCATTTAAAGATTATTTTGCGAATTTTACGAAATTTTAATTGAATACAACCTCTGAACTAGAAGAGAAACCAATGTTTACTTCTGTTCATTCGAATCAGCTCTCTTTTTTTCTGTTTTGTTTCAGCAGACTGAGGTCGGAAAAGTTCTATTTTTTGCATAAATCAAACCTGTGACTAAAACAACTTCTTTTCGAAATGAGATGATGATGCCTTCTGTTACAAACAAAATTAACTTAGTCCATGAAACATTCAGCAACGAAAGCACACTTACAAACACCATATTCTCAGTAGGTAGGTACAGATACCTATAACAGAGTTCATATAATGTACAACCTAAGGTATTAGTGTTTGCTGCCAACAGACTCCTGACTCGGCTGAATGTTGTTTCTAATGTCTATGTGTATCTTTGTATACAGGATGTTCTAATCTATTTCCGCATGTTCGGGTTTATTCGACTTTCTTCGGAGTCATAAGCGATTTCACGTTCTCCTCACGAATTTTGAAAGCCGTGTCTTGTTACTTTTTATTAAAGAGGTCTTTCTCAATTTCTCATATCACAAAAAATCGTTTTCATAATTCAATATGCCATCTCTAGTAGAAATTCTAACGATATAGAAGAACCTCTACTACTCACACAAAGATTATTAATAGGAAAAATGTCACCTTCGATTCACTTTAAGACTTACCTCTCGGTTGACTGAAGGTTCATATTTTAATGTAAACTAATCTCTCGAAAGATGTGAAATGCAGTTGCAAAAATAGTTTAGTGTGAAAAAGACGATTGTTTAGATGTGTCACTGTTACACATTTATGGAAAATTTCCTCCTCTTTCGTTTAAGACAGGTCTTGAACATATGTGATTTAAATTGAGCAAATTATAAGCAAGAAAACATAATACTTGTAGCTACAGATATAATAACAGAGATAACATTAGCATGTCGGTCACGGTGACACAAACTCAAATAGAAATGAACATTGCAAACGCGCCTAAAAAAGTTTTCACTTAAAAAATAATTAAAAGCGATGATAAGAACTCAGTAAAATTTCATTTCCATCCAGATGTTTCAATAAAACTTGGCATTCGAACATCTAACCTTGCCCCACTGAACTGTTTTTGCAGAAATATGAATCAATGAATGAATGTTAAAAGACGATCTGCATTATTCATAAATCAATTTAAAACATTGGTGAACGTAATTTACACTAATAATAATGAGAAATGTATTTACGGCATTATTGTTTTTTTACAATGAACTAAATATAAATTAATAAATATTAATAATCAATATGTTTCGATTCCTTACCGTAACTTTAGTTATTTCGGGTTCATGTCCCGACAATGGAATTTACATTTTTTTCTCTTATATATAAGCTGACTAAAAATATCATGGGAATAATCGTTGGGTATTATGTTATTCACTAATTGGTGATTTAGTTACGATCAAGAATTTAATCATATTGATTATTAATATATATTTATTAATATAATTCAATGTTAAAAACTTAATTTAACTGTTTTTGCATCTAGATTGTTCAACTTAAACTACTGGAAAATTGAACCTGTATTTCTGAGTACACCCCTCTAGTTTTCGTAATTTTGTAAGCAACATTATAAAATAGTAATTTTGTCTTGTTGTTTTCCCTTGAAAAGTACCTGGTAATAAAAGCGCCATCTTCGAAACTTTCCATCAGATTATTTCTGTAGGTTGATCAATAACATGTCGAGTTTGAGGTTCAGCCCGTATATGTAAACATCATCTTCAAACTCCCGTGATATCGGTCGTTCTTTGGTGGTGAAACCAGAGGGCCGAAGGGTGGTCGGTCGGTTGGGTGTTGGACGGTCGAACGTAGTAGTTTGGTGTCCGGTTCACTAATATACATTATTGCAATACACGCGAACTATGAATTCCTATCTTATTGACCCATGGGACTATCTTACAGCATACCAACGGACTAGACTATTGTACCGGATAGTCATGCCAACTGACCATCTACCGTTGCTACAATATTTGGTGCAGAATACATATTCAAATTCAAATAATATCTACCTACATTGCAGAAATACGACTGGAGCATAGACGTGGAATAATGGAGGCTGATCGTATTTCAGTAGCGCTGAAGTCCGAATATTTAGAATACATCATCCCTACAGACACGGCGGTTATCTTAGTTTTCGAGCATCTATAAACTATAATATCTCTCTAAATATCTTGAAATTCAGGCACAGGGTAATATATAACGCCAAGTTCCTATACAGCATCATCAGTCGTCTATTTAAACACGCCAAATTAAGATCCAATTGCCACCAACATAGCTTCGCTTCTCATAATATGAAAATTGGATATTTTTTAAAGTCTGTTCAGTGTCCTGCTAAAATTTCAAGCTCATATTTCAAAGCGTCCATGAGATGCAAGTTGTCTTTTACTCATGGAAACTTCTAGAGTAATTCCCGTCCCAGCCACGGAACATATAATAGAGTACCCTATAACAGCAGCTCAGAAAAAAATACACACTTGAAATGATTTAATACAGTGGTTCTCAACCGATGGGTCGCGGAAGCGTTACAGGTGGGTCGCGACTCAATCCTAAAACTATTAGAAACCATCGCATAAACCATCAGAAAAGATAAGAAAAATCGAAACAAATCGAATTGTGTTTTGCTTATTTTCTTGGTTCTTGATTTTTGGCTACAAAGTGCTTATATTTTGTCAACCATTTTCAAATCAAAACACAAAGTGTTTATCAATGATCCATCTGTATCTTCAAAAGAGCATATAATATATATTTGCAATATTTGATGGTAAATTTTCTATACATAAGGAAGGGATACGATACAAATATGATTTTTTACTCCACCATGGACCATTGGACCGTGGAGGTATTTCGACAAGAAAAGGTGGGTCGCCAGCTGAAAAAGGTTAAGAACCACTGATTTAACACATAAACTAAAATTTAGGTCTTGTTAATTCTACTTTCACAAAATATATTAAACATAGTTTCTTTATAGCCAACTTGTCATCAATAGATCAGTAAAAACGGTTAAGGTTAATAAGAATAATTCTAAAAAAAAATTACATGAGGAAATTAATTAATTGCACAATAAACGCATTCAAAAAGGTTAAAGGGATAAGAATAAAAACAAGAACCATCGTAAATTGACAGTGCAAATGTTTTCAAAATTAAGGTAGATGCCTTTTCAGTAACCCTTGGTAGTTTAGTAGACCGCTATTAAATTTGTCTCACAACTTACGTAATTTTAAATTTGTTAGAAAATGACAAACAATTAACAGTGGTGGGCAAATCTAACAGAGGTTAAATCGTCAGATAGAAATTTATGTTTTTACGAATGTTTTTTGACGATTGTCTTAAGCTGTGACTCATTTAGTTTACGTCTAAATCCGACACTGTAAATGTGTAAATATAATATAAATCTACCTTTAGAACTTCAAAATAGATATTATATACTATCAAAGGATGATATTACGTATAAATTATTTTGCCATATTCGAGTGTTACATGAGAACTATCCAATATTCGATTAGTGTTGAATGCGATATGCAAACTAGAAACCTATGCATTATTAGTCTTTGATGTGTTACTTTAATGGAGGTACATTTATTTGACAATTTGCATAAGTGTAAATTGTTAAAAGATTCTTCACCTTTGTTAAGTGTCATTTATGTATAAAGGGCTTTTAAGCCCACACAGAGACGTATCTAGGCTATTTACTCGGAAAGAACGATATAGGCTAAAATCTAAACTACTTTTTAACCGACTTCAAAAAAGGAGAGGTTCTCAATTCGGTTGTATTTTTTTTTTGTATGTTTGTTACGCGATTACTCCACCAATTATGAACCGATTTGAAAAATTTCAACGCCACTACCGAATTGGTACCTTAATAATTTTTATTATAATCGGTCCATCCGTTTTTAAATGACATCAAAAAACATATTTTTTTTATGTTTGTTCACCGATATTTTCATCAATTATTAAGCGATTTGAAAAATTTCAACCCCATTTTGTTCAGAATGCTACCGGATTAGTACCATATATTTTTTATTAAAATCGATTCATCCGTTTTTAATTAACATAAAAAAAACATGTTTTTTTGTGTTTGTCACCGATATTTTCGTCAATCTAAACCGATTTTGATAATTATTTCCTTATTTAATTTTACTTAAATCGGTTCAGTAGTTCTTAAAAATGTACGAAATCAAATTTACTAAAAAGTAAAAAATAAAAAACTTTTAAAAAAAATATATTAACCTCCTTCAAAAAAGTCACTAAAAAGATGAAAATAATGAAATTTTGAGGTCGGCGCCAATTTAATAAAAGTAGATATTTCAAAGTTTTAGTAATTAAACTGGTGCCGACCTCAAAATTTCATTATCTTAACCCTCCAGTCGTTGTATTTCGCAGCAAAACCAATAAACAGATATCGATTCCTTGTATGCTTCGAGGTATCTCCACGAGAAACTATCGACAAGCTGAAAGAAATTCGACACGTACATTTTCTAAATAGAATGTAAAGACTCTCGTTTCAGGACTGTATCGAGGGTGTCATTCTCGATAAGCTACGAGGTATCGACAATTTAATCTCGAAATAAGAAACGAGACTATATGATAGTAAGTTTTTTTTCATACAACAGAATTCTAAGTTGAAGATATAAAAAAACTTAAAAACCTCCTTCAAAATAGTTACTAAAATAATAGAGTTCTGAGTTAGGTATCGATTTAATTACTATAACGTTAAATTGGCGTCGACTACAAAACTTTATTATTTTCCTCTTTTTTTGAAGGAGGTTCGATTTTTTTCAGTTTTTTTTTTTTAGTGACTTTGTGATAGGTTATAAACCGACTTCGGTCGTGATATTAAATTACTAAGCCAGAAAATAAAATAATGAATCGATTTCAGTAAAATAAAACATATGTGAGATCCATCTTACGGTTTGCTCCATTAATTAGAAAACGACTTATCAAAATCAATTCACAAATGCAGGAGACATGAGGTAACATTTTAAAATTGTTTAAAAACTACTGAAACGCTTTAAACAAAAATTATATGGGACCATTCTGTAAACATTATGAACTCAACAGTGTCGAAATTTTTTGACCGACTGCAAAAAAAAATGTTATCAAATTAACATACATATACATTATACATAATATTTTATACATAGGTATGCTTAATCCATATCATGTTTTTTTTAAGTAAAAAATTAAGTATGGGCGATTTTGCCTCGCGACCATTAAATTTTATAGAATACACTAAATCGTTTATTGCTCCTCTAAACTTACGACTAAACGAAAATAGCTAGTTTATGGTATATACGTTAAATATTAACTTACTTGCTACAAAACCAATTTGTATAGCATATTAACATAGTTTAGTTGCGGCGTTGTTGAAACTGCAAAATTATAATATGTTCAAACGAAGTTCGTTACTTTATTTGTATTAAGGCTATATATTGAACTTTCTCACGTTCACGAATTAATTATATTCGAAAACCGGAATTTAAATCATTACGACGAGACGAAGTTTTGAATCCCCTAGACTCCAGTGTCGTTAATGCCGCTTTTTATTGAGATTCCGTATCGAATCCAAAGTTTTAAAACTTTGATTTATCGATTTTGGACTTCTCCGAGCAATACTGAGCAGTTCCGATGAAACCTGATTTATGCACAAGTATGATAAAAAGAGCGCTCAGAATTGTTTCTTTATAATAATATAAACAATAACGAAATTAAGTGAAAAACTGCCGACAAATATCTTTACCGTAGTCGTCTCACATTTTTTATTGGAAGCTACATTACAATCAGATTATGAAACAGTTTTTTGTGTATTTTTTTGGAAGCCTATTCTATGATAAAAAAATTCCAAGTGTATATTTGTCAGAAAATTTTAAACATAGAGTTATGCCACTACAGAAATGACGTAGCTAACATTTAACTTGCGGTTGACTGACTAGATCTATTCTATCACGCCCATTGATCAGCCAAATTAAAAACAAACCACAAGTAAGATAATTTTTATACACTCTTTCTATAGATAAAGAAGTGTGACTGACGCGCTGAGCATAAACCGCAATATGATGCGGTTTATGCTCAGCGCTTAAAAAATATAGGCATCTTTATATATAAGAACCAAAAAGTTAGTTTAAAATTTAGCTTGTAGATAACTAGCGGCCCAGTTCGGATTCGCCCGGGTGTAAGTGTAATATATAGGATATAAAAGATGAGAATAATTGTCATAAAATTCTTAACGAATGCAATCGCTATTAATTATAATCATTCAAAAATCGACGAAAAATCAAAATTGTGAAAACACAAAAAAACAATTTTTTGTTGCCTATAGCCTTCCTCGATAAATGGAGTATCCAACACAAAAATAATTTTTCGAACCAGTAGTTCCTGAGATTAGCGCGTTCAACCAAACAAACTCTTCAGCTTTATAATATCAGTATATAATATATGCAGTGATAAAAATGATCAAATTTTGAAACGTAGGACGACTTTGTTAGTTTTTAAATATAGGTGTAGATAGAGTTTCACAACAAACTGAGCAGAGTTAAGAATTTCAAATTATTTCTGCCTGCAGCAACGAGGCTAATTAATGTTAGGACGTTTATTATAAAATAATGCAGACACTAAGATCGTTAAGGAAAGAGCAGGTGCTAGATTTAAACAAAGACAGTTCCATAACTGACATAATAAAGTGTCCTACTTTACAATTCCACGCACCTCTCTCATGAATTTCCCAAACTACGTGAATTGGTCTGGATACTATATTATAAATACATAGAAGCACCTATATATAATGATAATACAGTATATAAGCAGGAAATACTTCACACAGGGATAAATAATTGCTTGTGTTGGCAGCATTGCCGGAAATCGTACCACTGCATCATCGACCTGGTTGTTCTGCCGGAGAGAACCGCTCTAACTTCACGTCTTTGCAAACAAACACCGTATTTGTGTTCGTGTTTTGTTGACAGTTCCTGCCTTTTGTTTTTGGACAATGTTGTATTTTACTCTGGAATTAACTGTATTCGGAACACTAGTTGATACCGCCTAAGAAACTTAATAAAGTGCTTTCAACTTCACTTTTAAAAACTATACTCAATTGTTTGAAAACTGTTTTTCTAGATTATAATTCTCCGAGATTTCCATAATGTTGCAATTTCTCGCGTTAATTTTAATACTGTACTTTGTCGTCATCATATATTTTATGTTGTGTTCTCCAAAAACTACGCTCTGCTATATTCTGGGAAAAATCAAAGCTTCAAAACATACTTTGAAAGTATCTAGACACAAGACTCTGGAACAGTCAATATCTCAAAAAATACAAGATACTGTCAAAATAACTAAAAGAAAGAAATATTTTAGATACTTTCAAAAGTATATCTATTCTGAAATAATAAAGAAGCTAGAAACTTGTTTGGACAGTAAGTTCCTGTCATAATTTAGGCAAGCAATAAGAAAAGATTCTTCGAAATTACATTCCTAAGGTGATTGAAAAGGAGTGTAGAATTTTTTGACAAAATTTCGTATTACGAAAATTGATAAAGTGAGAAATATTGTTGAACAAACTACCAAACGGGGAAAGGGTGGGTTTTATATTATATCAAAGCTATCATCTATACCAAATGGACGATGTCGTGAACAAACCGCTATATCCAATAATAATAATAAATCTGGTCTTGTAGTCGAAGCACACAATATGTAATACTTTTATTATTTTTATTTTGTATTTTTTTTAAATTAAAATAATAATAGTAATGAATCGCAGGCAAAAGCTATATTATATAAACAATATATATTAAATTTACATCCAGGCGAAACCAAACCAGTTCGCTAGTCTAAAATACTTTAAAATAATGCACCACCATATGAAATTCTATTTTTTAATTAAGAGGGTCGTCTTATGTGAGGGGTCAAAAAAACCTAAAATTTTTTTTGCTTAAATTGCCTTTTTAGGATCTCCAGATTATGTTTGTGAAAGAGTTTTTCGAAATTCGAAGTCGTTGGAAAGTTACAGAGGTTGATAGAGAGTCAAGTGCTTCAATCTGTTACGCATACTTGATTTTTCAAACGCGTTTTTCTCGAAACTGTATTTTTTAAAATGGTTGCCACGATATCTCAAAAACTAATGATCCGATTGCATTGAAATTTTTATGGTATCTTCAGTACATCTATAGTTCTAGCCCGAACCAAAATCATTGTGATAACTGTTATAGTTTTTTTATTCTTCAAGCTGGAATAGTAAAAAAAACGATGAAAATCGTAAATTTTTTTTCAAATCTTCGCCAAACATGAATTTTTCAATATTTCGACTTAATTCTGGTTCCGGATGTAGTCACAGGCCTACCAATTAAAACGCAATTTGACTTGTTGATTTTAGATAAGCAGAACAGTATGTATCGTGGCAACCGTCAGCCTACTTTTTTTTACATGGGCGTCATCCCGGAGATCTACAGTCGGTTCAACTGTACATTTCAACGTGAAAAAATTTGGAAAGGTTGGTGAAATGTCAATAAATACATGATGAAAATATTAAGGTAGTATACATTCATTGTTCGCCACAAAAAATTCCCAAAACAGCGTGAAAAAAAGACATAAGACGACTCCCTTAATTTTAAAAGTATCTTAGATACTTATGTGCTTAGGACGATAATTTCGCAGGTGAACGAATCATCCCGAATTTGCCGACAAAAAATACTACATATATGAGTTATAACGTGCCGCTATATATGCAACACACCAACGTGCTACCAGAAAATAGCCGTAAGTACACTAAATTACGTGCATAGATTATGTTAAGTATAGGGACCCGTCTAAGTCAGTGCATTTCTGCTGTTATGTAATCAGTAGTGTATACGTGGTTGAGTGTACACACTTCTAGTAAATAAACAAGGCTTTGTGGGCACCGGTGTGACCACAGCCGGCTAGATAGCTGTCTCATTCCACCGGAAAAGTTTCACCTATATGAGCGCAATTTACATAAACATAGAATAAATTCGAACTTGTTTTTGCTTTTATAATTTTCAAATAACTTTTTTGCAAATAACTGCTTTTCATGCGTGTGTAGCGGTAGTAAAATAACACATTTGACACTAGTGCTTTTTACGACTTGGTCTGAATTAAATGCCTAAGGTAACTAGCAGATTTAATTGGATAAGGATTTAATACCATGTCGGTCAAAATGCTTCGCAAATAACTTATTATTCATCTTTAAAGTTCAATTCCAGATATATGTTATAATCAGCGTTGCCAGACGTCCCGATTTTGGCGGGACGTGCCGATTTTTAAATCAAAATTAAATGTCCCGCTTTTTGGGGATAACTCGGCCGTGCGTTCAGCGTGCTGAGGATGCGCGAGCGGGTGGCACAGACAAGTGTGGACTACAGCTATCCTGTGAAGAGTTCTTCATCTTTATTAAAGAGAAAAAGGAAACTTTAAAAGAAGTTAAATCTTCACAGAAATATCATGAATAAGTAATTCTTATAAATAATAATTATTCTCTTATTGTAAGTTGCAATTTGTAACAATCACTCCTCAGACTATTGTTTGAAACGCCATATTTTTCTTATAAATAAAACTTTTTTGATTTTGATTTGTTCTTTTTATTGTTTTTATTCAGAAGACGAATAAGACTCAACTATTTAACGATAGGGTAAATCTGATTTAAAATATCATATTTTTATTAAAATACATTTTCTATGGTTATTTTTGCTATCTATTGTCACGTAAACGTAATTTGAACTCAAAAAGATAAATATTTAAAAACTTCTGATTATATACGTTTTTTTACTATGTCCCGCTTTCGACGAAAGAATCCCGCTTTTTTCACTCAAAAAGTTCCAAAATCCCGACTTGGCAAAAAAAAAATCTTGCAACGCTGGTTATAATAAAAAACAATATCACTTTTAAGCATATTGAGGTTAGTCACACCATTGTTTCTTTTTATTATATGAATGTTAATTTTTGTACAAAATTTTTTTAGAGCTTGAAAAAGTCTTAAAAAAAAAGACGAAACGTTGCAATAGATGAATGTTTAAATTGATTTATTTTCATTATTCCAATTACCCGTGATACTGTTTTCTATTATAACTTATTATTATTGATAAAAATTTTTGAAAAATAAAATTGAGCTATCCTCAGAAGACAGACATATGATATTGGTGACTTTTCTGTAAGCCTTTTTAAGGCCTACAATTCTGTAGTATATTAATTTTATGCGTATCTCGTATGGTCTATAGACAGGGTAAAATATCGAGATTTCTCTACTATTTTTGAAATTAATATGAATGTATTATATTCACAAACTTTTCGTAAGAAGTTCTCTAAATGTATGTGAAAATCGTATCAAAATTCATTGAGTAGTTTTGAAGACGTGAGCAAACAGACACGTGGATAGCGACTTTGTTTTACACCAATTAGAGATTAGAAACGCGCACCTAGCCATGGATTCCTTAAAATGTTTATCGTCATCATTATCAATTAAAAACGAAGTATATCTATAGTTTTTTCGCTGGTCTATGATATTCGTGTAGGCTAGACGTATGTATCTTGGTCGCCTGAGATGCACAAGTTATTTATAATACACCAGTAGATAGAATTAAAATTTAATCTCTGCGCTAACCTGCAACGTCCACTAAGTTATCCTGCAGATCCTCAAATAGGTAATGCTTGAGGTTATTAATATTTTAAAACGTTATCGAGAAGCTAGCAAAAGACGTTTATAGCTTGACGCTGTTTTTAAACAGTTGTTAAACAAATTCAACTCCCTAAAAATTAGGGTTTCGAACTATATGCGTTATCCGATTCACATTTTGAATCTATCGAGATTTTTAATAACATTAACATTTTTTAAGGACCGTAATAAAACCAGGTCGAAATCAATATCTATTTGTTTTAATACCTACTATTCAAATAGTTGTAATTTTAATTTTATGGACGCATATAAAACTTGAAAAGGACCACAAAAGTGGTTGAAACGTAATTTATTTCAATAAAAAACTTTGAACAGTATAGCAAGTAACTTAATTTCGTAAAAATATCTATAGTAATTTATGAAAATCTAGCTTTATCCTAATTCGTATTTAATGTTTTTAGTGTATTTACCATATGGCAACATACACTATTGGCGTCGATCGGATGGCGGGACCTAGGGGTCGGACCAAAATTTCTCGACATTTCATAACCTCCTAAACACTTTGGCACCATTTTTAAAAATGTTTATATATATATGTATATATATATATAATATATATATATTTATTTATATATATATATATATATATATATATGTGTGTGTGTGTACGCGCGATAACTTTCGAAAGAGTTAATTGATTTCAACGAAATTTGGGCCACGTGTTGAAATCCACCACCGCAAGAAGCCTATTTAAAATGGGCGTAATCGGGGTATTTTAAGGGTAGTTTTTAGGGGTTGAAAAATGTTTTTGGGCCCCAAAATACCGAAAAAATTCTCCGAATCGTTTCAAAATTGAAATTTAACCCTTTGGTAGTGATTAAAAAGTGTCCCAACAATTTTAATAAAATCGGCCTGACAGGACCGGATTTACAAATTTTATGAAAACACTAGTTTGCAGATAGTGACTTATTTATTGAAGGCTGTATTTAATTCGGTGTAGACGTTAGATTGATAATAATATTACAATTAAGAAAAAAATATTATTTTAAGGGGTGTATTAAGGGGTTAAATTTTTTATTTTGCCCAAAAACAAACTTAATTTCACATAATAAAAGTATAAAACCACACGGCCCTATACAAGCAAATACACTATATTGTCGGCAGGGTTTTGGCACTGCGACCCGGGTTTTTTTTTTTTATTTTGTATACGCCACTAGTTTTGACTTACTTAAACAACGCTTCGCATGAAACAGACAAAATCTCGATCTTTTAAAAAAGAGATACCCACTACACAAGTAAAACCTATATTGGCGTCGACTATTATAGACACACACACATAGCAAAAATCTCCATATAGTAATTATACTCCCTTGAAAGAACTCTAAAATCGTTGGTTTGATTATATGAAAGAAAGACAATAGTACAAAAATTTAAAAATGTATAAATATTTATATGTGAAATATGGAATAGTTGATAAAAAATAAAAATTATAATTTTGTCAACCGCTGGAATCGAACCCACGACATTCTGTGTACGAAAGAGTCACTATACTTTCAGCTACAATAGTCCATTGCTGTACAGCTGGTTTATTTTTAGTACGACTATATAGAATCAAACTTTGTCCATTTTTTTAAAATTTCGGAAACCTTTTTTGTTTGACTTACAATCGCATGAATCGAACTTGCCCGATCGTACGTTATGAAAGTTCACTTCAAAAAGGAAAAAAAATTGGAACGTTATTTAAAAGCCAACGAAATCGCATTCAATGATATTTTAAATGTGCGTTCATTGGTTTATTTAGTAGGAAGTAATAAACATTGATTTTTTTTTTCAAAAAATATGCAAAATACACTGGTACAACCAAAGCTAACGCACCCGATTGTTTCATTGCCTATTAATTATTTTCATTATTTTTCAAAAATATTTTTGTATGTATTATAAATTTAGTTACGAAACACTGTATGTATTATCAAAATACAGTTTTAGCAGCAATGAACCATATTTAATAAAATTAAAACATAATGAAACATAATTGTGTCATGCAAAATATACTGTATAATCAAATAAACTCACCTACCGACACGTGGACTCGTGTATACATCTGTAAAAATACAGATTGACCTATTAAAGCAGGCGTCAGTCCTTTCTATAAACACAAGATCGAAATTTTAAATAGATTTTGTGCAGTGGTTGATTCTAATATGTGGATTTAAATCCGTTTATATTAAATTTTGTTGAAATCAATTAAATCTTATATTACATATTTTCAAACAAAAAAAAAAAAGATATAAGTATTATAACATTTTCGAAAATTGTACCAAATTGCTCAAAATGAAACGTTGACGTTTTATGTTCTGCCCCCTTTATCAGATTTGTGTCTCCATCCGATCGACACCAATATTCAATAGTATAATTATATTTGTCATTATACTGTTTGTAGACAAATAAAAGAATAAAAAAGAGGTGCGCCAGTTCATGAACACACGACGGAAGCTATGGTCCTTACGTATTTTAATATCATATGAATGTTTAAAATTTACGTAGGTATAGACAAAAAGATAAAAAAAATTATTAATTTTTTTATTTAATAAGAAATATATATTAAAAAAACAATACTCGCGTTGTCGGGGGTCATACTTTTAAGGTGGACGCACCAAACCGCTTGGCCACATAACGCGCTTCGCTTTGCTGTTATTCTAAGTAGTATACTCAATAATAAGTATATAATACCACAGTATTGAAGGACCGTGATAATATCAACTGGTTTATTCCTTATCTAAAATATGCAATGATAAGAACATAAGTACATACGGGTGCCGTTGTTTCGTGAAATCGTCACGTCGCGCGACGTAACGCTCGTTTTTTCCGTTAACTGCTGATTGTGTTCGCTGTCTTCGTTCGATGCACAGCTTTAAAAAATGAACATCACATACCGTGACGGCTTACCCAGCAGTTGCTGAATTAAAACATCATCTGTTTATTCGAACAGACCTTGAGTAAAACTGTTTAAGGTCACACTGTATTTACACAAATTAACACACATATAGCTAGTATTTTATTTAATTATAAAATGTATTTATGCCCAATGCGCCATCTATGTGTACCTTATGTAAACACTAATAGTTACATATTTGTTATTCGTGCTTTAAATGAAAAGGGGAGCATATTATGACAACCTTTGGGTGCATGCTCGTTGATTGGCGCATTCAAAAGTCAACTTCGATTTTGTTCAGAGTAACTACTTGTTGCCACTGTTCGTTCTATCGACTTTTTCTGTTTCAATTCAAACTCTTGAAACAATCCTGGAAAACGACCAGCAGAAAATGGAAACAAATCACGCTATTCTGAGCTGATATCGAATACAGCGAGGTCGCGATAATCGGTCCCTCGTATAAATGGATAACTCTTACAATCTTGTATCGCCGAACGCTGTCGCTGGTATCGGCATGACATATGCGGAAAAGAGAGAATTTCGTTTCTGGTTTTGTTTTGAACACACACAGCACTCAGTTATAACTGGTCTGACACAAGCTTGCCTAGAGTACGATATTTTTATTATTTTTAAGCGCAACCTTAGTTATATGCATATTTTAAATACAAGTCGCTACTCGCGGGACGCGGCTCCGCACACGATTATGATGAAACATGGCAGCGACAAGAGTAGTGGAGCCTTCGCCTCCACCATATTACATTACAAAGATTTTTTTTCGTATAGCCGTACTTCTACCATAGAATTACGGTACTTCCACCATGTACTCAAATTTAGCCAGTTAATTTGGGATTTTTGTGTTTTTTCAAAATATAATAAGGCCTATATTACTTAGGGATAGAGTAGCTTTTTAATAGTGAAAGAATTTTAGAATCGGTTCTGTAGTTCCAGAGATACAAACACACAAACAAATTTTGCCTCTTTATATAATATAGATGACACATTTTATCTTATCTGCGTGTCTCTCCAAACGACTGAACCAATTTTGAAAACTTGTTTTCACATCAAGATAGTCACAAGGATCAGGAAATTATAACAACAAATCACGCTATTTTGTTGTTTGTAATTCCCCGTGCCCCTTCGTTAATCAAGTCGTCCACTGTGTAGACTGTTGAATTGACAACACTAACAGTTAAAACGCTACAATAATTAGTACTTTATATTTGAACATGCAAACGTAATAATCTATAATATCCCATTCAGATCTCCGGAAACAATGGACAAACGCGTACTTACACAATATGTATAATATTATATTCTCTATAGAACATCACATTAGATCCAATTCCTATCGTACCTATTCTATAAACCCTCAGCCGAAGGAATAGTCTCTACACAATATAAAACCGACATGCCGTGTATAATTTAGCTATTGTTTTGTTATCTGTTGGATGTTAGGTGTTTGCCTGACCACTGCGCAATACAGCAAAGGAATATTAATGCTTGGAAAGCTCTATGGCCATTAGAAAGCTTGATTAATAAGTTGAAGGAAGAGAACTGCACGTATATGATAATTTATTTGTATTATGTTACTTGCTAGTACATTATTCATGAAAATTATAAAATAAAATAAATGTTCTATATGTGTTTCCTATATGAAAAATCCGCCAGTGTTTTGTGAAAAGACTATCACTTTTTTCTCAACACGCGTTTCGCAAACTATGTTAGCATCATCAGGAGACTATCAGAGTTTTAATCATCTCAAAATAATGATAACGTGTTAAAGAAATTCCTCGTATGTTGTAAAAACTTTTTTATATATTAAGTTGGTAGGTACTTGGCAACTTAATACTTAATTTTCTTTAATTGTAAAAACTAATTCAGTTGAAACAAAAAATACGTACGTTGAGAGTCCTCTGTATTTTAAAAATCTTGCAAGATAAGAAAAGTATAGTCCCAAAATTGTTTTCATTACAAATTCATGGTTGCGTCTTTTTAAAAAGCAATTCAAAAAAATCTCATAGGATACGAATCATTAAGGAATGCAAAATTCAAATCAAGAAAACATTTTTTCATTTCGAACGTCTTTCGAACTTTATAAATTCGAATAATAACGACTTCGTTTATTAAAAACGTTATTTGGCATTAAGATCTAAAATTTGCAACTAAAAATACTGGAAACAGTTATAAAACAAAAGCAAAGTAAACTATAAACAAGAACGTACAAACAAAACTTTAAAACTTTAACAAATACATGAAACAAGCGAAAACGAGCTTTAAACAAACCACGCATAGAATCGATAATCGCGCTTGCGTATAGCGCAAGTTTTCAAGAATTCTTCAGCGCTTCTTATAATGAATCGTGCCACGTCGTGTACAGTCGTCGTGTTCGAGAAACAAGTGAACAGCGACTATGTTAGAACGATGGGGCACGATGAAACGCGAAGGGCGAGGGGTTGGTTAGACGGTGTAGGCGAACTATACACTGTTAGTTATATAAGCTTTCTCTATAGGGGTTACTTGCCGAGGGTGTTTCGTTTCGCAATTTCAAGAGAATATCGTAAGGGGGTGCGATAAAGATAGACGTATCACTCAAGATGGCCGCCGTGGTCTCAAACATAAAGATTCTATAAGAAATCGAAATAATGAGTGTACACGATTTTCGACTCTATCGTATATGTCGTTAAAGAAATGTGAAATTTTAACTGTAAGAAACTTAATTAAAAAGTGCGAAATTGTCATCAAGTGATCAGAAATTATTGTGCTGTAATAGACGATGTGCTATTTTTATTTATAATTTGGGAATATGACCGAAAACTAACTTTAAATTCTGAATTAATATGTGTTAAAATGGATGTGATAATTCTTACATATCCCCTTTAATATCGAAAAGAAATTAAAATCGCAGCAGACACAGAGTTTGCCTATTTATATATTATTATTATTATTATTATTATTATTATTTAATATTCACTCTGTGTACACCGTAGTGAAGAGTAGGTCAAGAGTTAAAAGAGTTAAAATACAATATTAAAATATTCATCCATGGTATAAATGCTGTGATCTAACAGGAGTTGTTTAACTTTTTTTTTAAAAAGGATAGAATTGTTTATTTTTTTTATATCTGTTGGTAAATGGTTGAAGCATTTTATGGACATAATTAAAAGCCCTCTTGATGAAATTGCCAGTTTATGCTGTGGTATAGTTAAATTTTCGTTTCTTAAGTTGTAGTCACTAACAGCCTTAAACTGGGAGAATTTGTCAATGTTCTTCCTTACATATAAAACGGAATTCAAAATATATATAGCTATGACAGTAAGAACCTTTAGCTGTTTGAAAAGATCTCTACATGAAAAATTTCTTTTTTTAAAAGTCATTGTCCTTATTATTTTTTTTTGTGCTACAAGTACTTCATAAATTTTTGTCGCAGCCCCCCAACATAAGATTCCATAATTTAAAATTGGATACACGTGAGCATAATAATATGTTAGTAGAACTTCCAAACTAACAAAGTTCCGCAATTGCCACAGTACAAAACAGTTTTTAGACATCTTATTGTTAATGATATTAATTTGGCCAAGCCAAGACAAGTTAAAATCCAAGCAAAGTCCGAGAAACTTTACTTCACTACTTTGTTTCACCGTTCTTCTTCCTAAGCGCAGTAATAGACTCTGATTTTTAGCGTCTTTTGCAGAGCATAGCATAAGGTCCGTTTTGGTGCTGTTCAACACAAGACCAGACATTTCACAGTATCGGGTCATTTTGGTAGCACAATCATTCGCCTTATCACATAACGTTTCTATGTTTAAGCTAGACACAACTGCTGATGTATCATCGGCAAACTGGATAATAAAGTGGTCTTTTATCCTCTCTGACATGTTATTGACGAATAATATAAATAATAGCGGTCCTAACACGCTACCTTGCGGTACACCCATTGTCACTGACTGAAATTCTGAAAGTACAATGCTATTTTCTATTTTCATTTTTACTGCCTGACTACGGCCTGAAAGGTAGGAGGTTAACCACTGTAAAGGCATCCCTCTGATTCCATAGTCCTGTAGTGTATTTAGTAGTCGATTATGTTGTATAGTGTCAAAGGCACGGCTTAGGTCAAAAAAGATGCACGCTGTTTTTTTATTATTGTCTAAATTTTCCGTGACGTAATTCACTAGCTCAATTATTGCATCTTGTGTGGAAGACTCTTTGATAAATCCATACTGATTCTTCGCTAAAACACGCTGACTATTGACAAATGCTGTAAGTCTGATGTGAAATACTTTTTCATAGATTTTCGCAAACACGGATAAGAGCGCAATAGGTCTATAATTACTTATATTTGATGGATCGTTCTTTTTGTGTATTGGACAGACAATAACTTGTTTTAGCTTAGTAGGGAACATCCCTTCCATAAAAGAGTAATTGACTAGCTTACTCAAAGGATAGCATACCAGATCTACTACTTTGCCAAGCAGCGAACATGGGATGCCGTCAAATCCTGCCGAATTCTTTTTCGATATAGAGTTTATTATGTTGCGTATTTCATTATCATCTGTTGGAAACAGGTAAAAGGACTTATTAATAGAGTTTGAGATTGTACTCTGAAATAATTTTGACGATTCTTCCTCTTTCACGAGATCTTTTGCGGAATTTATAAAGAAGGCATTGAATATCTGAGCTGTTTCCTTCACATTCTTATATGTCGTTCCATTTTCTGTCCTTTGGCTGAAAGTATTACCGCTTCCCCGTTTAATATTGACATTTGAGTTTATAACGTCCCATACGGCTTTTGATGGAATTTTGGCATTGCGTATCTTCATCTCATTATATGTCCTTTTTGCAGTTGTGATATCATTGTTGTACTTACTCTTGAGTGACTTATATATTTTCAAAATATCGTCATCATTCGTTTGTTTGTATAGTTTATGTATATCACGTAGTAGCATACCTTGAATTTCAATGTCTCGTGTTATCCATTGTCGATTGTTTTTCTTGATCTTTGTTCTGAAATGTTCCATTGGAAAAGCTAGGTCCACAATATCCTGAAAATGATTCCAGAACCTCTCAAAATTTTCATCCGCATTTTCCGAGTTGAGAATAATGTCATTCCAATTAACAGTCGACAGTAGGCATCTGAACAACTCCACATTATAATTGTTATTAAAAGGACGTCTTGATACTAAGATGCTAGTTCGCTCATTTTGCATCTCTATCAAAAAAGTACACAGTTGCATGCAGTGATCTGATATATCCATCGGGATGGTTTCTGTTTCGATTTTACCAACATTAGTAAAGATGTTATCTATAACCGTCCTTGAATTGTTATGAATTCTTGAAAAATCATGAAAACATTGTCTTAGTCCAAAATTTGCAAAGATATTACATAGCTCCCTGGCATCCTTATTGTCGACCTCTTTATCAAAATTAACATTAAAGTCACCTACTAGAAACATAGGTTTCGAATAGCAGTTCAGTTCTGTAAGTAATTGATCACAGTATGCTTTGAACTCTGAAAAATCTGATGCGGGGGTTCTATATATGCAAGATACACTGATACTGAGATTCGCACATTCGACGTTAATAGTTGCGTATTCAAATATCTGTTCTATCCTTTTGAGATTTTTAATTGTTTTTAATGTAAATTTTAGAGTAGATTTCACGAAGATGGCTATCCCTCCGCCTCTGTTGTTAGAACGGCAGAAAAAATCAGATAAGTTGTATTCATTAAGTTTTACGGTTTCAATTTCATGTTGTTTACACCATGTTTCTGTAAAGCACACTATGTCGGGGAAATGTAGTGATTTTAGGAAGATATTGATCTCATCCACTTTATTTCGAATACTTCGAATATTAAGATGACAAACACTCAGTTTTGTAAGCTTAGATCTAATATTTGTCCTTCTAGGTTTTTGGGTCTCACTCACTCCCTGGGTATGTAAATTAGTTCTATGATTTATCGAAAAATCCTTTATTTTGTCTTTTTTTTCATGCAACCCCAGTTCAGAAATTGTCAAATTATCAGAAACCGTTTTTCCGTAATATATAGAACAACAAAAATACAAATTTCATTTTTATTTTATATGTATTCTTTTACAAGAGAAGTAGGCAATTCTTATTGGGTAGCATTTTAACAGTCAATTTGATTTAATTATTTTATATTAAGTTTTTTAAACCACTATTAATTGACTCTGTTACGACTGCCAATATTAATCCCATAAATAAGTAGTTTAAAAATTAGATACCGTTTTTAATTTATAAGTTAAAACCTCATATTTAGTCACCAGCGCTATTAATTCTAAATTTATGTATAAAAATTTTTAACCGTTCTAACCTTGAAAAATTTAAATCTTCGTCTGATGTAAAAAAAAGGCTTGACAGTCCGTTTACATTGTTCAAATAAATAATAAAAAGATGTTTTCTACTACGAAGTCGTTATTTTCTCACATAAACGGGTTTTGGACATCACAGCCGCCGGACCAAAAGGGTCTCATCTTCTAGTACAAGTGTTGAGTGACCTCTTTCTTTTAGGTCAGCAATACTTTTTTCTCTAAGAACAGGTTATGCACATTGAATGCAAGCAGCGTTACTTAACGAACGATCGTTTAATAAAAAAGTATGAAACATACGTAAGGCGCTTCTTAAACACTTTTTTTACCAATTTTAATTTATTTCTTATTTCGACTGAAAAGTCAGTGCTGTACTCCCCCCATAGTGAGTCGTTTATACATGTTTTTACCAACAAAACAATATGCTGTTTTTATCTTATTAACATTGAAAGCACCATCATCTTACTTATTATTATTTATTATTATTTGTTAATCTACTAAAGGCCGACTAAAATTAAACGTTGAGGGAAATATTGACTGGGGAGCAGTTTAAAAAGAATCTTTACTCATGTTTCGCTTGTGGTCAACGTTTCGAAAATTTTTTTATTTATTTATTTTTTTATTTTCAATAAGCCCTGAAAGTAAAAATGTATTTCTTCAAGTCTATACATTTTAGAGAAAAAATTGTTAATATTTTAGTCATATTTTAACATCTAGAACGCATTTATATTTTTTGCTCTATGTTAACACGTGTTTTGAGAACATTTTTTTTAATATGTTTAATATCCACCGAACCCATTTTACTTAAAATCAAATCAGATGTAAGAATGCTAACACTAATACAAAAAAAACAAACCGCATAACCCTATGTCGTTCCGTTTTTGAGATATCAGTAGGAGAAAAAATGTCACCAAAAAGAGGGACAGAGAGAGAGAGAGAGAGAGATCAATTTAAAATGGCCTCAAAGTGAAGATCTATTCATATCTAGATTCAATACTTCCCGACCATAGTAGAGGTGGCAAAGAAAAATACATAAACACCCGCGTCGAGCTGACTTCAAAAGAGAAGATTATAAATTCGATATATATATATATCGATTAATTCTTCAAAAAGTTAACCGATCTGAATAATTTCGACGCAAGATGACGGAATGGTCCCACATAATTATTAAATTTTATAAAAAAAAATAATTTACTTGTATAAAGGGTTACTCTTTTATAAAAAAATTAATTTACAATACTAATATTTCAGGTGGCAAATCATCATTAACGGAGTTTAGTGGCTCTTTTCTGTATGGTCATTGTTAAAATTAACAGCAGTGTTAAGTTACTGTCTCACTTTAACTTGTGTAATTTTAAATTTATTAGAAAATGACAAAAAATTAACAACACTGTATTAATTATATGTATATTGGCCATACAGAATAGCACCATAAGATGCTAGGCTTATCAAGGGGAATGCTTCATATGTACACTAGATATATTAATAAATTGTATATCCGTAATGCAGGCATTACGTAAATAGACTTGGAAGGTGGACTTAGCTTGTCACAAAAGCCGCGTTCATTGTTTAGGGGGGTTTTGCTCGTCTTTGTCTTATTTGATTAATTTATCAAGTTGTGTTCTGTTTGAGCTGCGAATAGTTTACAAATAAACCAACAACATTCTATGGAACTAGTTTCTACCCGCGGTTTTGGTTGCTTTAATTATAAATTTTATTGAACTGACAGGAATTAGTAGAAGATTCCTTAAGCCGGTTCTCATGGTAATTTTAGTTGATCAACTAAAGTTGAATTGACCAATTTTTTGTTCGTACGTTTCTGTGAAAACTGACCAATTATTTCAACTTTAAAATGACATCAAATGCAGTTTTTCGTACAGATCTAGAAATAATTGTCATGTTAAGAAAAGAATGATGAAAATTTATTATTAAATATACAGGGTGTCCCACGACATGACTGCCATAGTCTGGAACTGTGTTGCTGGGGTGATTTCAAGTCAAAAATGTCTAATAAACATATACCCAGAACGCTATCCTAACTGAGCTAGAAGCATTTGAAATTTTAAATAAGTAAGCCCACTAATGCAGGAATTAGGTGCAGTTCCTTGGCCAGCAAGGTCACCAGACTTTAATCTCCTAGATTACTTTTTATGGGGACAACTGAAAAGTTTAGTTTATGCAGAAAGTATTGAAAACAGAGCAAAACTAGTAGCTAGAATCATGGATGCCGCAGAAACTATTCGTGCTAATCCTGAGACTCTTCGCAGAGCTACCACTTCAATTCTAAGAAGAGCTAGATTATGTATATAGCAACTAGGGGACATTTTGAGCGACTAATTCAATAAAGCGATTTCTTTTTAAATGGTTTTTAAATTAGTAGGGAATTCCTACTACTACTTATCTAAAATTTCAAATGTTTCTAGCTCAGTTAAGATAGCGTTCCGGATATGTTCAATAAACATTTTTGACTTGAAATCACACCAGCAACACAGTCCCAGGCTATAACAGTCATGTCGTGGGACACCCTATATAACAAGAAGAGGAAACATAAAACCAACAATAATCATAAAACTGAAAAGTGACAGCATTGCACACTTGCATCTTTTGTAGTTGGCTGCAACAATAATTCACGAGTTTCAATTATTGGCTCAATCACAGTTTCAACTAGTCTGAAGTTGAACTACGACTCGCGCTTGAACGATAAAGTTAGACTCAGTCCAACTTTTGTGGAATCAACTAAAGATTAACAAAAGTTGAAATATAGAATCTCTCGGTCATTTTCGATAAATTTTAATTGATCAATTATAGTTGATCGCACCGCGAGAACCGGCTTTTAGGAAATACGAAAAAAGAAGACATAATATTCGTATTCGTATTATAAATTATGAAACAATCACGGGAATTTGGACAATAGAACACAACCATCAAACTGTCATTGAATTTCAGTCACAATTTGATCGTTTATTTATGCATATTTCCGTGAACCGTTTCATAAATAATAATAAAAAAAGAAGTTCATACATACGGAAAGCAGATGCTCTTTTTCAACATATCTTTTTTGAAGACCACTATTAGCTAGGACTTTTCATTTTTTTAAATTTTTTAATAATATTAAATTGAAAATCCAATTAATACTTTTAAAACCTGGGAACTGAGGGGCTTGTAATAGAAGATGCAAACAGTGGCATAGCTACGTGCTCGGCTATTCTCAGAAAAACGAAATGAAAAATTAATAAAATAGAAGCTCAATTATTTCGATGCATCTTTAGGTCTGCAAAATAAAAAAAATAGGTGCGTGTACTTAGCACGCGCGTTTGTAGTTATACTTCTATGACGTGAAAAAAAAAACTAAATTTTAATATACATGCAAATAATCTTAAGAATAATACTTACAAAATTTTAACCTCAAATATTTGAAAATCCTTTCAAAATTTTATTTTCATTTTTACTTTTTTCCGCTGCATGGTACGACTGATGGTTGTAATCAAAGGTTATAGTCGTCTAATATATTATTATATATAGTTTCGAAACAACAGAAATTGCATTGATGTTGTCCATCTGTCATTTCAGTCTGGATTTCCTTAAAGCCAACTTCCGTTGCCTGGTAAGATTCTACTCTCAGCGCGCCAAAAGAAGTATAACTTCAAGAAATGTAATATTAAAGAAAATCAAGCAGCTAATTCACGAATGTTCTTCTGTTAGACGTCGACCGGTTCTCATAACGAACAATCAACCATCAAGACAATTAAAATCGTTCATCAAAATATTTCTTACTATTCATGTTGTGTGATTCATAACAAGATTTCCATCACATCTATTCATGAATCATTTGCAAGTATCCAGAGCAAAGAGTTGACTGGCGTTGGGCGAGGGGTGCTTTATATGCGGTGGGACGGAGGGGGGCTGCAGGTTAGATCTGTGCTGCAGCCGACATGCCATGGTCAACTGGGGGAAGGGGATGAGGCACCAGAAGGGGTTGTGAGCTCTCTTGCATCTTACATCTGCGGCATCGACTCTGCCATATCTGTATACCGATTGTGCGGCCAAATGGTTGCCAACAGAAAATATACCGTGTGTTGTAATCATATACCTTTAAAGTTCTGTAGGGCGAAAGTTTTTACATAGCTAACATAAGGCTAAATACAAACATTCCCCGTTTATTTGGTCCATAGGTATATCGATAAAGTTCTATGTGACGCCTTCTGTTGTAGTGAATAAACATAGAGGTTATTTGACTCTGATTTTTAAATTTATCTTAAAATGTTCATATCGTAGTATTTGTCACTATGAATTGCTATTTCGCTAAATATTATCATTTCATGGGATAAAATAGCATTCGAAATTTTAATTATATAAGTTGCCGCGAAAACACAAGCCTCAATATTTACCTACTGTGACGTCACTCTTGTAGTATACAGACAATTACACGAGGCTCATTTAGTGTTCACTCACGTGTGTGTAAACCTATAGGTAGTCTGTTTACTACATTTCAAATCATCATGACGGGCAACGTTTGTTGACATGTCAAAAAATGCAATTTTGAAATTGAAATATTAAATCAACCTCGTGTTTTTGTAACGACAACCCGATATTTTTTGACTCCTTATACGATTAATGATCGTATTCACATAATTTAATCATTTATTTTTGATACTGTCAAATACCGTTTCCATATTCATTTTGATGTAATTACTAATCCCACAAAGTTAGAGCTCTTAACTTTTATGAATTTGTTGGCCAGTAAGAGCTTTTTAGGAATACAGAAAGATACGTTCCAGTAAGTTCCAGCGCTATCGAAACAGCGCTAAACGAGGTCATCTTATTACGTAGATAATAAGCATAAGTGAAACAGAACCGAGAATAAGAAAATTTGTTAGTTTTTCTTTGTTAAATTTTATAACATTTATTGTTATGCATTTTATCACATTAATTATAGATTTATTAATTTCTAATATCGATTTTTATTAATAAAACATTTATGAAAATTAAAAAAAAAATCGAGTGAGAAAAACTTATGTTTACGATGAGGAAGGTTCCTCACTTGACATATTTTGTTTTTTGCGAAGAAATCATCTAATGTCGTTTGCCTTTTTCTTGTTCAAGCTGTCGTCGACAGCAAGCTTTAATGCCACTTCGTCTTGCCTTTTAACTTCTATTAACATTTGAATTATTTTGCATAAACTGCTCCATAATTTACGTTATAGTGGCTAAACTTTTTTTAGAAGCCGCTTAATACTTAAACAGCGTTAAGCGGAGCAGCATTAAGCGAGGTCTTACTGTATATATGGTTGCCGTCTTAAATAATGATCAACATAATTACATTGAGTTCTGATTATATTTTGTTTCGCGTGACAGTTAAAATTTACTGTCACTCGTGTGTGTTACTAATTCACCTAAAAAAAACTTCTGCCTAGATACATAAACTACTATTATTTTTCTATTAAATTTTAACTCATGTCTAAAGCTACTAAAGTAAAAAGAAAACATTCTGTAATAATTCAACACTTTTAAATCAAATCTCCAGTGGATCTGATGTAACATGAACTTTATAACCGTGTTTTCCTAATGACGACAGAGGGGTCAGTACCGGTCGTTCAGTAACCAAAGTGCACATGCAATAGGTCCAGTGAAGGTCAAAGATGCTGTATAGAGGTCATGGGAAGACGTGATCAAAGGTGCTCTGACTAAAAAGAAGGGAGATACTCTGTTTTCACTATAGAATTATGAACAGAGAATAAGAAATGAATGAAAAAAACTGGAATTACTCCTTTTATAAAACTGTTTAGACAATTAAACTACTTCTTCTTGATTTTTATACTAAAATCAAATTCTTTGAAAGTTGACTTGATTCATTGTGTTTATTTCTTGAAGAGTCGGTGCAGTTTTTTAAGACTGAATCATTCGATGACAGTTTTAAGAAAATGCGTGTTTCATTTAATTTTTTTAAATGATTTGTGTTGTAACAGCAAACAAATTGTTTCAAAACTTACCATTTTTAAATTGATTAAAAACTCCTACGTACATTTTTTTAATAAATATATTCTCTCAAAAGCTGTTTCTATAAGTCCTACGAGCATTTCGGAACTACAACCTCTCTCTTTCTTAATTATTGCACGTGTTTATTTTAGATTTTTATAACGCTGAACGATATTTAAAACAGACGTGTATAGAGTAGACTAGAATAACTTCTTTATTTAACATTCTAACAGTTTATAATAGCGTCACGCAGATTATAATTTACATAAAAAAATAACAATAAAAAAATCTTGAATGCTACATAGACAGTCCACAATTAATTTTTTATTACGGTATTACATTTCTTAACGGGCATTATTTTGTATGACTCAGGAAGATGGTTAAATGATTTTACTGAAACGTAAATGAAATATTGGTTGCTACTTTGTATCTGTTTCGCATTTAACGTTGAAGTAAAAAGCAAAATATTGCCTTAAAAATAATATCCAAACGTATAGAAAATATGCAAGCATTATACAAAATTAAAGTTGTTGTAATAATATTTCCTTGTTTCCAATCATGCGCAGTAGTTTACAAAATCAAGTAAACAGGTAAAAATAAATATTCAGAAAAATTGAACTTTTGAAAACTGAATTTTAAATTATGTGGAGAAAGTCGTTAAATTTAAATCACAAAAAATATAACCGCAACTTATATTACTTTATAATCATAAATCATAAAAATAGATCGAATCAAAAGAAGAATCCACGTCTTTTTAAAAATAGATTACGACTAATTCATTTGCAGCAAACAGCTACAATATTACTATATTTTACACTGGCGCTTACCCGCGGTTTTGCACGCGTTGATGTCGATTTTCTGTTCACTGCGCAGCATCAATAAAAAGGTTATTAGCTATTAACAGACATTATAATGAAAGTTCAATGTAAATCGGTTCAGAAGTTTTTTGTTTATTCGGAGCAAACAGCCTGGCATAAATATATAAAAATTACCAAACGTTCAAATTTCATAAAAAACTTCCAATTGAAAAAAAGTTGCTATTATATTTATTTATCTTGGATATGAAAGCAAAAAATAAAATTAAAAATTAACTAAAAGTTCTTGCAAGCAAAAGTCTACAAGCGATTTACGAAAAAGATGTCAGTTAGACAAAGACAGCCTATTTCCAATTAAGTTAATGCATCAAATTAAATAAAAGTGTACAAAGTATATAAATCTTACCCCTTCCACTTTCAGTCTTTGTACACGAAGAGCCAAAAGATACGACAACATCCCACACTACTGATAAAACAAACGAAGACAAACGAAACAATTGAACTTAAAAAAACATTACAGCATCGCAACAACAGAACACAAACAACGTAGTAAAACAAAAGAGGAATATAATTTTCAGTTACAACTAATGTATCATCACAGACTTGGGTCTACACACAAATACATTCCAGAAATGAGAAATCCGGACGTTTTTGCAATTTTTCAAACCGCTGTTTCTCTTATTTCTCCCACTACCAACCTTTTTTTCTACGTCATACATATGTAGATATTGAGGTAAAAAAACAAAAAAAAATATACGTGTACGCTACAATATATACATACAATTACATACATTCATAAAATCTGCGCAAATACAAAAAAAAACACACACACACATGTATTGTAAAAATCAAACACATACGCGCAGGTAAAAAAATTATAATCAAATCGTATGTAGAAAAATGGCGCATAAAAATGTATATCTCAAACATATGAATGAAAATCACACATGTATATATATTTTTTTCATACGTACTGTAATAGTGTTGAAAAGTACAAGTGTCAGTAGTGCGCATGTCACACAGCCACGCCTTGACCAATCACGACACAGATAGCTGAATTGATCGTTCTTAGCGTACATATTTGTGTGAATGTGTGTTGACTGTCTACTGTTCTGATGCTACGATACCTTAGGTACGCGCGCGTGTGTATGTGTGTCTGTTGTGTGTACAGGAAAGCAAGAAAGAGATCTGAGATGAGGTTTAAAAAGATGCTGGCCAGCAATTTAAACTTTGCCGTACGGCGAATATATTCGTAGCTCTCTCTACCAAGGGTTATGCTAGCGTTGAGCTTTATACGCTTAACCAAGACACACTCTGTCGGGCTAACTTTTTGACAAATCGACATCCGTACATCAAAAACATTGGTTTCTAACCACAAACTAGTAACAATCACATTTCTTGAAAGATAGAGAGACATGTTGTAGATTATAGACACTCGACAACTAAGGTCATCGACGTTTGTATTTATAACCTATAATAGACAAACTAAATTATTACTTAACACAATCTTTTTTTAATAACAGAGTAGCCTTTACCCGAACAAGTAATTAGCCAGAGCTACTTTTAATATAAGACTGAATTTGATCTGAAAAGAAATTAAAAATTGTTAATTTAAAAATGAGTTACGCATATGTTGTTTGACGTCGAGCTCACTTTTAAATTTATACTTTTTAATTTCTCTTTTACGGATGAGTGGTTTGAAGTCGATACCTTTACTATAAACGGTGACTTAATCCGAATACTGTTTAGTCCTAAAAAATAGAAATACTGAAGGGCACTAAAATTCTCAAAGGGTGCTCAGTGCGATCCCACGCCCATCCTTCCCACAAAAAATCATTTAGATTTTCCTCTCCATCGCATTGTGTATCTTTAAATTTGTTTGTATTGTTATCAAAATTTCTATTTGGAATTTCGATGATGCTTAACAATAAATCACACAATATCAATTCACAGTTCGCTGGATAATGTCATCTCCCCACCACTCACTCAATAGAACGAGGTCAGCCCAGCATTAACAGGAAAAAATATCTAAAATTAAAATTAAGAAATAAAATAGTATATAATTTTTTTAAGAATTATTTTTTCATAACCTTCTTAAAGAGTTCAAAAATCATCCCAAGCCTTGAATTTCAATCCGTCTTCACACCATGTGTTCCGTTACCTCCTCCGTTTATTGTACATGGCGTATGGTGGAAGCAACGGGACTCAAGGTGTTCAGTGTGGTTCGAGGACGGGTCGAAATTTTAATTTTTGTTATTTAAATATTCTATTGGAGAAATTTGACTGCACTTGCTTGTGCGTGACGAATTTCTTCGATGTTTAAAAATTAAAAATCGGAATAAATATCTGAATGTGTCTGTTTCTATACGATACATTATTAATGCAATGATTAGAGGACGAGTACCGATATTTCTAGTTCCTTAATAATTAATTATCTGTATCCAGGTACTAAATAAATATCGTAAAATTTTGAAAAGTGAATTTTGACTTAAATATCCTCAATTGTTGAGCTAGGTAAAATTGTAAAGTTGAAAAAATATATGTATAAATAAATATACTTAAGTGAAATATGTAATAATTGAAAAAAAAACATAATAATAATAGTCACCGAACGCCGGAATTGAACCTACGACCTTTAGATTACAAGTCAAACCTTTTACCACATCTCTTAATGTACTGCATCCGATTTTTATTGTATATAATGTATATTATAATATGTACATTGCGACCAGTTCCGTTACATTTTCAATCTCAAGAATCAATTCTACTTTACCGTGCCAAGAGAAGTTTTACTTCAATATATAATACTTTAACAACTAAATGATAATAGCTGTTGAAGTATTATTTTTTTATTCTTCCATAACTTAAAATCTATACAAAGCTACAAATTATACAAAACTGAGTGGGTCTTGTGTAAGCCGAACTGAATACGAGAGAAAATCTCCTGCAGCCAGCTTCAAAGCTGCGAAGCTTTAGCAGCGACTTCGAGCCAGTGGTCGAAGGAAACAGCGGTGGATAGGCTGGAGAGGCGGTGAAGCGGGGAAGCGGAGCGGGGAGGTTAAGAAGAGGAACAAAACACAGCCGCAGGGTCATTACTCACGCGGCAAGGCAGGAAATTACCCTGTCATGTCTGAACTAACCTAACCTCAATGTTCTATGCAGCCGCTGGGCATAGCTCTGCCTTACCGGCATACTATACCTATGTGTGTGTGTGTGTGTAGCTCTTATAGATAGTCGTTCGTTCGCTTGCTCGGTCGGTATATCCACTGCCTAACTACACGGCCGCCGGTATGTTTGAATAGTAGAAGCTCAGGGAAGTTATAATCACAGATTAGGTGCTTTATGTAAACATATATTTAATATTACCACCTCTTGGACCCGTCACTACTGTGCACAGAAAATATATACGTTTCTGTGCAGTTTTCTGTTTACATCAATTACATGTAGACAATGCAAACAAAGTAGATAACTATCAACAGGGGTGAAGGCAGCACGATCATTGCAATAAATGGAAATGTTCGCTTGGGAATTCGAAAAACTTACCGTAATTAATTAAAAAAAACTAATGTTGGTCTTCTAACACGACTTTCAGTTTTAAATCTAGATTTAAGAATGTCACTTATTTTCAACTAAGTGTACGCCTATTGCGTATCACCGGTGGTGCTGCTCTACTGAAAAAATAGTGCGGTATTGAGTTATATGTCTGTAAGGTTTAATAATAATGATCATGTAAAAAAAATTAGAAAAATAATAAATGCTAAACGTTAAAATCTTATACACATGTCCCAAATTATATTTAAACTTTAGTCAAAAAATACAGTGCCTTCTTTAAGCAGATTCCAGCAAAACTCTTCTATTTTTTTTTAAACGAATACTTGTAGAATCCCATGAAATTATAATACATGGATCACCCCTTATAGAAACAAATATGTAGAGAACAGTATTGTAATTCTGAAATAAATAGCTGAGGGATCCGAAGGTGGCCAAGTAGAGAAAAAATTTAAAAAATACAAAACTAACCCCGAAAGTTCATTTGTCATTTTTATTTGTTTTAAAGAATTACTCATTAGTGTAGAAATACAAAAAAAAAATATAGATAATCACTTGAATGTATTTTATTCCTTAAGATCTTAAGTCATTAGATACACGGATTACATCGATAATGAATGACGTCAGCTGAGAAACCGTTTATATTTTTTTTTCAAGCACGCAATATTAATTGTCAGTCAACTGAATGACATCATCCGCTCACTACTATCCAACGGACCGAGGTCACCTCTGTATCTAATAATCTTGATTATTACCTATCTACTTTCTACCTGCTACCTAAAATGCAAGGAAAAAAGGCTGCTAAACCTACAGATTCTCAAATAAGGAACACTAATACAGGTATTTTTAATATTATTTTGCCTATATGTAGACCCTAAATAAATCCTCTTAGCTAATATAATTGAAAACAAGTAACATTCCTAAATCCGGATTTCATACTAAAAGTCGTCTCAGAAACTCGAAATTAGTAGAGCGCGACTGAAATATTTGGCTTGTTTCTTTCATTCTGGATGCACTTGATGTATTCTGTGATACATCTCGAGCTTTCACTAGCTGCCAACACCCAATGGCGTCAGATCGAGCGACCGTATCTCAGAGTTGTGGAGAGTTGGGCTTTGCTGGGCTCAACTTAACTCCAATAAAAAATTTTCCTAGTAGTTTAACAACTGTTGTTTACATTATGTAATATTATAATATAGGTGCATAACTTTCCAGCTATAAATTAGTACCTAACAAAAGCCGTTGTTCTAAAATATTATGGGCCTGATAATGAAGTATTATTCAATCAAAAGCTAACTGAAATGTTTTTGATTGATTTTTAAATCTGGATTCAGAAATTCTGTACAGCCTAATTTTTGTGACAGAATAAAAATATTTTTCATAAATTTAATCATATTAATATATTCTAAACTCTATTTTTAGGTCATATTTAATTTCTTAAAAAAATGTTTGATTATTCATTGTAGATTATAGACGCTCGACAACTAAAGCGTCAAATTACATCAAAGTAAAAAAAATAACATAGATACAAAATATCTATGAGCGCACGTGGGATTCGAACCCACGACAGGTTGGTTTGAAGGTTAGCACGCTAACAATTACACCAAGCTGTCCTCAATAAGTTTTTGCTTAAAATAATGTCAATTAATACTTATACCAAAACTTTAATTAAAATGAATAATTATGATGCCATTTTCACTTTTTTTTTAGTAAAATTGTCAACAGAATTTATAGAAATAATAGATCCTTCACAAATTAAAAAAAAAGGTTATTTGAACGTCTATAACTCAACTAAATAAGAAAGTTTTGCCTGGTGGAATGAATTTGTCTTTTTCTATAAACACGTTTATGGTGTTATTCTCAACGTAAAAGTTAATAGAACTGTTGTCTTTCTGTCACTTTCTAATAAATTTAACAATAAATAAGAATATAAGACTAGGTTAATTAGTTTTGAAATAAAAATATCAGTTCGTTTTAAAAGTTATGAATTAATAAATTAAGCAAAAAATAATCATTACGTAATGTCATAAAAATATTCTGAACACAAAATATTAACCACTAAACATTAAATTTGTTTGCACATCCCAATAAAATAGCTGCTTTCATGCCTTTTCCATGACACATTTAACACTAGTGCTGTAAAGTTGCGTAAACTAAAAGAAACGTAGGTGTGCTACCATTTTCATAGTAAATCATAGTCATGACATGCGCAGTCAAAGTTGGACAAAGCACCGAACCTAAATGTCTGAAGCACCGAGCATCGAGAACTTTCATAAATACTCGATTTATTCAAGCAACGAGCGCTTCCATTTTCAAAAATGCTTAAAATCATCCAGCACTTACTAAAACGCTTAAAATAATTAAGCATCAAGTATTAAGCATTTTCAAGTAATATCTTAAATCAACTTCAAACAATATAAATTTTGGACATGAACAAAATTTCTAACTGATGACGAAGTTTGGATTTAACAAGAAATCGATTTCTAAAGTCAAACGAAATTTAAAAAAGATAGACGAAATATTTTTTAAACTTTGAAAGTTCTTATTACACATTGAAAATGCTTATTGAGCATTCAAAAGACTTATCCTGTATTCCTAATGCTTGATGAGCCTGTTAAATGCTTATTAGCCAATTTATAATGCTTACGTGCTTAATAAGTAGCAAGCTTTTGTGCTAGTGCTCTAAGCATTAAACATTGAGCATCTATTTTACAAAATGCTTTAAATAAAGTGCTCTAAGCATTATAAGTGCATACAACATTATTACAAGTACCTACTAAGTTCTCAGTATTGCCTAGATCTGAATGTAGCCTACTATTAGAAGTGACGTTCGCTCAAAACAACAATTTTGAAAATGAAATGAAAACCAGCTATTTTATAACAGGCAAATACAAAAATTACATTAAATATTTAACTAGAATGGCTCATGCGACTCGTAAAAATTCGCTGACGCCGTTTTAACTTAATGTTATTTACTCGTATTCATGTTCTAGATATATAAACTACAATTTTTGGTTGCTCTTATTGAGTTTTCACACTGAATATGCCATCGGTCTTTAAGAAATTCATTCATAAAAATATCGCTTTAATTTGACGAAACGACGCGAAGTTTTGAAACCTTTCACAATTTCCTTGGTGAAAGAATTTAATAATAACCAGTACAGCCTGTATGTTATTTTGTAAACTCAGGGCCAATATCCATATTAAATAAGTCTGTGTTAGAAACTCAACTAGAAGTCGGTAGCTATTGCCGTAAATTATATAACATTGATGAGGGTTTCTGTACAAAGTTGTCAGCACAAGCAGCAACTATACAGAGAGGTACGTAGTCACACATAAACGCGCAAAAGTAGAAATTCTGCGACCTAAATACAATATCGCTTAAGACCATTCGATGCATAGAACAGTTTGCATACGAAAAGCTGGAATTTTAGTATGCTACATGTCATACATTCAACTATTTTTTTTGGTACGTTTAGTTTTCAAGTAATTAATTATAAAAAAAGTGATTTTTAACATAATGATAAATGAAGAGGCTTACTGAAAGTGTACATAAAAATAAAATTAAACCAAATCAGCTCCAGACAAAACAGATTATTCGAAAGTTTGAATATTTTAGACAACGTGAAAATTATAATGAAAAAAGTTGATATGTAGTTTTGGGAAAATACTTAAAAACTGTCGAAACAACTGTCACATTTGAACTATATCTGTCTCTGTCAAACACATAATACGCAATATGGTGCTGTTGTCAAATTACGTCAAATGTTTAATTATTATTCTCAATATTGTTCACGTCCATTATAATTAATAACTTTTTTTTTTATTTTTTAAAGGGAAATTGGACAATTCAAATATAGTTAATAAAAAGATTTAACGAAACGTCGCAATTTTTTTATTTAGTTTAACTATATTTGAATTGTCCAATTTCCCGTTAAAAAATAAAAAAAAAACGTTTAATTATTATATTTTCTTAAATATTAAATTTTGATTCGTACGATATCATATTTAACTGTCATGACAGTTTTTTATTACAAAAAAATGCGGACGTAATTATTTTGAATACGGCGCTAGGCGAATAACCTTGCGTCAATTTTTTTGCTGAATTAGAATAATCATCCAGTACGGTGATACCAATTATCTCTGCAAAAATAATCCAATTTTATTCAAATTCAAATTTTCTTTATTCACAAAACTGGGTGTGATTGTCAGTCAGTAAATTAAGACATAGGATTACATAAATATCTAGACAAGATGTGTTTCAAAATATATTTTCTACTTGACCGCTACGTGTTCGAGAAATTAGGAAACGATACGACATGAGCGACTTTACCTTTTGACCACAGATATTACAAGACTGTAAGTATGTTGTACACTGGTCGGTCTGGCGCTCTATATACGCAAATATAAACGCTCAATAGAACTAGACCATATAGAATTATTTTGTGTTTCTGTGTCAACATCAACTAATGCCTTGTAGCAAACAAGAGCAATAGAATCTATAGGTACGGGAGAGACAAAGAGAAAGAAAAAGAGAGGTATTAAAAATGATAGATCCTTAAAAACTTCACGTAAACAGCTACTAGTATTAAAAGTGGGGTTAATGGCCAAACGTTTACTGTACTATCTTGGGACTAAAATTTAAACTAGTTAAATCAGGTTAGCTATACAAAAAGAGACATCGTAAAAAATCGACCGTGAACAGCTAATATTATCCGCGTCTGTATTAAAAAAATATATAAATATAGTTGAGATTATTGCAAGTCATAACTAGTCAAATCGGGTCAGCCATAGTGTTCTTAATAGCGTCTGTCTCTCATTCGTGCCTTTATTTTCAACATTTTTTTCAACTATTTTTTAATTTCAACATTTTTTTACATTTATATTTGAATACATTCACCGTTAGCGCATTTAGGTACATGCCTAATATTGGGTTGCAGAAAGCATTGTCAGGAAATCTGATTTGACAGTGGCCTTAGATTGTAATCACACATATTTCTACATAAGAAAGCCATCGATCCTGCTCGAAAAATATTTGATGGTTTGAACGAATTTTTTTAACTGTATGTATGTACTTACATTTAGCATAGTTTTTATTTATTTATTTTTATGTACAAATGCCACTTTAAAATTTTTTTACGCATATTAATCAAAATTTAGCTTGAAAAGTGACTTTTTTATGTGGATCAATCATTTGTTTTGTGTGAATACAATCTAATGTTTTCTACATGACAGGGAGTTACATAATAGACTACTCGTGTGAGTATAAAAACTGTAAATATCTGAAGGCAATCTAAGGTAATTGTTAAATCAAAACTTTTAATAATGTTTTCTGCAACCCAGCATAAATGTGTCCTATTGGGCAATATAAGCCTGTTTAGTCACACGTATTGCCTGTTGCCTATATTATCTCCACACATGAGACTGCCTTTAACATTAATCTGATGGAACATAATGGTGTTCTGGGCGCTTTCAATCAATGCCTTAATACAACTTAGCTGTAACACTATTTGTCGTTTACCAAAGTTGCTATATAGAAATATACAGGGTGATTTATCAAACGGTGATAAAACTGCTCGGGGTGGAAAAAGGAAAAACAAAACGTGCTGGGCCCAATAATTTGAACAGTTGGAATAAACAAAAATTAAATAAAAACTGTTCTTTTCACTTGATAATATACATTAAAATTTTATACAATTATTTTAGTATTTAAATCTTTTCGATATCGACTATTATACTACTATAAATTTTATTAATGTCAACCTACAGGTAACGATATTACACAATTAATAGACAGAGCCGAAATCAAATAATTAATTTATGCTTTTGTAAAAAATAATAACCAAGACAAGGAATAATACTTGATATGACTACAAACTATATATTATAATAGCATCGGATTTTCTTAAATTAGTATTACATTGTTTTCGTGACAAAGTTCTCGTTTCCAAGAGGTAAGCTTTAGAAATAAATAAGCTTAACTAAATTTTTAAATCTCGTTTAGAAACTAAGCCAGTCAGCTCAACTGGCGAAATGATTTAAGAGATAATCAAAACTTAACGGAATGTGCAGTTTTGATTTTGCCAAATATTTATAATTTTGAATTTAAGCGATTTCAAATCGGCCCAGGCAACTTTGACAAAAATATATAGATTGGTGTTTGATATAAGGCCTATAGTTAATTATGGCTTAAATAAAAACTTCACCAAGTTCAGGTTCTTCTCGCTGAAGAACGTGTCTGTATGCTCTATTTTTATTTTTTATAGATTTACGAACGCCATATTTTATTTATTTCTGAATTTTTTGAGGCTGAATATTTTCAATGTATTTATAGTCCTGCTCGTAAATTTTAGACAGTGACTAATACAGTTATATACTTCACAATATAAAATAAGTGGCACAGTTTTTATGTATACTTTTCATTGTTTCTTTGCTTCGGTGCGAATCGTTTGATAATGATTATTGACTTTCTATATTTCAGAACCGTAGTATAGATCATCCCTTATATTTTCGAATGAAGGTACTGAAAGCACGTTCATTATAGTTAAACACGAAACCATGGCTGATATTATTATTAGTGACGTAATTATTGAGTTCAGAGTTTGAGCTATACTTTGGGATATACCTCAACCCCCAAAACCCATTTTTCATAACATATAGTTGATACTAATTAACCCTACAGTAGTAGCACAGATTACATTAACATTTTTTTTAAATATTACATTAAAATCAGAAATTCTCAATTTTATTTGTTTGAAAAAGGCAGTGGAAAAAATGTATGGAAAAGTGCTGAATTTTTCTTTTCAAGCCGAGACGTATCGAATTTTTAGAAAGTATATTCGAATTTCGTAAATGAGAAATACGGGGAAGAGCTGCTAAATATTGGAAAAAGCTACCAACATTTATCAAAAACGTTTTTCCTCTCAAAGTCGTAGCCAGAGAAAACCTTTGGGTCGGTTTTGTAGTTCCAAAATTTCTTACAACTCCGCTTTCTGGGTTCAGTCATTAATATTTAAAACTCTAGTATGTAAATAGAACATGGAACACCCTTGGCTACGATTCTGTTACCCGTTTGGAAAAGAAAAATCAGAATGCCAATTTTTTTGCTTGCACTATTCGTCTCGAATAGCCAATGAAAATATTGATTTTTTTTGCTACTAGAACATTTTTTCTACACGACTAGAATCATTCAAGTATTTTTTTCTACTCGAGTTTTTACGAATATATTTTCTATTTAACTCGACGATCGAAAACTCAAATATTCATTTCAAGGCAATAATTAGCTCCTTAGTTTCCGTAGATTACTTACGCAATCTATGTGAACTATCTGAACATTAATTACTATCCTATGCCTGTAGAGCTTTGAAATCAGAACTTCAAGTTCTGTCGACAATATTATTACAGTTGAAACGTGACATATTTATTATTGACCGAGTTGATTTGAAAGCTTTCAGCTAGCAAACATTTATTGGAAGACGTCAAACACAAGCCGGAAAGTAATAATATTATACCAGACGACCCGTGAATTGGTTAAATATAATAAGGATTTGTATACACGCTGTCTCAGATATTCTGGACCTTTTTATTAACGTTACTTACTAAGTTTAAATTTTGTAATATAATTATATCCGATCAATTTCAAACTTAACACACGAGGGCAATACAATATATCTATATAAGCAGTTTTCTTGTCTTTGAAAGCCAAACATAAATATTCAGGCTCTTTCGCGATACGAAATACGAAGTAGGTAGGACTGACTAGGTCAGTTCTAGAATATGATTTGGAAAACAGATAAAAATACTTTATAACTTTATTTTTCATTTACTTAACTACGTATATAAATTTAAATTAAATATATTATTAACACGTTTATATTAGCATTACTTTTATGTTATACGTTGAATGTAAGAAAATGTGGAAACTCGATTTCCACATTCCTCCAAATGTGCAATTGACGTGAAACTTTGCAATCATATGTAAGTTTATTGACAATAAAATATTCTGATATATTGATTATAAAAATATTAATATAACAAGTAAACAAGTGGAAATGAAATACAAGTGGTGGAAGTGAGAGTTTTGATGGTATGAGAACGTGTCCGCAGACATTTAAAATTTATAAAGTTTAATTACTAAAAATTTGAAAATAAAATGTGTTATTTTCGAATTTTAAAGATTTAACAAAAATAAAATCGTAACTGAAATTAAACCTATGACTTCTCGAGGCGATCTCCATGGCTCTTAGTTATCGTAGCATATTGCTGTCCAGCTAATTTTTATAATATACGAAGTATTGACCATATAGAATTTAATAAGGTCTCATGATTTGATCTCTGAAAGTTAAACGAAAGAATTGTATTACGAAATGTTACAAAAACGGTCTAGAGACTTGAGTCGAACCTGTCCTACCGTGCGTAAAGAAGGTTCACTTAAAAAAACCTTCTTAAAATATGAAATCGCAAATTGTAGCGCTTATCATCCAACAGTTAAAACGGTCTTTAATATGTTGACGGGTGAAAAGGAAAGGAGTATGGAGCTGTGAAGAGCCGTCAGTCGACTGCAGTCGGTACGTGTGTGCCGTCACACCTGCAGTTGCAACACAATAGCTTCCACGTAGAGAGCTACAAACGTGAGGATATATATATGCATGCATGCCGAAATGTTGTACAAAATACACGTACACACAACTCGTATTCGACACATAGAAGACTGAAAGGTTATGTTTCGCTATGTCATGACATAGTCATATATTGTCAATACATACAGCGTGATCCACGTATTTTGAAAATGGTCAAATAATAGTAACCCTAAACCCAAAACGAAGACTTATATGGTTACCTGTCTATACCATCATAATTTTTTATGTCACTTTCTGTATACGACAGAAAATTTTGCAGGAGAGAAATAGTACAAAATTCAGATAAATGAAAACAGTTGATAGTAAAAAGAAAACAGTGACGAAATATCTACAATAGGAAATCTCTAGAATACCACCAAACAAGCAAACTGAAACTTTGCACAATTATAATATAGGACACGTGGCAGAACTTAAAGAAGCTCGATTTTCAGTTTTCCTATCGAAAGCACAAATAAAGGTGTTTTCGAAAAAACATATTAACTGCTATATATATCAGCTCGCGAAAAATAAGTTCAAAACTAATAACTTTATAGACGTCATATTTCATTATATCTCACAACGGAATACGGCAATTTGAAGCTGACGATCTTTGATAGACTTAGTCCCTTCGTACACAAATCGATTCTTTTGAATTGTCGACATATATTCCTAGAAATTTTACTGAAGCATATTCTTGGCGTACCGCAAAGTTAAAGATTTCTGTTAAAAGTTTGTTTAATTGTTCTTTAACTAGGTTAGTCGTTTTTTCTTTGATTAAAAACGAGGTATCATCACAGTATAAGCAAGTGTATGTTGTGACATTAAGTCATTGATGTAGATGATAAAAAGTATGGGCCCGAGTATAGAGCCCTGTGATACTCCAAACTTAACTAGGAGCTCTGTTGAGGACATATTCCATCAGTTCTTGAAGAGTCTCAGATTATTCGCATAGTCTATTATCTTGGTTATGCTAGTGTCTTCAAAATTATTTGGTAACATTCATGTTAATCTAAACGAGCTTTTATGAACAACAGCATCTCTACGAGCTCGACTATTCTCTCGACTATATTTTTTCATGTTCGCCACATTTAAAATGCAATTGCACCATGCGTCAGATGCGCATATTTCTGACAATATTTGTGACAACGATGATGAGTCACTTGTCGGTGTTGGTCTGTCCGTTTATAACACAGACAATATGCGAGGACACGGCGGCGGTACTGTAGTTGTGATAACGGCAAAGAGAGGGCATTGTTGTTGAATTTACGCTCTAACGCGATCTATTCGCGCATGAATGCATTATAAGAGAGCCACATTCGCCATTGCTCTATCTCACTCACTCTTACATACTCTTCAAAACTTGTATACGCGTGTCTATGTGCACTACTGCTACAGTAGAAACCGATTATAATCCAAATTAAAATTAACATTTCAAAAAAACAGATTGTCAAATAAGACTTGAATTTTTTTACTTCCGGCAAATATATATATTTTTAGACATCGTCGTGACGCGATGTTTCAACGCCAGTGGTCATTTCTTAGCTATAGGTTAAAGGTCCAGAACCCGAACATGTCGTTGAGACGCCTATAGTCCTCACAGAATTATGTTGACCCATCCTTATTGTCTACTAGCAATGCTCATGGACTGCTTGATGACTTACGATTTTTGCTGAATATCTTATTTGACATTCATATAATTACATCTATAATACTTACAGGAACAATCTAATGTCGTCGTCAATCTTTTTATTGTGTAGAATTAGACTATATGGAATTAGTAGTATAGCGAAATAAAACCGCGGTACTAGTATAAAGAACTTAGGTAACTCACTAACAGGTAGCAGTAAAAACTAAAAAAATGCATTACCCTTGTTCTAATAGATTATAGAAGTTTGCATTGTTTTTAGAACATCAGAACAATATACATATTTATAGTGTTTCCTTTTGCATAATTCCTATAATACCTACAATATAAGCCACTTTTTTGTATATTGATTTCGATGAAATAAATAGATTAGAGGTTTTCAATTTAGCTAGTTCTCACCTTATCGATTATTGAATTTTATTAAAAGACGTAAATACCTTAGATCGAAGATTGCCTGCGTTTATAATTTTATTATACAGTTAGGTACTATACTTATTTTTCACGCTCATACATTTTTTACTTAACTCTTCCAAGCAAAGCTCAGTTACCCAGGTACTAAATAAACAAAAAAATGAGATTGTGTATTTCATATTACACACTACAGAAATAAAGCTGAAATATTGTAGAAAAAAATTAAAAAATATTGCAAATTTTTGAAAAGTGAATGTTGGCATAATTTAGTACCATATATTCTCCAGCTGGAATGGTAAAATTGTTAAATTTAAAAAATATACAAATAAATGTAGGTAAAATATGAAATAACTGAAAGAAAATTATAATAATGTCACCGACCTTTCGGTTACAAGGCAAGCGCTTTACCACGTCGCTAGTTTAGCTACATCCGATTTTTGTAATGTATATATGTTATAAGTACGTTGCGATTTTCAATTTCAAGAATCAATTCCACTCTACCGTTTTAAATAATAATAATAAATGAAAATTTTATTGAAAAACGTCACATTTTTTCGATTCAATGGAATTTTACTGTAACGGGAAAACAAAGACAGAGCATGTGTGTGCTGTTTGTGTGTGTGCGTGTGTGTGTGTGAATGCCAAACCAAGTGCTTATGTACCTCCAGCTACAGGTATCCGAGTGGTATAGGCATTGACTATGAAGCTGCCGTATCCATCAGAGGAATAAGGCCTGTGCAGTGTCCTGCTGACCGGGCGAATACTTCGCCACCCACCCACCTATCTATCTATCTATAAGCCGATTAGTTGTAGTTACTTTGTGCAATCAGATAACGCATGAACGACAATTTTGCTTCTGTGTTTACTAATTGGTGTGAGAAGGACAAAGCGACCTGCTCCACATATTTGCATCTCTTACGTTCGAACCAAATCTTCAATTCTATAAATAATACTATTATTACAAAAATATTAACAAAAAAATCCGACTGCTCAGAAAAAACACTAACTTAAAGGAAGAAAACAAGTCAGAAAACCTTCTTAACATTCTCTTTTAAACCAAAAGAGGTACGGAGAGGAATGTGTAACCATTGAAATCAGCAAGTCTTTTTGTACAAGTATAGTGAATTTGAAACACTTTTGAAAGATTTCAAATTTTATCAAAAGTTTCAGCTTTTTAATATGCGTTAAATCTGTAAAATGTTTTTCAAGTTGAAGGTCTTTGTAGAAACTATGAACAGTTGAAGATTTTTTTGGTAATTTTCGAAACTTCTAAACCCGAAGAAACACGAACGTTTACTATATAATGGGTTTTAAAAAGTTCTTAGAGACTTCAAATTTTATCAAAAATCATACTTTTTTAAAGGCACTTTCTGCGTTCATATAGCTTCTAACCTAGAAATGATACGTAGCTTCCTTCGGTTTAATTAAATGAAGGCACCTTCTTCTTTAAACACACAATGGTAACTATTGTAACCGCTCCGGTACCATCGCGAAGCTATGTAGCTGGGAGGTTAGTTGAATACTATAGGTTGAAAGTGTGACTAGGCGAAACGAGAGAGAGGGTGACGGTAGGAGTCCTTGAGACTTTTTTCCCCACTCTCAAACGTTTATTATAATTGGAAAGTTAAGCCAAGGGTTTTGAATGACGTAAGCAATCGATTCAACCAATCACAGACGTGACCACTTTTATAGTCTTTTACACCGAACCTATAGTACTCTACTAATCTTGACATACCTGTTCTTTCAGAAAAAGGACTTATATATGGTAAATCTGAAAAAGAAAACTAAAAAAAAATTATAATGAGCCTCACCCTCATAAGCTCACATAAGAAGTTTAACTTCTTTAGTTTTTAATATTATTCTCAAGTTTAATTTTGTTTATGTGAAATTTCTAATTAATAATATTTACACATATTTAACAAATTCTATTTATTTTCTGTAGGATATCAAGCAGAAAAAAATTTTGGGCATCATGTTTAATTTAAGGAGATATGAAACCTGCAGAAACGTTTTTGTACATAGACGTATAATGACCTTACTATGCATTTATATTTACTACTGTCTAATTGAGGTGCGAAAAAACTTATATAATTATCAGCAAATCAATAACTCTCATCAGTATAATACTCGTACTAAAAACAATTTAGATATCTCAAGGGCTAACATTAATATCTTTAAATACAATCCTAACAACTTTGGGGCAACTTTATACAATAAACTTCCTGGCAATTATAAAGACCACACTATTACCTCAAATGCATTTAAAAAGAAAATAAAGGAATTCCTTCTTGTTAAAGGTTTCTATTCAATTAATGAATTTTTAAATTATAAATTTTAATGTATTACATACTTCTTCAATTTTTTACATGTCAGATGGAATGTAATTTTCCAATTGACAATAAATAATCTAATCTAATCTAATCTAATCTAAAAATTTCAAACTGAGCAGCTTTGATATCTCATTATTGTAATAAGAGATATTAATGTTGGAAATATCAGAATTTTGTCTATCAAAAATAATATAATTGCTTTTACTTAGATTGACGATCATAATTACGAAGGAATTATTATACATTTTAAGAGGGGACTTTGATGTTTATGTCATGTGAAAATTCTCACATGAACAGATCGTCACATTCATACCATAGTTTATTTACATACTATAATCTACAGAAAAACATTTTTAATATGAATTGTCTGTAATATATCAACATCATTATGTCCGAAAATTGTTCTGATATCTGAAAATAGAGAATATAATAATTAATATTTTCCTTTCTGAATTTACATGTAATATATATTTTGAATATTTTGAGTTCCTACCGTATATATACAAACCCATGATCTGTGTCAAATTTGAGCGTCAAATTACAGAAATTATTTTGTACTTCAATTGTTAGTCATATTAAACGTCAGATTCAACTTGATATTTTAATCCGTGTCTTACTATTTTGCGAATAAAAATGCAACAAACTACAAACTTTTGTCCTTGCCAGTTTGATGTAATTTAGGAGACAAACCAGCTTCCTCTTTATTGGTCAGTTCTACTTCCCCTCGATTTCTTACTTTTTTCAAACAGATACTTCGCTAAAGAAGTTAAACTTCAAAAATGTTTTGGTGACGTTGCAAAGTATACTAGAAACTATTGATAATATCCTGTTCTGTATGGGCTTAGTGTAGGACACATATTTATCGATATCTGAGGTATCGGAGCCCACATCACACAACGAACTTGTAAAACGGTAGCGGTGGAAGCCAACGATGCGTCACGCATCCACTAAGAGTGTGGGGCTGATCTACAAAGACAGCCGATGCGGTCCGGTAGGGTGATCGCCCCACGGGTCTACACAGGTAGAGAAGAGATTTTTTCGTTTCACACTTGATTAGTCGAGAAAAAGAGTGTCAAGTCGAGGGATATAATGCGGTTAAATAAAGGGTGTTGGGGTGTGTTTGTATGTGTTTAATTACCGAAGGTCTTGTCACTACGCTATCCGTTTCCTCATGTATTTACCGGACGTTCGTAAAACAACACTGCGAACACAATAAGTTGAAAAACGCAGAAACCGAATTAACATCCTAAGCTTCGTATGTTGTCAAAGTTTAAAGCTAAAAAAAACCCGGGTCGCAGTGCCAAAACCCTGTCGACAATATAGTGTATTTGCTAATACAGCGAGTGTGGCTTTATTATGCGAACTTAGTTTAACTCGGTTTTTGGGCAAAATAAAAAATTTGACTCCTTAATACACCCCTTAAAATAACACTTTTTTTTTCTTAATCGCAATATTATTATCAACCGAACCTCTATACCAAGTTATATACACCTTTCAGTAAATAATTCACAATCTGCAAACTAGTCTTTCTTAAAATTTTTAAATCCGGTCCTGTATGATCGATTTTATTAAAATTTTAGGGACACTTTTTAATTACTACCAGAGGGTTAAATTTTAATTTTGAAACGATTCGGAGAATTTTTTCGGTATTTTGGGGCCCAAAAACATTTTGCAACCCCTAAAAACTACCCTTAAAATAGTCAAATTGGGCCTATTTTAAATAGGCTTCTTGCGGTGATGGATTTCAACACGTGGTCCAAATTTAGTTGAAATCAATTAACTCCTTCGAAAGTTATTGCCCGCACACATATATATATATATATATATATATATATACGTATATATATATACGTATATATATATATATATAAATATATATATATATATACATATATATATAAACATTTTTAAAAATGGTGCCAAAGTGTTTAGGAGGTTATGAAACGTCGAGAAATTTTGGTCCGACCCCTAGGTCCCGCCATCCGACCGACGCCAATAGTGTATGTTGCCTTATAGCAAATACACTAAAAAGCGCAATTTTCTAAGAAGTGTTACTTAATTATTAAATATTTAACACAATGTTATACAAAATCTACTCATCCCTACTTCAAAAAGAATTATTGATTCAAAGAAAATGTAGTTTTTCGCCGCTCTTCCGAGCCAAGTGTCCTGAATGGTTGCCCAAAAGTAGATCTAGAAAATCACAGCACATCAACCAGTTTGTGCAACTTGAATACGGCATGTTTTGATATTAGTCGAACACATAGGTACACTTTAGAGACGCAAATAAGAGCTTATGTTTGTATGTGGAGATTCATTAACGAGCAGTCTATTGAGAAGTTCATTTCTAGAAGTGGTGCGGCGACGAACCTCTACAAACCAGCGTACAGAAAATAGCCAACGTACCTAAACTCAGAGGCGGCTCGTCACAACCGGAACTGCAAAAGATATTTAAAACATGATATCTAACGATCAGCACACTAAAAGATAAAAGATACTCTGGATCCTAGTTTTCAAGCGTTCAGAGGGTACCGCAGAGCATTCACATCATTTTTTACATTTCTATCCGCATCCGCACTTACGAAGCTTTTTCGGATGCAATGTAATTCATGACAAGATTGTCAGCAACGAGTCTAGCATTTGACGCGTGCTCAAGTGTTTTGGCTAATTGGCCAATAGAAATATACATATATACGTATCATTTTTTACTAAACCGCCTTAACCCTAAAAAGTATGTTATTATTCATCAAACACACTCATACCTCGCTATACGGCCGCTCTTTATACGGCATTTCGCTATAACGGCCCTATTCAATATGGGCACGTTTTCCATTTACGGCCTAAAATGTTTCGCTATAATGGCAAAAAAAACTTTTTTTCGATGTCGATGTATCTACATCTTGCCAATCTAGAATAATTTAGAATAATTGATTTCTTATACGACTTTTCGCTTTGCGGCCAAGTTTCGTGGAACGTATCTAGGCCGTAAAGCGAGGTATGGGTGTATAATGTATATGTTACCAATTCTGAAATTTGATTATTAAGTAATGAAAATAATGACTTTTTTAATAAAAATGATAATAAATTACAATTTCTTTGACTTAGTTTCACGAAAATTTTATATTTACCAATCAGAAGTCACATTTATTGTTAAAATTATATAATTTAATTTGCATTGATTTTTCACTCGGCACCTGGTAGAAGACGATTAATAATAACAAATAAACAAAAATACTTAAAAATGCCACAAAAATTATATTTAAATTATTACTCGACAATCGTTTCGGACAATACGTCAATCCTCAGGAATACTAACAAATACTATGTGTATGTTTTATATTCCTAAAGATGGACTTATTTCCCGAAACGATCGTCGATAAATAATTTAATAATACTTTTGTAGAATTTTTATTTAATTGTTCTCAAAAATATAATTATTCTTATTATTTTCACAACCGCATCTGTAACGTTCCTAGTTCACAATCTCTAAATCTACCCGTATCTTCCACCGTATCAACCCGTCTCTTACACCACGTTGGTGAGAATTGTGATGCATCCGCTGACGAGCCGCCTATGAGATATAACGACGGTCAGTGTGAGAACGGGGTCGGAGAGTGGCGACGAGAGGTTTGCACGCGAGATGACCATCAGGAGAGAGGGACGCAGCGAGGGGTGGGGGGTGGGCAAGGTCCGTGACGCTAAGACAAGCCACGATCAATACCTACAACCCAACTGACGACGTTCACTCATATTCTCTATCTCAGAAGAATGAGTCACTCTCTGTATTGTGTCAGCTTTGGATAACTTTATAAGTTAAAATCATATTCAGGCTAGCTACGCCTGACCGGACCACTGACATTATTTTTGATTATTTATTTGTAAACCTAATAACTCTTTCATTTATGCAGTGCCTTTGATTTCTACTAGCATATTGACCTAACGTATTGAATACTCTACGTTTGATTTTGTACTGAATTGTAGTTATTTAAAACTAACAGGTGCAAAAATCTAGAAATTATTAATACATTACACGCTCACTTCGTTCAAACACCTCTCAATATTTTTATGTTGATTTTTTAATTTATGTCTTGTAGGTTATTTTTTGACGTTTACATGTACACTTTGTGTGTGTTTGAAAATAAATAAGATTCTATTTTATTCTATAAATCCTATTTAAACTCGGGTAAAGCCAGAATTAATTTTCTTGATCTTCCTCGAGACATAAGCTATCGAATCAGATAAAAACCGCATTCGAATCTGTTCAGTATAGCGAATTCAATCCGATTTTCACCAGGGGGAAATCCGGGCTGGCCAGTATGGGAAGACATAAAATTAAATAAAACTTAACTGAACGAGATGACCATTTTTTTGCGATACGTTTTTTTTTCGATATCTTTCATATTTACCCAACGATGATGCATAGTTAAAATGTGTTTTGTGGATACACTAGAAAATAGACGCAGTCACGCAATTATATTTTTCTTCTATAAACTGCTTCATAATATTAATGACAGCTTTAGGGTCTCCAGTGGAGATACTAGATTTACTTTTGGTACGTCCTCAAGTTTCGAATCAACATTTTGACAATTTACCACTCTGTAGGATGATGGCATTGTTGAATAATCTGCATGCCAATAAACCTGCTATAGACTTTTATTCACGACAGCTAACAAAGTATTTCGTGCTCAATAAGATCATTAAATTATTGCAATGCACATTTTTATTATACAAGATATGTTTATATTCTGTTACGTTTATATTATACGTTTACATTCATTTTATATTATGTATTATGCTATATTTATATATCGTGTATTCATTTTCAAAATTTTCCCTATTATTAGATACAACATATCTATCGGGAAATAAATGTTTATTATTATTATTATTATAAATGAATTGAAACGGAGACGATACGGAAAGAAACGAGATGACAGTTAATAACATAACACCGAGACGATGTAAAAAAATCTGGAAGCCTCACAAATAATTACAGTAGATCCATTACTTTTTAATGATAAATATACAAACACTTGGAAAAATGGTGGTTTTCATTATTTCAACGATCGTTTTGGGCCATTAACCTCTTTTCAGGAGTGCAACTCAACCCAATGCTGTCTTTTTATGACAGATTAAAAATGATTATTGTAATATGTATAATATGTCGTCGGATAATTAAAAAATCAGATTTTCGCGAAAATCTTAGGACATTTGCGAAAAACCGGATTCCAATTACTTACTCAGTTTTTTGCAATCTTTCTAGGATTTTCGCGAAAATCCGAATTTTTTAATTATCTTATGGCATATATATTATATTAATTGTTATATTAATTAACACTATTATTATAATATCAAAATTGGTATCATGGAAAAATTGACCGCTCCCAAAATTTACCGACCTCGGCCACCCATGTCTGTTCGACTGATACTTATTTTAAAGTGAAACTTCTTATGCGACACCTCGACGATTTGGAGAATAAAATGAGTGAAACTAAAATTAAAAGAATGACACAAATGCATTCACTAATGAATAATATGCCATCTATGAGAGCAATATATGCGAGGTCCGGAGGGCCGAATAACTGGCCGCTTAGCTCAGTTGGTTAAAGTGCCATTCCAAACCAACGCGAAGTTCGCGAGTTCAATTCCCCCAATGACATTAAAATTTTGTGTTTTTCGTTAATTGATTTTTTTTTATTTTATATAAAAATAGTTAACTTTTTTTCTTTTTTGTCCGTGGTAATTAATATAAAAATGATTTGTCGGGAAAAAGGACTTTTTAAGTAAACACTTATTTGTTATTTATATAGCGACGTTTCGTTCCTTTCTTGGGATTTTTTCAAGCTTTATAACTATTAAATGTTTTGGTCAAGTAGATATTGGAGTTAACATACACATGTAAATATAAATTTTAGTTAAACAATTGTTCATTAAAAAGTATGTAATAATTCCGTTTTTTAAAAAATATTTTTACGGTTTATGTTCAAACTATTTTACTTTATTGAACATCAACCGTAAAAATATTTTTTAAAAAACGGAATTATTACAAACTTTTTAATGAGCAATTGTAATTAAATTTATATTTACATGCCTATGTTAACTCTTAAATATCAACTTGACCAAAACATTTAATAGTTATAAAACTTGAAAAAGTCCCAAGAAAGGGGCGAAACGTCGCTATAAATAACAAATAAGTGTTTACTTAAAAAGTCCTTTTTCTCGACAAATCATTTTTATAATAATAGATAACTTTGAAACTTGTCATTTTTATATTTAAATAACTAGCTGACTCCACAAACGTTGTCCTGTCCAAATTTCAATAAATTTATTTGTGATCGTTTTGTTAATTTGTCAAAAGCTAAATATATATATATATTACTTATACACGTTTACACGGCAGCGACAAAGGTAGTGAAGTCTTCGGCTCCACCGTATTACTATCTTGCCTCGCAGAGCTTCGCCCCACTTGGTAGCAGCCACAGTGGTGCAGTGGTGTAATCTTGTCTCGCGGGGCCACGCCCGACAATCAGTTGTCAAACGACATTAGCGCACGTAGTAGCAAAAATCCCATAGTAAAATCACTTTCAGTTTTTTCAGACTTTTCCACATTTCCGGTCAATTTTTTTCAATATTTATTTTCCTAGAACCGTATTCGAAATACTATTAACATTTAAAAAAATATCCAAACCAGCCCAGCTGTTTTCAAGTAATGCGCTTACTAACGAACAGCATTTTATTTTTATTATATAGATAAAAAAATTAGAGTTTAAAAAAACAACACGCTTTTATAAACTAAAAAATGCTAAGTAATTTGACAACAAAAATAGCTTTACTGTAAAAAGCGCAGGGTGCTATCTATACTTATATGTTCATAATAGCTCTACGTTTACAATTAGCTAATAAATGCAAAATTTATTACTGATATTAAGCACTCCACGCTTTTTACATTAAAGCTAATTTTGCTGTCATATTATTTTGCATTTCTTAGTTCATAAAAGCGTGTTGTTTTAGTTTTCTTAACTCAATTTTTAAATATAATACTAAAAAACCCGGGTCGCAGTGCCAAAGCCCTGCCGACAATATAGTGTATTTGATAATACAGGCCGTGTGGCTTTATTATGTGAACTTAAGGTGATTGTTGGGCAAAATAAAAAAAAATAACTCCTTAATACACCCCCTAAAATTACATTTTTTTCTTAATTGCATTATTATTGTCGATCGAACGTCTACACCAAAATTAAAAACACGTTTCAATTACATAACTCACTATCTGCAAACTAGTGTTTTCAGAAAATTTGAAAATCCGGTCCTGTCTGGCCGATTTTATTAAAATTTTAGGAGCACTTTTTAATTGGTATTAAAGGGTTAAATTTCCATTTTGAAACGATTCTGAGAATTTTTTAGGTATTTTGGGGCCCAAAAACATTTTTCAACCCCTAAAAACTACCCTTAAAATAGCCCGATTGGGCCCATTTTAAATAGGGTTCGTGCGGTGGTGGATTCCAACATGCGTGCCAAATTTCGTTAAAATCAATTAACTCTTTCGAAAGTTATTACCCGCACATATATATATATATATATAAATATATATATATATATATATATATATATATATATATATATATATATACACATATATATAAACATTTTCAAAAATGGTGCCAAAGTGTTTAGGAGGTTATGAAACGTCGAGAAATTTTGGTCCGACCCCTAGGTCCCGCCATCCGACCGATGCCAATAGTGTATGTTGCCATATGGCAAATACACTAAAAACAATATTGCATTTGACTGTAGGGTAGGCAACGCAACGTACGTTATTGTACAGAGTATTAACTTGCTTGCTCCCAAATGTCGTGGTCAGGATGATGGGACAAACTTATTAAATTAATGTATTGTCAGCGGTGTGCAAAGTTTCAGTTTAATCTGACTTTTTGGAGTGGGTGAATTGCACAATCAAAGATTCCTTTACAAACAAACAAAGAAACAAATAAACATATAGGTGAAGCTAATAGAATCGTGTTAAAAATAAAGCCATGATTGATTTTTGTATTATTCATACTGTACAAGTAGTTTCTCTTCGCGTGTGTGTGCCGCGACACATTCCTCTTTTCAGGCGATTTTTCAAAACAGCCTGTAGATAATTGATAAAAATCGTGAATGTTATGTATGGTGTTTTCGTGTACTACACAGTGTATAACATGGTTCTTTGAGCGCGCGTATATCGTAGTCCGGTAGGCGGTTGCGGTTACAATGAACAGACGGGTCAATGTCAACAGCACCGGGTTCTAACCGCACCAACCCGAAAGAACCGAGATCCGTACTTCACACTGCGGCCGCTGTTGTGCGTATAAAGTAATCTACGCGATGCTCTTCTATTTTACAACGAAACTGTCATAGTTGCAGAAGAGTCACTTCACAGCGTCACGTTAGAATAACTCAGACATTTTTTTCGAAAGACTATAAAATGCCGAAGCAATACTATATTACAATACAAGAGCGGAAAGTTGAAATTCCTGCACTGCACAACATGATATCCGAGGCGAAGCCGAGAGCATCATGTCACGCAGTGCAGGGCTTTCAATCTTCTACTATTTTTCTTTATACCCGATCGAGAGTGCGTTCGTCCATCTTTTTTTTTTGATTAATTTTTACTTAATATCACTATTTAACTTTTATTCACTATTATATACAAAAACTAATAATAACTTTCAAGGGAGCAATTTTGAGGTTATACGCAATAACAGCTGTTAGCAACTATTGGCTAGCGGCAGTTTCAGGTAACTTTCGTCCCGCTGTTACTTTCTTTCGGCCCGCTGTTATAGATGACGTGCGAGTAATTCCAGCAGAGCATAAATGTTAGGCTTTCTGTCTTAAAATCGAATCCGAAAATGCTTATTTCGACCGGGTATAAAGAAAAAATATTTATTAGCGACACTTTAGAATGGAGATGATTTGTAGTATTCCGTACCAAAATTGTAAAAACGGAACACTTGTAGTCTCACACCGGTGTCTATCTGTCCGTTTTTCACAAGCTCTCAGAACCAAACCATCTAAGATTGAGACTTGAAATTTGACATAGCTATAGCTTAGGTAATCATATGATTTAGATATGAATTAAATTATTTGGATAATTATGGGTAATAATGAGGCGTCAAACAAGCTATGGAAAAATGAAGAAAGTTTAACTCTACCGAATCGGATGTCTAATGAAAGCTAGTGAGCTATAGAAAACAATGATATTTTTTAAAAAATATTTGGTTCTTTTTTGTTTAACAAAAAAAAACTGCGAAAATTGTTTATCTCACGCCATTTGTTCCTTAAAGTTTTATTTGAAAACATTTTAAATAAATAAGTGTATCTTAACGTCAATATAGATAAAAAAATACAGATTAACTGTAATTGCGCCCAAAATCCCAACATTTCAACATATGAACTCAAGTTACAACACGTGAGTGAGCTGTACAACGATGTAACCAAAGAAACGAAAAAAAAATCATAATATATAATAGGCACAACAGAAGTTAATGTCAAATATTTTTATTTTAAGACTGCACAGACATAAACAAAAATATAAACGGATGCATCGAATCGATAACATATTTTTTTAAGTCAGGTAAAAAGACAAACAATCTAAGATTTGAACCCAGCACCTCTTAGTCGTAGATACTGAAAAGAAAGAAACGCATCTAAAATAGATTACAACTTTTTTATTGACTATATGTACTTTAAACTCTTTAAAGCATATAAATTATGACAACAAATCTATGACCAAGAGACAAATTCGTGTATGTAGAGCTTGTTTGAAAATTAATAACAACTGAGTTATCAAGCACGCTTAAAAATCTATTTTTCATTGCAATATAAAGAAACAAGACTGCCTCGAAGCAACAGCAGGAGCGTCGCGAACACCGACTCAAACGAGACAGAAATAGAGAAACTTGTAATTATAGTCGCTGAACAATTAGCATAATTAATGTCTAAATAAAGTAAAAAGCATGTTCTCTTTGAAATATAATTGGACCGTATAAGAAAATGTAGCTTCTATTTGGGTCCCTGTTCTTCCACCACATATACCCGTCATTCACACCATTTATTAATTAAACAAATGAATTACACTTACAGTGTAAGTTAAAATATAAATTAAAAGCAATATTTCTAAGAAATATATATTACAGACGCTCATGATCTCTGTTGTCGAGCGTCTATAATCTTCAATGCCTGTCAACTAAAAAATAAAATTCAAACTTCGACTAATACCAGTCTTATGATAGTCATAAATCTGAAATTCTATTTGCAACAAAAAATGAGAAAAAAAATGTATGGAAAAATAAAACACTGATAGCCATCTGTGTGTGAATAGCTCAATTTAAGCATATGAAAAAACTTATTATTTTTCACCACATCTAGCGCTAGCTACCGCAGTAGAAGAAAAATATCGGAACTTTTACACCACTCTTTCTATTTAGGGGTAGTTTTCAGTCTCAGTGGAGGTGGCGACGTTCGGAATAGTAAGGGTAGCGTCAGAAGGTGTGTCTGGGTCGATGTAAGTCCCGCCTCTAAACATGGCCACCTTTTATACAAACAACGCGCGACAACCGACCCGTACCTACTCTTCTACTTGCTTTCGCAGTAGGTACGTAAGTGTATCCGATTACCCTTGGCTCACTCGATCATCATATCTCACTGCACCCACCTCGCACTTCTGACGCCCTGCTCTCGAACTATCAACGACGCAAACTAAATTAAAGCATATAGACCATAATATGATAGTTTATAATATTTAGAAACATTCATTGTTGCAATTACAATACGATATTAGGAAAATTTACTATTCAAACAATGTCACTGTCGGGACTCGAACCCGAATCTTCCACTATCGCGGCGATAGACTTAAAGTATTTTAATGTTCTGATGCCAGCAATTTGCCAGACTGATCCAAAGAATCAATTTTTTATCAACGATGAAAAATGGTTATGTTTTTTTCTAAATAACTTCTTTTAGTAAACTAATTTATTATTTGTTTGGACAGGTCTAAATCTTCCTGGTTTCCGGACTTGTAGGCTGTGGTCCATTGGTATTTCTGCCTGACGTTTCGTCTACAACTGCGATAGACATTATAAAAGACGGTGTGGCAGCGGGCGAACTTTTTTCTAATTTTCTGATTAGACTCTGGAAACTGGGAGCTTGTCATTTAAGTCCTATATAAACAGTAGCATCACTACATGCTCGGCCATTTAATGTCGATAAACATTTTATTTTATTTTTTTCAAACGAATTGCACCAAATAGGTATATAGTATCAATGAAAATATTTGTAATTCTTTTTAAACAAAAACTTTTTTGTCCTCCCAATGAATTTTTATAATCATGATGTAGTTTTTTCAATAAACTTTCTATGACCGAATATTTTTTTAAGATAAAAAAAATATTCATGCATTTTTAAGAAACTATTTCTCACAATGGGTGTCGATCGTCTATAATTGATCTCTACAATAAAATTGTTAAGATATCAAAAATTATTAAGAAATCAAAATTTTGCAATACGATTATTTCAATAATAATTGGAAGCGGAAAAATGCTAAGATATTTCATTTTAATTTTACTGACAATTTTAAATTTTATTAAAACAAAAGGAAACTTATTCAAAATTTGGACGTTTTCCGAAAACTTCAAATTAAACAACACAAACGAATTAAAAAAATTAACAAACATCTAATGTTTCAGCAGATTAAAATTCGAACTTAATTTTTTCCAGAAATTTCTTAGATACTCACCCTTAGTTAAAAAAATAATTTCAAAATCTAACATTTTTTTGTAATCGCAATAAGGTCATTTTCAAATTTGAACGTTTTCTGAAAACTTCAAGTCAAACAAAATAGACCAAATAAAAAATTTAATAGATCTCTAACGTTTCTGTAGATAAAAAATCGAATTTAATTTTTTTCAGAATATCTCTTACAAGGTATACTACGAATTTTTCGTATGCAAAAATAAGTATATTTACAGACTCCTTCCGTAAAAATGCAACATTCGAGAATAATTTCTCAAGAGAGAATAGCGTTAGACTATATTATTTCATTCTCTATTCAGTTCACGGAGGGTAGTTTCTCCTTCTCTTTCTTATTAAACATCCACCGGATTATGTCACTTTTCCGCGGACGGTGTAATACAGCAAAGACTAGACACATTACTGTTAATACTTTCATCGAAAAAACAATTTTTAAATTTACTACATAATTTTTGGTCGCATTATTAAAGCATCGTCCGATATCACTCGTCACCCTTTAATCAAGATATCACTTTATTCCTGACTAACCGCTGCCCGCTACTTTGCACCCAATTGAAATGAAACACGGCAGCCAAATTGGCTCCACCGTATTTCATGTCGAGTATTTCTCTGTTAAACCATTTGATCTATTCACATATAGCGATAAAACAGCCAAGCCGCGCTTCTTCTTCCGTTTTGAGTTATAAATATTGACATTTCAAACTAAAAACTTATTTTTATTAAAATAATATGACCTATATTATAGTGTAGCTTTTTATTAGTGTAATAATTTTAGAATTGGCTCAGCAGTTCCAGAGATTAATACGAACAAACAAACAAACATACAAATTTTACCTCTTTATGTACTGTCAATTTTTATCGCGCGAGTCGGTTTATATATATTAAATATATTATATACTTATAATAAATAATCATTAAACCATAACTTTACCTTTCAAAAGTACTGACGCCAACAAAAAAACCGGTCAAGTACGAGTCGAACTCGCGAGGGAAGGGTTCCGTACCATTCCGTTTTCCGTGAGAACTTTAAGACTTAGGATTTTCGTTTAAGTTTTCCTGTGAACTATGGATGACGCCCTATATCCTCTTTTTTAGGATGAGTAGTTTCGGAGATACAGAGGAATGGTCAATTTTCATCTATCTTCTTAAGTAACTTTAAAACTATTTATTTTGAAATTATACAAAAAACATATTTAAGACCCTTATTACAAGTCTTTTCATTTGATGTGTCACACGGTACAGTTTGCAAAACATTTTTTCTAATTTCCTAATTTGCCCCCCAAAAGTCACCTTCATGTTCAAAACTCATATATTTACGTTATGTGCCCGTGTTTGGGTCACAGCAATTCATATATGAACCAAACTTCAACTTAATCGGTCCAATAGATTCGAAGCAAATTAGCTGTGACAGACGGATGCACAGACAGACACACGAAGTAATTCTATAAGGGTGTCGTTTTTTCCGGACGTACGGAACTCTAAAAACAACTTAAATTTTAAAAAAGACTGTGTACATAACGTGTTAAAGATAATATTGAAAAATCAAGTTAAAAAAAACTTTTTTAAGACAAACTTTTGTTCGTAATTATTATAAAAGCCTGGGTCGTAAAGTCTTTAATTAATAGTTTATTAGTAACGACTCATGCTTTTATAATTATATGAACCTAAATTATCAAACATTTTTTTCTTATCATTCTTTCAAAGTGTTTTACGTTTTTTGCTTAAACTCAGTTAAATATCAGGATATGACCAATTTCATCTCTTCCCGAAAAAACTCAGAAACCATTTGAATTATAAATAAGAATCCTTCGTCGCTAACACCATCCACTAAAGGGACAGTATCTGATGAACGCATCGTATTCTATTCATGCTAAACGGAATATTAAACGGCCAAGGCGAGGCGGGCAAAGCAGCAAAGTGGTGGCGAAATTCAACGCGGCCCTTTCTGGAGTCTAGAATAGCGTTCTCCATTGTAAAGTTCTCACCAACTGTACACTGCGTCCACGAATGTTCGATATTACAAAATTTTGCATAATATTGTAGTAAAAACTTTCGAGTTGTGCTATTTTTAGGGTTCTGTATCCAAAGGACCTAAACGGAACTTTATTGGTGCAAAGTCGAAAATCGTATTTAAAATGTTAAGAATTTTATTTTAAAGATTCCATACATGCAAAAGGAAGATTGCAAAAAAAATTTTTTTTCTACCTAGGCATATAGGATAAGGATTGCTTAGAGCTCGTTAAGTAAAACACGACTGTATTTTGAATTTTGTAATAATTATGCAATACAATTTCTTTCTGAACTTTTCCATGCTACTAATTTTCTTTCTTAACAAAAATAGGAAAAAAAATCAATACAATATGAACTTCTGACTTAATACTGGGTGGATTGTAATTTTAGACGTTCGACAGCTCATTCGTGGTCTAGGTCAATAACTTTTTCTCACTTACATTGAGTTAAAACAAAGAAGTTGTACGGGAATGAACAATGCGATGATTTAATAACTTCTATTAAGTAACAAATAATTCTTAACAAAATAATATCTCCAAAAAATAATGTAACTTGTGTGAAATAACTAAATAATAAAATGTCTCTCTGCGGTACGATGTGATTTGCTTCAATCCTTAATGCAGACTTTAGCGTTACATAATTATTAAAATAGATAATGTTGTAATAGTAAAAGTGTAGTTAAAACAACTGATTGTGGCAATTGTGTGATATACAGACATATTAAAATAATTAGGAACCAAAAAAAATGCATAAAACATGAAAAGAAGTGATCTTTCACTTATTTTAATTTTCATAGACACGACATATTTTAATTTATATCCGCTATTTCAGTGAATACCTATATAGATATTTATCTATTTTTACTACTAAACAAAATTCTAGCCTATATGATATTTGCTATTTGTTTCCATGGTTACATAATATGGTTTAACATGTAAAAATTAATCAAAGAATGCTTGTCAGCAACCTAACTAATTTCTTTTTGATAGATCTTCGAAACCAAAGAACTTTTGATTTTTTTTTCAAAATATTTCCGAAACTATAAGACAGGAAAAAAAATTCTACGAAGCTTTCTTGGAAAAATGAATAAAATATTAAACCGCTATAAAAAGTATACCATCATTATACAAAAACAACATTATAGGATATCTGTGTCGTCTAATTTCAAACACCGCCAGATCCACTTTCTTTAAAAGGAGATTTTCTGTCTATTTTATTTTTTTATTCTAAAACGAATGAATTTAAAATCAATATGGTGTTTGCTATACTTATCAAATATTGCTTTAAACTTTGACAACTATATTATTCACGTAATAATAATAATAATAATATAAAAAATTACATACTGTAAAAATTTTTTGGATCTGACTGAGTTTGAAATTAGACGCCACATATCTCTTCTGCGCATGCGTCGATTTTCATCAAAAACAATAGAGCTATTCATATTTGCATACTAAACATTCTTTCAAAATTTTGTTTCAATCTGTTTATCCGTTTGACCTGTATCGTGCTCACAGACTAACAGACAAACAGACGCGCAGTTCTTCTAAAAATATGTTTTTTGGATTGGGGGACCTCGAAACGAAAAAATATTGTAAAATTTTGAAAAGTTAATTTTGAAGTAAACTAGAACCTACCATTCCCCACTAGTAGGTTGGAATGGTAATAATAGCTAGAGGTTGCAGTTTATAGATCAAGAAAACAATATTTGAACATTCCGCTTAAATGTGGATATTAATAGAAGATCTAGCGTTATATTTTGTAAATGTGCGAATATTGGTAACCGAAAAAATAAAACTATGGGACAAAGAAACAGGTTTTCAAAAATAAAAGCGCTTTCATATTCATCAAAAAAGTTGTAATACCAGACCATATTTCAAATAATTCAAAGCGCAGATGTTTCTCACAGAACTGGACACTGGATGCTGCGTTCAACAGAAACCGGATTTGTTATGCTTTTCAATTTACGATATAGAAGAATATTATAAAAGGTAATTTTAAAAAGTAAATGACAATAATTTACTTAAAATTAATAAAATTACCACAATTTGTTGAATCGCAATAATCAGGTACTAAAAATGTCGAAATGTGAAATTTTTAAGCATAAAAATTATCCATTGTCTTCTGACAGAACCGGCTCTAGTCTCGAAAAGAATTTAAAACATTAAAAAAAAATCACATCACCTACATATATTTATCTACTTATTTTTATTTATTTATTGAAGATTGTAAACGCTTGACAACTAAAGTAGTTAGCTCTAAAATAGATCAAATGAAATCAATCAGAAACACGAAAATTCATTATGACATTATGACATTCGAGCCCACGGCAATTTGATTCAGAGGTTAGTACGCTAACCGCTACACAAAGCTGTCAAGGAAAAAAAATTAGTCAACTTTAAATGGCCAGTAAATATATAGGTACCTACAGGAAATTGAATATCTCCATTGAAATTAAAGATATCGAAATATTTTTTTCAGCATTTTTAAACTTATCCTTTTTATCGTGATGGGACAATATTATTATTAGTATTTTCTAATTTCACTAGGCCCGGATCAGACCGACTATTGGCGGCCTTACAAAAAAAAAAAATAGATTCTAAAGCCGGATCTGAAAACCCGATTGATTCAAGAAATTAAAAATAAAAAATATACACTTTTAACGTCGCATAATATGTAAAATATCTCAACTAGGAACAATGCAGAGCTTGACCAGGTGTTTGAAGGGGCCTTTACAATGAACTGGACAAAACAACTAGTCGAGTGGCCACAAAAAACTGGTTCCAGGAGAACGGGAACATGTTTTTTGATAAATTTATTTTATTGAAGATTAACTTCGCGATTATGATTCAGTTCAATGCTGAATGCTGGGGAAACAACATTGTCTCCACATTTGCGAAAATATTCGCCAGCACTCCAAAATGCGGAAATAGTTTGCAAAAATAATTTCACAAGATGAAGAAAAAACATAAAACCAAGTTGTAATAATAAACAGTTTTCGGTAATCATATTCAAGTTTAAAAACAATTATAAAATCAGTTTTCTTAAATAAATGTCAAAAATTACACAAAGCAAAAAATTTTATCTCTCTAAAATCTAAATAATATGTGAAAGATTTTTTTTCTTGTAAATATGGAAACCATATACAGAAATGTATTATATTAAGTATAATATGTTATTGTGATAACTTTAAACGTAAAAAAATGTTTACTAACATCGAAATGATTTATTATCGAACATTCATAACAACACTAAACGTAAGTAAAACTATTTTCAATTAATTATTAAATTATATATTAATAATCTCGTAGTTTTTCCATCATAGCATAGTACAGTGTATCCCAAAAGTAGGTTCGGTAAAAAAAAAATAATCAAACAAAAATACCTACATATAAAATTATTTTTAAAAGTTCTTGTTCAACTTCGCATGCTTGTCAGTCAGTCAGTCAGCGTGGATCAAATCTTTCGTGTCGATTTTTAATCACTTCCGCTATATAAGTCTATAGAAAAGTCCGAGATAGTATATGTCTTCTAAGGATAACCTACAGTAACCATTTTTATCTTTCCAAAGTTTGATAAAAAATAATTAAATATTTGCAAAGCTATTTTGACCCCTTATATTAATGCTTATGCAATTAAATATGTTGGTTACCGTAGGCATTTATAATTTAGATCAAAACTGAGAATATGTCTTCTAAGGATAACCCATAGTAACCATTTTTATCTTTCAAAAATTTGATTTTAAATAATTAATTATTTGCAAAGCTATTTTGACCCGTTGTGTTATTGAAATGAATATCTTAGAAGATATCACAGATTTAAAAATTACTTTCAACAAAATAATTATGATTTTATTGTGGTTTGTTTGCTTGGTGATACTTGCGAAGCTATTTTGACCGACATAGTATTTAATCCTTATCCAATTAAACACGTTATCTTTAATAAACAATTTACAAATCCGGGCTAGATATTATACGACTATTAGTACAGGACACAGGCATCTCCAAAAACTTTGAAATTAAGAATATACTGATTCACATACAACAGCCGAGTTTCTAAGTAAAACTTTTGGTTACAATTTTTGGCCGATAACCTCCTTAAGAAAACCAGCAAAGTTTCTTGAACTTCCGAATATCGTACCGGGATTCCTTATCAAAAAAATGTTTGGATAGCCCTGGCGTTGTATGTGAGCAAGGAGCTGGACTTATCTTAGAGCGTCGATTGACCCCATCGCGAAACAAACGGTGGGCGTCGTGGGGCGACATGTTGTTATCTTAACTATGGCAGGCCACCGACGCATTTATTAGCTGTCAACCACCATACGAACGCACACACACACACACATCATTTCGTGAAGCACCGCAACTTGATCTGGTGTATGTGTTACTTAGCTACACGCTATAATATATATGTATATACAGGTCCATCCCCAAAGCTAACATACGATTAACTTACATATTCTGAACAGTTGCTTAAAATTTGTACAGTTGGTACAACCAATGTTTGGTGGCAATTCATGTCTACCGTTTAATTTAACTTTAACATAAATTTGTTTGAGCCTTTAACATTAAAGTTTTAATTTTAATGAACAAAGTTTTTATTCATAAGATTAAAAGATTAAAATAGAATGGGGTGGTCTCTTGGCCCAAATGCACCACATCCTGAAAGGATTTTTGTGCTTCCCCTTTTACTGGATCTAGTCATCAAATAATCTGGATCTTCTTATGAGCTCCAAAAGATTTGCTACTAGATTATCCTGTGGAACTATTCCATCCTCATCGATGTAACCAAAGATGGTTTTTATTCCGTTTAAAATGTAAAAGAAATAATTTTGGATTGTTGAAGGAACAAAAAATGTCTTTGTTGAAACAAATAATACTAAAATGGAAACCATTAGTACGTCTGGAAAAAAATATTTTTTTTTTGCAAAACCTCTTATAAAATATCTGTTTTTCATGTTCGTACAGCGGTCGTGAAACGACACATGCAACACTATTGCATAAAATAAAATTAGTCGCAATACCATTTCCGTAGTAAATCATAGTCTAACCACATGATAATTGAACGCCGCCTACAATTAAAAGTGTTTTTGCTAAAAATTAAACTATCAAAATTTTTAAAAATTAAATGAAAATCATTTATTTTATAGAGATTCGCGCAAAAATACTATATATATCTCGTTCGTGATTATTTTATGACTTGTGTGACTTAAAAACATAGTGTTATAAAATAATAATTCACGGATTAGATAACACAGCCTGCTTGTTTCTTTTCGCACAAAGTCTAATCTCAAAGTTTTAATGAACCCACTGTATTTCTAGTTGTTTCTCTGTTCACACATACATGAATGTATATATTTGGTAATGGCTATAATTTCGGGTGGACAAAACAAAAAACGTAACAGTATATTTTATTAATGTAATTACAAATATTTATTCAATAATATGACAATTGAATTACATTCGATGCTATTTAAATATGTAGGAAAACTGTCTTAAATATTCAAACGTACAATATTCGTAATATTCAACGCACACTATCTATTCGTTGCTGATTTTTAAATTAAAAAAATTTAATATAAAAATGATTTGTCGGGAAAAAGGACTTTTTAAGTAAACACTTATTAGTGTATTTGCCATATGGCAACATACACTATTGGCATCGGTCGGATGGCGGGACCTAGGGGTCGGACCAAAATTTCTCGACGTTTCATAACCTCCTAAACACTTTGGCACCATTTTTGAAAATGTTTATATATATATGTATATATATATATATTTATATATATATATATATATATATATATGTGTGCGGGCAATAACTTTCGAAAGAGTTAATTGATTTTAACGAAATTTGGCCCACGTGTTGAAATTCATCACCGCAAGAAGCCTATTTAAATTGGGCCTAATCGGGCCATTTTAAGGGTAGTTTTTAGGGGTTGGAAAATGTTTTTGGGCCTCAAAATACCGAAAAAATTCTCAGAATCGTTTCAAAATTGACATTTAACCTGTTAGTAGCAATTAAAAAGTGCCCCTAAAATTTTAATAAAATCGGCTCAACAGGACCGGACTTACAATTTTTTTGAAAACGCTAATTTGCAGATAGACTTATTTATTGAAGGGTGTATTTAATTCGGTGTAGACTTTAGATTGATAATAATATTACAATTAAGAAAAAAAAATGTGTTTTTAAGGGGTGTATTAAGGGATTAAATTTTTTATTTTGCCCAAAAACAAACTTAATTTCACATAATAAAAGTATAAAACCACGCGGCCCTATACAATCAAATACACTATATTGTCGGCAGGGTTTTGGCACTGCGACCCGAGTTTTTTTTATTATTTACAGCGACGTTTCGTTCCTTGTTTGGAACTTTTTCAAGCTTTAATAACTGTAATTAAATTTTTAAAAATACAATTTATAAATTTACAATTGAAATCTAATAAAAATCAAATAATAAATATACACACCTATTAAATGTTTGATTAAGTAGATATAAAAAAACGGAGTTATTATAAATTTTTACTAATAATTGTTTAACTCAAATTTATATTTCATGTGTTTTTTAACTTTTATATCTACTTAATCAAACATTTAATAGGTGTGTATATTTATTATTTGATTTTTATTAGATTTCAATTGTAAATTTATAAATTGTATTTTTAAAAATTTAATTACAGTTATTAAAGCTTGAAAAAGTTCCAAACAAGGAACGAAACGTCGCTGTAAATAACAAATAAGTGTTTACTTAAAAAGTCCTTTTTCCCGACAAATCATTTTTATATTAATTACCAAGGACAAAAAAGAAATAAAGTCAAAAAAATTTTATGTTCGTCTGCATTAATAAATATTTACGATGTTTATTGCAATTTAGTGCGGTATTAACAAACCCATCTGAATGTAAACGTGTGTGTCGCGTGTGAATGTGAACAAAAATTCAACACATACTATCCATTCGTTGCCAATTTTCCGTACCGCAATATGCACTGACTCAGGCTATGAAACTATGCACTGCGCGGTTTTTACAAGTTTTTATTCAATTTCACATGTTTGTCAGTCAGTCAGTTTGGCTCAAATCTTACAAGTCGATTTTAAACGACTTCCACTTGATTTATTACTTTGAAATTTTGCATAGATACGTATATAGCATCGATGCCAAAACAATAATCTGATAGACAGCTCACTATCCAACTTTTTAACAACCTGTGGTAGATATACCGTCAACCGTGTTTGGGTTCGTTTTGGTCAGCAGGCGGTTTTAAATTATGCACCCATGCTATGTGCTTATAAAGTAGATGACTAAAAAATAAAATATAAGTAAAAATCCTTTTAAAAACAAGCAATGTATACACGAAGAAAATAACAAACCATCAAACAAAAAATATCGTTTTATTATTATTGTTGACCTACCCTAAAGGCTTTTCGGGAGAAGTTCAAATTTTTTTATGAACATATCTCGCTACAATATTTTAGATCAAGTCAACGATGATAAAAAGATGATTTTATTTGATTGTTTATTTTCTTCGTTTTAATACATTTTAACAAAAGTTTGTTATTAAAAGATTTTTTACTTATATTTTTTAATCCAACTTTTGTCTTTTTTTACATAAAAATATTTTAATATTTTTTCAGTATTCTTCAAACCTTTATCTGTATTTCAAAATAGACAGAGTATTTTTGCATTACTAAATACAGTTTCATTTTAGGAGATTTGCGGTGTAGCGAGTTTCTCTGTATTTTCATTCCACCCTGCCATGTAAGTTTGCGTGTGTGTTTGTGCATGTGTGTGTGTAACGTCTATACGTATAATTTCCCTAGATAATTATAAAGGAGATGAATACAAGAGATAAGCAATATGTTTCTCCTCTCACACACACACAAATGTATAAACATACATATATGACGACCAAGTACCTTATCTTAAGTGGCCATTGTATAAGTATGCCTTTAACTCTATACTATATGTATACTGCAATACAGACTGTACTGAAAAAAACCGGTCAAGTGCGAGTCGAACTCGCGTGGAGATGGTTCTGATGCATTCCGTTTTCCGTGAGATCTTTAAGACTAAGGATTTTTGTTTAGATTTTCCTGTAAACTATAAATGAGACCCTATATTCCCTATTATTTTCAAAATTTGAGCCCCAGTATTTTCGGAGATAAGGGGACGGGGCTGTTTGATTTTCATATATTTTCTTTAATATCGTTTAAACTATGTATTTTAAAATTCTAAAAAAATATAGATACATTTCTTATAACGAGCCCATTCTTTTGATACATCACATGAGATATGTTTTTTTATTTGCCCTTCAATATTAATCCCCAAAGTCGAAATTCGTTTATTTACGCTATACGTTCGTGATTGGGTCATCTAACTTTATATACATATGTACCAAATTTCAACTTTTTTGTTTAGTAGATTCAGAAAAAATAAACTGTGACGATCAGACACACAGACACCAGAGTGATCCTATGAGGGTTCCGTTTTTTCATTGAATGTACGGAACCGTTAAAAGTATATTGTAATTATTTTAAATCTTTATAATTTCGAATTTGACTAATAATTAATTAATATACTCTATCAGTGCGAAGAGGAGTTGGAAAATATTCTAGGTTTAAGTGACACATTAGTAACTGGGTGTCCAACTTACTTGAAAATTAATATTTTCTAATTTCTCTTCGTGCCGAACGGATCAACCGTCAATTTTTTAGGTTATACGCAGTTTTCTTTTGTATATGAATCTAAAAATTTGTATCAGGAGAATATTTTTTTTTGTACCCAAGCAATATTTCTCTCTTCGTCTCGTTTTGGATTCAAGGAGTTATATTTAATCTATCCTTGCGCTGGAATCTATTTCGTTAACATGCTGTATATGTTTGTTCATAAGGACTCTTTCATTTGCTTGAATATATATTATTATCCTTATACTGATTCGTCCATCTTACAATGCAGTCCTTGTGGTTCATTATAAGGGGTCACAGTCTAACTAAAATCAATAATCTGAACAAGAAATGCTTCCTTGCACGCTTAACTAACAACGCTCTGGTACCAATCTTCGCATCGCGTATTTATTTTTATCTATCGGACATATGGACAAAAATTATGAAAAAAGTTTAATTCGTTTTAAATACTTTATAAACAGTCAAAATTTCGTAAATAACCCGAACAAGGTTATGATTTTATTAATTTATTTCTACATATATATGTATATGAAATAAATAAAGATTTAAAACATGAATCTTCCATTAATCCAATCTAAGATCAAAGAATATTTTCGCAAATTACATTGTAATTTTTCATGAAACAAATATGTCGAAATGTCAAACGGTGAAGTTAAAACGCTCGATCAATAGTTTTAATCTAATTTGGAAGATACTATTGAGGAACAAAATATGATTGTTTCTGTTTTTTTTTTCAGGGATTTTGATTCCCCAGCATTGTACCACTCAGAAGAACTCATCACATAACAAAACAATAACAGCGCCAATCAAACTTCACAATGGGAACCAATAAGGCTTGTGGCTTTAAAACAGAAGAAACTCAAAACAAAAGAAGTAGACTACATCGAAACAGGGTAAAAGTATACGATATTACGTAAGCCTATAGCATCTGATGTTAAAAAACGATTATTTAACCCATTTTTGTTCAAATTCATAGCTATTGAGACGTTTAAGCTGAAACCAATTTTCCGAAATGATTACTGAACCAGAATGGGTTGAAATCTCATAGAATTTTACTAAATATTTTCAAGTAATTTTACTTGTAAAAAAATCTTTTCAATGTCAATAATAATACGTATTTTGTGTCCTAAATTAAGCGTTAAGTTTTAAAATCTGAGATACATACCTTTTAGGACGCTATTAAAAAAAACATTTCTTTAGGATGCAAAATAAAAATATTATGTTTTTATAATTTACTATAATTTTTCTCTATATAGAAATTGTGTGTCTAAAATATGTTAGCGGATACAGGGTGACTTAAAAATGCGAATGTTTTGTTTAGTACCAAATCACTTAATTGGTTATAACTGGTATAATATTTATTACGTTATTTTACCAAAATCAACTATTTATATTTTAAGCACCAACATTAAAAAAAAACAAAAAAAAACTGATCGCATTTTTAAAATGATAAAGCATAAGCAATATTTTGGATTGTTTTAATTTTTCATTTTGATCGTTAGCATTCAAAAATAGATCGCCATAAAATAATAAGCTGCGTTTGTATGGCTAATAAAATAGATCTGACAAAAATTTTAAGTTGTCTGCGAAAACCAAAATTAAATATTTTTTTAAGAGTCAAAATAATAGGTCGTCTGAATTATTCTTAACTCTAATATAGTTCAGTTACATTTAGCTTTTTTTTCTTATCGAAAATGTCTCGAAAACCAAAATAGAATGCTTTTTACGAGTCAAAAATAATTCGTCTGAAACTTTCGTAACACTAATTTATTTTAGTTAAATTTACTAACTTTTTTATTTTGTCGATAATACTTCGAAAACCAAAATATATACTTTTATCTATAGTCACATTAAATTGAAAATCCAACTAAATCCGCAAAATTTAGCAAAACTATTATTTTCAAGATATTAGTATTCAGAAGAAAAAATAAAAAAACAAAATAAAACAAGATAAAACAAAGAAGTAGTGATCATAGAAATTGTCATTAAATTACCTGACTTTGAAAGGATTGCTTCCATAATAAATAATTAATGATATGCAAAGCGAGAATATTTTAACAAATTCATTGTTTTTTTCACTTAGAGTATAATGTAATAAAACCTCGAAACAAAGGTACAGTCTTAAGGGTTACACAGTGATAGTTTTAAGAGATAAGTATCATTTTCTCTAAAATAATTATTTAAATGTTAAAACTTAACTAGTTCTAGATTTTTAAGAATACATCGCTTTATTTTATAATTTTTTAAGTTGAGAATTTCATCTCAGATAGTTTCTTAGAGTAGAAATTAAGTCTTAAGGAATAATTTTAAAATCTAAGTATCGATTAATTTATAAGTTCATTTTAACAAAACTAGCATTAATTTATAATTTTCATTGATTCAGAACTATGCTTTACATATAAATTGGCTATTTACAAAACGCATTTGAGTACAAAAAAATGTTTCATATAACAAAGTGTGGCATATTTTTAATGATCACTACTTCTGGATATAAAAGTTGAATCATTTGATCAAACAAATAATAAGTCAATAAATTCATTACAAAATTAAGGCAACATTAGTAATAGTTAATTTATTAACAAAATTACTATAAATTCAAGGTCAGTTTCGTATTTAAAACAAAAAATAAATTTTAACTTTTAAAAATAGATTTTATGCTAATTTTAACAACGACTCAAGTACATATTAAAAGACATCCAAATTCAAACTAAAAAATGAAACTTATTTTCATTTTAAACCTCAAAGAACTAAGTGATACCTCAATTTTACAACACTTTGCGCTTAATTTTAGATGGCATGTTTACTCCAAAATTTAAAAAAAAATATTCTCAAAAACCTGCTTCTTTAGGAAACATAGTAAGACTTTCAGACGCTAAATTTGTGACTAAACGATCGGAACATTTTTCCTTCCAGACTAACTGAAGCTATATCCTATATAAACCCCGCGAAGCATTTTAGTAGCCTTCTTACCTAACTTCAGACGACTGAAATAATTACTGTATATTCAGATTCATTCACGTGTTCAACGACATAGAACACCGTCTAACATACATCACCAGAAATGCGTACATACGACAAAATAACACGTGTCACAAGCATCCATACCTGCGTACATAATATACAGTGTGTTTGGTGTGTTATATACGGGGCACACGCGCGTATGACAGTCGTGTAAAATGATAGTATGCATTATTCATGCTAGTCGTCCCAGACGCGTCGCCACTCACTTACCTACCCATAATGTGTTTACTAAACTTCGTTGCGAACCGACCTGGTACTTCCACCGGCACTTTTAAAGCGACCTCCACACACTCAATTTACGTGTCGTATGTACATTTATTTCTTGGCGTATTAACAGTGATTTTTACGTGTATGAGTTCCAAAAAGGAGTCTAAATACGTCACCAAACAATATAGGCACAATGATACAGGCGTGCAAAACGCGATTTTACAGGAAAAAAGATATTTTTTTAGGTTAAACGTTTCGATAACTGATTAAAAATAAAAAAAGAACACAACAATATATTTAAAATAATTAATACAAAGATTGATAGAAAAACACACCGCTAAATACCCGATACCTACGCCATATCTTTGTTTAGTTTTCAAAACTGATCAAAATTTCAGAACTTTTGCGTTTTATGGTTACTTGTCTAATATTCAGAAGAAATAAGCCAAAAATAAATTTCAATTGTGGATAAGACATCACCAATGTCGGTAATGCAGTGTCTTCATCGTTATACATATGTAGATATGTAAGTCGTTTGTACAGAGACTCTGCAATACCGGTCGATAAAGTGCATTGAGCAATGCCTTCACGATCCAAATTAATCTGAACATCACTCTCTTTGAACTTCCAAATTTATTGATTACTAAGTTTAATGAAATTCTGTCAAATGTAGATTTCGCTTAATTGATATTTAAATTTTACTTTTTCTCGAAATGAATCGGGATTTCAGCTTTGAAATAGTAAATATTAATTAGACCTGTATTCAGAAATTGTGAAAGTTCTAACGTTTCTATTTTCTAAAAATAGAGATCTAACATTCCAAAAGTTTTCCTGAAAACTGCAGAAAATTCGTATTTTTATGAAATGTCTAACAAAAATAAAAATAACAGTTTTTGCGAAAAAATTTCATTACCTGAAAAGTTAATGATTTAATTAAAAAATAACTTTTTTAAGTAAATAATATAATTTTGTAACTGTAAATTATATTTTGCAATAAGCTCAAGACTCCAATTTATAGAAATTACAAAATTTACAAAATTACAAAATTTTCAGAGATAAAAAATAATGTTTAAATATAAAAGTGATAACATCAAAAATAATGTTACAACCCCAATTTTTCGTGATGACATAAATTATATCATTGAAACACAAAAATTCAGACAAAAATATTTATAAGTTGATTTACTCCCCTTAAGGACAATAATGATATGTGAAAATTTGTACCTAAAAAAATGAAAACTATATCAAAATTATCGTTTTAATCCATGTACGAGATAGCTTGCAACACAAATAATGCTTTTCCTTAAGTAGTGAACTTTTCCATTTAAGCATAATATCAAAATTGGATCGTGTAAAAGCTGAATTACATACTCCGAAAGCTTTGCAAGTCTAGTGTACAAATGAACATCGTGTTTATCTCAAGACGGCGCTTTAGAGAAACTCTATTCAAATTAGGTCAATGGCGTAGCATGCAAAAATGAAAAATATAAAAGCGGCATATCTCAAAATTGAAAAATCAGTTATAATTAATTAAAATTATTGTGTTCACAGACAAACTGTTTTCTGTTCGAATCAACATATCTTAAACGAATTAAATATTTTATATATTAGAATATTTCAAATAGCATTTGAAACTGGTTCTAGACAATATAAAATATACTTAAACTATGTGTTAACACAAAAGCAAAAAATTAATATTTTAGAAATCAATTCAAATTCCAACAAATTATTTAACCAAATTATCATTGGCAAAGTGATAGGAAATTTTATTGGTTTAATTATTCCTAAGTGATCAAAAAGCAGGTCTATTCTATTTATTGCTGTTCTAGTTTCAACAAAAAATTCATCGTACCGTTGATTAAATTGAAAAGAAAAATCCAAAATTAAACGTCAAAATTGTCTGCCACTCGGATCCACAACACTAATATGTTATGGGTACTCTCAATATTATAAAAATATTTGTTTCATAGAATCGGTTACAAAATAAAATCTCCAAAATTAACTGTCAAAATTGCCTGCCATTCAGACCCGTTAATCGTTCATTCTAATGCTTAAGAAAAAATAGTTATGCCATTGACACAGCTACAAAATAAAATCCTCAAAATGAATCATCAAAGTTGGCACTACTCGGATCTATTACAGTAAAATCTAAAAATTAAAAAAAATGTCGCGCAATTCAATCCCACAATAAAGTCCTCATAACGTATCGGCTATGTTGCTTATAGTATCTACATCAGTTTTTTTCCAAAGTGTGATAAGTTTACAACAAATGACAAGGGAGTGATTTGAGTTTTTTAGTTCATTTTTTGAGTTCTTGAAATTGACTGAGAGTCAATTTCAAGATACAAAATTAAACTGCCATTTAATTTTTCCGTTTATTTGGTATGATTTTTTCTTTTTCTATATATTTGTAACTAAAACAGAATAATGGCAATTTTTTAACTTCGAAGATCGACAGGATCAAATCCCGAAAGCGGAAACGTAGAATTTTGGGGAGCATTGAATTACATAAATCGTTTACTCACTATAATCCATCGTTTCTCAACATTTTTCATGTTGTGACCCATTAAATAGTTAAAAAGTTAAGTAAAAAGCGGTGTAAATCCGTCACTACAATATGTAAATTTGACGATTATCAAAGCTTAAATCGACCAATTAACACGGCGACGATTCGTCCTTTTGTCAATATCGTGATTTTTGAAGAAATGTTTTTATTTTGAAATGACATTAATGAATTTTACGAATCGCGGAAAAAAGAATCGTCTATTAACTATTTGTCTTTATATTAAATGACGAATCATAAGTGAAATACATTGCGACCTCCTAGATGAACGCGATCCTCAGGTTGAAAATATTTGGTGCGCCCCTGTCTATTATAGTTTAAAGCAAACCACATCTCATCAAATTCATAAGGCGACCGTGTCTGTATTATATTGTAAGGAAATAAGGAACACGAAGTGGTCGTGGAAGGCCACGCAAGGAACGGGAGACACCCTCCAGCCATCTTGTCCATTACCTCCCCCTCTCCCCATCACGAACTACAAGGCCAATCGATATCTGCTACACTATACACTGAATATAAGGGGTGAAGGGTGACTTATTACACAACCCTCTTCAATAACTCTCTATATGCTTGCACACACACAGCCATACATACAAACTATTGCCGTCTCTTTAAGGAACGGAAACTGATGAACCGTTTGTTGAGGGACAACACTATTCATCCTAGCTCCGTCTCACTCTAACATTATTCACGTCTTTATAATATTACACATATATCAAGCGCTATCATTAAATGCTGTTTCACTTAAAACGGGTCAAATACTCAAATGCGGCATTTTTTCGAGAAACATTATACGGTACTCTAAAAAGAGATATGAAAAAGCTTAGATCGCCGAATGATCTAAATCTATTGATAATTTTTTTTGACAATAGTTATATGTTACAAGAAGGTCTTTATCAAATCTTGTTTCAGAAACAAACCCAACTTGTCATTTCTTGTCTCGAAAAAAATTTTTAAAAGTGTTAAACTAATTTTTTTGGGAGAAATAAAATTCAAATTTCTTTACCCTAAAGCAGGGTATGCAAAATACTAAATACCAGATCGTCTAAGAATTTCTCATCTTTTAAGCCACTTGGCTATAAATTTATCATACAAAAAATCCTTTGCCTTTCTTTAAAGTTCAAATCAAACTTGTCTTCCCTTGACTTAAAAACTTTTGTTTTGCAATTATTGGTAACAGCTCGTTTATAATTAAAAATTCATATTTCTTACATAATGTATATTCAAAAGTTTGTTTTTATTTTTGGATCAACAGTTGAAAGTCTAACATTTGAACAACAAAAGAGTATCTTCCTTTACATTTATTACCTTAATAAAAAAATAATATTGAAAATATGAGTGCCTATTAAAACTATTCGAAATATAATATTGTGTAATATAAAAATAAAACAAATATATATCACAAAACAAGTAATTACGTTTCAATAACGCATATACTTGAGAAAATCTAAGTCACGTTAAAAACACTCTAAAAATGTTAAATTAAATCTATTTGCAAACAAATGTGTAAGGAAACTATCTCAAATTACTATTAATTATGCAAATTATTATAACTGAACGAATAATTCCTACTCAAATATCAAAAAACAACGATCTTAGATTTCTCAAGTGAACGTCAAAATCAAATAGACAAGTAATCTATCACACAAAAAAAAATCAAACAGAAAAACAATTGCAACCCAAAATCTAAATGTTTTCTTGTTAAATTATAACACAGTGGAAGGAAACTTGAAGACACAAACAAAATAATGTAGCAATAAATCTCGCAAGTAATTTGAGAAAACATTACGTAAATTGAATACAGACATAAATTCTGTGAGATACATAGAAAAAGTTTAATTCAACACAAACGTTTCACATTCTAAACATTTCCGGCCATCGTTTAGCATTTGTAGACTGAGTTAGAGGGTGATTCTACTGTACAAACTTTGGCCCTATTGGCAATACATTGTAAGATATAAAGTGCGTGTAGTAGGGGAGCTTTGAAGGGGGGAACTTGAGAACTCACAAGGGGATGACGAAGGCGGTCGGATACGTCGTGAAGACGTCATGCGTTATGAGGGGTTGTTATATATAAGGTGTTCCAAAAATCATTGACGAGCAGTTACTACGAACGAAAGTGGCATATTTTTTAACAATAAGAAATTTTCAAAAAACTTTTCTTTAAACAGGTTTAAAGACTTCTATTTTGACAGAGTGTCCCAGAATTACTCTTAAGCGGATTAAAATAAATTCTAAGTACAAAAACGAGATATTTTTAAACAGTTACATAATTTCTAAAAACCTCTCTGTAAGTAGTTATAGACTAAACCGTATTTATTTTATATAAACAACGACATTGGTTACCTTTTTCGAAATTTTGTTTTGCTTTAAAGTGCCTTATTTTCGTAGCCTTTGTTCGGTAGGCTGTGAGTCCTAGGACACTTTTACAGACTGTGACAAAAAATTAGTAAAAAATATAACATGCTATTATCAGTATGGCAATAAAATCATTGGAACAACAAAGCTGCTAAGGACACAAGTTTTGAGAAATTATTACCATTAAATCAAGCGCGCTACAGCTAAATTTTCAAATAGAATAAAAAGTTAACAAAATTGTTAAAGGTCCGGTTACATCAGGGAAAATTTCAAAATACAATTCATTAACATAAAAATGAAAGGACAATTTTTTAAACAAAACGGCTAAATTGAATTAAGTTGCAATAATTGTCAGTTCTATGTCTGCTTTCATAAAAACGACGTGATTAAAGAATAATACAATTTCCTTTCCAAAACTATCAAAATAAATAAACGCCATAAATAACTCAAAATGCAATAACTATATCATTTACTTTATCTTAAATTTTGTTAAACGACGCGATTTGACAACAAATTTCTTTCAAAATATCAAACTATAAAAATAATTATTTTAATTACATAACTAAAATAATCGGAATAAAAATAAATAAATAGGAACTGGGAATATTTTCTATTAAAACTTTTAATTTTAAAAAACAATACTTTAGAACACTTATTTTTATTCGTATTATCACGTATTGAATTTTTTTGCAGTTCTCAGTGACTTGGTACATATTTCTGAGACACCCTGTACACAGCATCCTCATCCTTTTTACTCTAGCGAACGCACGTGTCTTTGTGATGAATAATTATATTCGATGAGCAATTTACACAACTTTAAGTTGTTTCACAGTACCTCTTAAATGTTAACACAATACAGTAGAACGACCAATCATAACGGACCACCTTTTTGAGAAAACGTGTACGTGTATTTCAGATATTAACGAGGACATAAATAAGTGATGTAAGATTTAACTCTTCTGTGTGATAAAAGTATATTATTTATAATAGCAATAAAACAAAAATCAGTGGATTTAAAATGTAAAAAATGTCGACCAGTTTGCTGGACTTCGTCAGCATATTCACTATCAATAGTCAGGAGAAATGTTAATTTCTCAAAAATAAACGTAATAAACTAATTTCAAAATATTGACTTTATTTCTTTTTTGTCCTTGGTAATTAATATAAAAATGATTTTTCGGGAAAAAGGACTTTATTTATAAGTAAAACACTTAATATTTTATTTTCAGCTAAAGTTCCAAACAAGGAACGAAACGTCGCTGAAAATAAAATATTAAGTGTTTTACTTATAAATAAAGTCCTTTTGCCCGAAAAATCATTTTTATACTAATTTCAAAATTTTAATTCATAACTGTTTATAAATTTTGATAGACAATATCAGAAATCTTCTTGTTTTCAAAACTGCTTGAACCCGATTTACTTAAAAACAGTTATACTAAAACATTATCATTTATAATCAAAAATGTTCCCAAAAAGCTAAGAACAACAAAATAACGAAGTACAAAAGTATTTATGTCAAATAGGTACTTGTTTTTATAATTGTAAAAGCTAGAAGATGAAATTAATTTTTTTATTTCAGTTATATTTAAAATATCTACATCAAAACATCCTTTAAAAATAAACAAATCTTTCTAAATAAAAAAAAAATCAAATTTAAATCGTTTAACTTTTGAATCAATTTTTCTCGCTGCCTTGAAAAATATAAATTGTACGAAGGTCACATTTAATCAATTCTTTCAAAACAAAATACAATGACGCACATAAACAAGTCAGGTAAACGTGACTGAGAAGTAGTCGATGACCTGTTATCCACGGAATGGATGATGTCTTGTGCGCGGGGGTTGAGCCTTAGGGGCTACGGCAGCCTGTTTTGTCTGCAAATGACGTGTGCAATGGAGCGCTTAAGATGAACACCGAGGGGTGGTTTGCGTTACTCGTGCAATCCTTAGCTACATTACCCATAATGCATTGTGGCGCTGTATTAAAGACTATACAAATACATTCAGTTACGTCTAAAACCTGAGAAATTAAAATGGCCATGAAAATCAACGCAGTTGTTTAAAAAAACAATTGAGTATGGTTCAAAGAGAGGATGCCGTTTTTTATAGTTAATCATCTTTATTAATATCTGTATTTGACTTTTTCCCGAATTTACAAATAGTAAAACATACGTCGGGATCTATTCTATTTTTTAAATAAATTCAACAAAATAAAAAGTAAATTCTCATCAATGATCTAATATACCAATTTTTTTTTGAAAAAATACAAAAAAATAATTTTGTAGTCCGTATTCGTATTGCATCCAAACCGTCTGAAAAAGCCAAAAATTGATTATAGAAGTAATCGATGATCCAGAAAAGTGGACATGTTTCGCGAAAGCTTTCAATTGCGTCACGGACTCCACAGAGGTTCGAAGTAAATGCGTTATAGAGAGAGTATGAGAGGGTCGATGAATTTAATTACTCTTCGGTGAACAGTCGGGCGGACGCGCGGCCAAGAGAAACAGCTCAATAATCTTATTAGACGGTCTTGGAAATGTTTCAGTATAAGGCGGACTTGTCTATAAGTTCCTTCATCCCATTCAACTTGTCTCCTCTAACCAATCAATGAATATCTTACAAGCATTAAGGCTTATTGTTTTAATCTAATATCCTGCTTTAACTTAATATTTCAATCCGCTTACTAATCAATATTATATAGAAACTTTTCGATAATTTTTGACGAATGTAATGATGACTAAAAGTGTATATTATCGAGTTCGGATCCTATGGAAACAGATATACTTGGGAAGGTAATATTAGGCACCGATGCGTCCCAATTTTTTGGGGTGATGGTCAAATGGTCTACAAAGGCAAATCAACATTTTTTTTTACAAAATTATTACCATTTTAATTTATAGATAATATTATGATCACATATTTCTATAACAACCGTTTTTATTGATAAATATCCAGTTAATAAAACTAAAATATACATGTCTTGAAAAAAGGCAATGCAAAGGTTTAAATTTTGTCTGAAATTTAAAAAACGATAGCCTGAAAGCGTGCTGCTCTAAGCTGGAACGTTTATTTTTAAATAGTTTTAAAATCAAAATACTTCAATTTCGTTACATTGGCAGCAGAACGTAAGTCACGACTCACGATCTACCAAACTTTGACCTTCGGGTCAGTCAAATTTATAAAACGTCCACAGTTACACGTAGATTCATTTTTAAAAAATTCAAAAACTAACTATTTAAAATTGGTAGCAGAGTGTGGTTTCAATCCATGAACCTTTTGATTATGAAGGATATAATAATTCCATTACACAAAAATAACCGGTTAAATTTAAAAGTCACTATACAAGTAAATTCAGTGACGGTACGTTTTTAAAGATTCAAAAATAGTTTTTTCATATTATCTCTATACAAAAATATGTTTAAAAAATTGAAAACATTCTTAACTGCGTTATTTGTATGGAAAGTTTTTCTGAAACTAAAAATATAAAAATTACTTTGTAGGTCAGAATATCTTTTTTACTTCCTCGAAGCAATAAATAAAATTCTCATATTCATAATAGCATTATTGAAAAAAATATATTCAGTAGGAAAACTTTATATCATCATAATATAAATATGAAAAAGAATTTCGCCGGGAGCTACGCCCACAAAAAAAAAACTATCCACATTATTACAATTTTATTGTGACGCTATACATTATCAAATAAGGAAGCCGTAAGCAGAGCGCCCAAGCATTTCCCCAAATAAGGCGATGGTAGAGGTTTCAAATGGCAGTGGAATTTCTTCTCTACTTTTTAAGACAAATAGATTTTAATTTTCCCAGTTTGGATGACACGTTGATATTTACCTTTAAATTAAAAAACTAGGTTCTTCTATTAACATTTTTTCAAAAATTCAGTAATGCTATAAAATGAACTTCCATGTACAAAAATTGCGCGTTTCTAGGAGATTCTAGTTTTTGTACATTAACTTATAAAATAAGATGTCGGCGAAACTCATATAGCAAAATTTGATTTTGTATCAATTGTAAATTATACACGTTAGACAACTAAGACTATAAGTATCTATTATTGTAATTTCACAGATATCCAGGTTATCCAGGTATTGAAATTAGTTTAAATTTTAAACATAATCTAACAAAATTAGTAGGTACTAAATTAAAATATTTTAAAATCTTTTCTCAAAAAAGTGAAATTCATTTTCCAATTCGTAGTCATTTCAAGTTCTGAATTCAACACGTAATACAAGAAAAATTATCTTAATTAAAATTTAAAACGCCCTAACAAAAAGTTTGACACTCAGAAAATCTCTCGAAAAAAAAATCAATTAATTATTTTTCAATAAAACTACAATTTTCAATTTTAAATGGGATTCATTTGTCATGTTCGCAATATACATACCTTACAGATTATGTATAAAAAATGTATTGTAACTATATTCGTTGCTGCAATAAGCTGCTCACGAGGAGAGAAAATAATATTTAAAACGTAAAAAAAATTTAATTCTGTTTTTTCTTGCAAATATGTAAAAGAATATTAACAAATATTCATATTTTAGAGTGAACTGTAAAAAACAATATTCCGGTCCTCCAAAATTTTCTTGTTCGAAAATTTTCAACTCTACTGCATAAATATAGTTTCAAAATGTGATTTTGATCCATTAACTTATGACGAATACGATAAAAAACATATCTTTCTCAAATCGTCAGTACCAAAACCTTGTCAAACACCGTACATTTTCAGCTACAGCGTTTCTATAGATGGGGCCGCTACAATATCTATATTCAAGGCGCCACATTATCATAAGTTTGGAGACGGCATTATATGGCACCGAAAGGAAAAATCACACTACTTAAAATAACTTGTCACAGTCTAACGTCCGTTATCTGTGCCAAGATACCGTCTACACCACTGTTAGACTATAACTCATTTTCTATGAGCCAGTTACATAATATACAAACGGCGTTCTATTTAACATTTCTATATAGTACATTAAAATAGAAAGACTTCCTTTATGTGGCTGCAAAGTTTCGTTATGGCATGTAGACAAAAAGAACGCATCGTTTGAAGCAATTTTTACTATTACCGACACTATTAAGAATAAGTATCAGTCGTTAAAAAAACTAGAAAAACTTTGAAATTGTGTTTGGTATAATATGTAATCTCTTTCACGTCCACTGTTGTGGTCGCCATTTTCTGGGATAGTATAATTTCTTTTAAAGTTGGGAATCGATTGTGAATTTATATTAATAAGAATTGATTTAATCTTCTTCGGGTCGTTAAAATTAATTTTCCGAAATGACATTTCCAAGCAAAATGAAATATTAAGTTTTTTTTAATATACGGGTTTTTGGCTTCTATACCGATTAGTATAATTAGACATGTCTTGTTTGATTACATATAAATAAACTATAATATAAAATAATCTAAAAAATTAAATATAAAAAAAATCTTATTACACATAACACTGGGATACAAAATGGATGGAAGAGAGGATTTACATGATAAGTACCATGGAGGTGCAAAGTTTAAATATAGTTTTAAAAAATAATCTAGCAGTAAAAATTGCTTGTCAATCACAGGTTTATTGATAAAGCGAGGCAGACATAGCGTTGCAATTATTCAGGGGTCGCGCCTAAAAAGTGATTATTTATCAGTCGCAAAATATTGCTTTGCTTTTAAGTTATATTTAGGATTTATTTTTCAGATAAGGTTAAGAAATTGTTTTAGAATTAATACAAAAGTTAAGTTTCGTGTTAATTGATGGTTTTTCAAAATACAAAAACAATGTTCTGTTACGCAGTTTTAAGAAAAATTCCATTTTACTATTGCATTTGTTCGTGTTTTCAACTCAAATATATCAAAATTGTTATCATCCTTAAAATGAATAGAACATTTTTTTATAAAAACTAAACACCATAATTTCTTTAAATTTTGCAAAGAAAACGTTTATTAAAAATAGACGTATCAAAAAATAGATATTGTTTCTAATTGTTGTTTAGAATTATGAAATTTGGTAGCAATATGAATTTTTTTATAATATACATTTTGGGTATCAAATTAATATAAGCTGAATAGAATAAGCACCCCAACATAGCGAAATATAAAGACCCTCTTTAGATTCAGCAGGCCATGAGTAATTCAAATCTTATAGCAAATAAGTATGATGCTTCAATATTATACAATATAATGTTTACAAGTAAGCAACATTCAAACTTGCAAAGGGCGGAATGCAGCGAGTAGAGAGAACAATTTTCACCCTTCCACCACCTTCCCCCAAAAACAGATTTAAAAATATATATAAGTTTTGCTGTAATTATAACAATGGAATCCTCCATCATTTAATTTAATAAACTCATTGAAGAAAATCAGATTTTTCAAGTAAATATTTAGATGTGATTAAATTTTTTTCATATATATGGATTATGGACATTTGTACAATATTTTTAAATGACATAATTTTTTTTATGGTTTTCCAAACATTATATTTTTTCGATCTAATATAAATAAAACATAGTACCACTTTCAAAGTATTGTTAAAATGTTTGCATTTTTCTAATTATTCAGTACAAAAAATGTACAAACTTGAAATTGTCTTCGTTTTGTTCAAGAAGATAGTAGTTAAAAGGAACATTCCATTGACACGTTATTAAAAAAGACCATCTGAATTTAAATTAATTTCGTAATTCAATCCCTTTAATTTTTTATTTACTCTTCTAATATTAGATACAGTTGAGCTAATACTAACCCAAACTACAGATAAATGAGTCAAAAATAGCTTACAATTTGTCTCTGAAGAGCTCTAAACTGGTAAAAAATATAAAAACTGACACTAAAGAAGACTGACACTAATTAATTTTTTAAGAACTTGTCTTTGTCATCATAAAAGAATGGTTTGTTTCATCGTTTTAATACTGTATCTTAGATAATAAAATTATATTTTCTGTTATAAACTAAACTTTTGTAAACATTTGATGTACCAAAAAAATGTTTTTATTGTATTCTAACTGTTATAAGCCTGTATGTTTCTTTAATAAAAACTTTCGGAAAAAAATAAATTCCACTAGTTTTCATCTCTATATAAAATTATACATGTTTACAGTGGACGTCAAAACTATCTCCCGTATAATATTTTCTATGGCAATACGTAGAACAACTAAGACATTGCCGAAAATTAAAACAGGAGTTCATATTTTTTTTTTTTTTTTTTGTAATGATGAGTTTCCTTAGACGGCGCATATTATTACTCTAAATAGTGCTTCAGTTCCCAAAAAGTCGTTTTGATTTTCGAACCGGATTATTCTACAAATGTTTCAGACAAAGGAGAGGTAGGTATTTTTACCGAACACTGTATAATATTATCTAGAATATACGAATTTATTATATAATAAATAAAATATAATAAAAAATATATGCTAGGGAGAAAATGTGGCGTGTCTCATCTTTCTCATATTATACATATATTTGCAAATAGGTGAACTATAAGCAGTATATTATATAATATTTACATATTATTTAAATCTCAAATAGGTAATAATAAGTAGTATGCATCACGAAATAGTAGTTTCTGTTCCTAGAACGTAAATGCAGTTATTATGATACGAGTTGTGATATTTTGGAAAAATTAGTTCAACGAATTTTAAGTCACACGAATCATAATTAACATTACGTTCGAGGATAACCACATTTTTTGTACGTGCCTTCAATAAAATAGCTGATTTTCACATCATAATAAGTATATTATCTTTAATATTTTTAACAGCTGTTTTTGTCGCCATTTGCAATCTATTCGGATTGTTTACGAAAACTATCTCCTGCTATACTATCTTTGTTCCTCTTGGCATACATTTGTATTCCCTCTCTACGTTAGCCTCAAGTATTTACTGCAAACGTTCAACAACCAGAACTCTCACTTCAAAAATAGATTTCTGATTTTTTTTTATCATAAGAATAACTAAGACTCCAGTTTTTAAAGAAAATGTATATCATTTCATCAATACAAGTAATACGAACATTTTAATATCAACACAAAATGCTCCTATGGATATTTCGTTACAGGAAATCGCGTAGAATTATAAAATTTCGGTTTATTGCCAACTGGCAGACAAACAGATAAAAGTAGTTTTTTAAATCGCTTGGCAGGTAGCCGTATAAATGTTGCAGCGCATTTACTTAAATGAAGAAAAAAGTGAAATTCTGTATTAATTAACCAGACTGCCGAGCAACTAAAGTTTACATAACTATTAAAATGTAAATAAAAAATGCATTGCCAACCAATTCGAATGTCAATATTGTGTATTACAAAAACTTTAGTTTGAGAAATTAACAATCCGAAAGCATAATTTTCTTGTAGTAGCTCTCACTCTATCCATTATTAATTATTCAGAATCTGTTTCACAGACGTCCATATCTTTGTATATTCTGTACAAGACACAGGCATTATTCAGAGAATAGAGTTTACAGGGAATTAAGTTTTAGTTGTAACAGTAGGCGATGGTTGGTATGAGAGGTCAAAACAATCGAAGAACAGACATAAATAACAAGTGAACTCTCTGTATGTGGTAAACACAACATACTATTATGATTAATAGACATAACATCAACACTGTGTAAGGAGTCAAACAGCCATGTTGGATACAAATGGCAAAGACTCCATGCTGAGAAATTCGGAGCAAAAACTAATTTCTCTACAACAGAGACGAAAACATCATTACATTATTAATTTTGCCATTGTACAAGCTAAGACAAATGATCAGAAACAAATTCTTTGAAAAATGAAACCACTCGATAAAAGTGAAAGTCACTCACTGCGCTCTCTCTCTCTGCTTCATATACACTAAAAAACAATGCACAATTTTGATCAAGCGCCACCTTGTATAATTTATTTTGACTGCCATCTGTTAGCGACCTAAGTAGTTCCTCTATGTACTAGTACCGTGATTGTATTCATATGTTCTTAGACTCTCGACATGAAAAATTTAATCAAAAAGTGATGACTGATTTCAACCCAAATTTGAAATAATATTTTAAATCAATTAAAAAGGTTAATCTGGTCTTGCCTTTGTTTTTCGCGCACTATATGATATTTCAATATAAAACTTTGCTACAATGGGTTGAGCCCAGAGCCTTCTTTTCCACTGGGCACTCTGGGTACGTGTCCAGGGCCCCGCGATCGATGGGACCCCCTAGTTCCAGATCAGCATCCGATAACCGATACTTCCGACAAATATATCGATATATTTTTAATAATGTATTTGTTAATTATTGATTTGCTTAGTAATTGTATTCTTTTTTTAAGAAAAAATAGTCCTCTTTAATAGTCATAGGGGCCCCATTATCCGAAAGTGGCCAGAGCCTCCAATAGGTTAAAGACGACTGCCGAAAATACATATGAGTGTATTAGGCAGCGTCAAGTTTAACCCTATAAAAATATCGTATTCTTTAGATTTGGGTATGTCAGCTAATACTGCATCAAATTTTGTCGAAATTATATCAACCGTTCTCTGGTGATAAAAGCCAATAAAAATAGATAGACAGATGAATAGATGTCACAAATAATGTCACGGGGGAAGTGAAACTTCTTTAGAAAAATTCTAACTAATTTCATTGATGCATTATTCATTTTGCGTTACCAATGTTTCTTTCATATTTCCCTTTTAAAGTTACAGGTACGTCGCTGAAGAAATTTCACTTTAAAAAATAAAATATAGAAAACGAAATTTATATAATTGCCCAAAATCTCAAGAATACAATTTAGGTACATGCTGTATCATAACCGTCTCTGCTTGTTCACACGAAATATTTCGCTTTATGCAGAAGCTCCAACGGGGCCTGACATACAACTAAACTTGCGAGGAAAACTACATATATAGACGTAAGTTTTGCGCAAACACATACACAAGTACCGACGTACGTATCGCCGATACTATACACTATGTAGTAACTATCTTACAGAAGGTACTCAGAATTATAACCAGGGGTGCGCAAAAATGTGATTTAATGTGTCGTGAAGTGAAACTTCTTATTTATGAATAATGGAATTTATAACACAGACTCCGCGAGAAGACCGGAATGCATCTATACCACGATATAACCATACAGCAATCTGCTTCGTGCGAAGTCAGAAATCGAGTGACTTGCTTGGCTGTTTATAACATAGCTGGCGAGACGAGATGAGAGGCTACAACACATTTTTGTATATACATTTTTCGTATAAACATTCTTCGTTTCATGGAGCTAATTTAGGCCACATGGTCGAATCCATCACCTCACGAAATTTGTTTAAAATAGGTCGAATCGGACCATTTTAAGGGCTGTATTTAGGAGTTGAAAGTTATTTTGGGGCCCAAAAACAGCGAAAATATTCTCGAAATTAATTCAAAATTGAAATTTAACATTTTAATGCCAATTGAAAGGTGCTCCTAAGATTTTAATAAAATCGGCTCGGCAGGACCGGATTTGCTAATAGAGAATTATACTTACTGTAGGCTGTATATAATTTTGTGCAGATAATAATTTGATAAAACAGAAAAAATATTGTTTGAAGTGGTGTATTAAGGAGTTCAATCTTTTATTTTATCCAAAAACAAACATAAATTCTCAAATAGACACACTGCCTGTATCAGCAAATACACTATGTATATTGTCAACAGGGTTTTGGCACTGCGACCCGTGTTTTTTGTCCTTTCGATATATTTTTTTACATCCCTACTATATGTAGTTCGAAGCACCTCCAAAGTTTTACTCTGTCTAAAGTCCATTGTAAATCGCACTATGCTGACCGGCGCACGGAACAATGGACAAACTTACTGTACGAATATTATATATAGGTTCACTGTACCAAATATGTAGACATGTAGACCAACTTCTCACATGCTTTTTTTTAACCAAACGCTTGACGATGCTCCTAAATTTCACAAACAACATCCATATTAATTCTGAAACGAATGGAGATGGGCACAGGACAAGCGTAATGTAGATGGCAGCAAGTACATTACGACCTAAGTTATGATTGATTTTCACTAAGGAGTATAATAAAGTACCAAATCTACGTGTTCCTTTCTGTGTCGTGAATTCAAAAGAAATTTATGATATTTTTAGTGTATTTGCCATAAGGCAACATACACTATTGGCGTTGGTCGGATGGCGGGACCTAGGGGTCGGACCAAAATTTCTCGACGTTTCATAACCTCTTAAACACTTTGGCACCATTTTTGAAAATGTTTATATATATATATATGTATATATATATATATATATATTTATATACGTATATATATACGTATATATATATATATATATATATATATATATATATATATATATATATATATATATATATATATATATATATATATATATATATGTGCGGGCAATAACTTTCGAAAGAGTTAATTGATTTTAACGAAATTTGGTCCACGTATTGAAATCCATCACCGCAAGAAGCCTATTTAAAATGGGCGTAATCGGGGCATTTTAAGGGTAGTTTTTAGGGGTTGAAAAATGTTTTTGGGCCCCAAAATACCGAAAAAATTCTCAGAATCGTTTCAAAATTGACATTTAACCCTTTAGTAGTAATTAAAAGGTGTCCCTAAAATTTAAATAAAATCGGCCAGACAGGACCGGACTTAAAAATTTTATGAAAACACTAGTTTACAAATAGTGAATTATTTACTGAAAGTTGTATATAATTTGGTATAGAGGTTCGATTTATAATAATATTGCAATTAAGAAAAAAAATGTTATTTTAAGGGGTATATTAAGGAGTAAAATTTTTTATTTTGCCCAAAAATCAACTTAAGCTCACAAAATAAAGCCACACTGCCTGTATAAGCAAATACACTATATTGTCGGCAGGGTTTTGGCACTGCGACCCGGGTTTTTTTTAATATTATATCCTTTTAGAGCGAGATCCGACATTACAAATATATACTCCCATCTGTTATTTATTTTTTTTTTTTACCTATCCAACGGTACTAGGTTGCCTAAACAAAAGTGGGTCCATGGGTAGTTTTTAGTGATTGAAAACTGTTTTTGAGCCCTAAAATGCCGAAAAAATTCTCCGAATCGTTTCAAAATTTTAATTTAACCCTCTGGTAGCTATTAAAAAATGCGCCTAAAATTTTACTAAAATCGGCCCAACTTAATCGGACTTACAATTTTTTTTAAAACACTAATTTGCAGATAGTGGGTAATTTACTGAAGGTTGTATTTAATTCGGTGTAGACGTTAGATTGGTAATAATATTGCAATTAAGAAAAAAAAACATTTTTTATGAAGCGTGATCAATGGAGCGCGCATACATGATCGGAAAAATTTTTTTTTCAGAAAACTTAACATCTAAAAGGCAACCATGGATGGGATCCACTAAAACTAAGAAAAACTAAGAGAGAACAAAACATTGAAGATTTTTACTTGACCTGATAACAAACTAAAACTTTTTGAAGAAACGCGAGAAATAACTATGCACACGCAAGAGAATGACGGAACTGAGTGAAGTTTGTCAACAGTGTTGCCTTTACAAATAATTACTATACTATAATCTATATTATTACGTTTTGAAATATATTTTCTCATATTCATTTATAATAATAAGTAATTGCTATTAATATTGTATATGTTCCTTTATCGCATATATTGTATTCACATCTGTATTTTTTTTGTTGTGATTTTGATTGAAAACCAGTTTTATAGAATGCCATTTGATAAAAAAATTTCAATAAAAAAAAATATTATTATTATTATAAAATATCGAAGCTAGGTCTAATAAGCAGAGATGGAACTCAAACCCACGACAGTCGGATTCAAAGACCAACCTACTCAGAACATCTATAAGTTGTTACCTTTCATAATAGTTGGCTACTTCAAATATGCCTATACAACAGTTTTACTTCTGTTCCATAGAATAACTACAAATACGAACATAGAAACGCACCTGCAAATATTAAACTACAGCTCGACTTCTCTTGGTACAGAGAAAAAACTGTAAACAATACGGAAACGACTTGCTACGAATAAACATAGAAATATTTTCTTCGATAACAACAATAAAAACTGCATTCAATTACCAAAAATAACAGTTGCCTGCAGTAACCAATAAGGAATATTACAATTACAGCAAAAATTTGTGGCATATAAAATGGCCGCTCCGATCTGTCTACGGGTTATTAAATTCCTTTTGTATTACATGACAGCTCATATTTAATCTTCAGGGATCAAACTAATATTATCAAAGCTATTAAATGCATTCATAACAAGGGTTATATCCAATTGAAATATTTTCGAGTGAATATTATAAACAAAATATTACAGCACTCTTTCAAAAAAACAAAAGCTGAAATTATTTTTATCGGCATTTGTGAATTGTGTTCAAATGAACTTTTTCTGTTAATATTGTCTTTGTAATACTCCATCTAGGATTTACCATGTTCTAATCATCCGATCTTAATGAAATTGAACCATGTCGCGGCTTTTTTTTATTTGATATTTTAAAAATAATTCTTAAGGACCTTATGTCTATTTTCATAAGTTTCACACATACAATAATAAGGAAATACATACACACACACACATGTGCATAGATGAGACCACTTTATGCGGTCACTAATTTCGCTCGTTGGTGAAACAATGGAGGGAGAGAGTGTTATTGGTTATTATAATGGTCAAAGCCAACTGCAATCTTGCGAGATAACTCGACTGTTGTTGTGCTGTATTATAATATTCTATTCTGTTGTCTGGTTGTGTGTGTGTATAGCTCTGGCCTGTTTTGTGTGCGCTTAAAGTATTTCCATGTGTTTGAGTAAACGACTCAGAGACGGTTCAGAACAGCATATCACTGAAAACTCAAAGATTGTTTTTGGAAATACGAGAGACGAAACTGAATTTCAACGTATAGAATCATAATTATCATGAAAATAAAGTTCGTTTTAAAGAGTGAAAAGATTTCAAAAATCCTTGATTTGTATGTGTAATCTTATAGCTTCGTTTCCGCTTAACTGGATGTTAGCTTAACACATTTTCATTTCATCTTGCGGAATTTGTTCTAGAAACATTAATAATTTCTAATATACAAATATTAAATAAATGTATATATCAGATCCTTTTGATAATAATAATTAAGTATTTTAGAGGAAACTTTGTGAAAAATAATTTATCTTAAAATTCATTGATCCTTATTCCTCTAAAATACTTATAATTATCGTATATTAAATATTTCAATGTTTGACGAAAGTCGAAATTTCTCAGAACTTGTCATGCTTGTAGTAAAAGACGTAAGTAAACGTCTATATCTTTTCTGGATTGAAAGTTGTACGCGTTTTCAAGAAATCTCAAATTAATGTTTTAAACTAAAAGAGTTACAGACCTTCGTTTGTGCTTGTTGGAAACAGCGTATTTTTCTCTACAAACGTCCTCAATATAAAAAATATCTGAAAGATTAGATTTTTGACGAAAATCGAGGTCTCTCTGAATTTTTTCAAACTTACCATGATTGTAATAAAAGACACAATATGACAGGAACGGATCTACATGGCCCCAAGTGTCAAGGGTCCACAAAAATTAAATTATTTTCATAATTTTTTTATACGTTTTAATTAACAATGAACACTTATCGTATAGTAAAAAAATACTAGTTAATATTAATAATTATCGTTATCTAGGGTGATTGTTGAAAATTTTTTGACAATATTTTGGGTAAATTTTGACATTTTTTGTGTAAATTTTAACAACTTATTTGATGAACTTCAATAAATTTTAGGCTCTAAAAAATATAGATCCGATCCTGCATACTGATTCCAATGAGCCGTAGAGGGTAGTCTGAAAACCTAATATCTTCAAGATTTGCAACTCCGATCCTGGATATATTAGTCTGTTAGTCAGAAGGACTTGAAAAGGAGGTAGCAGAAGCTACTCTGCCTGTTACATTTATATAGGACTTGGAAGGAGGGAAGTGGAGGAAATATTTGCTTGAACTTAGACGGGAGATCTGCAGCCAGCGATGGCCATTTACAAACATACACACACACACATACACACGTGAATAGTTCGCGGTACATCATCATCTTTATAGTGCCAACTATAAACTAAATTACAATGTTTATGACTTCGGTTGACTTGATAGCGTTTATATATCATAATAAAATGCAAATATCAACTCATCTATACGCCAACTATTATAATATTATTACATAACAGCCTTTTGTATTATCGAAAACTTACCTCTTCGTATGTCTAACTAAAATATATTGATCGTTACCTGCGGCTTCGCTTGCGGTACTGCTCAACACCTATTAGTACAATGATATATAGAAGCAATCGGCAAAGAATAGATTTGGATCTTATTTTTAAATTGTCTTAAAATGTTCATATCGTGGTATTAGTTCACAGGAATTTTTATTTCGCTTAAATGTAATCGTTTTGCAGAATAAAATAGCACTCAAAACTTTTATATAAGTTGGCACGAAAACACGAGCCGCCATGTTTACCTAATGTGACGTCATTCTTATAGTATTTAAGCAAATGCAATCTTGTTTACACGAGGCTTGTTTAGTGTTCGCTCACGTGTGTGTCGTGTGTTTATTTTTGTGTTTACTACAAGTTTGACATCACACTTCAAACCATCACGGCAGGCAGCGTTTTTTTGACATGTCAAAAAAAGAAATTTTAAAATTGTAATAATAAATCCACCTAGTGTTTTTGTGAATACAAAGCGATAATATATGAATTCTTATTCGATATATTATTGCATTCACATAATTTAATCGTTTATTTTTTATAGGGCCTAATTCCATAATTTTTAAAAACAGGCTCTATTTTTACCCTTTTACCCAAATGAAGACTGCGAACTTCCTTCTAGCCTACCAAGGTCAGCCTGATGTATAATACTATAGTGAAAATCCGTTCAAAAACTGTTCAGCAACTGACAAACAAAAATTCTGAAAATGTGCTATCTTCATCTGAGACGCAGGTCCATCTTTCCCACTGAGTAGGTACTCTGGGCACGTGCTCACCGCCCCGCGATTGATGGGGCCTCTAGTTCTTGCCAGATCAACATTCTATAACTGATACTGCCGACAATATCATATATCGAAAAAAAATTTAATACCCAATGTATTTGTTAATTATTGATTTGCTTAGTAGTTAATCTTTTTTTAAGAAAAATAGTTCTCCGTAATAGTCATAGGCACCCCATTACTCTAAAGTACCCAGGGCCTCTAATAGGTTAAAGACGTCCCTGCTGAGACGCATTTTAAGTGACGAAATAACAAAACATTTCAATACATATCTGTATAAATATGTCCCTTACTTATTTTACGACAAAACATTCAATGATCAAAAAACAAAACACGCAAGATCAAAGTTGACGCAGATGTTTTTTTCAAATACAAAGCCCGCTGTGATCTTTGTTCGATTGATAAAAGTACGTTATACAACTTTCAACTTTTTGTTGGACCGGTTGGTCCAGATTCTGCGTCCGTGGAAGCTGTGTTAGGTAGATACGTGAACACGTGTATTAAATTGACAAAACATCGAATTATTACGCGTACAACGTGAACCGGTTTTGTGAATGCACCTTTACATATAGGACGAACGTTTAGTCTATTGCTGCTTTTTTAACTTCCCAATCTATAGGGAAGTTATTGTAATCGGATCGATTAAATGAAAATCGTAGTTTTCAATTTTTTTTCAAATTTTTAAGTGGAAATAGCATCGCAACATAATTTTAAGAAGTGTGTGTGTGTGTGTGTACGTACGTACGTACGTTTTTTCGTCTCCATTATCTCGTGAATAAAAAATGATACCGACTTCGTTATAGTGCCAAGCGTCGCGTATTACCATAGATAAGAATTGATTAGATTATCAATAACTTTGGTCCAATATGGCCGCCACCACAAAATGGTGGATTACCATCTTCTTTACAACCCCCTCCACATGGGTATCAAATGAAAGGATATGACAAGTAGAATCCAATGAGTAATTCCAATATGACGGCCAAAACAAAATGGCGGATTACTTTTTTCTTTAAAATCCCCTCGATGTTGGTATAAAATGAAAGAGTATGACAAGCAGAATACAGTAAGCTATTTGACGTCATTTTACATTCAATATGGCGGTCAAAACAAAATGGCGGATTATTTTTTTCTTTAAAAACCACTGAAAGGGTATGACAAGTAGAATACAGTGAGTTGTGTAACATCATTCTAAAACTTAACAGGCCGTGCACTTTTGGTTTTTTCAAAATTTTTAGAATTTTTGGAAAAGATTTCTCGGGTTTAATTTATTAAGATCATACTGGGAAGCGTCGCACTTGTAGAGTTCTAATATACGACCCACCTCACGGCTTGTTTTTAGTTAAACCTTAGCCAATAAATGTTATAAAAAGTTTTTCATTTTAGATAGTTCTGACTATATATTTTAATAGTTTTTTAGAAAGGTACACCCTATAGATAAAAGTTGCTTTGTTTCGATTTTTATCTAACCAAAATATATCATAAATTTGTGCAATTCAAAATGCAACCAATGTTTTCCGAAAATTACTTATATTTTTAGATATGCAACGTTGCATCCTAACATTTATGCAACAATTTCACACGTTCCCTAACGGTCAACCAGGCACGTGTCTTAGGAAAGTGTTCCCTCGGGATAACAATGCATAGCCTGCATTGGTCTTGCAATATCCTACAATTTCAACAAACTATACTTACGCTTTATTTGATTAAATACATTGTTACTGCAACAATTCCTTATCGAAGGAATTTTGTGACGGCTTGGAGAAATATAAAACATATGTTTAAAATCCTGATTATTGTCTGAAATGGCTTATTCGTTGTAGACTAGCAGGCCGGTCCGACTTTGCCCATGTGCAAATTTAATATATTGATGGAATATAGCTTTTGCCCGCGATTTATTATTATTATTGGATGTAGCGGTTTGTCTGTGACTTCGATTTATGTAATATATAGATGATTGCTTTGACCCAGTCTGATTCTCTAATATTAAAATAATATTATATCAATTGTTGACAGGGATAATAATTATATATATGTGCTTACTTTGTGTATTATTCGTATATATAATCCAAAGCAATAAAATATAATTTATTACTTTTATTTAGAAATACAACAAAATATAATTTTAACTTTTTTAATTTAGCATTGCAAAAACGTCGTAAAACCATTTATCTTTCCGAATTGTTATCCTTCTTTTTTATGATAATCGATTTATCGTTTAAACATGTAAAAAAACATAGGACTCGGTGATGCTGGGTTGCACAAAAATTTTGATTTGACAATGGCGTTAGATTGTAATCATATATTTACAGTTTTTATACATGCAAAAGCAATCTAATGTCGTATTCAAACTCCCCGTCATTTAGAACAATAGATTGTACTCCATAGAAACAAATGATTGATCTACATAGAAAAAGATCGCTTTTCATCTTAAATTTTGATAATCATCCCCAGGAAAATATTGTTTCAAAGTGGAAATTGTACAAAAAAAACTATGTTGAATACACGTATACAGTTTTTAAAAAAATTGTTTCAATTGATTCATAAATTTTTCGAGCAGGCTCGATTTGAAATTGTACAATGCTTGTCTTATGGAGAAGTATGTGTGGTCACAATCTAAGGTCCTTGTCAAATCAGATTTTTTGACAATCCTTTCTGCAACCCAGCATGAATCTAATGAATATGGCGGCCCTGTCTCAACTCACTTATAAAGGACTACCTACAGTACATACACTATACCTATAATCCTTGCAAGAAGAAACTTTAGCGATATTATAATTTGCATAAGCAAAGGCGATGTCGTCGCTGTCGTTACATAAGACGAAACTTGTGGGAGTCTAAGTACATACAGCCCGATTTTTTAAAAAATAGTCACATAGGGACTCTTTTTACTAAAGTAAAACTTCTTTTGGCACAGTAGGGTAAAATTCATTCGTATGAGATTGAAAATGTAACGAACGTATCGCAATGTACGTATACCATATATACTAAAAAAATCGGCTGTCGAACAACAAACTAAGGTGACCGCGAGGTAGCACACTTGCTTCGTAACCCAAAGGTCGTAGGTTCGATCTCGGCAGTCGATGCTATTATTATTTTATTTTATTTTACAATCATACGCCCAGCCAGTTTATAACGGTCACACAAGTCATAAAACTATTAATTGTTAAATAACATTTTTTGCGCGTACTGATTTTCACTTCATAATAAGGACAATACACATCTGACAATTCGGCCATATTGGAAATTTTTATTGTTTACGAAAACAAATCCTACTTTGTTTCTCTGTCACTCATATGAATTTAAATGGCAACTGAAAGAGATATAACTATTACATTGATAAAATTGCATTACTAGTGCGAAATGAGAGTCTTCAGACTGACATGAAAAGCAGCTATTTTATAGGGAATTGTGCAAAAAATATAATCAGATTCAGGTTAACCAATGACATGTAAGATACAAATTCTACTCGCTAAGAATATTCTTGAAAAATGTTTCCCGAGTCCCGCCACAAACTCTGTTTATTAAACGGGAACGCCTGTACAATGTCTACCTATTACTATATAGGTGTGTGTGTGTGTCTGATTAAGGCGATGGTATTAGCTACAAAGACTCCGCGTAACTCGCGTAATAGTTACAAAGTTATATAACATAAGCTATACAACAAAGCCTTAAGATGATTATGACGTGCTGTTCGGGTACTTAGTTCGAACCTCGCCGCTCGACCCACCTTGTCTTTAACTACCTTTCTATAATCACGCCTCTACACACAGTGCAGTTATCTAACTTACCTATTGGCTCGCTGACTTTGTATATTCTTGATTAAACATCTACTTTGTCTATTTAATATCTTTAAAAAAATATTTAAAAAAATTGCAGTTTGGGTCAAATCTTTCAATCAAAATTTTTACTAATGTATATGTCCGGTGACAATGCAACATATGGTATATCCAATATGGCGGACGCCTCAATATGGCGGATTACTATTTTCTTCCTTTATGAGAAATGCATAGGTTAAGACGTAACTAAAAATTTGAAAATAAAGTATTAGAAAAAAACTTTTTAAAGACAAGCTTTTATTGCAGTAAACTGAAAAGACAGAAATAATTTAGATTAATAGTCATAAAAACATGGTTCTTATGATAATTCATTAATCACGGCCCACGCTTTTATAATTATGAACGTAAATTAATAAACAAATTTTTTTTTACTACACTGCAATAAGAGCTTGTTTTAAAAAAGTTTTTTTTCTAATATTTTAATACCAAATTTTTAGTTAGGTATCTACGTCTTAACTTATGTATTACTCATAAAGGAAGAAAAGGGTAAACCGCCATCTTGGAACATCCGCTATATTGGATTGAAAACGATATTATATATTGCATTGTCCCCAGATGTGTGCACATGTGCAAAATTTCAGAGCTCTAACTTAATTAGCACTAGTCGAAATTTTGATTGCAAGATTGAACCCGCAAACCAACTAGAAAATATATGAAGCTGTAAAAACCAGAAGGAAACCTGTACTTTTCTTTCGTTTACAGTCACCATTTTGTGTATCAAAAAACTACTTTGGAACGCTGAGCTCAAAAGATTTCCCACCGAAAACTCAAAATCGAATTTTGCATTATCACATGAACTATTCCAAACAGGGTCGGACTGGGCCGGAAGGGTCCGGGTGGCTCCCCACAAGCCTGGAGCCCGAGACTGGATAATGGTAGATGGGATATTTTTCTATTTCATTTCTCTCTAATTGTATGAACGAACTATCTGATCTAGTTTCCATTTAGCCGCAAGAGTTGTGACCTAGCCTGCGCGCGTGGGCCCCCTATCCTACCTACCACCTGGCTTGCGGCAAGCTTTGCAAGCCTGGTCCGTGGGGGCTCGCACAGGCTGGGGCCCGTCTGGCAAACACCACCTCGACTATATGGCCAGTCCGACGCTGATGAAAGTAAAAAAATTGACTAGAGACTGAAACCGATTATTAAAGTTACTCGGCAAAAAATAGTTTCTAATCCGGTTCTGATATTCACAAACTAATGTAATTGTTGTCGAGCGTTAATAATCTACAATCAGAACTGGGCAGTAGTTAACCACTTTTTTTGGAAAAGTAGTTGTACTCTAATTACTTTTCTCCACATAGTAATCGTACTCTATTATTTTGAATATTCACAAAAAGTAGTTAAAAATGTAGTTAACTACTAATTAGTTCTAACTACTTTAGGTAGTTTAACTACTTTTTTGTAATCTAACTACTTATTTTGAATTTTAACTACTTTTAAAAATATTTTAATATATTATATTTAACCGACGTGTTAGCATAAGTTCTTATTCGTTATGCATTTTTCTGGATTCTGGAACACGGTCAGACTTTTTTTTAAATAATGAAATATCAGTTGCTTGAGTTTTAGTTTGAAATACAACGTGGAACTGTTAATCACATCGTTGCTATTTGCAAAATTTAATAAAAACACGTTTCGGCCATGATATCAGCCCTTTTCAAATGAATATAAATATAAGATCCTACAAAAAATAATAATCATTGAAGAAAACAAAAATAGCATTAAGCTAGAAACAATTAACAGCCTAGACTGTCAAAAAGAAAGATTAAATTATACAAAACTTGACGGCAATTGACAGTAATATACCTATATATTTTTTTAAATGTCGTTTTTGGACATTATAGGTTGTAAATTGTTTTTTGTAAAATTTTTTATTTATATTCATTTGAAAAAGACTGACATCTTGGCCGAAACGTCGTATTGTTATTAAATATTAGTTTTAAAATAATTTTCATATATTATAAGTGCAGATTGTACGACATAAATAAATATTATTATTATTTTAAAAAATTATTCCGATCCTGACTAATTAATTAAATGAAAAATTGTCCGAAACGTCGTGTAAAAAATAAAAAAATTAGTATTGATTTGTTAAACATTCATTGTTATAATGCTAAATTAGAAAAATTTATTTTCATCCACCAACACCGTCTGGACGATGAAAATAAATTTTTCTGATTTAGCATTGTAACAATCAATGTTTAACAATTAAATAGCAAACGTTCTGCAGCTTGTAGAAATTAAAACATCTTAAATTTTTCATCTAATTATTATTATTATAGTAGTTAAAAAAGTAGTTAAAATTTTAACTACTAACTACTAGTAGTTAGTAGTTTAACTACTTAGTTTAACTACTTTTTTACTTAAGTAGTCAGTAGTTATACTCAACTACTTTTGTCAAGTAGTTTGCCCAGCTCTGTCTACAATATCTATCTATTTAATTTATAACTGTCAACTTAGACTTTCGGACGCTTTATGAAGTGCATCATATGCTTATTGCAATTATTTATCAAATTTGAACAAAACTACTAAATTTTAGTGGCTGGTTGTTCCTAGATTTTCGGCATTCCCTGTGTCTATTATTATAATAGAACCTGAAGAGTTGCACATGTTCCACAGACAATATTAATAATCTAACTTACTGTTAAACACAGTGATTTTCTATGTTATTAGATACCAACAATAAAACATGCCGTTATTAGTGGGTATAATATACATAATTATAATATAATATATAATATAAAGTAATATAATAAAAGAAGGTGCATGAAATATTACTTCTTTGGCGTGATTGAAAACTAATTTTTAATAAACATTCAAATAATATGCTGAAATAAAATCTTCAAAAAATTTAAAAGTAACGCAAAAACTCAACCTCAAATATTTATAAACATTTTCAAAATTTTTATTTGGTTTTTAATTTTTTCCACTGTATTGGTTGTAATCAAAGGTCATAATCGTCTATTATTATATAGTTTCCAGATGGCAGAAAGTGCGTCGTCTTTGTTCATCTGTCATTTCAATCTGAGACCCTTGGCCAACTTCATAGTGTCAAATTTTCGTAAACGCAGCCAACTTCATTCTGTCAAATTTTCGTTAGCGCGCCAACTTCATACTGTCAAATTTATGTTAGCGCGGCCAAATTCATATTTTCGAATTTTCGTTAGCGATGCCAACTTTATACCATCGAGTTTTCGTTAGCTGAGCGCGCACAACTTGCTAATCAGTTTTTTTTACAATGTTTTTTGCAAAGCAGCATAAATATGAGTGAGGTAGAAAAACACATTTCCGGTTAAATAACCGTGATAATTTATTTTAAATTAGCGCGGCTATTTATTTTTATTATAGAAGCCTGAGCACATGTTTTACGCATGATTGTAACTTGTGGTCGAGATTTTAATTTTTATTTTATAACCAATTCCTACGTAGATATAAATTATAAATACCTACATTATTTAATTTTATTAATTCTTTCAATTCTACTGTTCTATTGTTTTGTTCTTTGTTGTTCTGAGAAACAGAAACCGGAAGCCGCTGTTTGGTTTTATAGACAGCCGGTTA